>JASPKZ010007290.1:1737500-3058263 GCA_030220185.1 Diploptera punctata | reverse complement strand
AGTTTTCATTGGATCAGAGAGTCAAAACAATTATAGAGATGAGGAATTTTAAAACCCAATTCGTTCTTCCGGTTGTATTAAGGTAAGTAATGGTTTAATTGATTTTATCCGTCCACACGGGTATAGTACGAAGTCAGTTATATTTAAAGATCTACCCACGGACCCACCATGTCCAATTGAAGAATTATATATTAAACGTCTTCAAGTACGCCAAGCTGCAATTTACTTCACTTCCAAATACTTGTCGCCTATATTCCAGTTATATTGGCATTTATAAATGGGCAGATTCGGGCGGCGGTTGTTTCCAAAAGGCCTCGGAAACACTCCCAAATTTTGTTATGAGAGAAATATATATATATATATATATATATATATAGCTCTACTTAACATTTAACCGCTTCTAAAAATAAATTGAAAAAAAAGTTCAAACGTTTAGTTTAATATCATATTTCAGACTTTTAACGTCTTTGGCAACATCTTATCACGTCTATAACATTTGAGCGAAGGAATGAAGCTATTGAGATCATTTTCATGAAATGTTAGGGGAAAAAAATACACGTCTTCTCCGACCCTATCAAGTAGACGCCGAAAATGGCCATGGCCAATCAATATATATATATATATATATATATATATATATATATAATGTGTATGTGTGAGGTACATGGCAGGTATAATAAGACTGCGATGGACAGGACATATGGCACGAATGATGAATGAAAGAGGTGCATGGAAGCTTCTTGTTGGAAAATCAGAGGGAAAACGCTGAGTTGATAGACCAAGAATGAGGTGGGAAAATAACATTAACCACGATTTGAGGGAAGTAGATTATTGGAAGTCATTAGTTCAGGATAGGGATGTGTGGAGAGTTTAAGTCCGCACTGCCAGGACCCTATGGGTTCGATAGGTTTCAGTGAGTTAGTTTTTATGTATATATGTATATTTTGTCCACCGCTGTGGTCTCGAGGTAGCGTGCTGCCTTGTCACGCAGCGGGCCCGGGTTCGATCCCCGGTCGGGGCAGTTTTTCTGGGTGAGGTTTTTATCGGGGTTTTTCCTCACCTGTAAGACAAATGTCAGGAAAACGTTAAGGTCCAAACGGTCCCCGAAATCATATGGCCATCATCATTATCATCCTTACCATTATCATCATCATCCTTCACCGGTGTGGAAAGCGACGGGAAGCTACCACACCTAAACAATTCCCTAGTAAAGCTGCAAGCACAGCAGTGAAGGACCTGCCTTCAGGCAGAATTACTATGGATGGATGTATGTTTTAACGCTATAGTGGCATTAGGTTTTGTTATACAGCAATTAATTAGAAAAATAAGGTCGCGTTCGTTAACCAGTAAAATCTGAACATTAGGAGTAATTTATTTGAAATGAAAATTTAAAAATCGCTCTAGGGGTCGCAATTTTCGATTTTTCGAAACGAAACTCTATTAGAATAAGACGAGGAAGATATTCTCTAAAATCAGTGCAATCCGACCATTTAGATGCGGGGGTTTATCAGAAACCCGACATTAAAAATCGCGACTTCACGAATACGAGTCAAATTGCAACAGCTTTTGTTTTAGGATTTTAAAATAAGTTTGTTTGGATTATAACTTGCTCGTAATTAATCACTAGGGCATGGGTTTTTATGTAAAAAAAGATAGGATTGCAATGCAGATAGTATATATTATTCAACTGTTTGTGCGTGAAACCAAATCATAATACAGTCAGAAGTCTCCATGTATTATTCAACTGTTTGTGTGTGAAACAAAAACAAAAGATAGTCGTAAGTCTAACTTCTCATTATACTACGTGGCACACAAAAATCCTAGCCCTATTAATCACATTAGAGTATTAAAATGAGGTCCTGTAATTCGAATTTAAATTATGGGGAATGTGAACACAATAGTTATAACTAGGGTAGAGATTTTAAGGTGCAAATTTTGGTCGTAAAAGGAGGAAAAAAGGTTCTGAAAATACATATAAAAAGGTGCAAACAAAGGTGCTACCGAAACAATTGAATGAATTAAGATTTAAACCAGTAACATGAACTCTGTTTATATAATATGCATATCATTTTGCACCAAATTTTTCTTCTTTATAGAGTTCATAAGAGGCAACTCATAGTTTTTTAGTTTTATTGCAATATTTCCTTCGCAGACAGAACATCGAAGAATGATGCAATCAGTTTCGATAAATTGTGTTTTGAATTCTTTTGAAAGTGCGTACAACTTATCCTTCTTAACATTCGCCATGTTATTGTTGTGAAAACCCAGTTGTAATACTAATAAAAATACGTGTGGTTCAGACTAGTAAAACACAGCAACAGACTAGTATAAGAAGTCGATAGACAGAAAACTTAAATTATTGCCAGTACTAACTGGACTTATTTTAAACTGTTACAGCAACTACTACTACTACTCACAGGCACTATCGAACCCATAGGTTCATGGCCGCGCGGACACAAGCTCTCCATACATCCCTATCCTAAGCTAATGCTTTCCAATCATTCCCTGCATAATCTGCTTCCCTCAAATCATAGTTAATGTTGTTCTCCCACCTCATTCTTGGTCTACCAACTGGGCGTTTTCCTTCTGGCTTTCCTACAAGAAGTTTCCATGCGCGTCTTTCATTCCCCATACGCGCAACATGTCCTGCCCATCGCAGTCTATGAGACTTAACTGTTCTTATTATATCTGGCTTCCTATAAAGACTATGTAGTTCATTGTTATGAAGTCTTCTCCATTCACCTGTCTGTTCATCTCTCTTTGGTCCAAAAATTTTCCTAAGAACTTTATTCTCAAATACTCGTAATCTCCTTTCCTCCCTTAAAGTAAGAGTCCATGTTTCGCACCCATATAATATAACTGGTAGAATAATAGTTTTATATATTTTCAGCTTAACGTTTTTTGAAAGGAGTTGGGACATCAAAAGTCTCTGCAATGCATAATAGCACGCATTTCCAGAATTAAGCCTATGTTTAATTTCTTTGTGCATCTCATTCCTATTTGTGATTATTGTTCCTAGGTATTTGAATTCAGCCACTTCCTCAAAATTTCCCTGATTTGTCATTAGCTGTCCATTTCCATTATATACTGAATTTCTACGTGTGACCATATATTTAGTTTTACTGATATTTACTTCCAGTCCTAATTTCTTAGAGTTACTCAATAGTGTGTGCATGTTGGCCTTTGGTATCTCCTCGCTATCGGCCAACAATACTACATCATCAGCATAAACTAACAGCTTATTAATACAGCAACACTGTTGAAATTTAAATTTGACTTCACAGCTGCAGATTGGCCATTGTTGCTGGGATATAAATGACTGCTGGTTTACATAAGTTATATTTTGATATTTATTATCCACGAAAGAGATGGACACAGCAGCTATAATACTTGGAGCCGGAACGAACAAAAAAGGTTCAATCCTTGCAAGAAGAAGAAGAATATATTTATTTTTTACTATTAACTTCACACTGCAGATTGCCATTGTTTCTGGGGTATAAATTATATTTTTAATCATCATCCATGCAAGTATTAGGCCGTGTGGCCTGTTACGATCTCAAAGAAGAATTTTCCATCCAGCGCTTTTTTCGACGTCCCAGCGATCTTTTGCCTTGGGGGCAGTAACGAAGTACGGCTTTTGGAATTCTATGAGATGACATTCGTTGAAGATGAAGTTTCCAGTTGTTCTGGTAGTTTTGTATATGGTGAAGAATGGGTTCTACATCCAACTCTTCCGTAATTTCCTCATTTCTTTTATGGTCCCACTTTGTGTAGCCTGCTGTACGACGCATAAATCGCTTCTCATTTGCTGTTATTCGGCTTTCATCTCTTTCTTCGTATTGTACATGCTTCAGTACCATATCTTAATACTGGTCTTGCGAGAACCTTATAAAGAAGCCGTAATCTTGTGTTCTTCTGTACTAAAGATGGTTTCATTATACTGTTAATTACCCCCGTTGTTTTTGTAAAATTGTGATTTTCTTTGATATATCAGTTTCATCTTCATCATCATCATCATAGTACATTCACGAATTTAGGCCATTTGTTGACCTGTTTCGGCCTCAAAAGAAACACCATCCAGAAGTCTTTTGAGTGGACGTCCTGGTCTTCTTCTTCCTGCAGGTTGATATCTTAACATTAGTTTGGGTATTCTGTGATCTTCCATTCGATGAACAACTTCAAACAATTAAATCCGTTTACTCGTTCTAAAATTTCATCATCCAAAACAATTTTGCTAGTTATAGGGTATTACCAACAAAAGGTCTTCACTTTAGTTTTCTTTGTATTGATTTCCATATTGTACCTTTTTGTAATTATATTAGAATTGTGTATAGAATACTGTATATATTTTTAATAATCAATTGAGTTGGTGTTTACTTGATGAAAATCCATATTTATTAATTATGATTTTCATATTTATTATATAATTCAGTGACAGCTGTTTCGGTACACTGTAATTTCTTCAGCCTAAATTTAAAAGTAGTAACAAACTGTTAAATTCTCAACTTGATTTGAATGAATCCCCTTTATTAAATTTAAAAATTTAAATAAATATTGTTGTATTGTTGCTTAGATCAGTTGGAACACAATTCATAATTTGTTAACATGTCTGAAGAAGGTACAGTGTACCGAAACAGCTGTCACTGAATTATATAATAAATATGAAAATCAAATAAAACTACGTTTTATTTTTATTTATATTTTTAATATTTATTTAACATTGTTCACTTCTGATTGAGATTTTAAAAAGCCGTTCAAGATCTTTTAAAAATGCATAGAAGAGTGGAGGAAAACGTGCTGAAGCATAAAAAAAGAAGGAAAAAGGGGCAAAATGTAGTAATCTCTTGACAAGTTGTAAAAAGGTGCAACAAAATGTATTTATTTCGCTTCATTTCATCCCCCCAAATACATATATTGAACTATTGGTATGAAAACAGCTAAATTTTTGGAAAGGTGCCGCACCTCAAAATCAATTCCCTAGTTATGACTCAACACTACTAGAGTTAACTCTAACTCACTAGCATTATCGAACCCGTAGGTTCATGGCCGTACTCTCCATACACCCCGATCCCGAGATACTTTTTTTCCAACCATCCTCTGTATAATTTACCTTCTTCAAATCATGGTTAATGCTATCCTACAGTTAATTAAATAAGTTCATTCGTATTTCAGTTGAACTTGCACGGAATGGTTAGAGTATGAAAACACGACTGGAGACAATGTTACGTCATGCGCGTGTTTATTTCGTAGTGAAATGTTTTTCTGAGTCACGAGGCCCAGACTTGAGTAAAATTAGCTTCTCTCGTGCCGCAAATTTTTATTTACATCCGAATTATAGCATGGCGCCACACTGCAATACTCATTTCACATCCTACGTAAGTTATGTTACTCCAACTCTGTGCTTATTCCCTATTTATACTCAATCACTGGAACTATCGAACCCGTAGGTTCATGGCCGCGCAGACATAAGCTCTCCGTACATCCCTATCCTGAGTTAATGCTTTCCAATCATTCCCTGTATAATCTACTTCCCTCAAATCTTAGTTAATGTTATTCTTCCACTTCATTCTTGGTCTACCTACTGGGGCGTTTTCCCTCTGGTTCCTACTAAAAGCTTCCATGCACCTTTTTCATTCCCCATACGTGCCACATGTCCTGCCCATCGCAGTCTACGAGACTTAACTGTTCTTATTATATCTGGCTTCCTATAAAGACCATGTAGTTCACTGTTATGTAGTGTTCTCCATTCACCTGCCTGTTCATCACTCTTTGGTCCAAAAATACTCCTAAGTACTTTATTCTCAAATACTTGTAATCTCCTTTTCTCCCTTAAAATAAGAGTCCATGTTTTGCATCCATAGAATAATAGTTTTATATATTTTCAGTTTAACCTTTTTTGAAAGGAGTTGGGACATCAAAAGTCTCTGTAATGCATAATAGCATGCATTTCCAGAATTGAGCCTATGTTTAATTTGTTTGTGCATCTCATTCCTATTTGTGATTATTGTTCTTAGGTATTTGAATTCAGCCACATCCTCAGAATTTTCTTCATTTGTCATTAGCTTTCCATTTCCATTATATAATGTATTTCTATGTGTGACCATATATTTAGTTTTATTGATATTTGCTTCCAGTCCTAATTTCTTAGTGTTACTCAATAGTGTGTGCGTGTTGTCCTTTAGTATCTCCTCACTATCGGCCAATAATACTACATCATCAGCATAAACTAACAGCTTATTAATACCATTCAGTTGTAAGCCTTCCTCATTCTCTAAAGATTTAATGGCATGCTCTAGTACAAAATTAAATAGTAGAGGAGATAATGCATCTCCTTGCTTCAACCCATTCCGGATTTCAAAAGTGTCCGAAAAAGGTTTGCTTACATGCACCCTACTCATTGTGCCATTTAGACACATTCGTATAAGTCTAACTAACTTTTTAGGAATTCCGAACTCCAGCAGGATACTATATAACTTCTCTCTCTTAATTGAATCATATGCTTTTATGAAGTCTATGTATAGTTGATGTACAGTACCATTATATTCCCATTTCTTTTCTAAAATCTGTCTTATACTAAAAATCTGAATCTGTTGTAGACTTGTTTCTTCTAAATGCACATTGATGATCTCCTAGAATGTCATGAATATAGGAAGTAAGTCTGCTTACTAATATATTTGTTAGAATTTTGTACGAAGTTGAGAGTAACGAGATGCCCCTGTAGTTGCTAAAATCAGTTTTATCTCCTTTTATATAAATTGGTACAATAATCAATCCTTTCCATTCATCTGGAAGAGCTACTTTTTCCCAAATCGTACTAAGCAACCGGCATATCTTATCCATCAATTTTCCTCCCCCTGATTTTATCAGTTCTGCAAGGGATCTCATCTGAACCTGATGCTTTATATATCTTCAATTTTTCTATCACCATTTCAACCTCTAATGCACTTGGTTCTGTGACTAGCATTTCTGCTGTCTGTAAATTATCCTCCTCAATGTCCTGTTCTGTATGTACATTTAATAGCTGATTAAAGTAACTTTTCCATTTATTTAATATACTCCTGGAGTCTGCAATCATACCATTTTTATTTCAAATTATGTTTGTTCTAGCCTGAAATCCTTTCTTCTCTATCCTAATTCCCTCATATAATTCTCTAATGTTCCTATTTTTTTTTGCATTCATTTCAAGTTCATTAATCTTCTCTCTCAGATATTCCCTCTTTTTACTCTTTAGTAACCTCGTGGTTTCCTGTCTTATACTACCCAATTAATCTAAATTTACCTCATTTGGCTTGTGTAACCATTTCATTTTTGCTAGCTTTCTTTTCTTTACAATGTCGGTACATTCCTCATCAAACCATTTCTTGTTTTGCCTCTTTTTTTAAGTAACCAATGCTTTCTAATGCTGACAATTTAATAGTATCTCTTATAGTCTCCCATTCTTTATTTATATCAGTTTCTTCTTCGTTTGCCACATTGTCATCTGAAGGTTCTAGTACTTCAAATCTATTAGCAATTTTGATTTGGTATTCTTACCACATTTAATCATTTTTCAAGTTTTTTAGAATCATCTTTAGCGTTTGTTCCTCTCATAAGCAAAAGCCGTTGTCTGATTTTCACCCTGACCAGATGATGATCCAAATTACAGTCTGTCCCTCTAACTGATCTTACATTTATGATGCTATTGTGCCAGTGTTTGTCCACTAATACATGATCTATCTGGTTCCGAGTTTCTCCATCTGGAGACGTCCAGGTGTATTTATGAATATCCTTATGCTGAAATGTTGTGCTCTTAACAATGAGATTCTTTGATGTGGCAAAGGTGACTAATCTAACCCCATTGTCATTACTATCTTCATGAAGACTGAATTTGCCTATTGTTGGTTTTAATATATCTTCCCGTCCCACTTTTGCATTAAAATCTCCTAAGATAATTTTTATATGATATCGTGAAAGGCTCTCAAATACGCATTCTAATTCTTCATAGAACTCATCCTTGATCTTGTCGTCTTTGTCTTTTGTGGGAGCATGTACATTTATGATTATAAAATCTTGTCTATACCCTTGTTAGTTTTTTTAAGGAAGTGGTGATTAACTTTACTATTTTATATTGACAACAATGGTTCCATTGTGTTGAGAATTTATATAATCTATTGTTACAACAAAATCATTGTACATGCAAAAAATGTATATATACAGGGCTGTCTTAATTGGATTATTGTATAGTATTTTAAGTTTTAAGGAAGATATTAAAATTTTAGTACTTTAGCATAAATAACTAACGGAAAAACTGCACTTAAACTAGCGTGAAATATTTGCAAAGTCCTATAGAACAACAATGCATATGCACCAGAGTTTATAGAGCCAGCGATAACCCACAATCGAACCACATATCGATTATCATCCTCGATTATCTGTCGTTATAAAATTTAAATGACCAATATTTGCAATAAATCCCCAAACCTATGTTAAAAATATATTAATAATATTAAAATTACCAAACATTTATTAAAATTGGTGTACTTATCACTCCCTAACGCTGATCCAACCAGAGATAACCCAAAACAGCGATAGAAAAATCAAAGACTAAGTAATATACTCTGTGGAGAAAATAGCAGTTAGCATCACAATATTGTCTAACAGTGTCATAATATTGTGATTTGTATTTTTAAATAAATACTTCAAAACTGTCTAACAATGTTAAAAAATTGTTTCAAAAAGTTTAAAATATTATATAATGTTGGTAAATACAGAAGAAGAGCTATAGTTTCCAACAATATAACTGAAAAATCAAGCGCTAGTAGAAGTGCAGTTGAGCCTAACTAACTTTTATATGGTGATAAGGACCTGGTGATCGCACACTAAATAATTAATTATGTTGACATAGCTGACAGCAATATTATTGCTCTACCCAGTAATGCTCTTTTTTACTTAGCAATATAATGAAAAAGAGATGGTGGACTGCAAATAAACAGGAATAGAAACATGTCACTTACTTTAATTTTGAATTAACTATTTTAATATTATACCAACACTTATTTGACTATCTACCATTCAGGAGAAGCCATAGAAGGGAAAGAATATTACCCCCCTTGGAGACCATAATCTAAATATTCATTTTATATACAACATAATTGTCTATTCTTTCTACGTAATTGTGAAAATAGAACCGAGAAAGTAAAATAATAATGTATATTATTGTTAAAGTAAAATATTTCTTGGATATATGAAACATGACCATATATGTACATATCCACAATCAGGCCTGTACAAAAAAAAAAGTCAGTTCAAGTGGCAGATGAGATCATTCGCAGGTAAAAGTTATACGTTAAAAATATTTTATAGTAATGAATATTATATGTATATAATAAAAAATAAACACACACTAATAAATAAAAAAAAACACTTACTTGAATAAATTGTATCGTAATCGCTGACTTTCCGACGCCGCCCCCTCCAACAACCACCAACTTATAAGTCTGTGCATAACTCAATCGATCATTCTGTCTCGACATTTTAACAAATTTAATGTACTGTAACACGAGAAATTACCAACACTTAGTAAATTCACATCAAAGCCACTTCATGCTAGATAATGGCTACTTCTACCCACTTTTAAACAGTGTTCACTTCACTCGTGCAGCTGCCTGCCTGCCTTCAGTTTTCAAGTTACAGTTTATTTAGATGATTTTAGATCATAGAGAAAGAGGATTTACATGCTTCAAGAGCATAGAGAACACAGAACCGATAGTGGGTTATCGCTGGTTGGAGTCGTCCATCTATTTAGTAGAATTGTCGCACATAGATGGCAGAGTTATCAGTAAGAATTACCACTTGAAAGATTAGGCCATTAATAAACGAAACAAATTTATTTTATATTTCTCATACCTAATATATAGAGTATGTAAAACACTTGAATTTAATGGCATACCTTTTAATAATTCAACATTTATAATGAATCAGTCGTATGTTGTGCATTATTGCTATCTTTCACGTCATCCCATCCTTCGGTTCTCTATGATCCCATCCCTCCTACCCTCATGAGAACATTTTCTATGCTATTCTTTGTTTGGATTCGTAATTCTTGGATTTGATTTTATGGTCTGCCATAAAATCGAAACGAAGGATTATTAGAGAATTTTCGGTATTACGATTTTGAAAATATCTCTGATATAACTCACTATCCAACCGGGTTTTCATACCTGCTTGGAAAAAAAAAAAAAATATATATATATGTATATATATTGTACATGTAATTTACAACTCTCATGGTTCAGCTAAAGCTAATTAATTAATTAGCACAATCGAATCCTTAGGTTCATGACCGTACGGACATAAGCTATTCATACATATGTTATACATCTTATTGTGAGCTAATATTTACAATTGACTTGACTGATTAATCCCCTATATTTAACTTTTATAGGAATTCATCACTATGAGGTTTAATTTATGGTGAAATTAAATGTTTATTACCTCTCCTCATATCAATTTACTAAGTTCATCGCGATTTCGAGAGTATAACTGTCTCATCATCAGAACTTTGTTGGCGACTGTCGATGATGAGATAGTTATAGTCTCGAAATCGTGATCAATTTAGTAAATTGATATGAGGAGAGATAAGAAAACATTTAATTTCACCATGATTAATCCCCATTCGTCCACTGCAGGGACATGGGTGCTTCCGTAGTGGGAAGTTTCATAATCAAGTGGATTTAGTTATGCTTATTTCCCTACAGACCACATGTAGTTGGCATAGCGACCCAATGAGACATCCAGTAGGCAACTAAGGTATTACATGGATGAAGGTCGGTAAATTTTGCTTGGAGGTCTCTTTTTTAGGCTTAAGATTCTTTAACAAGCCTGAAAATATCCAGACTCAAATATCTCATGGCATAAAGTCCCTCCCTGAGGATTTTTTCCTTGGACTTTTCCATCAAAAAAATCTATTGATCCTGGCCGGGTTTGAACCTGCAACTTTCGGGACTAAACCACCGCGGCCGACAATCCTAACTACTGAGTACTTTCATTCTAGTTTTCCTACTACAGTGCATTGCCTACTTAATCTGGTTCCAAGATTATAAGATATCACGGGTGACTGGATGAACTTAATAAAAAAAAAAAAGAGAGAGCTTCAAAGAAGCAAAGATTTGCGAATAGTGACATAATGGACATAGAGCAATAGGGTCAAAGATTTAAAAATGTTGCCTTTAAAAGCATTTAATAATAAAGATAAGAATTTAATGGCACTATATTAAAGTATAAAAATCTTCTATATATGGAAAATTATTGGACAAAAAATCACTTTTCTTTTATCTAACCACTTACGTTACACTATGCTTATAGCAGATTTTTCCTGTATTTGTTTTTATTTTTCGACACTTCTGATATCAGCGACAAGTTTACATAAACTTATTAAAGATTTATTTCTTTTATTCCCTTAGTTATACAAAACAAAACAATTTATCTCATTGAATAATAAAGGGAATAACAGTTTTTATATAGGTCTCATTTGAGAAGATTTAGATTTCATATCTACGGAAACTGTGTTCAAAATAAATTCATTTTCAAACATACATATTCCAATATTGTACCTTAATTGGAGATTCAATTAGAGAACTATTATATCTTCCAATAATATACTGTAGTTTGTCACATGAACGAGGAAAGAATCTGAATTTAATTAACACCATGCTATACTGTGAATAGAAATCATTTTTACACCTGAATTGGATTTGAACAAACAATCCCGCATCAGAAGATACCAATAGATATATTGTTAAATATAGGAAGTAGTGTTAATTTACTGTAAATTTATATAAATAAATCTTAAAGAAATACTCTTCTAGAAATTTATGCATTCCTGCATCTGAAGACAATATTATTAGTTGTGAATGTACTTTATTAGAGAATTACATGAATATGGTCACATTCTGTTGCCCACAATAGAATACAAGGACATTTTATTTTTGTTATACTCCAACATACACAATATCACAGACTTTTTATTACTTTGATCATAATGTTCTTATGTATCACAGAAGCAAATTAATAACACTTGCATAAGGTCAAATGTGCATATAGTAGGCAAGCAATATCATCATTGTAAAAGGAGCATAAAACTACATGTAAATTATGATTTCATATCCCAGTGCTAGTGAATTAGCGATTTGCATACTCATCTGATTGCCTAATTTGTAGGTTCAAATCAGACCAGGGCCACTGTAATTTTTAGGACATAAGATTTCTGAGCATAACTTCCTTCGGAAGGGAAGTAAAACCATGGGTCCTGTCACATAGATTTACAGAAAGTAAAAGAATCTCAAGCCTTAAAAAAAAAAAAGAAGAGATCTCTAAGTAAAGTCTATTAGCTTATGACCACATTTGAATTGTTACGCCAATGAGTGTCATAAATATGAATTTAATCAACTAATTCCATGTTTTCTTGTAACAGACCAGAGGCGGTAATATGACTAATCCTACAATCCAGTCAAATTTATCATGTTAAATTCTTGGTACAGTTCCAGTCGACTTTACTCAACTAGACTTAAATTTTATTACATCATATTTCTTATAAAGATCATGGAGCTTACTGTTATATAATTTTCTTCATTCACCTACCTGTTTGTTTCTTTTGGGTCCAAAAGTTTTCTTAAGTACTTTATTCTCAAGTACTCGTAATATTTTCTCCTCTCTTAAAATAAGATACCATCTTTCACATCAATGCAATGAACAAAATCACCATTTTATATATTTTCAGTTTAATATTCTTTCAGATGTTGGCTGCAATGGACTAGTTGTTATGCTCCTTGCCTCTGATCCTGAGGGTCATGGGTTCAAACCCGGCTGGGGTCAAATTATTTTCTTAGGATGGAAAAATCCAAGGTGCAATTCCTCTGGGAGGGACTTTAAGCCATGGATCCCGAGTCTGAAAATTTTCAGGCTCGTAAAAGATCCTTAAGCCTGAATAAAAAGGTAAAATTTACCGATCTCAACATCCGAGTAATACCTTGGTTACCTGCTAGATGTCTCATTGAGTAGGTATGTTGACCAAATGCCATTCATGACATCAATGGGCAAATAAGGTAACTAACTAAATTAACTTGGACTAGTAAATTTAACTTTTACAGGAATTAATTACTATGAGGTTTAATTTATGGTAAAATCAAATGTTTCTTACCTCTCCTCATACAAAACTTCTAAGTAGATCATGATTTCGAGACCATAACTGTCTCATCTTCAGTACTATTTTGGCGACTGATGTTATTTGATCGGAAGAAACTCTTGAAGAAGAAAAGTTTCTTCCGATTGACATAACATCAGTCGCCAAAATAGTACTGAAGATGAGACCATTATGGTATCGAAATCGCGATCTATTTAGATTTGTATGAGGAGAGGTAAGAAACATTTGATTTTACCATTGGCCTAGTAACTCATAACAAAAGGAAAGACTATGACTCAATATTTGACTATGGCTTTATAGAAAAAAAAATTCTTTCAGATAATTTGGGGTAAGTCCCCAAATGTATAAAATCGAAACATATTTTTCAAAAGTTGAGCCCAGAGAGATTAAATTAAATTTTTAAATACACTTCTTAATTATATTTTATGACAGTTTTTGGGAGAAATTGTGTGATAAAAATGTACAGATGTTCATTAAATTAACAAATAAATAGAGTTAGATTTAACTTCATTTATTAATTTAAAAAAAAAACTCAAGTGTCACTTCTTTTAAAAATTAATCAAATAAATTATATAATTTTTTTCTCTCTCTCACAATTAATTCAGAGAATGGTTTGTAGACTTTTGGGCACAGAATTCATATTATATACAACTTTCCTCATTAGAGAATTGCCTCAAGGACAAAGTGATACAGACAATTTTTTAAACTGATGAAATACATTTTGTAAATACATTAAAAAAATTTCAAATTGTAGGCCTAATTATATTTTAAGGATAATTAAAACCAATAAAAATGAAAACGAAAACAAATCAGGAATTTATAAGATCAAATGCAGTGATTGTGACAAAATTTATATTGGAAAAACGAAAAGAAATTAGAAAACAAGGGTGAAAGAACATCTTAGAAACATCAAAAATGGAGAAGTGGAAAAATCAGCAGAAGCTGCTCATGCTTGGTCCGAAAAACATTTAATTGAATCAAAAGCCAGTCTAATTAAACAAACAGACAAACAAAAGGAACTCACGGTTTGGGAAAAGATCCACATTCAGAAAAAAAAAAGAAAACTTATGAACTTCGAAATTCCTGCAAATTTTGACCTGATCCACAGGTTCATCAGTCCACCAACAGAGGGAAGAAGAAGAAGAGTTTCTTCTGATCGACATAACACCAGTCGCCAACAAAGTTCTGATGATGAGACAGTTATAGTCTCGAAATCGCAATCAACTTAGAAAATATATATGAGGAGAGGTAAGAAGCATTTAATTTCACCATAAATTAAACCTCATAGTGATTAATTCCTATAAAAGTTAAATACATAATTTAAACTTGAAATTATGAATTATCAGTAGAGTCCGGATGTTAGTCACTTAAAAAATGCAAAATAGGCAGGCAAAAAGGCACTAAAAATCATTAATATAGGCACTAAAAATTCAAAATAGGCTCTTACAAAAAATGGACAACAATGTAACTTTTTACAGTCTTACGTTAAGAATATAAACATATGCTATCAATAGCATGCAAAGATATCAGAGTTGCTTTTGGAATTAGTTTTGTCTTTTTACAAAGAGCAGAACCATCACTTGAGAATATTTCCGCACCAAATTCTTTCATGAAATTAGTCAGTTTGACTTTTATTGTTGTCTGCTCTTTAGGTATCTTAAAAAAAGAAAACTATTCTAAAGATAAAAAAAAAAAGCCGCACCACTTTGTCTTTGAAGCACCCTCACTGTCTGTGAATGATGACTGCAGACTGAATTCAGATTTACCAAGATCAAAAATAATATTGCCAGTCTCCTAAAGATTTCTGCACCAGGTGCAAGACAGAGAAAGAAAGCTTGAGCCATCTACCCTCTTTGTCACTCAGGAATGTTTGTATTGAAAAGAAGCAAAGAACTTTTCTCCAAGCCTTAAAGCCGGAGCATGATACAAGGGGACATAGCATAGGGCTATTTCGCTTAATGGGAATGCATGAGGTGGAAAAATATAATATTTACTTAATGGGAGTGCATTGAGGAGGAAACCATCTACCTGCTAGGTTATTGGATTATTGCCACCTTTATCCTAAAATGTTCTAAGGGGATTTATAAACAGAACACTTGAAACTTTTATGAAATGATTTGTGCCATGAAGTTTGTCCATTTCAATTGATTTCATTGAAATACTGAGTTAATTTCGAGAAAAAAAATGCAAATAGGCATTTTAAGCTGAAATAGGCATTTATAGGCAAAATGAACTTCATGGAAAACAACTCTAGGGTCGTTGGTATGAACTTATATGAAGCCACTTTTACAATATCTATAATAAATAATTATAGGCATTTTTCCTAACATCCGGTCTCTAATTATCAGTCTTCTAATAAATCAATGTTAAAAAAACAGTATTTCAGTTCTTTATTTAAATCAATTCTCAATCATGGTTGCTCCCATTTATATTTAGTCCTTTAGTTTTTAATCCTGAAATTGGTAACATATTCTTTATGATACATTAGACTCACTCTATATTTTAGCAAACAATAGAAAAATAAATGCTTAAGATAGATCGACATAACATCAGTCGCCAAGATTGTACTGAAGATGAGACCGTTATGGTCTCGAAATCGCGATCTACTTAGAAGATTTATATAAGGAGAAGTAAAAAAAAAAAATAAAAAAAAATCCTGGCGCAACAGGCCTACAAGGCCCTTAGCCTATCAGCCGGCTGCTGGCTTCACATCCACAGAGGTAGATGATAATCAGCCAGTGTAGGGATGACATGTGGTCAGCATGTCGAGTCTCCCAGCTGTTATAGCTGGTTTTCTCAACCTGGAGCCGCTACTTATTGTAGCTACCCAAATGCATCACGATGCTGGGTGGGCACCGGTCCCATACTGGCCGAAATACCATGAGAAAATTTCTTCCCCCATGGAGATTCGAACCAGCTCAAGTCCCGTAGCTCTGCGCCAAGGCTTCCTGCCTTAACCACTCGGCTACGGCGCGGGACATGAGGAGAGGTAAGAAACATTTAATTTCACCATAAATTAAACCTCATAGTGGTTAATTCCTATAAAAGTTAAATAAAATCAGGTTATTATAATTGGTGTATTGCATGTTATACAGTAAAAAAATATTTATATGAAAAAAGTAACATATAAATTTGCTATAAAATTTATTTAAAAATTGATAAGTCTGCATACTACATTCTACAGATAAGGAGCCAGACAAGTCTAATAACAGTGTCAAGGTTTACGATTGACAGTGACACATCTACTATCAAATAATCCATTCACTACAGTTCTGGTAGGGGCATAGTTGATTGAGGCAATTTGCTACAAGCCAGAAGGTTACAGGTTCGCAGGATTTTTAAACTGATTCAAACCTTCTGGTAGAAGCAGAAATGAGTATCTAACTCTTGTTCTGGAGGTAAAGGCGTCCATCATGCAGGGTTGACATCAAGTCGGATTGTCTAGAGAAGTGGGAGGCTTAACATCCTACTACCCCAAGGTCTATAGTGGGATCATTTTACCTTTTTTATGGTAGGTTTTAATATTAATGTACTAGAACAAATACTTTAGGTATCTTATTAATAATAAATTTGTACCATATAGTTTGCAATGTGCATAAGAAAGAGCAATTTTCTCACTAATGGATCCAGAATGCCCTACATCAACAATCTCAATACAGTAAGTTTTCTCAGAATCTATTTATTTGTATGTATTATATATATATGTATGTATTATATATATATATATATATATACACCGTGATTCAAAATTGACTTTACAACTTTACAAGCTTATAGAAATTTATTTAGAAGACCTACAGAATTGGTTTAAATGTCATATCCTAGGGCTCCGAGCAAAGCTATCCCTCACTTGTTCAACCACAGCTTCAGCCGTACGTGGACGGCCAGTATGCTTGGAATGACTAACAGAACAGCCAGTCCTAACAAATGTTTGGTGCCAAGAATAAATTGTTGGCCTGCTAGGAGGATCCTTACCATACTGGGTACGAAATCTATGCTGAACAATTGTCACAGATTTAGTTTCTTCGAACAAAAAAAATACAACGAGCACGCTCGGCATCTGTGAAAGCAGCCATTTTGATATGAACTACGTTAGCGCACGCGGTGAGAGAACTAGGTACTATAAAACTATGTCGGTGAAAACTTGATGAGTTGTGCTATCATATGACATTAAAACCAATTCTGTAGGTCTTCTAAATAAATTTCTATAAGCTTGTAAAGTTGTAAAGTCAATTTTGAATCACCCTGTATATATATATATGTCGCTTAAGAAACAATACCACGTAACTAACAAAATACAAATTTTACACGAGAAACAAAAAACTGTTTATTTTTCTCCTTAGTACCTATAGATTGAAACCATTGTATCTATAAGTTTAGCGAGGTCATAGTACAAAATTTCAGCCTAATCTATGTTTGAACTGAGCGCACTTCTTTAGTGATGCTAACAGTATAAAAATGGCAATTTCACCAAAAGTGTCAGTTACGCGGTATTGTTTCTTAAGCGACGATATATATATATATATATAAGAAAAATAAATGTTTGTTCTTGATTCGCCTGGTAGCGTAAGTGGTAGCGCACTGAGATATCAACTCAGAGGTCTGGGTTCAAATCCCGTCCAGGCATTTATTTTTCTTATCTTGCCATATATATATTCCATCCACCCATAGTAATTCTGCCCGAAGGCAGGTCCTTCACTGCAATCATAGCATTTTCATGCTATGCTTGCAGCTTTACTAGGGAATTGTAGGTGTGGTAGCTTCCCTTTGCTTTCCACACCAGTGAAGGATGATGATGACGATAATGGCCATATGATTTCGGGGACCGTTTGGGCCTTAAAGTTTTCCTGACATTTGTCTTACAGGTGAGGAAAAACCCCGATAAAAACCTCACCCAGAAAAACTGCCCCGACCGGGGATCGAACCCGGGCCCGCTGCATGACATATATATATTATCAGTACTATATTATGTATTATATGTTATTATGGTTTGAGCCTTCATTGTAAATACATTTTTTATATCATATTTTACTGGTTGAGTGGAAGTTAAGGCCCTGTGGCCTTAATTTTGGCATTTAAATAAAACTTTACTATTATTATTTAATATATATAAGCTGTGGTCTCGAGGTAGCATGTTGTCTTGTCATGCACTGGGCCCAGGTTCAATTTCCAGTCGGGACAAGCTTCCTGGGTGAAGTTTTTCTGGGATTTTTCCTCACCCATAAGACAAATGTCAGGAAGCTTTGAGGCCCAAACACAATTTGGCCATCATCATCCCTGGTGCAGAAAGCAACGAGAAGTTACAAGCCTATAATCCCCTAGTAAAGCTGCAAAGCAGAGCATGAAAATTACATATAATTATTCATAATCGTTAATAACTCTGGAAGTGGAGTGGATATGGAAGGAAGAACCTTATGATATACTTCATTATGTAAAATAAATTATTATTATTTATTTTGGAAAGAAAATAATAAAAGTTGTTTTTGGTTCAGTATTCCTCAAATCTTCATTGAAAATTTGATTAAATAAATTCTCTAGATCAGGCATGGGGAGCTTGGGCTCCGAGAGCTCATAACAAACCTCCTCACCAATACTCATTCCACTCATTTGTATTTGCACTGGAAACGCAGGTACACAGTGAAAGTCAGTGGCGTTCAATCCAGTGTGAGCCGTGCAAATTTTAAACCGATATAAGTTTAATACGGACTGGGTAAATTATTATTTATCATTCAGAATGGCACGAAAGTTGTTTGTTCATTGTGTTCTATGCAGATCCGTTACGTGAAACACTATAATATCCCACGACATTTCAGATCTTCACATGCAAATCAATACAGATAGGCACAGGCATGATTAGAAATATATAACTATTTTCACAGGGACATATTAATGATATATACTTTTAAAGTACATTAGGTAACATGCATGGAGTTCAAATTCATAAATTAAATATAATAGACATAGGGGACATTGTATGTTTTGTTTACACAGGGGATGACAGGATGGGATTTTTAAATAATCTAAAGCAGCAAACACTCCAAAACGATAGCAGACAACCACTTTCAGAGAATTCAGCACGTGCTAGTTACCGGATTTCAAAATTGATTGCTGAGAAATCATATCAAATCTAAAACACACTCCAGATTAAACGATGACACCCTTGTCTCAATATTACGTCTCTCTATGAGTACTATCAGCCTGACATAAATAAATTAGTGTCAGTGGTCTACTATGTGCCCTTCAAAGGTTTGCACAGATATACGTAAAGTATGTACGAATGGAAGGGTTAGTGCATATGTTTCAGGTTGTAAGGTTGTGCCGCCACCGATACTGCACGGAATGCCGAGATCACAATAACAACAGTCTTGAGTACAATGAAAGGTGGAATGAGGAAGATGTCATACTACCCCTCATTCGGCAGCTCCCCATGCCTGCTGTAGATGATAAGAAAACAAGCCTCTATAAACTGTATTTAGTTACAGGATATTTTGGATTTGACAACTCTATGGTGAAAAAGGTTAGACACTTGCTCTTCACCTCTGACTCTGCATCTTGGTCATTCCATGTGTGATTTCTGGAGGATGAACAGGAGCCAGGAGAATGTTTTCTTCATGTTTTCTCCTGCCAACTCTTCATTCCTCCACTTTTTTTTCAAACTCATGTCATCTGTCCCCTTGATGGCGTGCTGACAAGGTGCATCTGACCTTCAATAATACGGGGTTCATATCATCTCATCCCTTTGTCTTGGCATTATACCCAACAGAAATACAGGGTTCACTTTTACTTTACTATTCTGTACCCATTAGGAAACAAATTGTTAATATCAACATCATTAAAATGTCATACCTTTGTGATTATGCATTACTATTTACTTTCATGTTAAGAACAAATTGTTATGGTGGGTACAGTGCAAAAAGTGGACGTCCGAATTTCGAGATCATTTTGGTTTTAAAATGAAGCTTAGGAACAATGAATATGAAAACATGAAAAAAATTTGTGGACCATCCAGAAACAAGCTGGAAAATAATTTATGAAGCACTATCACCTACATTACCTGAAGTAAGTGGCTGCCATTGTGGTCGTGATGTCAGATTCGATATTCAGATGTTAGTCCAGGGTGAAAACATGTTTTCTTCAACACAGATGCGAAAATAGAATAAATATTTTATTGTAATTAAAGTGCACTGCTATGTTTACAAAATTCCATAGCAAAGAGTTTGAAATTTAATAAAAACCACATCCTCACATAGAGTTTAAGAAAAGTGGTTCAACTGAATCGATTGTCGATAATAATCGATATATCATTGTACGTATTTCTCAAAAATGAACAATGGCAAATTAGCCCTTACAAAGTATTCAATAAACAGATCCACTTATTTATAACGTAATCTTTGAAATTTGTAATATAATTTATTAGAATACATGTATAATAACCTGCAAGCTAACCTAACTTATTTAAATTACTCTAACCTGTGAAAGTAAAAAATAGAAT
Source organism: Diploptera punctata (assembly GCA_030220185.1). Classification (NCBI taxonomy): domain Eukaryota; kingdom Metazoa; phylum Arthropoda; class Insecta; order Blattodea; family Blaberidae; genus Diploptera; species Diploptera punctata. The sequence continues at coordinate 3,037,591 of JASPKZ010007290.1, read as the reverse complement.
GGCATTTAGACAATATTAAATTACAGGTATGTAAATAAATTATACTATATGTGTAAGAAACTAAAAGCTAACCTAATTATGTAGAAGAATCAATTACTCTAACCTACTTTCTTTAGTGATGTCCGCAGATTTTCTTCGTGTTATCATCGAAAAGGGAATGTCTCTTACAGTAAACTAGTAAAGTGTATATTTTGTAGTGCTTATAAAATTATATTTTACTACTTTATTTCTGGATGGTCCACAAATTTTCTTTTGTGTTTTCATGTTGAGTGGTCCTAAGCTTCATTTTAAAAATAAAATTATCTCGAAATTCGGATGTCCACTTTTTGCACCGTAACCGTTATGGCTAATGACCAGTTTTTTTAATATTTAACAAAAGTTGTGTAAAGAGCAACTTATGACTTTTCTAAAAAAATCTACTGACTATTCAATCACATTGGTTAAAGGATAGGAACTATGTTTTATGAACAGATTGGTGTTTGGAGAGATCACTTCTTTGACAGAAAGCTCTTGTACATTTATCACATGGGAACGGTCGCACCTCACTATGTATTCTCAAGTGTTTGTTGAGGTTACTCCGGTGGGAGAATGTCTTCCCGCAGAACTCACATGAAAATGGTAACTCTCCACTGTGTAAACGTAGATGATAGTTTAAACTGCTTCTCTTCGAATAAGATTTATTACAAAAATCACATATGAAAGGGCTTTCACCAATATGCCTGTTTAAATGTTCAGTGAACTCAGACTTATCTGGGAAATTTCTCTTACACACATCACAAGAATATGGACCAAAGTGTCTTAATAAATGCTTCTTAAGATTAGTTTTAGAGGGAAATATTTTATGGCAAACATCACAAGAAAATGGCTGATAATTTTCACAATTATGTTCTGAAAGACTGGTTTTATTTAAAAACAATTTTTTGCAATCTTTACACGAAAATTGATATTCACTATGATGTGTACGTAAGTGGCTATACAGATTACTTTTGTAGAAAAATGGCTTCGTGCAGATATCACAAAAGACAGAATGTTCACCAGTGTGAATTCGAAGATGGCATATCAGAACACTCTTCTTTGAAAAAGCCTTCTTACAAATTTCACATGCGAAAGGTCTTTCTCCAGAATGCACACGAAGATGGTCTTTTAAGTTTGATTGATAAGGGAAACATTTCTTGCATATATCACATGTATAAGGTAGTTCACCACGATGTGAACGCACGTGTTTGTTTAAATTGCTAATACTAGAGAGATTTTTCTTACATATATCACATTTATATAAAGTTCCATTAGAACTCAATATAGTTATATCAGGTGGTACAGCATCTTTAGCTAGGTTAGTTATTTTGTTAATGTTTGCATCATCTTCTGAATTCTGCAACAAATAAACCAGACCATCAGAGAAATAATGTCAGTTATAAAAGTATTATTCGAGAATCTAGTACCGATACTCATTTATATATGTCTTTGTTACCTAATTTACATTATAGATTTAGATATGCTTGCATTTGTGTTTATCTACCGTTTTCATTAGTTTTTTTTATTTGTTCTAATTTGTAAGTTAAAAGTATCAATTTAATTTTTAATAATTCAGATTTAAGTATATTTTTGTTTTGGTACTTAATTTCGTATAATGTGTATTTTTAGTTCCTGCATTGTAATTATCCTTCCTGAGAGGAAGCAAGGGCCTCCAGCTTTAACAATACAATTAAGTAAATAAATCTAAAAAAATTTATAAAGATGCATAATATTTAAATGGTCAATGTTTAAAAATGAGCAAGAATTAAATTTTTTTTTCATAAAATGAGTACCTTTTAAATATAATTTACTCAATTCAAATTACACTACATAAAATCATAAAAACTCTGAGATTCACTTTATTATATTTTTAAATAGATTAATTAATCTTTTGTTTTTATTGAAAAATTACTTTATCAAATATTACATGCTTACGTAAGCATAAAAATCACATTATTTTTAGAACAATGTATTGTCTTACCTGTGGCTCTGTCTTAACTTCACAGAATTTTGCCAGATCCACATTAATTTCATCTTTAATATCAGAATCACTTGAATTGGTATCATTTTGTTCATCGCAATGATTATCTTCAGAATCCACTAGAATGGCTCCATCATCCTGCTGAAATATATTATTCCAATTTTATATTTTAAAGTTTGAATTTAACAAGAAAATATTTGATAATCAAAAACCTAAAATGGGGATTCTCCACTTTACTTTATCTGATATATTTTCAAAGCCCTATAGAACAACATTGCACCTGCACCAGAGTTTATAGAGTCAGCGATAAGCCACCATCAAACCACATACTGATTATCTTTTTTTTTTATGTATTTAGACACATTTAAAATGTAACAAACCTAAAAACTAACTAACTCACACTTAACCTAATTAAATTACTCTAACCCAGGGTGGATCCCATGAAATGCCATTTTTTTACCCTCCTTAAGGAATCGTCGATAACCCACTGGTTCCAACTATATAACACTCTCTGGACAAAATAGCAAGTCACCATCACAATATGTGTATTTGAATAAATACTTAAAAATTTTGTAATAAAGTTATAAAAATTGTTTGAAAAAATTCAAAATATTTAAAAATGTTAGTAAATACATAAGAAGACTTCATTCACAACAAGAAACTCTAAAATCAAGGGTAAATTATTCTAAAGAAGGGCCCCTAAAATTCTTACCTTTCCTTTCAATGAAGATTGTTTAACATGCATTGCTTGATTTTTATATTCTCGATTTATTTCTTCAATATCCATATTACAAATTTCTGCATGGCAAAACGTTTTTATTTTGATAAGAATGAATGATTCTTCTACTGGAACTATAAAAACATAGTCTTGATAACAATCTCATGGTAATTAGCTGGACAATTAAGCATTGAACATTTCTGATTATATTACATAAAATATTGCAGATTCGTGCAAAATTGTGTTATTTTTAGATGTAGCGTATTTCATATAACAAAATTATAAACTTTAAATGTAACACCGAAATGCAGGGCCAATGGATGTAAAAATAATATCAAATTAATTTCTTTAAATATCCATTCAGTTAATTCGACATATCCTAAAGGCACCACTGTGTTTAAAATCCACATTTATAGTACCTTTCCGTAAAATAGACACACTATAAAATCACGAAGGAAAACAAACTTACGGTATCAGCAGACTTGATGCATATGCTTGTTCAAACTATACAATATTTTTAGAAATACAATTTATCAGATGCTTCAATTTTTAAAAGATGCATATTCCGTATTCTATTGTGATTTATGTCAGAACAAAGGAAGTTTGACAGGAATTTTTTTTGAAAACTATACAAAATTTTAAAACTGTCACCTACAGTACAACTATAAGCCAAGTACGTCTGATCACAACTTTTATTAGTCTGCCCAGCCTAAGAAACACATTTTGACATTTAACTTCCGAATATATTATGCGCAGAAGTGCATGCGACCTGTCAGCTGTTTGTTATGAGCCGATAAATTAAAAATTAATGCACAATAATCGTTTAAATTTTTAATGTTGCTTGTTGTAGTAATGCACACAGTGGTATGTCAAAACCGAATTAAACTAACTCACTGGCACTATCGCACCCGCAGGTTCATGGCCAGCAGACATAAGCTCTCCATACATCCTATCCTGAGCTAATGTTTTCCAATCATTTCCTGTATAATTTACTTCCCTCAAATCATAGTTAATGTTATTCACCCACCTCATACTTCATCTACCAAGTGGGCATTTTCCCTGGTTTTCCTCCAAGAAGCCTCCATGCACATCTTTCATTCCCCATTTGTGCCACATGCCCTGCCCATTGCAGCCTACGAGATTTAACTGTTCTTTATAATTGTTAATATTAAACAAATTAATTAAAATTTAATCCATCCATAGTAATTCTGCCCGAGGGCAGGTCTTTCACTGCAATCATAGCATTTTTACTAGGGAATTGTAGGTGTGGTAGCTTCCCATTACTTTCCACACCGGTGAAGGATGATGATGATAATAATAATAATGATGATGGCCATATGATTAAAGTTTTCCTGGCATTTGTCTTACAGGTGAGAAAAACCCCGATAAAAACCTCACCCAGAAAAACTGCCCCGACTGGGGATCGAACCCGGGCCTGCTGCATAACAAGGCAGCAATACCAAGATTGCTGACAAATGAAATTTGTAACGGAGCATAGATGCAAGTCTTACATTCACCAGATGAGTGCCCGGACTGTAGCAAGTAAGACCACACATCATTGTTAACACATCCCTAGTGAAAGTACAGTCACTAGTAAACATTTTAAAAATCTGAGAATTATTAAATAATGTACACATGTTTATCCACCGAGGTACATTCACTATATATACACTGTATTTTTTATATCGATGACAGTCTATTAAAGTTTATTAAATAAGCACTAAATATCAGATTTAATTACAATTTTTAAAGTTAATATAAACTATACAACAGCTGCCATATTTGTAACTGACATTCAACTTCCTCTCAAGAATCGATCAGTTTCAAACTTCGAAGAAACATATAGGTGTATACTATACTCTGATCAACTATAGTTAACAACATAAATATGTAATTATATTATATTTGGAAAGAAAAATATACACCTAGACTGGGATTTGAACCCAGGACCTTTGCTCTCTATGTCAATGCTCTTCCAAGTGAGCTACCTATGCCTCCAATCTAAATGCATATTTTTTCTCTTATACATAATTAATTCCCTAACTGCAAATGCTACGATTTTTGCAAATGGCAACTCCTTTGTTAAGAAGACTTTTTATTGGAAATTTACACATTACTTATAAAGCTAGTATTGCTTCTTTCAATGCTCATATTATTCGTTTCTAACATCTTAATGATGGACAAATTACATTTTTTTTTTTCAAATATAATTTGTCCATCATTAAGATGTTTAAAAATGAATAATATGAGCATTAAATTATAATGATTAAATGATCTATTTCTTCACTTCCACTGAACTGTGCTTTGGCCATGAACGAATCACAGTAACCGCAGCAGTCACATGCTTCAGGGATTTCCCATCCATTTGTTTTTCTCAAGTGTGTTCCTTAGGCTGGACATAGTACAGCTAGTCCACAAACCCCTCAAAATTAAATTAAGTTATCTCTTAGTAATTATAAGTTTAAGAAAAGTAATGAGAAAATTAGAATCGGATTTTGCATGGAAAGTAGAGGTCTATACTATTTAGACAAGTGGTAAAAAAAATTAAATCTTTCACCATAGCCTGAGAGAACACGTATTTACAGAGCCTACAGGATATGCACTTAATTGAATTCCAATGGGTAAGAACATTTTCTCATGTATTTTGGTCAATATGTGACCAGTGATCACCCAATATCGAAAGAAATTTGGGCAGCTACAATAAGTAACGACTCAAACTTTGGGTGAGAAAAAAAGAAAGAACAGTTATAATAACTATGGGAACCTCTATTCTGGTTGAACGATCATATACTTCTGTAGATGGCACCTGTGTATGTGAGCCCAGCAGTGGGCTGGTAGGTAAAGAGCCTACTAAACCTGCCACACTAGGGTATTTAGTTAAAAATATAAATTTAAAATGTCAAAAGTGGGCATACCCATCCAAAATACACATGTATATTCACTAAAATTTGCAGATGACCAGGTATTAATAGCACAAGACCACGATGACATAGAATATATGGCTAAAAAACTAAAAGAATATGAAAAATGGGGACTTTATAGAAGAAATGGAAAATATAAATTTCAACAATGGAGAAGAACTAAAACCTAGTATTGAATGCTCTTATATAGGAACAAAATTAGACCATTCAGGCGATAACACAGTGGAAATTAAAAATAGAATCGCACAAACAAAACAAGCAATAAATGCTTTAAACTCTGTTTGGTGGAGCTATTACAAAAAATAGAAAATTACAAATATATCAAATCATAATTCAGAGCATTTTAACATATGGTGCTGAAGTCTGGCAAATTCCTACTAGGGAAATGAAAATAATTTTAAGTACAGAAATGGATGTTTTAAGAAAATCAGGTGGAAAATCTAGAATGGATAGAATACGAAATAAAGAAATAAGGGAAATTATGGGTGTACAAGAGGAGCCGGACATCACAGACATGATAGAAAAGAAAAGATTACAGTGGCATGGCCATGTCAACAGAATGCCAGAACAAAGATTGCCAAAAATTGTTACGGAATGGATCCCAATGGAAAGAAGGAAGAGAGGAAGACCGAAGAAAACTTGGATAGAAGGGGTACAAGCAGCTATGAATATCAGAGGAATGGAGGAAGATCAATAGATGGACAGAGAGGAATGGCAGCTGCCATGATACCGGATGATGATGAATATAAATGAAGTAAAATCCAATCTTTATTAGTCACAAATACAATATTTAAAAAATTCATCAACATAATGAATGATTAGATAAGAATATTATCTTCTTTATCAAATCATTTAACATTAGTTATAAATAGTAATACAAGATGTCACACACTATGCATTTATTGCCTGCTATCTTTACCTGTTATATAATTAATTTGATTTCTTTCTGATATCCTAATTGATAGAATTAAGATTTTAATTTGGTACCAGATCAGTAAGAAATTTGTTTTATATTTTTAAAGGAAATTAAAATATACTTAACTGAATATCCTATGAATAGTAGGTCTATTAATGAATAATTCAATGTAATTGTTATGTATTATTGTATTTGAGTTATTCAATTGTACTAACTGAATGAATGCAAATAAGTATGAATAAAAGTCCAAGATCCGGCTGCAAGATTACTACGTTCATCTAGTGTATGAACAAAATCAATTTTTTTCATAAAATTGTGAATTACTGAATACATTTTTGCCAAGTTGCCTATTAAAATTCGGCCGCCAGTATGTTTAATTAAAATATGATTAATTTATTTATTCGAAATAATTTGATTTACTTGTTATTAAAATAAATTATAATCCAGTTCGCAAAAATCGATGATGTATAGAGCTTGAAAAGTTTTGGTTGCCATTGCACACTTGGCTGCAAACCTCCTCGCAGCTACAGCAGGCTGTGACACCAATCAGTAATAAATGGCAGTAAGTACGTATTTGTTTTATATTGTCGAAGTTAGATCAAGGCAATTATAGGTAGGAACTACTTCATTAAAGTCATTGAGGTAATTTCAGATCTTACCATCAAAGGTAAGCACGCCGTAGCATAGTGGTTAAGGCACTGAGCTACAAGCCGGAGGGTCGAGGGTTCAAGTCCCGTTGGGATCAGGATTTTTAAACTGACCCAAACCCTCTGGCGGCACCATGGCCCTGGGGTCGACTCAGCCTCTAACGGAAATGAGTACCAGAAGCTTGTTCTGGGGGTAAAGGCGGCCGTCACGCAGGTCTGACAACCCGGCTGACATAAAGTGCCGATTGTCTAGAAAAAGTGAGAGCCTTAACCTCCTACTACCCCAAGGGCCTCCGGGCCTGTTGTGGGATCACTTTACTTTTTACCATCAAAGGGCTGATAAATTTTGCCCAGAAACTTGATATTGTTTTGTTTGTCCGTAAAACAATGAGACAGGACCCTTGGCATGAATTCATTTTTTAAATTAGTTATATTCAGGATTTTTAACTCCTTAAATCCATTGACCTGGGCTGGATTTGAACCCATGAATCTCAGAACTGAGGAAGCATGGGAACCAATAAGTTAAATATAGGAAAAATAACCTTTTCAATTGTAAAGTGGAATTATGACTGATAAAATTTTATTTTTGTGCTCAATAGATTTTTTAGCATAAAATAATATTAGTTTTGAAAGCAAAAGTCCTGTGCCATATCCGAGTGATTAAAGCAAGATGCCTTGGCGCTGATTTGGGTCTCCATGGGGTAGAAATGGAGAGCTTATGTCCGTGCAGCCATGAACCTACGGGTTCAAGAGTGCCAGTGAGTAAGTATGTATGGGGGTAGAAATTTTCTCATGGAATTTCAACCAATATGGGGCCAGTGCCCATCCAGCATCATGAGAAATTTGGGTAGTTACAATAAGTAGTGGCTCCATGATGAGAAAACCAGCTATAACGGTTAGTGAACCTGATATGCTGACCACATGTCACCCCTTCACTGGTTGGATGATTTTGTACCTATGTGATTAACATGTTCACACTAATAATGGATGAAATCATCAAAGAACTAAAAGTTGAAGTTAGAAAAGGGATTAAAATAGGTAACAAAGAGCTGAAGATAATTAACTATGCTGATGACACAGTTCTAATTGCACAAAGTGAAGATGATTTACAAATGCTATTGCACAAATTTAGAATCATTGCAGCAAAATATAACATGAAAATCTCAACAAATAAAACCAATTCAACGGCAATATCCAAGGACCCACAACATGTTAAATTAGAAATAGAAGGGAAAAGTATAGAACAGGTCATGAAATTCAAATATTTAGGAGTAGAAATTAATAGCAGCAACAGAATAACAGATGAAATCCTCCATCAGGCAAATAATGCAAACAAAATATTGGGATGTTTAAACAATACTGTTTGGAAAAATAAAAATTTAAGAATAGATACAAAAGTAAGAATTTACAAATCTGTCATAAGACCAGTTCTAACATATGGTTGTGAATGACGAACAGAAACTAAAAAAACAAAACAAATCAATGAAACAACCAAAATTAAAGTTTTAAGGAAAATCGTAGGAAAATCACTGAGAGAGAAAATTCGGAGCTCTGTTATTAGAGAAGAATGTGAAATTGAACCTATAAACCTCTGGATAAATGATAGAAGACTAAATTGGAACGATCACATAGATAGAATGGAGAACAGTAGATTAGTGAAGAAAGTACGTGACTGGACACCTCAGCAGAAAAGGCCATAAGGAAGACCACAACTACGATGGAAGGACGTCACCATACCCCAGACCTGTAGTGAATGAACACGCAACAAGCTGCCAGCTTTCATGCGTAGAGGAAGAAGAAGAAAAGAAGTGATTAACATGTGGATGTGAGCCCAGCAGCTGGATGGTAGGCACAGGGCTTCCTAGGCCTGTCATGACATGGGGCAAAAATAGCTGTTGAGCTCCAAATTTGGGTTCTTTATGTGAAACCAAAACTGATTTGAAAAGTTATAATTTTGTTTTTCGATACATGAGTAATCAAGTAGCAAAATTTACATTTGAGGGACCCAGTGGTAAGAGGCACATGCCACCAAAGTGTGTTTTTTGTTAGAAATTACTAGTTATAATACTAGATGGCAGTGGCTGTCTTATCTACAACAAAATTGCTAGACTGGTGGCAAGTGCCCATTTTACCACTGAGCTCATTTTTACAGGGGGGCGATACCATAGCATAGTTGATTAAGGTAATAGGGTATAAGCTGGAAGACCAGTGGTTCAAATTCAGGTGGGGTTAGGGTTTTTAAAACTGGCCTAAACCTTCTGGTGGATTCATGGCCCTGAGGATGACACTAATGTAACAGAGTTTGAGACACCTATTTCGGTGGTAAAGATGCCATCATGTAGAAATGACATCCTGACTTACATCTTGTGCTGACTGTATAGAAAGGTGAAAGCCTCAACACCCAACTACCCCAAGGGTCTCCTAAGGCCTATAGTGGAATCCCTTAACCTTACCCATATTATAATTATTTTACTTTTAGTTTGATCATCTTACCTCAATATTAATGTTGTTGTTGTTTTCAAATGCTGGGCCTTGGCACCGAAGCCATTAGCGTTCTTGCTCTCCAATATTTCTCTATTGTGGATCCAACAGGTAATACTTCACAGGTTTGTAGGTGTTCTTCATTAATTTCTTCGTCTTTATTGCATAGAGGACAATTTGGATTCGTGTAGATTCCTATTTTATATAAATGTTTGGCGCAATATTAATGTTGATTTGTTCTTGAACATGTTTCAAAACAATTCTGTTTTATCGTCCAGACTGGTTTTATTTATAATTAAATAATTAAATTAATGTTTTTATTACCTCACCTCATATCCTTTTTCTTCTATACTGCAGTTTCGGAGCTTATCTCCATCGTCAGTAGCCTCTGGTCGACCGGTGTTATGTCGTTTCTTGGCGGTTTCCTTCTTACTTCTGTCGGTGGACCGATGAACCTCTGGATTAGGTCAAAATTTGCAGGAGTTTCAAAATTCATGAGTTTTTTTTATTTATGTTGCATTATGTTGCACAACCTGGATGTCGATGTCAGCTCCATCCTGTGGTTGGCCAAAGAACCTCCAAACAAGGTCACGCTCCATCGGTATATCAAAATTCATAACTCTGATTTGTTCTTCTGAATATAAATTTTTTCCCAAATAGTCAGCTCTTTTGTATTTTCTAACTGTCTTAATAATTTAGTGTCTGAATTTATATTATGTTTTTCAGACCAAACATGAGCAGCAACTGCAGAAAATTTTCCCCACTTTTAATATTTCTTATGTGTTCTTTGGTTCTAATTTTTAGGTTTCTTTTTGTTTTTCCTATATATATCTTATCACAACCCATGCATTCAAATTGATATATTCTTGACTTTTTATTTTTATCAGTTTTTTCATTTTTGTTGGTTTTTATTAGTTTATTTAAACTGTACTTATTTTTCGGTGCTAATTTAATATTAAACTTCTCAAATATCTTTTGGAATTTATTATGTACCCAAGGGTGATATGCGAATTTCCTATATATTTTTTTTATATATTTGTTTTGAAACATGTTCAGAACAAATCAACATTAATATTGAGGTAAGATGATCAGACTAAAAGTAATATAATTAAAATAACCTCAAACTATCACTTCCTGAAATTAAATATTAATTACAACTTCTTACCCATATTTTTACAAAAAGAAAGGGAGTATAAATTTGAAGAGGGTTGAGCATTTATCATTTATAATAGAGAGTGCTTTTTTTTTTTCATTTATAGTGTTTCCACCTAACTTTATAACTGTTATTAATAAAGTAAAAATATGAGAATATAACATCATTATAAAACCAATGATAGTGATCTTGAGGTGTTTAGAGAGAGAAAAAATTCAACCTCTCATATATCATACACTGGAAACTTATTAGTACAAGAACTAGAGATAGACCCAAGAATAGGTGGAGAGATGTCGTAATTGAAGATATAAGAAAGCTGGAAATAAGAAACTGGCCAAGGCTTATCCAAAATTGTGACGAATAGCAGAATTTGATTGGGAAGGTGAAGACTTCTGTGAAGTTGTAGTACCTACACTGCAGCCACTGATTCTCCGGCCTTGACGTTTTCACAACAGTGTTGCCAATATGGATATTCAGTGGGAGTGGCCGCTTTATGTATGCGGTTAGCAGACATACAGCTGACAACATCTCAGCAATTTCAAACCTTACTAGCACGCTATAGCTGCATCAAGAGCAGTGATTGGTTGTGGCAAACGTTCACTCCCACTACAATAATTTTCTTATTGGCAGTAGAGGGCGAGTTCTCCCTTTACCCCTCGTACAACCTAAACTTCAGAGCCGGAGAATAGGCGGCTCAGGTATAATGAAGAAGAAGATGTATCGGATAATCTTTCCATTAAACGCAGTGAGAATTTTTTCTAAGTCCCACACAGACCACGCGCATGCGCCAACAAACACGAAGCAATTTACTGTATGGAATATCGTGATGCAGCCAACATTAAACATGCTATTTAACAAACCTAAAAGCTAACCTAATGCAATTTAAGTACTCTAACCTGTGAAAGACAAACCTAATGCAATTTAAGCACTCTAACCTGTGAAAGAATGCAACGCCCAAAAATAAATAGTAAGTTCTCTAATTCTGAAGTACATAACCTATGTTGGCTGCACTGTTGTTGTATAGAATATTCTTTAAAATCAATATGGCTGCCACGTCTTCACATTACATATATAGTTAAATATCATAGAAAAATATGTTAAAATAATTGTTAGAAAAAATGTAAAATTTGTTGTAAATGGTGGGAAATAATTTGAAAATAAAACCCTGTTGGTGCATGTGCATGGTGTCTCCTCGTACTTAGAAAAATTTCTTACTGTGCTTAATGGAAACATCAGCCAGATGTATCATATAGGAAATAAAGGGAGTGAAGAGGTTAAGCAAAATTAAGTTGTAATACTGAAGCAGGCTATAAATGCAACTATCTTCAAGATTATTTTGAGTTGTGTTTTTGACTCACCTCATATTTCTTGATTTTTATGCAGACCTAGGTTTCGTCGCTGAACTTTGCGACATTCTCGATGCCACACAACTGTCGTCTTGCGGTTGTCCCTCCTGCAAATTGGCAATGTTTTTTTTTTGAAATTCCTAATGAAAAGGAGAGGTGTTTGATTTGGAAGTTCATCGGTCAGCCAACAGAGAGTGCAGAAATCAATTCGCAAGAAGGACAACTGCGAGACGGCAGTTGTGTGGCATCGAGAATGTCACGAAGTTTAGCGACGAAACCTAGGTCTGCATAAAAATCAAGAAATATGAGGTGAGTCAAAAACACAAGTTAAAAAAATTAAAATAAACCTCATAGTGTTATTTCCTGCATATATTTAATATCTTCAAAATGTTTACGGTGTGGTTCTCTTAGGATCACGAGGGAACATGGATGTTTTCCGTATATTATCAAGCCCCAAGTACAGCATTACGACCCTCTCAAGGCCAATGCCACCTCCTGCATGTGGAGGACATCCAAATCTAAATGAATCTATGTAAGACTTTATCTTCTCCAAATCTATTCCATGATGTGTAGCTCGCTCTATAAGCAACTCAGGATCGTGGATACGTTGTGCCCCAGACATAATCTCCTCACCACGCATGAAGATGTCATACGAGTTAGATTTCTTCTTGTCCGATGGATCAGGCATTGTATAGAATGGCCGCACGGCCAAAGGATATTTATCCAGAATATAGAAGTCAGTGTCGTATTTTGCTTTGATAAGACGTCCAAGCAATTTTTCGTCAGGTGTGCTCAAATCATCCTCGTCTCCAATCTCCACTCCTGCTTCTCTCAACATTGCAATTGCAGTAGGGAACTCCAGTCGTAGTGGAGGATCCAAAAATGTGAATGGTTCCACAGGGAACTGCTGTCCTACTGTTGCAATCTCGTGGGCATATTTGTCACGGAGACCTTTGAATATCTGTGTGAAAGTGTCTCCGATGGTGTCTAGTGCTTCATGGTAATGATATTTAAATGACATTTCCAAGTCCAAACCTACAAACTCTGTCAGATGTCTGTGCGTGTTACTGTCCTCGGCTCTGAACACTGCAACATTACAATAGTTATTTATGTTACAATAACTCAATGTTATATTTTATAGATGAGTAAACAAGTTCATGAATTTTGTTGAGTTGTTTCTTGACTCACCTCATACTTCTTAACTCCCTAGCAGATCCAGATTTAGTCACTGTATTTGTGATATTCTCAATGCTGTTCGCGTTCACAACTGACGTCCAATGGTCTCCTCTCATGCAGACTGACCTCCGCGCCATCTGATGGCTGACCGATGAACTTCCAAATCAATCCCCTCTCCTTATCACCGGGTATTTCAAAATTCATAGTTGTTTTTATTCTTGCATACATAATTTTTTTTACAAATTGTGAGTTCCTTCAGTTTTTCCAATTGTTAAAGTAATTTTGTTTTAATTTTTTTCCCAAATTGAGAGTTCCTTCGGTTTTTCCAATTGTTTAAGTATGCAAGAATAAAAACACAACTATGAATTTTGAAATACCTGGTGATAAGGAGAGGGGATTGATTTGGAAGTTCGTCGGTCAGCCATCAGATGGCGTGGAGGTCAGTCTGCAGGAGAGGAGACCATTGGACGTCAGTTGTGAACGTGAACAGCATTGAGAATGTCACAAATACAGTGATGAAATCCAGATCTGCGAGGGAGTTAAGAAGTATGAGGTGAGTCAAGAAACAACTCAACAAAATTAAAATAAACCTCGTAGTGTTATTTCCCACCTACATAACTTGAGTTCATGAATCACTTTCAATTATAGTAATGGACACAATTTTATTTCACATTTTGTCAAATTTTGTTATTTTTGATAACACATGTACGCATTACATAAGCTCAATTCTGCAAATACATATTATGCATTACAGGGACTCTTGTCTTTCCAACTTCTCTAAAAAAATTTAAATTAGAAAATATATAAAACAATCTTCCATTTATATTATATAGATGGAAAACATAGAATTTTACTTTAAGGAAGTAATATTATAATGATATTGTGAAAAGAAAAATTAATGTCTGGTTCAGGAATCGAACTGTGGACCTCTCCTTCTCCGCAGGAGTGTTCAGCCATTCTAGACTTGGTACAAACATTAACAATTCTTTCCACATATACAAATCTATAATTCTTGTTTCGTCCGCTGCCAGGTAGGTGTCACTACCATCGCCAACGCCAGCTTCATTTAGAAGTATCTATATTTATATATTAAATTTGGGAATTTTTAACATTATGAGGTTCAATTAATAATAATTAAATGAATCGTGATTTTTTTCTTACCTCATACATCTATGTTTTTTTAAAAACTGTGTTTAAAAAAACATAGATGTATGAGGTAAGAAAAAATCACGATTCATTTAATTATTAGAAGTATCTATGTTCGAGAATTTTACACCACCACTTTTGTAAGCAGTAATTGATGTTAATATTATTCGTTTTTAAACATCTTAATGATGGACAAATTATATTTGAAAAGAAAAATATACACATAGAACTGGGGTTTGAACCCAGGACCTTTGTTCATACATAGTAGTTATATTATATAAAATGTAGATTGATCAGGAAATTATGTTTTCATCTACACCACTGGACAACGATGTCATTAGGTTCATGCGGCCAATGAGATCATACTTAACTACATACTTCTGTTTACATTACAATATAAACTAAGACCAAAACAAGTTTAGATGGTTATATGAGGCCAGCAGCAGGCTGGTAGGCCTGTCGGGCCATGGAGTTAATAATAATAACATCCAGAAATGAAACATACCTGCTCCCACTGTGAACACTTTATCGAAGTCAGCTGCTATCGCCATCTGCTTGTAGAGCTGTGGACTCTGTGCAAGGTAAGCCGAGCCCTTGAAATAAGACACAGTGAACACATTTGCTCCACCCTCGCTAGCTGCAGGGATGATCTTCGGAGTGTGAATCTCTACGAATCCCTAAAACACACAATACAACCAAGTTTCCTCAACTACTGTTGATAACAGTTTTCACAATATTAAAAAAATCAATGTCTTCGGTAAACAAATGACAAATACAATAGAAAACACACATTTAAATTATTGTAAATCAATAGTAAAGAGAAAAATTTGTTATGCCTGAACCGGGAATCGAACCCCGAACCTTTAGCTTTCCATGCTAATGCTCTGTCCACTGAGCTAATTTAGGCTTCATTCCCATCCAAGCATAAATCCTTCCTCTACCTGGTGGACAGAGCATTATTCAATAAAATAGATTAATTCATTCATAGTAAAATACACACTTAAAAAAATTAGTCTAATTCTTGATAAACTTAAAAAAATAAATCTTAAATATGCCGGTTCAGGCATAAATTTTTCTCTTTACCATTGATTTGCAATAATTAAAATTGACAGTCGTGAAAACAGCTGATGATGACGACAACGTGTCGCCGATACTGCAGTGCTGTGTTTAAAAACATAGAAGTATGAGGTAAGAAGAAATCACGATTCATTTAATTATTATGTGTTCATTAATTTACTTATTTCTATCATAGTAATAGCTTTAGCTTCTCAATATTAATTTAAGAAAACACACAACTTACTGGATACACTTAAAAGTTTCTAGGTGTAATACGATCTTAGATTTAATCAAAATTACAGTTGGAAATAATACTATGAGATAATTTACAATTTATATATGGAATTGGATAAAATGTTTTTACTTCTCAGATGCTAAAGTTGCATGTTTTAACAAAACATTTTATCCAACTCAATTTATAATAGACATTGAAGTTTCATAATTCATATACCTATGTTCAATGTGTGATGGGACACGCAGTTAGTTAAGGCAATCTGAAAACTTTATTAGAGCTGAAAGCAAAATTTATTCGGCCTTTCCCATCTAAGTAATACCTTAGATGTTTTTATTATTCATTTCATACATCTCAAAGATTGTATAAATAATAAATTAATGAGTCATTTTAACATCTTACCTCAAGATGTTAAAATGACTCATTAATTTATTAATTAAGAACCTCATAATGTGTTTCCCAATTTTAACTTTGATTGTATAAATAGTTGACATTTTTATAAAAAATAAAGTTTTTTTTAAACAAATTGTTGTATTCATTTAATGATTGCTACTATTTATAAACAGTTTTGTTTTTATGTATCACTAGCTAATACCCGGCGTGCGCTGCTACGCCTAAATAAATGAAAATTAATGTGTAATTACGAAGACTTTCAACTACAAGCCTCACGACCACGGCCTACAGCCCGAAAATCTTCATCAAGATCATCATGAAAATTAATGTGCTTTTATGATTAGTTGAATAAGTAAAGGAAAAATAAGTTATGTAGATAGGAAATAACACTATGAGGTTCTTTAATATTGTTTATTTTTTATTATTTCACTCACCTCATACTTCATAAATCATAGCAGACCCTGGGTTTCTTCACGTAATTTGTGACATTGTCAATGCTGCGTCACGTTCACAACTGACGTCCAACGGCCTTCTATCCTGCAGACTGACCTCCGCGCCATCTGGTGGCCGACCGAAGAATTTCCAAATCAGTCCTCTTTCTTTATAACCGGGTATTTCAAAGTTCATAGTTGTATTTTCATTCTTGCATATGTAAATTTTTTCCCAAATTGTGAGTTCCTTCGGTTTTTCCAATTGTTTAAGTAATTTTGTTTTGTTTTCAATTCTATGTTTTTCTGACCAGGCATGTGCAGCTATTGCAGATTTTTCAGTTTCTCCATTTTTAACATTTCTGAGGTGTTCTTTTAATCTTGTATTTAGATTCCTTTTTGTTTTTCCTATGTATATCTTTTCACAATCTTTACAATTAATTTGATAAATTCCCGATTTTTTACAGGAACTCACAATTTGGGAAAAAATTTACATATGCAAGAATGAAAATACAACTATGAACTTTGAAATACCCGGTTATAAAGAAAGAGGACTGATTTGGAAATTCTTCGGTCGGCCACCAGATGGCGCGGAGGTCAGTCTGCAGGATAGAAGGCCGTTGGACGTCAGTTGTGAACGTGACGCAGCATTGACAATGTCACAAATTACGTGAAGAAACCCAGGGTCTGCTATGATTTATGAAGTATGAGGTGAGTGAAATAATAAAAAATAAACAAAGGAAAAATAATTATAAATTTATATTTTTTGATTAGCCAGTGCTGATTACCCGGGTTGTCCGGGAATCGACTCATCTCGATCTTCTTGGAATAAATGAGGTGAAAGACAAAATTTCAACAGTTGAAAATACGGCTGAAGATAGAAACTGCTGTCCTGTGCTGTGATAAATACAGTGTGTATGAGGTGAGATGGTGTAAGATTCATTATTTTTATTAGAGAGTTCCTGAATTTTACCTTATCAGTAAGAATATCTCTGAAGAGTTTGCACACGCCAGCTTCCAATCTGAATATTGCTTGATTGGCCGGAGTTCTCAAATCCAACACTCTATTGTCCAGCCGAGTGTCCTGGTTCACCCTGATGTTCAAACCTTCTGCATCCTGTAACACACATTCACATTCTATTATATAGCTGACAAGTCTTACCATAAATATTTTAATCAGTTCAAGATAACTAGTTTTACAATGCTCGCTCCTAGTTCCAAAATTTGCATGTTCAAACTCAAACAAAGTTGATGGATTTTTAAGGATGTTGGTTGGTTGGTATCTAATGTTGAGCACTTGATAATGAAATCATTCGCTCTCTTGCACTCCAATATTTAGCAGAAAGGCTGGTCTCTTCTACAAAAGCTGGACAACGGAGGAGATGGTTTCTTTCCATATCTTCATTTAAATTGCAAAAAGGGCATTTAGGTGAATCTGTTATGCCAATTCTGTGTAGGTGTTTATTCAAGAAATCATGTCCCATTAGCAGTCTGAATGTTGCTACTGCAGATTTTCTTTGTAATGTAGTAATGTCATAAGCTTGTAGATTTTCCCATTCCTTTCCAGATGTTTTGGTGGTGTATTCTTCTCTAAGTTTATTGATGTATTTATTTGAGATAATTCTTTTGATAGAGTGAAAGGAAACTGGAGCAGAAGTTGGGTTTGAAACAATTTTGCTACCCTTCTTGGCTAGAAAATCGGCTATTTCATTGCCTGTCACTCCACAATGGGCCGGAATCCATTGAAGTACAACTTTTTTATGTAGACGGGATAAATGTTTTATCATTTTGTGACATTCGATAATTTTTAAGGATGTAACAATCGACAATGTTGAGTCCCAGTGGATTGTTTTTACCATGCTTGCTCCTCTGATTCTGAGATTTCCAAGTTCAAACATTGGCAGAGTCAATGGATTTTTAAGGGTGAAAAATCTGGAGCATGGCATTGTTCGAAAGGGAAGCAAAAGCCTTTAGTACCATGTCATAAATTTATGGGTAGTAAAAGAATTTTGATCATAAAAAAAAAGAGCTGAATTTATCTGCACTTTCATTGCAAAATTTTAATTGCATCACTAATTAATTAAGATGTTATATAAAATACTAGCTAATACCTAGCGTGCACTGCTACACGCAAATAAATGAAAATTAACGTGCTTTTATGTTTAGTTGAATAAGTAAAGGAAAAATAGTTATAAATTTATATTTTTTAGATACCCCGTGCTGATTGCGCGGTGTTGCCCGGGAATCTACTTATCTCGATCTTCTTGGCATAAATGAGCTTAAAGACAACATTCGTTATTGTAAGTTATCCGTAAAAAAATATCTGCCATGCTGGTATGCTTGCACAGGAATCTACGTACTTGTCTCGAACTTCTTGGCATCAATGAAAGACAAAAACGGTTATTGTGAGTTATCCATAAGAGATAAACATATGTTGCCCTGGACTTTTTTGTAGAGCTTTTTGAGATATTCAAATTCTGTATACATTAATTTTGTGTATTTGTTATGGTTTAGGCAGCGTATGCCATTTAAGCGTCCAAAGAATTTATTTTTTAATGTTTTCCACTACAGAGGTCGATTTTTAAGGATGTAGGAGTTGAGTATCACAACTCTCTTATAGCCTATGTTCATCCCAGGAATCTCCTAAACATTCTGCAAAAAGCCCTATCACAATCGGATCAACGGTATGGCCACACATAAAGTATAAACAAACAAACAAACCAACAAACATTCATTTTTATATATAAGAATATCTTTTCTATGTTTATTATTCTTTTTAACAGTACTATTTCAGCTGGTAAAGCTTATATTTCTAATGATTTTATTTTAAATTTGTCACATCTTTTTATTCAATGCCACCACATTGTTATTTCGACATTCTGGTATTCTCTCCTGGCATGGCATTATTGTAGCCCACTTCTGAGGTTGGGGCACCTGGAAGGCAAAGTTACGCTGCCCCGATTATATATATGAGACGTGATGATGTTGGTAATGATGTGCCAGGAGAGGCCTTAATCCTAAACTTAATGATAACAATGATTGCCAGAAGATGTTCGCAGACCGTTTGAGCCCTAAAGTTTTCTGACATTTGTCTTACAGGTGAGGAAAAACCCCGAAAAAAACCGTCATCCAAGAAACTCGTCCCGACCTGGGATTGAACCCAGGCCTGCTGTGTGACAAGGCAGCACGCTACCTCGAGACCACAATGGACTTACATTAAAGGGCAAATAAATAAAATTTAAAATAAAATTAAACCTCATAGTGATATTTCCTATAGTATAGTTTATTTTTTATTTCACTCACCTCATACTTCATAACTCCTAGCATACCCAGGGTTTCATCACATCCTTTGTGACATTCTCAATGCTGTGTCACGTCCAATCTAAACGCGTATTTTTCTCTTCTACATAGTTAATTCCCTAACCCCAAATGCTACGATTTTTGCAAATGGCGGCTTCTTTATTAAGAAGACTTTTATTGGGAATTTAAACATTACTTATAAAGCCAGTAGTGCTTCTTTCAATGTTTTTAATATTCGTTTTTAAACATTGGAGGCCTAGGTAGCTCACTTGGAAGAGCATTGACATAGAGAGTCAAAGGTCCTGGGTTCAAACCCCAGTCTAGGCGTATACTTTACTTTTCAAATATAATTTGTCTATCATTAAGATGTTTAAAAACAAATATTAAAAACATAGAAAGAAGCACTACTGGCTTTATAAGTAATTTTTAATTCCCAATAAAACTCTTCTTAATAAAGAAGCTGCCATTTGCAAAAATCGTAGCAACAGCTCGTAGCATTTGGGGTTAGGGAATTAACTATGTAGAAGAGAAAAATACGCGTTTAGATTGGAGGCCTAGGTAGCTCACTTGGAAGAGCATAGACATAGAGAGTCAAAGGTCCTGAGTTCAAACCCCAGTCTAGGCATATATTTTTCTTTTCAAATATAAACATTTTTCTCTATACCATTCTTCTTCTTCCTTCCAAGTATTAGGCAAAGGCCTGTTACGATCCTATAGAAAATTTTCCCTCCAGCGTTTCATAGGACGGCCCAGTGATCTTCGTCCTCTTGGTATATAATTATAAACAGCTTTGGGGATCCGATTTCTTTCAAGATGGTGTTTCCAATTTAGTTGGTACTGACGATTTTATTATTAATTTAACACTTCTCATAGAAGGATAAATTATATTTGAAGAGAAAAATTTTCGCCTAGACCGGGACTCGAACCCGGGACCCTTGGCTTTCCGGGCCAAGTCCTCTACCAACTGAGCTACCGAGGCGAGTTACGATCTAGATGCAAATTTTTCTCTTATGTACGTTGTAATTCCCTCGCGCCAAAAGCTTGAAACCATATCTTCTATCTTTGCAAATGGCGGCTTCTTAGTTAAGAAGACATTTATTGGGAATTTAACACTTCTCATAGAAGGATAAATTATATTTGAAATGAAAAATTTTCGCCTAAACCGGGACTCGAACCCGGGACCCTTGGCTTTCCGGGCCAAGTGCTCTACCAACTGAGCTACCGAGGCGAGTTACGATCTAGACGCAAATTTTTCTCTTATGTACGTTGTAATTCCCTCGCGCCAAATGCTTGAAACCATAGCTTCTATCTTTGCAAATGGCAGCTTCTTAGTTAAGAAGACATTTATTGGGAATTTAACACTACTTTATAGCCAGTAGGGCTTCTATTGACGATTTTATTATTAATTTAACACTTCTCATAGAAGGATAAATTATATTTGAAGAGAAAAATTTTCGCCTAGACCGGGACTCGAACCCGGGACCCTTGGCTTTCCGGGCCAAGTGCTCTACCAACTGAGCTACCGAGACGAGTTACGATCTAGACGCAAATTTTTCTCTTATGTACGTTGTAATTCCCTCGCGCCAAATGCTTGAAACCATAGCTTCTATCTTTGCAAATGGTGGCTTCTTAGTTAAGAAGACATTTATTGGGAATTACAACGTACATAAGAGAAAAATTTGCATCTAGATCGTAACTCGCCTCGGTAGCTCAGTTGGTAGAGCACTTGGCTCGGAAAGCCAAGGGTCCCGGGTTCGAGTCCCGGTCTAGGCGAAAATTTTTCTCTTCAAATATAATTTATCCTTCTATGAGAAGTGTTAAATTAATAATAAAATCGTCAATAGAAGCCCTACTGGCTATAAAGTAGTGTTAAATTTCCAATAAATGTCTTCTTAACTAAGAAGCCGCCATTTGCAAAGATAGAAGCTATGGTTTCAAGCATTTGGCGCGAGGGAATTACAACGTACATAAGAGAAAAATTTGCATCTAGATCGTAACTCGCCTCGGTAGCTCAGTTGGTAGTGCACTTGGCCCGGAAAGCCAAGGGTCCCGGGTTCGAGTCCCGGTCTAGGCGAAAATTTTTCTCTTCAAATATAATTTATCCTTCTATGAGAAGTGTTAAATTAATAATAAAATCGTCAATAGAAGCCCTACTGGCTATAAAGTAGTGTTAAATTCCCAATAAATGTCTTCTTAACTAAGAAGCCGCCATTTGCAAAGATAGAAGCTATGGTTTCAAGCATTTGGCGCGAGGGAATTACAACGTACATAAGAGAAAAATTTGCGTCTAGATCATAACTCGCCTCGGTAGCTCAGTTGGTAGAGCACTTGGCCCAGAAAGCCAAGGGTCCCGGGTTCGAGTCCCGGTCTAGGCGAAAATTTTTCTCTTCAAATATTAGTTAGTACTGTTTAATATATTCCAAAATTGGCATAGTCTTCAATTCTTTTAAGATATCGGTATTCCTTTTCCGATCCCATCTGGTGTAACCCGCTGTTCTGCGCATGAATCTCATTTCACAAGCCGTTATTCTGCTTTCATGTTGTCTTTTTCTCTTTACCATTGATTACAATAATTTAATTGTGTTCATTAATTTATTTATTTCTATCACAGTAATAGCTTTAGCTTAATTTAGTATTAGATGATGTTCAGAAGAAACAATTTTTGTTTGATCATATCAATAGAATGAAGGAAGAAAGACTTCTTAATAAGGTAATAAGGTGGATACCATCTCAAGAGGAAATTGACACAACTGGACCAATGTTGGCAAGAAACTTACACATTGAGGAATGCCAGAATGGAGAAAGATGGCAATTGGGAATGAAGAGACTGCAACAGCTGTAACAATCTATGATGAAGAAGTAGAAATGAACAGTTTAAGAATCAAGCAGTGATGCAACTGACCTCTTCATCCTTGATAGGCCGGGATGCATCCTCTATTTGCAGGGGCAGTTGACTCTTGGCTGCAGACACGGTGAAGATCCGAATCACATGTAACTCTACATTCTTCTGTGTACAGCTCTCTATCTTACTACCAACTTTACTCACCACGGCTTCCACGTCAACTACAGACTCCTTTGTAATACTGAAAACAGTTATTTTACAAATAATTACAAATTATTTATCATAAGTGATAATTATACGTATTTAAATTAATATTGGGAAGTAAACATTATGAGGTTATATCATTAATAGTGAGTGGAGAACATATTTTTATCGACTCACCTCATACATTTTCAAATTTCTTTGATACCGACGCTTTCAGACAATATCATGTCCCTCTTCAGTCATGGCTTCCATGACTGAAGAGGGACATGATATTGTCTGAAACCGTCGGTATCAAAGAAATTTGAAAATGTATGAGGTGAGTCGATAAAAATATGTTCTCCACTCACTATTAATAAGTGATAATTATTTATCATGAGTGATTTCCAATTTATCTAGAGGATTTGGAAATCAAGATTGACATTTGTTTGGACTATTTAACAAATAAAATTAAGCTGTTTACTCAAATATTATTATTTAAATATAGTTACCAGTATTTTAAAATATTTATATATTTAACGTAAACGGTGATGTTTGAAAACAAACCAGATATGTGAGGTTATGTCCATTTACTGCAACTTGATCATATTATTTATTGCCAAATAGGATCACAATATTGTAAGGTCCACCGCTGTGGTCTCGAGGTAGCGTGCTGCCTTGTCACGCAGCGGGCCCAGGTTCGATCCCCAGTCGGGGCAGTTTTTCTGGGTGAGGTTTTTATCGGGGTTTTTCCTCACCTGTAAGACAAATGTCAGGAAAACTTTAAGGCCCATATGGTCCCCGAAATCATATGGCCATCATTATCATCCTTATCATTATCACCATCATCATCCTTCACCGGTGTGGAAAGCAACGGGAAGCTACCACACCTACAATTCCCTAGTAAAGCTGCAAGCATAGCATGAAAATGCTATGATTGCAGTGAAGGACCTGCCTTCGGGCAGAATTACTATGGATGGATATTGTAAGAATGCACCCTAGTGGAGAAATAATAAAACACATCAAACTGTATATTATAACCAACATTATAGGTTATTCATTATTTTTTTTAGTAAACAACTCGGTAAAATCAAGGAATCTGTTCATTAATTGCTATATTCAGTGTATGTGAACAGTAAAATCCTTGAAGTGCAACTGTTCCTGTGTGAGATTTGCTTCTTGAATTATGAATACATCAATTTGGTGGTCAGATAGCATTTTGGTAAGTCTACATAAAAAAGTTGTACTTCAATGGATTCCGGCCCATTGTGGAGTGACAGGCAATGAAATAGCCGATTTTCTAGCCAAGAAGGGTAGCAAAATTGTTTCAAACCCAACTTCTGCTCCAGTTTCCTTTCACTCTATCAAAAGAATTATCTCAAATAAATACATCAATAAACTTAGAGAAGAATACACCACCAAAACATCTGGAAAGGAATGGGAAAATCTACAAGCTTATGACATTACTACATTACAAAGAAAATCTGCAGTAGCAACATTCAGACTGCTAATGGGACATGACTGCTTGAATAAACACCTACACAGAATTGGCATAACAGATTCACCTAAATGCCCTTTTTGCAATTTAAATGAAGATATGGAAAGAAACCATCTCCTCCGTTGTCCAGCTTTTGTAGAAGAGACCAGCCTTTCTGCTAAATATTGGAGTGCAAGAGAGCGAATGATTTCATTATCAAGTGCTCGACATTAGATACCAACCATATTCAGTGTATTTTTTGGAGAGAAAAATAATCCTCTGATCTGTTCAGAACATTAAAAAGGAGAAGCTTTCTTTATCACAAAAGCAGGAGCTGATAAAGATAAATTGATAAAGAGCAAGGTGAAACATAACTGCCATTGGTTGTAAAACAAAATTCGTTGAAACGTGATTGGTCATTGTCTGCCAACTGGGGTATGAGTTAAATAGACACTGAATTTCTACAATTGGTTTAAAACAATTGAGAAAATGTAGGATAGTACTTTTAGTAGCCGAGTGGTCTAAGACATTATCCCTTGGGACATGTGCTTGTTTGAATCATCATGGGAGAAGAAATTTTCTCATGGAATTTTGGCCAGTATAGAAGCAGTGCATACCCAGGACTGTGAAGAATTTGGGTAGCTGCAATAAGTAGCAGCATCAGTTATAATGTCTAACTACATGTCAACCTTTGATATATCAGCTTCATCTTGAAATGTTAAATTATAACCCAAATAATTAAATTCATTTACTCATTCTAAAATTTCATCATCCAAAACAATTTTGCTAAGTATAGGGCATTTCCCACAAAAGGCCATCACTTTACTTTCTTTGTATTGATTTCCCTATTGTACCTTTTTCCAATTACATTAAAATTGTGTATAGAATACTGTAAATCTGTTTCTGTTGGAGCTATTAATACCAAATCATCAGCAAAAAGCAAAGAGTCTATTTTATGGTTTCTATTAATTTGGATACAACCGTGTCTCATCTGTCACCAATCTTGGAGTATTCTATCCATGTATATGATAAAGAGCAAGGGGGAGAGGCCACATCCTTCTCTTACGCCCCTATTAATTTTGGTCCATTCAGTTTGTGTGTTAATGATTCGAACTGAAATCAAACTTTACAAAAACAATGGGGATAATTAGTAGTATAATGAAACCATGTTTAGTACAGAAGTACATAAGATTACGGCTTTATAAGGTTCTCGCAAGACCAGTATTAAGATATGGTAGTGAAGCATGGACAATATGAAGAAGAGATGAAAGCCGAATAACAGCAAATGAGATGTGATTTATGCACCGTACAGCAGGATACACAAAATGGGACCATAAAAGAAATGAGGAAATTATGGAAGAGTTAGATGTAGAACTCATTCTTCACCATATACAAAACTACCAGAACAACTGGAAAGCCCATCTTCAACGAATGCCGTCTCATAGAATTCCAAAAGCCATACTTTGCTACTGCCCCAAGGCAAAAGATCACTGGGACGTCCAAAAAAGCGCTGGATGGAAAATTCCTCTTTGAGACTGTAACAGGCAACACGGCCTAATACTTGCATGGATGATGATGATGATATGTCAACCTTATATTAGCTATAAGATCACCTTTCTCTGTAAATGTGACATGCGGATGTGAGGCCAACAGCCAAGGAATTTCTAGGCCTGTTGTTTTGTGGATTTGTTTAGTTTAGTACTTCAATGATACTCTTTAACAACTCAATCATGTGTTGCAATGCAAAGTTGGGTGTGAAAAAGCTGAAAAATCTGTTTATAAGCCTCTTACTTTAGACTCCATCTATCCATAGTAATTCTGCTTGAGGGCAGGTCTTTCACTGCAATCACAGCATTTTCATGCCATGCTTTGCAGCTAACAAGGGAATTATAGGTGTGGTAGCTTCCCATTGCTTTCTACACCAGTGAAGGATTATGATAATGATAAGGGTGGTGATGGCCGAATGATTTTCGGGCACCTTTGGGCCATAAGCTTCCTGACATTTGACTTATAGGTGAAGAAAACCCATAAAAAACCTCACCCGGAGCCTGTCCCAACCAGTAATTGAACCTGGGCCCACTGCATGACAAGGCAGCATGCTACAAGGGTGAATCAAATATAAACCGGAATTATTGTTTACAATTTTATTGAATTACCAAAAAAAATACAAAACCACCACCTCATTTTTCTACATAGTCTCCTGCATTTCCAACACACTTTTGCCATAGAGTTGGCAACTTTTTGATGCCGTCCTTGAAGAATGAGGGATGACGTGTAATCAGCCAGTTGCGCACAAACTCCTCTACTGCTGCATTGTCAACAAACCGCCTTCCTCCCAGGTCTTCTTTCTGTGGCCCAAACAAATGGTAGTCACAGGGTCAAAAATCTGGACTGTAAGGAGTATGTTCCAGAGGTGTCCAATGCATTTTCGTCAAATTTTTTTGTTCCTGGCTGAGGAGCTGAGGAACCCACCAGGCAGACAATTTTCGGAATTTGAGTTCATCACTGATGATGGCTTGAACACTTCCGAAGCTTATTCCAAGGTGTGAAGCAATTTCAGAAATTGTTACGCACCGATCCTCCTCAATAAGGTCCCGTACAGCACGAATGTTGTCTGCAGTGATGCTTGTTCGTTGCTGTCTTTGGTGGGGCTCATTTTTCACTGAATTCTGGCCCGCTAAAATTTTTTTGCACCAATCATACCAGCGTCTTCGAAAGGGTTGCTTCCTCGAACTGTGCATGGAGCCTTCTCAAAATTTCAGAAGGTTTAGTGCCTTCTTTCGCCAAAAACTTAATAATAATGTGTTGCGCAACAGACGTGTGTACCTCTTGCTCTCTCATGGCGTACTGAAGCAAGCGGCCGCTCTTCGGAGTGCAACACATCAAGGTCCCTACTCCAGACACCCCCACCAACTTCCCCTCCAAACCACAACCTTTGCAGTTTGCTACCAGATCCTCCAGATACAAATTCCGGTTTATATTTGATCCACCCTCGTACCTCGAAACCACAGCAGTGGACTTACTTTAGACTGAAGGTTCATTTATGTGCCATAATTAGAGATCAGTGAAATTTGCAAGTAGCAATAATGCAAAATGCTCTAATTTTGTAATTTTCTTGTACCATTTCTAACTCCACTTCCCATATCCTCAAAGAAAAAGCATTTATGAGGGACAAGAGACATAGATGGCAGAATTCCTACAAAAAACTACCAATATGAAGTAAGATTTATTAAATCATTAGTGTTGCAATTTAGATCTGGGCAAAATATGCCGATAAAGTTTGTCCAGAGGCCTCTTTTTTTCACACTTGAGTTTCATATATAAGTCTTATATCTACGACAGATTTACTTCCCTTCAGAAAACCAGCCATATTCAGGATTTTTATTTACCCTTGAAACGAAGACATTTTTAAAATGAAAACTAGGAATTATTTATTAATCAAGTTATGAAACCATCCCTTGTACAAAAAAACACCAGATTACGTTTATATAACACTTTGGCTAGACCTGTGTTGACCTATGGTAGTGCAGCATTGACACTAAAATGACAACATGAAAGCAGAATAACGGCTTGTGAAATGAGATTCATGTGCAGAACAGCGGGTTACACCACATGGGATCGGAAAAGGA
This sequence comes from Diploptera punctata, assembly GCA_030220185.1. NCBI lineage: Eukaryota > Metazoa > Arthropoda > Insecta > Blattodea > Blaberidae > Diploptera > Diploptera punctata. Next base: position 3,009,554 of record JASPKZ010007290.1, on the reverse strand, counting down.
ACACCGATATCTTAAAAGAATTGAAGACTACGCCAATTTTGGAATATATTAAACAGTACCAACTAAATTGGAAACACCATCTAGAAATAATGAGTTCAAATCGGATCCCCAAAGTTGTTTATATTTATATACCAAGAGGACGAAGATCTCTGGGCCATCCTATGAAATGCTGGAGAAAAAAATTTTCTATAGGATCATAACAGGCCTTGGCCTAGTACTTGGAAGGAAGGAAGGAAGGAAGGAAGGAAGGAAGGAAGGAAGGAAGGAAGGAAGGAAGAAAGAAGAAGAAGAAGAAGAAGAAGAAGAAGAGGTGTTTACATAGATTCTTATGTTTTTCTGACCAAACGTGAGCAGCTACTGCTGATTTTTCTGCTTCTCCATTTTTTGCATTTCTCATGAGTTCCTTAGTTCTAATGGTTAAATTTCTCTTTGTTTTCCGTATGTATATCTTATTGCAATCTGCACACTTTATTTAATATATTCCTGATTTTTTTGCCATTATCAATCTTTTAATTTTTATTGGTTTTATTAGTTTTTTAAGCTGTAATTATTTTTTGGTGTCAATCTGATATTAAATTTTTCAAAAAATGATCTTAGCTGTTAAAGAGCATGAATTAAACACTAACAAATAATACAATAATACATTTATGTTCACTGATGTTTAACAGATCATTTTACTGGCTAATGCTAGATCTGGACCAGAGCCGTACATACTTAGATTTAGATTTATTTATTTAGCCTGGTGGAGTTAAGGCCATGTGGCCTCCTCTTCCACTCACCAGGACAAACATTTATTACATCAGAATATAACAATCACAATGGACTCTAATATTAAATACTAAATAGAAATTTGATCAAAAAGATAATATTTATTATATTGATCTATAATGAAACTAGTTAATGTTAGTTAAAATTAAGACTAAAACTAATAATAAACTGTATACAAGCAAGACATATTAAATTGTCCCTGTCTAATGTATATATAAGACAAAGAAAAATGATGAGATATAGAAAACTAATTTTACGTTTGTACAATATTTAAAACAAAACAAAAGAAAATATTTGTTAATCTTAATATTATTTTCATAGATAATTAAATTTATAAAATGTTAAAAGAATACTATCAGTGAGGTGTATAAGTTAGTTTGTTATTAAATAATTCTTTAATTTGTTTTTGAAGGATGTTATAGGTTGACAGTCTCTGACATAGGTCGGAAGGGAATTCCATGTTTTGGTAAGTGAGACCGTAAAAGATAATGAATAATATACAGTGTGATGAGGATAGATAGATAGATATTTAATTTTTAAGCTGATAGCATAAGTGACCAAAGTAAGACAGAGAAGTATACTAACTTGGAAGCAAACTTGACCATTTGTTTGCTGATAGTTTGATTGACAGCAACCAAACACTGCACTGTGCATTGTTGCTGCCTCACTACTGCAAAACACTGCTTCCCTGTAACACATAATAAAACCAATACATTAATTTTAAAAATACAATAGGAAGTACCATTAAGGGTAGAATCTTTGAATGCATTAGACCGTAAAAGGCGTTCTCTGCTGAGAAAGTTTTATCCTAATACGATTTTGCTTACTTAGAAATCTATTCATGCGATAATAATTGTTGAAATTCGTAAGCTACCTGACGAGGTAACTTAAGATAGAAACTTATCGTGAGAATCCCGAAGGGAACCGATGTAGTTTGAAACCTTGCTGCTTTATCCAGATGTCGGACCTTGAAGACTTCAATCATGTTTTCGGTATATGCGGAGAAGAGGAATTTGATAGAGTCTACCAAAGAATTCAACTGGAAGAACAAGAGAATCGGCGTCGTTGTATACGATATTATTTGCGGGAAGCAAGCGTAAATTTGTTCCTCTAGCAGACGAAAATAATGGAAGTGGTTTTATTGCTGAGAATTCTGGGTAATTTCATGCCAATATTACGAAAATGACAACTTTCATGTATGACCAGTTAGTGGGTAGCTAATTCGATCTTTGCACTTGCTCACGGTGAGTCAGCTCACCAGTGATTGGAAGTAATTTGAGTAGAGACTAATGTACTTACATGCGGCCCATAATCCTTTATTTGTAATAAAGGGTGCGGTTTGTCGGTTTGTAATTTTGCTTTACAAAATATCTTAATTACAATACATTAACCTAAAAAATAAGGTGAATCTGGTGCATCTTCCCTCATAAATATTTGTGTTTCACTTGACAATTGATCTAGCACTAGCCTGTAAAATGCTCTATTCAACATCAATGAACACAAATGGATTATTGTATTATTTAATTATGTAGGTAGGAAATAACACGATGAGGTTTATTTTAATATTGTTTAGTTGTTTCTTGACTCACCTCATACTTCTTAACTCCCAAGCAGACTCGAGTTTCTTCACTTCATTTGTGACATTCTCAATGCTGTATTATGTTCACAACTGATGTCCAATGGCCTCCTCTCCTGCAGACTGACCTCCGCGCCATCTAATGGCTGACCGACAAATTTCCAAATCAATCCCCTCTCCTTATCACCGGGTATTTCAAAATTCATAGTTGTGTTTTTATTCTTGCATATGTAAATTTTTTCCCAAATTGTGAGTTCCTTCGGTTGATAATGAAATCATTCGCTCTCTTGCACTCCAATTTAGCAGAAAGGCTGGTCTCTTCTACAAAAGTTGGACAACGGAGGAGATGGTTTCTTTCCATATCTTCATTTAAATTGCAAAAAGGGCATTTAGGTGAATCTGTTATGCCAAGTCTGTGTAGGTATTTATTCAGGCAGTCATGTCCCGTTAGCAGTCTGAATATTAATAATAATAATAATAATAATAATAATAATAATAGTTGTATTATAGATCGTAATATAATAGATATTATCTTATTGATCAAATCTTCATTTAGTATTTAATATTAAAGAGTTAATTGTGATTGTTATATTCTGATGTAATATATGTTTGTCCTGGTGAGTGGAAGAGAAGGCCACATGGCCATAACTCCACCAGGCTAAATAAATAAATAAAATAAAGGAAAAATTCATTGACTCAATTGGGTTTGAACCTGCAAACCAGAAATGAGCATAGTAATACTAATCTTTCAGACTGACTTCAATCAGTAAGTTAATTAAATTTATATATTAAATTTGGGAATTTTTAACATTATGAGGTTCAATTAATGTGAATTAAATGTATCGTGATTTCTTCTTACCTCATACTTCTATGTTTTTTTTAAACACAGCACTGCAGTATCGGCGACCCATTGTCATCATCAGCTGTTTTCATGACTGTCAATTTTTTCTTCTTTTGCCAGTAATTATCTAAACTGCCATCTGGTGTTCTTTTGAAGGAATTACTCTCCAAACTGGTGAACACCAGATGGCAGTTTAGATAATTACCAGCAAGAGAAGAAAAAATTGACAGTCGTGAAAACAGCTGACGATGACAACAAAGGGTCGCCGATACTGCAGTGCTGTGTTTTAAAAAAACATAGAAGTATGACGTAAGAAGAAATCACGATTCATTTAATTCATACTAGTTAATTAAAAATACAAATATATCCAGAGTTCATAACATTAAATTAACCTATTAATGAATGATGAAATTACATAAAATTTGAATGAAAAAAAAAATCCTAGAGGTGACATCACATTGCACAAACATGTAGCGTACCTTTAGCTCGACTTGTGTGCAAGCGACCACGTACCCATACTGTAGTGTCAGCTAGACTTGGTTCCAACTGTTTGATATCTACAAACTCTCGCTTCAATACCACAGCACTCTGTATCAGTGGCAACTGACCATACAGATCTGCAGAATAGTCTTCCCCATCCCCTTCCTGTTGCTGTGAGGCCTGTGAACATAATAATAAAAAATAACAATTAGGTTAAGACTCCCACCATTCTAGACAATTAGCATGTGATGTCAGTCAGATTGTCAGCCTTGTATGACTCAGATCATACATCTGGTACTCATTTCATGATAGGCTGAATTAACCCCAGGGCCAAGATGCCACAGAAAGTTTAGGATAGTTTAAAAATCTTGACTCCATCAGGACTTGACCTGTTAGATTCTTGCATATTTTGCTTAACCAACTGCAATAAGAATAATAATATAGTAAAAATGTGCCATGCTATAGGTGAGTGGTTTAAGGCACCATGCCTTGATGCAGAGATACAGGACTTACTCTGGTTTGCAGAGCAATTACCCCAGTTTTATAAAAACTTTTATTCCGAATCATTCAGTTTAAAAATAGTATGATACGAAGAGGCCTCGTATATTTTGTGTTTTTTTTTTATTAGATCTGGTAAATCTGGAGTTGACCTATCTTGTTGTACAAGGTAATTTTTCTCATTGTGTCCACCGCTGTGTCTCGGGGTAGCGTGCTACCTTGTCACGCAGCGGGCCCAGGTTTGATCCCCGGTCAGGACACTTTTTCTGGGTGAGGTTTCTATCGGGGGTTTTCCTCACCTGTAAGACAAATGTCAGGAAAACTTTAAGGCCCAAACGGTCCCCGAAATCATATGGCCATCACAATCATTATCATTCATATTCATCTTAGGTTAAGCTTAGGATTAGGGACTCTCCTGGCACACCATTATCATCATCACCCATCATATCATCGGGGCAACGTAACCCCGCCTTCCAGGCGCCCCAACCTCAGAAGTGGGTTACAAGTATGCCATGCCAGGAGAGAAACCAGGAATGTCGAAAGACAAACCTGGGGCATTTGAAAAAAAAAATTCTCATTGTAAAATCTGCACGAAAATGGTCTCGTTTTTAAATGATAGAGTCACTTACATTCGTTTTTTACTAAATTCACAAATCACATTTATCAGTGACACTTTAAAACTCATAAAAATGTATTAATAATACATTTGAACGAACTCAGTGTCGATATTAAATTCAATTGTTGCTTTTCAGGGGGGCAGAGGCTAATTGGGATTTCCGGATCTTTGATCTGGTTAAAAAACCCTGATGGAACTGATATTTAACCTCTGGGGTGAATTTCGGTGAAGTCCGGAGTGTCTAACTTAGCCAAATCCACTCTCCTCACCTCTAAGTTGGGGCCCCTTGGGACCTTCTTAAGATCTTTTAAGATTTTAAAATGCAAAAGAGAGAGTGGGGTGGGGAAAGAAACGGGAAACTATCACACTTATATATCCCTAGTAAAGCTGCATACGACGTTTACATTCTACGGTGGAAAGCGAATTGGAAGAAGAACAGTTTGGTTTCAGGAAGGGAAAGGGACAAGTGATGCAATTGGATTGATACGAACAATAGGAGAAAGATATATAGAAAAAGATAAAGACATTTATGCAGTATTTGTTGACCTGGAAAAGGCCTTTGACTCCTGAAGATCTTGAAGAAAATTGGGGTGAACTGGAAGGAGAGGAGGCTCATAAGTTGTCTTTATATGAAACAGCGAATAAAAGTGAAAATAGGAGAAGAAACGTCAGAGGGGAAAAAAAAATTGGAAGGGGGGTAAGGCAAGGATATCCTCTATCACCTACTCTTTTCAATATCTACCTGGAAGACCTAATGAAGAACTGCTTCAGCAATACAGGAGGCGTAAACACGGGAGGTAGAAGAATAAAGTGCATAAGGTTTGCTGATGATATGGCTTTGCTAGCAGAAGATGAAATGACACTGAGGAACATGCTGATGGAGCTAAATGATAAGCGTGAGAATTATGGACTATCAAACCCAAAGATATAAGTTATCCACATAGTGCACTTTGCATCATGCATAGTAATAATAACAATATATCAATAATTAAAAGAAACAATGCAATATAAGCAATATGTTTATTTACTACACAAAACAGATTACAAAAGAATTGAATAACCAGATGTTTTCAGGACTGGTTTGATAGTAGCTGTACTCGCGGGGATTCACTAAATATCTAACAGTTCTCCCCCACATGTCAACTGATCAGTTTGTCACCATACATCATTATGTCAGTCGCAATCAGTGGTTACATTGTTATTTGTGCATCGTGTGTTCCAAGTAATTTTTATTATTTTATCCTAAGTGTAAACAACAGGTGATGATGATGAATGTGAGAATTTTGCAGGAATTTAAATACACTGGTGAGTTATTTTTTCATTTTATAATGGTTTTAATTTATATAAATTAAAATTACCAAACAAGAAAATAAAATCCAAGCTGGCGAGATGAAATTTTTAAGAAGAGTAAAAGGCTGCACTAGAATGGACCAGATAAGAAACGAGGATATCCGTGAAGAACTGCAGATCTACTCCATAAAAGAAAAGATATTTAACAACAAGGATAGTGGAAAGAACATGTAGAAAGAATGGAAGAAAGTAGATTACCAAATAAAATCTTCCATTATTTTCCAAGAGGAAGAAGAGATGTCGGACGTCCTCGGAAGAGATGGTCTTAGATCTATTAGTGAAGACGGAACAGGCAACTCTTGCCTAAACCAGGAAGTGAAGAAGAAGAAGAAAATCTAATTTTTTTGTATCTGTCCTATAAGATGACCCTGGATTTTGGGGGCTTTTTTTTATGGTTCAACTATCATCTTATCTGCCGAGATATATGGTAACTAAATCAGATTGGTTAAGAATCCCCAAAGGGGAGACAGAGTCCGGCTTGGGGCTGTAGGAGCTATAGGATAAATAGGAAACAATATGCATAAGGTGCATATTTTTCTCTCAAATAATGGCTTATAGACAGTTTGTCTGAAAAAATTACTTTCCATATCCTTATATTGTCCACCACTGTGGTGTCGAGGTAGCGTGCTGCCTTGTCACGCAGCGGGCCAGGTTCAATCCCCGGCCGAGGCAGTTTTTCTGGGTGAGGTTTTTATTGGGGTTTTTCCTCACCTGAAAGACAACTGTCAGGAAAAATTTAAGGCCCAAACGGTCCCCGAAATCAATGACCATCATCATCCTTATCATTATCATCATCATCCTTCACTGGTGTGGAAAGCAACAGGAAGCTACCACACCTACAATTCCCTAGTAAAGCTGCAAGCACAGCATGAATTACTATGGATGGATCCTTATATTAGTTACATAGTTATATCAAATCAATATCACAGTCTTCTACAACTTACACTCAGTGATTTCCTCTCCTCCTTTTTTGCAGCTTTAGCAGCATCTTTAGCTTCTTTCTTCAATGCTTTCTTTGACTTTTGTTGGTCTCTAAAAATAAACCAAACAGTATTATACTTATTCAAAGTTAAAAATGGGAAACACATTATGAGGTTCTTAATTAATAAATTAATGAGTCATTTTTACATCTTACCTCATATTTCATGTTTTATTAAACACGGTAACTATATTAAGTTATGTAGATAGGAAATAACACTATGAGGTTCTTTAATATTGTTTATTTTTTATTATTTCACTCACCTCATACTTCATAAATCATAGCAGACCCTGGGTTTCTTCACGTAATTTGTGACAATGTCACAAACAACGGTAACTATAGTTTTCAAATGATCTTGTCATTCATTTTCAACCGCCATTATGACTACCGGATATTCGTTGGAATCTCCCTCTATAACGTTGCCATCTGCCATGAATTTCGACATTCCGGATGAACGTGACCTCATCTCGAAGTTCATCAAATAAATACCAGATGGCAACGATATCTCGAAGTTCATCAAATCAATACCAGATGGCAACGATATCTCGAAGTTCATCAAATCAACACCAGATGGCAACGTTATAGAGGGAGATTCCAACGAATATCCGGTAGTCATAATGGCGGTTGAAAATGAATGACAAGATCATTTGAAAACTATAGTTACCGTGTTTAATAAAACATGAAATATGAGGTAAGATGTAAAAATGACTCATTAATTTATTATTATACTGTTTATTTAACTTTTACAGGGAAAGAACACTATGAGGTTTAATTTAAGAATTAAATTAATGTTTTTTATTACCTCACCTCGTATCCTTTTTCTTCTATACTGCAGTTTCGGAGCTTATCTCCATCATCAGTAGCCTCTGGTCGACCGGTGTTATGTCGTTTCTTGGCGGTTTCGTTCTTACTTCTATCGGTGGACCGATGAACCTCTGGATCAGGTCAAAATTTGCGGGAGTTTCGAAATTCATGAGTTTATCTTTCTTGTTTTTTTGAATGTGGATTTTTCCCCAGACTGTGAGTTCTTTTTGTTTATCTATGTGTTTGATAAGCCCATGCTTGGTCTGAAAAGCATTTAATCGATACAGAAGCTAGCCTAATCAAACACACAGATAAACAAAAAGAACTCACAGTCTGGGAAAAAATCCACATCCAAAAAAACAAGAAAGATAAACTCATGAATTTCGAAACTCCTGCAAATTTTGACCTGATCCAGAGGTTCATCAGTCCACCGATAGAAGTACGAAGAAAACCGCCAAGAAACGACATAACACCAGTCGACCAGAGACTACTGATGATGGAGATAAGCTCCGAAACTGCAATCTAGAAGAAAAAGGATATGAGGTGAAGTAATAAAAACAATTTAATTCTTATTATTATACTGTGCTGTACTACATTCACATGTTACAAAAGCCACTTCTTATATTAAGTGAACTATTCAGTGACATCTTCTTGGTAATAACGAGATTAGGAATTTATGTTGGATCTTGAAAAGCTTGACACTAAACAGTCATTGAACTATTATGTTTCTTATATTTTAAGAGAAAAATTTTCGCCTAGACCGAGACTCGAACCCGGGACCCTTGGCTTTCCGGGCCAAGTGCTCTACCAACTGAGCTACCGAGGCGAGTTACGATCTAGATGCAAATTTTTCTCTTATATACGTTGTAAATCCCTATCGCCAAATGCTTTTGAAACCATTGCTTCTATCTTTGCAAATGGCGGCTTCTTAGTTAAGACATTTATTGGGAATTTAACATTACTTTATAAAGCCAGTAAGGCTTCTAATGATATTTTTATTATTGATTTAACATTTCTCACTGAAAGATAAATTATATTTGAAGAGAGTCTCGGTCCAGACAAAAATTTTTCTCTTCAAATATAATTTATCTTTCAGTGAGAAATGTTAAATATATAATAAAAACATCATTAGAAGCCTTACTAGCTTTATAAAGTAATGTTAAATTCCCAATAAATGTCTTCTTAACTAAGAAGCCGCCATTTGCAAAGATAGAAGCAATGGTTTCAAAAGCATTTGGTGATAGGGAATTACAACGTATATAAGAGAAAAATTTGCATCTAGATCGTAACTCGCCTCGGTAGCTCAGTTGGTAGAGCACTTGGCCCAGAAAGCCAAGGGTCCCGGGTTCGAGTCTCGGTCTAGGTGAAAATTTTTCTCTTCAAATATAATTTATCTTTCAGTGAGAAATGTTAAATCAATAATAAAAACATTAATAATTAAATTAATGTTTTTATTACCTCACCTCATATCCTTTTTCTTCTATACTGCAGTTTCGGAGCTTATCTCCATCGTCAGTAGCCTCTGGTCGACCGGTGTTATGTCGTTTCTTGGCGGTTTCCTTCTTACTTCTGTCGGTGGACCGATGAACCTCTGGATTAGGTCAAAATTTGCGGGAGTTTCAAAATTCATGAGTTTTTCTTTTTTGTTTTTTTGGATGTGGATTTTTTCCCAGACTGTGAGTTCCTTTAGTTTATAGGTTTGTTTGACCACGGCTCGCTTCTGTATCTATTATAATGTTTGTCAGACCAAGCACTGGGATGCTACTGCTGACGTGTCCACTTTCACCCCTTTTTTACATTTCTAAGGTGTTCCTTCAATCTAGTTTTTAAAGTTCTTTTTGTTTGTCCTATATAGATGTCTGTAGCAATCTTGACATTTGATATGATATTTATCCTGATTTATATTTCTTGTCCAATTTTTTCATTTTTCGTGGTTTTTTCTCCAATTAGATTGTTTAGGCTGTATTCATTACTTTGCGGGCCAATCGAATGTTACAACTTATTGAAAAATTTTAGTGGAACTTGTGGTTTGTTGTTACAGGATGGTTAAGTGCATCTTTTTTGAATCTGATGTTCTCTTCGGTTTGTTTTTTAAGTGTGCTTTCCTTAATTAGTTTTTGGCCTTTCTGAACTTATTTAGTTTCTTGGGTTACCCAGTTCTCTTCATAACCATTTTCTATTGCTACTTTAATTATGTATTCTTTTTCTTTTTCATATTTTTCACGGTTCAGGGGTACATTCACCACCCCATCAAATCCCACAGTTTCGTGTTCGGGCTATTGAATACAGCTTCTTTGTGAGCGAAATGGTTGAATACTGATGCCTTAATGTAGTTATCTTTATGTGTGTTCTTTCTGTATATTCCAAATTCTATTTTGTTTTTTTCGTTTCTAGTTAGGGTTAGATCCAAAAATGAAATTTGTCTTTCAGTTTCAGTTTCCATTGTGAATTTTACAGTTTTGCTCTGAAGGTTCAGGAGTTTTAAGGCATCTTCTATTTGTTTATGGTTTATAATGGCTATTATATCGTCAACATATCTGCGCCAAAATTTGAAAGTTAATGGGTGTCCCCTTGTGATTTTCTGTTCGAAACTACCCATGAATAAATTGGCCAGAAAGGGAGATAGTGGGTTTCCCATGGAAAGTCCAAAATTTTGTTTGAAGTATTTCCCATTGTATGTAAAGAACATTTGTTCGATGCACAATTTTGTCAAAATGATGTATTCTTCTATCTTTTTCTTTTCCAAATTATTGTTCATTAACCATTTTTCCAGAATATCAATGGTGGTTTCTCTTGGGACACTGGGAAACAATGAAACTACATCAAAAGAAACTAACCTGTCAGTTGGTTCTAATTCTCTGTGCTTGAAATCCTCTATCAATTCCAATGAATTGTCGATTGAAAGGTTCTCAAACCCTCCCATATTCTTGTATTCGCTACATAACCATCTAGCTATTTGGTATGTAGGGGACCCTATACAGTTGATAATGGGTCTCATTTTGTTTCCTGCCTTATGTGTTTTCGGGAGGCCGTGCATATTAGGGTTTTTAGGGTTGGGAACCTTTAGGTAAAACTTCTTTTGTTTGGTTAGGATATTGTTTACTTTCTTTAGGGTGTTGTCCACCTCTTTGATGCATTTCGGAAGTGGGTTAGATTTAATTTCCGTGTATTCAGTTGATTCAGGAATATATCAGATCAAATGTCAAGATTGCGACAAAATCTATATAGGAAAAACAAAAAGAAATTTAAAAACTAGATTGAAGGAACACCTTAGAAATGTAAAAAAGGGGGAAGTGGGCAAGTCAGCAGTAGCAGCCCATGCTTGGTCTGAAAAACATTTAATAGATACAGAAGCTAGCCTAATCAAACAAACAGATAAACTAAAGGAACTCACAGTCTGGGAAAAAATCCACATCCAAAAAAACAAAAAAGAAAAACTCATGAATTTTGAAACTCCCGCAAATTTTGACCTAATCCAGAGGTTCATCGGTCCACCGACAGAAGTAAGAAGGAAACCGCCAAGAAACGACATAACACCGGTCGACCAGAGGCTACTGACGATGGAGATAAGCTCCGAAACTGCAGTATAGAAGAAAAAGGATATGAGGTGAGGTAATAAAAACATTAATTTAATTATTAAATTAAACCTCATAGTGTTCTTTCCCTGTGAAAGTTAAATAAATAAAAACATTATTATGTTTCTTCATTTATATCTGATATATTGATGTTTTTATTATTAATTTAATATGATAAACTTTACTTGATAAATTCGAGGCGAAACACGACTGTGATTGGTTGTAAATAAAAAATCATTGAAACGTGATTGGTCATTGACTCCCATTTGGGGCATGAGTTAAATAAAATAAAAAAAAAAACTCCTGGCGCGACAGGCCTAGAAGGCCCTTAGCCAACCAGCCGGCTGCTGGCCTCACATCCACATGTGTCAATCACATAGGTAGATGATAATCAGCCAGTGTAAGGGTGACATGTGGTCAGCATGTCGAATCCCAGCCAATATAGCTGGTTTTCTCAAACTGGAGCCGCTAATTATTTAGCTACCCAAATGCATCACGATGCTGGGTGGGCACTGGTCCCATACTGGCCGAAATACCATGAGAAAATTTCTTCCCCCATGGAGACTTGAACCAGCGCAAGTCCTGTAGCTCTGCGCCAAGGCTTCCTGCCTTAACCGCTCGGCTACGGCGCGGGACATGAGTTAAATATAGTCTCTATAAATATGCTTGCTTTGTTATAGTGGCCACCAGATAGTAGCTGGAACAATATCCCGCTACCTCTCGTGTAAATTGAGAATAATATATATAACAAAAATAAATGTTTGTGTTGGGATTCCTGAGTAGCTCAGTTGATTAGAGCGCTAAACGTACAAAGTTAGAAACTCACGTTCAAATCCCGACTCAGGCATTTATTTTTCTTTTCATGTCATACATATATATATTGTCGGACCAATGGATCTGTGCCCCTTAAGTGCTGCAGTCGATTTTAGAAAAGTTAATGAATTTTTGGAGTAGGGATGTTGCCAAACTTCTCCCAAACAGTGTCATGGATCTAGAATATAGAATAATGTAAGGTTAATTATTACCTCTTCATATCTAAATAGGTCTAATGGCGCTGATTGAATTTTATTATTTGCTTAATAATATTTCTTTCACCACTCCATGCTACAGTGTTCATGTTGAGTTGACAACACTGGACTGTAAGTGCAAATAATCTGTCCCCCAAGAAGGCTCAAAATTGTGAGTAGTGGGAGGGGCAAAAGAAAAGAGAGAGAGATAGGAATGCAGGGAGGGAAATATTTACCGAAGTAGAAAAGGAATTATACTGCAGCCACTGATTCTCCAGCCTTGACATTTTCAGGACAGTGTTGCTAATATGGATATTCAGTGGGAGTGGCCGCTTTATGTATGCGGTTAGCAGACATACAGCTGACAACATTTCAGCAATTTCAAACCTTACCAGCATGCTATACCTGCATCAAGAGCAGCGATTGTTCGTGGCAGATATCTACTCCCACTACAACCATATCGTTATTGACAGTAGAGGGCGAATTCTCCCTTTACCCCTCGCATAACCTAAACTTCAAAGCCAGAGATATGATGGCTCGTCTAAAGTGTTTAGTTTGCATATCTTATGGGGGCATAGATCCATAGGTTAGACTATATATGTATACACATACACCTTGTTGACCCCTACATACCAATAATTATCAGTATTTAACAGCATTTTATGAAGAAATTACATCTACTGCATAACGAGTCTCATGGTACCAAACAACAGTTAAATAACTTAACATTATTGATAACACGGCGGTGAACACAATGAAATACTCAACATATATGTAAGATGTTAAACTAATGAACGGGATTACTATACAACTGTAATTAGATGTTCAATATTTCGTGCTGTGTGAATAAATAGAAAATTGTGTTCACAAAAACAATGTGTATTTATCACAATGAATCAATACTAATAAAATTCATTGTTAAAACCGTTGAGGTGGATAGTCATAAAATAAAATAAATTAAAATATACCTTCTTAGGTAAGATCCGTCATCCTCAACTTATAAAATATGTATTCTTTATGTCTGTAGGCCTTTCAGAACATCCGTTCTATCTTCAGCAGGTCTTTCTTCGTTACAATATCTGATATGATGGTTGATGCTGCTGGTCCTAATGTGGTGTTGTCGTGACCCCAGGGTCATCATGCCACCAGAGCGTTTGAGTCAGTTTAAAATCCTGACACCACTGGGACTCGAACCCTCAACCTTCCAGTTTGTAGCGCACTGCCTTAACCACTACACTATGGTGTGCCCCCTATTGATAATGAGTTTATACTGATATTGCATAGTTTGGCATCAAGAAAAACTAAAAATGAATATATAATGAAATGAATATGATACCTAAGGATCCATTAACAATTGTTTGCAGAACCTTGGGAATCCACAGAGCACACTTTTGGAAACACTACTATAGCTATAATCTAATATTATACTGTTCTGAATCAAATATACAGTTGGTAAAAGAAATACAACAATTCTTACTTATTTTAGGAATTTTCACTATGAGGTATATTCATTAAGGTAGAATTTTTTATCACTCACCTCATATTGTTCAATATGAGGTGAGTGATAAAAAATTCTACCTTAACAACAATTCTTATACCTACCCTGATGGAGTTCCTTCTTCTATTTTACCATCCACAACCATCGCTAACTTCAAGTACTTCCTGAAAGTAAAGTTAAAGCTCGTTAGTAAAAAGATCTCTAAATGCTTTTAACACTCCAGCAAGAAATTTTACAAGCTTCAGGTTATTACAAGAAATTACAAGTTTTTGTAAATAGATGTCTGAGATTTATCACAAGAACTTCCATCCATCCATAGTAATTCTGCCCGAAGGGAAGTCCTTCACTGCAATCATAGCATTTTCATGCTATGCTTGCAGCTTTATTAGGGAATTGTAGGTGTGGTAGCTTCCCGTTGTTTTCCACACCGGTGAAGGATGATGATGGCCATATGATTTCGGGGACTGTTTGGGCCTTAAAGTTTACCTGACATTTGTCTTACAGGTGAGGAAAAGCCTCGATAAAACCTCACCCAGAAAAACTGTCCTGACCGGGGATCGAACCTGGGCCCGCTGCGTGACAAGGCAGCGCACAAGAACTTGGTAACCAAAAATTATTTCTAACAAAGATTTGTGGAAATTGACAAATCAGTGTGAAATTCCCGAAGAAATTAAGCAAAGAAAATGGAAATGGATTGGACATGTTTTGAGAAGAGAAGATGAAAATATAGCAGAAATGGCTATGGGGTGGAACCCCCAGAAGAGGAGAAAGACCCAAAATTACCATACTACAACTAAGAGGTGACATGTTAAATCCAACTCTATTTATTAATTAACCAAAAATTACTGCTAAAACACTATGTGAAGGGAAGTTGAGCAATCGGAAAAGAGTTGGAGTGAAGTTAAGAAGTTGACAAAAAAAAAATAGAATTTGTCAGTGATCTCTCATGGAGGTTCTATGCTCATTTAATAAACTATAAACTAATGTTACGTACCCTAACACTAAATATGGTTTGGAATTATTTCAAATGTTGGTAACTCCCGATGTGAGAGCCACATAACGGATATTACATGAAGCATTTCCGCACCTGTAGAACTCGATGTACAATATTCATGCAATTTAGAAATATTTAAAAATCATAAGAAATGTTTATAAAATGGTTCCAAAATGTTTAAAATAGTACGAAACATTGTTATAAATGGTTGAAAAGTGTTTAGTGCATCAGTGGCATAAGAATGTTAGATGGAAAATTATGTGTATCTTAAATTCAACCTCAGCCTAATTTTTCTTTTCAAAAAATGAATTTGTCCAGAACTGGAATATATTAAACTAAACATGCATACGAGGTCAGAACTATTCATTGGATCTTTGAGTCTTATCATAAGACTTTGTAGACTGTGTTTATTGTTGTAATGAGTTTGAGAACCAATGAAAAACTCAAGGAACGGTACTAGCCTTTCATGTTTAGGCAAGAAGTGTAATTGTGTTTATTGCTGTAATGAGTTTGAGAACCAATGAAAAACTCAAGGAACGGTACTAGCCTTTCATGTTTAGGCAAGAAGTGTAATTGTACAAATATATTATTACTGAAATAACGTGAAGCATGTAAAATGCAGTGAGTGGCATTAGAAACACATGCATATTAATAAAGAGCTAGTATGGAATCCATCCATAATAATTCTGCCTGAGGGCAGGTCTTTCACTGCAATCATAGCATTTTCATGCTATGCTTTGCAGCTTTACTAGGGAATTGTAGGTGTGGTAGTTTCGCGTTGCTTTCCACACCGTTGAAGGATGATGATGATGATAAGTATAATGATAATGATAAGGATGATGATGATGGCCATATGATATCAGGGACCGTTTGGACCTTAAAGTTTTCCTGACATTTGTCTTACAGGTGAGGAAAAACCCCGATAAAAACCTCACCCAGAAAAACTGCCCCGACCGGGGATAGAACCTGGGCCCGCTGCACGACAAGGCAGCACGCTACCTCGAGACTACAGCAGTGGACCTAGTATGGAATAAACATGTAAAATTTGAATAAAAATAGCGAGTCAACCACCGCTACCTTAAATAGGTAACAAAAAAACCTCGCCCTAACACTTACTGGAATTACTCATTTACCAAAAAGTCGCTGAATATTTAATGGTGAGTCGTTTTTATTAGCTTTTAAGTTTGTTTGCTATAATCAGAATCTGTTTCTAGTGCTTACCATATTTAAATAATGCATAAAATAAAATATAGGCTATGCACAGAGATCGGGCAACTAGACTACTGGATCATATAATATGCAAGTAGAACATAAACTTACTAACTAAACTCATTGGCACTATCGAACCCGTAGGTTCATGGCCACGCAAACATAAGCTCTCCATATACCCCTATCCTGAGCCAATGTTTTCCAATCATCCCCTGTATAATCTAAAAAAGTAAAGTAAAGTTATCCCACAACAGGCCCGGAGGCCCTTGGGGTAGTGGGAGGTTAGGGCTCCCACTTTTTCTGGACAATCGGCACTTTATGTCAGCCGGGTTGTCAGCCCTGCGTGACGGCCGCCTTTACCCCAGAACAAGCGTCTGGTACTCATTTCCGTTAGAGGCGAGTCGACCCCAGGGCCATAGTGCCGCCAAAGGGTTTGGGTCAGTTTAAAAATCGTGACCCCAACGGGACTTGAATCCTCGACCCTCCGGCTTGTAGCTCAGTGCCTTAACCACTACGCTACGGCGTGCCCCCCCCTGTATAATCTACTTCCCTCAAATCATAGTTAATGTTATTCTGCCACCTCATTCTTGGTCTACCAACTGGGCGTTTTCCCTCTGGTTTTCCTACAAGAAGCTTCCATGCACGTCTTTCATTACCCATTCGTGCCACATATCCTGCGCATCGCAGTCTATGAGACTTAACTGTTCTTATTATGTTTGGCTTCCTATAAAGACCATGTAATTTACTGTTAAGCAGTCTTCTCCATTCACCTGTCTGTTCATCTCTCTTTGGTCCAAAAATTTTTCTAAGAACTTTATTCTCAAATACTTGTAATCTCCTTTCCTCTCTTAAAGTAAGAGTCCATGTTTCGCATCCATATAATATAACTGGTAGAATAATAGCTTTATATATTTTCAGTTTGATGTTTTTTGAAAGGAGTTGGGAAATCAAGAGTCTCTGTAATGCATAATAATATGCATTTCCAGAATGCTGGCTTATCACCTTCGACCAGTCCGGCATGGGTAACCCTATCAGCAGCAATGCTACCGCCAGCATAGCTCTCAGGATCATTTAAGCATACAAGTCACTCCGCCACGACAAGGTAAAGATACCATGGAGGGAAACATAAACTAACACAAGATAAATTAGCAGACTTGAAGGAACAGAAATGACATTTTTATGGTACCAGTAATTTTTTTTCAAAAACAAAAATTTATAGAATAGGCCTACAAGATGAGAAAATTGGAGAAATGTTATAGGTAGCCTATATCGAATAGAACAAATCTCTCTGGAAAGAAATAGAATAAATGGTTTG
The DNA here is from genome assembly GCA_030220185.1 of Diploptera punctata. Lineage (NCBI taxonomy): Eukaryota > Metazoa > Arthropoda > Insecta > Blattodea > Blaberidae > Diploptera > Diploptera punctata. The sequence continues at coordinate 2,992,044 of JASPKZ010007290.1, read as the reverse complement.
GCGATGTTTGAAGAATGGAAAAGGGCTGAAAAGACTACTGCCGTAATTGAAGATGAAAAGTAGGTAAATCTGCGAAAGATCTAAACAAGCTGGATTGATTAATTAAAGCATTATCTAATTACCAGGAGGAAATTTTAGAAAATGATGCATGGTATGACAGAGACAGGTGGAGGCATATTTGTTATTGACATTCTTAAAGTCTGTCAGTTAATTATTCTAATTGAACTATATCAATTTAGTGAACTATACCAATTTTCAGTGAATTACCAGAGACTTCGGTGAATTAATCACTCCCATCCACTAAATTATTCCTCTAACTATTATTTTATACGTCAACCCTTACTTCAAACATGGTAGAGCCTATAGTTGAATGATGGGGGAAGGTGCTGGCATAGCCTATATTCATAACATATATATATAGTGATTTTTCACACGTCAAAACTGATTACCTGACATGTAAGACACACCAGAAGCTAAACTGTACAAACCTAAAAGTTGACATTGCAAGAAAAAAAAACAAGAACTTGAATTATCAATAATAATTAATCTAATATTTTGTATTTTAAAAGGCATATTAAAATTGACGTTATATCGTAAAATAACTGAAAATGATGTAACCTTAAGTCACATGGACCCAACACAAAATAATTCGGCCATTAATAACAAATAACGTCTTACATGCCAGTAGGTAGGTCACAATGACCAACATATTTAACGCAATTACTTATTTTAAGAAGTAAATAAATTATGAATTGAGTGATCTCAACTATTTTAATACTAACCTTTATCTCGTGCTCTATACCCTCATCCACGTATTTACAACCGGTCATTAGCATAGAGAACGAAGTTAGCAACCATAGAGAAGAGTATTAATAGGGATGCACAACTTGTGCGCTTTTTCGTTTATTATTAAAAGGGATGCAAACGATACAATCGATATTTTAAAACATCGATGTATCGTTCATACATCGCTCCTTATGGTTAGTGTAGACCAAGAATGAGGTGGGAGAATAACATTAACTATGATTTGAGGGAAAGGGAAGATTATACAGAGGATGGGCTCAACTGCACTTCTACTAGCGCTTGATTTTTCGGTTATATTGTTGTAAACTATAGCTCTTATTCTGTGTTTACTAACATTATTTAATATTTTAAACTTTTTCAAATAATTTTTATAACATTATTAGACAATTTTGAAGTATTTATTTAAATACACAAATCACAATATTATGACACTGTTAGACAATATGGTGATGCTAACTATTTTCTCCACAGAGTATATTACTTAGTCTAATGATTTTCCTATCGCTGTTTTGAGTGTTTGCTGGTTGGATCAGTTTTAGGGAGTGATAAGTAAGTGTACACCCATTTTTAATAAACGTTTGGTAATTCTTCTCCTTCTTGTAAGCCCATGTTTCCCTTAACAGAGATTTAGGCGCTCTCCCCCTACAGGGAAGAATTTGAACCATACTAATTTAGTTACACTTGTTTTCGTATAGATGTCATTTGAGTGGTCCGTGGTTAGCGTTCTGCCTCATACTGACATCTAGGAAACCAAGGTAGTACTAGGACGGGAAAATTCGGTCAATTTTGCTTAAAGGCCTTTTCATTCAGGCTTAAGGATCTTTTACGAGCCTGAAAATCTTCAGACTCGGGACCCACGGCTTAAAGTCCCTCCCGGAGGACTTGCTCGTTGGATTTTTCCATCCTAAAAAATCCATTGACCCCGTCCGGGTTTGAACCCAACCCTCGAGACCAGAGGCAAGGAGCATAACCACTAGTCCACTGTGGCCGATTGGTAATTCTAATATTATTAATATTTTTATTAACATAGTTTTGGGGATTTATTGCAAATATTGGTCATTTAAATTTCATAGCGACCGATAGTAATTGAGGATCATATTCGATTGTAGGTTATTGCTCTTGAGTTTAAAGCTTATAAACTCTGGCGCATGCGCACTGTTGTTCTATAGGACAAAATATTTCACGCTAGTTTAAGTGCAGTTTTTCCCAGGGGATTATTGGAAAACATTGGCTCAGGCTAGGGATGTATGGAGAGCTTATGTCTGCGCGGCCATGAACACCCGGGTTCGATAGTGTCAGAGAGTGAGTTAGTTAGCGATGACATGTTGTCAGCATGTCGGGTCCCCCAGCCGTTATAGCTGGTCGTCTCAACTTGGAGTTGCTACTTATTGTAGCTATCCAAATATCTCATGATGCTGATATTCTATGAGAAAATTTCTTCCCCCATGGGGACCTGAACCAGCGCAAGTCCCATAGCTCTGCGCCAAGGCATCTTGCCTTAATCACTCGGCTACAGTGCAGGACGTCATCTCCTCTAACTCCTATAAAAGCAGATGCTTTAGAAATGTGGAATGACATGAAAGGTTTATTTCCTGGATTGTATAAACTGGCGATATCTCTCATGGGCGGTAATAGTGGCACAATTTAAAAAATTGCTATTTCTGAGTTAGTGCACTGTTCATCATCTTAAAATATTCTTCTTCCTTTCAGCAACAGTGGCTCATCAATTATTTCAATATTTCACCACCATATAGCAGGCTTATTAGTCTTATGGTATACCTTCCAGTGTTAAGGAAAACTTCATCCTCATTTATCTCAAAACTTGCTTTTTTTTAATTGTGTCACATTTGCAGCCCATGAGCAATATATTTGCCCATTGTAGCAATGTCAGTGCCCATTGAATGGCTAGGCTTCAATTATCCAAGAAAGAAATCACTTACTTGGGCACAAGATTGTCAAAATTGTTTTTAAATTTTTTTGCAAAATAAATAATTAATAAGCATTTTCAACATTCTTCTGTGTTTTAATTTTTTTCTCCAAAACATCAATATATTGTTCATAAATATATATTTTATTGACATTGATATTTTAATTTTGAAACATCAAAGTTTCTTATGAACAATGTTGCATCCCTAAGTATTAAAAATAGAGAACATCTCACCTCGTACACTGTGTGTTCTTCACAGTAGAGGATCGTGGTTTCAGAAACAGTCAACTCTATCTTCTGTCATCTTTTCAAAACGTTTCTCATTTCAATGCTAAAATCCCGACATGACATAATTGTATTTTAACAGGTTTTCAGGAGAACAAAAATCTCTCTCTTTTCAATACTATCTGGTAGGCCTATGTTATGAATTGTCACCCGTATGGATATCTAAACAAATCTCAACTAAAACTAAATAAAGACTATATTTTTTAATGTTATTCTCCCACCTCATTTTTGATCTACCAACTGGGCGTTTTCCCTCTGGTTTTCCTACAAGAAGCTTCCATGCATGTCTTTCATTCCCCATTTGTGCCATATGTTCTGCTCATCGCAGTATATGAGACTTAACTGTTCTTATTTTATCTGGCTTCCTATAAAGACCATGTGGTTCATTGTTATGTAGTCTTCTCCATTTATCTGTCACTTTTAATTGTAAGGCATTAAAATCCAGCACCAAAACTTTAATTTAAGCTGCAGCGAAATAATGTGATTCCTGTATTGGATAACTCTCACTACATTCTTACTCATGTAGGAATCCATCTGTTCTGTAAAATGGATTGCCATTGGTGAATTCTAGCTTAAATATCTGTGCCTTGCAGTTAAAAATGGATGCTAATTTTTTTAACATGGCCTTGGTGCATCACAACACTTCTCTGGGAGGAATTTCAAGCTAGGTTTGGGCATGCAATGGTTGAGTTTCCCTTTAAGTAATTATTCACAATTTTTTCAATAAATCAACATATGTGTATATACAAATAAGTGGCTGCTGGACATTGGCAACTTTTAAAATAAATCTAAATTTATATTTGCTCTAACCTCGACTTCATCATTACCCTGTGTAAGGTATATATATTAATTGGTGTTTCTCGTATAATTTATCATATTCATACTATTATTATTATCATCATCATTATTATATTATTATTATTATCATAAGTACAGGGCGGATCGGAAAGTAATGCACAATAATTTTTTTAAAAAAGTTTAATAGTAAAAAAAAGGAAAAAAATCACAAATGAACTTACATCTTTTACCTACTTTTCGACATAGTCACCAACTTTCTCAACACATTTGTCCCATCGTGTTACCAGTTTCAATATGCCGTGTTCGTAGAAGTCCGTTTGGTTGGAGTGTAGCCATCTGCGCACTGCTGATTTCACTTCCACATCTGTCTCAAAGCGTTTGCCGGCCAGGAATCACTAAGGCGAATCACTAAGGTTCACGCGTCCCTCTTGGAAGAATGTGCACCACCTAGAGACATTGCTACGGTCCATACAATCATCCCCATACACGCCACGCATGTCCCTGTGAATTTCACTGGGTTTATGCCCTTTGGCCCACAAAAATCGAACAACACTTCTCTGTTCCTCACAGGTGGACGACTGTAGCATGCACGCCATCTTTGTTGCATAGTTCAAGCTTCTCTCGCAAGAGGTGCACCTGAGAAAAAAATACCATCTGTAGTGAAAACGTCAAACTATATCTCTGTGAAATTTCAACATTCTAGCTGCAATACCAAGGTAGAAAAAAATTATTGTGCGTTACTTTCCGATCCGCCCTCGTATTATTATTGTTATTGTCATATAAAATGTTGTTTCTACATGAAATTTACATTGCTACATTTAATGTATCTTTAACTGTTTATAATTAGTATAGTGTATATCTATATTTATCAAATATTTATTTGTATTTGTGCTGGTTGAGTGGAAGAGAAGGCCTTATGGCCTTAACTCTGCCAGAATAAATAAAACATTATTATTATTATTGTACCGGTACCGGTACATCCCTCTGGTAACTATTGACATACTGCTACAATAATAAGTTGTGCAATTTTGTTTTATTTCAATTTACACACAAACATTCTTTGCATACAATCCCTAGATTATATCTATAAGAAACTGCTATTAATGACAAAGTAGTAATTTACATTACAAGGATTGAAAATAAGATTTAATAGATGAGTTCTTTTAAGGGTGTGACTGAGGCAGGAATTTGGAAATCAATTCTTAAAACACTTCCACTTCATGTATTGTGTGTCCAACAGATGTGCCCCCGTGAACAGAAACGAAGAAAAAAGAAAAATTGAATTCGGGATTCATAGGAAAGAAACTCATACGGAAAATTTTATAAAATCAACAGAGTTCAATCCAATTGGACATAAATTAGCAGCATTTAATAGTTTAACTCATAGATTGGTAAACTTACCCTTAAACGAAGAAGATTTCAAACATGAGAAAAAACACATAATCAAAGTAGCAAGAGAAAATGGGTTTGATGAAAAAATGGTACATAAAAGGATAGAAAAGTATAAAAAACAAAAAATGATAAACAGAAGTAATCTTGAAAAAGAAGAACCACCTATGAAAAAATATAGGAAATTCACATATCACCCTCATTCATAGTGTTCTGCTCAAGAGCAGGTCTTTCACTGCAAACTCAGCATTCTCCACTCTTTCCTTGACTCAGCTTTCCTTTTTGTACTCCATACAAACCATTTATTTTAATATTGTCTATCATCTGATGTCTTTTTCTGCCTCTAACTTTCTTTCCGTTGACCATTCCTTCTAGAGCATCCTTCAGCAGGCAGTTTCTTCTTAGCCAGTGGCCAATCCAATTTCTTTTCCTCTTCTTTATGAGTTCCAGCATTGTTCTTCTTTCACCCACTCTGTCTATCACATCTTCATTTCTTACTTTGTCTGTCCAGTTTATACGTTCCATTCTACTCTATATCCACATCTCTGCACCATATAATGCTACACTCCACACAAAGCACTTCACTAGCCTCTTTCTTATTTCTCTTGCCAAAGGTCAGAAAATGCTTCTCTTCTTGTTGAAAGCTTCTTTTGCCATTGCTATCCTCTGCTTTACTTCTTGACCGCAGTTCATGTTACTATTGATAGTACAACCCAAGTATTTGAAGCTCTCTACTTGCTCAATGGCCTCATCTTTAATCTTTATGTTTATCTTCCTTTGTTTCTTTCCTATAATCATGGCCTTCGTCTTATTTATATATATCTTCATCCCATAATCCTCGCACTTGTCATTCAGCTCCATCAGCATGGTCCTCAATGTCATTGCATCTTCTGCTAGCAAAGCCATATCATCAGCAAATCTTATGCACTTTATTCTTCTTCCTCCCATGTTTACGCCTCCCGTATTACTGAAGCAGTTCTTCATTAGGTCTTCCAGGTAGATGTTGAAAAGGGTAGGTGATAGAGGACATCCTTGCCTCACCCCTCTTCCAATTTCTCTTCCCTCTGACATTTCTTCTCCTATCTTCACTTTTATTCGCTGTTTCATATAAAGACTACTTATGAGCCTCCTCTCCTTCCAGTTCACGCCAATTTTCTTCAAGATCTTCAGGAGTTTATTCCAATTTACTCTGTCAAAGGCCTTTTCCAGGTCAACAAATACTGCATAAACGTCTTTATCTTTTTCTATATATCTTTATCCTATTGTTCGTATCAATCCAATTGCATCTCTTGTACCCTTTCCCTTCCTGAAGCCAAACTGTTCTCTTCAAATATAAGGAAGCCAATGACTGAAAAATCAACGTTATTGTGAAGTTTTACACATATTCTTTCTACATGACTGTCATCTTGGTGAAAACACATACTCCATATTTCAGCTGTGAAATGAAATGTAGATCCTAACATTAAAATCGTAAAAGGCCTGCTTCTTCTGCGATATGATTCTGTTAATCAAGCAGACATGATAAGGGCATTTCCATAGAGTAAACATGTTTCAGAATGCTTGCAATCTATCATCAGCTCATTTTGACTGTTGAATTATAGGATAATTGAGTTGAGTTATTGTCAACTTAGTTCATATTAGTTGATTTCTTTAGGACACCTTGTCCATGTGACGTTTCTTAAGTTACTGACCCTGGATGTTGACCCCGACTCCCTATTTTTGTGGTCTAAAGAACTTGCATATCAAATCTCTCTCCCCGAGAATTTCCAAATTCTTGTTCTTCTGGATGTAATTTTCTCCCAAATAGCAAATTCATTTGTCATTTCTAACGGTTTTAATAATTTGGCATTTACATTGATTTTATGTTTTTCTGACCAAATGCAAGCAGCTACTGCAGATTTTTTATCATCATCATCCATGCAAGTATTAGGCCATGTGGCCTGTTACGGTCTCAACGAGGAAGCTTTGGATGAATCAGGCAGATTTTTCTACTTCTTTTATTTTTACATTTCTTATGTGTTCCTTCGTTCAAATGTTGAATTTATCTTTGTTTTCCCTATGTATATCTTATCGCAATCTGATTAAATATGCGAGTTCTTTTGACCAAAAAAAGAGGGACTAATGAGTTTATATCCAGGGCCGACAACATAATCGTTAGTCTGGACAAGATTAAGATAAAGCAGAGATGTTTTGAAACATATTCTGAAGAAATCAACTAATACAAGGTGAGATGACAACAGACTCAACTTGTTTATTAAGAAGAACCTCTTAATGTGATGTCCTAATGTAATTTCACAATTTAGGTTGACCTATGAGCTTCCAAATCAAATCTCTTCCCTGGGAATTTCAAAATTCATGACATTATCCTTATACTTGTGGATCTAAATTTGCTCCCAATCTGTCAGCTCTTCGGATTTTCTGTTTTAATAATTTTGCATTCACTTTGGTGCTGTTTTTCTGACCAAGTGTGGGCAGCTTAGTCCTGATTTATCTACTTCCTCATTTTTTCACATTTCTAAGGAGTCCTTTCATTTCAATGTTCAAATTTCTTTTTGTTTTAAGGGAAGTAGAATATACAGGGATGATTGGAAAACAATCTCTGGATTGAACTTTTATAGGAAAAATCACCATGAGGTTTAAATTAAGATTTAAATTAAAATTCTTTATACTTCACATCATATCCAGTCTCTTAATTACGCTGGTTTCATCTTCAGTAATATTTCAACCGATGTTATGTCATTCAGGAGAACTGGTTCTTGTGTGGAGAGCTTATGTCTATGTGGGCATGAACCTATCAGTTCCACAATGTCATTGAGTGAGTTTACCTATGTATATTTTTTCACAATTTGCACATTTTATCTGATGAATTTGTGATTTTTTGCTTTCATCTATACTATACTATACTCACTGGCACTATCGAACCCTTAGGTTCATGGCCGCACGGACATATGCTCTCCATACATCCCTAACCTGAGCTAATGCTTTCCAATCATTCCCTGTATAATCTACTTCCCTCAGATCATAGTTAATGTTATTTTCCCACCTCATTCTTGGTCTACCAACTGGGCTTCTTCCCTCTGGCTTTCCTACAAGAAGCTTCCATGCAAGTCTTTCATTACCCAACATGTCCTTCCCATCGCAGTCTACGAGACTTAACTGTTATTATATATGGCTTCCTATAAAGACCATGTAGTTCATTGTTATGTAGTCTTCTCCAATCACCTGTCTCTTCATCTCTCTTTGGTCCAAAAATTTTCCTAAGTACTTTATTCTCAAATACTTTTAGGGTCGTATGCAAATACATTAGTCTCTACTCAAATTACTTCCAATCACTGGTGAGCTGAGATCGAATTAACGGCCACCTTAACCGGTCATGCATGAATGTTGACGGTTTCGTAATATTGGCAACGAATTACCCAGAATTCTCAGCGATAAATCCACTTCCGTTATTTTCTTCTGCTATAGAGGAATGCATTTATGCTTGCATCCCGCAAATAATACCGTATACAAACACTTCTGCGACGTGCAATATTACGCCGATTCTCCTGTTCTTCCAGTTGAATTCTTTGGTAGACTCTATCAAATTCCTCTTCTCCGCGTATACCGAAAACATGATCAAAGTCTTCAAAGTTCGACATCTTGGATAAGTTTCAAACTACATCGGTTATCATCGGTTCCCTTCGGGATTTTCACATAAGTTTATATCTTGAGCTATGATCTTAAGGTACCTTGTCAGGTAGCTTAACAATTATTACCGCATGAATAGATTTCTGAGTAAGAAAAATGTGTTTGAATAAAACTTTATCAGCAGAGAACGCCTTTTACTGTCTAATGCGTTCAAACATTCGACCCTTAATCTTTCATCTACCTTCTCATTTTTGTTAGTTTTAATTAGTTTATTTAGGTTGTAATCACTTTTTTTGATAATGAACTCGTACAGTATATTCTACATCTAGTCCAATGTCCCCATTCAGAGCATCCTTCATCTTAAACCACCTTCATCCATTCAACTCTTCTAAACTTCGCAAAAAAAAAAAACGACAACAGAAGTGAGGTAGTACATTGAGATAAGGTGATCTTTTTTAATAAGGTACCAATGTCAGGAAATTACTAGTTGATTATGTCTCAAGATCAGTGTTAGTTCGAAGTTTTTGAAGACTCATTACTTGACATCACCTCACAGGTACGGAACCTATGATAAGTGGCTTCGCAACAGAATGTGGCTACTATATGATGGAGCTCCAGCTCACTTCAATGCCAATATGAGGAGACATTTGGATACCATGTATCCAGGTCGATGGATTGGCAGACCCATGGCCTCTGAGATCACCTGATCTTAACCTTCTCGACTACTTTTTATGGGACGGCATGAAACAGTCAGTTTATCAGCTCCAGTAGAATCATTAATGGATCGTATAGCCCAAATCCATGCTGCTAGAGAAACAATTAAAACGAGGAAGGCATATTTGAACGTGCAGACCAATGGTTGCTCTGTAATGAGATGGGAGGTGGATATTTTGAAAACTTGATATGATGTGAGAGTATTGTCAACTATTGAGTCTTGAAATCCAACTAACAAAACTCTTGAGAAATTAGCTACTCATAATGTGAAAATGCATTATTTCCAGACATTGGTACCTTATTAAAAAATTATCAACATATCTCTATATACAACCTCATCTCTGTTGTCGGTGTTTTTTTTTGCAACACTCTGTATGTATGTACATATATACAAGGGCATTCGATAAGTAATAATTTTTTTTATTTCAGCAAATTTAACATTAAATTAGCACCAAAAAATGATTACCGTTTGAATCAATTAATTAAAACCAACGAAAATGAAAAGTTGATGATGGCAACAAATCATGGATTTTTCAAATTCACTGTAAAGGTTGCAAAAAAACATACATAAGAAAAACAAAAAGGAACTTGGACACAAGATTGAAAGAACATCTTAGAAATGTTACAAATGGAGAAATAGAAAAACCTGCAATAGCTACACATGCATGGCCAGAAAAACACGCAATCAAAACAAAAGCTAAATTACTTATTTTAGGAATTTCACTATGAGATATACTCATTAAGGTAGAATTTTTTATCACTAAAAAGCTAAATTACTCAAACAGATAAGTCAAAGGAAAATTTACATGCACAAGAATAAGGAGAAAACTATGAATTTTGAAATTCCTGGGGAAATGGGGAAAAAAAGAAAAGAAAATTGATTTGGAAGTTCATCGGTCAGCCAACACAGGGAGTAGAAATCAACCTACAGAGTGACAACTGCAAATCAACAGTTCAAATGCATGGTCAATGACATATAGATGCGATGGAACTATTGTCTGCAGAATATAAAAAAAAATTAGGTGAGTCAAAATAACTAACTCATAACAATGGCAACACTGCTATAACATCAGAAAACATTTATTATAGTTACTTTTGACATTACAAACTTCATTAATAGTTAATATAATAGTTGAATAATATAAATAAATTTTTTTTTTTCCAAATGCCCCATGTTGTCATTTCGACATATTTGGTGTTCTCTCCTGACATGGCATATTTGTAAGCTACTTTTGAAGTTGGGGCACTTGGAAGGCAGGGTTATGCTGCCCAGATGATAAGGTGCCAGGAGGCCTTAAACTAAACTTACGGTAATTATGCAAATATATTGATGAGGTAAGAAGAATTCACGATTCATTCCATTCTTATTCATTAACACATTGGTGACCGACAGCTGTGCGTTCCACTTACCTCTGCTATACCGGACATTTCTGTCAATGGGGTGAACTTTTAAATTTTAAACAGCACTAGCACAGTGTGGTTTTTACATCAATATATTTACAGTCAATAACAATAATACATAAGTAATTCTTTATTAGTGTTCTCACCAGACCTTCTAGTATAAATTGAGGGTGTGATAGTGTTGGAAACATTCCCTTTATGTAAAGACACAATGCAAAAGAGCATAATATAGTGAGTTTCTTTTCTTGTGTTCACTGCAAATGCAGCAAGGTTTGGAGGTTTTTTTTTATTTCCAGTAATTGGTGTTAATTTATGTTTCTTCATGTCTCAGCCTCCATGGTGGGTTTTGATGTGGTGTCCTAGAAGTGGTTTCATTTTCTATCTTCTTTCTTCCTCTTTCCTAATTTCACGACTGCCAAACAAGAGGCTGTTTCAAGCAAAAAACTTCTGTTTGACATTTTGTTGTTAGGGTTTTGAAATTTAAGGACCCTGAAAGCATTAAAGAGTGCACAAAAATCAGAAGCCCCAATACATCTTTCTTGCTCCAATTCACTGTTTTTCTAAGGATGTAGTAATATGATAGGTAGTGGTCAGCCCTGTATATGCCCTTCACATACTTGTTACATTGAAGTATTCAATAGAGCATTTTTACAACTTTACCCTCCCACTCTCTTGTTGACTGATGTAATGTGCTAACCATTCTTACGTCTCTTTTATCTTTCAATGTTTGAAGCAAAACTTCCCCCTTACACAAAATAAACTTTCTCCTGGTTTGAGTTTATTTCCTGCTTCCACAAATGATTTTGGAAGTCCTCTGTTAATCCTTATTGTTCCACAAACTCTCGTCTTTCTTTCGAGCAAATTTTCAGCTATAGTCACACTAATATAATAATTATCTTGGTAGACAGGATGCTACGGATATAAATTCGGCTCCAGAATGCAAAAAAGTGTTTCTTCTCATTTTTCCCCTCTGCAACATATATTTACAGGTTACATACATATCCCGTAATCGCCTAACTACCGGAACTAAAATTCCATATTTCACCAGCCGTCTATCTTAAAACTGTAAACATCTCTTTCTCTAAAGATGGAAATTTCATAAAAGAGAGGAGAGGGGTAAAAAACAACTAAAATTTATTTCACAATGAGAAAAAACAAAATTGCTTGCCTCTTTCAAAAGCGAAGAGGCAGGGAAACCATACAAAACGTAAAAACGGAAATCTCCATGGCCCATCGTCTAGCGCTGGACATTTAAAATCGGAGACCTCTGTGGCCTGTCATCGATGTGTTAATAATGTCCTCCAAATATTTGGTTAACACCCAATTATCATATCCTGTAGATATATTAATTTTAATTTTAGGGCACAAAGAACTTATTTGATCAAATATAGCACGAAAATTATAATAAGAATCTGTAAGATCCACTTGCATCAAATTTCTGCAAGTTACATTTTTGAAAGCATTAATTAACTCTTGTTCAGGTATAGCACAGTGTCTTAGAGCCAAATATTTTAAATTAGGCAATTTCAGAAGAGAACTCAGTGTTTTTACACTTAAAAGATCTGCTTCTTGTAAAGAAAACTTAACAATTTTTTCACACTTTGATATTTCTGTAAATGCTCTTTCTGTTAAACCATGTCCTTCAATTTCTAGAATTTCTAGGTGTTTATGTACCTTCTGAAGAAAATATTCAACATCATCATCCATCAAATTTCTGTTATGAATTATGGTTAATCTAGAAAGCTCTTTGCATCCATCTGCTATGGATCTAAGGTGACGACCCAACAAGTAAAAGCCATTGTTTATTATAAGAACTTTTAAGTTAGAAAACTTAGAAATTAATTCATATTCAAAATTATCATGTCCCACAAAATTAAGATGTTCTATGTTTTTAAAATTTGCTACTAAAAATGAAAAGACTTCATTTATATCAGCCTTTCTATGGAACATCTCTATTTTTTTTAATTGTATTCCTTGGTGATATAGATTTGACAAGATATCTATAGCATTTTTTTCAAAGGTGCTACATTTTAAAGCACTTATGGGAGGATAAGTTTTTAGGAGTGAAAAATCTGTGGTTTTGGAAACGTGAAACCATCGATTCTTCCAAACAAAAGCATCTTCACAAATGAGGTGTCTCCACTTTTCATATACACGTGATAACGTTGTAATGAGATCATGAGTGTTAATGTACAAAAATATCATTGGAAGGATTTCTAATGGTAAATCATCAATTGTGCAGGAACTCATGACTTTACTTCAAACAGCTCACCTTGATGTTCCCAGTAAGTAGTATAATTCTGTTCCTGCAACAGACAAGTCATACACTTAGTTTTGTTATCTATAAAAAATAGCTACAGTTTGACTAAACTATCAGATTCATAGGTTTGTGCCTTTGCAAACATAAGCTCTCCATACATCTCTATCCTGAGATGCCTTCCAATCATTCTCTCCCGCCATTAACTTTTATTCTCCCAGTTATATTATATGGATGAGAAATATGGACTCTTACTTTAAAGAAGGAGAAAAGATTACGAGTATTTGAGAATAAAGTTTTTAAGAGAATATTTGTATCAAAGGGAGATGAACAGACAGGTAAATGTGAAACACTACTTAACTGTGAGTCACATGATCTTTATGGGAAACCAGATATAATAAGAACAGATAAATCTTGTATACTGTAATGGATAGGACATCTGGCACAAATGTGGAATGAAAGAGGGGCATCTTGTAGGAAAACCAGAGGAAAAGTGCCCAGCAGATAGACCTAGAATGAGATGGGAGAATAACATTAATCATGATTTCAGGGTAATACATTACACAGGGATGATTGGAAAACATTAGCTCAGGATAGGGATGTATATAGATCTTATTCAACACTCAATGAGGAAATTTGGTTTAACGGATCAAGACATAGAGGACAGAGAACAATGAAGAAGTTAAATTAAAGGAAATTTGTGAATGTGTATTACAAACTGATAGTCTATAAGTCCGTAGTCATTTATGTATTTTTTAAAACTCATGTAAATTGTTAAGATTGGTTGGAGAAAACCCTCAATGATGAGGAAAATTCTCATTAAAAAATACAGGATGTAACTAAATTCCCAATACGTACTTTGAGGACGTGCAGTGGAGACTTAAACGGTTATGTTTAGCATAAGAACACATTTCCGGAAACATAACATTTTCTCCCTACCCACAAAGTACCCCAACACATGTTGAACTCTCCTGTATTTTGGGCCCAAAGACCCTGCACACTATCCTGACTTTCCCTGCTAGACTACTTTCTGTGAGGTTACATATAATCCTTGATTTACGAGACCCCTATGGCATGCAAAGATCTTGCATGGGTTATGACTGCAGTGGATGTCGCAGGTCCAAGATTGGTGATAGTATACCAGAACATGGCAAGGAGGTACCGTATCTGTGTTGAGTCGGTGGTCGTCATATCAAGCCCTTCTTGTTTAATAATAAAAATTAAAGCTCAACACTTTATGAACAATGTTTGCATGTTTTATTCTTAATCTCTTCAGAAGAAAATTACAAGAACTTTTCCAACTTTTCAAATGTCTTTAACTATAAATTATTTTTCACTTCATACACAGTACAGGATCGTGGTTTCAGAAACAGTTAACCCTATCTTCTGTCATCTTTTCAAAAAGTTTGTCATTTCGATGCTAAAATCCCAACATGACATAATTGCATTTTACCAGGTTTTCAGGAGAGCAAAAAACTCTCTTTTCAATACTATCTGGTAGGCCTAAGTTATGAATTGTCACCCATATGGATATCTAAACAAATCTCAACTAAAACCAAATTAAAGACTATATTTGTTAATATTATTCTCCCACCTCATTCTTGGACTATCAACTGGGCGTTTTCCTACAAAAATCTTCCATGCACGTCTTTCATTTCCCATTTGTGCCACATGTTCTGCCCATCGCAGTCTACAAGACTTATTATATTATAGATAGATCATCGGTTGATTAATGTCTTTGACATCGTCCGATTCCTAATAGCCAATTTTGTCGGTCCATCCAATCTCCTGGTTGTAGATGTTTCTCCTTCATGTATAAACATATTCCCTGACTCCAGGAGGTTATAGGTCTTCCTCTGCTTCGTCTTATTCCAAAACAGATTTTGGTAGTCGATCCTCTTCCATTCACTGGACATGTCCGTACCATCTTAATTGCTGAGTTTTAATATAATCTAAAATAGTGTCTTCAATCTTCATTTTCTCCCTTATAACTGAGTTTTTAATTTTTTCTCTTCTTGAAATTCTTGCGGCCCTTCGTATAAAATCCATTTCCGTTGCCAAAAGGTACTTATTTGTTTTTGTTGTTAATGGCCAAATTGTTCTTATTATATCTGGCTTCCTATAAAGACCATGTAGTTCACTGTTATGTAGTCTTCTCCATTTATCTGCCACTTTTAATTGCAAGGCATTAAAATCCAGCTCCAAATCTTTCATTTAAACTACATGGAAATAATACAATTCCTGTATTGGATAACTCTCACTACCTGCTGTCCTGCCTCAATTCACTCCATTCTTACTCATGTAGGAGTCCATCTGTTCAGTAAAATGGATTGCCATTGTTGAATTCTGGTTTAAATATCTGTGCCTTGCAGTTAAAAATGGAAGCTAATTTTTTTTACCATGGTCTTGGTGCATCACAACATGTCTCCGGGAGAAATTTCAAGCAAGGTTTGGACATGCAATGGTTGACAGTTTCCTTGTAAGTAATTATTCACGATATTTTTAATAAATCAACATATGTGTATATACCGGTACATCCCACTGGTAACTAGTGACATACTGCTACAATAATTTGTGCATTTTTGTTTTATTTCAATTTACACACAAACATTCTTTGCATACAATCCCTAGATTATATCTATAAGAAACTGCTATTAATGACAAAATAGTAATTAATGTTACAAGGATTGAAAAAAAGATTTAATAGATTAGTTCTTTTAAGGGTGTGACTGAGGCTGGAATTTCGAAACCAACTCTTAAAACACTTCCACTCCTCGTAATGTACCTAACTTTATTCCATATTATGTTAAATTTGATTATTTTACGAGAGTTGATCAGAGTGTAATACACAACACATATTTTTTAAAGTTTAATAACCAAGAGCCACATAATGTTCACAGCTAAATAAGATTATGAATGAGTCATTTCTTATTTTACCTCTTAGTTTATGTTTTCTTAAATAAGGGAACTGCAGTTTCAAGAGGAACATCCCTCCCATTTCCAACCGATATTATGACTACTCTATCCATAAAGTTCAGTTTTGACAGAAATGACAGTTTGGGAGAAGATATAAATTCAGAAGAACAAATTGAGATCTATGAATTTTGAAATTCCCAATGAACAGGACCTGATCTCAAAGTTCGTCAAACCCAACGCCAGATGGAGATTCCAACAAAAATCTGGTAGTCATAATATCGGTTGAAAATGGGAGGGATATCCTCTTGAAAACTGCAGTTCCCGTGCTTAAGAAAATATAAACTATGAGGTAAGATAAGAAGTCACTCATTCGTTCACAGATCTCATAATGTTATTTCCCGTATTTAACTATGAGTTTAATAAATAACTCATTGGCACTATTGATCCCATGTCCATGCAGACATAAGCTCTCCATACATCCCTATCCTGAGCTAATGTTTTCCAAACATCCCCTGTATAATCTACTTCCTTCAAATCATGATTGTTATTCTCTCACTTCATTTTTGACCTACCCACTGGGTGCTTTTCCACTGGTTTTCCTACAAGGAGTTTCTATCTCCCTCCTTCATTCCCCATTTATGCCACATGTCCTGGACATCATATAAAAAGAATTGTGTCTGTAGTGAAAATTTCAAAATATATCTTGGTTAAATTTCAACATCCTCACCCATAATAGCAGCACAGAAAAAAATACTTTGCATAACTTTCTGATTCACCTTCATAATAAATTAATTATATGTATAAAACTTATTCAACTGCTGCACAAAATATGCTCAGAATCAACAAGTAATGACGAACAAGATAAAATATACAGGGCATTTCTAAAGTCACTATACATTTCTATAAAAGAAGCCAATTATTCAAAAATCAATGTTATTGTTACGTTTTACACATATTCTTTCTACATGACTGCCATCTTGGTGAAAACATATACTCCATATTTCAGCTGTGAAATGAAATGTAGATCCTAACGTTAAAATCGTAACAGGCCTGCTTCTTCTGCAATATGATTCTGTAAATCAACGAGGCATGATAAGGGCATTTCCATAGAGTAAACATGTTTCAGAATTCTTGCAATCTATCATCAGCTCATTTTGACTGTTGAATTATAGGATAATTAAGTTGAGTTATTGTCAACTTAGCTCATGTTAGTTGATTTCTTTAGGACACCTTGTCCAGAGTGACGTTTCATACATTGTTGACCCCGAATGTCGACTCTGACTCCCTATTTTTGTGGTCTAAAGAATAATAATAATAATAATAATGTTTTATTTATTCTGGCAGAGTTAAGGCCATAAGGCCTTCTCTTCCACTCAACCAGCACAAATACAAATAAATATTTGATAAACATAGATATACACTATACGAATTATAAACAGTTAAAGTTACATTAAATGTAGCAATTAAATTTCATGTAGAAACAACTTTTATACTTATGATAATAATAATAATATAAATATGATAAATTATACGAGAAATACCAATTAATATATATACCTTACACTGGGTAATAATGAAGTTGAGGTTAGAGCAAATATAAATTTAGATTTCTTTTGAAAGATGCCAATGTCCGGCAGCCCCTTATTTCTTGTGGTAGGGAATTCCAGTTGTGAGAAGTGAAGACAGTATATGACATGGAGTGTTGTGATGTCCTATGTTGTGGTATATTAAGCAAGAGACTATGTTGTGTTCTTGTGTTTAAGTTATGGTTTGAGGATAGATACTGGAAAAGAGATGATAAATAATTGGGAATAGAGGTATGTACGAAGAGAATTAGACAGTGTGATTTTCTTCTCTCTTTTAGATGTAACCATGACAATTCGTGGAATAATGGAAAAGTGTGATCGTATTTTAGAACATTAAATATGAATCTGTTACATATATTATGGACACACTGCAGTTTGTCCGTCAATCCATCACTTGTCAGTTAGTAGAACGTCACAATAGTCAAAATGTGGCATCACTAAGGTTTGAATTAAAATTCTTTTAAGAGCTGTAGGAAGAACATTTTTGAGACGCTTTAGGAAATGCATTATGGAGAACATCTTTTTAGATGTTTTTATTATTAATTTCATACATCTCAATGATGGATAAATCATATTTGAAGAGAAAAATTATACGCTCAGACCGGGACCCTTAGTTTTCTAGTCCAAGTTTTCTACCGTCTGAGCTACCTGAGCAAGTACCGATCCAAACGCAATTTTTTCTCTATATACGTTGTAATTCCCGCCCACCAAATGCTTTGAAGCCCTTGCTTCTATCTTTGCAAATGGCAGCTCCTTTATTAAGAAGACATATTTGGGAATTATACATTACATTATAAATGCCAGTATGGCTTTTTTCGATGTTCTTATTATTAATTTCATACATCTCAATGATGGATAAATCATATTTGAAGAGAAAAATTATATGCACAGATCGGGACTTGAACCCGGGACCCTTGGTTTTCTAGTCCAAGTGCTCTACCATCTGAGCTACCTGAGCAAGTACTGATCCAAACACAAATTTTTCTCTATATACGTTGTTAATTCCTGCCCACCAAATGCTTTGAAGCCCTTGCTTCTATCTTTGCAAATGGCGGCTCCTTTTTAGATGTTTGTTTTACTTGGGCATGCCAATTTAAATTAGAGTCTAAGTAAAGTCCCAAGTAATTAACGTCGGTATAAGGAATTTGTTCGTTATCTAATATGACAGCTGGCATATTGCCATTGTTTATGGACTGTAGTAGTCTTGGATGTCCAATAATTATTGCTTGCATTTTGTTTACATTTAGTTTTAGACCATATTGTCTGGACCATAAAGATATATATCTGAGGTCAGTGTTTACTTTGTCAATATATTCATTAATTTTGTCAGAACAAAAGTGCGTGTAAACCTTTAAGTCATCGGCGTAAAGATGATGCTTGCAGTTTTGTAGTTTCTTGGCCACGTTATTAATATAAATTGAGAAGAGAAGAGGAGCGAGGATGCCGCCTTGAGGTACCCCTTTCCTCACCAAGCGCCAGGAAGAAATGTGATTATTAACAGTAACTGATTTCTGACGATTAGTGAGGTAAGATCTAAACCAATCAAGGCAGTTTTCCGACAGATGTAGTGTATTTAGTCTTGCTAGCATTAAGTCTATATCTACTCTGTGTTAAGGCTTTGCTGTAGTCGAGTAGGACTATTGTGGTGAGTTTGCTATTGTCCATTGAGTCTCTTATGTCCTCTACAATGTCAAGTAGTGCAGTACTTGTGTGATGTCCTGTTCTAAAACCAGACTGATGCTCATCAAGTAGTCGTGTGTGGTGAGGTAGTCTGTTAACTGTGGGTGTATTATGTGTTCCAGTGCTTTAGATAAACAGGGAAGAATACTAATTGGTCTATAATCATCAAGTGTTGTGGGAGTGTTTCATTTCGGTGTAGGACGAACTTGCATTTCACATCTCTCTCCCCGAGAATTTAAAAATTCTTGTTCTTCTGGATGTACATTTTCTCCCAAATAGTGAGTTCATTTGTATTTTCTAACGGTTTTAATAATTTGGCATTTACATGAATTTTATGTTTTTCTGACCAAATGTGAGCAGCTACTGCAGATTTTTCTACTGCTTTTTTTTTTTGGTACATTTCTTATGTGTTTCATCGTCCTAATGGTTAAATTTATCTTTGGTTTCTTCGGATTTTCTGTTTTAATAATTTTGCATTCATTTTGATTCTGTTTTTGTCACCAAGTGTGGGCAGCTTAGTCCTGATTTATCTACTTCCTCATTTTTTTCACATTTCTAAGGAGTCCTTTCATTTCAATGTTGAAATTTCTTTTTGTTTTAAGGGAAGTAGATTATACAGGGATGATTGGAAAACAATCTCTGGATTGAACTTTTATAGGAAAAATCACCATGAGGTTTAATTTAAGATTTAATCCAAATCAAATCTCTTCCCTGGGAATTTCAAAATTCATGACATTATCCTTATACTTCTGGATCTAAATTTGCTCCCAATCTGTCAGTTCTTCGGATTTTCTGTTTTAATAATTTTGCATTCATTTTGATTCTGTTTTTGTCACCAAGTGTGGGCAGCTTAGTCCTGATTTATCTACTTTGTCATTTTTTCACATTTCTAAGGAGTTCTTTCATTTCAATGTTCAAATTTCTTTGTTCTCCATTGTCGGTGTTTTTTGCAACACCCTGTATGTATGTATATATACATACATACGGGGGCATGCTACAAGTCGGAAGGTCGAGGGTTCAAGTCCCGGTGGGGTCAGGATTTTTAAACTGACCATAACCTTCTGGTGGCACTATAGTCCTGGGGTCTACTCAGCCTCTAATGGAAATGAGTACCAGACATGTTTTGGGTGTAAAGGCAGCCGTCACGTAGGGCTGACATCAAGTGCCGATTGTCTAGAAAAAGTGGCAGCCTTAACCTCTCACTACCCCAAGGGCCTCCCGAGGCCTGTAGTGGGACTACTTTACTTTACTTTATACATACATACATACTAGGGCATTCGATAAGTAATAATTTTTTTTAATTTCAGCAAATTTATCATTAAATTAGCACCAAAAAAATGATTACCATTTGAATAAATCAATTAAAACCAACAAAAATGAAAAGATTGATGATGGCAACAAATCATGGATTTATCAAATTCATTGTAAAGATTGCAAAAAAATATACATAGGAAAAACAAAAAGGAACTTGGATACAAGATAGAAAGAACATCTTAGAAATGTTACAAATGGAGAAATAGAAAGAAATAGCTGCACATGCCTGGCCAGAAACACACACAATCAAAACAAAGGCTAAATTACTCAAACAGATAAATCTAAGGAAATTTTACATCCACAAGAATAAGGAAAAAACTATGAATTTTCAAATTCCCGGGGAAATGGAAAAAAAATTTGATTTGGAAGTTCATCGGTCAGCCAACAGAGGGAGTAGAAATCAACCTATAGAATGACAACCGCAAATCAATAGTTCAAATGCATCGACAATGACACATAGATGCGATGAAATAATTGTCTGCAGAAATATAAAAAAAAATATTAGGTGAGTCAAAAAACTAACTCATAATGGCAACACTGCTATAACATCAGAAAAAATTTATTTACATTACTTTTGACATTACAAACTTCATTAATAGTTGAATAATATAAATAAATAAATAATTTTTTTTTTTTTCCAAATGCCCCATGTTGTCATTTCGACATTTCTGGTGTCTCTCCTGGCATGGCATATTTGTAACCTACTTTTGAGGTTGGGGCACTTGGAACGTGGGGCTATGCTGCCCAGATGATAAGGGAGTTGATGATGATGTGCCAGGAGAGGCCTTAACTAAACTTAAGGTAATTAATATATTCATGAGGTAAGAAGAATTCACGATTCATTCAATTCTTATTCATTAATAGTCTCCTCCAAATATTTTGCATATCTTCCAATCATCATAATATCTTGTAGATACATTAATAATTTTAATTTCAGGGCACAAAGAACTTATTTGATCAAATATATCATGAAAATTATAATAACAACGACCTGTAAGATCCACTTCTTTCAAATTTCTGCAAGTTACATTTTTGAAAGCATTAACTAACTCTTGTTCAGGTATAGCACAGTGTTTTAGAGCCAAATATTTTAATTTAGGCAATTTCAGAAGAGAACTCACTGTTTTTATACTTATATGCCTTGCATCTAGTATAGAAAACTTAACAATTTTTTCATACTTTGATATTTCTGTAAATGCTCTTTCTGTTAAACCATATCCATCAATTTCTAGAATTTCTAGGTGTTTATGATCCTTCTGAAGAAAATATTCAACATCATCATCCATCAAATGACTGTTATTAATTATGGTTAATCTAGAAAGCTCTTTGCATCCATCTGCTATAGATCTGAAGTGACGACCCAACAGGTCAAAGCCATAGTTTATTATCAGAACTTTTAAATTAGAAAACCTAGAAATTAATTCATATTCAAAATTATCATGTCCCACAAAATTAAGATGTTCTATGTTTTTAAAATTTGCTGCTAAAAATGTAAAGATTTCATTTATATCATCCTTTCTATTGAACATCTCTATTTTTTTAATTTTTATACCTTGGTGATATAGATTTGACAAGATATCTAAAGTACTCTTTTCAAAGCTGCTACATTTTAAAGCACTTATGGGAGGATAAGTTTTTAGGAGTGAAAAATCTGTATTTTGGGAAACGTGAAACCATCGATTCTTCCAAACAAAAGCATCTTCACAAATGAGGTATCTCCACTTCTCACATACGTGTGATAACGATGTAATGAGATCATGAGTGTTAATGTAAGAAAATATAATTTGAAGGATTTCTAATGGTAAATCATCAATTGTGCAGGAACTCATGACTTCACTTCAAACAGCTCACCTTGATGTTCCCAGTAAGTAGTATAATTCTGTTTCTACAACAGACAAGTCATACACTTAGTTTTGTTATCTATAAAAAATAACTACAGTTTGACTAAACTATCAGATTCATAGGTTTGTGCCTTTGCAAACAAAAGCTCTCCATACATCTCTATCCCGAGATGCTTTCCAATCATTCCCTCCCGCCATTAACTGTTATTCTCCCAGTTACATTATATGGATGGGAAACATGGACTCTTACTTTAAAGAAGGAGAAAAGATTATGAGTATTTGAGAATAAAGTTTTTAAGAAAATATTTGTATCAAAGGGAGATGAACAGACAGGTAAATGTGAAACACTACTTAACTGTGAGTCACATGATCTTTATGGGAAACCAGATATAATAAGAACAGATAAATCTTGTATACTGTAATGGATAGGACATCTGGCACAAATGTGGAATGAAAGAGGGGCATCTTGTAGGAAAACCAGAGGAAAAGTGCCCAGCAGATAGACCTAGAATGAGATAGGAGAATAACATTAATCATGATTTCAGGGTAATACATTACACAGGGATGATTAGAAAACATTAGCTCAGGATAGGGATGTTTGTAGAGCTTATGTC
The DNA here is from genome assembly GCA_030220185.1 of Diploptera punctata. NCBI lineage: Eukaryota > Metazoa > Arthropoda > Insecta > Blattodea > Blaberidae > Diploptera > Diploptera punctata. Next base: position 2,968,891 of record JASPKZ010007290.1, on the reverse strand, counting down.
TGCAGCATGACCATGAACTTGCAGGTTTGACAGTACCAGTGAGTTAGTTCTTTGCTCATTATGGGAAATGTGGTGCAATAAAGTTAAGGCTGGCAGTAACTTCAATATCATTACTGACCAATAGTTCTTAGCGTAACGGCTGGTCTCTTAATTTCATCTATCAAATAAAGTTGTCATAATATTGTTTTATGAGCAGCTTCATAGCACAAGCAATTAGACACTCTCTTTCCACCTCTGGGTCCCAAGATTGTAATTCCGTTATTCCATGTGGAGTCTGTTGTATAAAAATTTGGCCAGGGCAGATTTTTCTTGTTATTTTCCTATGAGAAAACTTCATTCAATCACTTTATTGTACTCATGTCATCTATCTACAATGACGTAACAGCCCGACGTTGGGTCTTAACCTCACCTTTGTTAGGAGTTACAGACCAAGTTAATTTAGTTCAGCTTATTTTCCTACAGTCATAAATATTATGCGATCAACTTACCAACCCAATGAGACATCTAGTAAGCAACTAAGGTATTATAGGTACAGCCAAATAATTTGAGTGCAATGTGCACAAACAGGCATGTTTTAGTAACTTTTAACGTCAGCTGACAGAGTGAGGATGTAAACAAATGCATCTCTAGATGTAAGAATATGACAAGATGATGTCGATGAGCCAAGAGGAAGAAAGAGAGAGGTTTGTCTGGACTTTTTGACTATTTGCACTGCAGATGTTTTACCTCTACTAGGATGATGATTGGTAAATTTTGCTTAGAAATCTCTTTATTCAGGCTTAAGATTCTTCTACGAGGCTGAAAATATTCAGACTCAGAACTCATGGCTTAAAGTTCCTCCGAGGTCTTGCTCCTTGGAGTTTTCCATCCTAAAAATCTGTAGACCGCCACTGGGTTTGAACCTGCGACCCTTGGGACCAGAGGCAAGGAATATAACCATTAGTCCACTGCTGCAGACGTACTTCTGCCATCCTTCTTTTTCTTCTCGTTGCTTTGGGTCCATGACCTGTTCCATCCAGAATTAAGAGTTCCTCCATCTCTTTTTTTTGGTCTTATCCTTGGTAGCTCCTCTCTTGCTATGCATACAATTCTATCTGGTGTTGATTACATTCAAATATTCTTTTTTCCACCCATTCACCTACTGCCAGAATATTCAACTGCCTTCTTATTTCTTCTTTTCCAATTCAATCTTTCCTTGATTTACGTACAATCTTCCTCAGAATATTTATTTCATTTGTTTCTAAAGATTGTTTTGTTTTAAAGTATCTGCTCTTGTTTCGGAGGGATAGGTCAATATTGGACATATCATGGCTTTTTATACTTTTGTTCTGGTTTCTTTATTTAAGTACTTGCTTTTCCATATGATATAATTCATACATGCAGCCACTCTTGCAGCTTTATTAGCCAGATGTGCGAGTTCTCTGTGTAACAATTCCCAGCTAGTTATTTTCACACCCAAATATTTTATTACAATAATCTGTTCAATCATATATCTTTCTAATTGCAACTTGCATCTTAAAGGAAATTTACTTATTGTCATCGCTTTGGTTTTTTATTAACAATATTGTCATACTGAACTTTTGGCAACTTAGATAGAATCCATACGATAATCTTTGTAAATCATCTGTATTTGCATTAAGGCTGCATCGTCAGCATAACACACAATATTGACATCTTTGGAGGGTAGTGGGGAAATAAAATAACCAGGGCAGGTCAGGCTCTACAGCTGTGGAGGAAGCAACTGACCTAGAAGAAGGAAAACACTGAAATATATATAGAATAAAAGAAAAAGCGCACAAATTGTGCATGGAACTGATTATGGTTAGAGTCTTCGTTTTCTCAGTGATAACACCAACTGCATGTCTCAATTATTGACTTGGGTAGTTTTTTACATGTTGTAATGTGGTAACAATTACAAGATACTTCACAAAGTTCACATACACATGTTGAGTTAGGGTCGTGGTAGGTCTTCAGATTACATACTTTGTGGTGTTATCCATGCGTTGCTAGGGAATTTACAAGTGGCTTAGGTCTTGGTTGGTTTCCATCCACATTCTATTTACCATTGCTTCTGTAGAATAAAATTTGGGCCAGATCTCTGTTGTTTTCTGTCTTCTCATATCCATTAGCTTTCCCCAGTTCTCCGTAAATGGTAGGTTAAATTTGGTCCTGACATCTTCTATTAGGAAGGTCTCTCTGGCAAGTTCGTAGACGAGTCTTGATTGGGTGTGTTTGGATAATCCTAGTGCTGACTTCAGGAACCGGGCTTTCGCGGCCTCTATCGTTGACAGGTCTTTTATTCCTAGTTTTTCCCAGATTAATTCTATGCCTTAAGTTAAAATGGGTATGATCTTGGCATTGAAGAGTTTCATGACAGTTTTTAGAGATAATTCGGATAAAAACCTTATGTCAAAGATTGCCTTTGTGGCTGCTGCTGCTGCTCTTGCTTTGATGTGAATGATTTTATAGTCTTTGGAGGGTCATGTCCAGGTATTTGAAGAAGTTGACTGTTTGGAGGGGTTCATTGTTATATCTTATCCTGTCTTGCGGGTTCTCTCTTCCACCTTTCCTGAGGTTCATTTGAACTGTTTTATTTCTGTTAATCTGGAGTTTATTGTCATCAATCCATGTTTCTAGCACATTAATCACATTTTGAAGGTCCTTTTTGTCTGGTGATCCGATGGCCATATCATCCGCGTGCATGTATAATTTTGTTATTAGTTGTTTCCTTTATTTTATCGGCTAAATCATGTGTCGCCGACAAAAAAAACTCTGAAATAAAACCTATCGACAGCTGGCCTACTCAAATTGTATTTTATTGAAGCTTAAAGCACCAGAAATGAAATGAGGATTTATCATCCATTTAATTTAATCTGTACCTGTGAAGGTCAGCCAACATTACACACCAACAGGGGCTTCATCTCATCTCTCCACTTGACATTGTGCTAGATTGTTATTTGCTCAACTTGAGAATTGATTTATTTTTTAGGAATCCACACTATGAGGTATACTTGTATAAGTAAATTTTTTTCACTCATCTCATATATATATATATATATATATATATATTTAAACAAGTTACAGAACTTTACACTTCAGTTCCATCTTCAGTAATTTCATGACTGTTGTTCTGTCATCCTGAAGAGCCGATTTTGCACCCTCTGTTGGTAGACTGAAAAACCTCGAAATCAGGTCATTTTCCCCCAGAAATTTCAAAATTCATTAATTCCCCCTTTTCATTTTTTGAATGCAGATTTTTCCCCCAAACAGTGGGTTCTTTTAGTTTTTCTATTTGTTTTAATAATTTACCCTTCTTTTCGATAAGATATTTTTCGGACCATGCATGAAAGAACTCACTGTTTGGGAAAATATCTACATAAAAAAACAAGGAGAAATTAATGAGCTTTGAAATTCGTGAGGAAAATGACCTGATTTCAAAGTTTTTCAGTCTACCAATAGAGCGAGCGAAAGGTGGCTCTTCAAGACGATAGAACAATGGTCACGAGATTACTGGAAGATGGAACTGAAATGTATAGTTCTGAAACGAGTTATTAACACATTCAATACCAGGCACTGAGCAGGGCATTTAAACCCACAGGCCAGCCATTTAAATACCCAGCTACCCTTTTCGTGGCACTTCAGAAAATGGACCATTATTCACAAACTATTAGTCCTAGACAATTCAAATTTTGTACATACCTAAAGGAGATATCCTAGTAGGATTTGATAGTGAAATAACTTGGGCGATTGACATCACATGGTATCGGCGTATCAATTTCAGGAAGTGGAAGTTCATCTTCACTTTCACTTTGTGAATCTTCTAATTCAGGAATCAGTTCATCACCTGAATCATCATTATACAAAATATTCACTAATTCTTCTTCAGTGAGATATTTTTCTTTCGCCATGGCTTCACTCATGCACAAACAACAGCGCGATAACGAGAAACATATACACTGCATTGGAGCCTGGAGGCAAGTTTGGGTGAACGAATTCCACGCGTGTTGTTTGTTTAAAAAATAAAAGGGGATTCACCAAGGTTAAACGTGTCAAACGGGAATAGAAAATGTACATTTACATGCCATCTATGATCTCCAAATCTCCAAGACATACTAAGCCAACACAATATTTAGGCGTTGAATATAAACGCGGTTTGTTCGCACACGCTCTAAAACGAGTTAACTGACCAACGGTCGCATACACGATAGTCTCTTTAAACGCCTTAACTGGTTTACGGTACTGAATATGTTAATAAAAAAAAAGAATCTGATGCGAGCAATAAAAAATTTTACATACATTGAGAACTACTACTCCCTGGGTTACCTCAGATTGTTTGCCCACAAACTTAAGACTCCACACAATTGGTCTACGAGTTTATTGGACTTAGCTGGGAAGACTGTTACACACTACCCTTCGTCACAACTTCACAGACCACCTGTCATTCGCTAACTGAGGACGAATGCTGTTGCCGTTGTGAGATTGGCAACAGACTCCACAGTGAGGAGCTTTTAGTAAACCTGGCTGTGGTGTATAAACCGTCGCACATAATTTTCCATGTAATATTCTTATGCCACTGATGCACTAAACACTTTTCAACCATTTATAATAACGTTTGGTACTATTTTAAACATTTTGGAACCATTTTATAAACATTTCTTACGATTTTTAAATATTTCTAAATTACGCGAATATTGTACATTGAGTTCTACAGGCGCGGAAATGCTTCATGTAACATCCGCTAGGCGACTCTCACATCGCTGTCACCAACATTTGAAAATAATTCGAAACCATATTTAGTGTTAGTGTACGTAAAATTAGTTTATAGTTTGTTAAATAATATGCACGTAAATTGTTTTGTCAGGTTAGGAAATGGAAGTTAGTTTACGTCCATTTTTTAGCATTTGGGAATTTATTCCCAAAGTTGGTCATGCCGATTTCAGAGCCATCTACTGGAAACTATATTAACCATTACAGCAATTCCTGCAACTCGCGCATGCGCACTGCGATTCTATAGAACTTAGAAGAATACATGTGCAATGGTATATACACCTTATCCGTAAACTTCTTAATAAAGAAGTCGCCATTTGCAAAAAATTGTAGCAACGGCTCATAGCATTTGGGGTTAGGGAATTAACTTTGTAAAAGAGAAAAATACGCGTTTAGACTGGAGGCCTACGTAGTTCAGATGGAAGAACATTGACATAGAGAGTCAAAGGTCCTGTGTTCAAACCCCAGTCAAGGTGTATATTTTTCTTTTCAAATATAATTTGTCCACCATTAAGATGTTTAAAAACAAATAATATTAACATGTTTCAGAATGCTTGCAATCTATCATCGGCTCGTTTTGACTGCTGAATTATAGGTTGGCAAACCTGTAGGTTAATAATTAAGTTGAGATAATGTCAACTTAGCTCATATTAGTTGATTTTTTTAGGACACCTTGTCCAGAGTAACGTTTCTTACGTTGTTGACCCTGGATGCCGACTCCGACTCCCTATTTTTGTGGCCTAAAGAACTTGCATATCAAATCTCTCTCCCTGAGAATTTCAAAATTCTTGTTCTTCTGGAAGTACATTTTCTCCCAAATAGTGAGTCCATTTGTAGTTTCTAATAACAGTTTTAAAAATGTGGCGTTTACATTGATTTTATGTTTTTCTGACCAAAATGTGAACAGCTACTACAGATTTTTCTACTTCTTTTTTTTACAATTCTTATGTGTTCCTTCGTTCTAATGGTTAAATTTATCTTTTTTCCCCAATGTATATCATATTGCAATCTGATTTCAAATGGAAGTTCTTTGGCCCAAAAAAAATTAAAAATAAACGGTGTAGGAGTTTATATCCAGGACCAACAACATAATCGTCGGTCTGGACAAGCTGAAGATAAAACAGAGATATTTCAAAACATATCCTAAACAAATCAACTAATACAAGGTGAGATGATAACAGACTCAACTTATTTATTAAGAAGATGTTAATGTGACGTCCTAAAACAATTTCACAATTTAGGTACAACTATGAGCTTCCAAATCAAATCTCTTCCCTGGGAATTTCAAAATTCATGGCATTATCCTTATACTTCTCGATCTAAATTTGCTCCCAAACTGTCGGTTCTTAAGATATTCTGTTTTAATAATTTTGCATTCACTTTGATTCTGTTTTTCTGACCAAACGTGGCCAGCTTAGTGCTGATTTATGTACTTATTTTTACATTTCTAAGGTGTTCTTTCATTTCACTGTTCAAATTTCGTTTTGTTTTAAGGGAAGTAGATTATACAGGGATGATTGGAAAACATCTCAGAGTTGAACTTCATTGAGTTAGATTACCTATGTATATTTTCTCACAATCTGCACATTTCATCTGGTGAACTTGTGATTTTTTGCCTTCATCTACCTTCTCATTTTTGTTAGTTTATGTAGGTTGTAATCACTTTTTTTGATAATGAATTTGTACAGTATATTCTACATCTAGTCCCATGTCCCCACTCTGAGCATCCTTCATCTTAAGCCTCTTTCATCCATTCAACTCTTCTAAACTTGTTCTCCCTCCCATATATATATATATATATATATATATATATATATATACAGGGTGTTGCAAAAAAAACACAGACAACAGAGGTGAGGTAGTATACTGAGATAAGTTGACCGTTTTTTAATAATGTACCAATGTCAGGAAATGACTAGTTAATTATGTCTCAAGATTAGTGTTAGTTCGAAGGATTTGAAGACTCTTTACTTGACAACACCTCACAGGTACGGAACCTATGATATGTGGCTTCACAATGGAATGTGGCTACTATATGATTGAGCTCCAGCTCACTTTGCGCCAATTAGAGGAGACACTTGGATACCATGTATCCAGGTCGATGGATTGGCAGTCCCATGGACTCTGAGATAACCTGATCTTAACCCTCTTGACTACTTTTTATGGAACGACATGAAACAGTTTATCAGACTCCAGTAGAGTCATGTATGGATCTTATAGCCCAAAGCCAAGCTGCTACAGAAACAATTCAAACAAGACCAGGCGTATTTGAACATGCGGACCAATGGTTACTCTGTAATGAGATGGGAGGTGGATATTTTGAACACTAGATATGACTGTGAGAGTATTGTCAAGTATTGAGTCTTGAAATCCAACTAATCAAACTTTGAGAAATTAGCTACTCATAATGTGAAAACACATTATTTCCAGACATTGGTACCTTATTAAAAAATTATCAACATACCTCAATATACCACATATCTCCATTGTCGGTGTTTTTTTTGCAACACCCTGCATATACACTAGGGGATTAGATAAGTAATAATTATTTTTCAAAAATTCAGCAAATTTAACATTAAATTAGCACCAAATAAAATTTAAAAAAATATGCACAGGAAAAACAAAAAGTAATTTGAATACAAGATAGAAAGAACATCTTAGAAATGTTACAAATGGAGAAATAGCAAAACCTGCACATGCATGGCTAGAAAAACACACAATCAAAACAAAGGCCAAATTACTGAAACAGATAAATCTAAGGTAAAATTTACATCCACAAGAATAAGGAAAAAACTATGAATTTTGAAATTCCCGGGGAGAGGGAAAAATATTTGATTTGGAAGTTCATCGGTCAGCCAACAGAGGGAGTAGAAATCAACCTACAGGATGACAACTGCTAATCAACAATTAAAATGCATCGACAATGACACATAGATGCGATGAAACTATTGTCTGCAGAATATAGAAAAAAATGAGGTGAGTCAAAGTATTGTATTGTAAGCCTATGTTTTCCCTTTACAGAGATTTAGGCGCTCTCCCCCTACAGGGAAGAATTTGAAACATACTAATTTAGTTACACTTGTCTTTTGTATAGATGCCATTTTGAGTGGTACGTGGTCAGCGTTCCGCCTCATACTGACATCTAGGAAACCAAGGTAGAACTAGGACGGGAAAATTTTGCTTAGAGGCCTTTTCATTCAGGCTTAAGGATTTTTTACGAGCCTGAAAATCTTCAGACTCAGGACCCATGGCTTAAAGTCCCTCCCGGAGGACTTGCTCCTTGGATTTTTCCGTCCTAAAAAATCCATCGACCCCGGCCGGGTTTGAACCCGCGACCCTTGGGACCAGAGGCAAGGAGCATAACCACTAATCCACTGCGGCCGATAGTCAAAGTAACGAATGCATAATAAAGGCAACACTGCTGTAACATCACAAAAAATGTATTTATGTTACTACAAACTGCTTTAATAGTTAAATAATATAAGTGAACATACAGTATATATACATTTTCAAATGCCCAGGTTGTCAGTTCTACATTTCGAGTGTTCTCTCCTGGCATGGCATATTTATAACCTATATTTGATGGTGCACCTGGAAGGACATTGAATTTACATATCTTCTAGTTAATTTAATCACTTTAATTTTAGGGCACAAAGAATGTATTTGATCAAATATAGCATCACAATTATAATGAGATCCTGTAAGATTCAGTTCTGTCAATTTACTGCAAGATCCTACATTTTTGAAAGCACGGACTAATTTTCCTTGAGGTATTGCACAGCCTATTAGAGTTAAGTATTTTAATTTAGGCAATTTCAGAAGAGAACACACTGTATTTATACTTATATGACCTGCATTTTGTAGAGAAAACGTAACAATTTTTTCACACTTTGACATTTCTATAAATGCTGCTTCTGTTAAACCAATTCCATGAATTTCTAGAATTTCTAGGAGTTTATGTTTCTTCTGAAGAAAATATTCAACATCATCATCCCTCAAATTCCTGTTATACATCATAGTTAATCTAGAAAGCTCTTTGCATTCATCTGCTATAGATCTGAGGTGATGACCCAACAAGTCAAAGCCAAATATTATTATGAGAACTTTTAAGTTAGAAAACTTAGAAATTAATTCATATTCAAAATTATTATATGCCACAAAATGAAGATGTTCTACGTTTTTAAAATTTGCTGCTAAAAATGTAAAGTCTTTATTTATATCTTGCTTTACACTGAACAGCTCTAATTTTTTTAAGTTTATTCCTTGGTGATATAAATTTGACAAGATATCTATAGTGTTTACGGTTCTACATTTTAAAGCACTTATGGGAGGATAAGTTTTTAGGAGTGAAAAATCTGTGCCGAGGGAAATGTAAAACCATCGATTCTTCCAAACAAAAGCATCTTCACAAATGAGGTACCTCCACTTCTCACATACGTGTGATAACGATGTAATGAGATCATGAGTGTTAATGTAAGAAAAGATCATTTGAAGGATTTCTAATAGTAAATCATCAATCGTGCAGGAACTCATGACTTCACTTCAAACAGCTCACCTTGATGTTCCCAGTAAGTAGTATAATTCTGTTCCTGCAACAGACAAGTCATACACTTAGTTTTGTTATCTATAAAAAATAACTTACAGTTTGACAAATGTACCATTAAACGAAGAAAATTTCAACAAAGAGTTTAAACATATCTTAAACACTGCTAGATTAAATGGTTTTGATAAAGAATTAATTATAAATAAGTTGAAGAAATTCAAACACAAAAAAAGACTTAATGAATATACTACTCTACAAAATTGCAAAGAAAAGAAAAAATACAAGAAAATTACTTACCATCCTGAAATGCACAGAAAATTTCAAAAATTTTTTGACAAATACAACATTTTTTGGCACCAATAAATAAATTTAGTCTGAGTAATCTTCTAAGTACCAATAAAAAAGTCAATGTTCCAGACAGTAAGAAATCTGGAATTTATCAAATAAATTGTGAAGATTGCAATAAAGTTTATATAGGAAAAACAAAAAGGAATTTGGAAATTCGGACAAAAGAACATTTCAGAAATATTAAAAATTGTGAAATTGAAAAATCTGCAATTGCTGCACATAGTTTATTAGAACATCATAAAATTGGAAGAGAAGCTAAACTTTTAAAACAAGTAGAGAAACCTTTGGAATTGACAGTTTCGGAAAAAATGTACATTCAGAAAAACAAAAATAGATCAATGAATTTTGATATCCCTAACGAAATTAGATTGATTTCGAAGTTCATAAATTCAACCATAGATGGCAGCACTGAAGATGGCAACAATAGAATAGTTGATGGCCGAAGAATTTCGTCAGTCGGAGTTATGGCTGAAGATGAACATAACTATGTTTGAAATTGCGATATCATGGAAGCATGAATCCTATGAGGTGAGTTGTTTAAACAATATGTTCTCCGATGAATTTTAAAGATAATGAGTATTTGAGTATAAAGTTTTTAAGAAAATATTTGTATCAAAGGGAGATGAACAGACAGGTAAATGTGAAACACTACTTAACTATGAGTTACATGATCTTTATGGGAAACCATATTTAATAAGTACAGTTAAATCTTGTAGTCTGTGATGGACAGGCCATCTGGCACGAAAGAGGAAACAAAAAGAAGGGTATGGAAACTTCAGACATTTTACTAAAAAATTGTGGAACCCATTTAATTATAATATATGCAAATTTCTTAAAATATATTATTTAATAACCCGTACATTAAATGTCTCGCAAGAATGAAACTTAAACACATCATTATGTATCATGCAGTGAATGTTTATACAAAAAATGTAGAAAATAGAAATTTCAATCTTTCACCCGCCTTAATCATGATTTGAGGGTAATAGATTATACAGGGATGATTGGAAAACATTAGCTCGTGATAGGGATGTATAGAGAGGTTATGTGTGGAGCATGACTATGAACTTGCAGGTATGACAGTACCAGTGAATATGTTCCCTGCTTATTATGGGAAAATAAGGTGCAATAAAGTTAATGCTGGCACTAAATTCAATATTGTAACATAACTTCAATATCATTAACGACCAATAGTTCTTAGCGTAACGGCTGGTCTCTTAATTTCATTTATCAAATAAAGTAGTTGTAATATTGTTTTATGAGCAGCTTCATAGCACAAGCAATTAAACACTCTCTTTCTACCTCTGGGTTCCAAGAGTTCAGTTTTCATAGTTTGCGAGAAGATATTAATTCAAGAAGAACAAATTTAGATCCATGAATTTTGAAATTCCCGAACAGGAGCTGATCTCGAAGTTCATCAAATCAACACCAGATGGCAACATTATAGATCGAGATGAATGGAGGAAAATTGTGAAGGAGGCCAAAACTCCCAACAGGTTGGTGCCAAATAGGAGGAGGTGGGTACTCGAATCCTTGCGATCCCGAAATTGGTCCATGACCATGAATCCATTGGACTTAGCCTCGCAACTCAACATAACATCCTATTTGGGAAGTCCCAGGAGGCTGATTTGTCATAATCAACTATTCATTGCTCACCACTGTCTTGGGTTAAAACCTGGTTGGAGTCATGGATTTTTCAGGGAATAAAGTTTCCATTAAACACAGTGAGAAATTTTTGGCAGATGTTTCCATTAAGTCCGAGGCAGACACCACACGCATGCACCAACAGGGTTTTATTTTCAACTTATTTCCCACCATTTACAACAAATTTTACATTTCTTCTAACAATTATTTGAACATATTTTGGATGAGGTACGTTTTTTGGCGGACACAATTCTACACTTACATTCTTATGCAACTGATGCACTAAACACTTTAAAACACGTTTCGTACTATTTTAAACATTTTGAAACTATTTTATAAACGCTTCTTACGATTATTAAATATTTATAAATACGCGAAATGTGTGCATCGGGTTATAGAGACGCGGAAATGCTTCATGTAACATCCGCTAGGTGGCTCTCAAATCGGAGTTACCAACATTTGAAAATAATTGCAAACATATTTAATGTTAGTGTATGTAAAATTTGTTTATAGTTTATTAACTATTACGCATGTAAATTGTTTAATTAGGTTAGGGAATGGGAAGTTGGTTTTGTCCATTTTTTTTAGCATTTGGGAATAAATAATATGCGTGTAAATTGTTTTCTTTGGTTAGGAAATGGCCAGTTAGTTTACGACCATTTTTTTAGCATTTTGGAAATTATTCCCAAAGTTGGTGACACCAACTGCAGAGCCATCTACCGGAGGCTACATTAACCATTACAGCAACTCCCGCATGCACACTGTGATTCTATGGAACTTGGAAGAATTTGTGTCCGCCAAATGACCGACTTCTTCCCATATTTTTCTATGATATTTAACTATATACATAACATGAAGACGTGGCAGCCATATTGATTTTAAAGAATATTCTATACAACCCTGCAGCTAACATAGGGTATGTACTTCAGAATTTGAGAACTTACGGATAAGGTGTATAAACCGTCGCACATTAATAGCATTTGATTAATATGTATGCCAATTATGTACTGTTAAAGTGCGTAAATAAAAAGACACTCTTTCTCCCACCCGGCCGAAATGAAATATGTTTATCCCAAGAAAACTCCCGAATTATCAGACATGTCACACTCACCATTCCCCTTTATGAGAAATCAAAGACACCACAGAATTTGATACAATCAATTATTTTATAAAGTACATATATATATATATATATTTTTTTTTACTTGTCTATTGTGTTTTTCTGTGTGTTCATGATAGACACAACTTATCTGAGTTGCGATATTCACATTCCTGAAACACCAAGATCTACGAGGGCGGATCGGAAAGTAACGCACAATAATTTTTTTCTGCCTTGGTATTGCAGCTAGAATGTTGAAATTTCACAGAGATATAGTTTGAAGTTTTCACTACAGATGGTATTTTTTTCTCAGGTGCACCTCTTGCGAGAGAAGCTTGAACTATGCAACAAAGATGGCACGCATGCTACAGTCGTCCACCTGTGAGGAACAGAGAAGTGTTGTTCGATTTTTGTGGGCCAAAGGGCATAAACCCAGTGAAATTCACAGGGACATGCGTGGCATGTATGGGGATGATTGTATGGACCGTAGCAATGTCTCCAGGTGGTGCACATTCTTCCAAGAGGGACGCGTGAACCTTAGTGATTCGCTACGCTCCGGCCGGCCGACAACAGCAGCAATCCCGCACCATCGGACTTTCATCTGTTTGGTCCCATGAAGAAATTCCTGGCCGGCAAACGCTTTGAGACAGATGTGGAAGTGAAATCAGCAGTGCGCAGATGGCTACACTCCAACCAAACAGACTTCTACGAACAGGGCATATTGTAACTGGTAACACAATGGGAAAAATGTGTTGAGAAAGTTGGTGACTATGTCGAAAAGTAGGTAAAAGATGTAAGATCATTTGTGATTTTTTTCCTTTTTTTTACTATTAAACTTTTAAAAAAAAATTATTGTGCGTTACTTTCCGATCCGCCCTGTGGACGACTGTAGCATGCGCGCCATCTTTGTTGCATAGTTCAAGCTTCTCTCGCAAGAGGTGCACCTGAGAAAAAAATACCATCTGTAGTGAAAACTTCAAACTATATCTCTGTGAAATTTCAACATTCTAGCTGCAATACCAAGGCAGAAAAAAATTATTGTACGTTACTTTCCGATCCACCCTCGTATAAGATTATTCATGTGTTTCACATTTTTCCCTTTGTTTCTAATTGACACTTTAAGATGCCCTAAATCCGTCACACCAACTGTAATCCATGCATCATTGTTACCAGGAAGTAGGCATGGTAAACAAGAGATCGTTTTCGATGGGCCATCTGTCAGTTGAACTTTCGTGTGTAAGTCGATTTATTTATTTTTTATAATAAGGTTCGGCATAGATCTACCTAATTGTTTGAATTGAATTTTCTCTTCGAATTGTCTGCTGGAGAAAGATGTTTCTCATAAATTGTCTACAGAATTCCCCATCCCTTATAAATATAACATACCTCTTTCAAACTAATTATAATTTATAGCACTTCGAACCGATCAAATTTCACTTTACTTTCAAACTGCACTCTGTCGTTCAAAACAGAAAACATACATATGCATACTGTATGAACAAACGTTTGGAGAGGAGAACCACACAAAAATGTGATAGTGTTGCCAACGGAGCTTTCTTAAGTTATTCTTAAATGTACTCAGAAACGATTAAATATCAATATTAAAGATTATTTTTTCTGTTACAATATGTCTAATAAATGCAAAATGCCTACAGTAGGGAAAAATAAGAGGTAAAAATTTGCATTAAAATGAAAACTAAAAAAAAAAAAGTAATAATGTAAAAAATTAATCAGTACAACAGTAGCTAGAAATCGCAATCTGCACATCACATCAGGCTGGATAAATGACAGCCGCAGATGGGATGAAACAGACAAAACAAAATTTAGTCTCTGCGCACGCGCATAGATACTTACTTACTCACTGGCACTATCGAACCCATAGGTTCATGGCCGCACGGACATAAGCTCTCCACACATCCCTATCCTGAGCTAATGCTTTCCAATCATTCCCTGTATAATCTACTTCCCTCAAATCATAGTTAATGTTATTCTCCCACCTCATTCTTGGTCTACCAACTGGGCGTTTTCCCTCTGGCTTTCCTACAAGAAGCTTCCATGCAAGTCTTCCATTCCCCATACGTGCAACATGTCCTGCCCATCGCAGTTTACGAGACTTAACCGTTCTTATTATATCTGGCTTCCTATAAAGATCATGTAGTTCATTGTTACGCAGATACAATGCAAAATTCAGAAAACATAAATTTGGTTTCTGCGCATGCGCAATGTGAAATTCAATACTGCTGTACAGTTCACAGCACATTCCAAAGACATTGAGGATTGGAATGAATAAGTAGAGTGTGTGAAAAGCCAAAAGCCTGAATTAGTTCAATGGTTAAGAGCATCAGCACAGAAAGCTGAAGGTTCGGGGTTCGATTCCCGGTTCAGGCATAAATTTTTCTCTTTACCATTTGATTTAGCTGCACTATTTAAAAATCCCACTGGTAACTACTGACATACTGCTACAATAATTTGTGCAATTTTGTTTTATTTCAATTTACACAGAAACATTCTTTGCATACAATCCCTAGATTATATCTATAAGAAACTGCTTTTAACAACAAAATAGTAATTTGTTACAAGGGTTGAAAATAAGATTTAATAGATTAGTTCTTTTAAGGGTGTGACTGAGGCTGGAATATCGAAACCAACTCTTAAAACACTTCCACTTCATGTATTTAGTGACGGGTAATTCAAGAGTGAGTTGTTTAAAAAGAACGCTTCACTACTGTGAACTGTCAAAAGGAGGAGTGAAGTGCCTTAGATGAATGAAGTGGTATCAAAGAATGAACTACCTTGGAAGAGTGAAGTGCCTTAGAGGAATGAAGTGGTAACAAAGAACGAACTACCTTGGAAGAGTGAAGTGCCTTAAATGAATGAAGTGGTATCAAAGAACAAACTACCTTGGAAGAGTGAAGTGCCTTAGAGGAATGAAGTGGTATCAAAGAACGAACTACCTTGGAAGAGTGAAGTGCCATAGAGGAATGAAGTGGTAACAAAGAACGAACTACCTTGGAAGAGTGAAGTGCCTTAAATGAATGAAGTGGTAACAAAGAACGAACTACCTTGGAAGAGTGAAGTGCCTTAGAGGAATGAAGTGGTATCAAAGAACGAACTACCTTGGAAGAGTGAAGTGCCTTAAATGAACGAAGTGGTAACAAAGAATGAACTACCTTGGAAGAGTGAAGTGCCATAGATGAATGAAGTGGTATCAAAGAATGAATTACCTTGGAAGAGTGAAGTGCCTTAAATGAACGAAGTGGTAACAAAGAACGAACTACCTTGGAAGAGTGAAGTGCCTTAGATGAATGAAGTGGTAACAAAGAACGAACTACCTTGGAAGAGTGAAGTGCATAAATTAATGAAGTGGTAACAAAGCATGAACTACCTTGGAAGAGAGAAGTGCCTTAGAGGAATGAAGTGGTATCAAAGAACGAACTACCTAGGAAGAGTGAAGTGCCTTAGAGAAATGAACTACCTTGAACTGGCTTTAAACACTTCAAACTCTCAACATTCGACACGCTCATTCATTCATTACGGCACTCTCCCGCCTCATGCTTACGCAATTACTCATATGCAGCATTACTCAGGAATGATTCCTTTTGATCTACGGCATTACTAACGCTACAAATCTAATGTAGTCTAATATTACAATCACTTTACGTTTTATTTATTGGAATTCTGAAAGTATTTAATAAAAATCCATTTTAACCAAGTTTTAAAACAACGTATTTTACTAGGTTTTCAAAAAGCTATTGCAAAATTTAGTAAAAATCTTACCTTGCTAAATGTTTAGAGCGCCGTGCAAGTTTTAAAGTATCCCCTCCTGAATTAAACTGTATTTAGAACAAAAGTTACACTTTGCTTTATTCTAAATCAAGCAGATGTGGTAAGGACTTTTTCATAAAGTGAACACGTTTGAGAATTATAATTGAAAAGAAAAATATACACCTAGACTGGGGTTTGAACCCAGGACCTTTGACTCTCTATGTCAATGCTCTTCCATCTGAGCTACCTAGGCCTTCAATCTAAATGCATATTTTCCTCTTATACATAGTTAATTCCCTAACCCCAAATGCTACGATTTTTGCAAATGGCGACTTCTTTAATAAGAAGACTTTTTATTGGGAATTTAAACATTACTTATAAAGCCAGTAGTGCTTCTTTCAATGTTAATATTATTCGTTTTTAAACATCTTAATGATGGACAAATTATATTTGAAAAGAAAAATATATGCCTAGACTGGGATTTGAACTCAGGACCTTTGACTTTCTATGTCAATGCTCTTCCATCTGAGCTACCTAGGCCCAATCTAAACGCGTATTTTTCTCTTATACATAGTTAATTCCCTAACCCCAAATGCTACGAGCCGTTGCTACGATTTTTGCAAATGGCGAGTGGTTTATTAAGAAGACTTTTTATTGGGAATTTAAACATTACTTTAAAGCCAGTAGTGCTTCTTTCAATGTTAATATTATTCATTTTTAAACATCTTAATGATGGACAAATTATATTTGAAAAGAAAAATATACGCCTAGTCTTCTTAATAAAGAAGTCGCCATTTGCAAAAATCGTAGCAACGGCACATAGGATTTGAGGTTAGGGAATTAACTATGTAAAAGAGAAAAATATGCATTTAGACTGGAGGCCTACGTAGCTCAGATGGAAGAGCATTGACATACAGAGTCAAAGGTCCTGTGTTCAAACCCCAGTCAAGGTGTATATTTTTCTTTTCAAATATAATTTGTCCATCATTAAGATGTTTAAAAACAAATAATATTAACATGTATCAGCTCGTTTTGACTGCTGAATTATACGTTGGCAAACCTGTAGGTCAATAATTAAGTTGAGATATTGTCAACTTAGCTCATATTAGTTGATTTTTTTAGGACACCTTGTCCAGACTGACGTTTCTTATGTTGTTGACCCTGGATGTCGACCCTGACTCCCTATTTTTGTGGTCTAAAGAACTTGCATATCAAATATCTCTCCCTGAGAATTTCCAAATTCTTGTTCTTCTGGATGCACATTTTCTCCCAAATAGTGAGTTCATTTGTAGTTTCTAATAACAGTTTTAAAAATGTGGCGTTTACATTGATTTTATGTTTTTCTGACCAAATGTGAACAGCTATAACCCTAGCAATGATTCCTGACGAATGAAATTTGTAATGAGAGCTTAGATGCGAGTCCTGTACTAACCAGATGTAGGTCTCAGCCAATAGGAAGTAGACCAAACGTCATTGCTAACTCCCTCAAATAGTCACTGCTAAACATTTTTAAAATCTCACTACAAAAATTAAATAATATAGGTAATCTTTATCGTAGACTGCGATAGGCAGGACATGTGGCACAAATGGGGAATGAAAGACATGCATGGAAGCTTCTTGTAGGAAAACCAGAGGGAAAACGCACAGTTGGTAGACCAAGAATGAGGTGGGAGAATAACATTAACTATGATTTGAGGGAAGTAGATTATACGGGGAATGATTGGAAAACATTAGCTCAGGATAGGGATGTACGGAGAGCTTATGTCCGCGCGGTCATGAACCTACGGGTTCGATAGTGCCACTGAGTTAGGACATCTTTATCCGTGAAGGAAGTATATTCACTATATATGTATATATATATACACACACTGTATTTGGTTTATATCACACTTTTAATGTTTTAAATAACCACTAAATGTCACTTTTATTTAAATAATTTATAGTCTTCCCGCGCCGTAGCCATGTGATTAAGGCGAGATACCTTGGCGCAGAGCTACGGGACCTGCGCTGGTTCGAGTCTCCATGGGGGAAGAAATGTTCTCAAGGAATTTCTGCCAGTACGGGACCGATGCCCACCCAGCATCGTGAGGCATTTGGGTAGCTACAATAAGTAGCGGCTCCAGGTTGAAAAGACCAGTTATAATGGCTGAGGGACCCGACATTCACATTGCACTATAATTTTAAGACTTCAGACAGCAAGTGTATTATCCCTCGCTATGATGCTTAACAAGCAGCTTGCTTTGTTTTGCTGCAGCTGTTATATGTTATTAAAATACAAAGATCTCGACTGCCGCGACTACGACGAAGTTGCCACATTGCTGTTCTTCCCTTAGTTTAAATTAAAACGCGGAACGATGTGGAACATTCGATGCTAATGCTTGAATTAAGAAGTATATATCAAAAATTCCTGTGCACCATACACTAAAACATAATTATAGAGGAAAAGTAAGCTAAATCTTATAAAATTGTATACCGTAATTAATTGTATAATTACACTGGGGAACAGTGATTTTGGTGCCTTAATGTTTTCACCTATTTATGGGTATATTTGGGTCACTGATTCCAAAGATGATTTCAGTTTCGTCCTATCAGCTCTAGTTTTTGAGATAGAGTTTATTCAAATTATATACCAGTTCAAAAATACTGGTCCACATATACAACTATATTACTCGCATACAATTAAATACAAAAGAACAAATACTTTCTTTTTCATGAAACAACTGTATCTATATAACTACCATAATTTATTTACACATTAGTCTCGTTAGAATCATTAATTTTCCTCCATCAGGTCGCAGAATCCCCGTTTCTGTGATTTCCTCCGATGCAATGATCTTGGACATTCTCGGTGGATGCTCCAACAGTAGTCCGCCATCATATGTATATCCCACCGTCCACGATACCTTTCTTCCATTGTACTTAATTCCTGGTGAAAACGCTCACCCTGTTCCTCACTTACATCTCCAAGATTGTCTGGAAATCGATCCAAATGACTGTGTAGGTAGTGTAATTTGATGCTCATGTTACAACCTAGTGCACAAAAAGCAGTGAGCATATTCTCCACTAGTTCATCACTATTAGGAGACTTATAGTTTCCAGGAAATTCTTCACTACCATACAGAACGAAGACCATGCGGCTGCTTCAGTATCATTCATTGAGTCTTGAAATTGATGGTCATTAATAAGTTGGCGGATTTGTGGTCCATCCAATATACCTGCTTTTATTTTTTCCTTACTCAGTGCAGGAAATTTTGTGTACATATGTAGCCAAAACATGTTCCATCTCTATTCAACGCCTTGATGAACTGTTTCATTAAACCAAGTTTAATATGCAGTGGTGGCAAGATGATGTTGTTTCTGTCAACCAAAGGTTCTGCAACGATGTTTTTTTCTCCAACGGTCATGCTTTCTCTAAGAGGCCAATGCCTTCTCACCCAATGTTGATCTTTGGCTCTAGAGTCCCATAAACATATAAAGCATGGGTATTTGGTGTACCCACCTTGTTGTCCTAGAAGAAAATTCACCATCTTGAGATCGACACACATTACCCATTGGTGATCACGGTAAGAGATCTTCTCTAGCACTGTAGCTATTGTATGTTGATTTTCACGCATAGAAACTGAGTGACCAATTGGGATTGACCTGTATATGTTCCCATTATGCAAAAGAACACATTTTAGGCTGCGTTTGGAGCTATCTATAAATAACCGCCATTCACTTGGTGTGTATTTTCTTACACCCAGCTTCATTAACAGTCCTTCAACATTCATACAAAAAACAAATTGATTTTCTACTGTGAAGAATGGCAGGAAGTCTGTTTCTCTTTTGCGATAGACTGTGACCTTTGTTCCCGGTAACAGACATTGTTTTCTCTGCCAGCCTGGAAGCTAACAACTCAGATGACTTCTTTGGAAGACTTAGATCCCTTATGAGGCCGTTCAGTTCCGCTTGACTAAAACCGGATGAAACTGATGAAGGTCCTGGGAAATCGCTGTCATTCCCTCAGAATAGCTTTCAGTTGAATCATCCTCTTCTTCTCTGGTGACTCTGGAAGACTGGTAAAATTGGAACAGGTATCTCCTCTGAATGTGGAACAGGGCGTCTTGCGGAGCGTAGATTGGGATATACCCATCTATTCCGGTTTTTGCTATTGATGCCCTTTACATTGACTGAACAAAAATAGCAGTCATCACTATGGTTAATTTGTTCTCGCCAGATCATTGGTTCCCCAAATTTCAAGCATTTCCGTTTCCCATTTGTCCATTGTCGTAGATACTCTGTGCACGTTTTACATACAATGTGAGGTGCCCAAGGCTTATCTTGATCTCCCAGTTGTACTTTGAAATAGGCCAAATAAGCTCTTCTTACAAAGTCAGTTATAGGTTTTCTTTGTTGAGTGAATGTGTACTCCCCACAGATGAAACAAAACACATCAGGATTATTCACACATTTTCTTCGTGTTGAAGCCATGTCAGTCTAGAAAAAGGATAAACAATTGTCAAATTAGTAAAATTACATATGCAAACGGCAACAACAACATGAATATAACTTGGATTAAATCAATTAGTATTATGCAAACAATCGATTTACAATGGTGGTACATAAGAGCAGTATCATCAATATCTTGCAAACTAGAGCTGCTGCAACAAAATGGATGACATTTTTGGAATCAGCAGTGCCGAAATACCCAGAATCAGGTGAAAAATTTCAGGCACCAAGAAAAAATATTTTTTTGTTCCCCAGTGTTATCAATGATTTATTATGATATGTAGCTAGAATAACAATACCATATCTACATATTATATTAGTTTACATATAAGTGATTTCAACATGTGGCGGCCATGGGAAAAAATTTCAGACCGAACAGTTAATAATAATAATAAATATAATATTTTCAGCGTGATTTTGTATGGAATTAAATTATTTAATAAATAAATACGTATATAATTTTAAAACTTAATACCAAATAATAACGTAAAAATTAAATAATAACATAAATAATGAGTAATAAATGCCCATAGTGCTATGAGAAAAGTGACAACACCGCATGTCAAGCATTGCCGCGCGGCACCCGCTTTTATATAAACTGTTAACCATCAGAGTGAGGCTATAATACAAAATATTATAATTAAAGTCTATGGTTTAAAATCTAAAATCAACACATCCGCGTCTCACTATAATTCTCTATGGACTGTACATGTTTTTGTAGAAGAACTGTTTTGTTTGTACACGTGGCAGACAGGGAATTCACAGCTCAGCAATCTTGATAGGCTCTACAATTGGATTTACGGTCAAGGACATTCTTCAAAATCCCTTGCGCGACCTATACTGCAGATTTTTCTACTTTTTTTTTTTACAATTCTTATGTGTTCCTTCGTTCTAATGGTTAAATTTATCTTTTTTCCCCAATGTATATCATATTGCAATCTGATTTCAAATGGATGTTCTTTGGCCCAAAAATAAAAAAACGGTGTAAGAGTTTATATCCAAGGCCAACAACATAATTGTCGGTCTGGACAAGCTAAAGATAAAACAGAGATATTTCGAAACATATCCTAAACAAATCAACTAATACAAGGTAAGATGATAACAGATTCAACTTATTTATTAAGAAGCTGTT
The DNA here is from genome assembly GCA_030220185.1 of Diploptera punctata. Classification (NCBI taxonomy): domain Eukaryota; kingdom Metazoa; phylum Arthropoda; class Insecta; order Blattodea; family Blaberidae; genus Diploptera; species Diploptera punctata. The sequence goes on along the minus strand of JASPKZ010007290.1, from coordinate 2,947,105 downwards.
AATGTTACTTCCTAAAACAATTTCACAATTTAGGTTGACCTATGAGCTTCCAAATCAAATCTCTTTCCTGGAAATTTCAAAACTCATGACATTATCCTTATATTTCTCGATCTAAATTTGCTCCCAAACTGTCGGTTCTTCGGATATTCTGTTTTAATAATTTTGCATTCACTTTGATTCTGTTTTTCTGACCAAACGTGGCCAGTTTAGTGCTGATTTATGTACTACTTAATTTTTTTTTACATTTCTAAGGTGTTCTTTCATTTCACTGTTCAAATTTCGTTTCGTTTTAAGGGAAGTATATTATACAGGGATGATTGGAAAACATCTCAGAGTTGAACTTCATTGAGTTAGTTTATGTATGTATATTTTCTTACAATCTGCACATTTTATCTGGCGAACTTGTGATTTTTTGCCTTCATCTACCTTCTCTTTTTTGTTAGTTTTAATTAGTTATTTAGGATGTAATCACTTTTTTTGATAATGAACTCGTACAGTATATTCTACATCTAGTCCCATGTCCCCTCTCTGAGCATCCTTCATCTTAAGCCTCTTTCATCCATTCAACTCTTCTAAACTTGTTCTCCCTCCCATATACACATATATATATACACAGGGTGTTGCAAAAAAAAACACAGACAACAGAGGTGAGGTAGTATATTGAGATAAGCTGACCGTTTTTTAATAATGTACCAATGTCAGGAAATGACTAGTTAATTATGTCTCAAGATCAGTGTTAGTTCGAAGGATTTGAAGACTCATTACTTGACAACACCTCACAGGTACAGAACCTATGATACGTGGCTTCACAACGGAATGTGGCTACTATATGATGGAGCTCCAGCTCACTTCATCCCAATTAGAGGAGACACTTGGATACCATGTATCCAGGTCGATGGACTGGCAGTTCCATGGCCTCTGAGATCACCTGATCTTTAATACTCTCGACTACTTTTTATGGAACGACATGAAAGAGTTTATCAGACTCCAGTAGATTCATGTATGGATCTTATAGCCCAAATCCAAGCTGCTACAGAAACAATTCAAGCAAAGCCAGGCATATTTGAACGTGCAGACCAATGGTTGCTCTGTAATGAGATTGGAGGTGGATATTTTGAAAACTTGATATGACTGTGAGAGTATTGTCAAGTATTGAGTCTTGAAATCCAACTAATCAAACTTTGAGAAATTAGCTACTCATAATGTGAAAACACATTATTTCCAGACATTGGTACCTTATTAAAAAATTAACAACATACCTCAATATACCACATATCTCCATTGTTGGTTTTTTTTTGCATCACCCTGCATATATATATATACACTAGGACATTGGAAAAGTAATAATTATTTTTAAAAAATTCAGCAATTTTAACATTAAATTAGCACCAAATAAAATTTAAAAAAATATGCACAGGAAAAACAAAAAGTAACTTGAATACAAGATAGAAAGAATATCTTAGAAATGTTACAAATGGAGAAATAGCAAAACCTGCAATGCATGGCTAGAAAAAACAAAATCAAAACAAAGGCCAAATTACTGAAACAGACAAATCTAAGGTAAAATTTACATCCACAAGAATAAGGAAAAAACTATGAATTTTGAAATTCCCGGGGAGAGGGAAAAATATTTGATTTGGAAGTTCATCGGTCAGCCAACAGAGGGAGTAGAAATCAACCTACAGGATGACAACTGCTAATCAACAATTAAAATGCATCGACAATGACGCATAGATGCGATGAAACTATTGTCTGCAGAATATAGAAAAAAATGAGGTGAGTAAAAGTATTGTATTGTAAGCCTATGTTTTCCCTTTACAAAGATTTAGGCGCTCTCCCCCTACAGGGAAGAATTTGAAACATACTAATTTAGTTACACTTGTTTTTTGTATAGATGCCATTTTGAGTGGTACGTGGTCAGCGTTCCGCCTCATACTGACATCTAGGAAACCAAGGTAGAACTAGAACGGGAAAATTCGGTAAATTTTGCTTAGAGGCCTTTTCATTCAGGCTTAAGGATTTTTTACGAGCCTGAAAATCTTCAGACTCGGGACCCACGGCTTAAAGTCCCTCCCGGAGGACTTGCTCCTTGGATTTTTCCGTCCTAAAAAATCCATCGACCCCGGCCGGGTTTGAACCCGCGACCCTTGGGACCAGAGGCAAGGAGCATAACCACTAGTCCACTGCGGTCGATAGTCAAAGTAATGAATGCATAATAAAGGCAACACTGCTGTAACATCACAAAAAATGTATTTATGTTACTACAAACTTCTTTAATAGTTAAATAATATAAGTGAACATACAGTATATATATATTTTCAAATGCCCAGGTTGTCAGTTCTACATTTCGGGTGTTCTCTCCTGGCATGGCATATTCATAACCTATATTTGACGGTGCACCTGGAAGGACCAGGGATTACAATGGGATGCCACGGCTGGTACAGAGTCATCTACAATTGGTAACGTAACTACGTTATGTGGCGTCCGTAGCTCAATCCCGGTGGCGCCTTTGGTCGTTGTAGCAGAATTTAAAAGTAAAAAACAAATGCAAATTGCGAGGCACAAGGCACGCATCCCCGTCAGCCATCGGTTCACTATGGTCAGCCATTACGTTATTAATGAATTTTATCTGTCCTTGAAACAACGAAAATGCTTTTGAAATGTTGTGCACCAAGGCTGCAAGAATTATATTGGAAGAGGCAAACCACTTTTCTGCTTCACTCGAGAACTTAACAGGTATTTATTTGTATTATATGAATATTATATATATTCAAAATATTATTTTAAAAAATCTGTGTAACAGTTCAAACATTTTGAAACATTTATTTACAATATATGTATATTTCGAAAGTTGAAATATTTGAGTTAAAATTACTTGTTTTGGTATTTAAAAATAAGTTTTTGTTTAATTCGTATATGCCATATTTAATATTAAATATAAAAATATGTTAATATTAAAATTATTCATATATTAATCATTTTTTAAGATGAATCTATTTTCAACGATAATTTGCTGGGAAAAGATAACATTTTAAGATAATTGTAATGATATATTTTTAAATTAATTATATATATTTTAATAATATATTTTTAAATAATTATATATTTAAAAATTGGTAATATATATAAAGCTTTCAATGTGACAATTTGAGTACATGGATATTTAATAATTGTAAAAAATATGTTATGAGTTTCATTGCAAAACTTCAATGCTAGTACGTTGTAACACAAATGATCTTTTAACAAATTTCAGGTGTTCGAAATGGCTAAGATTTTGCAGTCTGGAAGACAGATATAAGACTGCTGCAAGTGTCCCCAGAGAGAAAGGCTGTGTGTGGATCATTTCGTGGAGACTGCAATGAACAGGATATGTGGCACAAATAGGGAATGAAAGAGGGGCAATGAAGCTTCTTTGTAGGAAAACAAGTGGGAAAACTCCCAGTTGGTAGACCAAGAATGAGGTGGGAGAATAACATTAACCTAGATTTGAGGGAAGTAGATTATTCAGGAGATGATTGGAAAACATTAGTCCACATGCCCATGAACCAATCAGTTCGATAGTGCTAGTGATGTAATCAACTTCTTGTTCAGTGTTCCATTCCATCTTTTTCTTTTCTAACTGGGACTGCACATGGCCTCAATATAGTTCGATTGGCTGATGTTTCCATTAAGCACAGTGAGAATTTTTGGCTCAACTGCACTTCTACTAGCGCTTGATTTTTCAGTTATATTGTTGTAAACTATAGCTCTTCTTCTGTATTTACTAACATTATTTAATATTTTAAACTCTTTCAAACAATTTTTATAATTTTGAAGTATTTATTTAAATATGCAAATCACAATATTATGAACTGTTAGTCAATATTGTGATGCTAACTGCTATTTTCTCCACAGAGTATATTCCTTAGTCTATGATTTTTCTATTGCTGTTTTGGGTTATCGCTGGTTGGATCAGCGTTAGGGAGTGATAAGTAAGTGTACACCCATTTTTAATAAATGTTTGGTAATTTTAATATTATTAATATATTTTTTAACATAGATTTGGGGATTTATTGCATATATTGGTCATTTAAATTTCATAGCGACGGATAGTAATCGAGGATGATAATTGATTGTGGGTTATTGCTGGCTCTATAAATTCTGGCGCATGCGCACTGTTGTTCTATAGGACTTTGAAAATATTTCACGCTAGTTTAAGTGCAGTTTTTCCTAATTTTTTCTATGTCCCAGGTAGAAACCTACCACGCACATGCACCAACAGGTTATATTTTAAAATTGTTTCCCACTATTTACAATAAATTTTACAATTTTAAGTAACGATTATTTCAACATATTTTTCTATGATATTTAACTATATATGTAACATGAAGACGTGGCAGCCATATTGATTTGAACGAATATTCTATACAACAGTGCAGCCAATATAGAATATGAACTTTAGAATTTCAGAACTTACTATTTATTTTTGGGCATTGCATTCTTTCATAGGTTACAGTGCTTAAATTGCATTAGGTTAACTTTAAGGTTTGTTAAATAGCATGTATAATGTTGGCTGCATCGCATTATTCCATAGAGTAAACTGCTTTGCATTTGTTGGTGCATGTGCAAGGTGTCTGCCTGGGACTTAGAAAAAATTCTCACTGCGCTTAATGGAAACATTATCCGTTCGATCTGCCTGCACATTCATTACACTAAATTACCATGTATAAATGTAAAGACATTGTAAGAAATAAATATTCTCGTAGTGTAAGAAGTAAATTATATTTAAATTCCTTATTATATTAATGTGTCATATTTAGTAATTGTATAATCTTGATTAATGCAAGGACACATTTTCTGAATAATTCAGTGCTAGAATGAAATACTTTTGTTACTTAAAGTTGTTGTTGTTACTTAAAGTTTATTTGATTAAACAGTTAGGTTTCATAAGTAACTAGCACTTATTTCTTCACTTACTTCAATAACAGCGAAGGGACTAGCATCAAAAACTATGGTAAATTTAACCGAGTGGAATTATTTTTGTGTAAACAAAATGGTTGCAGATTGCCCATTGTGGACAATTTTATTTTGACATTTGATTATGAGCTAGGTTCACTGATCATAATTTTCAATACTTTGTATTTAACATTTATTGTTAACACAATGAGGTTATGTATTAATTATTTTTAAATAATAATATAAGTACCTTGTTTTAATCCATCTTCCTGAATTTGAATTGATTTTTATTCAAGAAATGAAATCATGAAGACCTTTCAAAACATGTTTCATCTTCAAGCAGAAAACGAAATGTGTTTTGTAAGGCATTTGGTACCAAATTACGTGCCGAAGATGAAACATAAGTTCTGAAAGGCTTTATGATTTTAAAATTTAATGAAGTTTTTGGAATAAAAATAAATTTTCATTGAGGAAGACATAAAAAAGTACTTATTATTTTATCACAATTAATACAAAATCATAATTTCTGCTAAGATTTTAAATAAATCCATGTCACTGAAAGTAAAAAAAAAATTGCATGTTGGACATAAAATGACATCCAAAATTTGCTTATAATGTAATCATTTTACATTGTTGAATTAATATTTTCAACTTGAAGCCTCGTATTATAAACTACGCTATTACTTATGATATAATTATTATTTGTAGAAATTGTGTAGGAAAGAAGTTAAAGTTAAGTGAGATAAAGCCATAGTTTACATCACATTCCATCTAGCTCATGTACACATCAGACTGCCTTCGTGGTCATATAAATGTCGTTGCTTTAACATTGCTGCTTTAGTGCTGCTCTTCCGATTAAGTTCCAGTTGTAATGTAAAAAAAACAAGATGTAACTGTGTTTTCATTGGTCGAATAACTGTTTTATCTTTGAGCATGTAAGAAAATATAGTTCTCTTTATAACACTTGAAATAAAGAAAATAAAAGTATTATCTAGCACATGTATATATAATTTATATTGGAAAATTTTAAAATTGTAATTAATCATATGAACATTGTTATATTGTTACGCATGCAGAATACATTGGAATTTCAGTTGTTTAAAATGGCCGGTTCTATATATATAATAAAATTATTTACAAACAGTTCAGTGAAAATTGTGCTACATTAGTTCTTTGAGGTTGTGATAACAGAATTTACAGGTGAGTCAGCATAGGGCATATATTTTGCTCGTAATGAAATTTTAAATAAGATTTGTTGACATCATGGAAAAGGCATAAAGAACGGATTAGGTAAGCACATAGACCAATATACTATCTGCTCTTAAAGTGATCCTCGTCAAAACAAAACCATGTGACCTGCTCGCTTTTCATTGGTTATTGACACCGACATACAATGTAGAAGCAATAAGTATACGGAAAAGTAGTTACCTCCATTAAATTAAAAATACATCGTCTGAAAATACTGGTTATTCTTCTTAAATGACAATAATAATATTCAAAACACAGAAAATATTCTAAAATATATCTAGTCAATAATGACAACTTAAAATAGTTCAGTACATATGGATGATGTATTGGAGTCCATGCTTTAGTCAACAACATGGCTGAAAGTGTTGAGTCTTCTGTTGCCATCTAAAATTGTAAAACAAAGTCTGGCAAACCTTCGACTAGTGGTAAAAAAAACTTATTTTAAATGTATTTCACAACTTTAGTGAAAAGTATCTAGAACTTCGAGGAAAAGTTATAGTGAATTTAACATGTGATGTTACCGGTGTGTCATGTGTAAGTATAATAGTGCTCGGAAAGAAAAAAACACATAGTAAGGTTGTAACTCCCAGTAAAAAAAGGAAGTGTGTGCAATATGCTTTCGATAAGTGTGATGAATTTGTGGCAAATGCAATTTGAGTTATAGTGCATAATTTATTTTTCAAAAATGAATTATATACTTCACACATGTGCTCCCCTTCAATATGACAGTAATTGTGGAGCATTTGTTTATGTTAGGATCATTCTAACAGCGGATAAGGTATATATAATTTTTAGTCATAAATAAATTTATTGGTACAATTTTACCTTATTTCCTATAATATACAATGATGCCTAAAAACAATGTTTATATTGATGACAGTTCCGTTCACATTTAAGTCATATGGCAGGTGAAGTGGCAGCATGGTTATCACAATAGATAATGGTGGTGAAGTAATATCTTATGCAAGTTTGTTTGCATTACGACTGGAACTTAGCACAGAACTCATGTCGTTAACAATTTGATTTTAGAACAATCAGAATAGGTTTATTAATTTATTATTGTACAGATGTTTTTTTATATATATTGTATACTGTATTGCATAAAATGTGTGAGAGAAGTGTAGAGTAAGCCAAATGTATGTTTGTGGAAGAGCTCATAATGCATTTTCTTAATTTGAAATGAATAAATATAATTTAACACATTTCTTTACATTTCATTCTCCATCATTTCCCATTCCATTTTCCCTGTAATATAAATGCATATGTATAAATATATTTATATGTATATATATATGTATATATATATATATGTATATATATATATATATATATATATATATATATATATATATATAAAAATAAATAAAAGTGGCTGGTTACATGTAATTTCATAATTCGACGTTTGGGGGCGCTGTTGTACAATGTAATTTCAAATTTGGCTAACAGATGGCGCTGTTTTTCATCTACCTGCTTCATAGTTTCTGACACCAGATGGCGCTGTTTTTCACTACCTGTTTCGTAATTTCTGACACCAGAGGTGCTGTAGTAGTATAGTTCTTCTTCTTCTTTTTCCGTTTAGTACCAGTACATGATATTAGATGTCACTAGGCTACTTCTACACTAGCGCCGCTTGTGGCACATACGCAAAACTCACTCACCGTAGCTTTCCGTTATAATAATAAACTCTGGGAAGGACATTGAATTTACATATCTTCTAGTTAAATTAATAATTTTAATTTTAGGGCACAAAGAATGTATTTGATCAAATATAGCATCACAATTATAACGAGATCCTGTAAGATTCACTTCTGTCAAATTACTGCAAGATCCTATATTTTTGAAAGCACGGACTAATTTTCCTTCAGGTATAGCACAGCATTTTAGAGTTAAGTATTTTAATTTAGGCAATTTCAGAAGAGAACACACTGTATTTACACTTATAAGACTTGCATCTTGTATAGAAAACGTAACAATTTTTTCACACTTTGATATTCCTATAAATGCTCCTTCTGTTAAACCAATTCCATGAATTTCTAGAATTTCTAGGCGTTTATGTTTCTTCTGAAGAAAATATTCAACATCATCATCCCTCAAATTTGTGCTATAAATTATGGTTAATCTAGAAAGCTCTTTGCATTCATCTGCTATAGATCTGAGGTGACGACCCAGCAAGTCAAAGCCATATTTTATTATCAGAACTTTTAAGTTAGAAAACTTAGAAATTAATTCATATTTAAAATTATCATATGCCACAAAATGAAGATGTTCTATGTTTTTAAAATTTGCTGCTAAAAATGTAAAGTCTTTATTTATATCATGCTTTACACTGAACAGCTCTAATTTTTTTAATTTTATTCCTTGGTGATATAAATTTGACAAGATATCTATAGTGTTTACGGTGTTACATTTTAAAGCACTTATGGGAGGATAAGTTTTTAGGAGTGAAAAATCTGTACTGAGGGAAATGTCAAACCATCGATTCTTCCAAACAAAAGCATCTTCACAAATGAGGTACCTCCACTTCTCACATACGCGTGATAACGATGTAATGAGATCACGATTGTTAATGTAAGAAAAGATCATTTGAAGGATTTCTAATGGTAAATCATTAATTGTGCAGGAACTCATGACTTTACTTCTAACAGCTCACCTTGATGTTCCCAGTAAGTAGTATAATTCTGTTCCTGCAACAGACAAGTCATACACTTAGTTTTGTTATCTATAAAAAATAACTACAGTTTGACTAAACTATCAGATTCATAGGTTTGTGCCTTTGCAAACAAAAGCTCTCCATACATCTCTATCCTGAGATGCTTTCCAACCATTCTCTCCTGCCATTAACTGTTAGTCTCCCAGTTATATTATATGGATCGGAAACATGGACTCTTACTTTAAAGAAGGAGAAAAGATAATGAAATAATAAAAAATAAACAAGATAATGAGTATATTAATATAATGTTAGGAAGTAAACATTATGAGGTATAATCATTAAAATTCATCGGAGAACATACTGTTTAAAGAACTCACCTCATAGGATTCATGCTTCCATGATATCGCGATTTCAAACATAGTCATGTTCATCTTCAGCCATAACTGTGACTGACGAAATTCTTCGGCCGTCAACTATTCTATTGTCGCCATCTTCAATGCTGCCATCTATGGTTGAATTTATGAACTTCGAAATCAATGTAATTTCGTTAGGGATATCAAAATTCATTGATCTATTTTTGTTTTTCTGAATGTATATTTTTTCCCAAACTGTCAATTCCAAAGGTTTCTCTACTTGTTTTAAAAGTTTAGCTTCTCTTCCAATTTTATGATGTTCTAATAAACTATGTGCAGCAATTGCAGATTTTTCAATTTCACAATTTTTAATATTTCTGAAATGTTCTTTTGTCCGAATTTCCAAAATTCCTTTTTGTTTTTCCTATATAAACTTTATTGCAATCTTCACAATTTATTTTGATAAATTCCAGATTTCTTACGGTCTGGAACATTGACTTTTTTATTGGTACTTAGAAGATTACCGAGACTAAATTTATTTATTGGTGCCAAAGAAATGTTGTATTTGTCAAAAAAATTTTGAAATTTTCTGTGCATTTCAGGATGGTAAGTAATTTTCTTGTATTTTTTCTTTTCTTTGCAATTTTGTAGAGTAGTATATTCATTAAGTCTTTTTTTTTTGTTTGTTTGAATTTCTTCAACTTATTTATAATTAATTCTTTATCAAAACCATTTAATCTAGCAGTGTTTAAGATATGTTTAAACTCTTTGTTGAAATTTTCTTCGTTTAATTGACAAATGTACCATTTGAAAATAATTGCAAACATATTTAGTGTTAGTGTACGTAAAATTTGTTTATAGTTTATTAACTATTACGCATGTAAATTGTTTAATTAGGTTAGGGAATGGGAAGTTGGTTTTGTCCATTTTTTTTAGCCTTTGGGAATAAATAATGTGCATGTAAATTGTTTTCTTTGGTTAGGAAATGGCCAGTTAGTTTACGTCAATTTTTTTAGCATTTCGGAAATTATTCCCAAAGTTGGTGACACCAACTGCAGTGCCATCTACCGGAGGCTACATTAACCATTACAGCAACTCCCGCATGCGCACTGTGATTCTATGGAACTTGGAAGAATTTGTGTCCGCCAAATAACCGACTTCTTCCCATATTTTTCTATGATATTTAACTATATACATAACATGAAGGCGTGGCAGCCATATTGATTTTAAAGAATATTCTATACAACAGTGCAGCTAACGTAGGGTATGTACTTCAGAATTTGAGAACTTACGGATAAGGTGTATAAACTGTCGCACATGAATTCTTCTAGGTTCTATAGAATCGCAGTGCGCATGCACGAGTTGCAGAAGTTGCTGTAATGGTTAATGTAGCTTCCTGTAGATGGCTCTGAAGTCGGCATTACCAACTTTGGGAATAAATTCCCAAAAGCTAAAAAAAAAAGGACGTAAACTAACTTCCCATTTCCTAACCTAACAAAACAATTTACATGCATATTATTTAACAAACTATAAACTAATTTTACGTAAACTAACACTAAATATGGTTTTGAATTATTTTCAAATGTTGGTAACACGATGTGAGAGTCTCCTAGCGGATGTTACATGAAGCATTTCTGCGCTTGTAGAACTCAATGTACAATATTCACATAATTTAGAAATATATTTAAAAATCGTAAGAAATGTTTATAAAATGGTTCCAAAATGTTCAAAATAGTACCAAACGTTATTATAAATGGTTGAAAAGAGATTAATGCATCAGTGGAATAAGAATATTACATGGAAAATTATGTGTGACGGTTTATACACCATAGCCAAACTTACGATTTATTTTTGGGTGTTGCATTCTTTCACAGGTTAGAGTGGTTAAATTGCATTGGGTTAGCTTTTAGGTTGGTCCTTCACAGGTTAGAGTACTTAAATTGCGTTAGGTTCGTTAAATAGCATAAATAATGTTGACTGCATCGAGATATTACATAGAGTAAACCACTTTGCGTTTGTTAGTGCATGCGTATGGTGTCTGCCTGGTACTGAGAAAAAATTCTCACTGCGCTTAATGGAGGGATTATCCAAGTTCCAATCATACACCATGCACATGCGCCAACAAATGCAAAGCAGTTTACATTACGGAATCACGCAATGCAATCAACATATGCATGATATTTAACGAACCTAAAAGCTAACCTAACGCAATTCATGTACTCTAAACTGTGAAAGAATGCAACGACCAAAAATAAATAGTAAGTTCTGAAATTCTAAAGTACATACGCTATGTTGGCTGCGTTGTTGTATAGAATATTCGTTAAAACCAATGTGGCTGCCACGTCTCCAAGTTATGTATATAGTTAAATATCATAGAAAAATATGTTAAAATAATTGTTGGAAAAATGTAAGGGTAAGGTAGGTTATATGCCCATCACAATTCTACACGTACATTCCCGCGCCTTAGCCGAGCAGTTAAGGTAGGAAGCCTTGGCGCCAGAGCTATGGGACTTGCGCTGGTTCGAGTCTCCATGGGGGAAGAAATTTTCTCATTGTATTTCGGCCAGTATGGGACCGGTGCCCACCCAGCATCATGAGGCAATTGGGTAGCTACAATAAGTAGCAGCTCCAGGTTAAGGAACCAGCTATAATGGCTGGGGGACTCGACATGCTAACCACATGTCACCCCTACACTGGCTGTTGATCATCTACCTCTGTGATTGACACGTGGATGTGAAGGGCCAGCAGTCGGCTGGTAAAAGGGCAACCGCTGAAAAGTGGAAAGACCCTCAATCGGACATTCTTATGCCACTGATGCACTAAACACTTGTAAACATTTTGCAATGATCTTCAAGCTTTCTTTACAATATTTTATATTTATATATTTACGTAAAACATGATCGCTGATACATTACTTACTTGCTACTTTCCATGTTGTTCCAACGTTGCCACCATTTGAAAATAATTTCAAACCATATTTAGTGTTAGTGTATGTATAATTAGTTTACAGTTCATTAAATAGTACGCATGTAAATTGTTTTGTTACGTTAGGAAATGGGAGGTTGGTTTACATCCATTTTTTTAAGCATTTGGGAATAAATAATGTGCATGTAAATTGTTTTCTTTAGTTAGGAAATGGCAAGTTAGTTAACATTATGCATTTGGAAATTTTATCCCAAAGTTGGTAACACCGACTGCAGAGCCATCTACTGGAGGCTATATTACCCATTACAGCAACTCCTGCATGTGCACTGCGATTCTGTGGAACTTAGAAGAATTCGTCTGAGACATATAACCGACTTTTTCCAAATGTAAAATTTATTGTAACTAGTGGGAAATAATTTTAAAATATAGCCTATTGGCGCATGCATGTGGTGTCTATCTGGAACTTAGAAAAAATTCTCACTGTGCTTAATGGAAACATCAGCCGTTCTCACTGGCTCTACCGAACCCCATAGGTTCATGGCAGCAAGGACATAAGCTTTCCATACATCTCTATCCTCAGCTAATGTTTTCCAATCATTCCCTGTATAATTGACTTTCCTCAAATCATGGATAATATTCTCCTACCTCATTCTTGGTATACCACTGGTCATCTTCCATCTGGTTTTCCTACAAGAAGCCTCCATGCAACTCTTTCATCCCCATACATGCCACATGTCCTGCCCATTGCAGTCCACGGGACTAAACATTATATCTGGCTTCCTATACACTATTATGTAGTTTTCTCCATTCACTTGTCTGTTTATCTCTTTTTGGCCCAAAACTTTTCTAAGAACTTTATTCTCAAATATTCGTAATCTTCTTTCCTTTAAAGTAAGAGTCCATGTATCACATCCATTTAATAGAACTGCGAGAATAACTGTTTTATATATTTGGAATGCAATCCGAAGCCGTGCTGCGTTACTGCCTCCAAGGCAAAAGATCGCTGGGACGCAAAAAAAAAAAAAAAAAAATCTCTTAAAACTGTAACAAGCCACATGGCCTAATACTTGCATGGATTAATATTTTGAGTCCTTAAAAGGAGTTGGGACGACAAAGTCCCTGTAATGCAGAATAGCAAGCATTTCCATAATTGAGTCTATGTTTAATTCTTTTGTGTATGTTAATAATTACCTAAGATATATATATATATATATATATATATATATATATATATATATATATATATATATATATATATATATATATATGTTGATCCTTTCTCAGAAAAATGCCTTAAAATAAAGTGAGATGTTGATTTCAAAAACTAAAATCAGCTTATTTGCGATATAAAAATTAAAAAAATACTACTTACTATGACCTTGAAAAACACGTGGTAATTCCGATTATTCCAGAAACTTCACACAGTAGATTTACATGAACCACGTTTTTGTTGTGTGTGCTCTGTGATTAGCAACACGAGCGTACGACCACTCCGGCAGTAGTTCACGAAGTGTTCCGTGCGACTGCGTGCGACTGTGCCCTCCGTTTCTCTCGGTTCTCTATGATGGTGCCCTCCTACTATTTCTGGAAACAATATATCCCTCTAGCGTTACTATTAAGAACTACACAGATGGCAGCACGAAAATATGCGGGAAATATAAATAGTAATAATTCTATTTCATATCCGCCGTACTTTCTGACTTGCAGGCAAGGGTTATAAGAATTTAATTGTAAAATTCTTCTACAGTGGAGGAAATTGGTATAAAGGCACTAACATTTAGTAAAAAAAACCTGCAATATGTATGCAAATACCGTATGTGGCTGAATTTCAAATACCTAGGAACAATAATCACAAATTGGAATGAGATGCACAAAGAAATTAAACATAGGCTAAATTCTGCAAATGCGAGCTATTATGCATTGCAGAGACTCCTTTCAAAAAACGTTAAACTGAAAATATATAAAACTATTATTCTACCAGTCATATTATATGGGTGCAAAGCATGGACTCTTACTTTAAGGGAGGAAAGGAGATTAGAAGTTTTCGAGAATAAAGTACTTAGAGGATTTTTGGACCAAAGAGAGATGAACAGACAGGTGAATGGAGAAGACTACATAACAATGCACTACATGGTCTTCATAGGAAGCCAGATATAATAAGAACAGTTAAGTCTCGTAGACTGCGATGGGCAGGACATGTTGCACGTATGGGGAATGAAAGACGTGCATGAAAGCTTCTTGTGGGAAAGCCAGAGGGAAAACACCCAGTTGGTAGACCAAGAATGAGGTGGGAGAATAACATTAACGATTTGAGGGAAGTAGATTATACAGGGAATGATTGGAAAGCATTAGCTCAGGATAGGGATGTATGAAGAGCTTATGTCCGCGCGGCCATGAACTACGGGTTCGATAGTGGCAGTGAGTAAGTAAGTAATACCGTGTGTCATAGATTACATATAATTATCTTGGACATAATTTCATATAGGTCTCCACATTTTGTATTTATTATATATGTAAAAACTAAGAAAACACTGTCCTAAGGATGGAAATCAGTATACAGGCAGGTCAATTTCTTGTGGTTTTCTTTGGGTCCAGTTATTATGGGGTAGTCTTAAAAATTTTTCATACTGTGTGATTGCTGTTTTCTCAATTTCAAATGGTATGTTTGGGTTATTTGTTAAGATTTGCATGGCAGTGATTGGTGTTGTTTTAACGGCTCCTGTTATCAGACGGAGGATTTGGTTCTGCAATTTATCAAGTTTTTTCACTTTTGTAGCTAATAGGATTTCTTCACAATAATGAAGTATAGGTTTTATGTACATTTGGTAGAAGGTGTTTAGAGTTTCTGTGTTGTAACCCCACTTTTTCCCTGCTAATCGTTTTAATAACGGTAACCTTGTTTTTATCTTTGTACATATATTCTCTATGTGTTTCTTCCATGTTAATTTTGTGTCCAGAGTTATTCCTAAATATTTTGCTTCGTGTGTTTGAGTTAATAATTCACCCTCCAATTTCAGAGTAGTGGGTAGTGGTTTCTTTCTTAATGTAAGTAGTTGATCATTTGTCTTCTGTATATTTATCTTCATTAAGTTCTGGGATGTCCAATTCTCTAACTATTAGTGATTGTTGGGCTATGGTTATTCGTTGTTGACTTTGGTTTTTCGGTTTGGAGATCCATATTACAACATCAGCAGCAAAAAGTAGGGTTTTTGTTTGGAGCTTTTCTATATGCTTAGGTAGATCATTAATGTAGATATTGACGAGAGTGGTACTGAGTACAGAACCTTGTGGTAAACCTCAATGTGTTTGTTGGTATTTAGAGAGGTGATTATTATACTTTGTAGCAATGAACCGTTGGATGAGAAAATTGCTGATCCAGAGTAGCATATTCCCTTGAATGCTTAAAGTCTGCATTTTTTCTAATAATTTATATCTCCAAATAGAGTCATATGCTCCTTGGAAATCAATAAACATTGCCAGAGTGTCTTCTTTTCTGTCGAAACTGTCTTTAATATCTTGACTTAGGTGTACAATTTGGTGATGGCAATTCTCTTAATCCAGCTTGATTGGGTGAAAGTAAATTATTGGTTTCTAAATACCAATTTAATCGATTTGAAATCATTTTTTCCATAGTTTTAACAATTACACTAGTTAGTGCTATTGGGCGATAATTTGAAAAAGTACTTGCTGATTTTTTTGTTTTCAAAATAGGTATTATAATAGCTTTTTTCCAATCATCAGGAACTTTTGTGTTCCAAGAAAGATTATATAGGGAGAGTAATTGAGTTTTGGCTTTATTGCCAAGGTGTTTGAGAAATTCTGCATGTATATTATCTGCTCCTGGAGATTTATTTGATTTTAAACTATTAATGGGTATGTTTAATTAATTACTGTAAATGAGTTTACATCAGGAATGTCAGAGTTTAAAATATTTTAACAACTTGGAATCATATTTTACTCAATGTATACAGTAACAACATTTTATAACTGCAAATAATCAAATCACACATAAAATAACTGTAATTGAGAATTGAAAGAAAAAATTCAGGTATTGGTAACATAAATTAAATCTGAGAAGTGATAAATTTAATATTAAACATCAAATCTAAACTTTACTGGCTATAAATGTAGTGTTAATTCCCATTTAAAGTTTTAGAAGCCACTAGACAGCGTTAGTGGAATGAAGTTCACTGCTATCTGGCACAGGAATCATTTTAGTATAGAGACAATCTTCTAATAAATCGAAAGCTTAAATCTTTAGAGTGCTAGTGTAAGGAACCAGAGGCATTGAGTTCAAATCCTGATTTAGGTGTATATCTTCTCTCATCAAATTTAATTTGTCATTAGGTGAGAAGTGATAAAATTTAATATTAAACATCAAATTGTTATCATAACTTCATATGGAATAGGTTATACAGACTTTTTTTTAACTTTTATAGGAATTAATCACTATGAGGTTTAATTTATGCTGAAATTAAATGTTTCTTACCTCTCCTCATATAAATCTTCTAAGTAGATTGCGATTTCAAATTCATTATCAAAAAAAGTTATTACAACCTATATTTCAGTATACTACCTCACCTTTGTTGTCGGTTTTTTTTTGCAGCATCCTGTATATATATATATATATATATATATATATATATATATACTACCTCACCTTTGTTGTTGGTTTTTTTTAAGCATCCTGTATATATATATATATATATATATATATATATATATACAGGATGCTGCAAAAAAAAACCAACAAAGGTGAGGTAGTATACTGAAATAAGATTTTAATAAGGTACCAATGTCAGGAAATTACTAGTTGATTATGTCTGAAGATCAGTGTTAGTTTGAAGGATTTGAAGACTCATTACTTGACAACACTTCACAGGTACGGAACCTATGATATGTGGCTTCGCAACAGAATGTGGCTACTATATGATGGAGCTCCAGCTCACTTCAATGCCAATATGAGGAGACATTTGGATACCATGTATCCAGGTCGATGGATTGGCAGTCCCATGGCCTCTGAGATCACCTGATCTTAACCCTCTTGACTACTTTTTATGGGATGACATGAAACAGTTTATCAAACTCCAGTAGTCATATATGGATCTTATAGCCTGAATCCACGCTGCTACAGAAACAATTAAGATGAGGCCAGGCATATTTGAATGCGTTGCTCTGTAATAAGATGGGAGGTGGATATTCTGAAAACTTGATATGATGTGAGAGTATTGTCAGGTATTGAGTCTTGAAATCCAACTAACAAAACTCTTGAGAAATTAACTACTCATAATGTGAAAACACATTATTTCCAGACATTGGTACCTTATTAAAAAATGATCAACATATCTCAATATAGAACCTCATCTCCGTTGTCAGTGTTTTTTTGCAACACCCTGTATGTATGTATGTATGTATGTATATATATATATATATATATACATACACACTAGGGCATTCAATAAGTAATAATTTCTTTTTTAAAATTCAGCAAATTTAACATTAAATTAGCACCAAAAAAATTATTACAGTTTGAATCAATTAATTAAAACCAACAACATTGAAAAGATTGATGATGGCAACAAATCATGGATTTATCAAATTCATACTAAAGATTGCAAAATAATATACATAGGAAAAACAAAAAGGAACTTGAATACAAGATAGAAAGAACCTAACCTAACCTTACCATCTTAGAAATGGAGAAATAGCAAAAACCTGCAATAGCTGCACATGCATGGCCAGAAAAACACATAATCGAAACAAAGGCTAAATTACTGAAACATAAATCTAAGGAACTCACAATTTGAGGTAAAATTTACATCCACAAGAATAAGGAGAAATCTATGAACTTTGAAATTCCCGAGGAAAGGGAAAAATATTTGATTTGGAAGTTCATCGGTCAGCCAACAGAGGGAGTAGAAATCAACCTACAGAATGACAATCGCAAATCAACAGTTCAAATGCATCGACAATGACGCATAGATGCAATGAAACTATAATCTGCAGAATATATATAAAAAAATGGAGTCAAAATAACTAACTCATAATAATGACAACACTGCTATAACATCAGAAAACATTTATTTTAGTTACTTTTGACATTACAAACTTCATTAATAGTTAAATAATATAAATAAATATACATTTTTTTTCCCCCCCAAAATGCCACAGGTTGTCATTTTGACATTTCTGATGTTCTCTCGTGGCATGGCATATTTGTAACCTACTTTTGAGGTTGGGGCACGTGGAAGGTGGGGTACGCTGCCCTGATGATAAGGGAGTTGATGATGTGCCAGGAGAGGTCTTAAACTAAACTTAAGGTAATGTTAAAAGATTCCAGGCTATGTGGCCGTGGTCTATAACTGGTATTTCTTCCAAACTTTTCTCCCTCAACTGCGGAGGGCATCTTCAGTGGCGAGTGCTTCTACATGATGTTACCTTGTCGTAGACTCGACTGTAAGTGGTCTGTGGAATGTTTGACACTCGTATTTGTGCTTGTGGTGAAGTCAGGATAGCTGGGTGGAGTCGTAGACATCATCATCTAACTGGCTACTGACGTCTACAACTCCGTCCAGCTATCCTGACATCAGCACAAGCACAAATGTGAGCGTCAAACATTCCACAGACCACTTACAGTCTAGTCTACGACAAGGTAACATCAACTAGAAGCACTCGCCACTGAAGATGCCCTCCGCAGTTGAGGGAGAAACGTATGGAAGAAATACCAGCTATAGACCACGGCCACATAGCCCAGAATCTTTTAACATTACGATTACCGGCCATGAAAGCCTGCATTCCACAATTAAACTTAAGGTAATTGATGAAGTAAGAAGAATTCACGATTCATTCGATTCTTATTCATTGTCACCTCTAAACATTTTGGATGACAAATTCCATTCTTCATAACATCGTGTAGCTATTGTGTAAACAATTAAAATATTAAAATAAACCTCATAGTGTTATTTCCTACCTACACCCTTAGACAAAAAAAATGAGTCATCTCTTGAGCTTGCCTTTGTGTGTTTCCGTGGTCGAGAGGTTTAACACACAACATCTGCATTTGTAACCTCACGGGTACGATTCCCGTTCTACTTTCTTTTTTTTTTACTGAATGTTAGGATAGCATTTTGCCTGTAATATAGTTTCATATTTAATTTTATATTTGAGTTTTATGGCTTTAATGCACACACAAAACACATAAATGAAAACCTTCTAATAATTAAATGAAGAATGAAAATAATATCTTCTAAAATGAAAACTTAAACAAAATTAATATCGGGTGAGTGAACCCTCAGCATTTATTGCCACCCTCAATCTGCGGGGCATTGATGCAATCAAATTTCTAGTCACGTGGACTTTCGGCTAGAGCATCCCAGAAGTCCTGAATTTGTGCCCATAAGCCATCTTTCGTCTTTTGTGCATCTGCAGGACAATTATAGTTCATCTCAATTTTCATCTTTAACCCACACATTTTCGATTGGATTCAAATCTGGAGAACAGGGAGGCCAGTCTATCACTCTGATGTCCTGCCTCTCCGAGAACCAGTTTGAAACCGCTTGACAAGCATGAACAGGATGATTATCCTGTACGAAATCAATAATTCCATCAAGATATGTCATCCTCACAGATGGAATCAAGATGTTCTCTAGTATAGCCTTATACTGCACATTGTTCAGTGTGTCATCCAGCTTCCACAATACACCCAGACCGTCCCGTGATATCCAGCCCCAACACGACACAGATACGCGACCATGACGAAATTGTCTAGCCACGTATTCTGTATCATATTGAGACCCCTTTGGATGATAGACAATCACTTTGCCATCATGAGTAGAAGAAAATGTCACCTCGTCTGAGAATATTATATTGTTCCAATTACGGTTGGCATTTTCCTCTGCAAAAGCAAGCCAAAACAATCTGTGATTGTCTGTCAGGTGTTCCTTCTTGGCTGCTGTCCATGCAAAAAGTCCTGCATCATTTAAATGCCGCAGAGCTGTCCAAGCTGATCCAGGTAATTGAGAATTTACTTTAATTTGAGAAGCAGTTTGGAAGGGGTTCCTATGGGCTTCTGCAATTAAAGCTTCATTCTCTTGGGGAGTGGAAACACGTCTTCTTCCTGAAACAACACGACGGTTTTCAATCCCTTCCCTGGATAATCTCACCCACCTCTGAGCTGTAGATGCAGGGACTCTCAAACACCTTCCAGCCTCACGAGCAGAAAAACCTGCAATGTTAACCAGTGCAAGGAGAGATTGCCTTGTACAACGATGTAATGAGATCATGATTATTAATGTAAGAAAAGATCATTGGAAGGATTTCTAATGGTAAATCATCAATTGTGCAGGAACTCATGACTTTACTTCAAACAGCTCACCTTGATGATCCCAGTAAGTAGTATAATTCTGTTCCTGCAACAGACAAGTCATACACTTAGTTTTGTTATCTATAAAAAATAACTACAGTTTGACTAAACTATCAGACTCATAGGTTTGTGCCTTTGCAAACAAAAGCTCTCCATGCATCTATATCCTGAGATGCTTTCCAATCATTCTCTCCTGCCATTAACTGTTGGTCTCCCAGTTATATTATATGGATGAGAAACATGGACTCTTACTTTAAAGAAGGAGAAAAGATTATGAGTATTTGAGAATAAAGTTTTTAAGAAAATATTTGTATCAAAGGAAGATGAATAGACAGGTAAATGTGAAACACTACTTAACTATGAGTTACATGATCTTTATGGGAAACCATATTTAATAAGTACAGTTAAATCTTGTAGTCTGTGATGGACAGAACATCTGCCACAAATGGCGAATGAAAGAATGGTATGGAAACTCCTTGTAGGAAAACCTGAGGGAAAGTGCCCAGCAGTTAGGCATAGAATGAGATGGGAGAATAATATTAATCATGATTTGAGGATAATAGATTATACAGGTACAATTAGAAAACATTAGCTCAGGATAGGGATGTATATAGAGCTTATGTCTGCAGCATGACCATGAACTTGCAAGTTTGACAGTACCAGTGAGTTAGTTCTTTGCTTATTATGGAAAATAAGGTGCAATAAAGTTAATGCTGGCAGTAAATTCAATATTGCATCGTAACTTCAATATCATTACTGAACAATAGTTCTTAGCATAACGGCTGGTCTCTTAATTTCAACTATCAAATAAAGTAGTCATAATATTGTTTTATCAGCAGCTTCATAGCACAAGCAATTCGACACTCTCTTTCCACCTCTATGTACAAGATTGTAATTCCAGTATTCCATGTGGGGTTTGTTGTATATAAATTGGCCAGGGCAGATTGTTCTTGTTATTTTCCTATGAGAAAACTTCATTCAATCACTTCTTTGTACTCACATCATCTATCTACAATAACGTAACAGCCCGACGTTGGGTCTTAACCTCACCTTTGTTAGGAGTTACAGACCAAGTTAATTTAGTTCAATGTTTTTATTATTAATTTCATACATCTCAATGATGGATAAATCATATTTGAAGAGAAAAATTATACGCTCAGACCAGGACTTGAACCCGGGACCCTTGGTTCTCTAGACCAAGTGCTCTACCATCTGAGCTACCTCAGCAAGTACCAATCTAAACGCAAATTCTTCTCTATAGAAGCAAAGGCTTCATAGCATTTGGTGGGTGGGAATTACAAAGTATATAGAGAAGAATTTGCGTTTAGATCGGCACTTGCTCAGGTAGCTCAGATGGTAGAGCACTTGGTCTAGAGAACCATGGGTCCCGGGTTCAAGTCCCGGTCTGAGCGTATAATTTTTCTCTTCAAATTTAATTTAGTTCAGCTTATTTTCCTACAATCATAAATATTATGCGATCAACTTACCAACCCAATTAGACATCTAGTAAGCAACTAAGGTATTAGAGGTACAGCCAAATAATTTGAGTGCAATGTGCACAAACAGGCATGTTTTTGGTAACTTGTAATGTCAGCTGAAAGAGTGGGGATGTAAACAAATGCATCTCTAGATGTAAGAATATGAATGATGGTGTCGGTGAGCCAAGAGGAAGAAAGAGAGAGGTTTGTCTGGACTTTTTGCACTGCAGATGTTTTACCTCTACTAGGATGACGATCAGTAAATTTTGTTTAGAAATCTCTTTATTCAGGCTTAAGATTCTTCTACGAGGCTGAAAATCTTCAGACTCAGAACTCATGGCTTAAAGTTCCTCCAAGAGGACTTGCTCCTTGAATTTTTCCATCCTAAAATTCCATAGACCCCAAATGGGTTTGAACCTGCGACCCTTGGGACCAGAGGCAAGGAATATAACCACAAGTTCACTGCAGCAGACGCACTTCTGTCATCCTTCTTTTACTTCTCATTGCTGTAGGTCCATGACCTGTTCCATCCAGAATTAAGAGTTCCTCTATCTCTTTTTTTTTGGTCTTATCCTTGGTAGCTTCCCTCTTGCTATGCATACAATTCTATCTGGTGTTGATTACATTCAAATATTCTTTTTTCCACCCATTCGTCTACTGCCATAATATTCAGCTGCCTTCTTATTTCTTCTTTTCCAATTCAATCTTTCCTTGATTTACGTACAATCTTCCTCAGAATATTCATTTCATCCAGAATTAAGAGTTCCTCTATCTCTTTTTTTTTGGTCTTATCCTTGGTAGCTTCTCTCTTGCTATGCATACAATTCTATCTGGTGTTGATTACATTCAAATATTCTTTTTTCCACCCATTCACCTACTGCCATAATATTCAGCTGCCTTCTTATTTCTTCTTTTCCAATTCAATCTTTCCTTGATTTACATACAGTCTTCCTCAGAATATTCATTTCATCCAGAATTAAGAGTTCCTCCATCTCTTTTTTTTTGGTCTTATCTTGGTAGCTTCTCTCTTGCTGTGCATACAATTCTATCTGGTGTTGATTACATTCAAATATTCTTTTTTCCACCCATTCACCTACTGCCATAATATTCAGCTGCCTTCTTATTTCTTCTTTTCCAATTCAATCTTTCCTTGATTTACATACAGTCTTCCTCAGAATATTCATTTCATCCAGAATTAAGAGTTCCTCCATCTCTTTTTTTTTTGGTCTTATCCTTGGTAGCTTCTCTCTTGCTATGCATACAATTCTATCTGGTGTTGATTACATTCAAATATTCTTTTTTCCACCCATTCGTCTACTGCCAGAATATTCAGCTGCCTTCTTATTTCTTCTTTTCCAATTCAATCTTTCCTTGATTTACATACAGTCTTCCTCAGAATATTCATTTCATCCAGAATTAAGAGTTCCTCCATCTCTTTTTTTTTGGTCTTATCCTTGGTAGCTTCTCTCTTGCTATGCATACAATTCTATCTGGTGTTGATTACATTCAAATATTCTTTTTTCCACCCATTCGTCTACTGCCAGAATATTCAGCTGCCTTCATATTTCTTCTTTTCCAATTCAATATTTCCTTGATTTACGTACAATCTTCCTCAGAATATTCATTTCATCCAGAATTAAGAGTTCCTCCATCTCTTTTTTTTTTTGGTCTTATCCTTGGTAGCTTCTCTCTTGCTATGCATACAATTCTATCTGGTGTTGATTACATTCAAATATTCTTTTTTCCACCCATTCACCTACTGCCATAATATTCAGCTGCCTTCTTATTTCTTCTTTTCCAATTCAATCTTTCCTTGATTTACATACAGTCTTCCTCAGAATATTCATTTCATCCAGAATTAAGAGTTCCTCCATCTCTTTTTTTTTTTGGTCTTATCCTTGGTAGCTTCTCTCTTGCTATGCATACAATTCTATCTGGTGTTGATTACATTCAAATATTCTTTTTTCCACCCATTCACCTACTGCCATAATATTCAGCTGCCTTCTTATTTCTTCTTTTCCAATTCAATCTTTCCTTGATTTACATACAGTCTTCCTCAGAATATTCATTTCATCCAGAATTAAGAGTTCCTCCATCTCTTTTTTTTTTTTGGTCTTATCCTTGGTAGCTTCTCTCTTGCTATGCATACAATTCTATCTGGTGTTGATTACATTCAAATATTCTTTTTTCCACCCATTCGTCTACTGCCAGAATATTCAGCTGCCTTCTTATTTCTTCTCTTCCAATTCAATCTTTCCTTGATTTACATACAGTCTTCCTCAGAATATTCATTTCATCCAGAATTAAGAGTTCCTCCATCTCTTTTTTTTTTTTTGGTCTTATCCTTGGTAGCTTCTCTCTTGCTATGCATACAATTCTATCTGGTGTTGATTACATTCAAATATTCTTTTTTCCTATTTAATTTTAGGAAGTTATATTTTGAGGTTATTTTAATTATATTATTTTTGGTCTGGACATCTTACCTCAATATTAATGTTGATTTATTCAGCTGCCTACTTATTTCTTCTTTTCCAATTCAATCTTTCCTTGATTTATACACAGTCTTCCTCAAAATATTCATTTCATTCGTTTCTATAGATTGTTTTGTCCTAAAGTATCTGCTCTTGTTACGGAGGGATAGGTCAATATTGGACATATCACGGCTTTTTATATTTTTGTTCTGGTATCTTTATTTAAGTACTTGTTTTTCCATATGATATAATTCATACATGCAGCCACTCTTGCAACTTTATTGGCCAGATATATGAGTTCTCTATGTAACAATTCCCAGCTAGTTATTTTCACACCCAAATATTTGATTACAATACTCACTGGCACTATCGAACCCGTAGGTTCATGGCCACACGGACATAAGCTCTCCATACATCCCTATAAATTTTACCCCAGTTGAACCCATGTCCGCATTTCTTGACGGTTCTATTTTTACGGTGAAAGATTGTCACTCTTTCGACCACGGTATTTTTTTCATCTGGCTTATCACCTTCGACCAGTCCGGCATGGGTAACCCTATCGGCCGCAATGCTATTGCCGGCATAGCTCTCAGGATCATTTAAGCACACAAGCCACTCCACCATGACAAGGTAAAGATACCATGGAGGGATTTGATTACAATAATCTGCTCAATCATTTTCCTTTCTAATTCCAGCTTGCATCTTAAAGGAAATTTACATATTGTCGTCACTTTGTTTTTATTAACAATATTGTCATATTGAACTATTGAACACACAAAGGCAAAGCTCTCTCTTTTATGTTACTTGAGTGTGCACTGCGTTAACTAGCAAACAACACGTACAATTACTGAAAACGTGTTAATGTGAATAAGGCTTCTGCGAGTGCTCACAAAGTTCCCCAATAGGATGATAGAATCATGAGATGACTAATTTTTTTTTGTCTAAGGGTGTACATCCTCACCCATAATAGCAATACAGAAAAAAAAAAATACTTTGCATTACTTTCTGATTCACCTTCATAATAAATTAATTATATGTATAAAACTTATTCAACTGCTGCACAAAATATGCTCAGAATCAACAAGTAATGATGAACAAGATAAAATACAAATCAAAGTATTTTTTCTTTATAGTAATTCTGCCCGAGGGCAGGTCCTTCACTGCAATCATAGCATTTTTTTCATGCTATGCTTGCAGCTTTACTAGGGAATTGTAGGTGTGGTAGCTTCCCATAGCTTTCCACACCAGTGAAAATTGATTGATGGTGATGATGGCCATATGATTTCGGGGACTGTTTGGGCCTTAAAGTTTTCCTGACATTTGTCTTACAGGTCAGGAAAAACCCTGATAAAACCTCACACAGAAAAACTTTACCGACCTGATTTCAAACCCTGGCCCGCTGTGTGACAAGGCAGCACACTACCTCGAGACCACAGCAGTGGACATAAAAGTATTATATCCTAAATATACAGGGCATCTCTAAAGTCACTTTACATTTTAATGAAGGAAGCCAATGATTGAAAAATCAACGTTATTGTGAAGTTTTACACATATTCTTTCTACATGACTGCCATCTTGTTGAAAACACATACTCCATATTTCAGCTGTGAAACAAAATGTAAATCCTAACATTAAAATTGTAACAGGCGTGCTTCTTCTGCGTTATGATTCTGTATATCAAGCAGACATGATAAGGGCATTTCCATAGAGTGAACATGTTTCAGAATTCTTGCAATCTACCATCAGCTTGTTTTGACTGTTGAATTATAGGTTGGCAATCCTGTAGGTTAATAATTAAGTTGAGTTATTGTCAACTTAGCTCATATTAGTTGATTTTTTTAGTACTCCTTGTCCAGAGTGACTTTTTTTACATTGTTGACCCTGGATGTCGAACCCGACTCCCTATTTTTGTGGTCTATAGAACTTGCATATCAAATCTGTCTCCCTGAGAATTTCAAAATTCTTGTTCTTCTGAATATCATTTTCTCCCAAATAGTGAGTTCATTTGTATTATTTAACAGTTTTAAAAATGTGGCATTTACATTGATTTTATGTTTTTCTGACCAAATGTGAGCAGCTACTGCAGATTTTTTTTACATTTCTTGAGTTTCTTCGTTCTAATGGTTAAATTTATCTTTTTTTTTCACAATGTACATCATATCACAATCTGATTTCATATGCAAGTTCTTTGGACAAAAAAAAACGGCATATGAATTTATATCCAGGGCCAACAACATAATCGTCGATCTGGACAAGCTGAAGATAAAACAGAGACATTTTGAAACATATCCTAAACAAGTCAACTAATACAAGGTAAGATGACGACAGACTCATTAAGAAGTTTTAAATGTTACTTCCTAAAACAATTTCACAATTTAGGTTGACATATGAGCTTCCAAATCAAATCTCTTCCCTGGGAATTTCAAAACTCGTGACATTATCCTTATACTTCTGGATCTAAATTTGCTCCCAAACTGTCGGTTCTTCAGATGTTCTGTTTTAATAATTTTGTATTCACTTTGAGTCTGTTTTTCTGATCAAACGTGACCAGCTTAGTGCTGATTTATGTACTACATTTTTTTTTACATTTCTAAGGTGTTCTTTTATTTCACTGTTCCAATTTCTGTTTTAAGGGAAGTAGATTATACAGGGATGATTGAAAACATCTCAGGATTGAACTTTTAGGGTCGAATGTTTGAACGCATTAGACAGTAAAAGGCGTTCTCTGCTGATAAAGTTTTATTCAAACACATTTTTCTTACTCAGAAATCTATTCATGCGGTAATAATTGTAAAGCTACCTGACAAGGTACCTTAAGATCGTAGCTCAAGATATAAACTTATGTGAAAATCCCGAAGGGAACCGATGTAGTTTGAAACTTATCCAAGATGTCGGACCTTGAAGACTTCGATCATGTTTTCGGTATACGCGGAGAAGAGGAATTTGATAGAGTCTACAAAAGAATTCAACTGGAAGAACAGGAGAATCGGCATAATATTGCGCGTTGCAGACGTGTTTGTATACGGTATTATTTGCAGGATGCAAGCATAAATGCATTCCTCTATAGCAGACGAAAATAACGGAAGTGGATTTATCGCTGAGAATTCTGGGTAATTCGTTGCCAATATTATGAAAACGTCAACATTCATGCATGACCAGTTAAGGCGGCCGTTAATTCGATCTCAGCTCACCAGTGATTGGAAGTAATTTGAGTAGAGAGTAATGTATTTGCATACGACCCTAAGGCCTATAGCAAAAGTCACCATGAGGTTTAATTTAAGATTTAAAATAAAATTCTTTATACTTGACATCATATTCATTCTCCTAATTAAGTGGGTTTCAAAACCTAGGTGGTTTCATCTTCAGTATAATGATGTTATGTCATTCAGGAGAACTGGTTTGACATAGCAATATGTGGAGAGCTTATGTCTATATGTCAGAGTTAGTTTATCTACAGTATGTACATTTTCTCACAATCTGCACATTTCATCTGGTGAATTTGCAATTTTTTGCCTTCATCTACCTTCTCATTTTCGTTAGTTTTAGGGTTTATTTAGGTTGTAATCACTTTTTTTGATAATATGATTTGTACAGTATATTCTACATCTAGTCCCATGTCCCCACTCTGAGCACCCTTCATCTTAAGTCTCTTTCATCCATTCAACTCTTCTAAACTTGTTCTCCCTTCCATATATATATATATATATATATATATATATATATATATATATATATATACACATACATACATACATACATACAGGGTGTTGAAAAAAAGCACAGACAACAGAGGTGAGGTAGTATATTGAGATAAGTTGACCGTTTTTTAATAAGGTACCAATGTCAGGAAATGACTAGTTAATTATGTATCAAGATCAGCGTTAGTTCGAAGGGTTTGAAGACTCATTACTTGACAACACTTCACAGGTACGGAACCTATGATACGTGGCTTCGCAACGGAATGTGGCTACTATATGATGGAGCTCCAGCTCACTTCGATGTCAAAATGAGGAGACATTTTGATACCATGTATCCAGGTCGATGGATTGGCAGTCCCATGGCCTCTGAGATCACCTGATCTTAACCCTCTCGACTACTTTTTATGGGATGACATGAAACAGTTTATCAGACTCCAGTAGAGTCATGTATGGATCTTATAGCCCAAATCCAAGCTGCTACAGAAACAATTCAAACAAGGCCAGGCGTATTTGAACATGTGGACCAATGGTTATTCTGTAATGAGATTGGAGGTGGATATTTTTAAAACTAGATATGACTGTGAGAGTATTGTCAAGTATTGAGTCTTGAAATCCAACTAATGAAACTCTTTGAGAAATTAGCTACTCATAATGTGAAAACACATTATTTCCAGACATTGGTACATAATTAAAAAATTATCAACATATCTCAATATACCACATATCTACATTGTCGCTGTTTTTTCTGCAAACACCCTGCATATATATATATATTAGGGCATTAGATAAGTAACAATTACTTACTTACTCACTGGCACTATCGAACCCGTAGGTTCATGGCAGCGCAGACATAAGCTCTCCATACATCCCTATCCTGAGCTAATGCTTTCCAATCATTCCCTGCATAATCTACTTCCCTCAAATCATAGTTAATGTTGTTCTCGCAATTATTTTTTTTTAAATTCAGCAAATTTAACATTAAATTAGCACCAAACAAATTATTACAGTTTGAATTAATTAAAACCAATAAAAATATAAAGATTGATGATGGCAACAAATCATGGATTTATCAAATTCATTATAATTATTGCAAAAAAATATACACAGGAAATACAAAAAGTGACTTGAATACAAGATAGAAAGAACATCTTAGAAATGTTACAAATGGAAAAATAGCAGAACCTGCAATAGCTGCACATGCATGGCTAGAAAAACACACAATCAAAAAAAAAGGCCAAATTACTGAAATAGATAAATCTAAGGTAAAATTTACATCCAAAAGAATAAGGAGAAAACTATGAATTTTGAAATTCCCAGGGAAAGGGAAAAATATTTGATTCGGAAGTTCATCGGTCAGCCAACAGAGGGAGTAGAAATCAACATACAGGATGACAACTGCTAATCAACAATTAAAATGCATCGACAATGACGTATAGATGCGATGAAACTATTGTCTGCAGAATATAAAAAAAATGAGGTGAGTCAAAGTAACGAATGCATAATAAAGGCAACACTGCTGTAACATCACAAAAAAATGTATTTATGTTACTTTTGACATTACAAACTTCTTTAATAGTTAAATAATATAGTGAACATATATATATATACATATAGTTTTTTCAAATGCCCAGGTTGTCAGTTCTATATCTCTAGCGTTTTCTCCCAGCATGGCGTATTTGTAACCTACGTTTGAGGTTGGTGCACATGGAAGGACATCCAATTTTCATATCATCTTGTATTTATATTAATCATTTTAATTTTAGGGCACAAAGAATGTATTTGATCAAATATAGCATCAAAATTATAACAAGATCCTGTAAGATTCACTTCTGTCAAATTACTGCTAGATCCTACATTTTTAAAAGCACGGACTAATTCTTCTTCAGGTATAGCACAGCGTTTTAGAGTCAAGTATTTTAATTTAGGCAATTTTAGAAGAGAACACACTGTATTTATACTTATATGCCTTGCGCATTGTAGAGAAAACTTAGCAATTTTTTCACACTTTGATATTTCTATAAATGCTCTTTCTGTTAAACCATGTCCATGAATTTCTAGAATTTCTAGGCATTTATGTTTCTTCTGAAGAAAATATTCAACATCATCATCCATCAATTTTGTGCTATAAATTACGGTTAATCTAGAAAGCTCTTTGCATTCATCTGCTATAGATCTGAGGTGACGACCCAGCAAGGTACGGCCATAGTGTATTATCAGAACTTTTAAGTTAGAAAACTTAGAAATTAATTCATATTCAAAATTATTACATCCCACAAACTGAAGATGTTCTAGGTTTTTAAAATTTGCTGTTAAAAATGAAAAGACTTCATTTATATCAGCCTTTTCATTGAAGAGGTGTAATTTTTTTAATTTTAATCTTTGGTGATAAAAATTTGACAAGATATCTATAGCATTTTTTTCAAAGGTGCTACATTTTAAAGCACTTATGGGAGGAAAAGTTTTTAGGAGTGAAAAATCTGTGGTTTGGGAAACATGAAACCATCGATTCCTCCAAACAAAAGCATCGTCACAAATGAGGTATCTCCACTTCTGACATACGTGTGATAACGATGTAATGAGATCACGAGTACTAATGTAAGAAAATATCATTTGAAGGATTTCTAATGGTAAATCATCAATTGTGCAGGAACTCATGACTTTACTTCAAACAGCTCACCTTGATGTTCCCAGTAAGTAGTATAATTCTGTTCCTGCAACAGACAAGTCATACACTTAGTTTTGTTATCTATAAAAAATAACTACAGTTTAACTAAACTATCAGATTCATAGGTTTATGCCTTTGCAAACACAAGCTCTCCATACATCTCTATCCTGAGATGCTTTCCAATCATTCTCTCCCGCCATTAACTGTTAGTCTCCCAGTTATTTTATATGGATGGGAAACATGGACTCTTACTTTAAAGAAGGAGAAAAGATTATGAGTATTTGAGAATAAAGTTCTTAAGAAAATATTTGTATCAAAGGAAGATGAACAGACAGGTAAATGTGAAACACTACTTAACTATGAGTTACATGATCTTTATGGGAAACCATATTTAATAAGAACAGTTCAATCATGTAGTCTGTGATGGACAGGCCATCTGGCACAAAAGAGGAAACAAAGAAGGGTATGGAAACTTCAGACATTTTTCTAAAAAATTGTGGAACTCATTTAATTATAATATATGCAAATTTCTTAAAATATAATACTTAATAACCCATAAATTAAATGTCTCGTAAGAATGAAACTTAAACACATCATTTTGTATCATGCAGTGAATGTTTATACAAAAAATCAAGTCTCTAGCTCAAAAAATGTAGAAAATAGAATTTTCACCCATCTCCCGCCTTAATCATGATTTCAGGATAATAGATTATACAGGCATATTTGGAAAACATTAGCTTAGGATAGGGATGTATAAAGAGGCTATGTCTGCAGCATGACCATGAACTTGCAGGTTTGACAGTACCAGTGAGTTAGTTCTTTGCTCATTATGGGAAAGAAGGTGCAATAAAGTTAATGCTGGCAGTAAATTCAATATTGTAACATAACTTCAATATCATTAACGACCAATAGTTCAAAGCATAACTATTTCATTTATCAAATAATGTAGTCGTAATATTGTTTTATGAGCAGCTTCATAGCACAAGCAATTAGACACTCTCTTTCCACCTCTGGGTACCAAGAGTTCAGTTTTTGACAGTTTGGGAGAAGATATAAATTCAAGAAGAAAAAATTTAGATCCATGAATTTGTTGTTGTTGTTTTCAAATGCTGGGCCTTGGCAATGAAGCCATTAGTGTTCTTGCTCTCCAATATTTCTCTATGGTGGATCCAACAGGTTTGTAGATGTTCTTCGTTCATTTCTTCGTCTTTGTTGCATAGAAGACAATTTGGATTCGTGTAGATTCCTATTTTATATAAATGTTTGGCCAAATAGTCATGTTCTGTAAACAGTCTAAATTTTGCTTCTGTACTTTTACGTGGAATTTCTGGAATAATATCTGGCTTCTTTACTAAAATATTCAATTTTTTGTCTTTGGCTTTATTACATACATCTTGGTTTTGTTTGGTTTTATATTTGTTTTTAATTAATCTTTTTATGGATGTGAAAGGTAAGCTTTTAGTAGTATTCTGAATTAGCTTGGAGCCTTTTTTGGCAAGAAAATCAGCAGTGTCATTTCCAGCAATTCCACAATGTGCAGGTATCCATTGCAATTGAATTATTTTCTGTAGTTTTTTAAGTTGTTGAATTATTTTGTAGCACTCTTTAATCTGTATTGAGTTTAACAAAATATAAACTACTGAAAACGTGTTAATGTGAACAAGGCTTCTGCGAGTGCTCACGAAGTTCCCCGATCGGTTGATAGAATCATGAGATGACTTTTTTGTCTAAGGGTGTACACCCTCACCCATAATAGCAATACAGAAAAAAATACTTTGCGTAACTTTCTGATTCACCATCATAATAAATTAATTATATGTATAAAACTTATTCAACAGCTGCACTAAATATGCTCAGAATGAACAAGTAATGATGAACAAGATAAAATACAAATCAAAGTATTACACCCTAAATATACAGGGCATCTCTAAAGTCACTATACATTTCAATGACGGAAGCCAATTGTTGAAAAATCAATGTTATTGTTAAGTTTTACACATATTCTTTCTACATGACTGCCATCTTGGTGAAAACACATACTCCATATTTTAGCTGTGAAACGAAATGTAGATCCTAACATTAAAATCGTAACAGGCGTGCTTCTTCAGCGATATGATTCTGTATATCAAGCAGACATGATAAGGGCATTTCCATAGAGTGAACAGGTTTGAGAATGCTTGCAATCTATCATCAGCTCGTTTTGACTGTTGAATTATAGGTTGGCAATCCTGTAGGTTAATAATTAAGTTGAGTTATTGTCAACTTAGCACATTTTAGTTGATTTCTTTAGGACACCTTGTCCAGAGTGACGTTTCTTACTTTGTTGACCCTGGATGTCGACCCCGACTCCCTATTTTTGTGGTCTA
Organism: Diploptera punctata; assembly: GCA_030220185.1. Lineage (NCBI taxonomy): Eukaryota > Metazoa > Arthropoda > Insecta > Blattodea > Blaberidae > Diploptera > Diploptera punctata. Next base: position 2,913,954 of record JASPKZ010007290.1, on the reverse strand, counting down.
AAGAACTTGCATATCAAATCTCTCTCCCTGAGAATTTCAAACTTCTTGTTCTTCTGGATGTACATTTTCTCCCAAATAGTGAGTTCATTTGTATTTTCTAACAGTTTTAAAAATGTGGCATTTACTTTGATTTTATGTTTTTCTGACCAAATGTGAACAGCTACTGCAGATTTTTCTACTTCTTTTTTTTTACATTTCTTATGTGTTCCTTCGTTCTAATGGCTAAATATATCTTTTTCCCCCAATGTATATCATATTGCAATCTAATTTCATATGGAAGTTCTTTGGACCAAAAAAAAAAAAAAGGCATAGGAGTTTATATCCAGGACCAACAACATAATCGTCAGTCTGGACAAACTGAAGATAAAACAGAGATGTTTTGAAACATATCCTAAAGGAATCAACTAATACAAGGTGAGATGACAACAGACTCAACTTATTTATCAAGAAGCTGTTAATGTTACTTCGTGAAACAATTTCACAATTTTGGTTGACCTATGAGCCTCCAAATCAAATCTTTTCCCTGGGAATTTAAAAATTCATGACATTATCCTTATACTTGTGGATCTAACTTTGCTCCCAAACTGTTAATTCTTCAGATTTTCTGTTTTAATAATTTTGCATTCACTTTAATTCTGTTTTTCTGACCAAACATGGCCAGCTTAGTGCTGATTTATGTACTACTTAATTTTTTTTTTTACATTTCTAAGGTGTTCTTTTATTTCACTGTTCAAATTTCTTTCTGTTTTAAGGGAAGTAGATTATACAGGAATGATTGGAAAACATCTCAGAATTGAACTTTTAGGCCTATAGCAAAAGTCACCATGATGTTTAATTTAAGATTTGAAATAAAATTCTTTATACTTGACATCATATCCCCGATTGAGGGTCTTTCCACTTTTCAGCGGTTGCCCTTTTACCAGCCGGCTGCTGGCCCTTCACATCCACATGAGTCAATCACAGAGGTAGATGATCAACAGCCAGTGTAGGGGTGACATGTGGTCAGCATGTCAAGTCCCCCAGCCGTTATAGCTGGTTCCTCAACCTGGAGCCGCTACTTATTGTAGCTACCCAATTGCCTCACGATGCTGGGTGGGCACCGGTCCCATACTGGCCGAAATACCATGAGAAAATTTCGTCCCCCATGGAGACTCAAACCAGCGCAAGTCCCATAGCTCTGCGCCAAGGCTTCCTACCTTAACCGCTCGGCTACGGCGTGGGACATCATATCCAGTCTCTTAATTAAACCGGTTTCAAAACCTAGGTGGTTTCATCTTCAGTAATATCTCAACCGATGTTATGTCATTCAGGAGAACTGCTTCTTGAGATAGCAATGAGTGGAGAGCTTATGTATATGTGGGCATGAACCTATGGGTTCCACAATGTCATTGAGTTAGTTTATCTATGTATATTTTCTCACAATCTGCACATTTTATCTGGTGAATTTGTGACTTTTTGCCTTCATCTACCTTGTCATTTTTGTTACTCTTAATTAGTTTATTTAAGTTGTAATCACTTTTTTTATAATGAATTTGTACAGTATATTCTACATCTAGTCCCATGTCCCCACTCTGAGCATCCTTCACCTTAAGCCTCTTTCATCCATTCAACTCTTGTAAACTTGTTCTCCCTCCCATATTTATATATATATATATACAGGGTGTTGAAAATAACACAGACAACAGAGGTGAGGTAGTATATTGAGATAAGTTGACCGTTTTTTAATAAGGTACCAATGTCAGGAAATGACTAGTTATTATGTATCAAGATCAGCGTTAGTTCGAAGGATTTGAAGACATTACTTGACAACACCTCACAGGTACGGAACCTATGATACGTGGTTTCGCAACGGAATGTAGCTAGTATATGATGGAGCTCCAGCTCACTTCGATGTCAAAATGAGGAGACATTTTGATACCATGTATCCAGGTTGATGGATTGGCAGTCCCATGGACTCTGAGATCACCTGATCTTAATCCTCCCGACTACTTTTTATGGGATGACATCAAACAGTTTATCAGACTCCAGTAGAGTCATGTATGGATCTTATAGCCCAAATCCAAGCTGCTACGGAAACAATTCAAACAAGACCAGGCGTATTTGAACATGTGGACCAATGGTTATTCTGTAATGAGATGGGAGGTGGATATTTTGAAAACTAGATATGACTGTGAGAGTATTATCAAGTATTGAGTCTTGAAATCCAACTAATCAAACTCTTTGAGAAATTAGCTACTCATAATGTGAAAACACATTATTTCCAGACATTGGTACATAATTAAAAAATGATCAACATATCTCAATATACCACATATCTACATTGTCGCTGTTTTTTCTGCAAACACCCTGCATATATATATATATTAGGGCATTAGATAAGTAACAATTACTTACTTACTCACTGGCACTATCGAACCCGTACGTTCATGGCCGTGCAGACATAAGCTATCCATACATCCCTATCCTGAGCTAATGCTTTCCAATCATTCCCTGCATAATCTACTTCCCTCAAATCATAGTTAATGTTGTTCTCGCAATTATTTTTTTTTAAATTCAGCAAATTTAACATTAAATTAGCACCAAACAAATTATTACAGTTTGAATTAATTAAAACCAATAAAAATATAAAGATTGATGATGGCAACAAATCATGGATTTATCAAATTCATTATAATTATTGCAAAAAAATATACAAAGGAAATACAAAAAGTGACTTGAATACAAGACAGAAAGAACATCTTACAAATGTTACAAATGGAGAAATAGTAGAACCGGCAATAGCTGCACATGCATGGCCAGAAAAGCACACAATCAAAACAAAGGCCAAATTACTGAAACAGATAAATCTAAGGTAACATTTACATACAAAAGAATAAGGAGAAAACTATGAATTTTAAAATTCCCGGGGAAAGGGGAAAATATTTGATTTGGAAGTTCATCGGTCAGCCAACAGAGGGAGTAGAAATCAACCTACAGGATGACAACTGCTAATCAACAATTAAAATGCATTGACAATGACATATAGATGCGATGAAACTATTATCTGCAAAATATAAAAAAAATGAGGTGAGTCAAAGTAACAAATGCATAATAAAGGCAACACTGCTGTAACATCACAAAAAATGTATTTATGTTACGTTTGACATTACAAACTTCTTTAATAGTTAAATAATATAAGTGAACATATATATACACATATATTTTTTTTCAAATGCCCAGGTTGTCAGTTCTACATTTCTAGCGTTTTCTCCCAACATGGTGTATTTGTAACCTACGTTTGAGGTTGGGGCACATGGAAGGACATCCAATTTTCATACCATCTTCTATTTATATTAATCCTTTTAATTTTAGGGCACAAAAGATATATTTGATAACATATAGCATCAACCTTTTCACGATATCCTGTAAGATTCACTTCTGTCAAATTACTGCTAGATCCTACATTTTTGAAAGCATTGATTAATTCCTCTTCAGGTATAGCACAGTATTTTAGAGTCAAGTATTTTAATTTAGGCAATTTTAGAAGAAAATACACTGTATTTATACTTATATGCCTTGCGCATTGTAGAGAAAACTTAACAATTTTTTCACACTTTGATATTTCTATAAATGCTCTCTCTGTTAAACCGTGACCATGAATTTCTAGAATTTCTAGGCATTTATGTTTCTTCTGAAGAAAATATGCTACATCATCATCCATCAAATTTGCGTTATAATTTATGGTTAATCTAGAAAGCTCTTTGCATTCATCTGCTATAGATTTGAAGTGACGACCCAGCAAGGTATGGCCACAGTGTATTATCAGAACTTTTAAGTTAGAAAACTTAGAAATTAATTCATATTCAAAATTACTACATCCCACAAATTGAAGATGTTCTAGGTTTATAAAATTTGCTGTTAAAAATGTAAAGACTTCATTTATATCAGCCTTATGAATGAAGATGTGTAATTTTTTTAATTTTAATCCTTGGTGATATAATTTTGACAAGATATCTATAGCATTTTTTTTCAAAGGTGCTACATTTTAAAGCACTTATGGGAGGATAAGTTTTTAGGAGTGAAAAATCTGTGGTTTCGGAAACATGAAACCATCGATTCTTCCAAACAAAAGCATCGTCACAAATGAGGTATCTCCACTTCTCACATACGTGTGATAACGATGTAATGAGATCATGAGTGTTAACGTAAGAAAAGATTGTTTGAAGGATTTCTAACGGTAAATCATCAATTGTGCAGGAACTCATGACTTTACTTCAAACAGCTCACCTTGATGTTCCCAGTAAGTAGTATAATTCTGTTCCTGCAACAGACAAGTCATACACTTAGTTTTGTTATCTATAAAAAATAACTACAGTTTGACTAAACTATCAGATTCATAGGTTTGTCCTTTGCAAACACAAGCTCTCCATACATCTCTATCCTGAGATGCCTTCCAATCATTCTCTCCCGCCATTAACTGTTAGTCTCCCAGTTATTTTATATGGATGGGAAACATGGACTCTTACTTTAAAGAAGGAGAAAAGATTATGAATATTTGAGTATAAAGTTCTTAAGAAAATATTTGTATCAAAGGAAGATGAACAGACAGGTAAATGTGAAACACTACTTAACTATGAGTTACATGATCTTTATGGGAAACCATATTTAATAAGAACAGTTCAATCATGTAGTCTGTGATGGTCAGGCCATCTGGCACAAAAGAGGAAACAAAGAAGGGTATGGAAAATGAACTTGCAGGTTTGACAGTACCAGTGAGTTAGTTCTTTGCTCATTATGGGAAAGAAGGTGCAATAAAGTTAATGCTGGCAGTAAATTCAATATTGTAACATAACTTCAATATCATTAATGACCAACAGTTCTTAGCGTAACTATTTCATTTATCAAGTAATGTAGTCGTAATATTGTTTTATGAGCAGCTTCATAGCACAAGCAATTAGACACTCTCTTTCCACCTCTGGGTTCCAAGAGTTCAGTTTTTGACAGTTTGGGAGAAGATATAAATTCAAGAAGAAAAAATTTAGATCCATGAATTTGTTGTTGTTGTTTTCAAATGCTGGGCCTTGGCAATGAAGCCATTAGCATTCTTGCTCTCCAATATTTCTCTATGGTGGATCCAACAGGTAATACTTCACAGGTTTGTAGATGTTCTTCGTTCATTTCTTCGTCTTTGTAGCATAGAAGACAATTTGGATTCGTGTAGATTCCTATTTTATATAAATGTTTGGCCAAATAGTCATGTTCTGTAAGCAGTCTAAAATTTGCTACTGTAGTTTTACATGGAATTTCTGGAATAATATCTGGCTTCTTTACTAAAATATTCCATTTTTTGTCTTTGGCTTTATTACATACGTCTTGGTTTTATATTTGTTTTTAATTATTCTTTTTATGGATGTGAAAGGTAAGCTTTCAGTAGTATTCTGAATTAGATTGGAGCCTTTTTGGCAAGAAAATCAGCAGTGTCATTTCGAGCAATTTCTGTAGTTTTTGAAGTTGTTGAATCATTTTGTAGCACTCTTTAATTTGTATTGACTTCATTTTGAAATTTATTTATTCTGTATAGTAATTGTTGGAGTAAAATATGAATAGCCGTTACTTCCGCATCAAAATTTGTTCTGTGGTATCCTACTGGTTGATAAAATGAAAATAATGCACATGTAATTCCTGATCCTGAGTTGTTATCAATAGTAGATCCATCTGTGTAGACATGTAACCATTCTTCTGGTGGATATCTCTTATTCACAGCTTCTAATGCTAGAGCTTTTAGTACAGGTGTGGGAGTTTTAGATTTTGTAATTGGTTCTTCTAGATTTAGCTGAATGTTAATTGGTTCAAAAGCAAGAGGGTTTTCTCTGATCAAAATATTTTCTTTAGATTTAGGAAGATTCAAATATGCTTTTATTTCTGTTACTTTGGACAAGAAACTTGTTTGTGTTTTCAACTTGGTTGGTTGTAACTGTCTTTTTTCCCATTTTGATGTTAACCGTAACATTTTTTCATGTTGTGTTATTGCCTGTTCCTCTAAAGTTAAGACATATTGGAGGGTTCTGAGTTAGTGCTTGCATTGCTGTGATTTGGGTTGATTTAGCTGCGCCAGTTATAAGCCATAAAGCCTGATATTGGCATACTTCTAGGCGATTCAGGTAAGAGTTATTTGCTGTGATTATTACCTCTCCGTTGTACAGAAGTATTGGCTTGATGAATGTTTTATACGTGGTGTTCAGAGTCTGGTGATTATTACCCCACTTTGCTTCATTGCTTTGTTTACTACTGCTTCAATATGTTTTCTCCAAGATAATTTTGAATCAAAAATTGTCCCTAGATATTTTGTTTCATTTGTTTGTCTCAGGTTTGTTTTCTTGAACTGTAGATTTAGTTTAGGGACTTTTTTCTTCAAGCTAAATATTTGAAATGTTTTTTCTGTATTAATGGCCATTAAATTGTTGTGGGTCCACTTTTCTAATTGGTTAAGAGTCTTTTCCATAGAAAACTTAGATTTTTCTATTTGTGAGGAAGATGTCCACATAATCATGTCATCTGCAAAAAGAGCTGTCTTTATTTCTGTTTGATATAGCTGGTGGGAGATCGTTGATGTAGATCCATGAATTTTGAAATTCCCGAACAGGAGCTGATCTCGAAGTTCATCAATCAACAGCAGATGGCAACATTATAGATGGAGATTCAAACAAAAATCTAGTAGTCATAATGTCAGTTTAAAATGGGAGGGATATCCTCTTGAGAACTGCAGTTCTCGTGTTTAACAAAATATAAGCTATGAAGTAAGATAAGCCAATCATTCATTCATTCATCTTATGTTTTTTTTTTAAATGCCCCAGGTTTGTCTTTCGACATTCCTGGTTTCTCTTCTGGCATGGCATACTTGTAACCCACTTCTGAGGTTGGGGCACCTGGAAGGCAGGGTTACGTTGCCCCGATGATATGATGGGTGAAGATGATGATGATAATGGTGCGCCAGGAGAGTCCCTAATCCTAAGCTTAACCTAAGATGAATATGAATGATGATTGCGATGGCCATATGATTTCGGGGACCGTTTGGGTCTTAAAGTTTTCCTGACATTTGTCTTACAGGTGAGGAAAAACCCCGATAAAAACCTCACCGAGAAAAACTGTCCCGACCGGGAACCGAACCCAGGCCCGCTGCATGACAAGGCAGCATGCTACCCCGAGGCCACAGCGGTGGACTAGATCTTATAATGTTATTTCCCATATTTAACTATAAATAGCTCATTAGCGCTATTGAACCCATAGGTTCATGTACATCCTCACCCATAATAGCAATTCAGAAAAAATACTTTGCATTACTTTCTGATTCACCTTCATAATACATTAATTATATGTATAAAACTTATTCAACTGCAGCACAAAATATGCTCACAATGAATAAGTAATGATGAACAAAATGAAAGTATTACATCCTAAATACACAGGGCATCTCTAAAGTCACTATACATTTCAATGATGGAACCCAATTGTTGAAAAATCAATGTTATTGTTAAGTTTTACACATATTCTTTCTACATGACTGCCATCTTGGTGAAAACACATACTCCTTATTTTAGCTGTGAAACGAAATGTAGATCCTAACATTAAAATCGTAACAGGCCTGCTTCTTCTACGATACGATTCTGTATATCAAGCAGACATGATAAGGGCATTTCCATAGAGTGAACATGTTTCAGAATTCTTGCAATCTACCATCAGCTCGTTTTGACTGTTGGCAATCCTGTAGGTTAATAATTAAGTTGAGTTATTGTCAACTTGGCACATATTAGTTGATTTCTTTAGGACACCTTGTCCAGAGTGACGTTTCTTACGTTGTTGACCCTGGATGTCGAACCCGACTCCCTATTTTTGTGGTCGAAAGAACTTGCTTATCAAATCATGCATGAGAATTTCAAAATTCTTGTTCTTCTGCATGTAATTTTCTTCCAAACAGTGAGTTCATTTGTATTTTCTAACAGTTTTAAAAATGTGGCATTTACATTAATTTTGTTTTTCTGACCAAATGTGAGCAGCTACTGCAGATTTTTCTACTTTTTATTTTACATTTCTTATGTGTTCCTTCGTTCTAATGGTTAAATTTATCTTTTTTTTTTTCCAATGTACATCATATCACAATCTGATTTCATATATAAGTTCTTTGCACAAAAAAAAAAAGGCGTAGGAGTTTATATCCAGGGCCAACAACATAATCATCAGTCAGGACAAGCTGAAGATAAAACAGAGATATTTCGAAACATAGCCTAAAGAAATCAACTAATACAAGGTAAGATGACAACAGACTCATTAAGAAGTTTTAAATGTTACTTCCTAAAACAATTTCACAATTTAGGTTGACCTATGAGCTTCCAAATCAAATCTCTTCCCTAGGAATTTCAAAACTCTAGACATTATCCTTATACTTCTGGATCTAAATTTTCTCCCAAACTGTCAGTTCTTCGGATTTTCTGTTTTAATAATTTTGCATTTACTTTCATTCTGTTTTTCTGACCAGGCGTGGCCAGTTTAGTGCTGGTTTATGTACTACTTAATTTTTTCTTGCATTTCTAAGGTGTTCTTTAATTTCACTGTTCCAATTTCTGTTTTAAGGAAAGGATTATACAGGGATGATTGAAAAACATCTCAGGATTGAACTTTTAGACCTATAGGAAACATCACCATGAGGTTAATTTAAGATTTAAAATAAAATTCTTTATACTTGACATCATATCCAGTCTCTTAATTAAGTGGGTTTCAAAACCTAAGTGGTTTCATCTTCAGTATAATCTCAACTGATGTTATGTCATTCAGGAGAACTGGTTCTTGACATAGCAATGTGTGGAGAGCTTATGTATATACGTCAGAGTTAGTTTATCTATGTATATTTTCTCACAATCTGCACATTTTATCTGGTGAATTTGTGATTTTTTGCCTTATCTACCTTCTCATTTTTGTTAGTTTTAGGGTTTATTTAGGTTGTAATCACTTTTTTTGATAATATGAATTGTACAGTATATTCTACATCTAGACCCATGTCCCCACTCTGAGCATCCTTCATCTTAAGCCTCTTTCATCCATTCAACTTCTAAACTTGTTCTCCCTCCCATATACATATTTTAATAAGGTACCAATGTCAGGAAATGACTAGTTGATTATGTCGCAAGATCAGCGTTAGTTCGAAGGATTTGAAGACTCATTGCTTGACAACACTTCACAGGTACAGAACCTATGATACGTGGCTTCGCAACGGAATGTAGCTACTATATGATGGAGCTCCAGCTCACTTCGATGTCAAAATAAGGAGACATTTTGATACCATGTATCCTGGTCGATGGATTGGCAGTCCCGTGGCCTGTGAGATCACCTGATCTTACCCCTCTTGACTACTTTTTATGGGACGACATGAAACAGTCTGTTTATCAGACTCGAGTAGAGTAATTTATGGATTTTATAGCCCAAATTCAAGCTGCTACAGAAACAATTCAAACAAGGCCAGGCATATTTGAACATGCAGACCAATGGTCGCTCTGTAATGAGATGGGAGGTGGATATTTTGAAAACTAGATATGACTGTGAGAGTCTTGAAATCCAACTAATGAAACTCTTTGAGAAATTAGCTACTCATAATGTTGGTTGGTTGGTATCTAACGTCGATCACTTGATAATCATTCGCTCTCTTGCACTCCAATATTTAACAGAAAGGCTGGTCTCTTCTACAAAAGCTGGACAACGGAGGAGATGGTTTCTTTCCATATCTTCATTTAAATTGCAAAAGGGGCATTTAGGTGAATCTGTTATGCCAAGTCTGTGTAGGTGTTTATTCTGGCAGTCTGAATGTTGCTACTGCAGATTTTCTTTGTAATGTAGTAATGTCATAAGCTTGTAGATTTTCCCATTCCTTTCCAGATGTTTTGGTGGTGTATTCTTCTCTAAGTTTATTGATATATTTATTTGAGATAATTCTTTTGATAGAGTGAAAGGAAACTGGAGTAGAAGTTGGGTTTGAAACAATTTTGCTACCCTTCTTGGCCAGAAAATCGGCTATTTCATTGCATGTTACTCCACAATGGGCCGGAATCCATTGAAGTACAATTTTTTATGTAGACAGGATAACTGTTTTATCATTTTGTCACATTCGATAATTTTGACGCTTTTGGGTGTTGTGTCTCATGTTATAGTGAAAATGGTAGCTTTGGAGTCACATAGAATTACAACTTTTGGATGTGATATAAAAGATTTTGTAAACTTAAGAAAATTGCTAGAATTTCGCCATCAAAGTTTGTTGAATTTGTGTTTAGTTTACGATAAAAGGAAAAAAGTGGACATACTGCACCAGCACCAGTGCCATCGTCATTTGGTAGGCTGGAGCCATCTGTAAAAATATGTATCCATTCAGGAGCAGGGTATCTTAGATTTATTATTTCCAGTGACATTTGTTTTAAAATATATGGGGGAGTTTCAGATTTCTTTATGTCTTCTGTTAAATGTAGGTTATATTCATTTCCAAAAATTCTAGAGGGTTGTTTCTCATCTGCATATTTTCTTTTGAATGTGGAAGTTGCAATTTCTGTTTGATTTCTTGTACAATGCTTAAGAAGCTTTGCTGAGATTTTAAACATACTTGTGGTTTTCTTTGGGTCCAGTTATTATGGGGTAGCCTCAAAAATTTTTCATACTGTGTGATTGCGGTTTTCTTCTCAATTTCAAATGCTATGTTTGGGTTATTTGTTAAGATTTGCATGGCAGTGATTGGTGTTGTTTTAACGGCTCCTGTTATCAGGCGGAGGATTTGGTTCTGCAATTTATTAAGTTTACCCACTATTGTAGTTACTAGGATTTCTTCACAATAATGAAGTATAGGATTTATGTACATTTGGTAGAAGGTGTTTAGAGTTTGTGTGTTGCAACCCCACTTTTTCCCTAATTGTTTTAATAACGGTAACCTTGTTTCTATCTTTGTACATATATTCTCTGTGTTTCTTCCATGTTAATTTTGTGTCCAGAGTTATTCCTAAATATTTTGCTTCGTGTGTTTGAGTTAGTAATTCACCCTCCAATTTCAGAGTGACGGGTAGTGGTTTCTTTCTTAATGTAAATAGTTGATAATTTGTCTTCTGTATATTTATCTTCCACTGAGCTACAAGCCGGAGGGTCGAGGGTTCAAGTCCCGTTGGGGTCAGGATTTTTAAACTGACCCAAACCCTCTGGCGGCACTATGGCCCTGGGGTCGACTCAGCCTCTAACTGAAATGAGTACCAGACGCTTGTTCTGGGGTAAAGGCGGCCGCCACGCAGGGCTGACAACCCGGCTGACATAAAGTGCTGATTGTCTAGAAAAAGTGGGAGCCTTAACCTCCTACTACCCCAAGGGCCTCCTGAGGCCTGTAGTGGGATCACTTATATTTATCTTCATTAAGTTCTGGGATGTCCAATTCTCTAACTGTATTAGTGATTGTTGGGCTATGGTTAATTGTTGACTTTGGTTTTTTGGTTTGGAGACCCATATTACAACATCATCCGCAAAAAGTAGGGTTTTTGTTTGGAGCTTTTCTATATAATGTGAAAATACATTATTTCCAGACATTGGTACATTATTAAAAAATGATCAACATATCTCAATATACCACATATCTACATTGTCAGTGTTTTTTTTTGCAACACCCTGCATATATATATATATATATATATATATATAATTTGCTGAATTTTTTAAAAATAATTATTACTTATCTAATGCCCTAGTGTGTGTGTGTGTGTGTGTGTATATATATATATATATATATATAATTAGTAATAAGTAGTATTTATTTTTAAAAAATTCATACACTAGGGCATTAGATAAGTAAATTATTTTTTAAAAATTCAGCAAATTTAACATTAAATTAGTACCAAAAAAATTATTACAGTTTGAATTAATTAAAACCAACATAAATATAAAGATTGATGATGGCAACAAGTCATGGATTCATCAAATTCATTATAAAGATTGCAAAAAAAATACACAGGAAAAACAAAAAGTAACTTGAATACAAGACATCTTAGAAATGTTTCAAATGGAGAAATAGAAAAACCTGCAATAGCTGCACATGCATGGCCAGAAAACCACACAATCAAAACCAAGGCAAAATTACTGAAACAGATAAATCTAAGGTAAAATTTACATCCACAAGAATAAGGAGAAAACTATGAATTTTGAAATTCCCGGGGAAAGGAAAAAATATTTGTTTTGAAAGTTCATTGGTCAGCTAACAGAGGGAGTAGAAATCAACCTACAGGATGACAACTGCTAATCAACAGTTAAAATGCATTGACAAAGACGCATAGATGCGATGAAACTATTGTCTGCAGAATATAAAAAAAAAAAAGAGGTGAGTCAAAGTAACTAATGCATAATAAAGGCAACACTGCTATAACACCACAAAAAATGTATTTACATTGACATTACAAACTTCTTTAATAGTTAAATAATATAAGTGAACATGCATATATTTTTTTCAAATGCCCAGGTTGTCAGTTATACATTTCTGGTGTTCTCTCCTGGCATAGCGTATTTGTAACCTACGTTTGAGGTTGATGCGCGTGGAAGGACATCCAATTTTCAGATCTTCTAGTTATATTTATTATTTTAATTTTAGGGCACAAACAATGTAGTTGATCAGATATAGGATCAAACTCTTGACGATATCCTGTAAGATTCACTTCTGTCAAATTACTGCTAGATCCTACATTTTTGAAAGCATTGATTAATTCCTCTTCAGGTATAACACAGTATTTTAGAGTCAAGTATTTTAATTTAGGCAATTTCAGAAGAGAAGACAATGTATTTATAGTTATGCTTCTTGCGTCTTGCATAGAAAACGTATCAATTTTTTCACACTTTGATATTTCTATAAATGCTTCATCTGTTAAACCATTTCCTTGAATTTCTAGAATTTCTAGGCATTTATGCTTCTTCTGAAGAAAATATTCAACATCATCATCCCTCAATCTTCTGGTATCAATCATGGTTAATCTAGAAAGCTCTTTGCATTCATCTGCTATAGATCTGAGGTGACGACCCAACAAGTCAAAGCCATAGTTTATTATCAGAACTTTTAAGTTAGAAAACTTAGAAATTAATTCATAATCAACATTATCATATCCCACAAAATGAAGATGCTCTATGTTTTTAAATTTTTCTGTTAAAAATGTAAAGACTTCATTTATATCAGCCTTTTCATTGAAGAGGTGTAATTTTTTTAATGTTATTCCTTGGTGATATAAATTTGACAAGATATCTATAGCTTTTTTTTCAAAGGTGCTACATTTTAAAGCATTTATGGGAGGATAAGTTTTTAGGAGTGAAAATTCTGTGCTGAAGCAAATGTCAAACCATCGATTCTTCCAAAGAAAAGCATCTTCAAAAATGAGGTATCTCCACTTCTCACATACGTGTGATAACGATGTAATGAGATCACCAGTGTTAACGTAAGAAAATATAATTTCAAGGATTTCAAATGGTAAATCATCAATTGTGCAGGAACTCATGACTTTACTTCAAACAGCTCACCTTGATGTTCCCAGTAAGTAGTATAATTCTGTTCCTGCAACAGACAAGTCATACACTTAGTTTTGTTATCTATAAAAAAATATAGTTTGACTAAACTAACAGATTCATAGGTTTATCTCTATCCTGAGATGCTTTCCAAACATTCTCTCCTGCCATTAACTGTCTCCCTGTTATATTATATGGATGGGAAACATGGACTCTTACTTTAAAGGAGAAAAGAATATGGCTAATTGAGAATAAAGTTTTTAAGAAAATATTTGTATCAAAGGGAGATGAATAGACAGGTAAATGTGAAACACTACTTAACTATGAGTCACATGATCTTTATGGGAAACCATATTTAATAAGTACAGTTAAATCTTGTAGTTTGTGATGGCACGAATGAGGAAACAAAGAAGGATATGGAAACTCCTTACTCTAACGTATATGTTGGCAAAGTTTTAGAGGCCTATGGCACTTCTAAGTGCCCTAAATTACTACCTGCATGCAAATCTTTAAACTTGTTTTTCCACTTTTATTTCGACTGCATTTTTGTACATTCAAAATTGAATGGAATTCAGAAATGTTGTCTTAGAAGGTACAAATTTTTATTGCATGTCCTAAAAACAATGGGTAACAAAGTAATGCATGGGTTTCATGATAGAGGTAGTATTCTAAGAAAAAAAAAAATCTGTTTTGGAATGGAAACCTGAGGGAAGACGAGGCAGAGGAAGACCTAAAACCTCCTGGAGTCAGGGAATATGTTTATACATGAAGGTCGAAACACCTACAATTGGATGGACCGACAAAATTAGCTATTAGGAATCGGACGATGTCAAAGACATTCATCAAGCGATGATCTATCTACAAATTAAATCTATGCAATTATTAATTTTTTTGAAATTCTACGCATGATGTATAACTTTTCTTCCTCCCTTTGTATTCACATTATAAGAATTCTAATGCATGATGTTTTTCTAAATATTTTGAGGGCCTTGTAAAAAAAAAATCAGACTTTTACTAAAAAATTGTGGAACCCATTTAATTATAATAATGCAAATTTCTTAAAATATAATATTTAATAACCCAATGGTCGAAGAAACATGGACTTAATCTAAATACTGACAAGACACAGTGCATAATTATAGGACATCGGCGAATCCAAAGCATTATAAATTACGAAAATATCCCTACCATTCTCCTAAATGACAAAAATATCCCCTACAGCTCAGTAGTAAAAAATCTGGGTATCTATATGGACCAACACCTAGACTGGAAAATCCAGGTGAATAATACCTGCAAGAAAGTGTTCTCAATTCTTCACTCCCTAAATAGTTTTAAAAACTTCCTTCCTACAAAATTAAAACAAATACTTGTACAGACTCTTATAATGCCACACTTCGACTACTGCGACATATTACTGACTAATCTTACAACTGATCTATCTGACAGACTACAGCGTGCTCATAATGCCTGCATTCGATTTATATTCAATCTCCGTCGTTATGACCACGCGTCTCCTTCATTTCAGGTCTTATCATGGCTACGCCTAAATGACAGAAGAACTTTACATTCACATACCTTACTATTCCAAATTCTGCACACATATTTACCAACTTATTTAACAACACGTTTTCAACATTTATCGGCTCATCACAATTTAGGAACAAGATCACAAGACTCTTCTTTACTTTTGATACCACAACACAGGACCTCTCTGTACTCTGAATCTTACACAATGCCTATGGCTAGAGCATGGAACTCACTTCCCAGTCATGTCAGGGACTGTCAATCGCTATCATTATTTAAATCCAAATTAACTAATATCTTAAGTTCGACACAATGAAAACATTAACTGCATAACAACTATATAGAGCATTCCATTAATAATCGTCTAGGAAGCTACTTACTTTATTTTATATCATTTTAATTTTATTATATTCTATGTTTTTGTTAGTATTAGCTAGTATTAGACCCATCATCATTGTATTTTGTTTAGTCTGTATTTTAATATCTTAAAATTGTAATATGTACGTAATTTTTGTATAATTTTACTATTCGCTGGTTGAGTGGAAGAGAAGGCCTTATGGCCTTAACTCTGCCAGCTAAAATAAATCATTATTATTATTATTATTATTATTATTATAAAATAAATATCTCGCAGGCATGAAACACATCAATTTGTATCATGCAGTGAATATTTATACAAAAAATCAAGTCTCTAGCTCAAAAAATGTAGAAAATAGAAATTTCACCCATCACCTGCCTTAAACATTATTTGAGGGTAATATATTATACAGGGATCATTGGAAAACATTAGCTCAGGATAAGGATGTACAGAGAGGCTATGTCTGCAGCATGACTATGAACTTGCAGGTTTGGCAGTACCAGTGAGTTAGTTCCTTGCTCATCATGGAAAATAAGGTGCAATAAAGTTAATGCTGGTAGTAAATTCAATATTGTAACATAACTTCAATATCATTACTGACCAATAGCTCTTAGCGTAACGGCTGGTCTCTTAATCTCATTTATCAAATAAAATCATCGTAATGTTGTATTATGAGCAGCTTCATACCACAAGCAATTAGACACTCTCATTCCACCTCTGGGTCCTAAGATTATAATTCCATTATTCGATGTGGGGGTCTGCTGTATACAAATTGGCCAGGACAGATTTTTCTTGTTATTCTCCATTGAGAAAACTCCATTCCATCATGATGAAGATTTTCGGGCTGTAGGCCATGATCGTGAGGCTTGTAGTTCCCCGACGTCCCTACCGCTGACCCATCAGATGGCAGATATAACGTACAGTCGACTAGACCATCAAATAGCAATCTCATTGGAGCAATGGAAGTCCATAACGCTGACCAATCAGAACACAGATACAACCTACGAACACATCGCGGTGAACGTATAAATAGGACAGACAGCGGACAGAATTGCCAGTCTCAAGACAACCCTTGAGGATGCCAGACGCAGTCTCTGGCGAAACGCCAGGGAACTACAAGCCTCACGACCACGGCTTACAGCCCGAAAATCTTCATCAAAATCATCATAGCAAGTCCGGCCGTGAAAGTCTACGTGAATACATTCATTCCATCACTTTTTTGTACTCATGTCATCTATCTACAATGACGTAACAGCCCGACATTGGGTCTTAACCTCATCTTTGTTAGGAGTTACAGACCAAGTTAATTTAGTTCAGCTTATTTTCCTACAGTCATAAATATTATGTGGTCATTTATATAATAAAATTGGGAATTTTTAACATTATGAGGTTTTATTAATAAGAATTAAATGAATCGTGAATTCTTCTTACATCATACTTCTGTTTTTTTAAACACAGCATTGCAGTATCAACGACCATCGTCACCATCCTCAGCTGTTTTCACAACTTTTTTTTTTCCCCCCTTTTGCCGGTAATTATCTAAACTGCCATCTGGTGTTCTTTTGAAGGAATTATTTTCTAAACTGCCATCTGGTGTTTCTTTTGAAGGAACCATTTTCTAAACTGCCATCTGTTGTATTTTTGAGGAACTTAGTAATCAAGCTTGGTTCGCCTGGAATCTCGAAGTTCATGGTTCTAGTATGGTTTTTTTAATATATATTTTTTCCCAAACTGTTAAATCCAAAGGTTTGGATAGATGTTTCAAAAGTTTTGCTTCTTTTTCAATTCTATGATGCTCTAATAAACTATGTGCTGCTATAGCTGATTTTTCAATTTCTCCATTCTTTATGTTTCTGAAGTGTTCTTTTTTACGAGTTTCCAAGTTCCTTTTTGTTTTTCCTATAATATATATATATATATATATAATTATACTGTTGCAATCTTTGCAATCAATTTGATAAAATCCAGATTTTTTGTTGTCTGGGGTGTTAACTTTATTATTAGTTAACAGAAGATTACCCAGGCTGAATTTGTTAAATGGAGCCAATGTTATATTAAATTTTCTGAAATTTTTTGAAACTTATTATGAACTTTAGGATGGTAAGTAAATCTCTTGAATTTTACAGCTTTCTTGGAATCATGTTGTAGGGTGTAGTATTCCTGTAACCTTTTTTGTTGTTTAAATTTCTTTAATTTATTCTTTATTATGTCTTCATCAAAACCATTTATTTTAGCAACATGTAGAATATGATTACATTCATTATCAAAATCTTCTACATTACATGGAATATTTATCAATCTGTGTAATAGACTATTGAAAATTGCATGTTTATGTGACACATGATTAAAACCTGAAGATTTTATGTAGTTGTCAGTATGTGTGTCTTTTCTATAAATATTAAATTCAATTCTTTTGCTGTTGTTCAATTTCAATAGTGAATTTTACGGACTCATCCTGAAGATTAAACAATTTCAATGCATCTTGAATGCATTTTTTATCAATTACAGCGATAATATCATCCACATATCTATACCAACACTTGAAAATCAAAGGATAAGCATTGGTAATATGTGATTCAAGATACCCCATAAATAAATTGGCTAAAAATGGAGAAAGTGGATTTCCCATTGACAATCCAGAAATTTGTTCATAAAATTTTCCATTAAATGTGAAAAGTTGTTATCGATACAAATTTTGGTTAGTCTTAAATATTCTTCAATGATTTCTGCCTTTAATTTTAGTGAATTTAAACTTTTCCTTAAAAACGTGAGCAATTTGTCAATAGGACTGCTAGGAAAATAAAGAGATAACATCAAATGAAACCAGTCTATCATTCGGAGCCAATGTAATGTTATTCAATTTTTCTACCAATTTTATTGAATTTTCGATGCTCTTATTTCCAAATTGAGGTAGTTCATTAAACTTTTTGGCCAGCCATTTAGATAAATTGTAACATGGGGAGCCAATACTATTGACAATAGGCCTCATGTTTTTACCATCCTTGTGGCAATGGGAAATCCACTTTCTCCACTTTTAGCCAATTTACTGGTATATTCGATGGAAGCATGTTTGCTTCGGTTATTATGTTTTGTTTTTTGTTTATGTTTGGATTTCGTAATTAAATATCATTGGATAAACTAATTGATCATGTTTATGTATATAATCTCCCAGTATTAATTTATTACAGTAAAGTGTCACACTACATGCTTGAAAGACCCTTGGGATAGATGGATGTTGAGACTTCCACATTTCTAGACAATCACCAAGGGATGTCCACTGGGTTCTCAATCCTGCATGACAGCCATCTTTGTCCCAGAACATGCATCGGTACTCATTTAATTAAGAGCTGAGTAGACCCTAGGCTATGATGCCGCGCCAGAAGGTTTGGTCCAGCTAAAAACCCTGACCCCATTGAGACTCAAACCCACGACTTTTCGGCTTGTTAACGTGATTCCTCAAGTAACTAAACTACAACGGAATCATTTAAATTGCTTCAAATCACAAACACATTTTATATTGGGTCAGAGTTACTGAAAAATTAATTAAAATGGAAATACAGTGAAATTCTTGATTTCTTGTACTACAAAAAGGTGGTCTTATCTCATTTGTGTGCTGGTATGTATGCCCAAAAATTATACAGGGCTCGTGTATATAAATATATGTAAAAAGTTTAAAAAATAGTAGCTTCATAATATTTTTGTGTCATAATTTTCATATTTTGTTATTATGATTTCATATTTTGGTATAATGTTCTTCATATAATTCCTCATTCTACTCATAAGACATGTAAAATGACACTACAAACAGTGAAGCAAAAAGTAACTATAGGAAACACTATAAGTAATATTATAAA
The DNA here is from genome assembly GCA_030220185.1 of Diploptera punctata. Taxonomy (NCBI): domain Eukaryota; kingdom Metazoa; phylum Arthropoda; class Insecta; order Blattodea; family Blaberidae; genus Diploptera; species Diploptera punctata. The sequence continues at coordinate 2,894,688 of JASPKZ010007290.1, read as the reverse complement.
TATAAATACAGGGATAAGACAAGGCAATGGCTTGTCTGCAATACTATTTAATTTGACTCTCGATAAAGTATTGAAAGAATTTAATGTAACGGGCAATATACTATACATATACATATATATATATATATATATATATAATATATAAAGCCTGATATGTCCCTTTAGGGCAAAGGCCTCCCTGTACAGGGGTTAAGCTCTATTTGAGAGTGTCACCCGATGAGCTACTCCGTGGTGAGAAGTTGACTTGGATGTAGCACTTGGTTTGTATACACTGTCTGTTCTGTGATTAGTTAATACACAGTTGGCTCTCCATCGTTCTCCAGCTTTTCCTGCATCTGGCGACTCTGGACCATTGTGCCCCTGCTCGTTCTTTGAAGATGTCAGCCCATCGTTGTCTTGGTCTTCCGCACTGTCTCTTGCCTGTGTACGGTCCCACATGGTTGTTTTTATTGTCCACCTGTCGTCCTGTATTCTTGCGACGTGGCCTCCCCACTTCCATTTTTTCCTGATGGCTTGTTGTGCGGGATCAGTTGTTGAGGATATCGCTTGAAGTGTTGTATTCGAGATTCTGTCCTTGAGAGTTATGCCTAAGATTTTCCTCTCCATTTTCCTTTGGCATACTTGGAGTGTGTACTTCAGTATGGCAGTAAGATTCCAAGTTTGGCAGCCATATAACAGTGTTGGAAGAACACAGGTTTGTAGTGTTTCCATTTTGAGTTTCCGGTTGAGTGACTTGTACAGCAGTATAAATTTCAGATATACCATATAAAACTAAAGAAATATGTGCACATGCTGACAATATTGTCTTGATTGCTAGAAATCTACCCGCCTTACAAGAAATGCTATACACAATTGAAATGACTGGAAAGTCAGCTGGGCTGGATATAAAACTAAATATATGAAGATGGGAGTAAATCCAGTCAATAATACAATACAAAGACTTAACATAGGAATTATAATTTTGAAAAAAACTGCTACTGTTACATATTTAGGAGCAAAGATAAATAGCAAAGGATTAATAACAGAAGAAATAAACAACAGAACATTAACAGGAAACAAAGCATATTTTGCAAATCTCAGTTTAATAAAACCAAAACTTAACTAGGACAACTAAATTAAAAATATATAAACCTTGATTAGTCCCGCGCCGTAGCCGAGTGGTTAAGGCAGGAAGCCTTGGCGCAGAGCTATGGGACTTGCGCTGGTTCGGGTCTCCATGGGGGAAGAAATTTTCTCATGGAATTTTGGCCAGTATGGGACCGGTGCCCACCCAACATCATGAGGCATTTGGGTAGCTACAATAAGTAGCAACTCCAGGTTGAGAAGACCAGCTATAACGACTGGGGGACCCGAAATGCTGACCACATGTCACCCCTACACTGGCTAGATGATTATCTCTGATTAACACATGTCGATGTGAGGCCAGCAGCCGGAAGTTCAGCAAAGTGCCTTCTAGGCCTGTTGCGCTTGGATATTTTTTTATTAGACTCGTGGTAACCCCTCCATGGTATCTTTACCTTGTCGTGGTAGAGTGGCTTGCGTGCTTAAATGATCCTGAGAGCTAAGCCGGCGGTAGCATTGCTACCGATAGGGTTACCCATGCCGGACTGGTCGAAGGTGATAAGCCAGACGAAAAAAGTACCTTGGGCAAAAGAGTGATGATCTTTCACCGTAAAAATACAACCGTCAAGAAATGCGGACATGGGTTCATCTGGGGTAAAATTTTCCGGAGGTCAAATAGTCCCCCATTCGGTTCTCCGGGCGGGGACTACTTCAGGGAACCCATGCCAAAGAACTATTATTCTACCAGTTATATGGGTGCGAAACATGGACTCTTACTTTAAGGGAGTAAAGGAGATTACGAGTATTTGAGAATAAAGTTCTTAGGAAAATTTTTGGACCAAATAGAGATGAACAGACAGGTGAATGGAGAATACTACATAACAATGAACTACATGGTCTTTATAGGAAGCCAGATATAATAAGTACAGTTAAGTCTCGTAGACTACGATGGGCAGGACATCTTGCGCGTATGGGGAATGAAAGACGTGCATGGAAGCTTCTTGTAGGAAAGCCAGAGGGAAAACGCCCAGTTGGTAGACCAAGAATGAGGTGGGAGAACAACATTAACTATGATTTGAGGGAAGTAGATTATACAGGGAATGATTGGAAAGCATTAGCTCTAGATAGGGATGTATGGAGAGCTTATGTCTGCACGGCCATGAACCTATGGGTTCGATAGTGCCAGTGAGTAAGTGAGTAAGTAAGACTCGTGGTAACATACTCTGCTGAAACATGGGTGTTAAATAAAGAAGATGAAAATGCTTTACGTATATTCAAAAGAAGGATAATAAGACGAATATATGGACCAGTATTGGAAAACATTACATGGAGAATCAGATCAAATTCTGAAATTGATCGTATACTCAAGAGAGGATCTTGTAAGATACATCAAGTCACTGAGATTGAGATGGGTAGGACACATTGAAAGAATGGAAGATGGAAGAATACCAAAACAATTAATACATGATGACATAATAAGAGTAAGGAGAGGAAGACCGAGAAAGAGGTGGCTGCAGGATGTGGAACAAGATTTGAGAAAGATGTGAATATGAGGATGGAAAGAGAAAGTACAGGATCACGATGAATGGAGGTAAATTGTGAAGGAGGCCAAAACTCTCAACAGTTTGGTGCCAAATAGAAGGAGGAGGAGGTTACTCGAATCCTTGCGATCCCGAAATTGGTCCATGACCATGAATCCATTGGACTTAGCCTCGCAACTCAACGTATCATCCTACTTGGGAAGTCCCAGAAGGCTGATTTGTCATAATCAACTATCATTGCTCATCAATGTCTCGGGTTAAAACCTGGTTGGAATCATGGATTTTTCAGGGAATAAAGTTTCCATTAAACACAGTGAGAAATTTTTGGCTGTTTCCATTAAGTGCAGTGAGAAATTTTTCTAAGTCCGAGGCAGACACCACGCGCATGCACCAACAGGGTTTTATTTTCAAATTATTTCCCACCATTTACAACAAATTTTACATTTTTTCTAATGATTATTTGAACATATTTTGGATGAGGTACGTTTTTTGATGGACACATTCTACACTTACACCCTTATGCCACTGATGCACTAAACACTTTAAAACACGTTTCGTACTATTTTTAACATTTTGGAACCATTTTATAAACATTTCTTACAATTATTAAATATTTATAAATATGCGAAATGTGTGCATAGTGTTCTAGAGATGCGGAAATGCTAACATCCGCTGGTGGCTCTCAAATCGGAGTTACCAACATTTGAAAATAACATATTTAGTGTTAGTGTATGTAAAATTTGTTTATAGTTTACTAAAGATATGCATGTAAATTGTTTTGTTAGGTTAGGGAATGGGAAGTTGGTTTACGTCCATTTTTTTAGCATTTGGGAATAAATAATATGCGTGTAAATTGTTTTCTTTGGTTAGGAAATGGCAAGTTAGTTTACGTCCACTTTTTTTTAGCATTTGGGAAGTTATTCCCAAAGTTGGTGACACCGACTGCAGAGCCATCTACAGGAGGCTACATTAACCATTACAGCAACTCGTGCGTGCGCACTGCGATTCTCTGGAACTTGGAAGAATTTGTGTCTGCCAAATAACCGACTTTTTCCCATATTTTTCTATGATATTTAACTATATACATAACATGAAGACGTGGCAGCCATATTGATTTTAAAGAATATTCTATACAACAACAGTGCAGCTAACATAGGGTATGTACTTCAGAATTTGAGAACTTACGGATAAGGTGTCTAAACCGTCGCACATGAATTCTTCTAAGTTCTATAGAATCGCAGTGCACATGCACGAGTTGCTAAAATGGTTAATGTAGCTTCCGGTAGATGGCTCTGAAGTCGGCATTACCAACTTTGGGAATAAATTCCCAAATGCTAAAAAAAAAAAAATGGACGTAAACTAACTTCCCATTCCTAACCTAACAAAGCAGTTTACATGCAAATTATTTATTTCCAAATGCAAAAAAAATTGGACGTAAACTAACTTCCCATTTCCTAACGTAACAGAACAATTTACATGCATATTATTCAACAAACTATAAACTAATTTTACTTACACTAACACTAAATATGGTTTTGAATTATTTTCATCATCATCATCATCATAGTACACTCACGAATTTAGGCCATTTGTTGACCTGTTTCGGCCTCAAGAGAAACACCATCCAGAAGTCTTTTGAGTGGACGTCCTGGTCTTCTTCTTCTTCCTGCAGGTTGATATCTTAACATTAGTTTGGGTATTCTGTGATCTTCCATTCGATGAACATGTTGTATGAATTATTTTCAAATGTTGGTAACTGCGATGTGAGAGCCTCCTAGCAGATGTTACATGAAGCATTTCCGCGCCTGTAGAACTCGATGTACAATATTCACATAATTTAGAAATATTTAAAAATCATAAGAAATGTTTATAAAATGGTTCCAAAATGTTTAAAATAGTACCAAACATTATTATAAATGGTTGAAAAGTGTTTAGTGCATCAGTGGAATAAGAATATTACATGGAAAATTGTGTACGATGGTTTATACACCACAGTCGAACCTACTATTTATTTTTGGGTCTTGCATTCTTTTACAGGTTAGAGTGCTTAAATTGCATTAGGTTAGCTTTTAGGTTGGTCCTTCACAGGTTAGAGTACTTAAATTGTGTTAGGTTAGCTTTTAGGTTCGTTAAATAGCATATATAATGTTGACTGCATCGAGATATTCCATAGAGTAAACCACTTCGCGTTTGTCAGCGCATGCGTATGGTGTCTGCCTGGGACTTGGAAAAAATTCTCACTGCGCTTAATGGAAGGATTATCCAAATTTTTTTCTAAGTTCCAATCATATACCACGCACATGCGCCAACAAATGTAAAGCAGTTTACACTATGGAATCACGCAATGCAATCAACATATGCACAATACTTAACGAACCTAAAAGCTAACCTAATGCAATTCATGTACTCTAACCTGTGAAAGATCAACCTAAAAGCTAACCTTGCGCAATTTAAGTACCTAACCTGTGAAAGAATGCAACGACCAAAAATAAATAGTAAGTTCTGAAATTCTAAAGTGTTGGCTGCGCTGTTGTTGTATAGAATATTCGTTAAAACCAATGTGGCTGCGTCTCCATGTTACGTATATAGTTAAATATCATAGAAAAATATGTTAAAATAATCGTTAGAAAAAAATGTAAAATTTATTATAACTAGTGTGGCACTATGGCCCTGGGGTCGACTCAGCCTCTAACGGAAATGAGTACCAGACGCTTGTTCTGGGGGTAAAGGCGGCCGTCACGCAGGGCTGACATAAAGTGCCGATTGTCTACAAAATGTGGGAGCCTTAACCTCCTAACCCCAAGGGCCTCCTGAAGCCTGTTGTGGGATCACTTTACTTTTAGTGGGAAATAATTTTAAAATATAACCTATTGGCGCATGCATGTGGTGTCTATCTGGAACTTAGAAAAAATTCTCACTGCACTTAATGGAAACATCAGCCGTTCTCATATAATTAACTAACTCACTGGTTCTATCGAACCCATAGGTTCATGTCCGCACAGACAAGCTTTCCATATATCCCTATCCTGAGCCAATTTTTCCAATCATTCCCTGTATAATCGACTTTCCTCAAATCATTGATAATGTTATTCTCCTACCTCATTCTTGGTCTATCACTGGGCATCTTCCCTTTGGTATTCCTACAAGAGGCCTCCATGCAACTCTTTCATCCCCATATGTGCCACATGTCCTGGCCATCGCAGGCCATGGGACTAAACATTATATCTGGCTTCCTATACACTATTATGTAGTCTTCTCCATTCACTTGTCTGTTTATCTCTTTTTGGCCCAAAACTTTTCTAAGAACTTTATTCTCAAATATTCGTAATCTTCTTTCCTTTAAAGTAAGAGTCCATATACCACATCCATTTAATAGAACTGCGAGAATAACTTGTTTTATATATTTCGAAAGCAATCTCAAAGAAGCCGTGCTTCGTTACTGCCTCCAAGGCAAAAGATCGCTGGGACGTCAAAAAAAAAAATAGAAAATTTCTCTTTTAAAACCGTAACAAGCCACATGGCCTAATACTTGCATGGATGATATATTTTGAGTCTTTCAAAGGAGTTGGGACGACAAAAGTCCCTGTAATGCAGAATAGCAAGCATTTCCATAATTGAGTCTATGTTTAATTCTTTTGTGTATGTTAATAATTACCTAAGATATAGATATGTTGATCCTTTCTCAGAAAAATTCCTTAAAATAAAGTGAGATATTGATTTCAAAATCTAAAATCAGCTTATTTGAGATATAAAATTTAAAAAAATACTACTTACTATGACCTTGAAAAACACGTGGTGATCCACACAGTAGATTTACATGAACTTCGTTGTTGTTGTTTGTGCTCTGTGAAGACGAGCGTAAACAACCACTCTCGCCGCAGAATACGAAGTGCTCTGCGCGACTGTGCCCTCCTGCTATTTCTGGAAACTAAAATATATCCCTCTAGCGTTACTATTAAGAACTACACAGATGGCAGCACAAAAATATGCGGGAAATATAAATAGTAATAATTCTATTTCATATCCGCCGTACTTTCTGACTTGCGGGCAAGGGTTCTAAGATTTTAATTGTAAAATTCTTCTAAAGTGGAGGAAATTGGTATAAAGGCATTAACTTTTAGTAGAAAAACAACCTGAAATATATATGCAAATACCATATGTGTGTCATAGATTACATATAATTATATTGGACATAATTTCATGTAGGTCTCCACATTTTGTATTTATTATATACGTAAAAACTAAGAAAACACTGTCCTAGGGGTGGAAATCGGTATACAGGCAGGTCAACTTCTGGATCTTACACAGACATAAATTTATACAAAACACTGGAGTTACATGGAGATGTGTCTGTGAGCATCATTCATCAGTTACAAGTCAGTAGTACATACAATGCCACGTGGAAATGAAGAGAAAGCAAGAGTTAGTGCCTTCAAGGATATGGGCCTTTCTAATCGACAAATAGCTACGAAATTGGGATGTTCAAGATGTGTCATTGATAATTTTATCAAACTTGGCTCTAAATATGGAAAAAATGGGAAGTATGGACGGACAAGAAAATTGTCTGACCACACTAAATGTCTCATTTTACGTAAAGCAAAAGGTAAGAGTATGTTTTCTTCTCAAATCCACGCTGATTTGAAGTTGCCAGTAACAGCCAGACGAGTAAGACAAATTCTGTCAGGAGACAAGAACCTAAAATTAAAAGAAGTCTTAGTAAACCACCTCTCAACAATGCACATATGAAAGCTAGAATGACTTTTGCTGAAGAACACATGTCCTGGACCTCAGAATTGAATAAAATAATATTCAGTGACGAGAAGAAGTTTAATCTGGACAGGCCTGATGGCTTTCAATATTACTGGCACGACCACCATACTGAAGAGAAAGTTAGAATGAGTAGAAACTTTGGTGGTGGAGGCGTTATGATTTGGGCAGCATTCTGCTTTAAATGAAGATCAAAAATAGCATGGATACATACCAAGATGAATTCTGAGTCCTACACTGAGAAGCTTCTGGAGTCCGAATTGATACGAATGTATGAGGAATTTGGCGAAGATCTAATTTTTCAGCAAGATAATGCTTCCATTCACGTGTCTGACAAATGAAAGGAGTGGTTCAGGAAGAAAGAAATACCACTTTTGACGTGGTCAGCCAGAAGTCCTGATTTAAACCAGATTGAGAACTTATGGGGGATCCTGGCAAGGCGTGTGTATCGCAATGGATGGTAGTTTGGGACAGTGACTAAGCTGAAAAATGCTATTTGGGAAGAGTGGGCTTCAATCTCAGTGGAAGAAATAAGCAATGCCAAAGAGAATCTTACAAATAATTAAGAACAATGGAGGTTCAACTAAGTTTTAGAACTTTGTGCTCAGTCTTTTTGGCTTAATCTGTGGCATACACAAGGTGCCTTTATACTAATTTCCACCCATATGTGAGATTGGTTTCAGTTTTCATGTACTTTTTTGGACAGAAATGAATAATTAATTTTGACATTATTTGTGTGTTAATAAATGAGTTGGAGAAAATGTTTTAACATCTCATCTCACAAAGTTCCGTGTCTTCATGATACCAGTTTTTATTACTTCCATCTTCAGTCAAATTCCAACTGAGTTGGAATTTTGACTGAAGATGGAAGTAATACTATACTTTTGAAACCGGTATCGTGAAGACATGCAACTTTGTGAGGTGAGATGTTAAAACACTTTCTCCAACTGATTTATTAATATAAATACCTCATAGTGTTTCCTCCCACTGTAATTTTAATTAAATTTATTTGTGTGTTTAACTTTCACAGGGAAAGAACACTATGAGGTTTAATTTAAGAATTAAATTAATGTTTTTGTTACCTCACCTCATATCCTTTTTCTTCTATACTGCAGTTTCGGAGCTTATCTCCATCGTCAGTAGCCTCTGGTTGACCGGTGTTATGTCGTTTCTTGGCGGTTTTCTTCTTACTTCTATCGGTGGACCAATGAACATCTGGATCAGGTCAAAATTTGCAGGAGTTTCAAAATTCATGAGTTTGTCTTTCTTGTTTTTTTGGATGTGGATTTTTTCCCAGACTGTGAGTTCCTTTAGTTTATCTGTTTGTTTGATTAGGCTAGCTTCTGTATCAATTAAATGTTTTTCAGACCAAGCATGGTTGAAGGAACACCTTAGAAATGTAAAAAAGGGTGAAGTGGACAAGTCAGCTGTAGCAGCCCATGCTTGGTCTGAAAAAACATTTAATTGATACAGAAGCTAGCCTAATCAAACAAACACATAAACTAAAGGAACTCACAGTCTGGGAAAAAATCCACATCCAAAAAAACAAGAAAGACAAACTCATGAATTTTGAAACTCCTGCAAATTTTGACCTGATCCAGATGTTCATTGGTCCACCGATAGAAGTAAGAAGAAAACCGCCAAGAAACGACATAACACCGGTCAACCAGAGGCTACTGACGATGGAGATAAGCTCCGAAACTGCAGTATAGAAGAAAAAGGATATGAGGTGAGGTAATAAAAACATTAATTTAATTCTTATTTGTGTGTGTTTTACACTCAATCACTTCCTAATTTAAGATAAAAAAATGCCAAAGAAAGAGTAAATAAACTTGTGTTCACACTTCTAACAAGTTCCTTTATACCAATTTCCTCCACTGTACTTCATGAAATTGCCTTTTGACCTGTTTTCACATCAAGTGGGACTTAATGAATCTTCCCATCTAGTAAAAGGGCATCCAACATTTCTATGTCTATTGGTTCGAAAATTGAATTATATTAAATTCTAAAATTTGCAATCTGGTGGTGTAAACTTTATCGCTAGATTGTGCACCAGATTCTTGCATTAAATTACAAATCCCTCTGCAGTACTCATTCTACACTCCTCTCTGTACACAATACAGGACTACATCATCTATGTAAAATGGTCTGCCGAAGGGATGCGTAAATTGAAAATCATATTAATGCCATCTATCTGACCAACAAGGAACCAGAAGTATGAAGAGTACAGTAGAAAAAAACAGTATTTCATTTCAGTTTTGCCTTAGTTTTTGTATTTTGATCCTTTGCCTCTTCAATTCATTTCTATACTCCGACAACTCCTATCCTCTGATTCTAAATTCTCAGATCCTGCTAAGCATCATCCATAATTTATTCCTTGGGCTTCCACTTTGGGTCCTTAATCAATTTATGCCCAAAAGCTTTGTTTTTAATATTTTTTTACATTCATATAAAAGTGTATGTGGATCAAAAGAGGTGATTATATCATATGCTTTTATGAAAATAATTATTGTTCACTCCTTGGGAAATGAGTTTCAAAAACACAACACTAGGCACTGAATTAAATGATGGCAAACAATCAGTTAACACTAATTATTAATTACTGTAAATGTTTAGAGTGTTTACATCAGGAATGTCAGAGTTTAAAATATTTTAACAACTTGGAATCATATTTTACTCAATGTATACAGTAACAAAATTTTATAACAGCACATAATCAAATCACACATAAAATAACTATAATTGAGAATTGAAAAAAAAACATGGTATTGGTAACATAAATTAAATCTGAGAAGTGATAAATATTAAACATTGAATCTAAATTTTTATTATTGATTTCGTACATCTCAATGATGGATAAATCATATTTGAAGAGAAAAATTATACGCTCAGACTGGGACTTGAACCCGGGACCCTTGGGTCTCTAGACCAAGTGCTCTACCAACTGAGCTACCTGAGCAAGTACCGATCTAAACGCAAATCTTTCTCTATATACCGTACTGGCTGTAATGTATAATTCCCAAATATGTCTTCTTAATAAAGGAGCCACCATTTGCAAGATAGAAGCATGGCTTCACAGCATTTGGTGGATGGAAATTACAATGTATATAGAGAAAGATTTGCGTTTAGATCGGTACTTGCTCAGGTAGCTCAGTTGGTAGAGCACTTGGTCTAGAGAACCAAGGGTCCCGGGTTCAAGTCCCGGTCTGAGCGTATAATTTTTCTCTTCAAATTGAATCTAAACTTTACTGGCTATAAATGTAGTGTTAATTCCCATTTAAAGTTTTAGAAGCCACTAGACAGCATTAGTGGAATGAAGTTCACTGCTATCTGGCACAGGAATCATTTTAGTACAGAGACAATCTTCTAATAAACCGATAGCCTAATATAGCTTAAATCTTTAGAGTGCTAGTGTAATGAACCAGAGATATTGGGGTCAAATCCTAATTTAGGCATATATTTTTCTCTTCAAATTAAATTTGTCATTAGGTGAGAAGTGATAAATTTAATATTAAACATTAAATTAGTATTGTTACATGTGTAAGCGGCGTTTGAATTGTGCAGGTGAGTAGCCCCTAGCGAGTTAGTGACCGCAGAGCCTCTTGAATGGTCTGGAATGTGTTGCCAGACTTTTCCGCCAGCATCTCCTTCTCCTAGGAGAAAGATCGGAAGCCAGAGGTTTCTGGGCTTCGAAGTTGCTCGAAGCTATTACTAGAGCTTTCCTCCCCCTCCTGTATAAAAGAGCGGACAAGAAGTCTGGTGAGTCAGTTTGCGATAAATAGTCCGTGACAGCTAGTCTTGTATTGGATGGCGAGAGATTGTGAGCATAACTGTGAGGAAGGATTGTGTCTGCAACAGTGTAATAAGTGATTATCTTATAAAATTTAAAAGAAGAATAGTTGTTAAATCAATTTGTGTTTGAAGATAAGGGTCGTATGCAAATACATTAGTCTCTACTCAAATTACTTCCAATCACTGGTGAGCTGAGATCGAATTAACGGCCGCCTTAACCGGTCATGCATGAATGTTGACGTTTTCTTAATATTGGCAACGAATTACCCAGAATTCTCAGCGATAAAACCACTTCCGTTATTTTCGTCTGCTATAGAGGAATGCATTTATGCTTGCATCCCGCAAATAATACCGTATACAAACACGTCTGCGACGCGCAATATTACGCCGATTCTCCTGTTCTTCCAGTTGGTAGACTCTATCAAATTCCTCTTCTCCGCGTATACCGAAAACATGATAGAAGTCTTCAAGGTCCGACATCTTGGATAAGTTTCAAACCACATTGGTTACCATCGGTTCCCTTCGGGATTTTCACATAAGTTTATATCTTGAGCTACGATCTTAAGGTACCTTGTCAGGTAGCTTACAATTATTATCGCGTGAATAGATTTCTGAGTAAGAAAAATGTGTTTGAATAAAACTTTATCAGCAGAGAACGCCTTTTACTGTCTAATGCGTTCAAACATTCGACCCGTCTCCTTCGCCTAGGAGAAAGATCGGAAGCCAGAGGTTTCTGGGCTTTGAAGTTGCTCGAAGCTATTACTAGAGCTTTCCTCCCCCTCCTGTATAAAAGAGCGGACAAGAAGGCTGGTGAGTCAGTTTGCGATAAATAGTCCGTGACAGCTAGTCTTGTATTGGACGGCGAGAGATTAATTGTGAGCATAACTGTGAGGAAGGATTGTGTCTGCAACTGTGTTATATGTGATTACCTTATAAAATTTAAAAGAAGAATAGTTGTTAAATCAAATTGTGTTTGAAGATTTAGTGGTAATTGTTAGAAAAAAATAAAGTGGAAAGAAGAATTTTATATAACAATTGTGTATTCATTTAAGTAGAAATAAGTAAAAAGGAAAACCCTGTGCAATCGGCTTAACTTCATATGAAACAGGTTATACAGACTTGCTTCATGACCATGATTTTCAATTTCCTACCCAAAAACCTCTTAATTTTCTAATGGATATGAAATGCAGCAAAACATTCATTGTGGAGAGCCACTTTACATTTGATGCAATGATTGATTGTTGCTGAACTGCAGAGGCACATCTTATAAATCTTGCTTGAGTACCCGGTAGGTGGGCATGGTTGTTGTATCTTATATCTTAAAGCAGAATTTTAAGATCATAATGAATATAAAAGTTAAAGTTAATAATTTTGTATTTTAAAATTCTTTTAATATTTAAATGTAACTTAAATAAATAAAATCATCTAAATAATTCATTGTTGGTTATTGTTGAATAAAAATTTCTCAGTAACAATTAATGAAATTGCACTACATAACACTTTTTGTAAATAATGCTTTTAAAAATTGTTTTAAGACATTGTTGTCAAATTATAAATCCTTCTGTTATAACTGTAATAAGAACACCTGCCTAACTTCACATTCTTAAATGAAAGTAAACTAAACTCTGATTGGATGTTAAAACAATTAACTTTCATATTTAACAAATCAATTTAAACCTTATATTTAAAGAACCATTAACCAATAGAATTTAAATATAATATCATGTGATGTAATAATGTTCTTTAAAATTATAAAAGAATTACACTAGTTATTCTGCATACAACTTTCGACAAAAATAGAAGCAAGAAGAGCTCTCCTGATAAAATGTGATATTTAATACAAGCAGAATAATTGATTCAAAAAAAGAAAATAATTTAATTTTAATTGACGGTGAAGAATAATACCACCTACATTTACTTAATCTGCTGGGAACTTTAAGAAGTGAGTAAATTTGCAATTATTTCTACAAGAAACAGTTTTTAGTCATTTTAAAGTGTTTTTCTATCCAGTGTACCAACTACTGACCCTAAGAAGAGAATCCGGCTCTACCGAAAATTAAACCCAATCTGGACCAGTAATTCTTTTCGGGACACAAATCATCCTTCAAAATGTTACTACAACATCGGGCATGAAGAGAATTACTGCTTCAAAATGTCACCACAATGTGGGATGAAGCAATTTACTACTTCAATCTACTGACACTTGGGAAGATGTTGATATTTTGACTGTCCCATTCTGATCTTGCTGTTTTTCTTTCAGGGCTAAAAGTGAAATAATTCTAATATGCAATAACTCTGTCAGGCACAGTTATGTTCCTTGCCTCTGGTTCCAAGGATTGCGGGTTCAAACCCGCCAGGGCCGATACATTTTTTTAGGATGGAAAAATCCTAGGAGCAAGACCTCCAGAAGGGAAATTAAGCTGTAGGTCTCGAGTCTGAAGACTTACAGACTCATAAAAGAACTAAAGCCTGAATACAAATGCTTCTGTGCAAAATTTACAGATATTCTTCATCCTAGTAATACCTCAGGTGCCCACTGTGTTGACTTACTGATGAACTTCCAAATTAACTCTTTCTCCTGAGAACTTCAAAATTCATAATTTTCTTTTTATTTTTGTTGATGTGAATTCTTTCCCAAACTATGAGTTCCTTAGATTTATCTGTTTCAGTAACATAGCTTTTGTTTTGATTCCATGTTTTTCTTACTATTGCATATATATATATATATATATATATATATATATATTACAAATGGTGAAATCAAAAAATCAGCAATTGCAGCTCATAGTTTGCTAGAGAATCACGTAATTGAAAAAGAAGGTAAACTTTTGAAACATTTCGTAAAACTCTTGGAATTGACAGTTTGGAAAAATATATACATTCAGAAGAACAAATTTAGATCCATGATTTATGTTGTTTTTGACTCAACATAAATTAAAGAAACCTCATAGTGTTTAATACACAAGTGATCTTCTTGGTGATATAATATTAAAATATATATGTAGTCAATATGCCCATTTCACCAATTAATGTTTTAAAATGGTCAACAAGTTTCTACAGCCAAGCTGTCATTCTCAAGACCAGATAGTGTTATTTCCTACCTACATAACTTAGATCCATGAATTCTGGTGAGCAAGATTTAATCTCAAAATTCATGAAAATAACACTAGATGGCAGTTTAGAAGACAATGGATAGGAAAAAATTCAAGTCATAAAGATGGCAGAAGATAATGATTGTCCTGTGCTTTGCAAAACACATGAGATAATTACGACTCATTTTATTTATTAGGGAAGGAAAACAAGCTACCTGTTGGGGTTTGAACATGTGACTAGTGACTTCACCCAAGAAAACACACTTATTGTTATGAGACCTCAAGAATATATGAAATCCAGCCTCTCATCAACAGTAGAATAATCCATGGCAGATCAGACCTACGAGGTCCTTGATCTACAAGATGGCTTCTCGCCTTACATCCAAAAGTGTTACTCATAGACATGGACTATCATCTACGAGGGTGAATCAAATATAAACTGGAATTATTGTTTACAATTTTATTGAATTAACAAAAAAAAAATACAAAACCACCACCTCATTTTTCTACATAGTCTCCTGCATTTCCAACACACTTTACCCATCGAGTTGGCAACTTTTTGATGCCGTCCTTGAAGAATGAGGGATGACGTGTAGTCAGCCAGTTGTTCACGAACTCCTCTACCACTGCATTGTCACCAAACCACCTTCCTCCCAGGTCTTCTTTCAGTGGCCCAAACAAATGGTAGTCACAGGGTGACAAATATGGACTCTAAGGAGGATGTTCCAGAGGTGCCCAATGCATTTTCGTCTGTTTTTCTTGTGTGAACCAAGCAGTGTGTGGCCTTGCATTGTCATGCAGCACAATCACATTTCGGATCGGTTTCCGGCGGCGCTTGTTGCGATATGCTGCTTTCCGAAGCTTATTCCAACGTGTGAAGCAATTTCAGAAATTGTTACACGCCGATCCTCCTCAATAAGGTCCCGTACAGCACGAATGTTGTCTGCAGTGTTGCTTGTTCGTTGCCGTCTTTGGTGGGGCTCATTTTACACTGAATCCCGGCCCGCTAATTTTTTTTGCGCCAATCATACACCTGCGCCTTCGAAAGGGTTGCTTCCCCTAACTGCGCATGGAGCCTTCTCAAAATTTCAGAAGGTTTAGTGCCTTCTTTCGCCAAAAATTAATAATAATGCATTGCGCAACAGACGTGTGTACCTCTTGCTCGCTCATGGCGTACTGAAGCAAGCGGCCGCTCTTCGGAGTGTGACACATCAAGATCCCTACTCCAGACACCCCCATCAACTTCCCCTCCAAACTGCAACCTTTGCAGTTCGCTACCAGAGCCTCCAGATACAATTTACAGTTTATATTTGATCCACCCTCGTAGTATTGTATAGGGGACATATTGGTCAGCATTTTGATCTCCCAACTGTTATAGCTGGTTTTCTCAAACTTGAGTAGCTTCTTATTGTAGCTATTCAAATTCATCATCATGCTGGGTGGTCATTGGTCGCATAGTGGTTTGAATTCCATGACAAAAATTTCTTTCCCCATATTGGAGTCAAACCAGCACAAGTTGCATAGCTCTTCACCAAGGCATCAAGCCTTAAACTGCTCGGCTATGGTGTGGGATCGACAGTATTACCCGTTTAAGGAGTAAGTGCAGTTGTTGACGGAGGGCATAGAGAAACTTCATACTCTGTGTATGAATGCAGAGGGGAATGGGACGTGGGACGCTGACAGTGTACTCTGCCTTATATGACGTCACGTGTAGTAACAAACAGAGCTTCGTAATTCTTCTGCCTGCAGAGATATTTTGAATGACTAATACAATATAGCAAGAAAAGTATTAAATATTATTAAATGTTGCTATATTTGGAATGAGAAACCGCAGGACTGCACTGGATTGGGGCAAGTGAAGAAGGTTCTCAAGGAGGCCCACATGCAGAAATTAGTTGTGCCACAGATAACGAAGATAACATCTGTAAGAATAAAACTAGTTGAAAATGGTCCTCAAAACATGTGTAAGGCTCAAATCTATGAACGCATTAGACTGTTAAAGTCATTCTCTGCCTGTACTCTGCTGAGAAAGTTGTATCCAAATTCGTTTTTGTATATTCAAAAATCTGTTCCTAAGCTACCTGGCGAGGTGACTTAGGTGAGAAACAAATCGTGAGAATCCCGATGGGAACCGATGTACTTTGAAACCTTGCTGCTTTATCCAAGATGTCGGGCCTTGAAGACTTCGATCTTGTTTTCGGTATACGTGGAGAAGAGGAATTTGATAGAGTCTACCGAGAATTCACTGGAAGAACAGGAGAATCGGCGTAATATTGCGCGACGCAGACGTCGTTGTATACGGTATTATTTGTGGGATGCAAGCGTAAATGCGTTCCTCTAGCAGACAAAAATAACGGAAGTGATTTTATCGCTGAGAATTTTGGGTATTTATTGCCAATATTACAAAAACGATGAGTTTCATGCATGACCAGTTAGTGGGTAGCTAATTTGATCTTTGCACTTGCTCATGGTAAGTCAGCTCACCAGTGATTGGAAGTAATTTGAGTAGAGGCTAATGTATTTGCATGCGGCCCTAAGTAAGAAAACAAAATAGGAGGTAAGCTATATATTTCCAAATCAATCTCTTGATATGAGCAGCAAGAGGGAAAAGATTGGATGATGGAGACTGGAATGTCAGAGAGATGCGGAGTAGAATAACAGTAGATCATTTGGACGCAGGAAGATGTGAAACCTGCTAAATACATCTCTTGATGTTATTACCTCATAGTGATAGTTTCTATGAATTATACAAAACATAAAAAAAATCCACTGACAGTTAACTGCAAATAATAAGTCTAATTTATGTCATATTTATACACACAG
Organism: Diploptera punctata; assembly: GCA_030220185.1. NCBI lineage: Eukaryota > Metazoa > Arthropoda > Insecta > Blattodea > Blaberidae > Diploptera > Diploptera punctata. Next base: position 2,877,611 of record JASPKZ010007290.1, on the reverse strand, counting down.
ATTGATTCTCAAATTATTTTTTTAAAGAGAAAGTTTTTTCGTCTGAATCAGGATTTGAACCCAAAAACTGGTTTTAGCAACCCATGCACTAATCATTGTGTTATCCATGTATCCCTGTTCAAACACAAATTTTTCTCTCTCTTTATAATCTCGTTTTCTAGTATCATGAATCTTCATTCACAATGCAATTGGCCGGCTTCTCAATCAAGAAAACTCTATGAGATTATTAATACTATTATTATAGCTTTAAAGGTTTTATTATCATGTCATACGTAAATTTATACACTCAGTAAATTATTTTTTGAAGAGAAACATTTTTGACTGGCCAGAATTTTATAAATACCACTGTGGATTTTTATTCAATACATTAATCCAGCTGTAGTGAAGACACAAATCCAGTATATAGTTATAATTCTTGAAGAATTGTGATCAAAATAAAATATTGTTAAAACTGCAATCATGGTTGTACTTTGGTTCACAACTGACTGATGTTTTTTAAATATTAAAACCTCTGGAAGTTAATAGTGAGTGGAGAACATATTTTTAACGACTCACCTCATATAATTTCAAATTTCTTTGATACCGGCAGTTTCAGAGAATATCTTGTGGCTTCCACTGATGACTGAAGAGGGACAAGATATTGTCTGAAACCGCCGGTATCAAAGAAATTTGGAATTATATGAGGTGAGTCGTTAAAAATATGTTCTCCACTCACTATTAATGATATAACCTCATAATGTTTACTTCCCAATATTAATTTAAATACACCTCTGGAAGTTGTCTGAAGTCTGTAGAAAACAAAGTTTTTCAAAAGTGATGGCCCAAAATATAGGGATAAGAAGTAAAAAACTTTGAGTAAACATTGGTCCAGAAATTAACTGATTATAGAATGTAATTTGCTGTTGATTGCAGCTTGCTGAATAATAACAACCACTGCATGCTGAAACCTATCTTGAAATTTCTCTTAGAGAAGCATTGTGATGTACCAAGGCTGAAAAATTATGTTGTTTTTAACTACTAGGAACAGAAATCGAAGCCAAAATCCAGCATTGACAACCCACTGTACAGAGCAGATGAGTTAAGAACAAAGTGAAGTGAGGCGGGTAGTGGGGGTTATCCAGTCTGGCAAAACAGTAGTTGTATGTTAATTCCTAAAAGCAGCAGTGGGGATCTTGAAATTTGCTCCATGTAGACTTGCATATGAATTAGCATGGGAAACTTTCCTCGTGGAAGATCTACGCACAAAATTCCTGCTACCTGCTACTAAACAGGAAACTGCATTGAAGGAAATAAAAAAAAAAAAGAAGAGAAAAGAATTACTAGACGATTTATATATTAAATGAGGTTCAATTAATAAGAATTAAATGAATCGTGATTTATTTCTTACCTCATACTTCTATGTTTTTTTGAACACAGCACTGCAGTATCAGCGACCCATTGTCACCATTGTCAGCTGTTTTCACGACTGAAAACAGCTGACGATGGTGACAATGGGTCACCGATACTGCAGTGCTGTGTTTAAAAAAACATAGAAGTATGAGGTAAGAAGAAATCACGATTCATTTAATTCTTATACCAGACGATTTTTATGCAACAGATGCAATGATCAATCGAGACTGGACTGGACCAAACAATAAGATACACAGTGCAATAATAAGACTGGCAGTGCATGGATATCACCACAAACTCTGCAAAAATTCAAACTATCATGATCCGTCAAGGGACTGCATGTGTAAGCTCTGTGATAAACCGTGTGAAAGATATAATTTCAGTGTCTGTTTAAAGAGAACACAATCGTTGCTGGTATACAGCAGAGACATAAACTAATGCACATTTGTGCGCGCTTTTCCTATTATTATTATGTTAATTCATTAATGTAAATACCTCATAGTGTACTATTTAATTTTGTACTAGAGCATGCCATCAAATCTCTAGAGGATGAAGAAAGCCTACAACTCTATGGTATTAATAAGCTGTTAGTTTATGCTGATGATGTAGTACTATTGACCGATAGCGAGGAAATACTAAAGGACAAAACGCACACACTACTGAGTAACACTAAGAAATTAGGACTGGAAGTAAATATCAATAAAACTAAATATATGCTCACACATAGAAATTTATTATATAATGGAAAATGAGGGAAATTTTGAGGAAGTGGCTGAATTCAAATACGTAGGAAAAATAATCACAAATAGGAATGAGATGCACAAAGAAATTAAACATAGGCTCAATTCTGAAAATGCGTGCTATTATGCATTACAGAAATTTTTGAAGTCCCAACTCCTTTCAAAAAACGTTAAACTGAAAATATATAAAACTATTATTCTACCTGTTATATTACGAGGGTCATACTGAAAGTCGTGAGCAACTCATTGTTAAAATTCAAATTTCAACAATGTAACAAAAACAACTGCAGGATCGTAATCTACAGACTTTATACCACAACATTGCCGTTTTGTGGCTTCATAGCTTCTATCATGTGACCACACGCAGTGTTTCCAAAATGGCAGACATCAATGTTTTGTTTCGACAGCGCGCTGTCATTGAATTCCTTGTTAAAGAGGAACAATCTGCTGTTGATATTCACCAAAGACTTGGTGCTTACGGAGATGCCTGCATGGGTGCCAGCAGTGTTAGGAGATGGGTGAAACATTTTAAAGATGGGAACACGAGTATCAAAGATGAGCCTCGTAGCGGTCGCCCACGCTCTGCCTCAACGGATTGCAACAACGAAAGAGTTGATGCGCTCATTAGAGACGACAGGCGTATCACAGTGAATGAAATCGCTACAAAACTTGCAGTAGGACACAGTGCAGTGCAAGAAATGATTCACAGCTTAGGTTACCGAAAAGTTAGCGCCCGTTGGGTTCCACGTTTATTGAGTGAAGACCACAAACTTCAGAGATGAACCATCACCCATAACCTTCTTCAGAGATTTCGAAATGAAGGTGATGATTTTTTTACCAGTATTGTGACAGGTGACGAAAGCTAGTTTCATCACTACGAGCCTGAAACAAAGCACCAGAGTATGGAATGGTACCACTTGAATTCGCCATCAAAGAAAAAAGTGAAGACAGTGCAATCCGTTGTGAAAGTTATGGGCAGCGTCTTCTGGGATGCGCAAGGTTGCATTCTGGTTGAATTTCTTGAACCTGGACAAACCATAAATGCTGCCCGCTATATCCAGACACTTGTGAAGCTCCGTCGTGCATTGCACGACAAACGCCCTGGAAGGAAGATCATTCTGCAACACGATAACGCGCGTCCTCACACTGCTCGTGCCACTGTGGAGAAGATCAGGACATTTGGGTGGGAAACTCTTCCACATCCTCCCTATAGTCCAGATTTGGCACCCTCCGACTGCCATATTTTCGGTTCTGTGAAGGAGCAGATGAGAGGCCAACGCTACGAGACGCTGGAGGATATTCGGAAAGCAGTGCATCAGTGTCTTCGAGCAGCTGGAACGGACTTCTATCATAAGGGAATTTTCAAGCTTGTAGAACGCTGGACAAAATGTGTGCAAAGAAATGGAGACTATGTTGAAAAGTAGCACAAAGGTCTGTAGATTAACATGGTGTACTTGGTTTGTCTAAAATAAATATTATGATTGTTTAAAAAAATGTTGCTCATGACTTTAAGTATGACCCTCGTATATGGATGTGAAACGTGGACTCTTACTTTAAGGGAGGAAAGGAGATTACGAGTATTTGAGAATAAAGTACTTACGAAAATTTTTGGACCAAAGAGAGATGAACAGATAGGTGAATGGAGAAGACTACATACAAATGAACTACATAGTCTTTATAGGAAGCCAGATATAATGAGAACAGTAAAGTCTCGTAGACTGTGATGGGCAGGACATGTGGCATGTATGGGAAATGAAAGAGGTGCACGGAAGTTTCTTGTAGGAAAACCAGAGGGAAAGCGCCCAGTTGGTAGACCAAGAATGAGGTGAGAGAATAACATTAAGTATGATTTGATTATACAGGGAATGATTGGAAAACATTAGCTCAGGATAGGGATGTATGGAGAGCTTATGTCCGTGCGGCCATGAACCTACGGGTTCAATAGTGCCAGTAAGTAAGTAAGTAAATACCTCATAGTGTTACCTGCCACTTTAATTTTGACTAAAAGTAGTTGTATGATTTACCTACAGTTTAAATGAGAGATTTGGCATTGGCAGATAATTCTTTTGGACATGGCCGTACATCATAATGCTTCTCTAGGAGAAATTTCAAGGTAGGTTTTGGCATGCAATGACTGACAATTCCCTTTGAAGTATTATCATATTTACCAGAATATAAGATCTCTTTTTCTTAAATCTGAAATACAAAAATCACTCATCATCCTCTTAGCGCGTCTTTCTGGAAGGTCAATTCCAAATATGCCTCCAACCATCATCTTCCAATGCTTTCCCTCTTTTTAGTTCTTTCCAGTCATATCTTTTTTTTTTGTAAACTTTTCATTACTTGGTTAATCAATCTTTCTCGTGGTCTACCTCATGGCCATTTTCCTTGTATTTTGAGATTTAACAGTCTTTGTGGTAGTCTTTCCTTTTCCATTCTTTTTAAACATCAGCATCATTTGAGTCTATTTTTTTTCTATGTCTGTTATTAATTTTTCTACATTTAACATCTCCCTGATTTTGTCATTCCTTATTCTATCTCTTCTTGACAAGAAACCTGAAATGAGTGAGCTGAATGGGGTCCAGTGAAGCAATTTAATCAATAGTGGATGATGAAATGCTTTAAAAAAACAATCACTAATCATCTTAAAATTTACAACTAGAAAATAAACTCAGTCGAAGTCAATGATTTTAAAATGCATAGTAGGCTACATAGATGCCAGTTGATATGGTCAATGTTTTTATGCTGCATAGCATACAGTTGCCAGCTTGGAAAAGATTACAGATGCAAAGAATGAATAAATAAAATTTGTTAATAGTGAGTGGAGAACACATTTTTATCGACTCACCTCATATGATTTCAAATTTCTTTGATACCGATGGTTTCAGACAATATCATGTCCCCCTTCAGTCATGGCTTCCACTGATCAAATTCTGTGATTGTTGATTTCTCTAATGACATCACCTCTTGTGCTGCCATCTTTCGTTGGGATTATAAACTTTGTAATTAAATTTTTATCCACCGGAATATCAAAGTTCATAGATCAATATTTATTCTTCTAAATGAATATCATTTCCCAAATTGTCAATTCCAATGGTTTATACAATTGTTTCAAAAGTTTTGTCTCTTTTTCAATTTTATGATGTTCTAGCAAACTATGTGCAGCAATTGCTGATTTTTCAATTTCACAATTTTTAATATTTCTAAAATGTTCTTTAATGCATGTTTCCAAATTCCTTTTTTGTTTTTCCTACGTATACTTTGCTACAATGATTACAATTTATTTGATAAATTCCAGATTTCTTACTGTCTGGGATGCTGATTTTTTTATTGGTACTTAGAAGTTTTTCCAGACTAAATTTATTTATTGGTATTGTTTATTTTTTTATCATTTCACTCACCTCATACTTCATAATTTATAGCAGACCCAGGGTTTCTTCACGTAATTCGTGACATTGTCAATGCTGCGTCATGTTCACAACTGACGTCCAACGGCCTTCTATCCTGCAGACTGACCTCCGCGCCATCTGGTGGCCGACCGAAGAATTTCCAAATCAGGCCTCTTTCTTTATAACCGGGTATTTCAAAATTCATAGTTGTATTTTCATTCTTGCATATGTAAATTTTTTCCCAAATTGTGAGTTCCTTCGGTTTTTCCAATTGTTTAAGTAATTTTGTTTTGGTTTCTATTCTATGTTTTTCTGACCAGGCATGTGCAGCTATTGCAGATTTTTCGGTTTCTCCATTTTTAACATTTCTGAGGTGTTCTTTTAATCTTGTATTTAGATTCCTTTTGTTTTTCCTATGTATATCTTTTCACAATCTTTACAATTAATTTGATAAATTCCCGATTTTTTGCAGTCTTCAATTTTTTCATTTTTGTTGGTTTTTATTAAATTACCTAAGCTGTAATCATTTTTTGGTGCTAATTTAATGTTGAATTTGTTGAAAATTTTTTGAAACTTGTCAAATACGAAAGGATGGTATGTGAACTTCTTGAATTTTTTGCCTATATTTTTATCTGTCTGAAGAGTACTTTCATTGATGACTTTTTGTTCTTTGAATTTATTTATTTTCTTGTGTATCATTTTCTTGTGAAAACCATTATCCTTAGCAATTTGTATGATGTGTTCTTTCTCTTTATTGTAATTTTCTTTGCTCATGGGGACATTCACAAGTCTGTGTGTTAAACTATTAAATACTGCCTGTTTGTGTGAAAAATTATTTATTGGTGCCAAAGTAATGTTGTATTTGTCAAATATTTTTTGAAATTTCTTATGTACTATTGGATGGTAAGTAATTTTCTTGAAATTTTTCTTTTCTTTACTAACAATTTGTAGGGCAGAACATTCTTTAAGTTGTTTTATCTTTCTGAATTTCTTTAATTTGTTTGATATTATACTCTTATTGAAACCATTTAATCTGGCTATATTTAGGATATTCTCGTATTCTTTCTTAAAATTTTCTCCTTTTAGTGGGACCTTTATTAATATAAATAAAATTTGGTTGAAATTGAATATAACATGATAGCCAAAGTCAGAAAAAATCTTTGGTAAAAAGAATTTTGACAATGATATTCTTCTTCTTCACCTTTACTTCCGGGTTTAGGCAAGAGTTGCCTGTTCCGTCTTCACTAATAGATCTAAGACCATCTCTTCCGAGGACGTCCGACATCTCTTCTTCCTCTTGGAAAATAATACAAGATTTTATTTGGTAATCTATGATATTAAAAAACTGTAATGGTAGCAGTAAAGTTGAGCAAATATTTATCTTACAGCATTAAAATGAGTGCAAAATATACAGATTCTCTAAAAAAATATAATACTATGAGTGGTTCACAGAGACAATATGATGCTAATTTTAAGTTGATACACTTAGCGAAGCAGGGACAACTGTGCAGAGGGGATAAAATTTGGTGTCTTTGCAGGTAACATTCATAAGTGATGACAAATTAAAGAAGAAATGAGAAATTTAACTTTTATAGGAATTAATCACTATGAGGTTTAATTTATGGTGAAATTAAATGTTTCTTACCTCTCCTCATATAAATCTTCTAAGTAGATAGCGATTTCGAGACCATAACAGTCTCATCTTCAGTACAATCTTGGTGACTGATGTTATGTCGATCAGAAGAAACTCTTCTTCTTCCCTCTGTTGGTGGATCGATGAACCTCTGGATCAGGTCAAAATTTGCGGGAATATTGAAGTTCATAAGTTTTCCTTTGTTTTTCTGAATGTGGCTGCTCATGCTTGGTCCAAAAAACATTTAATTGAATCAAAAGCCAGTCTAATTAAACAAATACACAAACAAAAGGAACTCACGGTTTGGAAAAAGATCCACATTCAGAAAACAAAGGAAAACTTATGAACTTCGAAATTTCTGCATATTTTGACCTTATCCAGAGGTTCATCGGTCCACCAACAGAGGGAAGAAGAAGAGTTTCTTCCTTAAGTTATGTAGATAGGAAATAACACTATGAGGTTTTTTAATATTGTTTATTTTTTATTATTTCATTCAGACACAGTATTGAGAATGTCACAAATGATGTGACGAAATCCTGGGTTTGCGAGGAGTTATGAAGTATGAGGTGAGTGAAATAATAAAAAATAAACAAGAGTTTCTTCCGATCGACATAACATCAGTCGCCAAGATTGTACCGAAGATGAGACTGTTATGGTCTCAAAATTGTGATCTACTTAGAAGATTTATATGAGGAGATGTAAGAAACATTTAATTTCACCATAAAAACTGAGAAATGTTGATTCATCCTGAAAATAAATTAGTGAATAAAAGAAGGATATTAATAAATGAGTTGGAGAAAATGTTTTAACATCTCACCTCACAAAGTTGCGTGTCTCCCAAAAATTCACAAAGATGGAGAGAAGATGAGAACTATTGTTAATAATATTGGCTCTCCATGTTATCACTTATCAAAATGGCTCGCAAAGAAATTTAACAACTTCCAACAATTTGACCACAAAAGTGTAGAAAATTTTTTAAAATTGGTAAAATAATTATATTATTTTTGGTCTGGACATCTTACCTCAATATTAATGTTGATTTGTTCTTGGACATGTTCCTAAAATTAAATATTAATTAAGTCACGTATCAATAGGGCCTAATGATAGATTAGTTTCCTTTGACGTTATTTCTTTATTCCCAAGTATCCTAACATAAAAAATTTAAATATTTTGAAAAAATGGTTAATTTCCTTAAAATTGAAAACTGAAGAAATAGAAGAATACATAAGTTTAACAAAACTTTGTATTGACAACTTGTTTTTCACATTCAATGGAAAATTCTATAAACAGATTTCGGGTTTAGCAATGGGCAATCCACTGTCACCATTTTTGGCTAATTTGTTTATGGGGTTTCTAGAATGTCACATCACCAACGCTTATCCATGGATATTTAAATGTTGGCACAGATACGTGGATGATGTTTTCTCAATAATAAATTCAAAATATACAGAAGATGCATTAAAATTACTTAAACTTCAGGACGAATCTGTTAAATTTACCACTGAATTAGAGAAAGATAATCAAATACCATTTTTGGACTTGAAGATAATTAGGAACGAACATCATCAAAATACTGAATTTGATATACACAGGAAATATACCCATACAGATAATTACATTAAGGGTCGCATGTTTGGACGCATTAGACAGTAAAATGCCTTCTCTGCTGAGCAAGTTGTATGCTAATACGATTTTGCTTACTCAGAAATCTGTTCATGCGATAATAATTGGTTAAATTTGTAAGCTACCTGCGGAGGTAGCTTAAATGAGCAACTCAAATTAAAATCCCGACGGGAACCGATGGTAATCGATGTACTTTGCTGCTTTATCCAACATTTATCCAAGATGTCGGACCTTGAAGACTTCGATCATGTTTTTGGTATACACGGAGAAGAGGAATTTGATAGAGTCTACCAAAGAATTCAACTGGAAGAACAGGAGAATCGGCGTAATATTGCGTGTCGCAGACGTGTTTGTATACGGTATTATTTGTGGGATGCAAGCATAAATGCATTCCTCTATAGCAGACGAAAATAACAGAAGTGGTTTTATCGCTGAGAATTCTGGGTAATTCGTTGCCAATATTACGAAAACGTCGACTCTCTTGCATGACCGATAAGTCGGCCGTTAATTCGTTCTCAGCAATTGCTCACGGTGAATCAGCTCACTAGTGATTGGAAGTAATTTGAGTAGAGAGTAATGTTCTAACATACGACCCTTAATCTTCAGGTTTTAATCATATTGCTCATAAACATGCAATATTCAACAGTTTAGTATACAGATTAACCAACATCCCCTTAAGTGAAAAAAAATTTAAGAAGGAATTCAATCACATTTTAAACATTGCTATGTCAAATGGTTTTGAAAAGGAGATAATAATAAGTTAAAAAGATTCAAACAACAAAAAAGACTTAAAGAATACACCACCCTACAAGCTGGTTCAAAAGAAAATAAACATTTCAAGAAAATTACTTACCATCCTGAAACACACATAAAAAATTTCAAAAAAATATTTAACAAATTTGATATTACATTAGCACCGATTAACAAATTTAGCCTGGATAATCTACTAGTAACCAATAAGAAAGTTAATGTCCCAGATAGTAAAAAATCTGGAATTTACAAAATCACTTGCAATAAAGTATATATAGGAAAAACTAAAAGGAATTTAGAAATTCGTACAAAAGAACACCTTAGAAATATTAAAAATGGAATTGAAAAATCGGCAATTGCAGCTCATAGTTTGCTAGAAAATCATAAAATCGGAAAAGACACTAAACTTTTGAAACATTTGGAGAAACCTTTGGAATTAACAATTTGGGAAAAGATATACATTCAGAAGAATAAATATAAAGCAATGAATTTCGATATCCCCGACGAGAATAATTTAATCTCCAAGTTCATAAAATCTACAGCAGATGGCAGTTCAGAAGATGATGTTAACGACTAAATTTCAACAGTTGGAATTTGACTGAAGATGGAAGTAATACTATACTTTTGAAACCGGTATCGTGAAGACATGCAACTTTGTGAGGTGAGATGTTAAAACGTTTTCTCCAACTCATTTATTAATAAGAAGAACTACTTCTTCTTCCCACTATTGGTGGACCGATAAACCTCCAGATCCAATCAGAATCTGCTGGAATTTCAAAGTTTTTCTTTCTACATGTAATTAAATCAAAAGCCAGTCCAATTAAACAAACAGAAAAACAAAAAGAACTCACGATTTGGGAAAAAATCCATATTAAAAAAAAACAAGAAATAAAAAATTATGAACTTTGAAATTCCCGCAGATTCTGATTGGATCCGGAGATTTATCAATCCATCACTAGAGAGAAAAAAAAACTAGTTCTTCTTATCGACATAGCATCAGTGATGGGAAATTACTACAGATGAAGCTGCCCAGGCTAATTAGAAGACTGGATGAGAGGTGATTTACACTTAAATAAGACACTACTTATTAAGTTATGTAGGTAGGAAATAACACTATGAGGTTTATTTTAATTTTGTTGAGTTGTTTCTTGACTCACCTCATGAGGTGAAGTATGAGGTGAGTCAAGAAACAACTCAAAAAAAAAAAAAGACACAACTTATTAATAAGAATTAAATGAATCGTGAATTCTTCTTACCTCATACTTCTATGTTTTTATAAACACAGCACCACAGTATCAGCGACCATCATCACCATCCTCAGCTGTTTTCACGACTGTCAATTTTTTCTTTTGCCGGTAATTATCCAAACTGCCATCTGGCGTTCTTTTGAAGGAATTATTTTCTAAATTATGATTTTTTTCAAAAGAACACCAGATGGCAGTTTGGATAATTACCGGCAAAAGAAAAAACAGCTGAGGATGGTGACAATGGTCACTGATACTGCGGTACTGTGTTAAAAAAAACATAGAAGTATGAGGTAAGAAGAATTCACGATTAATTTAATTCTTATTAATAAAACCGCAGTGGACTAGTGGTTATGCTCCTTGCCTCTGGTCCCGATGGTCGCAGGTTCAAACCCGGCCGGGGTCAATGGATTTTCTAGGACGGAAAAATCCAAGGAGCAAGTTCTCCGGGAGGGACTTTAAGCCGTGGGTCCCGAGTCTGAAGATTTTCAGGATCGTAAAAAATCCTTAAGCCTGAACGAAAGGGCCTCTAAGCAAAATTTACCGAATTTTCCCATCCTTGTACTACCTTGGTTTCCTAGATGTCAGTATGAGGCAGAACGCTGACCACGGACCACTCAAAATGACATCTATACGAAAACAAGTGTAACTAAATCAGCATGGTTCAAATTCTTCCCTGTAGGGGGAGAGCGCCTAAATCTCTGTAAAGCGAAAACATGGGCTTACAATACAATACAATTAATAAAACCTCAAAATGTTAAAAATTCCCAAATTTATTATATTAAACACTACTTATAAATTACCAACTCATGCTTACAGGAATTTTTTGCTTCTCCTCATTTTTACTTCTCATGCTTATATTTTTGGACAATTACTTTTGTAACACCCTCCATTACAGGAGCACTTTGGTAAAAGGTGAAACTTAGGATGGAAAGATATGGTCTATTTATGTAAAATTTTATCATTCACATCAATATTTTTCTTCTCCTTGAACTAGTTTCGGAACTATCTTCTGTTCCATCGTCAGTATTTCATGACCATTGTTTTATCGTCTTGAAGAGCCGTCTTTTGCTCACTCTGTTGGTAGACTGAAAAACCTCAAGATCAAACCATTTTCCTGCAGGAATTTTAAATTCATATAATAAAGTTGGGAATTTTACATTATGAGGTTTTCTTAATAAAAATCAAATGAATCGTAAATTCTTGTTACTTCATACATCTAAGTTATTTAACACAGAACCGCAGCATCGGGAATCATCATTCCCAACAGTTATTGTCATGACTGTCGATTTTTCATTATGAAGAATTCACGGGAATTTCAAAGTTCATTAATTTCATTTCATTTTTATGAATTCATTTATTTTTTGAATCTACATAAAAAAAAGGAGAAATTAATGAACTTTGAAATTTCTGCAGAAAATGATTTGATTTTGAGGTTTTTTATCTACTAACAGAGGGAGTAAAAGACAGCTCTTCAAAATGGACAAAACAATGGTTGAGAAATACTGACGATGGAACAGAAGATAGTTCCGAAGGTAGTTTAAGAAGAAGAAAAATATGAAGTGAGTGATAAAATTGTACTTAAATAAATAATACCTCATAGTGTTATTTCCTTTAAAAAAAGTAATCGAGGTATGGTCTGTTTATAAAAACTGATGATGCTAATACACCAGTTTTCTCTCACAAAAACAGTCTTGTGTCTTTTATTCTTCCAAACTCGCATATAAAGTGAATAGTTGTTCATCTTCCATAAGGATGAATCTGTGTTGCTGCCTTGATGTTGGTTTTGATTGCACTTGGTGCTTTCCCCATAGGTCCCACTGCAACAAGAATGAAAAAATCAATTAAAAAATAATAAATTTATTTGGTTATAGAGTTGGAGGCAAACATTTGAAATAGTAAACCCAGGGTCTCAAGCAAAGAAGTTTGTCATATAGAAACTGCATATACTAAGTAAATTCCACAGCAAATCAAAATTATAGTCCAATTTTGCTGGTTTATGGAATAAATCTTCATTTTATTAAATTGGAGAAACTCAATTTCTTATTCATTCTTTATTATGTGTATCCAGCCATAGTTGATGGCACGAATCCATTGCATACTTACGCTATAAGTTACAATGGGGCTGCATTTGAACATGCGGACTATGTGTGCATTCAAGGTGGGTGCCCACGAGATTAAAAGAGATATAGGAAAGACAGAAATGAACCCTTCAGCCTCAAATACTCTAATACCATCAAAGTCGAAGAAACAAGATGTCAGGCAAGGGAGACTGAATAGGAAAGTAAAAAGAGGGATCTGGTACTAGAAAAGGAAGAAATACCAGATCGACCTATAACCCACCAAGCTGACCAGTGATTAATTGGTGAGTGGCCCATTCCTTTGGTTCATATTACATAAACAATATGTTAATAGCTGAAACATGAGAAGGTAAGGATTGGACGCTGGGTTATTGTCCAGGTTGGTTCCTGTAAGCTTTCAATCTAGAAAGAATTAGAGGGTCTCCTCCGTGTTAAAAACAATAACCCTCTCAATTTTCTTCTGTCTTCTTCTTCTTCCTTCCAAGTATTAGGCCAAGGCCTGTTACGATCCTAAAGAAAATTTTCCCTCCAGTGTTTCATAGGACGGCCCAGATTCATATGTTTGATCCTTCCGGGAAATTCTCGTATAAGACTTGAAAGCATAATAATAGTCCCTTCGATTGGTTGCTGGCCAAAGGAAGGCAAGACCAGTGATGGGGCTGTCATCTTATAGCCTCTGGTTAGGCTTTTCTGGAGAAGAAAAGAAAATAAAGGAAAGAAGAAATGGAAGAAAGGAAAGACTCCTTAGCCTTTGGATGCCCTAACAGTGTCGGGGTCAAAAAAACAAGAGTTAACCAAGAGAGGTTAGATAGTAAAGTTAAAAGAGTCTGGTATAAGTAAGTGGAAAAAAGGAAGAAATACCAGATCGGTTAAAGATAAAAGTAAGGAGCAAAACACAAGTAAGTGGAAGCAATGTTTTTGCTCAGTTTGGGCACCTTGTGGTCGCCATCCACATATCCCCTAGATGGGGACCCCTGAGGGATTTCTTATGTGAACTTACTTAAACATGTGTGACTACAGAAAAAACAAACCTAAGTTATTATCTTTTGAATATTGTATAATTTGACTCTTGACGTCCAAACCAAATGGAAATCAATACAAAGAAAACTAAAGTGATGGCCTTTTGTGGGTAACACCCTATACCTAACAAAATTGTTTTGGATGATGAAATTTTAGAACGAGTAAATGAATTTAATTATTTGGGTTATAATTTAACATTTCAAGATGAAGCTGATATATCAAAGAAAATCACAAATTTCAAAAAAAAAAGGGGATAATTAACAGTATAATGAAATCATCTTTAGTACAGAAGAACACAATATTATGGCTTTATAAGGTTCTCACAAGACCAGTATTAAGATATGGTAGTGAAGCATGAACAATATGAAGAAGAAATGAAAGCTGAATAACAGCAAATGAGATGCGATTTATGCACCGTACAGCAGGCTATACAAAGTGGGACCATAAAAGAAGTGAGGAAATTATGGAAGAGTGGGATGTAGAACCCATTCTTCACCATATACAAAACTACCAGAACAACTGGGTTTCAAATAAAACTTCTAATAGTTGGATTTTTCTGATTTTTGGAGAATACCTTCCTCGGTTTTATGTTTAGTATATATTGAGTTCTGTTTCAAATCATAAAACATTGTGACAGCAAGAGCAATTTTTAAATTTTCATTTTAGGTGAACTCCTATACCAAACAGTCTGATTTTGCTGGTTAACAAATTCAGCCTTACTTTTACTAATTTACTACTACATGCCAAGTATGATTCTAATAAAACACAAATTGCTGTCACTATATAGAGGTTATATTGTAGATTTTTCATAGATATAAGTATGATTAAGAAAACGTTCTTATATATATATATATATATATATCCATCCATCCATAGTAATTCTGCCCAAAGTCAGGTCCTTCATTGCAATCATAGCATTTTCATGCTATGCTTACAGCTTTACTAGAGAATTGTAGGTGTGGAAGCTTCCCATTGCTTTCCACACCGGTGAAGGATGATGATGATGATGATGATGATGATGATAAGGATGATGATGATGGCCATATGATTTCGGGGACCGTTTGGACCTTAAAGTTTTCCTGACATTTGTCTTACAGGTGAGGAAAAACCCCGATAAAAACCTCACCCAGAAAAACTGGCCTGACCGAGGATCGAACCCAGGCCCGCTGCGTGACAAGGCAGCACGCTACCTTGAGACCACAGCGGTGGACTATATATATACATACATATACAGTAAAACCTGTCTTAGCTGGAACCTTTATAAGAAGGAAACCTGTAGATATGGAAAAAAATCTCCAGAACGGTATGATTTGATATGTAAAATCGTCCTGTATAAGCCAAAACCTTCTTAATGTCGGAAAAGAAATGGTTTTTAAAGTACCAATAGTTAATTTTTACTTCAGTAAGACGGAAAATTATTCTTAAGCACTTCTAACTACAGTATTAATGACCACACGTGAAAATTCTGCACATGACACTTTCTGCATTATATTGTTTTACCTTCTTGTGTTGCCATTGTATTGCGGGGATACCCTTGCTTATGTGTGACAGCGGGGAATCCATCGCTTTTCCTTGTCTGCTTACATTACCTACGAGGGAGTTGGGAAACTCTTCAGTCTTCCTGTACTTGAGTTCCTACTCGCTTTTGTGTAATAAAGTTGTTTTGTATTGTAGTGCAAACTAAGCTGTGTTACATACACTATTTTGTCTGTATTTCAGTCAATACGTTATGTGTTTAAAGCGTGCATGTAAAACCCTTACACTGCATGAGAAAATTCAAGTTTGTAATTTGGGAACCCTTTATAAGAAGGAAAACTGCCAAGACGGAAATATATTTAAGGAACCGTCATGTTCCTTCATAGACAGGTTTTACTGTATATAAATTTTGATCATGGTAATTTTCGGTGTTTACTAGACTATTTAACTCATGCCCCAAATGGGAGTCAATGACCAATCACGTTTCAATGATTTCTGTATTACAACCAATCAGAGACGTGTTTCACGAAATAATTATCAACGTTAGGATTATCATATATTAAGCAAAGCTCCTCCTTTTTAATATTCTGAACAGGTCTGACCGTTATTTTGCAGTGACTGAGCCTATAACAAATACGGCTACCAGATTGTATATAATAGTGCTTACATGTCAACATTTGTAGCAATTGATTATACCACCAAAAAAAGAAACCACTGTTTGCACTTTCTTAAATGTATACGACATCAAAAATGAATTAATATACAGATTGATGTGTTTCATTTTTTCTCCACTAGAGAGCATTCTTACAATATTGCGTTCCTTTGGCAATAAATAGTATGATCTGGTTGCAGTGATAAACAAAAGAAGCAGTAGAAGCGTAGGCTACCTATCGTTTCTCATTAGTTTTCAAACATCACCGTTTACTTTAAATATAAAAATATTTTTAAATAACTGTAGTTAAATAATGATTTGTGAGTAAACAGCTTTATTTTATTCGTTAAATAGTCCTAACAAATGCCACTCTTGATTTCCAAATTCTCTAGATAAATTCACTCCTCACTTCGTGAGTCGTGAATTTATCGATAATTTGGAAATCACTCGTGGCATTACTTATGATAAGATTGGTAAATATACCGATTAAGACTTCTACAGCTATCATTATGAATTTTAAAATACCATTTGAGATTTCTGGCTATGTCTTGCAGTGTTGTCTTTTCAATGTTTCATCACCTACTGTGGGTTACATCTTCAGGAGAAATTGCTTGTTTAAATTCTCATAGCAAACTGCTAACTAGTTGTTAATTTGAGTGATTTTACCTTAAGATACATAAATGTTAACTTACTCTGTCCGGGCTGGTTGGGATTCATGGGGCCTGCTCCTGGCTGCTGAGGGCCAGCTCCTGGGCGTCCTACAGGTGCTACCATCATACCCTGAGGTCCAGATGGCACTGGAGGCTGTACCATTGGCTGTCAAACAAACATCCGCATTAACACAAATCATTTATAAATTATGTACATTTTGAATAATGTGTAGTTAGGTATGTGATGCTCTTGGTTTAACAACAGAGTTATTAATAAATTAATGAGTCATTTTTACATCTTACCTCATATATCATGTTTTATTAAACACGGTAACTATAGTTTTCAAATGATCTTGTCATTCATTTTCAACCGCCATTATGACTACCGGAAGTAGAAGTTTAAACTTCTAAAACATTTGGATTTGACAGTTTGGGAGAAAATATTTATTCAGAAGAACAAATTTAAATCCATGAATTTTGACATTCTGCATGAACGTCACCTCATCTCGAAGTTCATCAAATCAACACCAGATGGCAACATTACAGAGGGAGATTCCAACGAATATCCGGTAGTCATAATGGCGGTTGAAAATGAATGACAAGATCATTTGAAAACTACAATTACCATTCAAAGTTAAAATTGGGAAACACATTATGAGGTTCTTAATTAATAAATTAATGAGTCATTTTAACATCTTACCTCATATTTCATGTTTTTCAAACACGGTAACGATATCTCGAAGTTCGTCAAATCAACACCAGATGGCAACGTTATAGAGGGAGATTCCAACGAATATCCGGTAGTCATAATGGCGGTTGAAAATGAATGACAAGATCATTTGAAAACTATAGTTACCGTGTTTGAAAAACATGAAATATGAGGTAAGATGTTAAAATGACTCATTAATTTATTACAATTACCATGTTTAATAAAACATGAAATATGAGGTAAGATGTAAAAATGACTCATTAATTTATTAATTAAGAACCTCATAATGTGTTTCCCATTTTTAACTTTGAACAGAGTTATTATCAGCTCAGTTGTAGCTAGCAAGAAATTTATTTACCCATTTAAACACTATTTTAATTCAACAAATATTCATAAAACAATATATTATATCCTCACGATACCGGTTTCAAAAGTATAGTATTACTTCCATCTTCAGTCAAATTCTAACTGTCGAAATTAAGTCGTTAACATCATCTTTTTTCACTTCACCAACCCATTTCATAGTATCCACTGGTGCTTTACTTCTATTTTTGTAGAATTCCAGTATTTTGATGTTTTTATCACACATTTAACATTTCTCACTGAAGGGCAAATTATATTTGAACAGAATTTTTTTAATGATGTTTTTATTATTCTTCAAATATAATTTATCTTTCATTGAGAATTTTTTTTGCCTAGACCAAGACTCGAACCCAGGACCTTTGGCTTTCTGGGCCAATGCTCTACCAACTGAGCTACCGAGGCGAGTTGCGGTCTAGATGCAAATTTTTCTCTTATATATGTTGTAATTCCCTCGCGCCAACCTTGCTTCTATTTTTCTCTTCAAATACAATTTATCCTTTAGTGAGAAGCGTTAAAATAATAATAAAAACATCACAAAAATATATGCCTAGACTGGGTTTTGAATCCAGGACCTTTAGCTTCATACGCTAATAATCTACAGTCTGAGTTATCCTAAGGCCTCCAATCTAAATGCAAATTTTTTTCTTACACATTTTTAATTCAATTTTAATTCCTGGGCTATATGCTCAGACTGAGATCTGAACCCAGGACCTTTTGCTTTCTATGCAAATGCTCTACCAACTGAGCCATCTGAGAAACTCCAATCTAAATGCAAATTTATCTCTTATATACAATGTATATTTTCCTCTTCAAATATATTTGTCGCCCAGTGAGAAGTGTTTAAATTTATAATAAAAACAACAAATAAATTGTGTTGACGATTTTATTATTAATTTAACACTTCTCATAGAAGGATAAATTATATTTGAAGAGAAAAATTTATCCTTCTATGAGAAGTGTTAAATTAATAATAAAATCGTCAATAGAAGCCCTACTGGCTATAAAGTAGTGTTAAATTCCCAATAAATGTCTTCTTAACTAAGAAGCCGCCATTTGCAAAGATAGAAGCTATGGTTTCAAGCATTTGGCACGAGGGAATTACAACATACATAAGAGAAAAATTTGCGTCTAGATCGTAACTCGCCTCGGTAGCTCAGTTGGTAGAGCACTTGGCCCGGAAAGCCAAGGGTCCCGGGTTCGAGTCCCGGTCTAGGCGAAAATTTTTCTCTTCAAATATAAAATAAATTGTGTGTTTTTTAATTTTTTTATTTGAATTTATGTAAATAGCACCATGGCATAGAATCCCCGAAATATATACCTCACTCCATATTTTGTTTACTCACCTAGATAAGTTATGTTGAACATTTTCATCAAAACATGTTCCAGGAAGAAAAAATATAATAAGCAGACACTTTCATTTCAGTGACAGATGTTCTCTATCCATTGAACAAGAATATTTCACTTTTACAAGAATTAATCACTATGAGGTTTAATTAGTGGTAAAATTAAATGTTTTTTACCTCTCCTCATATAAATCTTCTAAGTAGATCACGACTTTGAGACCATAACGGTCTCATCTTCAGTACTTTTTTAGTGACTGATGTTATGTCGATCAGAAGAAACTCTTCTTCTTCCCTCTGTTGGTGAACCTCTGATCTCAAAATCGCGGTCTACTTAGAAGATTTATATGAAGAGAGGTAAGAAACATTTAATTATATTATTTTTGGTCTGGACATCTTACCTCAATATTAATGTTGATTTGTTCTTGGACAGGTTTCAAAACAATTCTGTTTTATCTTCAGCTTTCCCAGACTGGTTTTATTTATGTTGCATTATGTTGCACCACCTGGATGTCGATGTCAGCTCCATCCTGTGGTTGGCCAAAGAACCTCCAAACAAGGTCACCCTCCATCGGAATATCAAAATTCATAACTCTGTTTCTGTTCTTCTGAATATAAATTTTTTCCCAAATAGTCAGCTCTTTTGTATTTTCTAACTGTTTTAATAATTTAGTGTCTGAATTTATATTATGTTTTTCAGACCAAACATGAGCAGCAACTGCAGATTTTTCAATTTCTCCATTTTTAATATTTCTTATGTGTTCTTTGGTTCTAATTTTTAGGTTTCTTTTTGTTTTCCCTATATATATCTTTTCACAACCCATGCATTCAATTTGATATATTCCTGACTTTTTATTTTTATCAGTTTTTTATCATTTTTGTTGGTTTTTATTAGTTTATTTAAACTGTAGTTATTTTTTGGTGCTAATTTAATATTAAACTTCTCAAATATATTTTGAAATTTATTATGTACCCAGGGGTGATATGTGAATTTCCTATATTTTTTCATAGGTGGTTCTTCTTTTTCAAGGTTACTTCTGTTTATCATTTTTTGTTTTTTATACTTTTCTATCCTTTTATGTACCATTTTTTCATCAAACCCATTTTCTCTTGCTACTTTGATTATGTGTTTTTTCTCATGTTTGAAATCTTCTTCGTTTAAGGGTAAGTTTACCAATCTGTGAGTTAAACTATTAAATGCTGCTAATTTATGTCCAATTGGATTGAACCCTGTTGATTTTATAAAATTTTCCGTATGAGTTTCTTTCCTATGAATCCTGAATTCAATTTTTCTTTTTTCTTCGTT
Organism: Diploptera punctata; assembly: GCA_030220185.1. Classification (NCBI taxonomy): domain Eukaryota; kingdom Metazoa; phylum Arthropoda; class Insecta; order Blattodea; family Blaberidae; genus Diploptera; species Diploptera punctata. The sequence continues at coordinate 2,857,246 of JASPKZ010007290.1, read as the reverse complement.
TCTGACCAATTTAAGATCCAAAAAAGGTATTTGTTTATTGTCTTCTATTTCTTTGGTGAATTTAATGTTTGTACTCTGTAAATTTAATAGTTTTAGGGAATCTTCTACATGTTTTTCTTTAACAATACAAATTATATCATCAACATATCTACTCCAAAATTTAAACATTGTGGGATGTGCTTTAGTGATTTTACATTCAAAATCGCTCATAAATAAATTTGCCAGGAAAGGTGATAATGCGTTTCCCATTGAGAGCCCTGATTTTTGTCTATAGAAACTCCCATTGAATGTAAAAAACATTTGGTCAATGCATAACTCAGTTAATTTCAAATAATCTTCTTTGATCTCTCTGTCTATGTTGTTTTTTCTTAACCAATTGTTCAATATCTCCAAAGTTTTTTGTTTCGGTACATTTGTGAATAGTGAAACTACATCAAACGAAACCAACCTATCTGTGGGTTCAATTTCCACCTTTTCTAATTTCTTAAACTAATTCCAATGAATTTTCAATCTGCAGACTTTCAAAATTATTAATTCTTTTAAATTGATTATTCAGCCATTTCGAAATTTTGTAGGAAATTCACATATCACCCCTGGGTACATAATAAATTTCAAAATATATTTGAGAAGTTTAATATTAAATTAGCACCAAAAAATAACTACAGTTTAAATAAACTAATAAAAACCAACAAAAATGAAAAAACTGATAAAAATAAAAAGTCAGGAATATATCAAATTGAATGCATGGGTTGTGAAAAGATATATATAGGGAAAACAAAAAGAAACCTAAAAATTAGAACCAAAGAACACATAAGAAATATTAAAAATGGAGAAATTGAAAAATCTGCAGTTGCTGCTCATGTTTGGTCTGAAAAACATAATATAAATTCAGACACTAAATTATTAAAACAGTTAGAAAATACAAAAGAGCTGACTATTTGGGAAAAAATTTATATTCAGAAGAACAGAAACAGAGTTATGAATTTTGATATTCCGATGGAGGGTGACCTTGTTTGGAGGTTCTTTGGCCAACCACAGGATGGAGCTGACATCGACATCCAGGTGGTGCAACATAATGCAACATAAATAAAACCAGTCTGGGAAAGCTGAAGATAAACAGAATTGTTTTGAAACCTGTCCAAGAACAAATCAACATTAATATTGAGGTAAGATGTCCAGACCAAAAATAATATAATTAAAATAACCTCAAAATATAACTTCCTAAAATTAAATATTAAGAAACATTTAATTTTACCATAATTATATTTCAGATTCAATATCTTAATAAATTACCTCACAGCGTTCAATTTTGATGAATTTTGAGTTTTACTGACCTTGAGTCCCTTGCCCATTCCGACGGCTGCAACCAGGAGATGTGTGTCTGACATTGAGGATGTCTGTGCTGCTCCAGACCTGGAGCCAGTCTCCGTCTCCCACTCTTCTCGTGCCTTGCTCACTATATCCCACACGTGGTTAACAACTTTCGAGTATGCAGTCACTTGTTTCTGTAAATGATACAACAGGGCTATTAAAATGTATATATGGGCTTTACTTGCATATTATACACTTTTCAATTTTAAGCAAAATATTCCATTTTTTTTAATAACTTGGAGCAAGTTTTGTTTCATAGTAGGTTATATACATTCCATTGTCATTCATTTAATTTAAATTAATGAAGTAATAAAAATGCATGTTATCAATTTTAAAAATATTAAATCAACAGGTTTCAACCGTATTTCACATAAAATGACAGTCTTCAACAGTAGATTGGTAAATATATCCATGAACGAGAAAACTTACGAGTTAGGGAAAAAACACATAATTGAGGTTGCAAAAGAAAATGGTTTTGGTGAAATAATGATATACAAAAAATTGAGGAACGAAAGCACTCTTCAGATAGAAAAATCAGAAGATAAGAAATACAGGAAATTCATGTATAACCCTTGTCGCAAATAAATTTCAAAAGATTTTTGAAAAGTTTAATATTAGTTTAATACCAAAGAATGATTACAGTTTAAATAAACTAATAAAAATCAACAAACATGTAAAGACTGATGATGGTAAAAAATCAGGAATATAGCAAATAAAATGTGCAGACTGTAAAAGATATACATAGGGAAAACAAAAAGAAATTTAACCATTAGAACTAAAGAACACACAAGAAATGTAAAAAAAGGGGAAGTAGAAATATCTGCAGTGGCTGCTCACATTTGGTCAGAAAAACACAAAATAGATGAAATGTCAAGAAAACCTATGAAAATTACAAAAAAAATTAGAAATGAAACTATACAAACAATGTATATAAGAGAAAAATTTGCGTTTAGATTGCAACTCGCCTCGGTAGCTCAGTTGGTAGAGCACTTGGCCCAGAAAGCCAAGGGTCCCGGGTTCGAGTCTCGGTCTAGGCGAAAATTTTTCTCTTCAAATATAATTTATCCTTCAATGAGAAGTGTTAAATTAATAATAAAATCGTCAATAGAAGTCCTACTGGCTTTATAAAGTAGTGTTAAAATTCCCAATAAATGTCTTCTTAACTAAGAAGCTGCCATTTGCAAAGATAGAGGCTACGGTTTCAAGCATTTGGCGTGAGGGAATTACAATGTATATAAGAGAAAAATTTGCATCTAGATTGCAACTCGCCTCGGTAGCTCAGTTGGTACAGCACTTGGCCCGGAAAGCCAAGGGTCCCGGGTTCGAGTCTCGGTCTAGGCGAAAATTTTTCTCTTCAAATATAATAAAACTACAAGTTTGGTTAGAGAACATAAAACAAAAGAAAAGGGAAATTTTCACAAAAAGAATGGAATATGATTTTTATGGTCTCTAGAAACAAATATGGCAAATGATATGTGGATAGATAATTTCATGAAGCTGTATACAGCACATGATAATACATCCACACAAACATTATTATTCAATAACCATGAAGAATCACAGGTCAGCAAAGAAGAAACAGAGGGTATAGTAATACACCCTAAGAGACAGGAAATCACTGGGACTCTATAAGATAAATAAAGAACTATTAAAATATGGTGGCCCTGACCTTATTCTGTAACTAACAGCTTTGACACAAAAAAATATTTTAACACAAAATTATACCTGATGAATGGAGAACAAGTAAAGTATATTAATAATGTTATTTAGGAAAGAAAAAATGAACCCCATAATTATAGAGGAATAAATATATTACATTAAAACTTATAACAAAATTATTCATAATAAGTTAACAAATTTGATAATATTGAAGACGAATATCAAGGCTTCCATCAAGGACGCTCCTGTGTAGACGCAGTATTCATTATGAGACAATTGATAGAAAAAGCACAGAGTGGAACACATGTTCCAAACTATTCAAACTCATTCTAACCCTATTGTTCACAATATAGCACACAGGCTACAGCAGCGTGCTGTCCACAAAAACATATTTACCAGACCCCCATGATGGTCCAGATAAAAGAAATGAGAACTGTGCTACAGCTAGAGTAGAGTGGCTCATCCCACTCGGTCGGCTTTCGGACTCTCTGCTTGTCTGACCAGTGGTTTCCGATGCCCTGCTCTAGAGAGGAAACATCTCATTTCATCTATAGAATTCCAATTCCACAAACAGATTAAATAAATTTACAAATCTCCATTCAAAACAATAGAACGCCAACGTCACTAACTAGTGACAAAAAACAAAAAAACCACATAACGATAGCCACAAAGGTATTAGCTGCCAGGGAGATACAACTGGTTCCAAATGTGGCACACTGGGCGGCGCTATGCACCGCCAACACATAGAATAGGATAGATAGAAAAAGCTATTGAGTTCAATAAACCCTTATTTGTATTGAACTTTTTACAGGAAAAAATCACTGAGATTTTATTTAATCTTAACCTTATTTGTATGCTTTATAGATTTGGAAAAAGCTTTGATCACATTTTATTGAAGGACGTTCTGAAAATTTTAAATTATGAAAAAGTTCCTAAAAACATTATTGGACTACTTAATAACATATATTCAGAAAGCAAGGTACGAATAGAGAAAAAAGGTAAAACAAGTGAAGGAATACCAATTGGAAAGGGCATCAGATAAGGTGACTCTTTGAGACCACTATTTTTAATTTAGTTATGAATGAAATAATTTAAAAAGTCAAAACTAAACAAGGATATTTAGTAGGTAATAAAGAAGTGGTCTGGTTTATTAACACTCAACGTTTCGTCTACTACTGTGGTAGACATCCTCAGGAGATTCTGTGTGCTCTTTGACCTCCTAACTCTTCAAATGTCAGCTGCAGATATTTGAACAGTTAGGAGGTCAAAGAGCACACAGAATCTCCTGAGGATGTCTACCGCAGTAGTAGATAAAACGTTGAGTGTTAATAAAACCAGACCATGGCCATTTAGCCCGAAAGACATAAAATACATGAATCAAGACACCTGCCATGAAAGTCTACAATTTTACATAAATGAAAATATGTAATGCGGATTATGCACTCTTGTTTGCCGAAACAGAAGATGACCTACAAAGATTACTGTACCAATTTAACAAAACAACAAAAGAATTTAACATGATTATATCAAGCAAAAAAAAAACAAAAGCAATGACATTCTCACGATTCCCCATAAGATGTAAACGGGTAGTAATGACAACATAATAGAACAAGTATCAAATTTCAATTACTTGAGTGTAAATGTCACCAGTTATGCAAGTTTCAAAGAAGTTATTAATCAAATAAATAAAGCCAAAAGTAATATATGACATTTAGTCTGTACATTCTTACCTCTCTTATGTTCAACAAAAAACAACTATAAGAGGTAAGAATGTACAGACTAAATGTCTCATTTATTAAATAAACCTCTTAATTTTATATATTAAATTTGGGAATTTTTAACATTATGAGGTTCAATTCATAAGAACTGAATGAATTGTGATTTCTTCTTACCTCATACTTCTATGTTTTTTTTTAAACACAGCACTGCAGTATCAGCGACCCATTGTCACTATCTTCAGCTGTTTTCATGACTGTCAATTTTTCCTTTTTCCAGTAATTATCCAAACTTCCATCTGGTGTTCTTTTGAATGGATCATTTTCTAAACTGCCATCTATTGTATTTTTGAAGAACTTTGTATTCAAGCTTGTTGATCTGGAATCTCAAAGTTCATGGTTCTAATATGGTTTTTTTTTAAATATATATTTCTTCCCAAACTGTTAAATCCAAAGGTTTGGATAGATGTTTAAAAAGTTTTGCTTCTTTTTCCAATCCTACGATGCTCTAATAAACTATGTACTGCTATAGCTGATTTTTCAATTTCTCCATTCTTTAGGTTTCTGAAGTGTTCTTTTTTTACGAGTTTCCAAGTTGCTTTTTGTTCTTGTTGCAATCTTTGCAATCAATTTGATAAATTCCAGATTTTTTGTTGTCTGGGGTGTTACATTAATTATTAGTTAACAGAAGATTACCCAGGCACATATAAGTTAATGAATGAGTCAATTCTTATCTTACCTCACACTTCATGCTTTTCTAACACAGGAACTGCAGTTTTCAGGATGCATACCTCTCATCCTCAGCAGATATCACGACTACCAAATGGCAACTTTGTAGATGAAGATTCAAACAAAAATCCGGTAGTCATGATATTGGCTGAGGATGAGAGAGATGCCTCTTGAAAACTACAGCTCCCGCATTAGAAAAACATGAAGTATGAGGTAAAATAAAGAATAGACTCATTCATTAATTGAAGAACCACATTAATGTTATTTCCCATTATTCAACTTATGAACATATATACATTGCTAAAATAATATTCACATATTGCTACAATGATTTTTGCGTTTTTTTTTAAATTCATGTGGCATAGGATCCTATGGTTTTTTTTTTGTAATTTCGGCTCAACTGCACTTCTACTAACGCTTGATTTTTCAATTATATCGTTGTAAACTATAGCTCTTCTTCTGTAACATTATTTAATATTTTAAACTTTTTCAAACAATTTTTATAACACTATTAGACAATTTTGAAGTATTTATTTAAATATGCAAATCACAATATTATGACATTGTTAGACAATATTGTGATGCTAACTGCTATTTTCTCCACAGAGTATATTACTTAGTCTATGATTTTTCTATCGCTGTTTTGGATTAGCGTTAGGGAGTGATAAGTAAGTGTACACCCATTTTTAATAAACGTTTGGCAATTTTAATATTATTAATATATGTATATATATATATTTTTTTAGTCCACCACTGTGGTCTCGAGGTAGCGTGCTGCCTTGTCACGCAGCGGGCCCAGGTTCGATCCCCGGTCGGGGCCGTTTTTCTGGGTGAGGTTTTTATCGGGGTTTTTCCTCACCTGTAAGACAAATGTCAGGAAATCTTTAAGGCCCAAACGGTCCCCGAAATCATATGGCCATCATCCTTATCATTATCATCATCATCCTTCACCGGTGTGGAAAGCAACGGGAAGCTACCACACCTACACAATTCCCTAGTAAAGCTGCAAGCTTTAACAGCATGAAGATGCTATATGATTGCAGTGAAGGACCTGCCTTGGGGCAGAATTACTATGGATGGAATATATTTTTTAACATAGATTTGGGGATTTATTGCAAATATTGGTCATTTAAATTTCATAGCGACCGATAGTAATCGAGGATGATAATCGATATGTGGTTCAGTTGTGAAGTTATTGCTGGCTCTATAAACTCTGGCGCATGCAGACTGTTGTTCTATAGGACTTTGAAAACATTTCACGCTAGTTTAAGTGCAGTTTTTCCGTAATTTCTTAGGTTATATATATTTTTTTAATAACCAACCCAATTTTTGGATACATGGGAAGGTAGTTAAACCTGCATGAATGTGACTTACTTGAGCTGATTCATAAGCTAAATTAGCTGCTTTGTGTTCCATCTGGATCGTTTGTCGTTCCACTTCCGGCTCTGGTTTAGTCCTTAGATAATCTGGCACGAGATCATGTGAGAACGCGGGTACCCTGCCTTCTGTTAACCTCAACAGGTCCTCATCTCTGTCAGGACTCAGTAGGAGTGGCAACACTGCATAATTTCTCAGGGGTTGTAGCTTATCCTGAGTTGTTATCAGTTTTGATAATGAAGTAAGCTATAACACAAATTACATGCTAATGGTTACTATTACATCTATATCTTCAAGGTTTACCACACAAAATATTCACAGAGGAAAACTTACATGTCCAGACATGAGTGCGAAATTATCAAGAAATGTTGGCCAGTTTAGAGTTTCATACTCATGTTCCAATTTTATAAGCATTGAACCTATGGAGTTTTTCAGATCATTTACACGCATGATCATGGCTTCTAACAACGCTTCTAACTGCTTTTCATCTCTCTGCATATTTGTTTTGAATCTGAAAGAATGATAAAACAGAGATTTGTCAGAACTTGAGATGAAAAAATACTTTTATTCGCCTTCTTGTTTATAACATACCTTGATAACCTCTAAGTGAAAAAACTTATCCCACAATCAATTACTTCATAATATATGTGATTATTCACAACATAAAGAAAACTTCGAGATTCACAACACAGAGCACTCGGTCATTCACAACTCATGTAAATAATAAATACAGTGACGTTCGTTTTTTGAGATTTTCTTCAAATTTCTTGATGCTGAGAACCATAGAGAAAAAACGTAACCACACAGTATAATATCTATTTTTTTAAATAGCTATCACGATTCTATTACAATAGTGGGTTATCTCTGATTACAATCCCGAACTTTATTTTCTAATTTAAGCACATAAATAATTTTCTAGGAATGCAATGATAAGTAAAAAATATTTAGATTTTTAACAAATTTATATTGTCCCTGAGGGCTGACTGTGGAGGGGACTGAACGGTGGATCATGGTGAACTTAACATTATGCACATTGTGCGCTTTTTCATTATTATATTGTAATTTATTTACGGTAAGAATATTTATATATATATATATATATATATATATATATATATATATATAACTTTATTGCTAATTTACAATCAGTCTTGAAAAGACAATGAGTAAATTTGTTAAAACACATAACTTGTTAGGAGAATACTGCCCATTGACAGCACTCCACGGTAAGAATATAAATAAAATATTTGCATATTGTCAAATTATAGTAAAGTTGGCTTCATTCGTAATCGATTATCAGCCGGAAAATAATCGATTAATAGAATAAATCTAAGTTGATTTAATATCGATAACTAACAAATTAATCATAATGTTGAATCGATTGGTATACCGATTCATTTCAAATAGTGGGAAATATAAATTTTAAAAAATATTCTATTAATACATTTCCTCATATACTAAAACGAGTAATGGAAAAGAGAGCTATTAAATCATTTGAAAAAAGTGATATATTTGTTTCAGAAATAGAAACATCTCTCCATAAGTATAAGGGTAAATGAAATAACATATAAATATTAGTATTTAACACAAATTAATTCAGTTAGTATCTGAAATTCAAATTACCAACCATAATACTATTTTTTAAGTTTGAAATTATGACACATCAAATAAAAGTTTATGGAAGAACTTATAAGGGATCTCAGACATCTGAGAGGTAAGGATATGAGGCAAATATGAGTATGATTTTGTTGGACTTACTGACGTTATTTTGACATAATCTAATGCTCTTACCCTTTTTAATTCAAAATTGAATAGAACTATCACTGGATTATAGACTTAGAATACAGTACCAGAGACTAGAGAATGTTATTTTTATTTTTAAAAAGTACATAATTCAGTTTCTCCTCTGGTGACATTGGACTCTTGATGGTAGGCCCTAGATCTTGTATACAATATTTGTAAAGTTGTAATGTAATTTATAATAACATCGGTGAACTATTTAAATCTATTGATTTTAAGCCTTCTGGAATCCTTAGGTTTAATTCTGCATTTACTAAGGCACTCTGCCAACTGAATCCAGTTTATGACTTCATTAATCAGAATAATTTATCAGAAGACATGACTCCTTTATACCGTTACACAACTTCCCCCATTTTTAAAGGCAAAATAGAAATATAGGTCAGTTTTAAACTTAAAAAGCTAACAGAAATTACTTTACAATATCAGTTTCTAAGAGGGAATGGATAATTCCATGACAGATAAGGTGAAACTATTGGAGAAGCATTTACCAATAGCTTAGCTTCTCTGCCATACAGCTTTTCCTAGTTGAGATATTGTAACACATCACTGAAGATTTGCTTTCGTACATTTGGAAGACTGTGTAATATTAATTGTCAGAGATATTTTATAGAGGAAGATCTAATTGTTACCTTCTTAAATGTTAAAGCCCACATTTTTAATTGCTATAGTTCCTGAGATATAACTTCTTCTTCTGCTTTCCCCACTTATAGGTTTGCCGTCTTCAGTTTCTATTTATCTCTATCATTCCAATCTCCCTCTTCCAAATTCCTATCCTCCATTATGGTTCTGATGTAGGTTTTCCATTTCCATCTTGGTCTGCCACGTTTATTTCTTCCAGGGGGTGACCATTGGTATATATTTTCATTTTCCATTCTTTTTACATGGCCACACCATTTAAGCATTTGATTTTCAGTCCTCTTAACAACAGATGTGGTGACATTCATTTCTCTCCAAAGGAATTCATTTCTTATTTTATCCAGTCTTGTTTTTGGAGGCTTCTTCTAAAATAATCAAATTCAACTGTTCTAATTTTATTCTCTTGTAATTCCGTCAAAGACCAGGTTTCACTTCCATATGACAAAATATTCTGTATTATGCTCTTATAAATTTTCATTTTAGTTTCCTTTGTAATATTTTTGTTCCAAATTATTCCATGTAATGTCTTAGTTGTATAACTAATTTTTAATTAAAACTGGGCAATTGCAATATGTGTATTGCATGTTTTACAATAAGAGAGTGATTATACAAAGAAATTACATGATCATATAAATTTCCAATTAAATTAAAATGTATTTTTAACAGATAAGACTGGATATTAGTGAGGTGAAGTTTAGGGGTGGGGAAGGAGAAACGTCTTGCAATAGTGAGAATGGGCATACTTCCCATCAAATAATTGATTCACTCTAACTTTGTGGTCTGGATTTACATGTTATGTAGACATATAAAGGTTGGGCTCTAATTATTTGTAGTAATCCCATTAATTAATTAATAAGTGTACAATCAATTCTGGAAATGCATGCTATTATGCATTACAGAGACTCTTGATGTCCCAACTCCTTTCAAAACATGTTGAACTGAAAATATATAAAACTATTATTCTACCAGTTATATTATATGGGTGCGAAACATGGACTCTTACTTTAAGGGAGGAAAAGAGATCACAAGTATTTGAGAATAAAGTACTTAGGAAAATTTCTGGACCAAAGAGAGATGAACAGACAGGTGAATGGAGAAGACTATATAACAATGAACTATATGGTCTTTATAGGAAGACAGATATAATAAGAACAGTTAAGTCTCATAGACTGCGATGGGCAGGACATGTTGCACATATGGGGAATGAAAGACTTGCATGGAAGCTTCTTGTAGGAAAGCTAGAGGGAAAACGCCCAGTTGGTAGACCAAGAATGAGGTGGGAGAATAACATTAACTATGATTTGAGGGAAGTAGGTTATACAGGCAATGATTGGAAAGCATTAGCTCAGGATAGGGGTGTATGGAGAGCTTATGTCCGCGCGGCCGTGAACCTACGGGTTTGATAGTGCCAGTGAGTAAGTAAGTAAGTAGGTAATAAGTGTACAATTTGAGTATTTAATTATTGCTCGCTTTGGTCCCAGTAAAGTAATTTGACTGATTGTTGTGCGGGACCATGAATAGTCCTAGTGAAACCATGAAGAGTTTAATTATTTATATTTGAAGAGAAAAATTTTTGCCTAGACCGAGACTCGAACCCGGGACCTTTGGCTTTCTGGGCCAAATGGTCTACCAACTGAGCTACCAAGGCAAGTTGCGATTTAGATGCAAATTTTTCTCTTTATACGTTGTAATTCCCTCGTGCCAAATGCTTTGAAACCGTTGCTTCTATCTTTACATATGGTGGCCTCTTAGTTAAGAAGACATTAATTGGGAATTTAACACTACTTTATAAAGCCAGTAGGGCTTCTATTATTAATTTAACACTTCTCACTGAAGGATAAATTATATTTGAAGAGAAAAATTTTCACCTTCAAATATATCCTTCAGTGAGAAGTGTTAAAATAATAATAAAAACATCAGTTTAATTATTTGTTCAAAAGATGCGTTAATGTCAATTGTTAACCTAATGAATGGTAGAATGAAACATATTTTTCAGGTAAATGAAACTATACAACAAACTTATTTAATAGGTGTGGGAATAGGTATCAGCTTTTATTAAGGTAGAATTTTTTATCACTCAACTCATATTATATGAGTGATAAAAAATTCTACCTTAATGAAATACCTCATAGTGAGAATTCCTAAAATAAGTAATCAGCTTTTATGTTTCCTAAGTGGGAAAAAAATATAAAATACATTTAACAAAACAAACATAACATCTAAAAAATGTTTTCCCTCATTTAGTTGGGAGGAAAGCCATCGTCATGAGAGATTCTAGCAAATTATTTATATGTTTCAATAAAAAAAACTGAAGAACATTTTACTTACATGTTATTTGCTAACAAAATGTATTTTTCTCTCTCTTTTTTGCATGATTCCCATCAACATGGATAGAACTCCGAGACGGGTTAGTATGACTTCATGGGAAAAAAATGTTTTCTTGCATAAAACATGATTGTAATAAGACTAAAAGAATTAAAGTTGAACCCGATGGTCTTGTGGTTACCATGCTCAACTCTGTTTTCAAGGTTCATGAGTTAATCCAGCCAACATGGATGAATTTTTAAGGGTGTACAAATCTTGAGTATGGTTGATTTAGAAAGCAAAGTAATGCCTTTAGGTATTGTGCCATACATTTATGACACACAAAATAATTTCAAGCCTGCAATACGAAGCCTCTGAACAAAAGGTTTGAATTGTGATGCTAATGATATGATATGTTAGAGAGCATCATTAAATTTACTAATTAAAGTAAGAAACATTGTCATCTTACTGATTTGTGTATTATTGATTAATAGTGATTCCTGATTTAGACAAAAAGTTTTTCTTTTTTAAAAAATTAGAAGAGTCCAAAATTACAGATTTTCTGATTTTTTAATAATCTAATAGCTCAGCCAGTGTAGTTTTAGATGGTTTCACAGAACTGGGCAACAATCTGACAAGTCCAGAGATATTTCAATATCTTTACATCGTGTACAGGGGAAAAATCTTACAAGTCCATGCAAAACAGGGGAATATTCTAACAAGTTCAGGGAATCTAATTTTTCTTTAAAGGGAATTTTTCCTGTGGTTGTCCATGGTCTGGAATTTAGGTTAAGAAACTTTCTTGGCACTTCATTATCATTTAACACCCATCGGCATGCCGTAGCATAGTGGTTAAGGCACTGAGTTACAAGCCGGAGGGTTGAGGGTTCAAGTCCCGTTGGGGTCAGGATTTTTAAACTGGCCCAAACCCTCTGGCGGCACTATGGCCCTGGGGTCGACTCAGCCTCTAACGGAAATGAGTACCAGATGCTGTTCTGGGGGTAAAGGCGGCCGTCATGCAGGGCTGATATAAAGTGCCGATTGTCTAGAAAAAGTGGGAGCCTTAACCTCCTACTACACCAAGGGCCTCCGGGCCTGTTGTGGGATCACTTCACTTTATGTATATATCATCGGGATAACGTAATTCTGTCTTCCAGATGCCCCAACATCGGAAATGGATTACAATTCCGCCAATGCCAGGAAAGAAAGCCAGACGTGTCCTAAAAAACAACCTGATGACATTAGACAAAAAAAATGGGGAAACCAGATATAATAATAACTGTTAAATCTCGTAGATTGCTATGGGCAGGATATATGACATGAATGGGGAATGAAAGTGGACTTTGGAAACCCTTTGTACGAAAACCAGACGAAAAGTGCACAGTATGTAGGCAGAGAATGAGGTGAGAGAATAACATTAACCATGATTTGAGGGTGGTAAATTATACAGGGGATGATTGGGAAACATAAGCTCAAGACAAGTATTTTTGGAGAGCTTATGTCCGTGAGGCCATGAACCTAAGGGTTCGATAGTGTTATAATGTGATATCACATCTACAATTCGATCCATATAAACCTGAACCAACTGTAATGAGAATTTAAATAAGTGTTTGAAACCTAGTAGCAACTTGAAATATGTTATGAACTTGTCATATTTTTCCTCTGTACAAATTGCATTCGTGACAGAAAATGCAGCATATTGTTACATGCCTTAATCATATGTATATCATTTCAGTACTAATATATCTCTGGTGTATACATTAAAATCCTAAACAAAAATTTAAAAAAATAACTTGAGAAAATTAAATATCATGAGTCTTGAAACTTTAAATTTTGTTTCCTGAAAAAAAATAAGAATTGTGACTTATCAGGTTTTTCCCCTGGACTCTTCTTATTCATCAATCAACCTGAGTGTTTATATACACATATAACAATATAATAATATATTTACAGCTATAATAGTAGTATTATTAATCCCAAAATAAAGTTTTATTGAATTAGAAGCTAGGCAATTGTATTGTGAATGATAGTTTACTCCTATGGAAAGCAGGATTATAAGAGAGAGAAAAGTTTGTGTCTGAATAGAGATGCCTGGATAGCCAAGTTGTTAGTGTGCCAGCAAATAAAATTGAAGATCGTGGGTTCAAATCCCAGTTCAAGCAAAACATTTTCTCTAAAAAAAGTAATTCAACTGTTTAAAAGGTAGTTATTATGCTGAATATTAAAACATTTATAAAAATTTTTGGGAAGTGACACCGTGAGGTAAATTCAATAGAGTATAAATATGAATATTGTTCAGTATTCGAAAGTATTAATATTTAAATATAACAAAGATATCAATACTTTTAAAATTCATTGTGAACTACCTATGAGGTTGCTATATAAAATGTTAAAATAATTTATAATAATAAAATATGTTAAGTTATGTAGGTAGGAAATAACAATATGAGGTTTATTTTATTTTGTTGAGTTGTTTCTTGACTCACCTCATACAGAATGATTCAGAAATATGGCTATACGTTTGATCACATATTGTGACGAAAAATTATTATTAAAGGAAATATGATGTTATCACTGGAAAGGGAATCCTTCAAATTACAATAGAACAAAACAAAACAAATCACTGCTCACGTGCAGCTTGGCGGGTTGATTTTTGTGGGCTAGCATCGAATGCCTCCACAATTCTCTTTGTTGTTTCTGAATCCGTGCTAATGTGAGGCCTTCCAGGAGGTTTGATTTTCTGCATCCTTCCAGTTTCCAGCAGTCGTTTTCTCCACTTCCCCACAGTCGACAGCTGCAATGCTACATTAAACTCACGTCTTGCCCGTCCTGTGGCCTCACGATCATTAGCATACGTTATTGCCCATGCAGCAAATTGTAATTTGCTGTTGCATATTCAATGCCATTTTGACTAATGACGTAAGTTCTACACTGTTTTGTTTTATTCCATTGTTGTAATTTGAATAATTGCCTTTCCAACGGTAATTTCATATTTCCTGTAATGGTAATATTTTCATCACACAACAACATCAAACGTATAGCCATATTTATGATTCACTCCGTACTTCTTAACTCCCTCGAGTTAAGAAGCTTGAGGTGAGTCAAGAAACAACTCAACAAAAATAAAATATGTACCTGAAACCTCAGTCACCTTCAACTAAGAAAATTTATGTTAAAACTTTGTGGGTCTTTCAGAACATGTTCCATCATTAGTCGAGTATTTTATTATTTTAACCTTTTAAAGAGAGATGAATAGACAGGTAAATGGAGAAAACTACATAATTGTGAGCTATAAGACTTTTATGGGAAACTTGATGTAATAAGAAACAACTAAATCTCTTAGAATATGATGATCAAACAGTGGTAAGAATGGGGAATGAAAATATTATGGATAATTCTAGAATGAAAACCAGAGAGAAAGCAAACAGTAGATAAACCAAGAGTGAGGTGGGAGAATAAATTATACAGGGAATATATTGACTTAGGCTATCAAGGCTGGAGTTAGTATGATCATCTTGAAGAAGATTTCCGGGCTGTTGGCCGTGGTCTTGAGGCTTTAAACCTGACATTTTGCCAGAGACTGCATCCAACAACTCTTGAGGATGCTGGGCGCAGTCTCTGGCAAAATATCGGAAAACTTCAAGCCTCAAGACCATGGCCAACAGCCCGGAAATCTTCAAGATGATCATATACAGGGAATGATTGGAATATATTAGCTCATGGAGGGATGAATGGAGATCTTATATCCGTGCAGCCATGAACTTCCAGGTTTGATAGAACCATTATATTAAATTAATGTTGGGAAGTAAACATTATGAGGTATAATCATTAAAAATTCATCGGAGAACATTTTGATTAAACGACTCACCTCATAGGATTCATGCTTCCATGATACCGCGGTTTCAAACACAGTCGTGTTCATCCGTCGGAGTTATGGCTGAGGATGAACACGACTGTGTTTGAAACCACAGTATCATGGAAGCATGAATCCTATGAGGTGAGTTGTTTAAACAAAATGTTCTCTGATGAATTTTTTATTGATAGAACCAGTAAGTTAGTTATATTTTAGAAAGAAAAATGATGTTCAAACTGGGAGTCGGACATCAAAATAAGTTAGTTATGTATGAATAAACTCTGTTTAAACAAATTAGATCTAATTATATTATTACATCTGTATTTACTAACAGTTTTTTGGATATTGCAAGGAATTTGAGCAGCAGTGAGATTGATGTTTCACATGTGCTTCAACTATTCGAGAAGTCATACAATACAGCACAGGAGATAACAATTGAAGAAGACAATCCTCTTTATTATGTGAGTTTATAAATATTACACTTATGTAGAGTAGTTAGAAAGGTGTCTTTCCTATTTTAATGGTGCTTCAGTAGAGCTCACTCTTACTCTTACTGGCACTATTGAACCCATAGGTTCATGGCCACATGGACATAAGCTCTCCATATATCCCTATCCTGGGCTAATGCTTTCCAATCGTTCCCTGTATAATCTACTTCCCTCAAATCATAGTTAATGTTGTTCTCCCACCTCATTCTTGGTCTACCAACTTGGCGTTTTCCCTCTGGCTTTCCTACAAGAAGCTTCCATGCACGTCTTTCATTCCCCATACGTGCAACATGTCCTGCCCATCGCAGTCTATGAGACTTAACTGTTCTTATTATATCTGGCTTCCTATAAAGACCATGTAGTTCATTGTTATGTAGTCTTCTCCATTCACCTGTCTGTTCATCTCTCTTTGGTCCAAAAAATTTCCTAAGTACTTTATTCTCAAATACTTGTAATCTCCTTTCCTCCCTTAAAGTAAGTATCCATGTTTCGCACCCATATAACATAACTGGTAGAATAATAGTTTTATATATTTTCAGTTTAACGTTTTTTGAAAGGAGTTGGGATATCAAAAGTCTCTGCAATACATAATAGCACGCATTTCCAGAATTGAGCCTATGTTTAATTTCTTCGTGCATCTCATTCCTATTTGTAATTGCTTCAGTATAGCAAAGTGATAAATTCTAGCGCAAAAGTAATATACCATGTTATTGTATACTCAATCCTTCCTTCCTTCCTTTGTTTATGATTCCACTAATTCTTGTAGACCATATCTCAAAATTTTAACAATTATAAAATAACAAAATATGATTATGACTAGAGATTTTAAAGGGAATTAAGGCCTGTAATGGGATCACTTGACCTTTACAATATGGCAACAAGACCAAACTATACAGCACTTTGTCCACCTCATCACCCCTTTATATTTCTACTCGCTTCCATTTGCTATCTTCCCACCATAGAGAAAATTTAAAACTACCTGTTCCTCTACATTGAACATCTCACTATTTTTCATCCTTCCTTGTTTTAGCCACCCAACTCTGGAATTCCCTTCCCTCGTATATCAAGGACTGTCCGGCTCAAAAACAGTTAAAAAAACTCACTACGTATTTTCTTAGACAATATAATATATAACCATGTTCCATGTACACTTTTATTATTAGATACAACTTTCCTCATTAGAGGATTGCCTCAAGGACAAAGTGATACAGACAATTAATTTTTTGAATTTATGAAATAAGTTTTGTAAATACATTTAAAAAAAATTCAAATTTTAGGCCTAATTGAAGTATACACACTATAAAGTAGAAATTTTGTAAATATGGTTTCTTAAAATTGAAATTATCCTCTAATGGCAGCGATGGCAATTTTAGAAAGATACACCCTGTCCAAATCTAAGGAATTCCAAACTTTGGCTAAGAATCCTGGTATAGTACCTCTTGCCCCGATCATCAATCCTGTGACAGTTATACTATCTAGTTGGTATTTATCTTTGTAATAGTCAATTGTTGGCTGGCTTTCTTTTCAGAGTCAACTTCCTCAGGTTGGCCACTATGTGTCTCAAAACGAATTGTGGAATCTAATATCATACCAATTTTAGAAGATGGTCTAAATGCAATAATATCTATTCGTCTGTTACTCCCATTAGTGGCCACACCATGAACTTCCTCATAAACTGTGTATCCAAAATCTCGCAAGGCTTCTGCCATCATATTTCGAATAGTGTGGTGCCAAATGTTTCTCAGTGATTCTCCAAACGGACAGGCCCCAAGGATGTGTGCAAGAGTTTCGTGCTCTCTGCAACAGTGTCTATAGAGGGTATCGTCCCTAGACCTGCCCGGCAAAGAACGCACTACCGATACATTGGCTTGCATTTTAATCACTTCTCTCCATTCAGAACAAGATAATCCCTGATGATCATGAATCCATTGATTTGCCGGTGTATATTCATTGCCTTTTCCTTTATGAGGAAGTTGACTCCAGAGAACTGCTTCTTTGTCTCTTAGTTGTTTCCTGAGTTTCCTTACATCCTTTACACATTAAACTTTCTTCATCAAGCCAATTACTTAATAAAATTATAGGTTGTCATTATTATTACTATTTTTTTCTTTCCTTTGTCAACTCTATATTGTGTAGCCTGTGCCTATTTTGTATTATTAATCAACATGTAGACAATTCATAAGTGTTATTATATGTATAATGTAACTCTGATGAAGTGGAAGAGAAGACCTTATGGTCTTAACTCCATCAAGTAAAATAAATAAATAAACTTACATCTTTCTCTTTCACTAAAAACAATGCTTTAAGATAGAACATTGACAGTCTATCTCTTTATGTCTATGTATTATGATAAATTTGAGGTATACTTTGTTTACAGGAGGCCATGGTACAGACAACAAACCAATTGGAATGGCATCACCGGCTGCTGGTGGAAACTGCAATTAAAGAAGACACTTCTCCTGGTAATAACATAAAGCAAATGATAATACTGTCACCTTCAAATACGTTTGTGAGCAAAATTTGTTAACACTCAGTTGTTCATGTCCTAACTGGACTCAGAACAGTCAAGAACTGAAATGTTAAAGGTTAACATTAAATAGAATACAGCAGTATTTCTCTATCTATAGGTCCCAACCCACTGGTGGCAGTGAGTAGCAAAGTCCTCCAGTATGATAATCCATCCATAGTAATTCTGCCTGAAGGCAGGTCCTTCACTGTAATCATAGCATTTTCATGCTATGCTTGCAGCTTTACTAGGGAATTCTAGGGGTCGAATGTTTGAACGCATTAGACAGTAAAAGGCGTTCTCTGCTGACAAAGTTTTATTCAAATACATTTTGCTTACTCAGAAATCTATTCATGCGGTAATAACTGTAAGCTACCTGATGAGGTACCTTAAGATCATAGCTCAAGATAGAAACTTATTGTGAAAATCCCGAAGGGAACCGATGTAGTTTGAAACCTTTGCAGATTTATCCAAGATGTCGGACCTTGAAGACTTCGATCATGTTTTCGGTATATGTGGAGAAGAGGAATTTGATAGAGTCTACCAAAGAATTCAACTGGAAGAACAGGAGAATCGGCGTAATATTGCACGTCGCAGACGTGTTTGTATATGGTATTATTTGCGGGATGCAAGCATAAATGCGTTCCTCTATAGCAGACGAAAATAACAGAAGTGGTTTTATCGCTGAGAATTCTGGGTAATTCGTTGCCAATATTACGAAAATGTCAACTTTCATGCATGACCAATAAGTTGGCCGTTAATTCGATCTCAGCAATTGCTCACGGTGAGTCAGCTCACCAGTGATTGGAAGTAATTTGAGTAGAGACTAATGTATTTGCATACGACCCTAGGTGTGGTAGCTTCCCATTGCTTTCCACACCGGTGAAGGATGATGATGGCCACATGATTTCAGGGACTTACAGGTGAGGAAAAACCCCGATAAAAACCTCACCCAGAAAAATTGTCCCGACTGGGGATCGAACCCGGGCCCGCTGCGTGACAAGGAAGCACGCTACCTCGAGACCACAGCAAAGACCCATAAAATTTAAATATTGCAAGGTAAAATTGCAATAAATATATTTCTGCTGTGGTGCTTTCTTTTCAATTAAATTCTTACACTTTTAATAGTCACCTTGATTCAATGATGAGTACAAAACAGATGGCTGTTTCATTCTCTCAGTGCCTTGTGAACCTCATGGAACATACTTGACTCATTTGAACACAATATTGATGGTTTAGAACCTTATTGTCAAAAGTCCATTGTTAAGAATTCTTATTATGAAATGAATGTCCATAGGTGTGTGCAAAATTAATGAAATCATGGTCAAACATGTGGAAAAAGACAACTGCTGTATTATGAAATAAAAAAAAAACATACACTATATACAATACATGTTCCAGTTAAAAAAGTTATTTCTTCAAAAAGTACATAAATGTTTTCTGTTTAAGAGAACTCGCTCGCTTCTTTGCCACTATTTGACACAATCGTTGTAGCAGTAGAAGGACTGTTGAAGTTGCCTCTGACTGTTGCTTTAGGTACTAAATGGCCTTTCCATGTAACTTTATCCAAACACTTCTACCAAGTAAAATGGGAATTTTTTAAACCCGGAATCAGCGGGTTACACCAGACGGGATCAGAAAAGGAACACCGATATCTTAAAAGAATTGAAGACTACGCCAATTTTGGAATATATTAAACAGTATCAACTAAATTGGAAACACCATCTTGAAAGAATGGGTTCACATCAGATCCCCAAAGCTGTTTATAATTATATACCAAGAGGACGAAGATCTCTGGGCCGTCCTATGAAATGCTGGAAGGAAAATTTTCTATGGGATTGTAACAGGCCTTGGCCTAATACTGGAAGGAAGAAGAAGAATCTCATCTCTCAATCTGGCATTACTTTAGACATGAATATAGAGTTTATATTATTACTTCACATGCAATTACTTTGCAGGAGTGACACATCCAGGCAAGGATATGCTAGATGAGCCTCCTGATGCTAACAAGCTGGTGCGACAGAAAGTCATTGAGTCCACACGACAGATTCCAACTACAGCAGGATTAAACAGTGTGGCTGGTCTTGCAGACAGTAAGGAAATTCTTCAGGAAGCTGTGTACCTGCCACTCAAGTTCCCTCATCTCTTCACAGGCAAGTTTATTAAACATATTCTATTTCGTAGCAATATGTTCACATAAAGGAAATTAACTTTCACCAACACATCAATCCCAGAGGTTCATCCCTATCCTCAGCTAATATCTTCCATACTAATAAAATTCATATCAATTCCGTCGAGGTGAATAGTCATAAGATAAAAGTTAAAAATAAAATGTACCTTTTGGCAGGTGCTGTCATCCTCAACTTGTTAAAATAAAGTAAAGTGACCCCACAACAGACCCGGAGGCCCTTGGGGTAGTAGGAGGTTAGGGCTCCCACTTTTTTTTAGACAATCAGCACTTTATGTCAGCCGGGTTGTCAGCCCTGCGTGACGGCCGCCTTTACCCCCAGAACAAGCGTCTGGTACTCATTTACGTTAGAGGCTGAATCGACCCCAGGGCCATAGTGCCGCCAGAGGGTTTGGGTCAGTTTAAAAATCCTGACCCCAATGGGACTTGAACCCTCGACCCTCTGGCTTGTAGCTCAGTGCCTTAACCACTACGCTACGGCGTGCCCCAACTTGTTAAAATGGTGTATATAAAATTAACTGGAGCGCTTTTGGAAGTTAAGTTCCATCCTCGGCAGGTTCAGCTTCTACTACTCGTTGTTGGAGTATACATCATCATAAAAAACGAGTAGCAGAAGCTGAATCTGCCGAGGATGGAAGTTAAGTTCCGAAAGCGCTCCAGTTAATTTTATGTATACCATTTTAACAAGTTGAGGACGACGGCACCTGCCAAAAGTACATTTTATTTTTAACTTTTATCTTATAATAATTTCCAATCATTTCCTATATAATTCACCTCTCTCATTATCATATGTATCAACTCCTCCAGCCAGACTTCCTCTTCCTGGATTTGTTCCCTATTACAACCTTTCTGTTTAATTTAATTTAGGTATATGGTTCTGGTACTTCCCAGTTTTTTCTTCCTTTCATTTGCATATCCATAGTTTTTTTTTGGTATTTTTCTCTTCTCCATAATTTTTTAGGTTATTACTTTTGTCATTTTTTGTATGCATACTGAATCTCTAATAAGTTTCTTTATGATTTTGTCTTATTTTTAATTCTCCTAAAAAATTCATTTCACTTCCCCCCTCAAATCATAGTTAATGTTCTTCTCTCATATATTTCTTGGCCTATCTAATGGTTGTTTTCCCTCTGGTTTTCATGCCCTCTTTCATTTTCCATTTATTCTCCATGTCCTATCCTGTCTAAGAAACTTAATAATTCTTATTATGTCAGGATTCTCATAAAGTCACGGTTATGAAGTTTCCTTCATTAATTTAAGTTAAATAAGTTATTTTAATATTTTAAGGAAGTACCACTATGAGGTTTATTTTAGATAATAATAATAATATAAAGGAGCACTCAGAAGAGCATTAGTTTCGAAAGTTTTACGTTCTTTTCCACTGATCACTTGTATTCACTCTTTGCTGTATTCATTAATTGATTTTGTTCTGTTTTTACACTCTGTGATATGATAAAGTTTACACTTATCGCCGCACAGTGCACATCTGCAGTCTTCAGTTGGCTGGTGGAATAAATAAATAAAAAAAAATATTTTAGATAATATGAGTTAGATATGCACTACTCACTTCATATTTGTAGCTTTTTTGAAGACTCTTGAGTTTCAATGCATTATGCATCATTGTCAATTCTTTCTAACTTTGAAAACTCAGTCTTCAAAAAAGCTACAAATATGAGGTTTTTAGTAAATATCTAATAGGAGCGGTATTTGCAATTATAGCTGGATTTATTCAATGATACCCATTATTTACAGGACTTTCCATAAATCATAAATGATTAAAAATCCAATTTATAATTATATTTACAGGAGTAAACCTAACTTTTTTTCCTCAACACTTCCTAGGGTTTGCAGGCATACCTCGATGGTATTCAGATCATATTACCTTAAATAAGTTAACTTAAATAATAAATACCTCATAGTGGTAGTAAAAGATTCCGGGCTATGTGGCCGTGGTCTATAACTGGCGTTTCTTCCAGACGTTTCTCCCTCAACTGCGGAGGGCATATTCAGTGGCGAGCGCTAGAAGCTGTTGTTTCCCTGTCGTAGACTCGACTGCGAATGAACAGCAGAAATCTGGACGCTCTTATTTATACTAGTGCTGACGTCACGTGAGTCGCAGCTGTTTGGGTCATACTGGCTTCTGATTGGTTCGGAACTCTCTCCTTGTTATTGGTAGGTTTTGACTTTCTATTGTCTAATATGTGATACCAGGCTTTGGCTAGTTTTATTCCTTCATCTTTTCTATTGAAATTGTCCTTGTGTTTATAAATTTCTATGGCCTCTCTGTATAATCTTGGGAAATAATATGGTGTTGTGGCTAAAACTTGTGTTTCATCGTAGTGAATCTGATGTCCGTTTTCAGTAAAAACGTGTTCTGCTACGGCCGATTTTTCTATTTGCCCTAGTCTGCAGTTTCTTCTATGTTCAGTCAAACGGGTGGCTATGCTTCTTTTTGTGGTTCCTATGTAAGATCTTCCACAAGAACACGGAAGCCGGTATACACCGCAAGTGGAGAGTGGTGGTCGAGGATCCTTTGATGAGCGAAGGAAGTTTTCTATTTTTCTTGTAGGTCTATAAATTGTTCTAATATTGTGTTGTTTTAGTACTTTGCCGATCCGATCTGTGACCCGTTGTATATATGGTAAAAAAGCTGTGCTGACTGTTGATGTATTATCCGTTTTGCGTTGTTGTTTACGTGGATTTATTGATTGTTTTATTTCTTTGGCTGTATATCCATTCTTCTTGAAACAGTCGAAAAGATGGTGCTGCTCCTGGTAAGATATGTGGCTGTGTGCTGGCATATCTTCTGCGCTCTGTCAAACAGTGTCTTTATGACGCCTCGTTTTTGTCCAGGGTGGTGATTGGAATTCTTGTGTAGATACCGGTCCGTGTGTGTGGGTTTTCTGTAGACTGTATGTTGAATTTCTCCGTTGTCTTTTCTTATTATCTGAATATCCAGGAACGGGAGTTTACCGTTATTTTCTTTTTCTATGGTGAACTGTATTTTGCTGTTTTGGCCATTGAGATGTTGTAGGAATCGCTCTAATTCCTCGTTACCGTGTCTCCAAACTACAAACGTGTCATCCACATAACGAAACCAATATTCAGGGGACTTTGGAGCTGTTTTTAATGCTTCCTCTTCGAATTTCTCCATGAAAAAATTCGCTATTACCGGACTTAGCGGATTACCCATTGCTACTCCGTCGATCTGTTCGTAATAGCTGTTGTCCCATTGGAAGTATGTTGTTGTTAATACATGTCTGAATAACTTAGTGATGTCTTCTGTGAAGATCTGTCCAATGTAGGTCATGGTTTCGTTGATAGGCACCATAGGAAACAGGGAAACTACATCGAAGCTGACCAGTATATCGTTAGATGTTATTTTATGTTTCGCAGTTTTCAATGAAGTGCGTCGAGTCTCTGATGTAGCTGTCCGATTTTCCAATGAATGGTTTAAGAAGTGCAGTAAGGTGCTTTGCGAGTGTGTAGGTCGGAGAGCCAATGGCACTAACAATTGGCCGGAGTGGAATGCCATTCTTGTGTACTCTTGGGAAGACCGTAGAGTCGTGGTGGTTGAGCTTCAGAGACACGTAACTTGTTTTTTTGTTTCTTCTGGTAAGGAAGATTGTTTAATCAGGTTATTTGTTTTTCGAACAATACTGGCTGTAGGGTCTCGGTTGATGGTTCTATATGTGTCTGGTGTCAGTAGTTCTAATATCTTCTCCTTATACTCCTGGACATTCATTACAACTGTTGAGTTTCCCTTATCGGCTGATAAAATTATGATATCCTGGTCATTATTTAAAGTTCGTAGTGCTATTTTCTCCTTCTTCATTAAATTGCTTTTTGGTGGTTGGGCGCGTAGAAGTATTCTGGCTGTTTCGTAACGGATTTCTTCAGATTTGTGTAGGGGAAGATTCTTAATACTGACACCAGACACATATAGAACGATCAACCGAGACCCTACAGCCAGTATTGTTCGAAAAACAAATAACCTGATTAAACAATCTTCCTTACCAGAAGAAACAAAAAACAAGTTACGTGTCTCTGTTTAGCATTAAGAATCTTCCCCTACACAAATCTGAAGAAATCCGTTACGAAACAGCCAGAATACTTCTACGCGTACAACCACCAAAAAGCAATTTAATGAAGAAGGAGAAAATAGCACTACGAACTTTAAATAATGACCAGGATATCATAATTTTATCAGCCGATAAGGGAAACTCAACAGTTGTAATGAATGTCCAGGAGTATAAGGAGAAGATATTAGAACTACTGACACCAGACACATATAGAACCATCAACCGAGACCCTACAGCCAGTATTGTTCGAAAAACAAATAACCTGATTAAACAATCTTCCTTACCAGAAGAAACAAAAAAACAAGTTACGTGTCTCTGAAGCTCAACCACCACGACTCTACGGTCTTCCCAAGGTACACAAGAATGGCATTCCACTCCGGCCAATTGTTAGTGCCATTGGCTCTCCGACCTACACACTCGCAAAGCACCTTACTGCACTTCTTAAACCATTCATTGGAAAATCGGACAGCTACATCAGAGACTCGACGCACTTCATTGAAAAACTGCGAAACATAAAAATAACATCTAACGATATACTGGTCAGCTTCGATGTAGTTTCCCTGTTTCCTATGGTGCCTATCAACAAAACCATGACCTACATTGGACAGATCTTCACAGAAGACATCACTAAGTTATTCAGACATGTATTAACAACAACATACTTCCAATAGGACAACAGCTATTACGAACAGATCGACGGAGTAGCAATGGGTAATCCGCTAAGTCCGGTAATAGCGAATTTTTTCATGGAGAAATTCGAAGAGGAAGCATTAAAACAGCTCCAAAGTCCCCTGAATATGGTTTCGTTATGTGGATGACACGTTTGTAGTTTGGAGACACGGTAACGAGGAATTAGAGCGATTCCTACAACATCTCAATGGCCAAAACAGCAAAATACAGTTCACCATAGAAAAAGAAAATAACGGTAAACTCCCGTTCCTGGATATTCAGATAATAAGAAAAGACAACGGAGAAATTCAACATACAGTCTACAGAAAACCCACACACACGGACAGCAGGTATACGAACACAAAGAATTCCATCAAATCACCACCCTGGCCACCAAAAACAAGAAGGCGTCATAAAGACACTGTTTGACAGAGCGCAGAAGATATGCCAGCCACAATATCTTAACCAGGAGCAGCACCATCTTTTCGACTGTTTCAAGAAGAATGGATATACAGCCAAAGAAATAAAACAATCAATAAATCCACGTAAACAACAACGCAAAACGGATAATACATCAACAGTCAGCACAGCTTTTTTACCATATATACAACGGGTCACAGATCGGATCGGCAAAGTACTAAAACAACACAATATTAGAACAATTTATAGACCTACAAGAAAAATAGAAAACTTCCTTCGCTCATCAAAGGATCCTCGACCACCACTCTCCACTTGCGGTGTATACCGGCTTCCGTGTTCTTGTGGAAGATCTTACATAGGAACCACAAAAAGAAGCATAGCCACCCGTTTGACTGAACATAGAAGAAACTGCAGACTAGGGCAAATAGAAAAATCGGCCGTAGCAGAACACGTTTTTACTGAAAACGGACATCAGATTCACTACGATGAAACACAAGTTTTAGCCACAACACCATATTATTTCCCAAGATTATACAGAGAGGCCATAGAAATTTATAAACACAAGGACAATTTCAATAGAAAAGATGAAGGAATAAAACTAGCCAAAGCCTGGTATCACATATTAGACAATAGAAAGTCAAAACCTACCAATAACAAGGAGAGAGTTCCGAACCAATCAGAAGCCAGTATGACCCAAACAGCTGCGACTCACGTGACGTCAGCACTAGTATAAATAAGAGCGTCCAGATTTCTGCTGTTCATTTCAAGTCGACAAACCTGCCAATAAGGATCAAACTTACACTTTACAACGCGGTGATCCGCAGCATGCTGCTGTATGGTTGTGAAGCCTGGAGCATCCTCGCTGCTTGTCACAAAAAGAAAGTACAAATAATTCAAAATAAATGTCTTAAGATCATATTTTCGGCCCCGCGGTACACGAGGATCACAGAGCTCCACAACCTAGCTAAAGTGCCATATATTGCGAATCAAATGGAAAGCCAGGTGGACAATATGTACCACAAAATACAAATTCACACGAACCCAATTGTTCGCAATATAGGGCATATGCTACAGCGGCGTGCTGTACATAAAAACATATTCCACAGACCACCATAAAGGCCCTAGATGGTCCAGATAACAGAAATGAGTGCTGTACCACAGCTAGAGTAGTGTGGCTCATTCCACTTGGTCGGCTTTTGGACTCTCTGCTTGTCCGACCGATGGTTTACGACGCCCTGCTCTAGAGGTGTTACACCTCATTTCGCCCATATTCTTAAATAATAATAAATAACAAAAATCAATCACTGAACACTAACGCCGCTAACTAGCGCCATATGATGAAATCACATAACGATAGACACTCAGGTATTAGCCGCCAGGGAGCTACAACTGGTTCCAAACGCGGCACACTGGGCAGCGCTACGCGCTGCCAACACATACATACATACATCTGCTGTTCATTCGCAGTCGAGTCTACGACAGGGAAACAACAGCTTCTAGCGCTCGCCACTGAATATGCCCTCCGCAGTTGAGGGAGAAACGTCTGGAAGAAACGCCAGTTATAGACCACGGCCACATAGCCCGGAATCTTTTACTACCATGATTACCGGCCGTGAAAGCCTGCATTCCACTAATACCTCATAGTGTTAATTCCTATAAGGCTTCCTCCATTTACCTATTTGTTCATCTCTCTTTGGTTCAGAACTTTTTTAAGCACTTTATTCTCAAATACCTGAAATCTTATTAATAAACCACAGCAAACTTAATTAATAATTTTACAAGTAAACACATCGGCCACGGTGGACTAGTGGTTATGCTCCTTGCCTCTGGTTCCGGGTTCAAACTTGGACAGGGTCGATGGATTTTTTAGGATGGAAAAATCCAAGGAGCAAGTCCTCTAGGAGGCACTTTAAGTGGTGGGTCCCGAGTCTGAAGATCCTTAAGCCTGAATGAAAGGCCTGTAAGCAAAATTTACCAAATTTTCCCGTCCTAGTACTACCTTGGTTTCCTAGATGTCAGTATGAGGCAGAACGCTGACCACTCAAGTGACATCTATATGAAAACAAGTGTAACTAAATTAGTATGGTTCAAATTCTTCCCTGTAAGGGGAGAGCGCCTAAATCTCTGTTAAGGGAAAACATGGGCTTACAAGACAGAAAAAGACAAGTAAACACTACAACCAAGATTATTAACATGTGTATTTGTTCTAAGATCTTTTTTGTCAAGTACTAACTTCGCACTGAGATGATGTTTACCTTGGAATTCCACAACTTTGGTCTTGTTTATGGATATTGTTAAATAGTTCATTTTTTTACAATTCATTTTTAGGAGGACTTCAGCCATCGAATAAGATTCTACTTTATGGTCCACCAGGAACTGGCAAGACACATCTGGTGAATGCATTTGCTGCCGAGATGAATATACCACTGTACAGCATCACCAGCACAGACCTCCTGTCCACATGGCTTGGAGAATCTGAGAAGTATGTTATCTTTATGTATAGAAATGAGAGTGAGTCTATGGACTCAAAAAACGACTTGACCAATTTGAATATTTATTTATTTTTTCCATCATTTAGAGAATTTTCTGGGACAATTAACATATGTAACATATTACCCTACACACTATAGGGCCAGAACTAAAAAAGGGGGGGGCATCGGTGCACTAAAATGTTGCTTTTTGGAAGCTTAAATGGTTTACATTGTCTAAACCATAAAAAATACACCAGATTAATGTACACAGAATTGAATATCTCAAAAAAATATCTACAAAAAAGTTTGTGACAGCATATGTCTATCTTTAACGGATAACTCACAATAATCATTTCCGTCTTTCAGCTCATTGATGCCAAGAAGATTGGGATAAGTCAATTCCCGGGAAATGCCGGGTAATCAGCAAGGGGTATCTAAAAATAATTATGATATAAATTTATAATTATTTTTCTTTTTACTAAACATAAAAACATATTTAATTTATTTAGGCGTAGCAATGCATGCTGGGTATTAGCAAGTCTGCACCATAGCAAGATGCCTTGGTGCAGAGCTATGGGGCTTGCACTGGTTTCAGTCACCATTGGGGAAGAAATTTTCTCATGGAATTCCAGCCAGTATGGGATTGGTGTCCACCCAGCTTGTGAGGAATTTGGGTAGCTACAATAAGCAGTGGCTCCTGTTAAGAAAATCAGCTATAACGGCTGGGGGACCCGACATGCTGACCACTTATCATTCCTATACTGGCAGGATGATCGTCTACCTCTATGATTAACACATGTAGATGTGAGGCCAGCAGCCAGCTGGTTGCCCAAGGGCCTTCTAGGCCTGTCATGCTATGGAGTTTTTTTTATAAACTATTATCAACATCTAGTGCTGATTGTCTAGTAATTAAGGTAGGAGCCTTAATCTTCTACTACCCCAAGGTGAGATCACTTTACCTTTTACTAGGTGGAGAGAACAAGCTATAACAGCTGTGGGACCACATGTCACCTCTAAATAATCCACCTCTGTGATTGACACATGTGGTTGTAAGACCAACAGACAGCTTTCTGAATCTGCCACACCAAGAAAAATCACTAATTTTTAATTTTAGGAAGTGATATTTTGAGGTTATTTTAATTATATTATTTTGAGTCTGATCATCTTACCTCAATATGTTGATTTGTTCTTGGACATGTTTCAAAACAATTCTGTTTTATAGTCTGGACAAGCTGACGATAAAACAGAATTGTTTTGAAATATGTCCAAGAATAAATCAACATTAATATTGAGGTAAGATGATCAGACTAAAAATGATATAATCATTAATTTTATTGAATGTTTGTGTTTGAGGTTAATACGAGAGTTGTTTGAATACACGAGGGAACAAGCCGAGTATTGCTTTATATTTATTGACGAGGTGGATAGCATCTGTCGACAGAGGACAGCCCGTGACACTGAAGTCACTCGTAGGTATTGTCATAAATTTAATGAACACAAAAGTTTTATTTTTATTTAATTAATAAATATGGATTTTCATCAAGTAAACACCAACTCAATTGATTATAAAATAGTCTATCATTTATTGGAATTGAAAAGTTTTTCATGTTATTAAAATTAACAAATTGTACACAGGATGAAGAATGAGTTGCTAGCGCAGATGAATGCTTGTAACAGCAACACATTCCTGCTATGTGCTACCAACTGT
Organism: Diploptera punctata; assembly: GCA_030220185.1. Taxonomy (NCBI): domain Eukaryota; kingdom Metazoa; phylum Arthropoda; class Insecta; order Blattodea; family Blaberidae; genus Diploptera; species Diploptera punctata. The sequence goes on along the minus strand of JASPKZ010007290.1, from coordinate 2,827,270 downwards.
CCCTGGGACATCGACTCTGCCTTCCTAAGACGTTTCCAGCGTCGTATATACATCCCATTGCCTGGAAAGTAAGTACATCACCTCTAAACTGACTTGTGTACTTCTACAACAGTTTACATAAGATTTCAAACAGGAGAAAAAACACATAATCAAAGTAGCAAGAGAAAATGGGTTTGATGAAAAAATGGTACATAAAAGGATAAAAAAGTATAAAAAACAAAAAATGATAAACAGAAGTACTCTTGAAAAAGAAGAACAACCTATGAAAAAATATAGGAAATTCATATATCACCTTTGGGTACACAATAAATTCCAAAAGATATTTGAGAAGTTTAATATTAAATTAGCACCAAAAAATAACTACAGTTTAAATAAAGTTATAAAAACCAACAATAATGAAAAAACTGATAAAAATAAAAAGTCAGGAATATATAAAATTGAATGCATGGGTTGTAAAAAGATATATATAGGAAAAACAAAAAGAAACCTAAAAATTAGAACCAAAGAACACATAAGAAATATTAAAAATGGGGAAATAGAAAAATCTGCAGTTGCTGCTCGTGTTTGGTCTGAAAAACATAATATAAATTCAGACACTAAATTATTAAAACAGTTAGAAAATACAAAAGAGCTTATAATTATTTGGGAAAAAATCTATATTCAGAAGAACAAAAACAGACTTATGAATTTTGAAATACCGACGGAGCGTGATACTGTTTGGAGGTTCTTTGGCCAACCACAGGATGGAGCTGACATCGACATCCAGGGTGTGCAACATAAATCAAACCAGTATGGACAAGCTGACGATAAAACAGAATTGTTTTGAAACATGTCCAAGAACAAATCAACATTAATATTGAGGTAAGATGATCAGACTGAAAATAATATAATTAAAATAACCTCGAAATATCACTTCCTAAAATTAAATATCACATATTGCCTGTTTGTTTACCACCAACCCATGAACCACATTTTACATACAGCATTCTAACACATCTAGCTGTAACATAAAAACATTATAGCAGCAGTAGTTTAAGCAACAGTAATAATTACAATATATGCAATAAATCCACACAAAATGAAGTCAGTACAAATTAAAGAGTGCTACAAAATGATTCAACAACTCCAAAAACTACAGAAAAATTGTGACAAAATTTATATTGGAAAAACGAAAAGAATTTGAAAACAAGGATGAAAGAAGTCCCAGTCTAGGCGAAAATTTTTCTCTTCAAATATAATTTATCTTTCATTGAGAAATGTTAAATCAATAATAAAAACATCATTAGAAGCTTTACTAGCTTTATAAAGTAATGTTAAATTCCCAATAAATATCTTCTTAACTAAGAAGCCGCCATTTGCAAAGATAGAAGCAATGGTTTCAAAAGCATTTGGCGATAGGGAATTACAACGTATATAAGAGAAAAATTTGCGTCTAGATCGTAACTCGCCTCGGTAGCTCAGTTGGTAGAGCACTTGGCCCGGAAAGCCAAGGGTCCCGGGTTCGAGTCCCGGTCTAGGCGAAAATTTTTTGCTTCAAATATAATTTATCTTTCATTGAGAAATGTTAAATCAATAATAAAAACATCATTAGAAGCTTTACTAGCTTTATAAAGTAATGTTAAATTCCCAATAAATATCTTCTTAACTAAGAAGCCGCCATTTGCAAAGATAGAAGCAATGGTTTCAAAAGCATTTGGCGATAAGGAATTACAACGTATATAAGAGAAAAATTTGCGTCTAGATCGTAACTCGCCTCGGTAGCTCAGTTGGTAGAGCACTTGGCCCGGAAAGCCAAGGGTCCCGGGTTCGAGTCCTGGTTTAGGCGAAAATTTTTCTCTTCAAATATAATTTATGAAAGAACATCTTAGAAACATCAAAAATGGAGAAGTGGAAAAGTCAGCAGTAGCTGCTCATGCTTGGTCTGAAAAACATTTAATTGAATCAAAAGCCAGTCTAATTAAACAAATAGACAAACTCTCCTATCCAAATATCAACCTCAACCTGTTCATCTTATTATTAAAATTAACAAATTGTAAACAGGATGAAGAATGAGTTGCTAGCGCAGATGAGTGCTTGTAACAGCAACAACAAAAGAATTCAATTGCAACGGATACCTGCACAAAATGAACTCACAGTTTGGGATGTAAAAGGTAAGCTTTTAGAAGTATTCTGAATTAGATTGGAGCCTTTTTTGGCAAGAAAATAAGCAGTGTCATTTCCAGCAATTCCAAAATGTGTTATGGAATGCACTTCACTATCCTTTGCAACCCAGAAAAGAACTCAGTTGCAATGGATACCTGCACATTGTGGAATTGCTGGAAATGAGACCATTGATTTTCTTGCCAAAAAAAAGGCTCCAATCTAATTCAGAATACTACTAAAAGCTTACCTTTTACATCTATAAAGACAATAATTAAAAACAAACAAAACCAAGACCTATGTAATAAAGCCAAAGACAAAAAATGGAATATTTTAGTAAAGAAGCCAGATATTATTCAGAAATTCCACGTAAAACTACAGTAGCAAAATTTAGACTGCTTACAGAACATGACTATTTGGCCAAACACTTATATAAAATAGGAATATACACGAATCCAAATTGTCCTCTATGCAACAAAGACGAAGAAATGAACGAAGTACATCTACAAACCTGTGAAGTATTTTTTAAATTTGAAGAGAAAAATTTTCGCCTAGACCGGGACTCGAACCCGGGACCCTTGGCTTTCCGGGCCAAGTGCTCTACCAACTGAGCTACCGAGGCGAGTTACGATCTAGATGCAAATTTTTCTCTTATGTACGTTGTAATTCCCTCGCGTCAAATGCTTGAAACCATAGCTTCTATCTTTGCAAATGGTGGCTTCTTAGTTAAGAAGACATTTATTGGGAATTTAACACTACTTTATAGCCAGTAGGGCTTCTATTGACGATTTTTATTATTAATTTAACACTTCTCATTGAAGGATAAATCATATTTGGTAGAGCACTTGGCCCGGAAAGCCAAGGGTCCCGGGTTCGAGTCCCGGTCTAGGCGAAAATTTTTCTCTTCAAATATAATTTATCCTTCAATGAGAAGTGTTAAATTAATAATAAAAATCATCTGTGAAGTATTACCTGTTGGATCCACCATAGAGAAATATTGGAGAGCAAGAATGCTAATGGCTTCGTTGCCAAGGCCCAGCATTTGAAAACAACAACAACATAATTACAATATAAAAATAGTACCTGTAAGGTAATATCATCCTCAGCTTGATTAAAACTTCATCAATCTAAGGACGATGAAACCTTACAGGTACTAATTTTACAACTTGTTTTTCTTTTCTTCCTTGTAACCAGTCTGGGCAAGATGCTGACGATGATTGATATAAAATCAAAACATGTTCCAGAACAAATCAACATTAATACTGAGGTAAGATAAACAGACTCTAAATAATATAATTAATTTTACATTTTTATATTGTTACTAATACCTCAAGTAAATCGAAAGTAATGGCATTCAATGGGAAAAACTATATGAGGTGTAAAATCAGCATTAATAACAGTACAATACAACAGGTGAACAATTTCAATTATGGTTGGTTGGTATCTAATGTCGAGCACTTGATAATGAAATCATTCGCTCTCTTGCACTCCAGTATTTAGCAGAAAGGCTGGTCTCTTCTACAAAAGCTGGACAACGGAGGAGATGGTTTCTTTCCATATCTTCATTTAAATTGCAAAAAGGGCATTTAGGTGAATCTGTTATGCCAATTCTGTGTAGGTGTTTATTCAAGCAGTCATGTCCCGTTAGCAGTCTGAATGTTGCTACTGCGGATTTTCTTTGTAATGTAGTAATGTCATAAGCTTGTAGATTTTCCCATTCCTTTCCAGATGTTTTGGTGGTGTATTCTTCTCTAAGTTTATTGATGTATTTATTTGAGATAATTCTTTTGATAGAGTGAAAGGAAACTGGAGCAGAAGTTGGGTTTGAAACAATTTTGCTACCCTTCTTGGCTAGAAAATCGGCTATTTCATTGCCTGTCACTCCACAATGGGCCGGAATCCATTGAAGTACAACTTTTTTTTGTAGACGGGATAACTGTTTTATCATTTTGTGACATTCGATAATTTTGATGCTTTTGGGTGTTGTGTCTCGTGTTATAGCAAGAATGGCTTCTTTGGAGTCACATAGAATTACAACTTTTGTAAATTTTTGGATGTGATATAAAAGATTTTGTAAACTTAAGAAAATTGCTAGAATTTTGCCATCAATTATTTAGGATGCAATGTATCATACTGCCAGTCTGCAGGATAGAAGGCCGTTGGACGTCAGTTGTGAACGTGACACAGCATTGAGAATGTCACAAATGATGTGAAGAAACCCTGGGTCTGCTATGAATTATGAAGTATGAGGTGAGTGAAATAATAAAAAATAAACAATACAGTTTCTGTGTTTAAAAAGACAAACTATGAGGTAAGATGTAAAAAAAATGACTCATTTTTCATTCATGTACTTCTCTCACTTCATATAGTAAAATCATTATATTCAATGACAAGTAAGTAAATTTTTAGTATATGAAGTGACCAGCATGTTACACCATCTACATAGTTTTATTGTTTGTCTGCAGGAACGACCGGAGAGATATAATAAAACTGTGTTTACAAGATACTCGACATGAGTTATCTGATTCTGACTGGGCTCAACTCCTGGACCTCACAGATGGATTCTCTGGGTCAGATCTCGCTAACTTAACAAGTTGTGCATTACTTAAGCCAATCAGGGAGCTTGCTAACTCCACACACTGGATTGTCAATGACAGTAAGTCTTAACATAACATGCAGCACTATCAACTCTTCTCTCTTCTGTGTGCAAATATTTCATACTATTAACACTTTGAGTCCGGTGGTGGTACTAGTACCACGGCATTTAAATGACACTGAAGCCGGAGAAAATTAAATCCCTTGGTATGCCTGTGCCGGCAGATTTACAGAGGTGTTTTTCTGGTTCAGAAACTCCCCCCTGTAAATCTACCGGTACAGGCATGTCAAGGGATTTTATTTTCTCTGGCTTCAGTGTAATTTAAATGCCGTGGTACTAGTACCACTGCAGGACTCAAAGTGTTAAGAATCAAATGAATCGTGAATTCTTCTTACCTCATACATCTATGTCACGGCTGTCGTGATAACAGCTGATGATGGGAATGATGTTTTCTGATACTGCAGTTCTGTATTAAAAAACATAGATGTATGAGGTAAGAAGAATTCACGATTCATTTGATTCTTATTAAGAAAACCTCATAATGTAAAAATTTCCAACTTTATTATATGAATTTCATACTGTCTATTATATTTATTGTCTTAGAAAATAGCCAACAAATGTGTTGGTCCTGATGAATGAGTGGTTACCATGTTTGTCTCAGGTTCAATCAAACTCAGCAAAGTTCAAAGATTTTTCAGGGCGTAAAAGTTCTGAGATCAGCAACAGCATAACATCAGTCGGCAAAAAAGTACTGAAGATGAGACCGTTATGGTCTCAAAATCACGATCTACTTAGAAGATTTATATGAGGAGAGGTAAGAAACATTTAATTTTACCATAAATTAAACCTCATAGTGATTAATTCCTATAAAAGTTAAATATTAATGTATAATCAATTGAGTTGGTGTTTACTTGATGAAAATCCATATTTATTAATTAAATAAAAATAAAACGTAGTTTTATTTGATTTTCATATTTATTATATAATTCAGTGACAGCTGTTTCGGTACACTGTACCTTCTTCAGACATGTTAACAAATTATGAATTGTGTTCCAACTGATCTAAGCAACAATACAACAATATTTATTTAAATTTTTAAATTTAACAAAGGGGATTCATTCAAATCAAGTTGAGAATTTAACAGTTTTTTACTACTTTTAAATTTATTAATTTGTACATCCTCCAAAAGATCTAACTTCTTACCCGTATCACAAATATGTAAAATTTCAAATTTGGATCGAAACAATGATTAAATTGGAATAGGTGGTTAGAATATTTTGAATTTTCTAAATTTCTGTTATATGCTCTCATGTGTTCCTTTATCCGAGAGATAAAAGGTCTACCAGTTTGTCCTATATAGACATTGTCACATGTGCCACACTTCAATTTATATACACCTGATAATTTTTCTTTTTTTGTTTTGGTTTTATTGTTTTTTATTATATTTTGTAGAGTTTTATATAAAATATAATAAAAAACAATAAAACCAAAACAAAAAAAGAAAAATTATCAGGTGTATATAAATTGAAGTGTGGCACATGTGACAATGTCTATATAGGACAAACTGGTAGACCTTTTATCTCTCGGATAAAGGAACACATGAGAGCATATAACAGAAATTTAGAAAATTCAAAATATTCTAACCACCTATTCCAATTTAATCATTGTTTCGATCCAAATTTGAAATTTTACATATTTGTGATAAGGGTAAGAAGTTAGATCTTTTGGAGGCTGTAGAAATTAATAAATTAAAAAGTAGTAAAAAACTGTTAAATTCTCAACTTGATTTGAATGAATCCCCTTTGTTAAATTAAAAAATTTAAATAAATATTGTTGTATTGTTGCTTAGATCAGTTGGAACACAATTCATAATTTGTTAACATGTCTGAAGAAGGTACAGTGTACCGAAACAGCTGTCACTGAATTATATAATAAATATAAAAATCAAATAAAACTACGTTTTATTTTTATTTAATTAATAAATATTAATGTAATTATTTTCTGAAGCTGTAAACTTATGTTGCAGAAAATCAGCTGACACCCTGCACTCCTCTATGTGCTAATGCAATGAAGTGCAATGTTCACAGCCTGCCACATGACAAGGTATGTTAGTAATAGTAAAACATTATGTTAAAAGTTTCCATTTCTATGGGTTGTCCACAGAGCTACAGGATGCGAGAACAAATATTCTCGGCCAGCATGGGGCAGGTGTGCACTCAACATTGTGAGTGCTTTTAACTAAACAATTGAATAGATGTAAAACAAAAATATTTAAGATGTTTGAGAAATAAAACAAATTTGACTGAACTAACTATAAATAGTGACTGTATTGATCAAATTAACTCCTTTAAGTACCTAGGCACAATACTAAACGATAATAATACTGTTGAAGAAGAAATCAAAACAAGAATATCGCAAGAGAATAAAGCATATTTTGCTAATTTTGATATATTCAAAAGCAAATTAATATAAAAAAATGTTAAATTCAAATTATGTACAGCAATAATAAGACCAATCATATGTTATGGAGCTGAAACCTGGGTACTAAAAGAAGCAGATAAATTAAGACTATTAACGTTTGAGAGGAAAATATTTAGAAGAGTGCTAGGTCCAGTAAAGGAAAATGGAAATTGGAGGTTGAGAGGGAATGACGAATTATACCTCAAGAATAATAAAGAAAATATAGTTAGTTTCATCAAATCCAAAAGATTACAATGGTTTGGACATACACTAAGAATGCCAAAGGGAAGATTGCTGAATGATATTTTGAATTGGAAGCCACAGGGAACAAGACCAAGGGGAAGACCCAAGGATCGATGGGAAGATGACGTAATTGAGGATTTGAGAGAGATGGGGATTTTTGATTTGAAATCTACTGCACAAGATAGGAAGAAGTGGCGTAAACTGGTTGAGAAGGCCAAGACATTCCATTGGAAGTCATAGAGCCTGACGAAGAAGAAGATTGAATAGATGTGTTATTTACAGTAACATGTCACTCAACAATTTCTAGTGAATATTTTGAACAAATCTGAACAATTCAAATGAATGAATGAATTTGATTAGTAGATAATATTTAATTTTAGGAAGTTATATTTTGACGATAAAACAGAATTGTTTTGAAACATGTTCAAGAACAAATCAACATTAATATTGAGGTAAAATGTCCAGACTAAAAATAATATAACTGATTAGTAAAACTTAAGTCATGTTACTTGTAAGTAATCCTGAATCTCGATTACTACCCCTAAAGGGAGATTCCTTGTATACATGAAAATCAAAGAACAACCTAAACTTAAATGCATCACCTTGATATCAGTAGTAATTATGGCGATGTAAGTTCAATAAGTAGATATTGTTTTTCTGAGTGGCATTCATAAACATTCGTGAAATTATTTATGTTATCCTAGAGTGTTGTCAATTCTTATGAGTAACATCAAGTTTTAATAAATGTTAAAAATCACTATTTTTTCAGAACAAGACCTTTTGAAAGCTAACTAGCCAGAATTCAATAATATATGCTAGACAAAAACCGACAAATATAAGGTTAATATGATTTTTATGTTAGACTTTTTAAATTTAAAACTAACCAACATTTGAAACTAACTGAAATGCAATTTAATTAGTTAGTTGAACTTTTCCATCCATCCATCCATCCATCCAATGGCTGATTGGCTCAAATTCGAGCTTTGGCCTCCAATCATTTCTATTTTGCGCAGCAAGCCTCCAGTTGCGACACTTAGGTAGGTTTGCAGCATCTTCCTTAATACCATCCTCCCATCGTTTTTTCGGTCTGCCAACCATCTATTCCCCATAAAACTTGCTGTAAACACCTTTTTTTGTGCTTGGTCTGTTGAGAACCTTTGTACATGGCCAGCCCATTCTAATTTCTTTAACTTAATAAAATTGACAAGGGGGTTCATTGTATTAAATTAATGTTGGGAAGTAAACATTATGAGGTATAATCCATTGTATTTGTCATACAGTTCTTTGTTGTTCGTATTCTCCACTGACCATTAATATTTATTGGTCCAAATATTTTCCTGAGTACTTATTTTTTTTTCAAAATTATTTAGGGCTACCTCTGATCTTTTAGTGAGGTTCCATGTCTCGCTACCATAGGTCAAAACTGATCGTATTAAAACTTTATATAGCCTTATTTCAGTTGCTGAGTGTATGTTATTACTCTTCATTATTTTATGAAGTGAGTAATAAGCTTTGTTTCAGTCTTTTTTGCACTTCAATGTGTTGGTAGTTATTATCTGTAATACATGAGCCAAGATAGTTAAAATTTTTCACAATGTTAAAACCTAATTCTTTTATGCTATTAGATTGCTGTTCTGTCATTGGTTTAACACCTGTCTGTATCATAACTTGTGTTTTCTGCATGTTAATTTCTAGGCCTATATCTTCTGTATGTCCACCGCTGTGGTCTTAAGGTAGTGTGCTGCCTTGTCACATAGCAGGCCCAGGTTTGATCCCCGGTCGGGGCAGTTTTTCTGGGTGAGGTTTTTCCTCACCTGTAAGACAAATGTCAGGAAAGCTTTAAGGCCCAAACGGTCCCCGAAATCATATGGCCATCATAATCATCATCCTTCACCAGTCTGGAAAGCAACGGGAAGCTACCACACCTACAATTCCCTAGTAAAGCTGCAAGCCTAGCATGAAAATGCTACAATTGCAGTGAAAGACCTGCCCTCGGGCAGAATTACTATGGATGGATGGATATCTTCTGTGGCTGCTTTAAATTCTGTATACAATTCTTGAATGGCTTTGTTACTTCTGCTTAAGAGACATATGTCATCTGCATACCCTATTATCTGAGTAGTGTGATATTCTAGGGTCCCTTTAGTGTTCACTGATAGCTTTCTAATGGCATATTCAAGAACCAAATTAAACAAGCATGGGGCCAGGCCATCACCCTGTTTGAGTCCTTGCTCGATCATAAAGGATTCTGTAAGTTGTGCCTGTATCTTAACTTGAGCCGTTGTGCCAGTCATGATACCGTTAACCAACCTTATTAACTTTTTGGGGATGCTAAATTTATTCATGATTTCGTAAATTTTTTCTCATTGTATGCTATCATAGGCCTGTTTAAAATCTATATATATATTTGAAATACGCTGATGTTAAACTCCCAACATTTCTCAAGCATAATTTTGACTGTGTACAATTGGTCAATTGTGGATCATCCTCTTCTAAATCCTCCTTGGTATTCGCCTAATAAATTCTCTATGTATGGCTCTAGTCTTAATCGTATGATATTTGTGAGAACTTTATATGCTGTGCACAGTAGGGTTATTCCTCTATAATTACTACAGTCCAGCTTGTCTCCCTTCTATTATATTTGCAGATAATACTATTCCTCCAGTCATTGGGTATCCGTTCTTCTTGCCAGATGAGTGTTATCAAGTGATGAATTCCTTTTAACAGTGTTTCTCCTCCATTTTTTAAAAGTTCAGAGGGTATCTTATCTACTCCTGGAGCTTTATTTTTTAAAGTTTTTAGGGAGTTTTTAACTTCTTCTATGGTAGGTGGATTTATTGTATAATCGTCATCTTCATCAAGGGTTGGTCTTGAGGTCCTTCCATTTCATGAATTGGGCTTATTGTTCCACTCAGCAGAACATGAAAGTATTCCTTCCATCTAGACTTAATCCCTTCTTGGTCTCCAATGATGTTATCTTGATTATTAGTTGAACTTTTATAGGAATAAATCACCATGAGGTTTAATTTATGATTAAATTAAGGCTTTGAAATTGCGATCTACTTAGAAGACTGGATATGAGGTGAGATATGAAGCATTTTAATTTAATCTTAAATAGTTAGTGTTTATGAATGAGTTGGAGAAAATGTTTTTAATATCTCACTCATAAAGTTTCGTGTTTTCATAATACCGGTTTCAAAAGTATAATTTTATTTCCATCTTCAGTCTAACTTCAACTCACGCAACTTGTGAAAACATGCAATTTTATGAGGTGAGATATTAAAAACATTTCCTCCAATTTATTCATAAATGTAAATACCTCTTAGTGTTACCTCCCACTTTGATTTTGATTAAAAGTTAGTGTTTAATTTATGTATGCACATTTACAATGGAATCATTCACTACTGAACTATTTAATATGAATTAATAAACAAAGGAACTGTTCAGTGACATGTTATGGTAAATAACCAGTAGATGTTAACAAAATATATCACATCACAAATGCCATAAACAGCAAAAAAGCATGAGAAGAAATAAACTGCACATGAGATGAAGCTCAGAGCTGCATTAATGTTAACACATTGGTGACGGGCCACGGAGATCTCCGTGTTTAAATGGCCAGCGCTAGACGACGGGTCACGGAGATTTCCGTGTTTACGTTTTCTATGGTTTTCCAGCCTCTTTGCTTTTGAAGGAGCATGCAATTTTGTTTTTTCTCATTGTGAAATAAACTTTAGTTGTTTTTGTACCCCTCTCTTCTTTTATGAAAATGCCAACTTTACAGAAAGAGTTGTTTACAATTTTAAGACAGACGGCTGGTGAAATATGGAATTTTAGTGCCGATAGTTAGGCGATTACGGGATACGTATGTAACCTGTAAATATATGTTGCACAGGGGAAAAATTAGAAGAGACACTATTTTGTGTTCTGGAGCCGAATTTATATCTGTGGCATCATGTCTACCAGGATAATTATTATAACAGTGTGGCTATAGCTGAAAATTTGCTTGCAAGAAAGACGATAGTTTGTGGAACAATAAGGATTAACAGAGGGCTTACAAAATCATTTGTGGAAGCAGGAAATAAACTCAAACCAGGAGAATGTGTATTTTGTAGTAAGGGGAACCTTTTGCTACAAACATCCAAAGATAAAAGAGACGTAAGAATGGTTAGCACATTGCATCAGGCAACACGAGAGTGGGAGGGGTAAAGTTATAAAAATGTCCTATTGAATACTTCAATATAACAAGTATGTAGACAGGGCTGACCAGTACCTATCATATTACTCCAACCTTAGAAAAACAGTGAAATGAAGCAAGAAAGTTGTATTGTGGCTTCTGAATTGTGCACTCTTTTAATGCTTTTTGGGTCTATAAATTTCAAAATCCTAACAACAATATGTCAAACAGAAGTTTTTGCTTGAAACAGCCTCTTGTTTGGCAGTCGTGAAATTAGGAACAGATGACAGGGAAGAGGAAGAAAGACAGTGTGAAAAGGACACCATGTCAAGACCCACCAAGAAGGCTGAGTCATGAAGAAACATAAATTAACACCAACTGTGTCTGAAAAAAAAAATAAACCTTCCAAACCTTGCCGCGATTGTAGTGAACACAAGAAAAGAAACTCGCTACATATGCTCTTTTGCACTGTGCCTTTACATAAAGGGAAATGTTTCTAACGTTATCAAGCCCTCAATTTCTACTAGAAGGTCTGGTGAGAACACTTATAAAGATTTACTTATGCATAATTGTTATTGACTGTAAATATATTGATGTAAAATCACACTGTGCTAGCGCGGTTTAAAATTTAAAAGTCCACGCTCCTGACAGAAATGTCCGGTCAAGCAGCAGTGGGTGGAACGCACAGCTGTCGGTCACCAATGTGTTAACTGTCAACATCATTCTGAATCTATCAAGAATTTAATTTCATCATAACGATCATCACCCATTGAGTCTGTCAAGTATTCTTCCAATTTCATTACTAATCTATTGATCACATTGTTTACGATACCTTCCAAATCCCACATTTCTAGATCATGCTTCACACTGTGATTTCATTTTAACAAATTAAAATCACTCTTCTTCTTCATCATCCAGGGATTAAACCTGTTGGTTTGTTACAGTTTCATGAAAGCTGAATTGTTCAGACAGTCTTCTGTGTGGGCGACCAACATTTCTCCTTCTGTGTGGTTTATAATTTTGGAAATTTTTCTTCTGGCATTCTATCAACATGTTCTTTCCAGGTGTTCCTATATTTAATTATTCAATTTGTAAAACTATTATTCTACCAGTTATATTATACGGGTGCGAAACATGGACTCTTACTTTAAGGGAGGAAAGGAGATTACAAGTATTTGAGAATAAAGTATTTAGGAAAATTTTTGGACCAAAGAGAGATGAACAGACAGGTGAATGGAGAAGACTTCATAAAAATGAACTACATGGTCTTTATTGGAAGCCAGATGTAATAAGAACAGTTAAGTCTCGTAGACTGCGATGGGCAGGACATGTTGCACGTATGGGGAATGAAAGACTTACATGGAAGCTTCTTGTAGGAAAGCCAGAGGGAAAACGCCCAGTTGGTAGACCAAGAATGAGGTGGGAGAATAACATTAACTATGATTTGAGGGAAGTAGTATTATAAGGGAATGATTGGAAAGCATTAGCTCAGGATAGGGATATATGGAGAGCTTATGTCTGTGGGGCCATGAACCTACGGGTTCGATAGTGCCAGTGAGTAAGTAAGTAATTTGTAAGTTTGAAAATATTAACTTCCTTTCTTATATCTTCATTTCTTTTCTTATCCAGCAGAGTATATCCTGCTATATTTCTTAAAAATCTCATTAAAATCACTTTTACAGATATTCTAATTGTTTCAATCTTTTTCGAGAGCTCTTTAATACATTATTTGCTAACAAATGCTTACTTACAGACATTCTCTGCGAATTGTTTTGTTTCAGGTGGTGGCACGACCCATGAACTTCACTGACATTATGTTGGCACTCCAAACCTGTCATAGATCTGTCAACAGAGATGATATTGTTAAGTTTGAGAACTTTACAGCTAGATTTGGTTAAAATCATATAAAATAGTAACATTAAATAAGTTACCTAATACATGTCTATATTTTCTAAAGATTACACCATCTTCAACTTTACAATCCTATTAATTTTTATCTGCTATTGTTATGAAACTGAACAATTAGTTCATTAACAGGCAACAAAAGCCTATCACTTTCGATAACACGTAAAACACATTTTGTTGTGATTTTCATTTATCTTGGATTTATAAGTTAGAAACAACTCTTTATTGGTGAACCAAAGGAAATCTAAATGTTCTTAAAATAAATTTGATCCTCCCACGTAAAGAATCAATTGATACTTCTTAGAAAATTAATGAACGAAACAGAGTTGAGTTATACTATGTAATATTATCGAATATAAAAATAGAACTAACTGAAGATCTCACTCTTCCTCCACACTTTGGATGTGGGCGTGATGGAGTACTACTTCTTAGCAATATGCTATCATCTTCAGCCCCTCGCGTCAACTGGTACTGTGCTATTTTGTGAGAATTTTGCTAAGAGCGGGTTGAAGTCTACTGTATGAGTTCTCGTTCAGCAGGTGAGTGTTTTTGTGGTTTCATTTAGTATCTCGATTTTTTTCTAGAATGTTGATTTTTGTCTGTTCTTCCTCTATGGACTTACTAAGATGAGTATTGTCAATGGTATCGAAATGACGTCAACCCGCTCTACAAAATTCTCACAAACAACCAGTATCGAGTTACAAGCTGAAGATGAAGCATATGCTTCAAAAGTACTCCACACCCCAAATCCAAAGTTGAGTAAGACTGAGATCTCAGGTATTCTATTTTTATACAGGGTGGACCGCTCGAATGGACCTAATTTCAATTGCTTGTTACTGGCAAATGGTTGAAGATAGAAACTTAAAACAACGTTCATATTACAGAAAAACTCACCAAGTTTTGATATCCAGATCACCACATCTCTATATGAGCCCCAGCAGTCACTGTGACGATATCAAAGCGATGAACAATTTCTTGCCAAGTACGTTGGAGTATGTCTTCTGGAATGTTCTCAATAGCCTCTATGATGCGCTCACGAAGATCACGAAGGTCTTTGACTGGGGTGGTGTAAACTTTATCTTTGACATAGCCCCAGAGAAAGAAATCCAGTGGTGTTAAATCGGGAGATCTCGGGGGCCACGCGATTGGTCCTCCCCTCTACCAATCCAACGGCCAGGGAAAATGTTGTCCAAAGTCGTACGAACTTCATTGGACCAGTGGGGAGGAGCACCATCTTGCTGGAAAACGATGTTAGGCTGCAGTTGTTCAATTTGTGGAAAGAAGAACTGCTCCAGCATGTCAAGATATGTGGTACCACGAACAGTTTTCTCGGCGAAGAAAAACGGTCCAATGACCTTATTATGTGACAAACTGCACCAAACATTCATCTTCGGACTATCACGAACATGCTCTTGAATAGCGTGAGGATTCTCCGATCCCCAGATCCGCACATTATGCCGGTTTACCTTGCCTGACAAATGGAAAGTGGCTTCGTCCGAGAAGAAAATCTTGGTCATGAAGTCAGGATCAGCGCCGAGACGGTCCAGCATCGTATTGGCGAATTCCACTCGTTTCGGCATGTCATTCGGCTCCAGACGTTGCACTAACTGCACTTTATAGTATGCGTGCAGTTTGAGGCGTTTGTGGACAATCCGTTGTAATGTCGATTTTGGTATTTGAAGTTCCGCGAAGCTCTTCTTAATGACTTCCGGGGGCTTCGCTCAAATGCGGCTTGAACATTTGCTACCATTTCATCGGATGCTCTGCGACCACCACCATGCTTCTTCAACACAGATCCTGTAGCTAATAATGTATCACGCCACTTCTTTATGCTTCTAGCAGTTGGAGCATCACGGTTAAACACACGCCGGAACTCCCTTTGAACTCTAATGATTGATTTAAACTCCGCATACCACAAAACAGCTTGCGCTTTCATCTGCGGAGTCGCCATTTTCACAAACAATTAAATCTAAGAACGAGAAACGTATCTTTGTGCCATCTACCGACAGGATTCGAAACTTGGTGAGTTTTTCTGTACTATGAACGTTGTTTTAAGTTTCTATCTTCAACCGTTTGCCAGTAACAAGCAATTGAAATTAGGTCCATTCGAGCGGTCCACCCTGTATTATAAATATTAAAGGATCAAGTAGGCTTTATCTGTGCTGAATAAGCATTTTTAAATCCTACACCAAATACAATTTGATGATTAGCCATTCTCTTGCACAGAGAACAAAGATAGGATAAATTATATTAGAAGAGAAAAAAATATATGCTCAGACTGGGGTTTGAACCCAGGATCTTTGGCATTCCAGGCCAATGCTCTTCCCCTGAGCAATCCAATCACAAATTTTTCTCTTATACATTGTTAATTTCCAAACGCCGAAATCTACTGACTTTAAAAAGTAGTGTTTATATAAAGTAAAGTAAAGTGATCCCACAACAGGCCTCAGGAGGCCCTTGTACATTAATCTGGTACTCATTTCCGTTAGAGGCTGAGTCGATCCCAGGGCCGAAGTGCCGCCAGAGAGTTTGGGTCAGTTTAAAAATCCTGACCCCAACGGGACTTGAACCCTCGACCCTCCGGCTTGTAGCTCAGTGCCTTAACCACTACGCTACGGCGTGCCCCAGTAGTGTTTATATTTCCAATAAAATCTTCATAAATAGAAGCCGCCATTTGCATAATCAAGCAAAGGCTCGTAGCATTCAACAATTGGGATAAATGATGTGTAAGAGAACAGTTTGCATTTAGATTGTAGTGCTCAGGTAGTTCAGCGGAAGAGCATTAGCCTAGAAAGCCAAAGATCCAGGGTTCAAACCCCAATCTGAGCGTATAATTTTTCTCTTGAAATATAATTTATCCTTCAGTGAGAAGTGTTAAATTTATAATAAAAACATCAAAAGATTAGGATGCTGACAATGCCTATCTTGAACAGTTGTTTTTCATAACTATTCTGAAGTTGGCAGTTAATATTTTTTTGTGGAAGAGATGTTTTCACTGTGTGTTGCACAAGATGTTATCCAATAGGTATTGTATTTCTGGCAGATGTAAATAAATTTGTGCACATATTCTGTGATAGGGGGTTGATACATCATGTTGCTGTTAGCTTTGAGATCATCTTTTATAAGACAGTCAGCCACCTCATCACCTAATTTTTGTCAATGACTTAGTATTCAATTTTCCAGGCTGTTTTCAAATTATGTACAGTACTACTAGTTTGGTGTTCCTGGTTGTTTAGATCTATTATATTTGGTGTACTAAGGTCTATGATGTCCCACACCATAGCCGAGTGGTTAAGGCAAGAAGCATTGGTGCAGGGCTACTGGACTTGTGCTGGTTCGAGTCCCCATGGGGGAAGAAATTTTGTCATGGAATTTCGGCCAGTATGGGGAGGTGCCCATCTAGCATCATGAGGCATTTGGGTAGCTACAATAAGTAACGACTCCAGGTTGAGAAGTCCAGCTATAACGGCTGAGAGGCCAACATGCTGACCACATGTCACCCCTACACTGGTTCGATGATCATCTACCTCTGTGATTAACACATGTGAATGTGAGGCCAGCAGCCAGCTGGTAGGCCAAGGGCCTTCTAGGCCGGTTGCGCTTGGAGTTTAAAGGCCTATGATGCCACTTTGTGAGTCTATTAAGAAAGTGACATTCCCTATGGGTTTATCAGCAAATATTTTAGCTGCTCATTTGATAATTTCTTCAAAAACTTTGATGCTTTGTTTAAGAGATCAGGTTTCTTGAAAAACTCAACACAAAATTCCAGCCCTAGCACCTTCTTGTTTATTGTCAGCTGAACCATCAATATATAAACAAATATATATATATATATATATATATATATATAATCAATTGAGTTGGTGTTTACTTGATGAAAATCCATATTTATTAATTAAATAAAAATAAAACTTAGTTTTATTTTATTTTCATATTTATTAATATTAAATATAATATAATATATATATATATTAAAGATATATTTAATATAATTATATATATAAATTATATAATAATTATATATGATATAATATATAATATTAAATAATAAATTATATTTATAAATAATTAATATTAAATAAATATGAAAATCAAATAAAACTAAGTTTTACTTTTATTTAATTAATATATATATATATATATATATATATATATATATATGTGTGTGTGTGCAGGCATGGAGCATGCTGTAGCATAGTGGTCAAGACACTACACTACAAGCCAGAAGGTCGAGGGTTTGAGTCCTGGTGGGGTCAGGATTTTTAAACTGATCTAAACCTTCTGGCGGCACTATAGCCATAGGGTCGACTCAGCCTCTATTGGAAATGAGTACCAGATGCTTGTTCTGGGGGTAAAGGTGGCTGTCATCAGAAAAATCCAGAAAAGGTGGAGCCTTAACCTCCTACTACCCCAAGGGCCTCCTGAGGCCTGTAGTGGGATCCCTTCATCATTTTTATATGCAGGGATTTATTAGAGGGGTAATTTAGTTCCAGTGTCATCAGTGCATTGCTCTTGTGTACTGCTGGGCAAGTGGTATTGATTATGAAAATTAAAAGTCTTACAAGAAACAACAAAATATGAGGTACGATGAAAGCAAACCAAACTTACTTATTATGTGGTAATAATACCAATATATTTTGATTATTTGGGGATAAGAGCTCCCCTTGGTACTGGTTTAGAGCATAGTTCTGGAATAGCTCTTTTGCTTTCAATGAAAGGGATTGTTTGTTTTTTTAAATATTTAGATGATGGGATGTAGTTATGCTAATGTCTTAAAGGCAATTTAGATACTTTTTCTGTCAATTTGATTGAGGTTTTTTTCTCTTCTATTTGAAGTGGTTTCAGATGTCTGCAATTCCATGGCAATTATTATAGTCAAACTGCAGTTTATAACAAATTTATATCCTGCAATAGAAAAATATATTTCAACAAACACAAGAAATGGAGATAAAATATTGTAGGCAACAAATGACAGAAACTGAATCAGTTTCTTACACCTCCATTAGCTCTCTTTCTTAGACCAGTTTCAAAGGAACATCTTTTTCATCCTCAGTTGACAACAGCTTTTTTGGATATCTTATAAACAGTACAAGAAAGAGAGTGAGCTAACATGAGGTGAGGAGTAAAGAACTGATTCAATTTATTTGATAAAAATATCATAATGTAAAAATATCTATCAATTTCATATTAAAACACATGTCAGACCTGGATTGCTGTTTTTTGTTGAGGAATATTTGGGGATTAAAAAAAATGCATAAGTTAGGTGGATAGTTTTATTGTATCAGTTGACTGAACAGCACATGGTGTAGTGCCAACTGTAGAGAATACACAGAAATAAACAGCAGTGGTTACACTCCGCCCTCCAATCTGAACCTGTTATGTGATTTTTGCATAGCCTAGCTCTATAACTGTTTTCTATACTGTATTTTTTTATATTTGGAATGTTGGTGCAACACCTCAATCAATTTGTTACCAACACGATGAGGTCTGAGGTGCAAATAGTAAGGCCACAGCAATGCTGCCAACATACACAAGCAGCAAGAACAAGGAACTGCCACAGCACATCATTTAATTTCTCTCAAAATTTGTACATAGACAGGGGCTGCCAACATCACAGTTCATTTATATAAACTGCTCACAGACTGGCACTCATGTATAACAACACAATGCAAGTGCACAGACTGACAATTTAGAATATTACAATGCAGCTGTGCAGACAGGCTGCACACAATGGCACAATGTATCTGCACAGATTGACATGCTGTAATGATTTAGAATGGCATAATACAGCTGCACAGGCTGACACAATGCAATTCTGCATAGACTTACATAATGCAATTGTACACAGATTGACATAATGCATTAATGCAGAATGGCATAATGCAATTGCATTAGAGTTGTTGAGCTGTATGAATGCAATTACTAGATGCGTGGGAACGACACCTTTTAACCAACAAGAATCAGTCTTAAAATTCATCAGAGAACATTTTGTTTTAACAACACACTTCATAGGATTCATGCTTCCATGATACCGCGGTTTCAAACACAGTCGTGTTCATCCTCAGCCATTGAATTTCGTCAGTAGGAGTTTTGGCTGAGGAAGAACACGACTGTGTTTGAAACCGCGGTATCATGGAAGCATGAATCCTATTAGGTGAGTTGTTTAAACAAAATGTTCTCCGATGAATATGAATGATTATACCTCATAATTTTTACTTCCCAACATTAATTTAATATAAGAATCAGTCTGTTTAAAGTTGGGCAGTGAGTGCTGTGTTTTTGTATTTAGTATTTTCTTGCTTTTTAAAACATTTCACCAGTGTTATTACAAATAGAAAACCAAAGCCTCAGCCTGAAGTTTCAGGTAAACAAGCATGAGAAACGGTGTATAAAGTACATCAATTCTCTCTTAAAGAATCTGCGAGTCAGAGTGTCCTACAGGTACTAAGCATAACAGTGTTGCCGGAACTCAAGCTCATACAGCTGCAGTGTGTGAGGTTTAGATTATGGATTGTAAAAAAAAAACAAGTGAATGGAAAACTTCATTAAATAGAGATGAAATAAGTTTGTAATATATAAATATGCGGTCCATTTAAGAAGATCAATCGTTTAAAATTAGTATGAAAAAATCCTCCTCCAAACTGTAAGGCAACATCTTTGTCTCTCTCTTGTACACAGCATTTAGATGGAACCACAATCATACAGCTTGGCATATCTAATACAGAATGGCACAATGCAACTGGACAGACTGACATGGTGGAACACAACTGCATCAGCAAATATAAAATTAAAAATCTGATGCACCTATTTCAATGTGATCTTGTATAAAATAGATTAAATATACTGATTTAATATTTATATATAATACAAGCACATTATCGATCTTCAATCTATATTTGATTTTCACTGAGAATACATTGTCGTGTTGATGCCAGTCTGTGCAAATTTAAACTTTTCTAACTGGATTTTTAATAGCTGCCAAACAACTCCTGTGCATTCATAAATTCAAAACAAATTAATATTTATATTGTCACATGAAATAAGTTATGTTGAAAAACGGCCAAAATGAGTTAAATGTACAGTGATCATTTTTTAATTCTGTGTACTATGAATATGTCGAAAATCCACGACTCTAATACTTTCTGAGTTATAAAGATGTTTCTTGGTATCTTGTATTAGTGCATGTTCTCAGTTACAAAAGTGTTTCCCTGAAAAGTTTGATTTGATATTTATTCCCCCAGACTACATATTTGTAAAATTTGGCTGTAGTTTAGTATATCTAGAGCGTGGTTCCAAAAAGTTTAGGTTTTCAGTAGAAAACCTATAATGGAACACTAATTTTCATCTAGCACTTATATGACCGTTTTATTTGAGGATAGAAGATAAACATTCAGAATTTACAACTTTAGGCAAGATTTTACAATCTCTTCATTGAGCATTAGGAGGCATTTTGTGGAGCACCAAGTGCTTCACGGAGCACAGTTTGGGAACCAGAGAATTGAAAGGCTGATAATCCATGCTGAATCTTACTACATTTTAAGTATTTGTACACTGGTGTTTATTGAACATTTTTTAGAGATCTATTTTCTATATTAATAAACAGGTTTTTCTTGGTGATAATAAAAATGTATTGTACATTATCAATAAAACCCAAATCACCAAACTAAAATATTAAAATAGTCTTTAGTTTGGTGATTTGGCTTTTATTGATAATGTGCAATATATATATTTAATAAAGATTTAAATTAACATTCTCCTTATATTTGAGATGTCCACCGCTGCGGTCTCGAGGTAGTGTGCTGCCTTGTTACACAGAGGGTCCGGGTTCGATTCCAGGTTGGGACAGGCTCCTGGGTGAGGTTTTTCCTCACCTGTAAGACAAATGTCAGGAAGCTTAGGGCCCAATGGTCCCCGAAAATCATCCGGCCATCATCATTATCCATCACCGGTGTGGAAAGCAACAGGAAGCTACCACATTTATAATTTCCTAGTAAAACTGCAAAGCATAGCATGGAAAATTCTATGTTTGCAGTGAAAGACCTGCCCTCGGGCAGAATTACTATGGATGGATGGATATTTGACTCACCTCATATTTCTTGATTTTTATGCAGACCTAGGTTTCGTCGCTAACTTCGTGACATTCTCGATGCCACACAAAGTTAGTGACGAAACCTAGGTCTGCATAAAAATCAAGAAATATGAGGTGAGTAAAAATTCACAACTCAAAATACAATTAAAATAAACCTCATAGTATTATTTCCTACATATATTTAATAATATTCTCATGTCTTTGTTTACCCACACCATACGGGTCAAAGGCAAAAACTAAACAGTGATACTTTGATTGAAAAAGTGACAATTTTATGTGGACATAGTTCCAACCGAAGTAAAATACCCCATTCAGATTTTTAAGTGGGGATCATTTAGGGAATCAACGGCAAAGGTTTAAACATACGAACATAGAATGTTAGAACATTATACAATAGTAGGATACTAAAAATATTAAGATAGAAAATCTCACTTTCTCTTCACCTGGTCTCACCAACTTATACCTAATGTTTTCTTCTTTATAATTTTATTAGATACAAAGCTCTTCCAATGGTCTCTTTGTGTCCATATTTCTTGTTTTAACACTATCCAGATTTTTCTTCTCACATAGACATTCCATATTTTGTCTAATATTCTCTTCCCCTTGATTTAGTTGAAAATTGTGGATTTATCAGAGAAAATTGTGAAATTCAACAAATCAATGGGAATCATTAATAGAGTTTTAAAACCTCCATTAGTGCAAAAATCAACTCATACTCATCTTTATCAAATAATGGCTTGACCAGTCCTATGTTATGGGAGTGAAGCGTGGACTATAAGGACGATAGATGAAAGCAGACTAATAGCTTGTGAGATGAAATTTATGCACCGAACAGCTGGCTACACCAAATGGAATCGAAAGAAAAATGTAGAAATCCTTCAAGAACTTAATGTGTCACCAATACTGGACTACATCTCCATATATCAGCTAAACTGGAAGGAACATGTCTCAAGAATGGCTAGATCCAGGATCCCCATGGCAATAATGAACTACTGTCCAAATGGGAAACAGTCACTTGGTCGACCTATGAAAAGATGGCATGGAAACCGCTTTCTCAGGCCGTAACAGTTCTTCTACGACTAATACCTGGCAGGATGATAATGATGAAAGCATTTTCTACTAATCTCTATCTGTATATAATTCTTGTTTTAATACCGTGTTCCAATTCCAAATTTCATCTAGTCACTCCATCTTGGACCTAATATTCTCTTCCCTTTGATTTTACGTTTCTTAACTGATCCACCCCTTTTTACTCATCTGAATTCATATAAACTTCAATTTTTCAACAATTTTCCAAATCTCTAGCATTTGCACATTAAATTTTCTTATAAAAATGGAGACATAGAAATTGAAACCTGTAAAAAAAAACTCAGAATAGAATTATATTTATGATTGCACAGGAGATATCAATTCTGCAAGTTCATATGATATAACAGTACTGCCACCTTTACATATTACACAATGAATTGCACTTTGTGACTCACGCACCTACTCAACGCAGAGGAAAAAACAAACAGATAACAATACATCATTTACCAACACAAAATTATAACATTATTATAAAAAATACAATCAAAAGCGATGCAGAATAAAACAGCAAGCATTTCATACTTGTCAACACAATAATAATAATATAATAATAATTGGGATACACAAATTCTATCAACTGTGGTTTGTGTATGGCAAATAATTTATTTTAATGTTTTTATTATTAATTTAATATTTTGCACTGAAGGACAAATTATATAATAATAATAACTTATTTTAATTTTTGCATCCTAAAAAATCAAACAACTTTGTTTAGATAATGAACTAGTTCAGTGGTACTCACTAGAAATTACAAGAGAGCCAAATATAAGAAACCATATCTGTTGACACAGGGATATCCAAAGTTTTGTAGAATTTCAATAAAGATAATATTATTTTATACTTAGAATTTAAAATTTAAATGTAATGTAATGAAGGTAAAATTATTCCAAGAGCCTTAATAAATATCTTCAAGAGCCGCATGCGGCCCGCATAATGAGTACTGCGGAACTAGTTCATTTTTTCTACAATAGATGGTGTTAAAGTAAGGTTCATAGAATTCAAACCTGCCATGAAAAGGCTGACAAATTTTATTCACAAGCAAAGATTCTTCCAGAGCAGTTACAGAGATGGATGAAAAAACCAGCAATGGATGACACATGGTCCCCCAGTCATTACAGTTCATTTTCTCAACATGATTTTTGTCATGGTCATTTTTGGTGTATACTAGATAGGATCAGGTGGCTAAAAATTTAAAAAAAAATATTTTCATGTGAACAACTTCAAAAGCTTAGTTACTTTGGAATTTGCTAATAGGGAAGTCTGTATATCAGTATGGCTGTTTAAATGTTAAACAAGAGAGATATAGAGTGGGAGAAATGTGGCAATAGAGCAAATGTTACCGGTCATCAGTGACACATCTGTCCTGTGATAAAATATACCTTCTTAGGTAAGATCCGTCGTCCTCAACTTATAAAATATGTATTCTTTATGTCTGTAGGCCTTTCAGAACATCCGTTCCATCTTCAGCAGGTCTTTCTTCGCTACATTATCTGATATGATGGTTGATGCTGCTGGTCCTAATGTGGTGTTGTCACGACAGCAGCATCAACCATCATATCAGATAATGTAGCGAAGAAAGACCTGCTGAAGATGGAATGGATGTTCCGGAAGGCCTACAGACATAAAGAATACATATTTTATAAGTTGAGGATGACGGATATTACCTAGAAGGTATATTTTAACTTATTTTATTTTATGACTACCACCTCAACGGTTTTAACAATGAATTTTATTAGTACTGTCCTGAGACCTCTAGAAGCCATAGGGTACAAGTGACAAATTGCTAATTTTGGAGATAAGCAAGGATTTTAGTAGTTAAAGCAGATACTAATCTGAGTGACCAATGAATAACTAACTCACTGGCTCTATTGAACCCGTATGTATATGTCCATGCAGACGTACGCTCTCCATACATCCCTATCCTGAGCTAGTGTTTTCCAATCATCGTCTACATAATCTCCAAACTTCATGCGACAGGCCTTTGGCTTACCAGCTGGCTGCTGGCCTCACATCCACATGTGTTAATCACAGAGGTACACAATCATAAGCCAGTGTAGGGGTGACATGTGGTTAGCATGTTGGGTCCCCCAGCCATTATAGCTGGTCTTCTCAAGCGTAAGTTGCTACTTATTGTAGCTACCCAAATGCCTCAAGATGCTGGATGGGCACCGGTCCCATACTGGCTGAAATTCCATGAGAAAATTTCTTCCCCCATGGGGACTCGAACCAGCACAAGTCCCTTAGCTCTGCACGAAAGCTTCTTGCCTTAACCACTCAGCTACGGTGCAGGATCCCTGCATAATCTACTTCCCTCAAATCATGGACACTGGTATTCTCCCATCTCATTCTTGGTCTACCAACTTGGTGTTTTCTCTCTGGTTTTCCTACAAGAAGCTTCCATGCATCTCTTTCATTCCCCATTCATGCCACATATCCTATCCATTGCAGTTTTACTTCCTTGCTGACACTATCAAACCCACAGGTTCATGGCACACACGGACATAAGCTCTCCATACATCCCTATCCTGAGCTAATGCTTTCTAATCATTCCACTTTACCTTGTCATGGTGGAGTGGCTTACGTGCTTATATGATCCCAAGAGCTATGCGACAGTAGCATTGCTGTCAATAGGGTTACCTATGCCGGACTGGTCGAAGGTGATAAGCCAGACAAAAAAAGTACCTAGGTTGAAAGAGTGACGATCTACCGTAAAAATACAACCGTAAAGAAATGCGAACATGGGTTCCACTGGGGTAAAATTTTCCGGAGGTCAAATAGTCCCACATTCGGTTCTCTGGGCGGGGACTACTTCAGGGAACCCATGCCAAAGGCTCAAATCCATCGCAGTCTACAAGACTTAACTGTAGTAGTAGTATTCAAATGTTCTGAAGCTCTTGATATGTCATCATTCGCTTGCGGGCTTCCCAAAATAATCCAGCAATTTGGAATGGTGTTCCAACTATTTTCTGAAGATCAGCGCAGAACATCAAGTGATCCTTGTTCATTGTCGTATTTGTGTCCTTGCATACTATGCAGTGTGGAGAGTCTAGTAGCTTAATTCTATGTAGATGTGCTGCCAAACAATCATGACCAGTTTCAAGACGAAATGATGCAACTGCAATTGATCGGGGGCTGTTTGGTATTGTATCTGGTTCTAGTAATGTCTTCCACATCTTGGTTTCACATTGGATTTTGTTTTGTTCGGCTATATGGGATTTTATTTTCATTTTGGTGTAGAGTTGTACTGATTTGCAAGATAGGTAATTGATCTTACTCTGTTGGATGAGTGTACCTTTTTCTGCAAGGATATCAGCCACTGTGTGCTGGAATCCATTGTAGAACAACTTAACTGTTGTTATATCTATACATATCATATAGCTTACTATTATGTAGTTTTCTCCATCCACCTGTAAAAAATCTGTTTGGTGCTGAAATCTAGAGGCTGAAAAGAAAGCTGTCAGGACAATCACATATGGATCATATACTCAAAACGAAGCTGGCTGGATTTGAATTTGTGAACCTCGGATGTAGAATAACAAAACAATCTCACAATTACAAAAAAAAAAACGTTATCTCAGTCAAAACATAAATTTATTGTGTCGACATTTCAATCTCCTTTTGTGAGATATTATTTTGTCTTGAAAATAATCTCACAAAAGGAGATTGAAACGTTGACACAATAAATTTATGTTTTGACTGAGATAACTTTTTTTTTGTAATTATAATATTAATTACTCTCAGTGTTAAAATAATAAAAAACAATCTCAGTCAAAATGAAATAACGGGTAGATGCTACTGCACACATTACTAGAGTTATTTTCTCATACCATGAAATGAAAGGGCAATTTGGCTACACAAACCACAGTGTCACATGTAATAATGGTGGATATACTGTCAGCACGTAATGGATGAAGCTATAACATATATTTTATAATATTAAGTCCAGGTAATGCAAATTAACATAAGCTTAGCTGTATTCTGCTCTCCCATCTAAATGACATTCAATTCCTGGCACTCATTTATATGGTTCCTATTAAATTATTTTTGAAGATCAAAAAATTGAAAAAAATATTAAAATAGATTATTTTAAGATCAATCGGAAAATCAATTTTAAAAAATCAGAAATAAGAAAAATAATGGAAGTGGAACTACGACAGTGAATAAAAAAAGGAAGGTATGTCCATGTAAAACAGGATGGATACTGGAAGATACCAAGACAGACACTAGAGATACAAGGGAAGAGATATACAAGTAGATGTAAAGAATTATTAAAGAAGCTTTCAAGCATTTGGCGCAAGGGAATTACAACGTATATAAGAGAAAAAATTTGCGTCTAGATCGCAACTCGCCTCGGTAGCTCAGTTGGTAGACCACTTGGCCCGGAAAGCCAAGGGTCCCGGGTTTGAGTCTCAGTCTAGGCAAAAATTGTTCTCTTCAAATATAATTTATCTTTCATTGAGAAGTGTTAAATTAATAATAAAAACGTCAATGGAAGCCCTACTGGCTTTATAAAGTAGTGTTAAATTCCCAATAAATGTCTTCTTAACTAAGAAGCCGCCATTTGCAAAGGTTTCAAGCATTTGGTGCGAGGGAATTACAATGTATATAAGAGAAAAAAATTTGTGTCTAGATCACAACTCGCCTAGGTAGCTCAGTTGGTAGAGAACTTGGCCCGGAAAGCCAAGGGTCCCGGGTTCGAGTCTCGGTCTAGGCAAAAAATTTTCTCTTCAAAATAATTTATCATTCATTGAGAAGTGTTAAATTAATAATAAAAACATCAATAGAAACCCTACTGGCTTTATAAAGTAGTGTTAAATTCCCAATAAATGTCTTCTTAACTAAGAAGCCGCCATTTGCAAAGGTTTCAAGCATTTGGCACGAGGGAATTACAACGTATACAAGAGAAAAAAATTTGTGTCTAGATCACAACTCGCCTCAGTAGCTCAGTTGGCAAAGCACTTGGCCTGGAAAGCCAAGGGTCCCGGGTTCGAGTCTCGGTCTAGGCAAAAATTTTTCTCTTCAAAATAATTTATCCTTCATTGAGAAGTGTTAAATTAATAATAAAAACGTCAAGATGTAAAGAAGTTATGAAGAACATTGAAAGAAGAAGAATAGATTAGAAAGAAGCAGAGAAGAGGGAAATGTGGAATAATTGATACAGGGGATACAATGAAAGATGGAGAAGTGGAAAAAGATTATGATGGTACAGACAAGTATGATGATGGAAAGGTTCCTTAAATTAATACATGAATAAGAAGTGAATGGAAGAAGGCAACACAGATCAAAGACTACTTGGCAGAACAATACTTAATACAAAATTTTGGTCTATCAGAAGATACACAAGACAGAAATAAGTTACTATAAATTTATCAATGTCTGGTATATATAACAAATTTGTTTTGCTGAAGAGAAACCTTTACATCGAAGAAAATCTCTACTAAAAAAATCAATATTACAAGAATTTTGGTGCTACTAAGTAATGATGCTGGGGGCACGCCGTAGCATAGTGGTTAAGGCACTGAGCTACAAGCCAGAAGGTCGAGGGTTCAAGTCCCGGTGGGGTCAGGATTTTTAAACTGACCCAAACCTTCTGGTGGCACCATGGCCCTGGGGTCGACTCAGCCTCTAACGGAATTGAGTACCAGACACTTGTTCTGGGGGTAAAGGCGGCCGTCACGCAGGGCTGACAACCCAGCTGACATCAAGTGCCGATTGTCTAGAAAAAGTGGGAGCCTTAATCTCCTACTACCCCAAGGGCCTCCTGAGGCCTGTCGTGCGACTACTTTACTTTACTTTTTTTTTAAGTAATGATGCTTGGGAAATAAAAAAATAATGAAATAATATGAACAATAAAAATAAAATGTCTTTAATTTTGTGTTTAATAAATTTTTTTAAAAATGAAAATAATATTAATTTTTAAGCAAAATTTGTTATTGGTTTTCAAATTTGGGATCTTTTTGTGAGCCAAAAATTGATATGTAGAATTCTAATATATTATATTTGAAGAGAAAAATTAAACACTCAGACTGGGGTTTGAACCCAGGACCTTTGACTTTCTAGGCGAATGCTCTATCGCTGAACTATCTGGGCACTCCAATCTGAACACAATTTTTTCTCTTATACATTTTATTAATTCTAATATATTATTTTTGACTATATGAGTTATCAAGTAGCGAAATTATTTATACTTAAAAAAAAATTAAGGGTAAATTTGATTAGACAAATACCAGTAGAAAGAACATTAGACAGAATGGGCAATGCAAGATTACCCAAAAAGATCAACACCTACAAACCACATGGAAAAAGATCTTTGGGACGGCCATGGAAACATTGGACTTGAGACCGGAACAGGTCACATTGACCTAATCCTGGAAAGTAAGAAGAAGAAGAAGAAGAAGAAGAAGAAGAAGAAATTTGATTAGGTATGTTAAAATATAAATTAAGTTTTAATATGATTTCTACAGTGCTGCCACCCAACATTAACAGAAATTATAACAGTGTATTCAGTTTTTGTTAACAGAATGACTAGATAATATTTAAAATTTATATATATAAAAAAAAGTCATTCAGATGGGAAAACAAAACAAATGCAATCCTGGACACAATGAGACTCTTACCAACTAAATAAATAAAAAAAAAAAAGAAATACCAGACTGGCAGCATGCTTATCATCACAATCGTTGTACCCAACGTCCTCAATATCTAACCTCATTACGCACAAAATTCATGTCTTTTTAATCTCATTATTCAGAGGTGGACTGCCAGTGCCTCTCTAAATACCTTTAACATTAGGATAGTTATGCATTTTCACCTGCCATTCCATATAATTAATATTCAGATTTCAATCTAAAAATTAATAGCAATTAATACTATGAGAATATTGAACTTTTATAAGAAAAAAATCAGTATGAGATTTAATTTATGATTAAATAAAAATGTTTCATACCTCACCTCTCATATCCAGTCTTCTAACTAGACAGGTTTCAAAGTCTGGGCAGCTTCATCTTCTAATATTATCATGATATTGTGAAAAGAAAAATTAATGTCTGAACCAGGAATCAAACCGTGGACCTCTAGTTCTCCAGACTAGTGTGCAGCCCACTACACCACTCTAGACCTGGCACAAACATTAACAATTCTTTCCACATATACAAATCTACAATTCTCATTTCGTCCACTGTCCGGTAGGTGACACCACCATCACCAATGGCTGGCTTCGTTTAGAAGTATCTATATTTGAGAATTTTTACACCACCACTTTTATAAGCAGTAAATGATGTTATTTAACATTTTCCAATACTGTTATTTTAACACAGTTCCAATAATGGATCATATTATAATATTATAATGATATTGTGAAAAGAAAAATTAGTGGCTGAACCAGGAATCGAACCGTTCTTAACTCAATTTATGACATTTTTACACTTGTGGCCCCCTTCTTCCCAAGATGCGATATTTGATTTATCATTTTCCAGACCTGGACATAATTCATTGTATAAGAGGAAGGAATTGTTTATGTTCGTATCATAGCTCATGCTGGTGCATATAGCCAGAGATCTGGGATTCAAGCATTAATTTTTCTTTCCGAAGTATAATATTTGTGTGTTGTATATATTTTGAAAACTGCTCATAGATTGCTCTTACACAAACAGTGAAACCAGACTGAAGTCCTTTTATTGCAAAACCATACAGAACACACCAACATGAAATCTCAAATTTAATTTTAGGAAGTTATATTTTGAGGTTATTTGTCCAGACTGGACAAGTTGACGATAAAACAGAATTGTTTTGAAACATATTCAAGAACAAATCAACATTAATATTGAGGTAAGATGATCAGACTAAAAATAATATAAATAAAATCTCAATTTCATTAAAAAATGGACTGAGGCCCTTTCTGCACGAAGTAACTTGTTTAAACTTCTTTCAATTAAAAAATAAAATAGATTTAAATAAAACTCACTTGATTTAAACTTGAGGTACCACGGAGTTTATTTACATATACTATACCTTGTTCGCTCTTAAAGTGATCCTCGTCAAAACAAAACCATGTGACCTACTCGCTTTTCATTGGTTATGGATACCGATGTACGTTATAGAAGCAATAACTACGCGAAAAAGTAGTTCCCTTCATTAAATTAAAAATATGTCCTCTGAATATACTTGTTATTCTTCGTGAATGAAAATAATAATATTCTTCTTCTTCTTCTTCCTTCCAAGTATTAGGCCAAGGCCTGTTACGATCCTATAGAAAATTTTCCTTATGGGAAAGCATAATAATAGTCCCTTCGATTGGTTGCTGGCCAAAGGAAGGCAAGACCAGTGATGGGGCTGCCATCTTATAGCCTCTGGTCAGGCTTTTCTGGAGAAGAAAAGAAAATAAAGGAAAGGAGAAATGGAAGAAAGGAAGGACTCCCTAGCCCTCGGATGCCCTAATAGCTTCGGGGTCGAAAAAACAAGAGTTAACCAAGAGAGGTTAGATAGAAAAGTTAAAAGAGCGCAAAACACAAGTAAGTGGCCAAACATACAAAATTCACTGGGCACGGAAAATTTAGCCAATATCTACAGAGATTCAACATCATAGAAAATGCAAGCTGTAATTGTGGAATTAGCAATCAAAGCGTAGAACATATTATATTTGATTGTCCATTGTTCTGGAATGAAAGATTTGAAATTATATGTCTTCTAAATAACAATGCATGTTTAAGTAAACCACCCGTTACAGAAGTGATTAGACAGAAATGAACTACACACTTTTTAATGTTTTTATAAATAAAATTCATAAAAAACTTTAATTTTAGATAAAAGAAAAATTATATAACGACACAAATTTGACAAAATATAACCCTAATGTACCTTAGATGAAATAGGGTTTATATATATTTAAATTAATATTGGGAAGTAAACATTATGAGGTTATTATTGTTTATTTTTTATTATTTCACTCACCTCATACTTCATAATTCATAGCAGACCCTGGGTTTCTTCACATATTTTGTGACATTGTCAATGCTGCGTCACGTTCACAACTGACGTCCAACGGCCTTCTATCCTGCAGACTGACCTCCGCGCCATCTGGTGGCCGACCGAAGAATTTCAAAATCAGTCCTCTTTCTTTATAACCGGGTATTTCAAAATTCATAGTTGTATTTTCATTCTTGCATATGTAAATACAACTATGAATTTTGAAATACCCGGTTATAAAGAAAGAGGACTGATTTGGAAATTCTTCGGTCGGCCACCAGATGGCGCGGAGGTCAGTCTGCAGGATAGAAGGCCGTTGGACGTCAGTTGTGAACGTGATGCAGCATTGACAATGTCACAAAATATGTGAAGAAACCCAGGGTCTGCTATGAATTATGAAGTATGAGGTGAGTGAAATAATAAAAAATAAACAATATTAAAGAACCTCATAGTGTTATTTCCTATCTACATAACTTAATTATGAGGTTATATCATTAACAGTGAGTGGAGAACATATTTTAATCGACTCACCTCATACATTTTCCAACTTCTTTGATACCGACGGTTTCAGACAATATAATGTCCTTCATCAGTCATGGCGTCCACTGATGAAGGACATAATATTGTCTGAAACCGTCGGTATCAAAGACGTTTGAAAATGTATGAGGTGAGTCGATTAAAATATGTTCTCCACTCACTATTAGGGTTTATGTTTTGGATAAAAAAAACATACAAAATATTCTAAAATATACATAATCAACAATTACAACTTAAAATAGTTTATTACAATTGGGTGATGCATTTGAGTCATGCTTCAGTCGATTCTCATAAAACAAAATGGCAGGAAGTATCGAGTCTTCAGTTGCTGTGTCATCATCTCTCTTTCAAAAGTGACAGTAATTATGGCACGAATGGCAGAAGGATATTGCTTCTACAATGTACGTCGGTGTCCAAAACCAATGAAAAGCGAGCAGGTCACATGGTTTTGTTTTGACAAGGATCACTTTAAGAGTGAACAGGGTACATATTCTTTAGTTGAAAGAAAGGGACATATTAGAAATGCATAACTATCCATGTTCTGATATAAACAATTTGCTTTGCATAAACACATTATTCATTCACATATATGTGACAAATTAATATAGAGATGGCTATGTTTTTCATTCATCAGCTGATTTCTCTACAACATAATATCACAGGATATGATTGTTTCTATATCTTAACAGTCAAAAACAATCAAACAAACAAACCCTTTTGGTTGGGCCAAACCAATTACATTAAAACTTAGGTACTCAAATCAAACATAAATCTATGCCAAATCATTTATGATATACAATGTGTCTGAAATCTGTCATGTTAAATAAAATAAAGGGAAGATAAGTGTAAACTGAATATTTTGAAAATAATGGTTACAAAGTTCAAGAGATCTGAATAAAAGAAATTTGTATTAGGAATATTTTTGTAAGCTGACGTAATTTATCATACCTATAATTACACATCAGGCTCGATGGTCTAGGAGTTATGTTTATTGTCTATAGCCCGAGTGTCACAGGTTCAAACCAGCAGGAGTCAATTGGATTTTAGAATGGAAAAAGGGACAAGTACTCTGAGAGGGACATGAGTTCCAAGCCTCAAGATTTTCGAGCTCATAAAAGAACCTCAAGCCTAAATTAGACTTTTTAACTGTGAAGATTTGAATTATGAACTGTACTGGAAACGCTGTAGCGGTTAAGGCACTGCACTACAAGTCGGAAGGTCGAGGGTTCAAGTCCCAGTGGGGGTCAGGATTTTTAAACAGACCAAAACCTTCTGGTCCTGGGGTTGACTCAGCCTCTAACGGAAATGAGTACCATATGCCTGTTCTGGGGTAAAGGAGACCATCACGAAGGGCTGGCAACCCGGCTGACATCAAGTGCCGATTGTCTAGAAAAAATGGGAGCCTTAACCTCCTACTATACCAAGGGCCTCCCGAGGCCTGTAGTGGGATTACTTTACTGGAAATGCATGCTATTATGCATTACAGGGGCTCTTGACGTCCCAACTCTTTTAAAAAAACATTAAATTGAAAATACATAAAACTGTTATTCTACCAGTTATATTATATGGGTCAATCGCTGTGGTCTCGAGTAGCATGCTGCCTTGTCACACAGTGGGCCTGGGTTCGATACCCAGTCAGGGCAGTTTTTCTCGGGGTTTTTCCTCACCTGTAAAAAAAAATGTCAGGAAAACTTTAAGGCCCAAACGGTCCCCGAAATCATATGGCCGCCATCATCATCATCCTTCACCAGTGTGGAAAGCAATGGGAAGCTACCACACCTACAATTCCCTAGTAAAGCTACAAAGCATAGCATGAAAATGCTATGAGTGCAGTGAAAGACCTGCCCTCGGGCAGAATTACTATGGATGGATATTATATGGATATGAAACATGGACTCTTACTTTATGGGAGGAAAGGAGATTACAAGTATTTGAGAATAAAGTTCTTAGGAAAATTTTTGGACCAAAGAAAGATATACAGACAGGCAAATGGAGAAAACTACTAACAGTGAACTACAAGATCTTTATAGGAAGCCAGACATAATAAGAATAGTTAAGTCTCATAGACTGCGATGGGCAGGTCATGTGGCACAAATGGTGAATGAAAGATGTGAATGGAAGCTTCTTGTAGGAAAACCAGAGGGAAAATGCCCAGTTGGTAGACCAAGAGTGAGGTGGGAGAATAATAATAATATTAACCATGATTTGAGGAAAGTAGATTATACAGTGAATCATGGAAAACATTAGCTTTAGAACAGGGACAAATGGAGAGCTCTTCAATACGACAGAACAATGGTCATGATGATGCTGAGGATGGAACAGAAACTATGTTCCGAAACTAGTTTATAGTCAAATAAGAACAATATGAGGTGAGTGATAAAAAATTCTACCTAATGAATATACCTCATAGTGAGAATTCTTAAAATAAGTAATTAATTTACTTATTTCAATCATAGTAATAGCTTTAGCTTCTTAATATTAATTTTAAAAGTCTGCTCCCTATTTAGAATATTCAGTTCACACTCTTCTTGCTTGTATTACATCGAGGCTATAAAATTCAGACACCCTATATATTACAATTACTTATTGGCAATGACTAAGTAATGCAGTACAGCATGTCATCTGTGATGAGAACTTCTTTTATTTAACAATACTCTTTAAGAGCTCAGATTATCACGGGTTGCAAGACAAGACAAACCTGACCAATTACTTGTCAGATAATTTTCCTCTGCCAAACAATATTTATTCTATGTCATTAGTAGTTTCATTTTTATTTCATCATCATCATCATTCTTTCAGGGATTAGGGAATCTTTCCTATTCCGTCTTCACACTGTTAGAACAATCTTTCCTCGGACATCCCACATCTCTTCTTCCATTAGGTTGGTAGTTATATTGATGTTTTTATTATTAATTTAACACTTCTAACTGAAGGTAAATTATATTTGAAGAGAAAAATTTTCGCCTAGACCGAGTCTCAAACCCGGGACCTTTGGCTTTCCGGGCCAAATGCTCTACCAACTGAGCTACCGAGGCAAGTTGCGATCTAGACAATTAGAAAGATAGAAGCAACAGTTTCAAAGCATTTTGGCGTGAGGGAATTAGAACGTATAAAGAGAAAAATTTGCATCTAGATCGCAACTCACCTCAGTAGCTCAGCTGGTAGAGCATTTGGCCCAGAAAGCCAAAGGTCCCGGGTTCGAGTCTCAGTCTTAGCAAAAATTTTTCTCTTCAAATATGTTAGTGTGGGATTCTTTCATTTTTCATATGATCCAATTGTCTTTATATTCTTCTATTTTCTCATTAGATTCATTTTTGTGTAGCCTGTTACCCTACGAAGGAACCTCATTTCGGCCAATTGAATCTTTCTTCTATCTCTTTCCTGTAATGTCCAAGACTCACTACTGAACATTGATATCGGCACAGCCATTATCTTATCAAAATTTAATATTGTCTTTTCGGGTTTTATTATGGAAAGTTCTATTTATTGTCCCACATACCGATTGGAATTTGTTCAATTTATTTTCTAAGCCTCTGTCTCTATTATATCTTACATTGCATCCTAGATAATAAAAATTAGATAATTGTTCCAATATTTTGTTTCCTATTATTATTTTGTAACATACAGGGTATTTTCCTCGATGGGCCATCACTTTGTCCTTTCTGTGGATATTTTCAAGTTATATTTGCTGTCAATTTGACTCAATTTATATACTGAACATTATAAGTTCTCTTCATTATTCTGTATTATTACAATATCATCTGTATATATCATTTTTATTTAAATGTTTTAATTTTTTTTACTTTTTCTCTTTAATTTAGATTGAACAACATACTTTATACAGTAATTATTAGAAATCGGATTTAAAGAGAACACCCTTTTTATATTATACTGGCCAGAAGATCATCCACCTCTGTAATTAACACATGTGGATGTGAGGTCATCTGGAGGCTGTTAAATCAAGAACCTTCTTGGCTGCCCTGCCATAGAATTTCTTTTTTATCACAAAACATGAAATAACCTATATATGAGTTTAATTGTTACTCAAGATTGTGCAGTTTTAACTTTCTGTTTTTAATGTATGTTCCATTTTACAGCCATATAGGATGTTCATATCCCCTTTTTTATAATATTTTACATAAAATGTATTAAAATTGCAAATCCTGTTTTTAGACAGATTTCTAACATTCTTAAATAAACTATGGGAAGGGAGAGACATTCCTGTAAGTTGGACAAAATCTATTGTAATACCAATATTTAAAAAAGGAGACAAGAAAAACTGTGAAAATTACAGAGGCATCTGCTTACTAAATACTGGATACAAAATTTACACCAATATAATTAAGAACAAATTATTCAAACATCTTAACAGCCTCCTCAGCGAAGAACAGAATGGCTTTTGTAAAGGTCGATCCTGCTGTGATGGTTATTTCTCCATGAAATTATTAATAGAAAAACACAGGGAGTTTAATGTAGAAACACATTTAGATTTTGTGGACTTCAAAAAAGCCTTCAACAAAATCAATAGGAATAAACTCTTGGAAATTTTAGCTGACAACAATCTACCACAACAGCATGTTTTAAATTTTTACAATACCTATAAAACAAATTTGATTTCAGTTCGAATCAATAACACACAAATAGAATGGACTGAAATTAATAGGGGCGTAAGACAAGGATGTGGCCTCTCGCCCTTGTTCTTTATCATATACATGGATAGAATATGCCAAGATTGGTGACAGATGAGACACGGTTCTATCCAAATTAATAGAAATCTAAAAATAGACTCCTTGCTTTTTGCAGATGATTTGGTATTTATAGCTCCAACAGAAAAAGATTTACAGTATTCTATACACAATTTAAATATAATTGCAAAAAGGTACAATATGGAAATCAATACAAAGAAAACTAAAGTGACGGCCTTTTGGGGAAATACCCTATACCTAGCAAAATTGTTTTGGATGATGACATTTTAGAACGAGTAAATTAATTTAATTATTTGGGTTATAATTTAACATTTCAAGATGAAGCTGATATATCAAAGAAAATCACAAATTTCACAAAAACAACGGGGATAATTAACAGTATAATGAAATCATCTTTAGTACAGAAGAACACAAGATTACGGCTTTATAAGGCTCTCGCAAGACCAGTATTAAGATATGGTAGTGAAGCATGGACAATTCGAAGAAGAGATGAAAGCCGAATAACAGCAAATGAGATGTGATTTATGCACCTTACAGCAGGCTATACAAAATGGGACCATAAAAGAAATGAGGAAATTATGGAAGAGTTGGATGTAGAACCCATTCTTCACCATATACAAAACTACCAGAACAACTGGAAAACCCATCTTCAATGAATGCCGTCTCATAGAATTCCAAAAGCCATGCTTTGTTACTACCTCCAAGGCAAAAGATCGCTGGGACGTCAAAAAAAGCGCTGGATGGAAAATTCCTCTTTGAGATCGTAACAGGCCACGCGCCCTAATACTTGCATGATGATGATGATGATGAACATTGCTTTTTGTTCACTGCAAAACAAACTACTTTCTATATTTAACTACTTCTATATTTTATTTTTTATGCAACCCGAAGTTTATCTTGTTCTTTCTATTCTTAGTTATGATTACAAAAAATTCATCACTGTTTTGCCATGCTGTACTGAATTCTATTTAATACACCAAGTTCAATTTCTAACACATAACACATTATGTTACCATAGTTACACATGTATAGGCCACGTAAATGTATAAGCTGCAATTAGTTTAAAGTTGAGGAAAATATTTATCAATGCTACAGAGTGGCCTATGATATTCTCAATGGCACTTGGTGGCATCAGTGCCCGTCATTCACAGTGAACATGATCCACTGCAGTCGGTTCATTCACAACTGACCCCAATTCTATACATATTTGTGAGGTTTAACAGCCGTGCCACATGTTCTTGATGTTGAAATTGTTGGTATTATATTGAAATTAATATTGGGAAGTAAACATTATGAGGTTATATCATTAACAGTAAGTGGAGAACATATTTTTATCGACTCACCTCATATGATTTCAAATTTCTTTGATACCAACGGTTTCAGACAATATCATGTCCTTCTTCAGTCATGGCTTCCACTGATGAAATTCTGTGATTGTTGATTTCTCTAATGACATCACCTCTTGTGCTGCCAAATTTTGATTTTCCGGTGGATAAAAATTTAATTACAAAGTTTATAATCCCAACAAAAGATGGCAGCACAAGAGGTGATGTCATTAGAGAAATCAACAATCACAGAATTTCATCAGTGGAAGCCATGATTGAAAGAAGGACATGATATTGTCTGAAACCGTCGGTATCAAAGAAATTTAAAATCATATGAGGTAAGTCGATAAAAATATGTTCTCCACTCACTATTATTGTTGGTATTAACTCACTTTAACATGTTTTTATTATTAATTTAATTAATAACACAATTTTAATAAAATGAGATAATAAAAATTAATTAAATTAGTAATAAAAACATCGAAAGAAGCCCTACTGGCTTTATAAAGTAATGTTTACATTCCCAATAAATGTCTTCTTAAATAAGAAGCTGCTATTTGCATGATCGAGCAAAGACTCGTGGCATTCGGCGTTCGAGAATTAACAATGTTTAAAAGAAAAATTTGCATTTAGATTGAAGTGCTCAGGTAGCTAAGGGTAGAGCATTGGTCTAGAAAGCCAAAAGTCCTGAGTTCAAATCCCGGTCTGAGCGTATAATCGCTTTAATATACTGAAAATTATCAGTCATCTAGTATAGTCCGTCATAATCATTATCGTAATCAACAATTTTGTGGAACGCAACTTATATTTGCAAGAACAGAACTTTTTTATAAGTAAAAAAAGTAATAGCTAACAAATAATGAGTCATATCTAACCTCATTCTCCGTAATCTTCAAGCATGCCTCTTGAAACTGTAGTACCGTGCTTCAAGATCGAGGAGTATGAGGTGAGATACAACTAATTATTTATTAGTTATTATTAATAGTGAGTGGAGAACATATTTTTAACGACTCACCTCATATAATTTCAAATTTCTTTGATACCGGCGGTTTCAGACAATATCTTGTCCCTCTTCAGTCATGGCTTCCACTTCCACTTGTGGAAGCCATGACTGAAGAACGACAAGATATTGTCCGAAACTGCCGGTATCAAAGAAATTTGAAATTATATGAGGTGAGTCGTTAAAAATATGTTCTCCACTCACTATTAATGATATAACCTCATAATGTTTACTTCCCAATATTAATTTAAATATTGGTTATTAACTTGAAAACCTCAATGTTATTTGCCCTAATTAATTTATGATATAAAAAAAGTGAGCTGAAAATTTCTGGCACACGATATTTGTTAGAACAGTTATCTAATATTAATTAGAAATTCATTAGGAAGAGTCCATTAAAAAAAAAAGAAAAACATACTAGAACCATGAACTTCGCGTTTCCAGACGAACCTAATTTGATTACGAAGTTCTTCAAAAGTACACCTGATGGCAGTTTAGAAAATAACCGGCATAATGAAAAATTGACAGTCGTGAAAACAGCTGAGGTGGGAATGATATGTTTCCTGATACTGCAGTTCTGTGTTAAAAAACATAGATGTATGAGGTAAGAAGAATTCAAAATTCATTTGGTTCTTATCAAGAGTCCATTTAACTGTAATTTAGGCCAGAACAAATGAAACTTGAAGTGATGACGATGATGATGATAGAAATTTGTTGGAAAGTAATACTATGAGGTTTCATTCTAAAAAATCAGTAAATGAATTAGATTTTAACCTAATCTCATATTTTATTTCTTGATGCTAGTTGAAGATGAGGAGCGTTCCTTGAAACTGGTCCTGGAGAGAAAACAAAATATGAGGTGAGGTATAAAATGTAATTCAGATGCCAGTGAAGATGGGGAGAGTTCCTCAAAACTAGACCTTGAAAGGAAACAAAATAATATCTATACAATGGTCACACTAATTTCTGTTCTTGCAAATAGAAGTTGCATTCTTTTTTCATTTAAGTTTATGGTAAAGAAAGTGTATTTAACTTTTACAGGAATTTATCACTTTGAGATTTAATTTATGGTAAAATCAAATGTTTCTTACCTCTCCTCATACAAATCTTCACAATTATGGTCTCGAAATCGCAATCTACTTAGAAGATTTGTATGAGAAGAGGTAAGAAACATTTGATTTTACCAAAATAAAGTGTAGCCTATACATGCATATAATGGCGTAGAGGAGCTGTGGCAGTCCACCCCTTCATGTATTTAATGATCCGGACGCTGGATACGTCAGTTGTTCACACACTTTTACCAAACTCGCACATATTCCTTTTTGTAATTTTTAAGGCAATAAAAAAAGTTTTCTTGCACATAACAACAATAAGCAAAAGTTATTTTCTTTTTTTGCATGTACATGTATACACGGGCAGCCCCTTTCTTACATTGTAACTTACAACAGGCACTGGCAGCGAGACTGTCTCTTCATATGTAAGTCACTGTTACGATACTTTTACGTCAAAAACACAAGCACTGCATTAATTACTAATTACAGCTCACATTTTAATAGTAACCACCTAAAATCTTGCAAAATTAAATTGTTAATAAAAAATGAATCGTGAATTCTTCTTACCTCATACATCTATGTTCTTTAACACAGAACCGTGGTATTGGGAATCATCATTCCCATCCTCAGCTGTTGTCATGACTGTCAATTCTTCATTATGCCAATCATTTTATAAACTGCCATCTGTTGTTGATTTGAAGAACTTTGTAATCAAATCGGCATAATGAAGAAGCGACAGCGTGACAAGAGCTGAGGATGGGAATGATGATTCCTGATACCGTGGTTCTGTGTTAAAGAACATAGATGTATGAGGTAAGAAGAATTCACTTCATTTAATTTTTATTAAGAAAACCAAAATTCCCAACTTTATTATATGAATTATAAATTGTTCTTTGGAGCAAGATAATGGTTAGCCAATCTGACCATCTGTTTTGTGGGGCATTATATTTCCTTTTACTTTACTGTATTTCTGAAGTGGCAGTCATAATCAGGTCGAATACCAACACTTTAAACCTGGCCATAGTACTGCATCTAGCTGTAGTGTATGTGCTGTGCATTGCAA
Source organism: Diploptera punctata (assembly GCA_030220185.1). Classification (NCBI taxonomy): domain Eukaryota; kingdom Metazoa; phylum Arthropoda; class Insecta; order Blattodea; family Blaberidae; genus Diploptera; species Diploptera punctata. Next base: position 2,785,925 of record JASPKZ010007290.1, on the reverse strand, counting down.
TGCGATTTTCCATGTTCTCTTTGAAAAAAAAAGCACAACTTACTTTCTTTCAAACGGAACATGGAAGGTTGCATTGCATTGCAATGCGTAGTACATGTACTATAGCCGGTTTAAAGTGTTAAGGGGAGCACTAGGAAATATTCTGTTTTCAGAGAGTACTGTTAATTTAAAAATGAAGGATACAAGAAAAGATTCAGGTCAGTCAGTTTTCCACCAAACCTAGAAAATAGGCTTCTTTACCGGTGTGCCAAACTTTGAAGGTAAATAAATCTATGATTAAACTGTTTCTTCTACTGTTTTACACTTCTAAAAGACAGTCTTTTCCACGGAGAATCTAATGGCACTTCAAACTCCATTTTGATAAAAAAGTAACTAACTTATCTGGTACTTTCTTTTGTACCTTTCAAATAAAAATCATGTTGGAGCTATTATTATCTTGTTCCAAGTCACAGAATTATTTTAGAAAAAAAAAAAGGCTGCAATGATAAATTATTCTAATATGTGTGTAGATATGTTTAGAATTTAACTTACTTTGTTAATTTTATTTAATGAAGCTCTTTAACACTTAAGGTTATTAGCATCGCAATTCAAATCAGTGATTGAGTGAGGATTTGAATGGGGGTAAAACTAAAAATTGTACTATTTTTGTTTTAAATTAACCTGATTTTTTCCTCTTTAGAGTGCTTTATTTTTTCCTTTTTTGACTTGTTTATAACTTGGGGTTGGTATCGGCTTAAAATCAGGTAAATATAATGTGCACACAGCGAGTTTTGTCTAACAATCCATTATTCATTTCCATCTACTACAATATCCAGCAATCACTAAAGTTGTTGGAAGTGAATCTATATAACTACAGTATGTATGAATTTAGAAGAAATATAAAGGCAGATTGGAACAGTGGGTCTTAACAAAAAAACCAGGAACAAAGAACAGAAATGAGGTTCCTGAGGAGTGTCGCTGGCTTTACAATAACAGATTGAAAACTAAATGAAAATATACGATGTGAACTAAATACTAATTTTGTTTAGTTGTTTCCTGACTCACCTCATACTTCTTAACTCCTTGCATACATTTCATCACTGTATTTGTGACATTCTCAATGCTGTTCACGTTCACAACTGATGTCCAATGGTCTCTTCGTCAGTTGTGAACGTGAACAGCATTGAGAATGTCACAAATACAGTGACGAAATCTAGATATGCAAGGGAGTTAAGAAGTATGAGGTGAATCAAGAAACAACTAAACAAAATTAAAATAAACCTCATAGTGTTATTTCCTACCTACATGAACTAAATATATTCAAACTATTAAATAGAATTGCACAATACAGAGATGAATGGATGGACCACGTCAATAGAATGGATAACAATATAATATTCCAAAACAGATTCTTACTTACAAACCACTAGGACAAAGAAATGTTGGAAGACCCAATAAAAGACAGACCAATTCTAGCATGAGATCGGAACAGACCTTAAGGTCTAATCCTTGATGCTGATGATGATAAAGGCAGAGAGTATGTCAGGCATGATCAGACAGCACCCTTGTCATTTACAGACCACTATAAATACAGGGGGCTTCATCTCATCTCGACCCGAGCCTGAGTTGGACATGAATTGAGGATATCATTATTATCATTATTAAGGCAGAGAATGACCCTCATGTAAGGGGGGACACAATAAGAGGATGATGATGATAAAGGTAGAGTTAGGTGAAACTGGCTTCAGACCTGTTATGCAATGAAAATAAAACTTTGTTATTTAACTTTCACAGGGAAAAAACACTATGAGGTTTAATTTAAGAATTAAATTAATATTTTTATTACCTCACCTCATGTTCTTTATTCTTCTAGACTGCAGTTTCGGAGCTAAATCTCCATCCTCAGTAGCCTCTCATCGACCGGTGTTAGGTCGTTTCTTGGCAGATTTCTTCTTCCTTCTATCGATGGACCGATGAACCTCTGGATCAAATAAAAATTTGCAGGAGTTTCGAAATTCATGAGTTTTTTCTTTCTTGCTTTTTTGGATGTGGATTTTTTCCCAAACCGTGAGTTCTTTCTGTTTATCTGTGTGTTTGATTAGGCTAGTTTTTATATCAATTAAATGTTTTTCAGACCAAGCATTGGCTGCTACAGCTGACTTGTTCACTTCACCCTTCTTGACATTTCTAAGATGTTCTTTCAATCTTGATTTTAAATTTCTTTTTGTTTTTCCTACATAGATTTTGTCACAAAAAGAAATTTAAAAACAAGATTGAAAGAACATCTTAGAAATGTCAAAAAAGGGTGAAGTGGACAAGTCAGCTGTAGCAGCCCATGCTTGGTCTGAAAAACATTTAATTGGTACAAAAGCTAGCCTAATAAACACACAGATAAATAGAAAGAACTCACGGTTTGGAAAAAAATCCACATCCAAAAAAAAACAAGAGAGAAAAACTCATGAATTTCAAAACTCCCACAAATTTTGATTTGATCCAGAGATTCATCGATAGAAGGAAGAAGAAAACCGCCATGAAACAACATAACACTGGTCGATCAGAGGCTACTGAGGATGGAGATAAGCTCCAAAACTGCAGTCTAGAAGAATAAAGGATATGAGGTGAGGTAATAAAAATATTAATTTAATTCATAAAAGTATAGAACAGGTGTCTAGTTTCAAATATTTGGGCTGTGATGTTGGCTACAATGTGGAAAGAGATATTGACTCCAAAATAAATAAATTTCAGACGGTGTGTGGAACAATACAGAGAACATTCAAAAATAAAATTAGAAAAGAAACCAAGATAAAAATGTATAATGTTATGGCGGTTCCCACAATATTGTATGGATGTGAAACTTGGGCTCCAGTGAAAAGACAGAAGGATAGAATACAGACGGCAGAGATGCGGTTCCTAAGACAAGTAAAAGGATGTACAAGACTTGATAGAATAAGAAATGAGGATATAAGAGAAGAATTGAAAGTACAGCCTTTGTTGGATAAAGTCACGAATTACAGACAGAAATGGATTGATCACATGGATGGAATGAGCAAGGAGAGATATCCATTGTTAGCCAGAAATTATCAAGCAAGAGGAAGGCGTGATGTTGGAAGACCTAGAAGACGTTGGGCTGATGCAATATGAAGTCGGAACGGGCAATTGCCTAATCCTTGGAGTGATGATGATGATGATGATGAAAACTTGGTGTCTGGTTAGAGTAAAATGTAACAATTACTGTAACAATTTTTTTTATCTCTGTGCTCATTTAAATACTTAAATCAATTTTGAAGTACATCATTGAAGAGAGAGAAACATTTTGAAGCTACTGTCCAATAATTAGACTTTTATGTGGTCTGTGGTGCTAGTATTTCTACGTAGTGAGCAGTGACTGTTTATGATATGGCATTCATAGCAAGAAACACAAGTGTTGTGAAGGTGCAAAAAAAATTAAAGTAGATATTGTTAGGAAGTAACACTATGTTTTATTTAGCAATCATTAAGGGTCATATCTATGAACGCATTAGACCGTAAAAGTCGTTCTCTGCTGAGAAAATTGCATCCAAAGACGTTTTTGCATACTCAAAAGTCTGTTCATGCGATAACTGTCAAAATTCCTAAGCTACCTGGCGAGGTGACTTTGCAGAGAACGAATCGTGAGCAAACCGATGGGAACCGATGTACTTTAATACCTTGCTGCTTTATCCAAGATGTCGGATCTTGAAGACTTCAATCATGTTTTCGGTATACGCGGAGAAGAGGAATTTGATAGAGTCTACCAAAGAATTCAACTGGAAGAACAGGAGAATCGGCATAATATCGCGTGATGCAGACGTCGTCGTATACGGTTTTATTTGCAGGACGCAAGCATAAATGTGTTCCTCTAGCAGACGAAAATAACGGAGGTGGTTTTATCGCTGAGAATTCTGGGTAATTTCTTGCCAATATTATGAAAAATCTACTTTCATGCATGACCAGTCGGCGACTCAGTAATTCGAACTTTGCACGTGCTCACAGTAAACTCAGCTCACCAGAGACTAATGTATTTGCATGCAGCCCTAAATGAATAGGATTTTACAAAAATACGAGGCATGAAACCCGATTCATTTAATGATTGTTTAAAAAATCAGTGTAATTTGTCTCAATATTTTCTCTTAATATTCAATGTATGATTTTGTAAAGCTAATTTTTAAAATAATTTTCTAAGTATCAAGAACACACACAATGTCTTTACCTAAACCTAGCATGAGTGACAAACACACACGGACAATAGAACTAAGGGAAAAGTACTCGATTTGGAAGCACAAGCTATGATATTTAATATGTACACTTAATTCAAAGAATTCTCATCAGAAGTAGTACATGCTAACACGGTTTTTTCTTGTTTTCTTTAATTATTGTTTAAAATATGTTTAAATTAACCCTGTTATTAAAAAAAAGCCATAAGTTCCTATGTTTTGCGGGGCTTAGAGTATTGTCTTTTTCCTTTTGCTCTCAAAGATTCTGGCAACATCACAGTGAAGTTCATAAACTATTGTAACAATTTAACTTTTATAGGAATAAATGACTATGAGGTTTAATTTAAGATAAATTAAAATGTTTCATACCTCTCCTCATAACCAGTCTTGTAAGTATATCATGATTTCAAAGCCTTGGCAGTCTTGTCTTCAGTACTACCTTGACGACTGATGTTATTTTTTAAAATTTTATTTAGTTGAGTTGTTTCTTGACTCACCTCATACTTCTTAACTCCCTCGCGATCCGGATTTCGTCACTCCATTTGTGACATTCTTAACGCTGTTCACAACTGAGTTGTGATGTCACAAATGGAGTGACGAAATCCGGATCACGAGGGAGTTAAGAAGTATGAGGCGAGTCAAGAAACTACTCAACTAAATTAAAATAAACCTCATAGTGTTATTTCCTACCTACATAACTTAAGGCTGAGTCCGTCGCCGTGGCGTAGTCGGTAGAGTCCCTACCTTCCACTCTGGCAACCGGGTTCGATTCCCGGCGGGATAAGGGATTTTAAATCTCCACCTTGGGTCTGGGTGTGTGTCCTGTCCCACCATAAATGCTCAACTGAGTGAACATTTCCTAATACAAAAAAATAACTTAAGACGTGATGTTATGTTGATCGGAAGAACTACTTCTTCTTCCCTCTGTTGGTGGACTGATGGACTTGATCCGCAGGTTCATCGGTCCAACAGAGGGAAGAAAAATTAGTTCTTCCGATTGACATAACATCAGTTGTGAAGATAGTACTGAAGATGAGGCCGCCAAGGCTTTGAAATCATAATATACTTAGAAGATTGGTTATGAGGAGGGGTATGCAACATTTTAATTTGTCTTATTGTAACAATATATCGCTGCTGGGCAATGAAAAACTCAATAACTCCAGGAACCTTGAAAACTAATGTGCATTAAATTGTATCCATAATTGTGTGAAACATCCATAAAACCTGTTCATATCATTCGTTTTTAAACATCTTAATGATGATCAATTGAGTTGGTGTTTACTTGATGAAAATCCATATTCATTAATTAAATAAAAATAAAACTTAGTTTTATTTTTATTTAATTAATCTTAATGATGGACAAATTATATTTGAAAAGAAATATATACGCCTAGACTGGGGTTTGAACCCAGGACCTTTGACTCTCTATGTCAATGCTCTAAAATACGCGTTTAGATTGGAGGCCTAGGTAGCTCACTTGGATAGAGCATTGACATAGAGAGTCAAAGGTACTGGGTCCAACCCCAGTCTAGGCATATATTTTTATTTTCAAATATAATCCATAAAACCTGTTAACTACTTTTTACAATATGTAAAGATATAGTGACAGAAATGTTTTTTTTTTCTCAATCCATGTATAATTTTTGTATTTTTTTCCCTCCTGTTAAACTTGTGCAAATGGATTTACAAGATCAATTGCCCAACTATGATATATGTCTTCTTAATTTGTATGTCCTACAGTAATAGACTTTTGGGAAGCAAAAAGGAAAATTATCTAATGTTAACCAGTGCATCACTGGACCACTTACTACTGTTTTGATTTTGTCCATAATAATGTGAGTTGTTGGATAATTTTTTTTCAATTTAACGTGCAGTGCATGTGTTTCTGCGCAAAGCAGGCTGTGATGTAATCTGGAATGACTAGAATCATGACTTACACATGCCATATGTGCGTGCACTATTATCCTATAGTGCAATGCCTTAGAAACTTGATGCCGCTGCATTACTCTTCATGGCGCTACCGTTACAAGAAATATCAATGTCAGTCGGAACCGAATTTGACAAGTTCTGTCCCACCTGCTCAGACTTATCACCGCCTGTAGCTTTGGGTCCATAATAATCACTTGTCATCATTCTGTCATCATATAAAGAAAATCTTGCACCTGAATATCCCTTCCCACGCATTCTTCTTACAGATGGAGGCACGTCTCCTGGTGTCTTAACTCTAGAATTTGGATCTTTCAAGTGCCTCGTCGATGAACCGAACATTTGTTGGAAATGCTCTTCCAGACTCTGCCGGCTGGCTAAAGGCAATGTCGATGGCCGACGGTTCTTACAGGTTTTACCAACATCATCTTCGTTAACTGTTTTATTATTATTATTGGACATTACAGAGGTGATGACCCCATTCTTCTCTGGCATCAGGCACACTTGTGTCTCCATTATTATTGGAGATTTCTTATTTGATGGCGTTATTCCATTCTGACGAACCAATAGGTTTGATTTTGCATCCTCGGTTTCTGTAACGTCAATGCTGCGGTTTGTATGTTCATTAGTGCGGTGTATCCCAAAAAGAAGATGCTTTTTTGAATCTAAAAGTTTACGGAGTCCACCCCAACCACTCCATCTTGAGCTGGACTTATGTCCTTCAGAAAGTGCAGATCCATTCCCTGGGATGTTGGGTTGTTTTGGAATGGATTCATACACTGCATTCTGAACGTAGGGGATGGGTGTTGCAGGGCGGATACTGTTGTTATTGGTAGGTTGTGACATGCTGAGATAATCATGCGAAACCAGAGATTGTGATTCTAAAGTCGATGCATTGGTCATGTAATGCCCTGTGCTGTGTTTGAATGAGCGATCCACCAGTGTGTTGCCATTGCAGGACAGTTCCTCATCTGATGGAGCTGGTAACATCAGATTTCGCTCCATACATGGATTACGGCCTTGATATGGTTGCAGAGAGCCACGGCTTGGTGCAATTCCATACCCATTCGCTAGCGTAGCTGCATGGTTCGAGTTCTTGTCTATAACAAATCAAAACTCTATCAACATGTATAACTTTCTAATCAATGGTGAAGAGAAAAAATTCTGCCTGAACTGGGAATCGAATCCTGAACCTTCAGTCATATGTGCTTTTGATCTATCACTGAGCTAATTCAGACTTCTTTTCCATTCAAGCACAAATTCTTCTTTTTTAATTTTGTTGAGTTGTTTCTTAACTCACCTCATACTCATTAACTCCCTCGCAGATCCGGATTTCTTCACTGTATTTGTGACATTCTCAATGCTGTATCATGTTCACAACTATGAACGTGAAACAACATTGAGAATGTCACAAATACAGTGAAGAAATCCGGATCTGCGAAGGAGTTAAGAAGTATGAGGTGAGTCAAGAAATCAAGAAACAACTCAACAAAATTAAAATAAATCAATGGTAAAGAGAAAAATTTTTATATTTGAAGAGAAAAATTTTCGCCTAGACCGGGACTCGAACCCGGGACCCTTGGCTTTCCGGGCCAAGTGCTCTACCAACTGAGCTACCAAGGCGAGTTACGATCTAGAAAGAAACTCAAATTTTTCTCTTATGTCTGTACGTTATTGTAATTCCCTCGCGCCAAATGCTTGAAACCATAGCTTCTATCTTTGCAAATGGCGGCTTCTTAGTTAAGAAGACATTTATTGGGAATTTGACACTACTTTATATAAGTTTCAAGCATTTGGCGCGAGGGAATTACAATTACGTACATAAGAGAAAAATTTGCGTCTAGATCGTAACTCGCCTTGGTAGCTCAGTTGGTAGAGCACTTGGCCCGGAAAGCCAAGGGTCCCGGGTTCGAGTCCCGGTCTAGGCGAAAATTTTTCTCTTCAAATATAATTTATCCTTCTATGAGAAGTGTTAAATTAATAATAAAATCGTCAGAAAAATTTTTGCCTGAACCGGGAATCGAACCCCGAACCTTTAGCTTTCCGTGCTAATGCTCAGACCACTGAACTAATCCAGGCTCCATTCCCATCCAAGCAAGAATCCTTCCTTTACCTTTACTCTACTGGCCCCACATTCAATTGCAATGAATCATCATTCACAAATACACAATGAATGGCTTCTACCTGAAGAAGACATGAAGGGACTCCACACAGCTATAGCATTATTTATTAAATTAATATTGGGAAGCTAAAGCTATTACTATGATAGAAATAAGTAAATTAATAAACACAATTAATTATTGTAAATCAATGGTAAAGAGAAAATTTTTTGCCTGAACCGGGAATCGAACCCCGAACCTTTAGTTTTCCATGCTAATGCTCAGACCACTGAACTAATCCAGGCTCCATTCCCATCCAAGCAAGAATCCTTCCTTTACCTTTACTCTACTGGCCCCACATTCAATTGCAATGAATCATCATTCACAAATACACAATGAATGGCTTCTACCTGAAGAAGACATGAAGGGACTCCACACAGCTATAGCATTATTTATTAAATTAATATTAGGAAGCTAAAGCTATTACTATGATAGAAATAAGTAAATTAATAAACACAATTAAATTATTGTAAATCAATGGTAAAGAGAAAAATTTTTGCCTGAACCGGGAATCGAACCCCGAACCTTTAGCTTTCCGTGCTAATGCTCAGACCACTGAGCTAATCCAGGCTCCATTCCCATCCAAGCAAGAATCCTTCCTTTACCTTTACTCTACTGGCCCCACATTCAATTGCAATGAATCATCATTCACAAATACACAATGAATGGCTTCTACCTGAAGAAGACATGAAGGGACTCCATACAGCTATAGCATTATTTATTAAATTAATATTAGGAAGCTAAAGCTATTACTATGATAGAAATAAGTAAATTAATAAACACAATTAAATTATTGTACATCAATGGCAAAGAGAAAAATTTTTGCCTGAACCGGGAATCGCACGGAAAGCTAAAGGTTCGGGGTTCGATTCCTGGTTCAGGCAAAAATTTTTCTGACGATTTTATTATTAATTTAACACTTCTCATTGAAGGATAAATTATATTTGAAGAGAAAAATTTTCGCCTAGACCGGGACTCGAACCCGGGACCCTTGGCTTTCCGGGCCAAGTGCTCTACCAACTGAGTTACCGAGGCAAGTTACGATCTAGACGCAAATTTTTCTCTTATGTACGTTGTAATTCCCTTGTGCCAAATGCTTGAAACCATAGCTTCTATCTTTGCAAATGGCGGCTTCTTAGTTAAGAAGACATTTATTGGGAATTTAACACTACTTTATAGCCAGTAGGGCTTCTATTGACGATTTTATTATTAATTTAACACTTCTCATTGAAGGATAAATTATATTTGAAGAGAAAAATTTTCGCCTAGACCGGGACTCGAACCCGGGACCCTTGGCTTTCCGGGCCAAGTGCTCTACCAACTGAGCTACCGAGGCGAGTTACGATCTAGACGCAAATTTTTCTCTTATGTACGTTGTAATTCCCTCGTGCCAAATGCTTGAAACCATAGCTTCTATCTTTGCAACGTACATAAGAGAAAAATTTGCGTCTAGATCGTAACTCGCCTCGGTAGCTCAGTTGGTAGAGCACTTGGCCCGGAAAGCCAAGGGTCCCGGGTTCGAGTCCCGGTCTAGGCGAAAAATTTTTCTCTTTACCATTGATTTACAATAATTTAATTGTGTTTATTAATTTGCTTATTTCTATCATAGTAATAGCTTTAGCTTCCCAATATTAATTTAATAAAATTAAAATAAACCTCATAGTGTTATTTCCTACTTACATAACTTAACAACTTCTTCTGTTCACCCTTCATTCGATGTAATGAACTATCATTAAGAATACAAATTGGATTTAATCAAAATTACAGTGTGAACACTGAACAACAAATGAGGGAATTAATAAATTAATGAGTCATTTTAACATCTTACCTCATATTTCATGTTTTTCAAACACGGTAACTATAGTTTTCAAATGATCTTGTCATTCATTTTCAACCGCCATTATGACTAACGGATATTCGTTGGAATCTCCCTCTATAACGTTGCCATCTGGTGTTGATTTGACGAACTTCGAGATATCGTTGCCATCTGGTGTTGATTCGATGAACTTCGAGATGAGTTCACGTTCATCCAGAATGTCGAAATTCATAGATTTAAATTTGTTCTTCTGTATAAATATTTTCTCCCAAACTGTCAAATCCAAAGGTTTTTCCAAATGTTTTAGAAATTTAGCTTCTTTTTCAATTCTATGACCTTCCAACAAACTATGTGCTGCAATAGCTGATTTTTCAATTTCACCATTTTTAATATTTCTAAAGTGTTCCTTTGTGCGAGTGTCCAAATTTCTTTTTGTTTTTCCTATGTATACTTTATTGCAATCTCGACAATCAACGGTTGAAAATGAATGACAAGATCATTTGAAAACTATAGTTACCGTGTTTGAAAAACATGAAATATGAGGTAAGATGTTAAAATGACTCATTAATTTATTAATTAAGAACCTCATAATGTGTTTCCCAATTTTAACTTTGAAATGAGGGAATATTGAAGTAATGATGGAATTCAAACAATACACACATGTAGACAGAGGAAAATATGTAGACTTAAGAAGAGGTGGACAATGTTAGATTTGATGTGCAGAGGATGGAATTCAGGAGTTGGAGGAAATGTGCAATAAATAACAAGAGATTGAGTTGAGTCCAGGAGAATGAATGAATGTCTCAGATACTAGGTATAGTGAGATTATGTTCTTAAGGTACTCACTTGATGCATCGGGATGGGGCTCTGATGGGGAGAGTGTTACCATGGTTTCCACAGTTCCTTCTGACATTGTTGACTCCCGAGTGTCCTTACCAAACGTAGCACTGCTTTGACTTCCAGATCTCATTGAACACCCTATACACAAACAACAAATATTATTTTAAGAAAGAAAAATTAATGTTTGAACCAGGATTTGAGCCCTGGACTTCTCGTTTTCTGTACGAATGTGCTGTCCAGGGTTCAAATTCCAGTTCAAACATTAATTTTTCTATGTTTTTTATTCATTTCATACATCTCGATGATGTAAAAATAATAATAATTTTTTTTTTGCTCCAGAGTTCAAATCTCAGTTCAAACATTAATTTAAATAAAAACATTGGAAAAAAAAAAAAGAACACATTATAATGTAATTATTCATATTTCATATATACACTAACTTACTGGCACTACCAAACATGCAAACATAAGCTCTCCATTCGTAAATTAATGAGTCATTTTTTAACATCTTACCTCATATTTTATGTTTCTTCAAACACGGGAACTAGTTTTCGAGAAAAGAATCTCTCTCATTTTCAACTGACATTATGACTACCGGATTTTCGTTGGAATCTCCATCAATAACGTTGCCATCTGGTGTTGATTTGATGAACTTTGAAATGAGGTCATGTTCATCAGGAATCTCGAAATTCATTGATCTAAATTTGTTCTTCTGAATAATGTCATAATGTCGGTTGAAAATGAGAGAGATCCTTCTCTCGAAAACTAGTTCCCGTGTTTGAAGAAACATAAAATATGAGGTATTTTTTTTTGTAAGCCTGTGTTTTCCCTTCACAGAAATTTAGGCACTCTCCCCCTACAGGGAAGAATTTGAACCATACTAATTTAGTTACACTTGTTTTTGTATAGATGTAATTTTGAGTGGTCCGTGGTCAGCGTTCATCCTCATACTGACATCTAGGAAACCAAGGTAGTACTAGGATGGGAAAATTCATTTTGCTTAGAGGCCTTTTCATTCAGGCTTAAGGATTTTTTACGAGCCTGAAAATCTTCAGACTCGGGACCCACGGCTTAAAGTCCCTCCCAGAGGACTTGCTCATTGGATTTTTCCATCCTAAAAATCCATCGACCCCGGCCGGGTTTGAACCCGCAACCCTCGGGACCAGAGGCAAGGAGCATAACCACTAGGCCGACTAAAATATGAGGTAAGATGTTAAAAAAATGACTAATTAATTTACGAATTAAGAACCTCATAACATTATTTCCCATATTTAACTATGAATAAGCTCTCCATACATACTTAGGCCGGTATTCGAGAACCAAGCTCTCTAGGCCATGCCATCTTGTCTTCCGTAAGCTGAGGCTCAAACTTTTAAAAAATAAATATCTTGTTAGTACTGATGTTGAATAGAGTGTGCCAGTTAGAGTAAGTGCTGCATGTCTTGCATAGTTAACCACGAAGAGATGGGCTGAGAGTCACTCTTTGTGTAAAGTTTGGGTCTTGAATACCATCCTTATAGTGATCCAATATTTTACCAATCATTTCTTGTATAAAATTCATCTTTCTCAAATCATGTTTAATATTATTGTCCCATCTCATTCTAGTGGAAGCATTCCCTCTCGTTTTTCTAAAAGAAATTTACATGCCTGTCTTTTATTCCTCATTCTTGAAATGGTGTTGAGAACAAATGTTCTCTTTAATATAATAAATATGGGAATTTTAACATTATGAGGTTTCATTAATGACAATCAAATGAATCGTGAATTATTTTTACCTCATATATCTATGTTTTTTTAAACACGGCACCGCAGTATAGGAGAATCATCTTCTCCACTGTCAGCTGTTTTCACGACTGTCAATTTTTTCTTTTGCTGGTAATTATCCAAACTGCCACCTGGTGTACTTTTGAAGGAGTAATTTTCTAAACTGCCATCTGGTGTATTTTTGAAGAACTTTGTAATCAAGCTTGGTTCATCCGGAATCTCGAAGTTCATGGTTCTAGTATGTTTTTAAATATATCTTTTCCCAAACTGTTAATTCCAATGGTTTAGATAGATAAGAATCAAATGAATCGTGAGTTCTTACCTCATACATCTATGTATTTTTAAACACAGCATATACCTTTTTTGGCAGGATTTTATTCTAAAGACTTAATTTTGGAAATGGTTTCATTAAGATATTTAAACATATTTGATTTTTTTCTATTTTATTTTTCTACAGGATTAACTGTATGTTATTCACTTCGTTAATTTTATTATTCAATATGTGGGGATTTTAATTTAACCACCTTTTATTATATAGGAGAAGAGAATAAGAATATCCACAGTATCAGAGAACAATCTTCTCCATCATCAGCTGTTTTCATGACTGTCAATTTTTTCTTTTGCCGGTAATTATCCAAACTGTCACCTGGTGTACTTTTGAAGGAGTAATTTTCTAAACTGCCATCTGGTGTATTTTTGAAGAACTTTGTAATCAAGCTAGGTTCATCCGGAATCTTGAAGTTCATGGTTCTAGTATGGTTTTTTTTTTTAATATATATCTTCTCCCAAACTGTTAATTCCAAAGATTTAGATAGATGTTTCAAAAGTTTTGCTTCTTTTTCAATTCTATGATGATCTAATAAACTATGTGCTGCTATAGCTGATTTTTCAATTTCTCCATTCTTTATGTTTCTGAAGGGTTCTTTTACAAGTTTCCAAGTTCCTTTTTTGTTTTTCCTATATATATACTGTTGCAATCTTTGCAATCAATTTGATAATTCCAGATTTTTTTCTTGTCTGGGGTGTTAACTTTATTATTAGTTAACAGAAGATTACCCAGGCTGAATTTGTTAATTTGAGCCAATGTTATATTAAATTTTCTGAAACTTATTATGAACTTCAGGATGGTAAGTAAATTTCTTGAATTTTACATCTTTCTTGGAATCATGTTGTAGGGTGGTGTATTCCTGTAATCTTTTCTGTTGTTTAAATTTCTTTAATTTATTCTTTATTATGTCTTCATCAAAACCATTTATTTTAGCAACATGTAGAATATGATTACATTCATTATCAAAATTTTCTACATTACATGGAATATTTATCAATCTGTGTAAAATTTGCGTCTAGATCGCAACTCGCCTCGGTAGCTCAGTTGGTAGAGCACTTGGCCCGGAAAGCCAAGAGTCCCGGGTTCGAGTCTCGGTCTAGGCGAAAATTTTTCTCTTCAAATATAATTTATCCTTCAATGAGAAGTGTTAAATGAATACTAAAATCGTCAATTAAATTTAATTCTTTGCAGTTGTTCATTTCTTATTAAGTATAAGTCTAAAAATGTGATCTTGTTATCTTGTTCAATTTCAATAGTGAATTTTACTGACTCATCTTGAAGATTAAGCAATTTCAATGCATCTTGAATGTATTTTGCATCAATTACAGTGATAATATCATCCACATATCTATATCAACACTTAAAAATCAAAGGATAAGCATTGGTGATATGTGATTCAAGATACCCCATAAATAAATTGGCCAAAAATGGAGATAGTGGAATTCTCATTGCCAATCCAGAAATTTGATTGTAAAATTTTCCATTAGATGTTTTAAGAGTTTTGCTTCTTTTTCAATTCTATGATTCTCTAATAAACTATGTGCTGCTATAGCTGATTTCTCAATTTCTCCATTTTTTTTCTAAAGCGTTATTTTTAAATTCCTTTTTGTTTTTCCTATATATACTTTATTGCAATCTTTGCAATTAATTCGATAAATTCCAGATTCCCCCCCCCCCCCCCCCAGATTCATTTGATTCTTACAATATTCTCTGTTTTGGGAGATCGAGGATGGTATAAGAAAGAGAAAATTTTTCTTTAATATTTAAAGGAAATGACGCTATGAGGTTTATTTTAATTAATAAATTGAGTTAGATTTAACAACTCATCTTGTAATTGCACTGATGCACAAAACCAGAGGTCTCGGGTTGAAATTCCAGTTTGGGCATACATTTTTTCTTGAACTATTACAGGAAATATCAATATGAAGTTTAATTTAAAATAAAATTCTTTACACCCCCTCACCTCCTGTCTTTTTAGACTGGTTTTGTAACCTAGACAGTTACATCCTCAGTAGTTTCACGATCAATGTTCTGTCATCCAGAAGCACTGCTTCTTACTCCATCTGTTGGTGGACTGATACTTACTTATATTATTTTTGGTCTGGACATCTTACCTCAATATTAATGTTGATTTGTTCTTGGACATGTTTCAAAACAATTCTCTGTTTTATCTTCAGCTTTCCCAGACTCAAAATATAACTTCCTAAAATTAAATATTAATTGATACTTACTTACTTACTCACTGGCACTATCGAACCCATAGGTTCATGGCCGCGCGGACATAAGCTCTCCATAAATCCCTATCCTGAGCTAATGCTTTCCAATCATTCCCTGTATAATCTACTTCCCTCAAATCATAGTTAATGTTTTCTCCCACCTCATTCTTGGTCTACCAACTGGGCGTTTTCCCTCTGGTTTTCCTACAAGAAGCTTCCATGCACATCTTTCATTCCCCATACGTGCAACATGTCCTGCCCATCTCAGTCTACGAGACTTAACTGTTCTTATTATATCTGGCTTCCCATAAAGACCAAGTAGTTCATTGTTATGTAGTCTTCTCCATTCACCTGTCTGTTCATCTCTCTTTGGTCCAAAAATTTTCCTAAGTACTTTATTCTCAAATACTTGTAATCTCCTTTCCTCCCTTAAAGTAAGAGTCCATGTTTCGCACCCATATAATATAACTGGTAGAATAATAGTTTTATATATTTTCAGTTTAACGTTTTTTGAAAGGAGTTGGGACATCAAAAGTCTCTGCAATGCATAATAGCACGCATTTCCAGAATTGGACTGATTAATTTCACAATCAAATCAATTTCCCTGGAAATTTCAAAATTCATTAATTTTTCCTTCTTAGTTTTTTGAAAGAAACTAAGAACGAAAATTAATTAATTTTTAAATTCCTGGGGAAATTGAATTGATTGGGAGGTTCACTGGTCCACCAACAGATGGAGTAAGAAGCAGTGCTCCTGGACGACAGAACATCGGTCGTAAAACTAGTGAAGATTAGATTAGATTAGATTTATATATTAAATTTGGGAATTTTTAACATTATGAGGTTCAATTAATAAGAATTAAATGAATCGCAATTTCTTCTTACCTCATACTTCTATGTTTTTTTAAACACAGCACTGCAGTATCGGCGACCCATTGTCACCACCATTAGCTGTTTTCACGAGTCGATGGTGACAATGGGTCGCCGATACTGCAGTGCTGTGTTTAAAAAAAAACATAGAAGTATGAGGTAAAAAGAAATCACGATTCATTTAATTCTTATTATAGATTAGATTTATTTAGCCTGGTGGAGTTAAGGCCATGTGGCCTTCTCTTCCACTCACCAGAACAAACATATATTACGTCAGAATATAATAATCACAATTAACTCTAATATTAAATACTAAATAAAAATTTGATCAAAAAGATAAAATCTATTATATTACGATCTATAATACAACCAGTTAATGTTAGTTAAAATTAAGACTAAAACTAATAATAAAGTGTATACAAGCAAGACATTAAATTGTCCCTGTCTAATGTTTATAAAAAACAAAGAAAAATAATGAGATATAGAAAACTAATTTTACGTTTATACAATATTTAAAACAAAAGAAAATATTTGTTAATCTTAATATTATTTTCATAAATAATTAAATTTATTAATTGTTAAGAGAATACTATCAGTGAGGTGTATAATTTAGTTTGTTATTAAATAATTATTTAGTTTGTTTTTGAAGAATGTTATAGTTTGACAGTCTCTGACGTAGAGCGGAAGGGAATTCCATGTTTTGGTAAGTGAGACCGTAAAAGATAATGAATAATATACAGTATGATGAGGAGGGATATAAAGGACAATGTGCTGATGGGATCGAGTGTCAAGATTATGTGTATCGGAAAGTCTGATGAAGCGGCGTGAAGATGTATCTATTCAGTTTATGAAACCATTCTAAAAAAAAGATAGGATATGAGATGGGAGGCGTACAGAAGTTTATTTTAAATTATGAAATTTTCTCTTTAAATATTAATAGGTGAAATATGTTTACCTGTGTCTTCTCCTGAGTCGAGCAGCATAAGTCTGTTGGCATCGCCCTGCAAAGAGCTCCTCACAGCTGTTGGTTGTGCTCCACCACATGGGTTGACGGTAGGGCTCACTCCCGACACGTATATTGTGCCCCTCTGCCTGTCCCACAGAGCCGGCAGCTCATGTAACCTCTCCTCTACGCACAGAGCTGTCAGTCTTGCCTCTGCATCTTGGTCCCAGCAATCCTCTATTGTCTCTCGCACCAACTTCATCGCACTCAGATCTCTCCAAAGTTCTGGAACAGCGGTCGTGCTTTGTTTCTTGAAACCAACACTTGCATCTGCTCAAACGTGGGGTGGTGCCCTGCACAAATATACAATACAATAATTTACAGATTAAATTGCTAATATACACCTCAACACATTTTTTTTTCCTGTCCATATGAGCAGCTACTGACTCCTTAGGGTTCCCCACCTAGGGGATATGATAGTGAAATGATAACGGTGGCCAGACGGTGTTAGGGGACCGTTTGGGCCTTAAAGTTTCCTGACAATTGTCTCATTGGTGAGGAAAAACCCTGAGAAAAACCTAACCCAGGAAACTTTTCCTGACCGAGGATTGAACTTGAACCATTGCATGACAAGGCAGTATGCTCCCTCAAGACCACAGCAGTGAACACTGCCAATTTTTCTATTTCTGCATATTTTACATTCCTAAGATGCTCTTTCATTCTGATGTTCAGATTTATTTTAGTTTTTCTTAAGTAGATTTTTTTAACTTCCTCACATTTAAAACCGGATATTTATCCCCATATAACAATAATAAGGGTATTTGTTCTGTTTATTTAATATTTAAATATGATTATATTTATTTCTAGTAAGAATGGAAATAAGATTGATTTAGAGAATTCAAATTTTTTATAAGTATATAAAAAATTCAACTGGTCAATATAAACTGTTAATACAGTTAGATGTATTTCTAACTGATTTAAAATATGTAAAAATACTTTAAATATTTGAATTTATTGACGATTTTATTATTAATTTAACACTTCTCATTGAAGGATAAATAATTTGAATTTATATTTTTTATAAACAAATAAATGGGATTGGATGAATTGGATGGGAGTCAGCCAGTAGTATCCTTCCTTTTCAGTTGGACCAATCAGAACTTCCAGATTATAACAGAAATTAAATGGGATTTTTTCCCAGAACAACAAGATGGCTACAATACTTGAAAGAAGTCAGACATGTTAAACAACGGCTCATCAAGAAATAAGAGAATTATTTTTTATAAAGTAATGTTAAATTCCCAATAAATGTCTTCTTAACTAAGAAGCCGCCATTTGCAAAGATAGAAACAATGGTTTCAAAAGCATTTGGCGATAGGGAATTACAACGTATATAAGAGAAAAATTTGCGTCTAGATCGTAACTCGCCTCGGTAGATCAGTTGGTAGAGCACTTGGCCCGGAAAGCCAAGGGTCCCGGGTTCAAGTCCTGGTCTAGGCGAAAATTTTTCTCTTCAAATTAAAAGAGAATTATTGTTCATTTCTTTGATATTAATTTGTCAAAGTTATGGAAAATAATATTGTAGTATACATTTAATTCAACTGGAGTATAAATAATCCATAAAGTGTTAGTGAGTGAAAAATTGACCGTTGGAAATAGTCATCTATTACATATATGAAGTAATAATCTTCTATAAGTGAAGTTTATTAATTTAAGTCGGAATCTTTTAAATTATTGATCATTTACAAGATTCATCTAAACAGAAGTGAAAACTTTAATAAAATAACATTTACTTTAACTGTTAACGAAGTGTCGTTATTTGTTTATGTAAGAAACTTTCCCTCATTCCCTTGAAGAGAGTCATCAGTGCCGTGGCAAATAACAGTGATCTAAATTATTACAATCATATATCTACAACTTGGGACATCACATCCAACAACCCACCTTCACATTTTATGCGACAAATTCCTGATTTTTTTACCTTCATATAATTTGTTTTGTTTCGATTTTTTAATTAGTTTTTAGACATTTTTGTTTGTTTGGTACAAATCTTTTACTGATTTATTGAATACTTTTTTTAATTTGTTGTGTACCAAAAGTTATACTGTATTAAAATATGCTTATGACAGTCAGATAGTGACTATTAAAAGTTTTAGTGAGAAATCCCCAAAGGAAACATGTCCTGATCACAGATTGAACCAGCCCTTGTGTCTGAGGCAATGATGTTACTCTTAGACTGGAGTGGTGGACTAAAAACATTTTAAAAGAAAAAAATTAAGGCTCGAATCTATGAACGCATTAGACTGTAAAAGTCGTTCTCTGCCTGTACTCTGCTGAGAAAGTTGCATCCAAATACATTTTTGCGTACTCAAAAATCTGTTCATGCGATAATAATTGTTGAAATTCCTAAGCTACCTGGTGAGGTGACTTAGCAGAGAAACGAATCGTGAGCAACCCGATGGGAACCGATGTAGTTTGAAACCTTGCCGCGTACCTTGCTGCTTTATCCAAGATGTCGGACCTTGAAGACTTTGATCATGTTTTCGGTATATGTGGAGAAGAGGAATTTGATAGAGTCTACCAAAGAATTCAACTGGAAGAACAGGAGAATCGGCATAATATTGCACGACACAGACGTCGTTGTATACAGTATTATTTGCAGGATGCAAGCGTAAATGCATTCCTCTAGCTGACGAAAATAACGGAAGTGGTTTTATCACTGAGAATTCTGGGCAATTTCTTGCCAATATTACGAAAACGACGACTTTCATGCATGACCAGTTAGTGGGTAGCTAATTCGATCTTTGCACTTGCTCACGGAAAGTCAGCTCACCAGTGATTGGAAGTAATTTGAGTAGAGACTAATGTATTTGTATGCGGCCCTAAAAAGCAATTTAAAAAATGTACTGGTAACTTACCCACTTCGGCTTCGAATGGCAATCTGTAAGGATGTACTTCTGCTCCTGTCTGATAAAGATCTGAGCACCTCGTTGCCAGTTCCCACAGAACAAGACCCAATGCATATACATCAATCTGTTTGAGCGACGACTCGCAATCCCTGAGATTCACTGCCCCCTCCAGTACCTCTGGGGCCATATAGCGCAGAGTACCAACCTATATAAACATATTTTTCACATTCTTCATGGAAAAATAAATAAATATAATTCAAATTAACATTATTTGCCAAATTATCCATATGATACATAATTAAATTGGCTATTTACCTCATGTCCCAAATGGGAGTCAATGACCAAACACGTTACAATGATTTTTGATTTACAACCAATCACAGTCGTATTTCGCCTAGAATTTACCAACTAAAGTTTATCATAATAAAGAAAGCACCTCCTTATTGTTTATTTTTTATTATTTCACTCACCTCATACTTCATAATTCATAGCAGACCCAGGGTTTCTTCACATATTTTGTGACATTGTCAATGCTGCGTCACGTTCACAACTGACGTCCAACGGCCTTCTATCCTGCAGACTGACCTCCGCGCCATCTGGTGGCCGACCGAAGAATTTCCAAATCAGTCCTCTTTCTTTATAACCGGGTATTTCAAAATTCATAGTTGTATTTTCATTCTTGCATATGTAAATTTTTTCCCAAATTGTGAGTTCCTTCGGTTTTTCCAATTGTTTAAGTAATTTTGTTTTGGTTTCTATTCTATGTTTAAGTAATTTTGTTTTGGTTTCTATTCTATGTTTTTCTGATCAGGCATGTGCAGCTATTGCAGATTTTTCGGTTTCTCCATTTTTAACATTTCTGAGATTTTTAAAAGAACACCTCAGAAATGTTAAAAATGGAGAAACCGAAAAATCTGCAATAGCTGCACATGCCTGATCAGAAAAACATAGAATAGAAACCAAAACAAAATTACTTAAACATAGAATAGAAACCAAAACAAAATTACTTAAACAATTGGAAAAACCGAAGGAACTCACAATTTGGGAAAAAATTTACATATGCAAGAATGAAAATACAACTATGAATTTTGAAATACCCGGTTATAAAGAAAAGAGGACTGATTTGGAAATTCTTCGGTCGGCCACCAGATGGCGCGGTGGTCAGTCTGCAGGATAGAAGGCCGTTGGACGTCAGTTGTGAACGTGACACAGCATTGACAATGTCACAAAATATGTGAAGAAACCCAGGGTCTGCTATGAATTATGAAGTATGAGGTGAGTAAAATAATAAAAAATATTAAAGAACCTCATAGTGTTATTTCCTATCTACATAACTTAATAAAGCACCTCCTTTTTAACATTCTGAATAGGTCATAGCAGTATTTTGCAGTGACTGACCCACTAAGAAATATGGCTACCAGATTGTATATATATAGTGCATGAATGTCAACACATACCACATGCGGGAGTTAATGTAGAAACATTTGTAGCAATTGATTATACCACCAAAAAAAGAAACCACTGTTTGCACTTTCTTAAATGTATTTTTTTCCAGAAAAATACAATTGTCATATTTACATCATAGGACATCAGAAATGAATTAATATACAGTTTGATGTGTTTCATTTTTTCTCCACTAGAGTGCATTCTTACAATATTGCATTCCGTTGACAATAAATAATATGATCTGGTTGCAGTGACAAACAAAAGAAGTAAATGAAGCGTACCAATCGTTTCTCATTTGTTTTCAAACATCGCCGTTTACATTAAATATATAAATATTTTTAAATAACTATATTTAAATAATGATTTGTGAGTAAACAGCTTAATTTTATTCATTAAATAGTCCTAACAAATGCCACTCTTGATTTCCAAATTCTCTAGAAAAATTCACTCCTCACTTCATTAGTCGTGAATTTATCGATAATTTGGATATCACTCGTGGCATTACTTATCAAAATTTTTATACCTCACCTCGCAAAGATATGTATTTCTCGCCTGACTAGCTGAAGATAGAATTAATGAGTCATTTTTTTACATCTTACCTCATACTTTATGTTTCTTTAAACATGGGAACTAGTTTTCAAAAGAAAGATCTCTCTTTGAACATCCCAGATAGCAAAAAAATCTGGAATTTATCAAATTAATTGTAAGGACTGCAATAAAGTATACACAGGAAAAACAAAAAGGAATTTGGACACTCACACTAAGAATACTTTAGAAATATTAAAAATGGTGAAATTGAAAAATCAGCTATTGCAGCACATGGTTTATTGGAGAATCATAAAATTGAAAAAGAAGTCCAACTTTTAAAACATTTGGAAAAACCTTTAGAATTGACAATTTGGGAGAAAATATATATTCAGAAGAACAAATTTAGATCCATTAATTTCGAGATTTCTGATGAACGTGACCTAATCTTAAAGTTCATAAAATCAACTCCAGATGGCAACGTTATTGATGGAGATTCTAACGAAAATCCGGTAGTCATAATGGCGGTTGAAAATAAGAGAGAGCTTTCTCTTGAAAACTAGTTCCTGTGTTTAAAGAAACATAAAATATGAGGTAAGATGTAAAAAATGACCCATTAATTTACGAATTAAGAACCTCATTATGTTATTTCTCATATTTAACTACGGATATGGTTAGAAAAACTTATTTTTATGAGATGAGGTGTGAAAATTTCTTATTCAATTGAGTTTGAAGCTTAGTTCTTTAGTTCTAAAGAACACATAAGAAATGTAAAAAAAAGGAGAAATAGAACAATCTGCAGTAGAAGCTCATGTTTGGACAGAAAAACACAAAATAGATATAAATACAAAATTATTAAAACAGTTAGAAAATACCAATGAACTCACGATATGAGAAAAAAGTCTATATACAGAAGAACAAGGAGAACATTATGAATATTTAAATTAATATTGGGAAGTAAACATTATGAGGTTATATCATTAATAGTGAGTGGAGAACATATTTTTAACGACTCACCTCATATAATTTCAAATTTCTTTGATACCGGCAGTTTCAGACAATATCTTGTCCCTCTTCAGTCATGGCTTCCACTGATGAAATTCTCTGGTTGTTGATTTGTCTAAGGACATCACATCTTGTGCTGCCATCTTTGGTTAGGATTATAAACTTTGAAATTAAATTTTTATCCACCGGAATATCGAAATTCATGGATCGATATTTATTCTTCTGAATGAATATCTTTTCCCAAATTGTCAATTCCAACGGTTTATCCAATTGTTTCAAAAGTTTTGCCTCTTTTTCAATTTTATGATGTTCTAGTAAACTATGTGCAGCAATTGCTGATTTTTCAATTTCACAATTTTTAATATTTCTAAAATGTTCTTTAGTGTATGTTTTCAAATTCCTTTAAAAAATGCTTCTAAGTACCAAGAAAAAATCAACATCCCAGACAGTAAGAAAGTAGCAAAGTATAAATAGGAAAAACAAAAAGGAATTTGGAAATACGCACCAAAGAACATTTTAGAAATATTAAAAATTGTGAAATTGAAAAATCAGCAATTGCTGCACTAAGTTTGCTAGAACATCAAAAAATTGAAAAAGAGGCAAAACTTTTGAAACAATTGGATAAACCGTTGGAATTGACAATTTGGAAAAAGATATTCATTCAGAAGAATAAATATTGATCTATGAACTTCGATATTCCAGTGGATAAAAATTTAATTTCAAACCAAAGATGGCAGCACAAGAGGTGATGTCCTAAGAGAAATCAACAACCAGAGAATTTCATCAGTGGAAGCCATGACTGAAGAGGGACAAGATATTGTCTGAAACTGCCGGTATCAAAGAAATTTGAAATTATATTAGTTGAGTCGTTAAAAATATGTTCTCCACTCACTATTAAAGAACATTATGAACTTTGAAATACCCAGAGAAAGGAGCCTCATTACCAAGTTCTTTGGAACACAGATCCAGGGCCGACAACTTGAAGAAAAGAAGAAATCAGTTTGTGTAACCGCTGATGATGGAGCAACAGCTTTGAAACATATGTCTGACAAAACTAACATATGAGGTAAGAATGTTTAAAAAATACAAACTCAATTATTAAATTCTTCTTCTTCCTTCCAAGTATTAGGCCAAGGCCTGTTACGATCCTATAGAAAATTTTCCCTCCAGCTTCTTCCGGAAAATTCTCGTATAAGACTTGAAAGCATAATAATAGTCCCTTCGATTGGTTGCTGGCCAAAGGAAGGCAAGACCAGTGATGGGCCTGCCATCTTATAGCCTCTGGTCAGGCTTTTCTGGAGAAGAAAAGAAAATAAAAGAAAGAAGAAATGGAAGAAAGGAAAGACTTCCTAGCCCTCGGATGCCCTAATAGCGACGGGGTCGAAAAAACAAGAGTTAACCAAGAGAGGTTAGATAGTAAAGTTAAAAGAGTGCAAAACACAAGTAAGTGGAAGAAATGTTTTGCTCGGCTTGGGCACCTTGTGGTCGCCATCCACATATTCCCTAGATGAGGACCCCTGAAGGACAATTATTAAATTAAACCTCATAATGTTATTTCCTAATGATTTAAAAAAAAAGTCTAGTAATACTATGAATTTAATAATACTATGAATGCTTGCAATTGATCGTGATGTATCTGTTATTATATAATTAATTCATTATAGTGAAGGTCTGACTAATGATTTTTCAACTATTTGGCACCAAAAAAATCTTATCAATAACAAAGATGTACAGGAAGGGACAATGATACAAAATGTAAATAAAGGAGAGACTGGTTTGTGTACATATTATGAGTATTTCTTAATAAAAATTAAATTATGATGTTTTAGAAGATTTCCTGTCTGTTGGCTGTGGTCTTGAGCCTTGCAGTTCCCCGACTATTTATAAATAGGGCATGTAGTGACAAAATTGCCAGTCTCAAGACAACCCTTGAGGATGCCGGACGCAGTCTCTGGCAAAACATCGGGGAACTATAAGCCTTCAGACCACAGCCAACAGCCCGGAAATCTTCTACAAGATCATCATAATAACTCTCACCGTGAAAGCCTAAATCAAAAAATTAAATGAATTGTGAATGTATGAGATAAGAAGAATTATAGATAGATCATCGGTTGATTAATGTCATTGACATCATCTGATTCCTAATAGCCAATTTTGTCGGTCCACCCAATCCATATCTCTTTTTTTATCTTTCCTATCCAGTCTCTCTGGACTGAACACTTGTTTCCCGACCCCGATAGTATTAGAGTATTCGAGGCCGAGGGGACCATTTCATCTCATCTTTTCTGCCAAATTCTTCCTAAAGGGCAGGCTCTTAGCTGTAGTGAAAGCAACTGATCTAAAGATGGACACCTGAAAAAATCCCTGGTTCTCCAGGTTGGGGGTTGATGCGGTAGGCCAGCTCCCTCCCATCAGAAAAAAATTGCAATGCTAAAAAACCTACTAGAGATAAGCCGGTCAATTAAAAAAAAAAGGAAGAAGAATTCACAATTCATTTAATTCTTATTGATGTCCCCCACTGTGCAACACATCTAAAAATCATTAAAATCTGTCAATTTTCAAATTACAAGTTAATTAAGAAACAATCTTGAGATAATGACCATGCAATATAAGAACAATTTCTTTCTTGGAATTGTGAACTACTTTGATAAAGATTTTACTCTATTTTTTTTTCATAACCATAAAACTGAGACTCAATTTAAAGGGGTTTGTATAACTCACATCATTAATGGACTTGGTTTCTGCATGTTGCTCTTCTCCGTTGTGGAAGTATTTTGAGCCTGAGATCTTCATAGCAAAACCAAGGTCACACAAACAACATGACAGATCCGATTTGACGAGAATGTTGCGAGAGTTTAAATCACGATGACTCACACACGGCTTCACTTTATCTGCAACAAACATCACACTCTGTACATACAACCATATTAACTATAGGATGTACACCTTTTTAAGGTAATGTAAGGTGGAATTATATGAAACCAGCTTGAGAGTTGTTATCCAATGAAAATTAAGCACAATTAAAATGTTTTATATTTAAAGTGAAATTCTTTCTACCTTACTTCATAACCTATCTTCTAATTAAACAGATGTTCTGTAAGAAGCAGTGCTTCAGGATAACAGAACATCGGTCATTAAATTAATATTAAGAAGCTAAAGCTGTTACTATGATTGAAATAAGTATATTAAAGTCCACAACTAAATTATTGTAATCAAATGGCAAAGAGAAAAATTTATGGCTGAACCGGGAATCGAACCCCGAACCTTCAGCTTTCCATGCTGATGCTCTTAACCATTGAGCTAATTCAGGCTTCCTTCCCATCCAAGCATAAATCCTTCCTTTATCTTACTGTCTTGGTCCCACATTCAAATGCAATGAATCATCATTCACAAATACACAATGAATGGCTTCTACATTAAGAAGCTAAAGCTGTTACTATGATTGAAGTAAGTATATTAAAGTACACAACTAAATTATCGTAATCGGTCAAGTAACTACAAAGATTACGAAACCAGTCTAATTAGAAGACAGGTTATGAGATGAGGTGGAAAGAATTTTAATTTAAATTAAACCTCATAGTGATAGTTTAGGAATCATTAATCAAGTTATGAAACCATCCCTTGTACAAAAAAACACCAGATTACGTTTATATAACACTTTGGCTAGACCAGTGTTGACCTATGGTAGTGAAGCATGGACACTAAAAAAACAACATGAAAGCAGAATAACGGCTTGTGAAATGAGATTCATGCGCAGAACAGCAGGTTACACCAGATGGGATCTGAAAAGGAACACCGATATCTTAAAAGAATTGAAGACTACGCCAATTTTGGAATATATTAAACAGTACCAACTAAATTGGAAACACCATCTTGAAAGAATGAGTTCAAATCAGATCCCCAAAGCTGTTTATAATTATATACCAAGAGGACGAAGATCACTGGGCCGTCCTATGAAACGCTGGAGGGAAAATTTTCTATAGGATCGTAACAGGCCTTGGCCTAATACTTGGAAGGAAGAAGAAGAAGAAGTGATATTTCCTATAATACCGTAGTTCAATTAAGCAAAAATGCCAGATTAGAATAAAGTTACGTTTTTTTCTCTTTAACTCTGCACTTATTTCAATCTTTCATTAATTGAATTATGAAGCACAACACTGAAGAGAAACAATAATTTTGAAGTCAACTGTCCAAGAATTATATTTTTAAGTGGCCATGTACTGCTAGTAATGCCATGTAGACTAAACAGTGATTATATATAATATTATAATGATATTGTGAAAAGAAAAATTAATGTCTGAACCAGTAATCGAACCGTGGACCTCTAGTTCTCCATACTAGTGTGCAGCCCACTACACCATTCTAGACTTGGCACAAACATTAACAATTCTTTCCACATATACAAATCTATAATTCTCGTTTCGTCCGCTGCCAAGTAGGTGCTACTACCATTGCCAATGGCCGGCTTCGTTTAGAAGTATCTATATTTGAGAATTTTACACCACCACTTTTATAAGCAGTAAACAATGTTATTTAACATTTTCCAATACTGTTATTTTTAACACAGTTCCAATAATGGGTCATATGATAATATATAATAACAGTTTGTAATACTGTTATTTTTAACACAGTTCCAATAATGGATCATATTATAATATGATAATATTAGTATTAGTCTTTTTTTAAGTGCTAATACATACAGTTTGTAATCATGTTGCCCTAACAAGACAAATATACTCACCACCTTTTCTGACGTCAGTGTGGAGATGTGCAATTCCCTTGGCTACAGACAGAGACATCTTGCAGAATGTCGGCCAGTCCAGAGAATTATTCCTCAGGTAATCTTGTAAACAACCATTAGGAGCATATGACAACACTAATAGATACTCCACACATGTTTCCGAACCTTCTCGCTCCATGTAACCTACAAAAAAAAAAAAGACTGATCTGTAGAAATGAGGGTAACAAAAACCTACCTAACTGGGAATCTAACATACTTACACTTAATAGTGAGTGGAGAACATATTTTAATCGACTCACCTCATACATTTTCAAACTTCTTTGATACCGACGGTTTCAGACAAAATCATGTCCTTCAGTCATGAATTTTCATCAGTGGAAGCCATGACTGAAGAAGGACATGATTTTGTCTGAAACCGTCAGTATCAAAGAAGTTTGAAAATGTATGAGGTGAGTCGATTAAAATATGTTCTCCACTCACTATTAATGATATAACCTCATAATGTTTACTTCCCAATATTAATTTAAATATACTTACACTTACCAACTTACAGTGTTAAAGACAGAATTTGTCCAATTTCTTGGAGGGAACATTTTTCTATTGTTCCTTAAAGGCCTGCATTTTGCTAACATGTCATCTCTTATTTGGGACATTCCACATATTGTTAATATGCACTTAAATGGAGTTTCAAGAAATAAAAGATAGGAGTGGTTTAACACAAAATTATTTAAAGTCCCTGAGTATCCAAAGAACAGCCATGAACCTACGGGTTCAATAGCGCCAGTGAGTAAGAGTATCCAAAGAAAGAGTTGTTGCATCTTTTAGATTGACCATGGCCATGGGTCATGATTGTCTACTAAAGTATTTGGAGAGAATTGAAATTATATCTTCCCTGCTTTGCCCCTTATGTAATCTACAAGAAGAGATGGATCATGACCACCTTCAGCCCTTTTATTCAAATCTACCGTATCTGAGAAACATCGGAGAGCGCTGATGTCTGCATTGCCAAGTGCTTGACATTAGTAAACAAACATATTAGGCAATTTTCTTTCTGTTATTTTAGATGTCGGCCACGGTGGACTAGTGGTTATGCTCCTTGCCTCTGGTCCCGAGGGTCGCAGGTTCAAACCCGGCCGGGGTGGATGGATTTTTAGGACGGAAAAATCCGAGGCGCAAGTCCTCCGGGAGGGACTTTAAGCCGTGGGTCCCGAGTCTGAAGATTTTCAGGCTTGTAAAAAATCCTTAAGCCTGAATGAAAGGCCTCTAAGCAAAATTTACCGAATTTTCCTGTCGTAGTACTACCTTGGTTTCCTAGATGTCAGTATGAGGCAGAACGTTGACCACGGACCACTCAAAATGACATCTATACGAAAACAAGTGTAACTAAATTAGTATGGTTCAAATTCTTCCCTGTAGGGAGAGAGCGCCAAAATCTCTGTAAAGGGAAAATATAGGCTTACAATACAATACAATTTTTACATGATTTTGTTACTTTTATGTAATTAATGTCATTTCTATAACTTTTGCTCCCTTATTTCACTTTTTCATTATAGTCTAGTGAATATGTTAACATATTTTATATTTTTTTTATATATAAATGAATTGGATATTTTTATATCACACCTCATAAAACAAATGTATTTTCAACGAACCGGTTTAAGAAGGCATCTCTGTAACTGTCATCTAAACTCCAACTGTTGAAATTACACTGTCAACACCAACATTCCAACTGCCACCTAGTATTGTTGGATGAACTTCTAGATCTAATCTAGCTCGCTAGGAACTTCAAAATTCTTAGACCTATATTTGTTCTTCAGAATGTACATCTTTTCCCAAACTGTCAATTCCATAGGTTTCTCTAAATGTTTTAATAGTCTACTTTCTTTTCCAATTATATGAATATACTACTCTACAAAATTGCAAAGAAAAGAAAAAAATACAAGAAAATTACTTACCATCTTGAAATGCATAGAAAATTTCAAAATTTTTTTGACAAATACAACATTTCTTTGGCACCAATAAATAAATTTAGTCTGGGCAATCTTCTAAGTACCAATAAAAAAGTCAATGTCCCAGACAGTAAGAAATCTGGAATTTATCAAATAAGTTGTGAAGATTGCAATAAAGTTTATATAGGAAAAACAAAAAGGAATTTAGAAACTCGTATAAAAGAACATTTCAGAAATATTAAAAATTGTGAAATTGAAAAATCTGCTATTGCTGCACATAGTTTATTAGAACATCAAAAAATTGGAAGAGAAGCTAAACTTTTAAAACAAGTAGAGAAGCCTTTGGAATTGACAGTTTGGGAGAAGATATACATTCAGAAAAATAAAGATAGATCAATGAATTTTGATATTCCTAACCGATTTTGAAGTTCATAAATTCAACCATACATGGCAGCACTAAAGATGGTGACAATAGAACAGTTGACAGTCGAAGAATTTTGCCAGTCGGAGTTATGGCTGAGGATGAACACGATTGTGTTTGAAACCGCGGTATCATGGAAGCATGAATCCTATGGGGTGAGTTGTTTAAACAAAATGTTCTCTGATGAATTTTAATGATTATACCTCATAATTAAAATTCATCGGAGAACATATTGTTTAAACAACTCACCTCATAGGATTCATGCTTCCATGATATCGCGATTTCAAACATAATCATGTTCATCGTCAGCCATAACTCCGACTGATGAAATTCTTCGGCCGTCAACTATTCTATTGTCGCCATCTTCAGTGCTGCCATCTATGGTTGAATTTATGAACTTCGAAATCAATGTAATTTCGTTAGGGATATCAAAATTCATTGATCTATTTTTTTTTCTGAATGTATATTTTTTCCCAAACTGTCAATTCCAAAGGTTTCTCTACTTGTTTTAAAAGTTTAGCTTCTCTTCCAATTTTATGATGTTCTAATAAACTATGTGCAGCAATTGCAGATTTTTCAATTTCACATTTTTAATATTTCTGAAATGTTCTTTTGTCCGAATTTCCAAATTCCTTTTGTTTTTCCTATATAAACTTTATTGCAATCTTCACAATTTATTTGGTAAATTCCAGATTTCTTACTGTCTGGAACATTGACTTTTTTATTGGTACTTAGAAGATTACCCAGACTAAATTTATTATTGGTGCCAAAGAAATGTTGTATTTGTCAAAAATTTTTTGAAATTTCCTATGCATTTCAGGATGGTAAGTAATTTTCTTGTATTTTTTCTTTTCTTTGCAATTTTGTAGAGTAGTATATTCATTAAGTCTTTTATTGTGTTTGAATTTCTTCAACTTATTTATAATTAATTCTTTATCAAAACCATTCAATCTAGCAGTGTTTAAGATATGTTTAAACTCTTTATTGAAATTTTCTTCGTTTAATGGTACATTTGTCAATCTGTAAATTAAGCTATTGAATATTGCATGCTTAATTTACAGATTGACAAATGTACCATTAAACGAAGAAAATTTCAATAAAGAGTTTAAACATATCTTAAACACTGCTAGATTGAATGGTTTTGATAAAGAATTAATTATAAATAAGTTGAAGAAATTCAAACACAATAAAAGACTTAATGAATATACTACTCTACAAAATTGCAAAGAAAAGAAAAAATACAAGAAAATTACTTACCATCCTGAAATGCATAGTAAATTTCAAAAAATTTTTGACAAATACAACATTTCTTTGGCACCAATAAATAAATTTAGTCTGGGTAATCTTCTAATTACCAATAAAAAAGTCAATGTTCCAGACAATAAGAAATCTGGAATTTACCAAATAAATTGTGAAGATTGCAATAAAGTTTATATAGGAAAAACAAAAAGGAATTTGGAAATTCGGACAAAAGAACATTTCAGAAATATTAAAAATTGTGAAATTGAAAAATCTGCAATTGCTGCACATAGTTTATTAGAACATCATAAAATTGGAAGAGAAGCTAAACTTTTAAAACAAGTAGAGAAACCTTTGGAATTGACAGTTTGGGAAAAAATATACATTCAGAAAAACAAAAATAGATCAATGAATTTTGATATCCCTAACGAAATTACATTGATTTCGAAGTTCATAAATTCAACCATAGATGGCAGCACTGAAGATGGCGACAATAGAATAGTTGACGGCCGAAGAATTTCATCAGTCGGAGTTATGGCTGACGATGAACATGACTATGTTTGAAATCGCGATATCATGGAAGCATGAATCCTATGAGGTGAGTTGTTTAAACAATATGTTTTCCGATGAATTTTAATGATTATACCTCATAATGCTTACTTCCCAACATTAATTAAATATACCTCATAATGTTTACTTCCCAACATTAATTTAATCAATTTAAGGTTATAATAAATATTAAATTGACCAATAACATGAAAGCAGAATAACGACTTCTGAAATGAGATTCATGCGCAGAGCGGGTTACACCAGATGGGATCGCAAAAGGAACACCGATATATGGTGAAATGAAATGTTTCTTACCTCTCCTCATATAAATCTTCTAAGTAGAACGCGATTTCGAGACCATAACGGTCTCATCTTCAGTACTTCTTCGGTGACTGATGTTATGTCGATCGGAAGAAACTCTTCTTCTTCCCTCTTCCGATATCTTAAAAGGATTGAAGACTACGCCAATTTTGGAATATACTAAACAGTACCAACTAAATTGGAAACACCATCTTGAAAGAATGAGTTCAAATTGGATCCCCAAAGCTGTTTATAATTATATACCAAGAGGATGATGATCTCTGGGCCATCCTATGAAACGCCAGAGGGAAAATTTTCTATAGGATCATAACAGGCCTTGGCCTAATATTTGGAAGGAAGAAGAAGATTAAATTGACCAGATTTTACATCTCGTCTCATATTTTGTATCTTTTCCTGGTCTAGTTTATAGGAAATTCTTCCTTAATTTAATCAATTCTTCTTTATTTTCAACTGATGTCTTCCTAAAAATATCAATCTGAGATTATATTGAATATGCTTTTCTCAAAATTATGAAATGGAACCTGATAATGAAATTCCAACACAACACTGTCTTAATTATTGAAAAAACCTGAGATTGGTTGTCATTGAGGTTTGAATCTAGGATCTCCCAAATGCTACCACTTGAGCAACCCACTAGGTTATGTACTTACCAAAGCATGTGAGCAAGGCAGGGTTGTCCATGAATGGTAGACAATAAATGTCTTTCTCATTGTAGAAATAGTTCCGATAGTGACTGGGGAAGATTTTCACGGCCACTTCTTGGTCATGTACTGTACCTTTCCATACTGAGCCATACCGGCCCTGACCTGCAAACAAATTGTGATTTTAACAATAGAAGAGAACGCTCAATGTGCTAGCTCAGGTGGCAATGTGCCTGCCTTCTGACTAGCAGATCCAGATTCAATATCTGGAAGGGTTGAAAATTTTCAATTTCGTTATTAGGAGAAGTGGTGGTGTACAATTTTTTATTGTTAGATTGTGCACCAGATGGCATATTAAATACGCCGAAAAGGAATATTTACTATTGGTAACAATTTGTCTCCACTGGAATGTTTCTTTACAGCAATAAGCTATATGCCAGCTTTGGGTTTTACATCATTCCTTCTTCTCTATCTATCTTATATACCTCATACGTCCCTTGTGGGGATAAAGGTGCTAATTTAGTTATGCTTTTTTTTTTTAAATATTTCAAGGATATTTGCTCATCAAAGGATCCCACTGAATTATATAATATATATGAAAATCAAATAAAACTATGTTTTATTTTTATTTAATTATTCTGCCATTTGCGCCACAATTACTGTTGTATTGACAGGGAGCATGTGTGAAGTATATCTTTTACTGGAATTTCTGGATACTTTTCACTAAACTTGTGAAATACATTTAAAATAACTGTTTTTTAACCACTAGCCAAAGGTTTACCAGACTTGTGTTTTACAAATTTAGATGGTGACACAGCAACAGAAGACTCAACAATTTCAGCCATGTTGTCGACTGAAGCATGACTCAAATGCATCATCCATATGTACTAAACTATTTTATTAATTAATTTTGTATTTTAAAATTCTTTCAATATTTAGATATAACTTAAAATAAATAAAATCATCTAAATAATTCATTGTTGGTTATTGTTGAATAAAAATGTCTCAGTAACAATTAAAGAAATTGTATTACATAAGGGTTTTTTTAAAGAATGCTTTTAAAAATTGTTTTAAGTCATTGTTGTCAAAATTATAAAGGTTTCTGTTATAACTGTACTAAGAACACCTGCTTAACTTCATATTCTTAAATGAAAGTAAACCAAACTCTGATTGGATGTTAAAACAATTAACTTTCTTGTTTAACAAATCAAATTTAAACCTTACATTTAAAGGACTATTAACCAATAGAATTTAAAATAACATCATGTGATGTAATAATGGTCTTTAAAATTATAAAAGAATTACACTATTCATTCTGCATGCAACTTTCCACAAAGATAGAAGCAAGAAGAGTTCTCAAGACAAAATGTAATATTTAATACAAGAATAATTGATTCCAAAAGAAAATAATTTATTTTAATTGATAGTGAAGAATAATACCACTTACATTTACTTAATCTTGCTGGGAACCCACAAAGTGAATAAATTTGTAATTATCTCTACAAGAAACATTTTTTATGATTTTGAAGTGTTTTCCTATTCAGTGTACCAACTTCCGACCCTAAGAAGAGGATCCGGCTCTACCAAAAATCAAACCCAACCTGAACCAGTAATTCTTTTTTGGAACACCAATCCTTCTTCAAAATGTTACTACAACATCGGGCATGAAGAGAATTACTGCGTCAAAATGTCACCACAACATGGGACAAAGCAATTACTTCTTCACAATGTGCTCACCTACTATACTGCTGAGCTTGAGGTGTTCGAGCGTATAACTGCTGTGCATGCCGTTCATACCCCCATTCTCCATGAGATGTACAGCATCAGGACCAGGTTTACCAATCCTCATGTTTCTTTTGTGGTACAGCCAGTACACACCGATTGTCATGAACACCAGCAGTACTCCACCCATAGACACCGTCACTATCACCCACTTCAGTTGCCTGTCTGTTGACGGCTGTTCCAGATGCTCTGCAACACACATACAGCTCCTTTTTAAACTACTTAAAAAAAAAAGCATGTCCTATAAAAACACTACTGAGTAACACTAAGAAATTAGGACTGGAAGTAAATATCAATAAAACTAAATATATAATAATAATAATAATAATAATAATAATAATAATAATAATAGCTTTATTTTACCTGGCAGAGTTAAGACCTTGTCTACCACTCAACCAGGTTTAAAAAAATACAAACAAAAAAAAAAGTCTTAAATCTAAATTACAATATATATAAATAAACGATTACAAGTTATGAATACAATACAATTAATATTTATAATGTATTTTGATTTACTCTAAATTTAACGAATTAAATATATAATATGTACAAGATATATAAAAAAACGAGGAAAAGATTAATGACATAGTATAAAATTAAATAAATAGAGAAAAATTAATTATTAGACAACAGGTAACTGTATAAGCGTGACTTAAAGGTACCAAGCAGGCCAGTGAATCATTATAGGGAGATTTGGACGCAGAATTTTTTTATTTTTTTGTCCACGTAGTACTCGGGTCATCTTAAGACTGCGCCACCGTCGCTATTTTATCTCGTCCGATCTCGTGAATGTACTATGATGATGATGATGATCTCGTTCTCTACGGTTCTCTATATGTGGATTAAATTTAAATAAATCAACGGTAGAATTGATACGTACGTTATGAAGGTTATGACAAACAAATCGAAATGTAAAATTGAATGTCGAACTAAATTTGAAAAATGAACGGTAGAATTATTATGTACTGTTCGAAGAGAAATTTGAGGTTCAATATAATATAATATTGTTAATGCATCGAAGTTAATTATAAATTGATTAATTTTCTACAATCTGAAGGAGAAAGTGAAGCTGGAAAATACAGCTAATGGAAGGTAAGAGAATGATTACATATGACATTTTTTTCCCTCAAAAATTTGGTCCACTTTTCAAAATCGTGTTTTCAAATAATACTGTGAACTATGTAAATTGGCATGCCTTACATTTTGTTTGCATCGTGACATTATAATGTTTGTATTTGAATTGTAATATCCCTTTAAAAAAAGCTTGTTTATATTTCATATTATTTTTTATATCTTGGTCTGTAATGTGTGTACTTATTCATCAATATTTCTTTCACAGAATAAATGAGGCTGTCAAGATCAAATCGTATGGGCATATTTCCTTATAACAGTGATTGGGAAGTCTACATACGTATATAATTTTAGGTAAGTGGATCTAATGCTTCTACCTTCATTTTACTAACTCGGGTGTTTAACCTTAAATTGATTTAACCTGATAAAAGTTAGCTAAACTAAATTACCCTATCATATTTTTATAGATTAAATTTCTTTTGTAGGTTAAGTTATGAGTGAGGTAGCATTATCTAAAACACCTGTAAGTCTAAAAATAAAATCTTAAAAGATAACCGAAATTTAGGGATAAAGTTTCCATTATGTGACAAAAATTGAAAACTTCAGTTTACCTTTCCTAATAATTTTTCTAAGTCCTGCAGAATAGTGAACATGTGCAAAAATAAATAAAAAGTTTATAGAGTTGAATTGATAGATGAAACCACGTAGATGTGAAATCGATATGACCAACCTTTGCAATAAATCCCCAACATTTATTAGATATGGATGTATACCAATTTACCCTTGCCTAATCTAACTAAATAATTTACATGCATATTTATTTAATGAAGTATTCACCAACTATTCCCATCAGAACCTAACAAAATGAATTTAGTGAACATCCATTTTTTAAAACATATTTTCGAATGTTGGTTATTCCAATTTCACAGATATCTCCACCGTTTAGTGGATGTTCATTTAAGCATTTGTGTGTATGCACAACAAATATACATACCTTCGAAAAAATCATTGACACTGACAAATGCATTGACTTTCACTTGACTTGCAACCCACTAGCGAAGACACTATGTGGGTAGCGTGAGTTGATGACTCAAAGCTTGCAGTCATTTTTTCCCGCTATCGGCCGCAGGTCAAGTGAAACCACTGTATCTGTACATATATATATATATATATTTATTTATTTAATTTTTTTTTTCAGACTCTACAGTAGATGTAATAAAGTTGTGCTTCAAGAATATCTGCAACTGTTTTGCAAGAACATACCAGTACATTATAGACTATACAGAAAAGTGTTTTTGTTTTTTATTAAAAAAATTTTTAATTGAACTATTATAGCAAATATTTTAAATTACTGAAGTTGCGCTTCAAGAATATCTACAAGTGTATTGCAAGAACATACCAGTACATTATAGACTATACAGAAAAGTGTTTGTGTGTGTTTTTTATTAAAAACAAGTTTTGAAAACTGCACTTAAACTAGCGTGAAATATTTTCTAAGTCCTATAGAACAACAGTGCACATGCGCCAGAGTTTATAGAGCCAGTGATAATCCACAATCGAACCACATATTGATTATAATCCTCGATTACGATCCGTCGTTACAAAATTTAAATGACCAATATTTGCAATTAATCCCCAAATCTATGTTAAAAAATATATTAATAATATTAAAATTACCAAATGTTTATTAAAAATGGGTGTACACTTATTTATGACTCCCTAATGCTGATCCAACCAGCGATAACCCAAAACTGATAAAAAATTATAGACTAAGTAATATACTCTGTGAAGAAAATAGCAGTTAGCATCACCATATCGTCTAACAGTGTCATAATATTGTGATTTGCATATTTAAATAAATATTTGAAAATTGTCTAATAATGTTATAAAAATTGTTTGAAGAAGTTTAAAATATTAAATAATGGTAGTAAATACAGAAGAAGAGCTATAGTTTACAACAATATAACTGAAAAATCAAGCGCTAGTAGAAATGCAGTTGAGCCCAATTTTTAATTGAACTATTACAGGAAATATTTTAAATTACAAATTTTAAAATTAAGTTAACATTTTTTTATGTAAACTTCAATTCATCCGTACTTCTACCTCATTAAGAACTTTCTATGTCTTTTATAACATTTATTTAACATGTGCAAAAAATATCTTATTATGAAGTGTTGGTAATTACTTAGAGAACAAAACTGATGTCTTTTAACAAAAATAATTAGTCCTAACCTTCAACTATTCAGTGATTTCCTGGTAATAATCAAGGTAGGCATTTCTGTTAGGCTTAAATAAATGTTTAAGCCTAAAAGTCAATTTGGATTTTTCTTGCAGGTGAATGTTGAGCCAGCAGCTAGCTGGTAGGCCAAGGGCATTCTCAATGTGTTGCTCCTTGGAGAATATACATAATATGGTTTCTTTTCTAATGAACTATCAGATTTTCTCATTATAGGGCTTGGAAGACCCTTGGGGTAATAGAAAGCTAGTAAATAAATGTTCAAATAGTCTTCTTATAAAATTACATATGAAATAATTATGTTTATTGAATCTTTAACTATGTATGTGAATTAAGTTTCATTGAGAAAATTCTGTTCGTCTTGAATAATGTACATCCTGCAGTAACTATAAAATGTATATATTTTTTGAAATTATTAATTTTAATACAAGGCAATAAATGAATCATGTTATTTCATTTTTAAAAGCAAACAAACTCATCAAGGCAAGTCTGGTTACTAAACAGAGTTGATGTGCACGCATTCACATGTGAGTAGTTCAGAATAGTAAAACAATGCATAGGTTTTAGTTTGAATTTATTTTTGCTACATTCTTATCAAATTAAGGTATTTATAAATTTTCGTTTTAAGAATATTTAAAAACTTGAACTTAAATTACTTTATGGTTTCGGTTCTTAAAACTCCTAAAAACAAATAGCATATCATTACTCATTAGACCAGGCTCGTCAAATGGTGCCGCCATAGCATATCATTATCCAGATCCTTTTTGATATTTCTTAATGGAAATAGCACAAGAAATGTTACTTTGTAAACAATTTTGCATTTTTTATTTTTACTTCAGAAAATTATTACAAAAATTTTGCCAATATTTTTGTTCTATATGTCTAACATTTTCAATTACTTTGTAATAAATTGTGATTTTCCATATTCACTGTGTTCATCTAAGAGTGAAATTGTTTTTTAATAAACACTTGGGAAATTGTGTAAATTATTTTAGTCAACTTACTAATTGATGAATTTTGAAATAAAGAAAAATGAAAATAATATAGTTAAAGACATCTGAAAAGTTGGCAAAGTTCTTGTAATTTTCTACTGATGAGAGTAAGAATAAAACATGCGAAAATTGTTCACAAAGTAGCATTACTTGTGTTGAACTTACAATTTTATTTTTAAATGAATGGAAAGGGTAGGGTACTGTTCTTGCGATTGAGCCACCGTGACCGGCCAAAGTAGTAGCATGTAGTACCCAGGTCATCTTAAGACGGCGCAGCGGTAGAAAATTGCGTCCAAAATTTAACACAGAGAGGCCACTCTATTCGGTTCTCTATGGTACCAAGTGTGCGGCAACCCCTGATATCTTGAGGAAGGAGATTCCAGGAGCGGGCAGAGGCTACTGTGAAGGAAGTAGAATAGGAGGAAGTGCTATGAAGAGGAATTGTTAACAGACTGCTATCTTGTGACCTAGTGTCAATATTGTGGTAAGAGGATAACTTCTCAAATCTGGACGCCAGGTAAGTAGGGATGTAGGAATTCAGAAGCTTGAAAAGTAGTGAAAGAGAGTGCAATTTACGTCTGTCAGTAAGACGGAGCCAAGAGAGGTTATTAAAGTGTTCGGAAATATGGTCATAACGGCGGATATTGAAAATGAATCGAACACATATGGTCACACATAGAAATTCATTAAATAATGGAAATGGACAGCTAATGACAAATGAGGGAAATTTTGAGGAAGTGGCTGAATTCAAATACCTCATCAGAAAGCATTGGTTGTTTAAAAAAGAGGCAAAACAGGAAATGGTTTGATGAGGAATGTGCCGACATTGTAAAGAAAAGAAAGCTAGCAAAAATGAAATGGTTACACGAGCCAAATGAAGTAAATTTAGAGCAATTGGGTAGTGTTAGACGGGAAACCACCAAGTTACTAAAGAGTAAAAAGAGGGAATATTTGAGAGAGAAGATTAATGATCTTGAAATGAATGCAAAAAATAGGAACATTAGAGAATTATATCAGGGAATTAGTATAGAGAAGAAAGGGTTTCAGGCTAGAACAAACATAATTCGGAATGAAAATGGGGATATGATTGCAGATTCCAAGAGTATATTAAATAGATGGAAAAGTTATTTTAATCAGCTATTAAATGTACATACAGAACAGGACATTGAGGAGGATAAGTTACAGACAGCAGAAATGCTAGTCTCAGAGCCAAGTGCATTAGAGGTTGAAATGGCAATTGAAAAATTGAAGATGTATAAAGCATCAGGTTCAGATGAGATCCCAGCAGAACTGATGAAATCAGGGGGAGAGAAAATTGATGGACAAGATACGTTGTTTGCTTAGTATGATTTGGGAAAAAGAAGCTCTTCCAGATGAATGGAAGGAATCAATTATCGTACCAACTTATAAGAAAGGAGATAAAACTGATTGCAACAACTATAGGGGCATCTCATTACTTTCAACTTCGTACAAAATTCTAACAAATATATTAGTAAGCAGACTTACTCCCTATATTGATGACATTCTAGGAGATCATCAATGTGCATTTAGAAGAAACAGGTCTACAACAGATCAGATTTTTAGTATAAGACAGATTTTAGAAAAGAAATGGGAATATAATGGTACTGTACATCAACTATACGTAGACTTCCAAAAAGCATATGATTCAATTAAGAGGGAGAAGTTATATAGTATCCTGCTGGAGTTCGGAATTCCTAAAAAGTTAGTTAGACTTATACGAATGTGTCTAAATGGCTCAACGAGTAGGGTGCGTGTAGGCAAACAGTTTTCAGACACTTTTGAAATCCAGAATGGGTTTGAAGCAAGGAGATGCACTATCTCCTCTACTATTTAATTTTGTACTAGAGCATGCCATTAAATCTTTAGAGAATGAGGAAGGCTTACAACTGAATGGTATTAATAAGCTGTTAGTTTATGCTGATGATGTAGTACTACTGGCCGATAGCGAGGAGATACTAAAGGCCAACACGCACACACTATTGAGTAACACTAAGAAATTAGGACTGGAAGTAAATATCAGTAAAACTAAATATATGGTCACACGTAGAAATACATTATATAATGGAAATGGACAGCTAATGACAAATGAGGGAAATTTTGAGGAATTGGCTGAATTCAAATACCTAGGAACAATAATCACAAATAGGAATGAGATGCACAAAGAAATTAAACATAGGCTCAATTCTGGAAATGCATGCTATTATGCATTGCAGAGACTTTTGATGTCCCAACTCCTTTCAAAAAACGTTAAGCTGAAAATATATAAAACTATTATTCTACCAGTTATATTATATGGGTGCGAAACATGGACTCTTACTTTAAGGGAGGAAAGGAGATTACGAGTATTTGAGAATAAAGTTCTTAGGAAAATTTTTGGACCAAAGAGAGATGAACAGACAGGTGAATGGAGAAGACTACATAACAATGAACTACACGGTCTTTATAGGAAGCCAGATATAATAAGAACAGTTAAGTCCCGTAGACTGCGATGGGCAGGACATGTTGCGCGTATGGGGAATGAAAGACGTGCATGGAAACTTCTTGTAGGAAAGCCAGAAGGAAAACGCCCAGTTGGTAGACCAAGAATGAGGTGGGAGAACAACATTAACTATGATTTGAGGGAAGTAGATTATACAGGGAATGATTGGAAAGCATTAGCTCAGGATAGGGATATATGGAGAGCTTATGTCCGTGCGGCCATGAACCTACGGGTTCGATAGTGCCAGTGAGTAAGTAAGTAAGGAACAATAATCACAAATAGGAATGAGATGCTCAAAGAAATTAAACATAGGCTCAATTCTGGAAATGCATGCTATTATGCATTGCAGAGACTCTTGATGTCCCAACTCCTTTCAAAAAACGTTAAACTGAAAATATATAAAACTATTATTCTACCAGTTATATTATATGGGTGCGAAACATGGACTCTTACTTTAAGAGAGGAAAGGAGATTACAAGTATTTGAGAATAAAGTACTTAGGAAAATTTTTGGACCAAAGAGAGATGAACAGACAGGTGAATGGAGAAGACTACATAACAATGAACTATATGGTCTTTATAGGAAGCCAGATATAATAAGAACAGTTAAGTCTCGTAGACTGCGATGGGCAGGACATATTGCACGTATGGGGAATGAAAGACTTGCATGGAGGCTTCTTGTAGGAAAGCCAGAGGGAAAACACCCAGTTGGTAGACCAAGAATGAAGTGGGAGAATAACATTAACTATGATTTGAGGGAAGTAGATTATACAGGGAATGATTGGAAAGCATTAGCTCAGGATAGGGATGTATGGAGAGCTTATGTCCGTGCGGCCATGAACCTATGGGTTCGATAGTGCCAGTGAGTAAGTATAAAAATAAAAACAACCAGTACTACCAATCAAATCATCATCAAATTGGTGTTATAGCCCATTAAGGGCCACATCTATCTTCAAGATTTTCTGCCAGGTTGATCTCTCTTTAGCCATGTTCCACCAGATCTTGATGTCTTCCATTTAGAGCAGGGCCGCCCAAACTTTTTAATGGGTCGGGCCAGTAACTGATTGTGCAACTGATCGCGGGTCGGAACATAAATATCGTTACTATTATTGTTGCTACTACTGCTTCTATTATAATAATAATAATAATAATTATTATTATTATTATTATTACTAAAATAAAATTACATTATCATACAGAAGAATGTAAAACATTTGTAATACCATGCTGCAATTAAAATTGTAAAAAAAATTGGTACAAAAGTGAATATGTTTACCTAATGAGACAAGTGGAGCTGGCTTCTTAAAGGTAACAACCGATCGATCATCTCCATTAAATTTATCAAAATGGCTATGCTTTGTTTGGTAATGTCTTTTAATGTTATATTCTTTCACAACTGCAATAACATCGTTACAAATAACACATAACACTTTGTTTCCATGCTCCTTCACAAAGTACTTGCTGGTCCAGGATTCGTTAAACTTCCTACACTCGGAATCAACTTTGCATTTTTTGAAAGTATTTTCTCACTTTAACACTATTTTTACAACTATTCCGTGCACGGGCTACTGTTTGATTGACAATACAACAAGCGAAACAATTAATTTTCAAAGTTTGGATTGAGGAGAAAACGGTAAATAAGGGATGAATCATCTCTACTATAGTCCACAGACGAACAGAATGAAAGCATGGGACAAAGAGGGGGCACGGGGAATTGCAAGCGATATAACGGCATACTACCTGAGAATAAAGGAACACTCATGACGTATGAAATACCTACTGCTTTCATTCACTACGCCTGTGGACAGTACTTTGTCAACAGAAGCGGTGACACCTCGACTCCACATTCCAGAGAGATGAATCTCACAGAGGGATGTCCAAACTAGATGTTACATTTTAAAATCTAACTTAAAAATATAAAATTAATTTGTTCATTTCAGTGCTTACGCGAGCCATACAAAAAGCCATGGTGGGCCAGATGCGGTCTGCGGGCCGTAGTTTGGACGGCCCTGATTTAGAGTATCATTTGTATTGATTAAATTGGAATTATAATTAATGGAAATTTTCTTTTTGATTATTCTCTTTATAGATTTAAAGAGAGTTTCTTGGATTTTAGGTGGTTGATTTCAGCCTAGGTAAGGAAATACAAACCTGGTGTTTCGATGTGAGGATCATCTGACTGAGAAGCTATGTATCCATCCGACACGTTCATGTTACAGTTGTCAGTGTTGCAGCAACAGAACTTTGCATTAGCAAGAGCTTTCGGAGGTTTCTTGTTGGCAACACATGCGCTCTGGTGGCAATCCTGCTTACCAGATGTTTCCCAGCACCCTGTGCAACACAAATTCCTTCATTAACCAAGCCACTCTTCTATAAGTAATAATAATAATAATAATAATAAATGGTAACACATAGGTGTAATTTATATAATGGAAATGGATAGTTAATGACAAATGAGGGAAAATTTGAGAAAATGGCTGAATTCAAATACCTAGGAACAATAATTACAAACGGGAATGAGGTGCTGAAAGAAATTAAACATTGACTGAATTCTGGAAATGTACGCTATTACACATTACAGAGACGCTCAACATTCCAACTTATCTATCAAATATATATATAACTGTTATTCTTCCAGTTATATTATATGAATGTGAAACATGGACTCTTACTCTAAGGGAGGAGAAAAGATTACAAATATTTAAGAATACAGTTCTTAGAAAATTTTTTCGACCACCAAAGAGAGGAGGAGAGACACAAACACAGTTGAATGAAAAAAATTACTTAACTGTGTGCTGCATGATCTTTATAGGAAACCCGATGTAATAAGAACAGGTAAGTCTCATATGCTGTAATGGGCAGGACATGTGACATAAATGGGAAATAAAAGAGGAGACGGAAACTCCTTGTACGGGAAGCAGCTAGTAGGTAGACCAAAAAAATGAGGTGGGAGAATTTTAACTACGACATAAGGGAGATAAATTATACAGGAGATGATTGGAAAACAATACCTCAGGTCAGAGAAATATATGGAGAGCTTATGTCTGTACAGCCATGAACCTCCAGGTTCAATTAACGGGTCAATTAATAATAATAACAACAACAATAATGTTATATTTATTTTGGAAGAGTTAAGGTCATAAGACCATCTCTTCCACTCAACCAGCACAAATATCTTCTTCTTCTTGTAAGCCCACGTTTCAGTTAACAGAGATTTACGCGCTCTCCCCCTACAGGGAAGAATTTGAACCATACTAATTTAGTTACACTTGTTTTTGTATAGATGTCATTTGAGTGGCCCGTGGTCAGCGTTCTGCCTCATACTGACATCTAGGAAACCAAGGTAGTACTAGGACGGGAAAATTTGGTAAATTTTGCTTAGAAGCCTTTTAATTCAGGCTTAAGGATCTTTTACGCCTGAAAATCTTCAG
Organism: Diploptera punctata; assembly: GCA_030220185.1. Lineage (NCBI taxonomy): Eukaryota > Metazoa > Arthropoda > Insecta > Blattodea > Blaberidae > Diploptera > Diploptera punctata. The sequence continues at coordinate 2,741,096 of JASPKZ010007290.1, read as the reverse complement.
ACTCGGGACCCATGGCTTAAAATCTCTCCCAGAGGACTCGCTCCTTGGATTTTTCCATTCTAAAAAAAAATTAATCGGGTTTGAACCCGCGACCCTTGGGACCAGAGGCAAGGAGCATAACCACTAGTCCACCGCGACCGATGCACAAATATACAAAGTAAAGATTTACAATTATATGTACAACATACAAGTTATACGTCATCATCATCATAAGAATAATAACAATAAAAATAATATAATAATAATATGATAATTATGATGATGATGATGATAATAATAAAGAACCACCAATTAATACATGCATATTAAGCGTGAAGGTAATATTCAAACCAACATTACGATTTATCCAGCTAATTTCCTGGTAGGGAATTCCAGTTCCTGAAAGTAGAGGTAGTAAAGAAAGTCCACAGAAACAATTAAATTTTGTCATTACAAATTGTTAAATTTTGTAATCATACATGATGTTTCAAATATATAAGTAAACCTCTACACAAATTCGGTATAACTCTAGGCCAAGGGAACTGATGAGATGAAGTTCCTATTATTGAAGGTCTATGACATACAAGAACCAGGTCTGTCGCACCATCACAGGAACAGATGAAAGTAAGTTAATGACATTATAGAGAAATTCGTGGAATTAAGTTTCTGGCCAGGGAACCAGAAGAACTAATAAAAATATGTCTATAAGATGAGCAATGGATGAGCAGGAGTACGATCAGGAAGAATTTGATAGAAGAAAATGCTCAAGATAGAAAATTGTGGAGAAGTAAAATTACCTTGAATTATGTAGGTAGGAAATAACACTATGAGGTTAATTTTAATTTTGTTTATTTGTTTCTTGATTCACCTCATACTTCTTAACTCCCTTGCATATCTAGATTTCGTCACTGTATTTGTGACATTCTCAATGCTGTTCATGTTCACAACACATGAATGTGAACAGCATTGAGAATGTCACAAATAGTGACGAAATCTAGATATACAAGGGGGTTAAGAAGTATGAGATGAGTCAAGAAACAAATAAACAAAATTAAAATTTATTAATTAAATAAAAATAAAACGTAGTTTTATTTGATTTTCATATTTATTATATAATTCAGTGACAGCTGTTTCGGTACACTGTACCTTCTTCAGGCATGTTAACAAATTATGAAAATTAAAATTACCTCAAGTTAAAAAAAATATTGTATTGCAGAAATGTCCTTGATAAAAACTTATTATTATTCCTCTACGCATGAAAGCTGGCAGCTTGTGGGTTCATTCACTTCAAGTCTGGGGGTGAATGTGAACAGCATTGAGAATGTCACAAATACAGTGATGAAATCTAGATATACAAGGGGGTAAAGAAGTATGAGGTGAGTCAAGAAACAAATAAACAAAATTAAAATTACCTCGAGTTAAAAAAAAATATTGTATTGCAGAAATGTCCTTGATAAAAACTTATTATTATGATTATTCCTCTACGCATGAAAGCTGACAGCTTGTGGGTTCATTCACTTCAAGTCTGGTGTATGGTGACATCCTTCCATTATAGTTGTGGTCTTCCTAAAGGCCTTTCTGCTGAGGTGTCCAGTCGCAAACTTTCTTCACTAATCTACTGTTCTCCATGCTATATATTATTATTATTATTGCAGTTATTGGTAAATAACATGAGTCACTGGTGAATTTAAGGTCACTTCATTAAAAATGTGCGTAGAAACACTATATTTTGTTTATATTTATGACATAAACAAATAAAAATGATTTTATCAACTGAATGGAATTCTCAGAGCAGAGAGTTCAGTGAACTTGTTATCAGTGAAACAACCTTTGTTTCCTTTATAGCTCAACCATCTTCAACATGATTCCATCTATAACTTTGCTAACAACGAGACATTTCAACAAATGTTAGTATAATTAAAAAGCAATCCAATTAAAATTTTATTATTAAGTAACCGATTTTGCAAGACTTAGTCATAAAAATGGCTGAAGATAGGAACAACTGTTCCAAAAACCATGGTCCTGTGCTTCGAAGTACACAGAGTTTACGAGATGAGATAATTATTAACTTGAAAGCCTAATGTTAGTTCCCATAACAAGTTTCATGTAACTGGTCTTGTGATTAGTATTCCTGACTATGAAGTTAATTTCTGGTATATCTTTTTGTATAAAAATTCACGTTTCACATCCATCAATTTGAGAGGATGCAATTTAATCAAAGAGAAGCATTTTTAAGATAAATTTGGGTCCAAATTTTGCAAAAGTTCACCTCATAGAACTGTGTATCATCATCATCATCCATGCAAGTATTAGGCCGTGTGGCCTGTTACAGTATCAAAGAGCAATTTTCCATCCAGCGATCTTTTACCTTGGGGGCAATAGCGAAGAACTGTGCAATCAAAGCAAATTCCTTAGAAGTCAAATGTATGGTCTGATTTTGCTGGTTTAAGGAATATATATTTCTTTTATTTAGATAAACACAATTTCTGATGACAGCTTATTTAAAAGTATCTGATTGCAGTGAAAACAAACCATGCATATTATTATATAATTAGACACAAGTTAAAATAATATCTACTGATCAATTTTTCCATTACTATATTCAAAAAGTTAAATTAATTAAACGAATATATCTTCAAAGGATACATTACCAATTTAAGGTTAATTAAATAGTTTGCTATATATTGAGACAAAGCAAACATGGGAGTTGCTAGAGCAAATTTTTAATTTAGGTTTTCAGGTAAACTCAAAGTTCTAAGGTCGGAATTAGCTGATTTTTTGAGAATACCTTCCTTATTTTATTTATAGTATATACTGAATTTTGTTGCAAAACATAAAAAATTGTGATTGCTAGAGCAATTTTTAAATTTTCGTTTCAGGTGAAAAACATCTAATGGTCCAATTTTGCTTGTTAATTTTAACTTGATCTTACCTTTCTAATTGATTACTATATGCCAAGTTTAGTCCACCGCTGTGGTCTCGAGGTAGCACGCTGCCTTGTCACGCAGCAGGCCCGGGTTCAATCCCCGGTCGGGGCAGTTTTTCTGGGTGTTTTTTATCAGGGTTTTTCCTCACCTGTAAGACAAATGTCAGGAAAACTTTAAGGCCCAAACGGTCCCCAAAATCATATGGCCATCATCCTTATCATTATCACCATCATCATCATCATCATCCTACACCGGTGTGGAAAGCAATGGGAAGCTACCACACCTACAATTCCCTAGTAAAGCTGCAAGCATAGCATGATTGAGGACCTGTCTTTGGGCAGAATTACTATGGATGGATGCCAAGTTTGGTTCTGATAAAATAAAAATTGTGGCAACTAGAAAATTAACACACACACATATACAAATTTTTGTCATTTTCGGTGTCTGCAGTGAAGATATGTAATTTTTTTTCAAAAAAGTTTTCATGAGAACAACCTCAATAATCTTATACCTTTGGAATTAAAAAAAAAAGTGAAATGTTCATTAAATACTTTTAAAAGTATAGGTAAAAATACTATAGGCCTTAGGAGGTCCTTAAGGTAATAGGAGGTAAGACTCCCTCCCACCATTCTAGATAACTGGCATATCAGTCCTGTAAGATGGCCACTTTTACTCCCAGAACATATAATAGTTCTCATTTTCCATTAGACATTGAGTAACCCCAGAAGGTTCAGGCCAGTTTAAAAATTCTAATCATAATGGGAATCAAACCCATAACTTTCCAGCTTGTAGGGTACTGATTTAAATCTAAGGGAAAAATGTACAAAATGATCAATACAAAAAGTGTTTCCAGAATTGAGCCCAATATTAATTTAAATATAACTATGTTTTTATGTTTAGTAAATATATAAAGATAAATGGATCTGAGACTTAGATCTGCAGAAATGAGATACCTTCGGAGGACTGCAGGATACACACTACTAGATCACAAAAAAAATGAAGATACCTTAGTGGAATTACACATGGAACCTTTAGAAAACAAAATTTCTGATTATAAGTCAAGATGGATGCAACATATTCATTGAATGGAAGATCACAGGATACCCAAACAAATGTTAAGATATCAAACTGCAGGAAGAAGAAGACCAAGACGTCCACTCAAAAGACTTTTGGATGGTGTTTCTCTTGAGACCGAAACAGGTCAACAAATGGCCTAAATTCATGAATGTACTATGATGATGATGATGATGAGATAAATGGATTTTGTGAAAAGAGAAGCATAACAGAGGCTGAGTTTGCAGTGAAGGACCTGTCCTTGGACAGAAAAAAAATGAATGAAAGGAGAAGAAATTGTCAATGAACTGAGATTATTGTGATGTTGAGGGTTAAGATGTGTTTATCTGTAAACATTGTAACAACCAATGGTGTACTTTGTACACAGACTGCCTGACTGTGTCGTGCTCTGTCTCTTATCAATACATTAGTCAGCACTTTACCTTCACATCTCACTGTGTTACAACCACAACTTTGATCCCTAAACGTTAAAACTTTCCACAAATCTGTTTATTTCATACTATGTCGCATTTCAAACTTTACAATTTTACAAAAATGTTGGAAAATGAAACATTACAGTACAAACTGTAAAATTCACAAAAACATGTAACTTTCACCAACATGTGAATAAATTATGACAAATATAATTAATAATTTTACAAGTAACCAAGCAATTATGTGGACATATGGCAATTATATGAGAGCACATAACAGGAATTTAGAATATTCAAAATATGCCAACCACCTATTCCAATTTAATCATTGTTTCAATCCAAATTTTGAAATTTTACAAGTCTGTGATAAGGGTAAGAAGTTAAATCTTTTGGAGGCTGTAGAAATAAATAAATTGAAAAGTAGTAACAAACTGTTAAATTCTCAACTTGATTTGAATGAATCCCCTTTGTTACATTAAAAAAATTAAATAAATATTGTTGTATTGTTGCTTAGATCAGTTGGAACACAATTCATAATTTGTTAACATGTATGAAGAAGGTACAGTGTACCGAAACAGCTGTTACTGAATTATATAATAAATATGAAAATCAAATAAAACTAAGTTTTATTTTTTATTTAATTAATAGATATGGATTTTCATCAAGTAAACACCAACTCAACTGATTAGGATTTTCATCAAGTAAACACCAACTCAACTGATTAATTATAAGTTAATTTGAAAATTTAATAGGAAGTAACATTACGAGGTTTTACTTAATAATAAGTTTGGTCTGTGTAATTCTTACCTCATATCAGTTTCTGTTAGACATATCGTCGGTTTGGAAAAAGACTGTCACAACTCAAAATAATTCATTTTTATGTTTTCACAATGAAACGACTGCAATTTGTCTATATCTTTATGTGGAAGAGAGTTACAAGTTGTAATTCTTACTGTGCCTGCTAAATGACGGAAGTGACGGTATATGTTTTTGACAAGTCGACAACTTTATTCTGAGCAAGAGAGTCACATGTCAGTTGTGTCTCTACTGTTGCCGACTTATAAAACTTGTTATAGAGATGGGCGTCAATAATATATTAAAAAACTCTGCAGGTGAAGTAGTTAAAATCACAGACATGAAAATGTGCGACAAAGAAGTATCAGGTTGGAAAAATCTTCTATAAAAATTCTTACCTTCAGGAGGAATTCTATACTGTAAATATTGTGAATTCAAGACTCCAGAAAACAGACTTTAATTTTCTTAAACTAAATAGAGCATATAAAAAGAAATTACCTATTTCAGAAGCAAAGAAGAATGGAATACTCATCTTGATAGGTAAAAAAGTTCTTCCCCGATATGAGTTTTATAAAAAATTATAATGTATGATAATGTTATTCTCGCAAAGTTTTTGTTTACTTAAAATAGGGTTTTCATTTTATATCCTTGATAGATAATAAGTTGTTCCTAGATATTATGACTTTTATACAAATTTATAATAATGTACGGTAAAGTTGTTCTCAAAAAGTTTTTCTTTACTTAAAATAAGGTTGTCATTTTGTATTCATGGTAGATGAAAACGTCGTTATTGACATTATTTTTAGAATAGAATAGAACAGATTTATTTAGCCTGGTGGAGTTAAGGCCATGTGGCCTTCTCTTCCACTCACCAGAACAAACATATGTTACTACAATAATAGTCATATTAAACAGGACAAACATATTGTTTATTTTTTATTATTTCACTCACCTCATACTTCATGAAGTATGAGGTGAGTGAAATAATAAAAAATAAACAACATTAAAAAACCTCATAGTGTTATTTCCTATCTACATAACTTAATAAGGACAAACATATGTTACATATGAATACAAAAAATTACAATAATAGTCATATTAAACAGGACAAACATATGTTACATATGAATACAAAAAAAAAATTACAATAATAGTCATATTGAACAATTAATTATCTGTCATATTGAATAATAATGAAAATAATGTCTAATAATACAATGAAACTAAATACAATTAAAATTAAATTAATGATACGATGAATAAAAAAAGGAATAACAGCTCGAATCTACTATACATAAAATGAAAAGAAAAAAAATATCATTGAGTATATGTAGTTGTTCTGACAAAAGCATAAAGTTTTAATTTTGTATCTTTAAATTTATTTCAGAAGCAACCAAATAACCCTTACTAAAAAAATAGTCAAAAATAGAAAAAATTATTTTGAGCAAGACTTTGAAAAAAGGGGTAAAATAGGGGTTGAATTTGTACAGAAGTACAAAATTTTAGATTTGCAATGCAGCTTAAATTGTCTGCAAGCCACCTGTACCGATTATGGTTTCTAATTATTTCATGACACCGAGCTCTGAGGCCCTTTTATCAAGTAAAATGTTTAAATGCTTCCCCTGAAAATTTGTTAATTTTGAGTTATGACAGTCTTCTTCCAAGCCGACGATATGTTTCAAGACATGTTTGCCTCATTTTCAGTAGTTACAGACTAATTTTTCCCAACTTGTCGGCTCTGGATCTCGACTTCTGTGGTCCAAAGAACTTGCTAATTAGGATCCTCTCCCCAGTAATTTCAAAATTCATAATACTCTCCTTGTTCTTCTGTATGTAGATTTTTTCCCCACATATGGTGAGTTCGTTTGTCTTTTAATAATTTTTGGGTTTAAATCTATTTTGTGTTTTTCTGACCAAATGTGAGTGCTATTGCAGATTTTTCTACCTCCCCTTTTCTTACATTTCTTATGTGTGCTTTGGTTCTAATGGTTAAAATTTTCTTTGTTTTTTCCTATGTATATCTTATCACATTCTGCACATTTTATTTGATATATTCCTGATTTTTTACAATTATCAATCTTTTCATTTTTTATGGTTTTTATTAGTTTGTTTAGACTATAATCATTCTTTGGTGCTAATCTGATATTAAATTTTTCAAAAATGTTTGGAATTTATTGTTTGACCATGGGTGATATGTGAATTTTTTTGTAGGTGACTGCATACCATTCATGACATTGGTGGGCAAATATGCATAACTGAATTAACTTGGTCTAGTAACTCCTAACAAAGGAGAGACTAAGGCTCAACATCGGACTAATGCCGTTGCAGTAGATAGATACTACAAAAAGCATAGAAATTGTATTTCATAGCTTTTATAATATTTTAAAATTTTATGAAAGAGGATTGGTCAGTTTTAACATAAGCATCGATGTTATCTTCATAATTCTACAGTTATAGAGATAACTTTTCATAATTATAAAAAAAAAACTTAAATTTTATTAACTGCACGATGACAGAACATGCAACTCCACCCACTCCCTGATGCCCTGTGACCTTGCCCTAACCTCAAAGTCAGATATCCATCATTCTGCCGACATCTAAGATTTTTCACAATATTAATGTTGATGGTTGGGGGGGGGGGGAGAATTTCATCAGCTCATGAACTCCCACAACGAAATAAGTGGCCCACAAAAAGTTATACTGTAATCTACTATTTCAATAAATCTGTTTCTACTTTGTTATTTTCTTATTATTTTTTTTTTATTTCCTTATATATCTAACGTCCACCGCTGTGGTCTTGAGGTAGCATGCTGCCTTGTCACGCAGCGGGCCCGGGTTCGATCCCCGGTCGGGGCAGTTTTCTGGGTGAGGTTTTTATCGGGGTTTTTCCTCACCTGTAAGACAAATGTCAGGAAAACTTTAAGGCCCAAACAGTCCCCGAAATCATATGGCCATTATCAACATCATCATCCTTATCATCATCATCATCATCATCCTTCACCGGTGTGGAAAGCAACGGGAAGCTACCACACCTACAATTCCCTAGTAAAGCTGCAAGCATAGCGTAAAAATGCTATGATTGCAGTGAAGGACCTGCCTTCGGGCAGAATTACTATGGATGGATATATCTAACCTTTAAAAGATTGGCTTGATTCAATAATGAGCACAGCACAGATTATTGTTTTCTCCTCTTGTGTCAGAGGTATACTCGACTCACTTGAACCAAACTTACATGTTATGTCCTATCATCACATTACTTCGGAGTATAAATCCTCAACTAGGGTAATTTTGTTTTTTAATAACATGTCATACGGCATACACATTTTCATTAGTGATTATACTAGCTAACTTACAGGTCGTGAGAAGTTTAATATCTTTCAACATAGGTTTCTGACCTAAAAAGATTGAGAATCACGGGCCTAGAGTAATGAACAAATTTTAACCAAGTCGAGATATTAATTTTATAAGTTGAACATATTTATGTTTAAATTAATATTGGGAAGTAAACATTATGAAGTTATATCATTAATAGTGAGTGGAGAACATATTTTAATCGACTCACCTCATACATTTTCAAACTTTATTAAGTTATGTAGATAGGAAATAACACTATGAGGTTTTTTAATATTGTTTATTTTTTATTATTTCACTCACCTCATACTTCATAATTCATAGCATTGAAGCCGCCATCTTGTTTCAGTTGTTTACGTTATTCTTGTTTTCCTATGACTTGATAGCCAACTTTATTAAGTTATGTAGATAGGAAATAACACTATGAGGTTTTTTAATATTGTTTATTTTTTATTATTTCACTCACCTCATACTTCATTGCTATGAATTATGAGGTGAGTGAAATAATAAAAAATAAACAATTTTCAAACTTGTTTATAATCCCAACGAAAGATGGCAGCACAAGAAGTGATGTCACTAAAGAAATCAACAATCACGGAATTTCATCAGTGGAAGCCATGACTGAAGAAGGACATGATTTTGTTGAAACCGTCGATATCAAAAAAGTTTGAAAATATATGAGGTGAGTCGATTAAAATATGTTCTCCACTCACTATTAATGAACATATTTAACTTGGTAACACTGTTCATCTTAAGAAAGGATCTAATTTAAAAATTGGTAATGAAATATGTAAAATTTAGGGAAATAAAAACTGATAAAAAATAAAATTCAGGACAAATTGAATTAAACATGTTTATGCAAACATTATTATTATTATTATTATTATTCCAAAAGCACTACAACTTCAATTATTGAATATTTTTGGACTTCTTGTATATTTAACATTTTCCAATACTGTTATTTTAACACAGTTCCAATAATGGATCATATTATAATATTATAATGATATTGTGAAAATAAAAATTGGCTGCACACTAGTCTGGAGAACTAGAGGTCCACAGTTCGATTCCTGGTTCGGACATTAATTTTTCTTTTCACAATATTATTATAATATTCTCATGTATACTTTCCACAATTTCCTATTTCTGATTACATTCAACCACTTTTTTGTATTTTTTAAATCTTTTATTATCTCATTCTTTCATGAACTAATACTTATTGGAAGAATAAGAGAAAAGAAAAGGAAATAAAAGAAAAATGAGGAATAAAAGATGAATAAGCAGAGGAAAAAAAGTTATAAAATAAAATATGTTTATTAATTAAATAAAAATAAAACTATGTTTTATTTTTATTTAATTAATAAATATGGATTTTCATCAAGTAAACACCAACTCAATTGATTATAAAATAAGTTTAATTAAAAATATTATGTTACGGCAGTGAGGCCTGGACAATTCACAGTGTAGATGAACAAAGACTAACTGCGGCAGAAATGGAATTTATGAGACATACTGCAGGTTACTCAAGAACAGACCATAAAAGGAATTCTGAGATTCACAAAGAATTATAAACAGAATCAGTCATGGAATATGTACAAAAATACAGAAACAACTGGAAATCTCATGTAAGAAGAATGAGCAGAACAAGAATACCACGTCAAATCTTAAATTACCAGCCACCAGGCAAGAGATCTTTGGGCAGACCCTTCAAACATTGGATTGAGACCGTAACAGACCACTAGGTCTATCACATGAAAGGAAGAAGAAGAAGGATAATAAAGAGAAATAAAGAAGAAAATGAAGAAGGAAATGAAAATAATGAAAAGAGAAAAAGAAAAATGTGAACAAAAGAGGAAAAAAAGAAGGAAAATAGTAAAATATGAAAAAGAGCAAAAAGGGATAAAAATAGAAGAAAAGAAAGGAGGAAGAAAAGGGAAAAGAACAAAAATGAAAAAAAAAGAAAAAGAAAACGAAAATTGAAGAAAAAATGGAATAGAAAAAGAAAAAAAAAGAGGAAAGAAGTAAAAGATAAAAAAAATGGAAAGATGAAAATGAAAAAGAAAGGAAGAATAAAGAGGAAGAGAATACAATGAGGTTATAACTGCAGCACAAATAGTTAATAGCCATCAGCTGTGAGAATGTTTTCATGATAATGTGTACTTCAAGTTATTGATCAGGCTATGAACTGGGGGTGACTGAACGCTGTTTGCCAGCCAGGGGGTGGTCATTATTAACAGCCCATTTCATTAACTTCACATCTGTCATATATCATCTGCATACTAGCAATTCCAATAACATATCATTCACAGAACATACTACACCTAACAAAAACATTTTTTTTTCTCTTTTTCATAGTTCAACATCTCCTTTATACGTCTCATGACTTCTGGGCCTAACAGGAACATGACTTGTCAGTACAGAATTTTAATGTTAATATTTGTTATAACAAGACAAAAAATAATTATTTGAGTCACATAATAGAACAGAAAATAATAAACAGAATATATATGCTGAAGGACTTTAAAATTATAAGGAACAAGAGGTATTTTAAAACAAACCCTTGAAAGGAGGGTCGTAGTTAAGATAAGATCACCACTAATGAAAAATACAATGTAGAGTGAGGGGTTGGGAAAGAACATTTCTTAGCTATTTTATGAGACAGGAGTTTTTAAAAAACTAGAAAAGAGAAAAAGGAGGTCAGTCTGAGGTAGAGAGTCTGGTCGGAGCCATCGGACAGCGAGGTTGCAGAGCAGGACCAGCGCTCTGCTGGGCCCATTTTCGTAATTATGTAAGTAGAGTTTTGTAATATAGTTTTCAATTCTCTCGGGAATGTCCACAATTAAATTTTAATCACTCTTAATCAAATATTAACCTATTATTAAATGGTGCTTCCAAGTTCTATCTTAAGTATGTTTCATATGTAACCTAATGATAATATGTTCTCATAGATATATTAAAGTGTTTGTTAACCGTGTCAATGGCTTCTTTTATGTCGTAAAAAGTGCGTAAATTCTTTCTAGAAGTCCTATTCACACTTCATGCATTCCTATAATTTCCTCGGCACGCTACCCCCCCCCATTCGTAATAATAATAAATAGATAAATAAAGAAATAAATCGAGTCAGTACAATATTATTCTTTTTTTTTTTAACATCTTAATGATGAACAAATTATATTTGAAAAGAAAAATAAAAGAGGATTTTAAACTCTGGATCACATATAATTTTTTTTTCACTACATAAAGAACAGGTCCTGGTAGATTAGCAGTTTACCATGCTCAATTCTGGTACTGAAGTTTTCGAGTTCAAAGGGTTTTTTATTTATTTCAGGATTGTTTCTGTTATATACATAGGTATCCTCAAGCAAAATATACAATTTTTTTCTTCCACATTTCCCAGTCTAGCATGTCTGTTTCTATCATATTTCTCTTCCTCATGTTGTCTTGAATTCCCTTTACCAACGTTGGATTTGGTCTACAGGAGGTATCCATTACAATACTTCTTTAATATTTGAGTTTGTATTTTTTTAACATTCTTACTTCATATGTTTATTTTGTTGGATGATCGTTTCAAAGCTTTTGCTCCATCTTCAGCTTGTTCACAAAGTGGTTTTTCTTTTCTTCAAGTTGTGGATCTATGTTCCAAAGAACTTGGTAATGAGGTTCCTTTCTCTGGGAATTTCAAAGTTCATAATTTTCTCCTTGTTCTTCTGTATATAGATATTTTCCCATATTGTGAATTCATTGGCATTTTCTAACTGTTTTAATAATTTTGTATTCATATCTATTTTGTGTTTCTCTGGCCAAACATGAGCTGCTACTGCAGATTTTTCCACTTCTCCCTTTTTTACATTTCTTACATGTTCTTTAGTTCTAATGATTAAATTTCTCTTTGTTTTCCCTATGTATACTTTATCACAATCTGCACATTTTATTTTAAATATTCCTGATTTTTTATTATCTTGAATTTTTTCATTTTTCTTGGTTTTCATACTTTTTTAAACTAAAATCCAAAGAATTCATTCATACATTAATACCAAACAAGTTGAATATAAGGATGATGATTGACAGATGCTGTTATGGGACTATTTGGCCCTTGTAGTTTTCTGACATATGAAACAAAAAGTAGAATTCAGCTCACAAATAAAACTATGTTACAACCTTATTATATGCTGATGACTCAATCCTGTATTCAGTCCAGAGGATGGATTGCAACTAACAGCATTCCATTTAAATAAAATTGCCATAGGATAATAAGTTTAGTCTGTGAAATTCTTACCTCATATCGTTGTATCTGTTAGACATATGTTTCAAGGCATGTTTGTCCCATCTTCAGTAGTTACAGACTGATTTTTTCCAAGTTGTCGGCCATGGATCTCAAAAGAGATATATCAGAAAGAGGGAGCAGAAGTTGAGATCCAGGGCTGACAACTTGGGAAAAATAATCAGTCTGTAACTACAGAAGATGGGACAAACATATGTCTAACAGAAACAATGATATGAGATGACAATTACATAAACTTATTAAGAAATAAAACCTCATAATGTGAAGAAGTATTTAGCTTTGTCCCATATTGTGGTGACATTTTGAAGCATCTTCAAGCCCGATGTTGTAGTAACATTTTGAAGAAGGATTGGTGTCCCAAAAAGAATTACTGGTTCAGGTTGGGTTTAATTTTCGGTAGAGTTGGATTCTATTCTTAGGGTCGGTTTAAAAATCTTTACTTACACTTTAAAAATCACTAAAAACTGTTTCTTGTAGAAATAATTTCACATTTAATATATAATTGTATGAAGTGATATTTTGAGGTTATTTTAATTATCAACTTTTATAAGATTCATGATGTGTTCCGTTGAGGTTTATTCAAAATTAATATAAAATTATAGAATATTCACCTGAAAGGTCCGTCTCCTCAACTTAATTATCGTTTAACTGTAATTAACGATAATTAAGTTGAGGAGACGGACCTTTCAGGTGAATATTCTATAATTTTATATTATTTTAATTATATATTTAAAAAAAAATTTTTTTTAGTCTATTCGTCTTACCTCAATATTAATATTGAGTTAAGATGAATAGACTAAAAAAATAATATAATTTCACATTTATTCACTTCTTAAAGTTCCCTGCAGATTAAGTAAATGTAGGTGGTATTATTCTTCACCGTCAATCAAAAATAAATTATTTTCTTTTCTTGAATAATTTATTATTCTTATATTAAATATTGCATTTTATCAGGAGATCTCTTCTTGCTTCTATCTTTGTTGAAAGTTGTATGCAGAATGACTAGTGTAATTCTTTTATAATTTTAAAGAACATTATTACATCACATGATGTTATTTTTATAAGTCATTCTATGGTTTAATAGTCCTTTAAATATAAGTGTTTAAATTGATTTGTTAAATAAGAAAGTTAATTGCTTTAAGATCCAATCAGAATTTAGTTTACTTTCATTTAAGAATATGAAGTTAGGCAGGTGTTCTTATTACAGTTATAACAGAAGGATTTATGATTTTGACAACAATGACTTAAAATAATTTTTAAAAGCATTATTTACAAAAACTGTTATGTAATACAATTTATTTACTTGTTACCGAGGCATTTTTATTCAACAATAACTAACAATGAATTATTTACATGATTTTATTTATTTAAGTTATATTTAAATATTAAGAGAATTTTAAAATATAAAATTATCAACTTTAACTTTTATCATCATCATCATCATCATCATCATAGTACATTCACGAATTTAGGCCATTTGTTGACCTGTTTCGGCCTCAAGAGAAACACCATCCAGAAGTCTTTTGAGTGGACGTCCTGGTCTTCTTCTTCCTGCAGGTTGATATCTTAACATTTGTTTGGGTATTCTGTGATCTTCCATTCGATGAACATGTTGCATCCATCTTGACTTATAATCAGAAATTTTGTTTTCTAAAGATTCCATGTGTAATTCTTCTAAGATGTCTTCATTTTTTTTTTGTGATCTAGTAGTGTGTATCCTGCAGTCCTCCGAAGATATCTCATTTCAGCAGATCTAAGTCTCTGTATATCCTTCTGTTTCAACGTCCATACTTTGCTACCATACAAAAGAGTTGGAAGAGCCAGTGTTTTATACACTTTCAGTCTTGAATGCTTTTGGACTAACTGTGGCTTGAAGATAGAATTTATTAACCCTAAAATTCTTAAAAATTTAGATATTTTTGCATTTACATCCTTTTCTTCTTCATATGAGATATTGCATCCTAGATATGTAAAATTATTCACCTGCTCCAAAATTTTATTGTCCAGTACAATTTTACTTTTATATTCATTATAATATTAAAATCCTGCTATAAATGTTACTTCCTATTGTATTTTCAAATTTGTCAAAAGATATATTACATGAAAATTTCTTTAACAAAAATTAAAGCCACGGGATTTTTTAGGAAAAGACAGACATGCACATTGATATGAATCAAAACTGACTTATAGCATGAAATTCATGTCATTCAGTTTGATGTCCTTGCCATTGTCTAAGAATTTAAAGATTGCTGTTCTATGAGCGAAGACAATGACTCAACTTAGCAGATTAGCAGGAGAATAAAATTAATAAATTCGAGGCAGTTTGCTAATACTGTGATTGTGGCAGGAAGAAAAATGTGCTTCACAGGTGCAAAACGTGGTCACTTATTTAAGAAAGAAAACAAGCTAAAATATTCCAAAATATGATCCCAAAATGAATATTTGCTCCAATAAAGGATGAGAATAGAGGAAATTTCATAATGGATAACTCTATCATTTATGTCATTGTCCTAACACTGTCACAGTTATTAAATCTAAGAGACTGAGATGGGCAGGTCATATAGCTGAAATGGATGACAGCAGAAATAAATTTTTTATCTGGAAACAATTAAAGAATGGATAGGTGCAGGTGGGTGGATAAAAAGACTTA
This sequence comes from Diploptera punctata, assembly GCA_030220185.1. NCBI lineage: Eukaryota > Metazoa > Arthropoda > Insecta > Blattodea > Blaberidae > Diploptera > Diploptera punctata. The sequence continues at coordinate 2,725,625 of JASPKZ010007290.1, read as the reverse complement.
AATTATCATCCTTCACAGAGAAGAACTGTAAGAAAATTGAAAAAGATAAAGAGAGATGGCAGTGATATTTCAACAGGCCAAAGGCTCTAATACTTAATGATGACGATGATAATAATAATAATAATACTAATAATCTTCTTCTTCTTCTTTCCAAGTATTAGGACAAGGACTGTTACAATCCTATAGAAAATTTTCCCTCCAGCATTTCATAGGATGGCCCAGAGATCTTCGTCCTCTTGGTATATAATTATAAACAGCTTTGGGGATCCGATTTGAACTCATTCTTTCAAGATGGTGTTTCTAATTTAGTTGGTACTGTTTAATATATTCCAAAATTGGCGTAGTCTTCAATTCTTTTAAGATATCGGTGACAACAACAATAATAATAATAACAACAATAATAATACTGGGTGAATTGGCTCAAGTTCAAACTTGTACTGGAAGGTTCTGGGTTCAAACTCTGATGTGATCAATTTGACTAAAGGTTTTTTCTTGGTTTTCCTAGTCATCAAGGCAAATGCTGGATTTGGAATTTCTTTATCATCATAATCATCATTTCATAGTATAAAAAATAGATCAACAGACATAAACTTAGATATTAAAGCATCTATAAAATAATTAAAACTTAAAAAAAAATAAGAAGAAAACGAAAAAGACAGTACAAAAAATCAGGTAAAGTGAAAAAATCTCTCTTAGTATATAAGGTCAAGTTGGAATTTCATTGCTGAGATCAATTTCATCATAATCATCATTTCATAGAATCATTAAAAATAAAACCTTAAATGTTAAAGCATTTACACTTAAATGAAATTTAAAAAAATATAATAATAATAATAATAATAATAATAATAATAATAATAATAACAATAACAACACAATAATAATAATAATAATAATAATAATAATAATAATAATAATAACAATAACAACACAATAATAATAAGGCGGAGAGGGATACCCTTAATACGGCAGATTTGGCGGAAGAGGCACCCTACCCACACTCAGGGAAAGAGAGAGGAACCGCTGCCTTGCGGAGAAGGAGAAACTTCAAAGGCTAAGGGAGCATCCCCTACAGAAAAGCATGCCTGTCCAAGAGGCATTGAGGTGGCAACCCCACCACTGGACTTACCCAACTATAGGCTGGTAACCTATAAAGGGGAAAACTTTAAATACTCGAAAGACTACAAGAAATAAGATTAAATGGTTTCAACACGTCCAGAGAATGTCAAATTCCCGTTTACCAAAGATGATTTACCACCTCAACCCTAACGGCAAAAGAAATAAGCAGGCGAAATAATAATAATAATAATAATAATAATAATAATAATAATAATAATAATAATAAGAAAATCAGGTAAGATGAAAAAAGTGTGTTGAGACCAAAAGCCTGAGAGAGGACAGGAATTACAGCTGAGTGATGAAGAATGAGTGTGTTTTGGAAGTCAATGTTAATGTGGAGGTTGTCAAGAGACAGTAAAATAAGTGTATGGTCACACAAAGACAGGTCTGTATGCTTCATATAAAACACATGGCCTCTACATTTATTGCAATAGTGTACCAACTCCAGCTTCTCATTTCCAATGCTTTTATTTCACACTGTCTCATTTCAGTACTTTACAATTCTACAAAATGACCAGAAAATGAATGCACTGTAATATACACTAAAAAAAAATGTTACCATCAATGTATGATGGCAATTTTCAAAACTGACAGGAAGTAATACTATGAGGTATTTAAACAAGAGATTGAATCAATGATTTACATTTTACCTCATATTTAATTTTATCTCCTAGAACATGTTTTTGTGGACAACTCCGTCATTCTCAGCCAGAAATCAACTGTCAACAAATTTTCCTCAAAATCCTTCTTTTTAAGGGAACCCGGAACATTCTATACTTATAATGTTAAATGTAAGGAACATTTTCTCCTGAACTATTAATCCTATCGAGTTGAAATTTTTACAGTGGAAAGGTTCATATATTTAGAGTATTCTACCATAACAATTTATATAGAATGTATTTATATCAAAAATAAAAAATTGTTTCTTTACAAATATTTTCTTCAATTTCTTACACTGTATTTTGCAACCTAAATTCTTTAATTACTGAGCTATCAACAACATCAATATGGTAAAAATTGTATATGAGCACTATATTGAAGCCCTGAAAATTTCAGGTCTCTAGATTTAATAGTTTAGAAGAAAATGCTTTTTATATATTGAAAAAATAAATGCTAACTATGGGAGAGAGTTGACGGCTCACACCCACATTTTAAAGGGGCGGGGAATATTTAAAACAAATAATAAACACACTTAGAAACAAGATACAGGCAAGATAATTATACCATATTAAAGAGGAATCTTTCTAGTATTTTAATTGATGAAAAAAAGAAAATGCATTTTTTCATCACATCTGGCCTTCTGGGTCCCCTTAAAGACTTGAGATTCTTTTACATGGAGGACAACATAATCTCTAATTTAAAATCAATGTTGGGAAGTAAACATTATGAGGTAATATATTGATTTAAAATATGGTCAGAGTAATATGTAAAAATCTGACTGAATAGTCGGAGATGATGGATGGACAGAAAAATAGAATTTTATAATAGAATATTTTTGGTTGCGACACTCCCAAAGATTGTCCTGTGCTATAGTCATAAGAGCCTTGGTGCAGAACTTACGGAACTTGTGTCAGTTCGAGCCTCATGGGGGAAAAAATTTCCTCATGGAATTTCAGCCAGCATGGGACTGGTGCCCACCCAGTATTGTGAGGCATTTGGGTAGCTACAATAAGTAGTGGCTCCAGGTAGAGAAAACCAACTATAAAGGCTTGGGAGACCCCTACACTGTATGGATGATCATCTACCTCTGTGATTAACACATGTGGATGTGAGGCCGGCCAGCAGCCAGCTGGTAAGCCAAGGACCTTCTAGACCTATTGTGCCAAGGAGTTATTACTTACTTACTCACTGGCACTATTGAACCCATAGGTTCATGGCTGCACAGACATAAGCTCTCCATACATCCCTATCCTGAGCTAATGCTTTCCAATCATTCCCTGTATAATCTACTTCCCTCAAATCATAGTTAATGTTGTTCTCCCACCTCATTCTTGGTCTACCAACTGGGCGTTTTCCCTCTGGCTTTCCTACAAGAAGCTTCCATGCACGTCTTTCATTCCCCATATGTGCCACATGTCCTGCCCATTGCAGTCTATGAGACTTAACAGTTCTTATTATATCTGGCTTCCTATAAATACCATGTAGTTCATTGTTATGTAGTCTTCTCAATTCACCTGGAGTTATCAAAGAATTTGAAGTTATGAAAATAAAATATCAGGATGTATGGCCCTGGGATTTGAATCTAAGATCCTGAAAATGAGTGTTAAATGCTGTCTTCTGAATCAACTCAGCAATTAATATTTTTTTTGTGATGCTAAATCAGTCATTGAATCAATGCACTTGCGTGTTTTCCATGAATATATTGGGATTTATATCATTCTAGCATGCAGCAACATGATAAACTCCATATATGAGAAGAGTGTTGAGTTTTTATAACAAGGCCATGTGGCATCATGGGAAATACCACACATTTCCTCACTAGCAATACTCAAATTAACAAATATGTACAGATATGTGAATATGTATGCTGTAGTGGCAGCTCCTGCCTAAATTAACTAGGGGTTCACTATACTATTCTTAAAATTAGCTTTAAATTCAGTTAATAAAAAGTTAAACATTAAATGCTTCATACCTCTCCTCATTTCCATTCTAAGTAATAAATAAAAGTTAATAATAATTTGAAAATCTCAACAAATAAACACCACTGGAATAGAATACAAATATGTATTGGAAATTTATATAATAAATTTGGGAATTTTTAACATTATGAGGTTTTATTAATAAGAATTAAATGAATCGTGAATTCAGGATATATATAAGAAAAACAAAAAGGAACTTGGAAACTCGTAAAAAAAAAAGAATTCTTCAGAAATATAAAGAATGGAGAAATTGAAAAATCAGCTATAGCAGCACATAGTTTATTAGAGCATCATAGAATTGAAAAAGAAGCAAAACTTTTGAAACATCTATCCAAACCTTTGAATTTAACAGTTTGGGAAAAGATATATATTAAAAAAAAAAAAAACATACTAGAACCATGAACTTCGAGATTCTAGATGAACCAAGCTTGATTACAAAGTTCTTCAAAAATACAACAGATGGCAGTTTAGAAAATTATTCCTTCATTCTCAATTAAACTCTGACAAAAATGAGCTGTTAACACCAGTTTTTTTCATGCCACCTGGTGCAGGTTGAATAATTTACCAGATCAAACCTTGCTTGTCAGGAATTTTAAAATCCATGGTTCTGTTCTTGCTGTACTAAAATATATATTTTCCCATAATACGAGTTCTATTTGTATTTCCAAATATTTTAATAGTCTATTTCTTTCTTCAATTTTGTGATTCTATATCAAACGATGTCCACTGCTGTGATCTCTAGGTAGCGTGCTGCCTTGTCACGCAGCGGGCCCGGGTTCGATCCCCGGTCGGGGCAGTTTTTCTGGATGAGGTTTCTATCGGGGTTTTTCCTCACCTGTAAGACAAATGTCAGGAAAACTTTAAGGCCCAAACGGTCCCCGAAATCATATGGCCATCATCATCGTCCTTATCATCATCGTCATCATCCATCACCGGTGTGGAAAGCAACGGGAAACTACCACACCTATAATTCCCTAGTAAAGCTGCAAGCATAGCATGAAAATGCTATGATTGTAGTGAAGAACCTGCCTTCGGGCAGAATTACTATGGATGGATGGATATCAAACAATAAGGTACCACTGAATTTTTTATTTTCCTATTTTCAATATTCCTGATATATGATTTAGTTCCAGTATCCAAATTACCTTTTGTTTTTCAATGTATACTTTACTATATAATGATATGACCAGGTAATATTAAATATATAAAAATTAATAACTGATCTACAAAAAAAGTATTAAAATGGTTTGGGCAGCTCGAAAGAATGGAAGAAGGATGACTGCCAATATAATACTCTATCCATAGGTCAAAGATAAATGATCACAAGGAAAAATCAATTTTTGAAGAGAACATTTTTTGCCTGAAATGGGATTTGAATCCGAGACCTCTGGTTTTACGCACTTTGAACTATCCAGGCTCCCAATTCAAACAGAAATTTTTTTCTTTCTTACACAATCCCCAATCGCTACAAGGGAGAGAACATTCATTCACAATGCCTAATGGAGGCTTATTTAAGAAAACATTTTAATAGGATTTTTATGCAAGATAAGCTTATAATTTTGATGTTTTTATTTAAATTTATCACTCACACTGAAGAACAAATTAATATTCGAAGAGAAAATTTTTGTCTGAACTGGGACCTTGAGGATGATCATGGGAGAGGTAGATTGACCAAATAGCTCACTGCTATGTAAGTCTTCTCCATTTGTTTGTCTGATCATTTCTCTTTGACTATTTAACTTGTGCCTCAAATGACAGTCAATGACCAATCACGTTTCAATGATTTTTGATTTACAATCAATCACAGTTATGTTTTGCCTATAATTTATCAACTAAAGTTTATCATAATAAGGAAAGCACCTCCTTTTTAACATTCTGAATAGGTCATAGCATTATCTTGCAGTGACTGACTCACTAAGAAATACGGCTACCAGATTGTATATATACAGTTCATGAATGTCAATACATACCGCATGTGGGAGTTAATATAAAAACATTTGTAGCAATTGATTATACCACCAAAAAAAGAAACCACTGTTTGCACTTTCTTAAATGTATTTTTTCCCAGAAAAATATAATTGTCATATTTACATCATACGACATCAGAAATGAATTAATATATAGTTTGATGTGTTTCATTTTTTCTCCACTAGAAGTGCATTCTTACAATATTGCGTTCCTTTGGCAATAAATAATATGTTCTGGTTGCAGTGACGAACAAAAGAAGCAAACAAAGTGTACCAATAATTTCTCATTTGTTTTCAAACATCGCCGTTTACATTAAATATATAAATATTTTAAAATAACTATATTTAAATAAAGATTTGTGAGTAAACAGGTTAATTTTATTCGTTAAATAGTCCTAACAAATGCCACTCTTGATTTCCAAATTCTCTAGATAAATTCAGTCCTCACTTTGTGAGTCGTGAATTTATCGATAATTTGGAAATCACTCGTGGCATTACTTATGACAAAAAAATTTTACTAACAACTTTATTCTCAAATAATCATGATCTTTTATCCTGCCTTAAAGAAAGAACGAAAGTTTTGCATCCATATAATATAATTGGAAGAATATTAGTTTTATATTTTTTCAGTTTAATGTTTTTTTGAGAGAAGTTGGGTTCAAATTAAAATCATAGATATATTTTTTAATGGTTTATTTTAGAAAGTAACATTTTGAGGATCTTTTAACCAAGTTTTTTTTTTAGTCTGTACCATCTAACCTCAATTTAATGTTGATTTGTTCTCGAACGTGTTTCAAGTTAAGAATTAAATGAATGTTTTTATTACCTCACCTCATAGCCTTTTTTCTTCTAGACTGCAGTTTTGGAGCTTATCTCCATCATCAGTAGCCCCTGGTCGACCGATGTTATGTTGTTTCTTGGTGGTTGTCTTCTTACTTCTATCGGTGGACCGATGAACCTCTGGATCAGGTCAAAATTTGCAGGAGTTTTGAAATTCATGAGCTTATCTTTCTTGTTTTTTTTGGATGTGGACTTTTTCCCAGACTGTGAGTTCTTTTTGTAAAGAACAAGAAAGATAAACTCATGAATTTCGAAACTTCCGCAAATTTTGACCTGATCCCGAGGTTCACTGGCCCACCGATAGAGGTAAGAAGAAAACCGCCAAGAAACGACATAACACCGGTCGACCAGGGGCTACTGATGATGGAGATAAGCTCCAAAACTACAGTCTAGAAGAAAAAGGATATGAGGTGAGATAATACAAACATTAATTTAATTCTTAAATTAAACCTCATAGTGTTCTTTACCGTGAAAGTTAAATAAATGTTTCAAGTTGATGTTTTTATTATTAATTTAACACTTTTCATTGAAAGATAAATTCAATGTAAAGAGAAAAAAAAAACTTTTTATCCCTCTTTACAACATCTCCCATAAGTTAAGAGCCCATGTTTTACATCTATACAACAGGAAGAATCACCATTGCTTTAGTGTCATAGTTGGAATAAATATTTAATAAATTTAAAATGAAAGCTGGTTAAATTAAATTGAAATATGTTCCAGTTTTAATCAATGGTAAAAAAGAAAAAAAAATGCCTGGATGGGAATGTAGCCTGAATTAGCTCAGTGGTCAGAGCATCAGCATGTAAAGCTGAAGGTTTGGGATTTGATTTCCGGTTCAGGCATAAATTTCTCTCTTTACCATTGATTACAATCATTTAGTTGCATACATTAGTTTACTTATTTTAATCATAGTAATAGCTTTGGCTTCTTAATATTAACTAGTGGACTAGTGGTTATACTCCTTCCTCTGGTCCCGAGGATCGTGGGTTCAAACCCGGCAGGGGTCAATGGATTTTTAGGATGGAAAAATCCAAGGAGCAAGTCCTCCCGGAGGGACTTTAAGCCATGGGTCCCAAGTCTGAAGATTTTCAGGCTCGTAAAAAATCCTTAAGCCTGAATGAAAAGGCCTCTAAGCAAAATTTACCAAATTTTCCCGTCTTAGTACTACCTTGGTTTCCTAGATGTCAGTATGAGGCGGAACGCTGACCACAGACCACTCAAAATGACATCTATACGAAAACAAGTGTAACTAAATTAGTATGGTTCAAATTATTCCCTGTCGGGGGAGAGCGCCTAAATCTCTGTAAAGGGAAAACATAGGCTTACAATACAATATTGTTTATTTTTTATTATTTCACTCACCTCATACTTCATAAAAATAATAAAAAATAAACAATATTAAAGAACCTCATAGTGTTATTTCCTATTTACATAACTTAATTACAATACAATACAATAATATGAAAGCTGGTTAAATTAAATTGAAATATGTTCCTGTTTTAATCAATGGTAAAAAGAAAAAAAAAATTATGCCTGGATTGGGAATGTAGTCTGAATTAGCTCAGTGGTCAGAGCATCAGCATGTAAAGCTGAAGGTTTGGGGTTTGATTTCCGGTTCAGGCAAAATTTTTTCTCTTTACCATTGATTACAATAATTTAGTTGCATACAGTAATTTACTTATTTCAATCATAGCAATAGCTTTGGCTTCTTAATATTAATTTAATGTTCCTGTTTATTAAGGAGAAACATATATCATAAGCATTGTACTTACCTTGTCCCAGAAACACAATGTTTGTTCCATTTGCATCTTCTTTCCACAGTGCATAGCAGAAGTTTGTCGCCTTCTTACATGTTTCTGTCTGTTCCGGAGCCACACCCTGTGCCACACAATATAAATACACACTAAATAATTTTAAAAGATCAATACAACTCACAATAATCAGCATATGGAACCTACAAGTCCAATGATACATTCCTCAAGATCTGTAAATTTGGAGCCGAAGAACAATTTTTTGCTTTCAAAAGTGACATAACTTTTCACTGAAAAATCTAATTATTATATTTGTCATAATTATGTTCAGGGCTGACGAAGATAAAATAAACTATTGATGCAAAGTCTGTGAAAAAATACACATAGGACAAACAAAAAAGGAACTTGAATACAAATGGAAGAACACCTTAGAAATGTTAAAAATGAAGAAATAGAAAAATCTGCAATAGCTGCACATGCATGGTCAGAAAAACACAGAATCAAAACTACAGCCAAATTACTGAAACAGTTAGATAAATCTAAGGAAGTCACTATTTGGGAGAAAATTTACATCCACAAAAATTGAAAGAAAATAATAAATTATGAAATTCACAGAGAAAAAAAAAATGATTTGAAAGTTTATCGGTCAGCCAACAGAAGGAGCAGAAATCAACCTACAGGATCACCAACTGTTGATTCAACAGTTAGAAAGAAATCTACAAATATGATGTGAGTCATGCATATCTAACTCCTATTATTTACAATAAACCTCATAGTGTCACTTCTTTTGAATATTAAATAAAAAAACTAGTTTAACAACCAGTAAATTAATCAGATTTTACACCTCACCTAATATATATTTCTTTTCCAGGGCTAGTTTTGAGGTACTTTTCCTGACTGTCATCTGGAGATCTAGCTGTTGATTTGACAGACTGTTTTCCTTTCCTTCTCCTTTATTATTACTACTATTACTAGGTTGTAATCAAGTTATGAAGCCATCCCTTGTACCAAAAACACCAGATTACATTTATATGACACTTTGGCTAGACCAGTGTTGACCTATGGTAGTGAAGCATGGACATTAAAAAGACAACATGAAAGCAGAATAACATCTTATGAAATGAAATTCATGCGCAGAACAGCGGGGGTACACCAGATGGGATTGGAAAAGGAACACCAATATCTTAAAAGAATTGAAGACTACGCCAATTTTGGAATATATTAAACAGTACCAACTAAATTGGAAACACCATCTTGAAAAAATGAGTTCAAATCGGATTCCCAAAGCTGTTTATAATTATATACCAAGAGGACGAAGATCTCTGGGCTGTCCTATGAAACGCTGGAGGGAAAATTTTCTATAGGATTTAACAGGCCTTGGCCTAATACTTGGAAGGAAGAAGAAGACTAGTTGTAGCATAGTTGGTTAAGGCAATACGCTACAAACCACGAAGGTTGAGGGTTCGAGTCCCAGTGGGGTCAGGATTTTTAAATTAACCCAAACCTCCTGGTGGCACCATGGCCCTGGGGTCAACTTACCCTCTAACAGAAATGAGTACCAGACACTTGTTCTGGTGGTAAAAGTGGCTGTCATGCAGGGCTGACAATCCAGCTGACATCAAGTGCTAATTGTCTAGAAAAAGTGGGAGCCTTAACTTTCTACTACCACAAGGGTCTCCTATGGACTGTAGTGGGATCACTTTACCTTTAAATTTTAAAGAATGGTGAAATTAATAATATTAATAAAATTCCAATCCAGCAATTACCTTGACAATTAAAGAAAATTTTTCCTTTCATGGTTTAGACCGAATGGCCTGTTCTGGCCTCATTCCATTTGTGTCTTGATGGTCCAGGATCTCGTCATCCTCTTGGTTATATGACTCTTTAGCTATGATGAAAGCAACTTGCCTAGAGGAGTAAACCTTGCATAAAAATCCTGGCCTTCCAGGTTGGGGGTTAAGTGACTGGGTTGGTGTCCCGTCTATGTAAAACAATCCTTCACTCAGATGCCTCATCACATAGGAAATCCAGATGGATTTAATGGACATGACTAAAAAGAACTACTACAAAAGTTGATCGGAACTCAGTACTAAAATATGAGTTTCAAATGCTACACCTAAATCAAATGATGAAGTAACCCCAGTATTATCCTCGTCTGTTGGTGGATCGATAAACTTCAAAATCAATTTTTTTATAGCAATTTCAGAATTGATATTTTATCTTTGTATTTTTTTATGTAGATTTTTTTCCCTCATACTACGAGTTTCCTTATATTTCCCTGTTCATTAATTTTGATTTAACTTCAATTCTCTGCTTTTCTAACCAACTGTGAGCAGCTACTGCAGATTTTTCTATTTCATGCTTGGTCAGAAAAGCACGGAATTGAAGCAAATGCATAGTTAATGAAATAATTAAGAGAAATCTTCATAACTCAGAGTTTGGGGAAAAAATCTACATTAAAAAATTCCTGGGAAAAAGATAAAATCAACCGTCAGATGCCAGTTGACAATGAGGAAAAGATCCTCGAAATTAGTTCTGAAAAGGAAACAAAATGAAGAGAGATGTAAATATGATTCTTTATTGATTACTGCAAATATGTAGGATTGAAGAAATGGAAGAACAATCTGGTTTTAGAAGTGGTAGGTCATGCACAGATAATATATTTTGCATAACACAAATGATAGAAAAAAAAAAAGAGCTACTAACAGAGATTTACATTTGCTTTTTGTCGATTTAACCAAGGTGTATGATAGTATTCCCCAAAAAATGTTATGGGAAACTTTAGACAATTCTAACATTACCAAAAAATTAGTAGAAGGTATAAAAGCATTATACAAAGGATCTATTTCGAAAATAAAAGTTGGAAATCATATAAGAAAGGGATTTACTATTACAAAAGGTTTAAGGCAAGGTTGCAGTTTATCTCCAACTCTATTTAAAATTTATCTCGAAAGAGTACTAAGAGACTGGAGGAAAAAATGTCAAAAAATGGACATACCCATCCAAAATACACATGTATATTCACTAAATTTTGCAGATGACCAGGTGTTAATAGCACAAGACCATGATGACATAGAATATATGGTTAAAAAACTAAAAGAAGAATATGAAAAATGGGGACTTTATATAAACATTGAGAAAACTAATTACCTGTGTATAAGAGAAGAAATGGAAAATATAAATTTCAACAATGGAGAAGAACTAAAACCTAGTATTGAATGCACTTATTTAGGAACAAAATTAGACCATTCAGGTGATAACACAGTGGAAATTAAAAATATGATCACACAAACAAAACAAGCAATGAATGCTTTAAACTGTTTGGTGGAGCAAAAATATTACAAAAAATAGAAAATTACAAATATATCAAACCATAATTCAGAGAATTTTAACATATGGCGCTGAAGTTTGGCAAATTCCTACCAGGGAAATGAAAAGAATTTTAAGTACAGAAATGGATGTTTTAAGAAGATCAGCTGGAAAATCTAGAATGGATAGAATATGAAATAAAGAAATATAGGAAATTATGGGTGTATAAGTGGAGCCGGACATCATAGACATTATATAAAAGAAAAGATTACAGTGGTATGGCCATGTAAAAAGAATGCCAGAACAAAGATTGCCTAAAATTGTTATGGAATGGATCCCAATGGAAAGGAGGAAGAAAGGAAGGCCGAAAAAAACTTGGATAGAAGAGGTACAAGCAGCTATGAATATCAGAGGAATGGAGGAAGATCAATGGATGGAGAGAGAAATGGCATTTGGTTTCCAGAAGACGGCAGCAGCTGCCATGATACGAGATGATGATGATGATGTAGGATTGGTTAATGGCTACAGCCGATTAAGAACTAGAAGGGCAATTTGACCTAGAGTATAATGGAAATATCTGTAATGTGTTTACTGAATCTTGGATGATTTTAAAATAATTCTAATCTAGTTCAAATAGCTGTATCAGTAATGTACAGTTCAAAGTAACTGTTTTTTTATTCAGGACATGATAAATTTATTGACAATATAAATAAATATGAGACTGACACATTATGATACAAAATGTTTAATTTACTTCACATTCTCACTCAATTGTGAAACCTCATTTCTTTTTAATATCCTTTCGACAACTTTCAATTCTAAAATCTCAATGAATTTCCTTAGATTTCTATTTGCTTTTAGCTTTATGGAGAATTAGCAGCTATAAGAGTATCACTTCAACAACTACACGTCAGAGAAAACAGTTTCAAATATGCAATACTCTTCTATGATTCAAAATTAGCAATACAACCTTTATTGACGATTTTATTATTAATTTAACACTTCTCATTGAAGGATAAATTATATTTGAAGAGAAAAATATAAGAGAAAATTTGCGTCTAGATCGTAACTCGCCTCGGTAGCTCAGTTGGTAGAGCACTTGGCCCGGAAAGCCAAGGGTCCCGGGTTTGAGTCCCGGTCTAGGCAAACATTTTTCTCTTCAAATACCTTTATTAATTAAATAAAAATAAAACTTATAGTTTTATTTGATTTTCATATTTATTAAGATATAATTCAGTTACAGCTGTTTCGGTACACTGTACCTTCTTCAGACTTCTTAACAAATTATTGTGTTATTATAGTATATATCAACTGATCTAAGCAACAATAAACAATAATTTATTTAAATTTTTTAATTTAACAAAGGCGATTAATTCAAATCAAGTTGAGAATTTAACAATTTATTACTACTTTTCAATTTATTTATTTCTACACCTCCAAAAGGTCCAACTTCTTACCCTTTTCACAAACATGTAAAATTTCAAAATTTGGATTGAAACAATGATTAAATTGGAATAGGTGGTTAGCATATTTTGAATATTCTAAATTTCTGTTATATGCTCTCATGTGTTCCTTTATATGAGAGATAAAAGGTCTACCAGTTTGTCCTATATAGACATTGTCACATGTTCCACACTTCAATTTATATACACCTGATAATTTTTATTTTTTTATTTTGATTTTATTGTTTTTTTATTATATTTTGTAAAAACTTTTGACATACAACCCTCAAGTTCTCATGTAAAGACATTCAAGCTTTAATAAGAGACATCCAAAATAGCCAGTAAATAATTAAGTTTCAATGGAGTCCTTCTTATTGTGGACTCTAATAAATGAAATAGCAGACGCATTGACAAGAAAGGCACCCAAATATTCCATACTACTACATCATTATCATTCAACTCACTGAAGCTGCAGGTCAACAGTAACGCAAACCGAGAAATACACCAACATTATAAGAGACATCAGCATGAAAAAAAAATGGAATACAGTTCTTACAACACAATATTGTACCAGCACAGTCAAGGAAAGAAACAGTTGCAGCTTTCCAAATCTTAACCGGCCATGACCTCCTGGCAGAACATCTAACCGACTTAAACATCTTCTCAACACCAAGTTGTGTTATGTGTAGTGATAGTGACAATGTCATGAATTGGGACCATATGAAACTATGTACTGCTTGAAAAACCGTCAATTTAAATCTGATGGTGAATTATAACGGGAAGTATGCCGACAAATGACTTTGTTTCAAATGTCTGGGGATTAAATAAAATAAATAAATTTACTGTTAATGGAAATTATAGTGCATGAGATTTAAGTGGTCCCGCGCCATAGCTGAGTGGTTAAGGCAAGAAGCCTTGGCGCAGAGCTACGGCACTTGTGCTGGTTCGAGTCCCCATGGGGAAAAAAATTTTTCTCATGGAATTTCAGCCAGTACGGAACCAGTGCACACCCAGCAACATGAGGCAATTGGGTAGCTACAATAAGGTTGACTCCAGGTTGAGAAAACCAGCTATAATGGCTGGGGGACCCGACTTGCTGACCACATGTCACCCCTACACTGGCTTATGATCGTCTACCTCTGTGAATAACACATGTGGACATGAGGCCAGCAGCCTTCAAGGCCTGTCACACTTGGAATTTTTTTTTTGGAGAGAGAGAGAGATTTAAGTGTGTGATTTATAAATCTCAGTGGATGCCTCTTGCTTCAATGTTCAAACTATGTCTCACTACAAGATAAGATACAGGGATGATATCAACATTCAGTTGTAAGTCTCTTGGATTAGATAACAAAAACAGTATTGACGATTTTATTATTAATTTAACACTTCTCATGGAAGGATAAATTATATTTGAAGAGAAAAATTACAACGTACATTAGAGAAAAATTTGCATCTAGATCGTAACTCGCCTCGGTAGCTCAGTTGGTAGAGCACTTGGCCCGGAAAGCCAAGGGTCCCGGGTTCGAGTCCCGGTCTAGGCGAAAATTTTTCTCTTCAAATATAATTTATCCTTCTATGAGAAGTGTTAAATTAATAATAAAATCGTCAATAGAAGCCCTACTGGCTATAAAGTAGTGTTAAATTAATAATAAAATCGTCAATAGAAGCCCTACTGGCTATAAAGTAGTGTTAAATTCCCAATAAATGTCTTCTTAACTAAGAAGCCACCATTTGCAAAGATAGAAGCTATGGTTTCAAGCATTTGGCACGAGGGAATTACAACGTACATAAGAGAAAAATTTGCGTCTAGATCGTAACTCGCCTCGGTAGCTCAGTTGGTAGAGCACTTGGCCCGGAAAGCCAAAGGTCCCGGGTTCGAGTCCCGGTCTAGGCGAAAATTTTTCTCTTCAAATATAAAAACAGTATTGTTTGTTGTTCATCAGCCAAATATGTATAAGCTGTCAATCACATTAAGTTATGTAGGTAGAACACTATGAGGTTTATTTTAATATTGTTTAGTTGTTTCTTCACTCACCTCATACTTCTTAACTCCCAAGCAGACTCGAGTCTCTTCACTTCATTTGTGACATTCTCAACGCTGTATTACGTTCACAACTGATGTCCAACGGCCTCTTCTCCTGCAGACTGATCTCCGCACCATCTGACAGCTGACCGACGAACTTTCAAATCAATCCCCTCTCCTTATCACCGGGTTTTTCAAAATTTATAGTTTGTCGGTCAGCCATCAGATGGCGCAGAGGTCAGTCTGCAGGAGAAGAGGCCGTTGGACATCAGTTGTGAACGTAATACAGCATTGAGAATGTCACAAATGAAGTGAAGAAACTCGAGTCTGCTTGGGAGTTAAGAAGTATGAGGTGAGTCAAGAAACAACTAAACAATGTCAATCACATACTTAGATCTCACGCACTATAATGGTTACATCTAAAGATCCAAAGATGCAATATGACTACTGATGTTACAGCATCTATAAGCAAGATGAAATAAAAAATAATATTATACAAGCTCTCAGAGAGTGTCCAAGAGACTGAAATAAGCAGGAGATAAGCAAACATGCCAAATATATGGTAAAATCAAATGTTTCTTATCTCTCCTCATACAAATCTTCTAAGTAGATCGCGAAAATTTTTTTTTTAAATTTTCAAAAAGTTTAATATAAGATTAGCACCAAAGAATGAATACAGCCTTAATAGAATAATTAAAACCAATACAAATGAAAGAATTGAACAAGAAAACAAATCAGGAATTTATCAGATCAAATGCAGAGACTGTGACAAAATTTATATTGGAAAAACAAAAAGAAATTTGAAAACAAGGGTGAAAGAACATCTTAGAAACATCAAAAATGGAGACGTGGAAAAGTCAGCAGTAGCTGCTCATGCTTGGTCCGAAAAACATTTAATTGAATCAAAAGCCAGTCTAATTAAACAAATAGACAAACAAAAGGAACTCACGGTTTGGGAAAAGATCCACATTCAGAAAAACAAAGGAAAACTTATGAACTTCGAAATTCCCACAAATTCTGACCTGATCCAGAGGTTTATCGGTCCACCAACAGAGGGAAGAAGAGTTTCTTCTGATCGACATAACATCAGTCGCCAAAATAGTACTGAAGATGAGACCTTTATGGTCTCGAAATTGTGATCTACTTAAAAGATTTGTATGGGGAGAGGTAAGAAACATTTGATTTTACCATAAATTAAACCTCGCAGTGATTAATTCCTGTAAAAGTTAAATGCCAAATATAGTTTAAGACAGGGCTCATCAACCTTTTAAGTTGGGGACACACCTTGTATGATATTAGATTTACTGATGAAAACATAATAAATTAATTTTTGAAGATAATTTTTTTTAGCCTGAACTGGGAATTAAGTCCACAGCTTTCTGTTTAATGAACCAGACCACTGACCATTATGCTATCTAGGCTTCCTTGTTTAAACAGAAATTTCTCTCTCTCTTCTATAACTCCATTTCCCCACAGCATAAAACTTCGTTCACAACACAATGGGGTCACCTCAAACTCAATAAGATTTTTTATAAGAAAAAACTATAACCCCTATACTGACTTAGGCTTTCATGGCCGGAGTTATTATGAAGATCTTGAAGATTTCCAGGCGTTGGCCATGGTCTTAGAGGCTTAAAGTTCCCTGACGTTTTGCCACAGACTGCATCCGGCATCCTCAACCAATCAGAAGGCAGATACAATTTACAACAGAACAGACCGTGCAGAGAACACATAGCGATAAACTGTATAAATAGGGCAGGCAGTCGACAAAATTGCCAGTCTCAAGACAATCCTTGAGTAAGCCGGATGCAGTCTCTGGCGAACTTCAAGCCTCTAAAATAAATTTACATTCAATAGATTTAAACTATTCCTGAAAATATAAAAAATTCCCGTGCATCATACACTAAAACGTAATTGTAGAGGAAAAGTAAGCCCGGAAATCTTCTTCAAGATCTTTGTAACTGTAACCTCGTTTCCTCATAAGCATGAACCTTCATTCGTAATGCAATTATAAAAAAATGTCAGTTGAATAGAGACAACCAAATTGTGTTGTGAAATAAAGGTTCATGCAATGGGAAAACAGAATTATAGAAGGAGAGAAAAAAATTGCACTTGAACAAGAAAGCCTGAATAGTACAATGTTCAGCGTGCTATTGTGTAAAACTAGAGGTCTTGGGTTCAATTTGCAGTTCAGACAAATAAAAGTTTCTATTCAAGAAATAATTGTTTGATTATTTAAGTGTATAAATTTGCATATAACATCATTATAAGACATGTTATTAAAAAAATTAATTTACTCTAATTGAACATATGCTAAAATTCACCTTACCAAATTAATGTGATGGTGTATGTTGGGTTCAAATGAATTGAGTGTGCCTTGAGGTTCACATGACATGTTAGGAAGAAACAATAAATTATCTGTATTTTCATAATATATAAAGGATGTGTTAATTATATAATTTCTTACCTGGCAAGTCAGTCGTCCTCAACTAAGTTATTAAACTTCAAGTTATTCTAATATGGAGGCCTTTCGGAAACAATGTTTCATCTTCTGCATTTTAACTGGAACTGATGGCTGATGGTGGTGTATAGGTTGTATAATGGATTTATGCCTGCGGTTATGTTCTCATTGAGTAAGTTTTCATTCCTTGCTTCTTTCAGAATCTCTATGTCTTCAAGGATGCTGTTCCTGTTGTTACACTCTTTGACATAGAGTTATCAATTTTTTCAAATTGATGACCTGTTTCGAGTATATGTTTGGCAAAACTTGATTTATTTTCGTTATTAATAAAATTTTTGAAATGTTCTGAATATCATGTATTAAAATTTCTTATTGTTTTGCCTATGTAGAATTTTTCACAACTATTGCATTTTAGTTCTTAGACACCTTTATTTTCATATTTATTTGTTGTTTCTGCATTGTTAGAAATTATGTTATTGAGTTTATTATTGGTTTTAAAAAAGTGTTGATAAAGAATGTGATACTATGAAGTTTATTTTAATTAATGATAGAGTTAGAATTTAACACCTTGCCTATTTCTTGAAGACTAGTTTCTATTAAGGTAGAATTTTTTATCACTTACCTCATATTGTTTGGACTCTGAAGAATACACACAAATTCAATCAGACCCCCTTAACAAAACCATTAAAGAAGTAGACAACACTCTCAAGAATATCAATCACATTTTAACTAAGAAAGACAAGTTTCATTTGAAGGTTTCAAATCCAATTTAAAAAAAAAAGAACAATATGAGGTGAGTGATAAAAAATTCTACCTTAATGAATATATCTCATAGTGAGAATTCCTAAAATAAGTAACTAGTTTCTATACTTCTGTGTATCAGGTACAAAGAAATATAGAAACTAGTTTTCGAGAAATTCACAATCATGAGATGAGGTGATAAATGTAATCTATTATTTATTCTAATTCTATTATTAATTAATCTGTATTTTACTCATTATTGAATCAAGAGGATTATTAAAAGTTGCATTAGGATTGTCAGCTCCATGGCATAAGCACTTAAGTTCATTCGTCCTCCATACCCGAATCCCAAGTTCGTGTCTTGGTCACTCCTTGTGAGATTCGTGGTGGATAAATCAGTCAGGGCAAGTTTTTCTTGGAGTTTCTCCCATTTTCCCTTACCAAAAATGTATTCTTCCATTTTTCCATACTCGTATCATCCATTTTGTTTCATCTGTTCTTGTGATGGCACCGATAGGTCTGGTCAGCCAGCAACATTGTACATACAGACCTTCAATAATATGGGCTACACATCTCATCTCATTCCTCGATCTGGCATAATTCCAGACATGAGTAAGAGACTTTTTATTACAAGTATAGGGAAATAAAATACCAAAACAAATAGACTTTCAGTACGATTATGTCCTGCTTCAAATCCTCCATCTGTTTAAGGACCTCCTCCATTTTATTTTTCCTTTTAATCTGATCGGCTTATCTCTATTAGGTTTTTTAGCATTGCAATTTTTTTCTGATGGGAGGGAGCTGGCCAACCGCATCAACCCCCAACCTGGAGGACCAGCAATTTTTTCAGGTGTCCATCCTTAGATCAGTTGCTTTCACTACAGCTAAGAGCCTGCCCTTTAGGAAGAATTTTACAGAAAAGATAAGATGAAATGATCCCCTCGGCCTCGAATACTCTAATACTATCGGGGTCGGAAAACAACAAGTGTTCAGTCCAGAGAGATTGGATAGGAAAGATAAAAAAGAGATATGGTATGGAAGTGGAAGTAATACCATACCGGTCAATCATCATGCTGACCAATGCAATTGGTGAGTAGCCCATCCCGTTCGTTCACCACATAAGTTATACGTATAAGTTATATGGTTACTAACAGCTGGTGAAGGTGGGATTGGACACTAGGAAGATGTGCAGGTCAGTTCCTCTAAGTCTTAGAATTTAAAGCAATTAGAGGCTCTCCTTCCTCTTAGCATCTTCCTACCAAAATCTGTTTTGGAATGGAAACCTGAGGGAAGACGAGGCAGAGGAAGACCTAAAACCTCCTTGAGTCAGGGAATATGTTTATACATGAAGGAGAAACATCTACAACCAGGAGATTGGATGGACCAACAAAATTGGCTATTAGGAATCGGACAATGTCAAAGACATTAATCAACCGATGATCTAACTAACAAATAGACTTAATGCAATTCTACCTTTCAGAAATGGTGTATTTATTATATTTAGGTATAGGCCTGGGCCTAGTAGTGGTAGTTCCTGACACTTCTCTTGGAAGTATAGGGCCTTTGTGAAAGCGCACCACCGGACTCTGTTTTTTGCTAAATTCTTGAATTTCTTCTTCTTCTGGGAGGCAAATATGTACAACATCACTGAAGTTTTGGTCTTCTCAATTATTTCTTTCCATTCGGATTTATTCTGGATATAGACTGGCCAATTTTTAATTTTCATTTCTGATTATCTTTTATGTCATCCTGCCATCTGTTCTGGTGCATATTGGTTTCCATTTGTGTACTCTTTTTACAAGTTTGTCTTCTTGCACTCTGTTCACATGTCCAAACCAACGCAGTATTTGAGCTTTAATGTGGTTTACCATATTTTTATTTTGTATTAAATTATTTAGTTTGAAGTTCATTCGTATATGCCATGTGCCAATTCCTGACTTTATTCCAGCTTTTCCCTTGTTGATCATTTCTGTCATTACTGTGCTGCACCAGGTAATTTTTGGTCTTCCTCTTTTCCTATGCAATCCCTAGGATTCCATTCCACAACTCTCTTTGGAACGCTGTCTAATTCTCTTTTGAGAGTTTGTCTAATCTATTTCAATTAACAGTATTTAATCTCCTTCCAGATTTCATTTTTTGATGTTATCTTACATAATTCTTTGTTTGATATGGTTTTTAGACCCACGCCTAGAAGAGAAGATGCTATTTTGTGTCAGTACTATTTATTTTTTCTTCTTCAAATTTAAAATAACATTTCTAGGGCACTGGACTACGAGGACGTGATAAATACCTTTGCTGAGTGAGGAGCAAGATGTAAAATATTCTAGGACATTTTGGGTGTAGTAATAAAAATTTTACATACTTATTAAATTTATAGGTTATAATTATTGTATTGTAAGCCCATGTTTTCCCTTTACAGAGATTTAGGCGCTCTCCCCCTACAGGGAAGAATTTGAACCAAACTAATTTAGTTACACTTGTTTTCATATAGATATCATTTTTGAGTGGTCCGTGGTCAGCATTCCACCTCATACTGACATCTAGGAAACCAAGGTAGTACTAGGACGGGAAAATTGGGTAAATTTTGCTTAGAGGCCTTTTCATTCAGGCTTAAGGATTTTTTACGAGCCTGAAAATCTTCAGACTCGGGACCCATGGCTTAAAGTCCCTCCCGGAGGACTTGCTCCTTGGATTTTTCCATCCTAAAAAATCCATCGACTCCGGCTGGGTTTGAACCCGCAACCCTCGGGACCAGTGGCAAGGAGCATAACCATTAGTCCACCACGGCCGACGGGTTATAATTATAATGCTCATTAATAGGGATTGGGTAGCGTTTTACAGAAGTCCTAGTGATGGGAAATATCTAAATACACCACTGTCATTGTATAACATTTCAGTACGAACATTATCATATTGAAGGACTTAGCGATGACATCCACGGGTTGAGAAACTCTCGTTTAAGAGATTATGAACTCACATGAATATCGGCTGCACCATAATCCTCTGAACTTTCGTCGTCGTCAGCATTGTGTATGGAGAGCTGTTCCACTTTCTTGTATCTGTAAGCACACACACGTGTGCTCTCCGAAGCCTGAGATCCTACAACAGAAATCAAATGGCTACCAACTGCAACATTCAAGTCACATTACATCATGTCAACGTGTGTGGAATCTACTGTACCTTGAGCATGGTTCACAATAGCAAGTACCAACACCAGCAATGCGGTGTCCATGGTACCAGAGTTCAGTCTTCTCGATGCATAGCCTCACCTGAAACATAATATCCTCTTTCACATCTACATAAACTAAACATCTGGAGGATTGTAGTGCAGATGACTGCATCTGATAAGTTAATTGAATAGTTGCCCCAAACTCACAAAAATGTAAGACAGGGATGTGGACTTTCACCGGTGCTTTTCATTATATACATGAATAAATTAATAAATGAATGGAGGAAAACACAACGAGGATATATACCCATCAATAGGAACCTCAAACTCGATGCTATTCTTTTTGCAGACGATTTAGCTCTTCTGGCACTTTCCAAAAATGATTTGCAACGATCAATTTATAATTTACAAAAAATAGCAGCCAAATTTAATATGGAAATATCAATTAACAAAACTAAAATTATGGAATTTCATGGGAAGGACCCCATACAAAGTAAAATCTGTCTCCAGAATAAAATTTTAGAGAGATCTAATCAATTTGAATATCTTGGATATTATCTCTCTATCTGGGATGAAAAGGATATCCCTGAAAAAGTTACTAGTTATAATAAAAGTTTAGGAATTATTAATCAAGTTATGAAACCATCCCTTGTACAAAAAAACACCAGATTATGTTTATATAACACTTTGGCTAGACAGTGTTGACCTATGGTAGTGAAGCATGGACACTAAGAAAACAACATGAAAGCAGAATAACGGCTTGTGAAATGAGATTCATGCGCAGAACAGCGGGTTACACCAGATGGGATCGGAAAAGGAACACCGATATCTTAAAAGAATCGAAGACTACGCCAATTTTTGAATATATTAAACAGTATCAACTAAATTGGAAACACCATCTTGAAAGAATGAGTTCAAATCGGATCCCCAAAGCTGTTTATAATTATATACCAAGAGGACGAAGATCACTGGGCCGTCCTATGAAACGCTGGAGGGAAAATTTTCTATAGGATCGTAACAGGCCTTGGCCTAATACTTGGAAGGAAGAAGAAGAAGTTTTCAGTGGATTAGTGATAGGCATATATCCAGAGAATTTTACGGCATGGTGCATGTAAAACTATCCCCTATCCCTACTGTCTTCCAGACCTTACTTATTTTTAAAAGTTGGTATTCAAGCAAATAGTGATCTGTATGTAACAAAATGGCAGAAGAATTTATTCAAGTCATTAGTAGGAGTTTATGACTTAGATCTGTTTTGGGGCAACTATTCAATTGTTCATAGTTTATCTGGATAATTTTGTTTGGCAGTGAAATTAGTGGAACTTGCATTGAATGCTTGGGAGAGGAAAATATTAACAAGGGAACTCTCAACCAATGCATGCCGAAACCTACCTCGAAATTTCTCTCAGAGAAGCATTGTGATGTACCAAGGTCGTGTCAAATAAAAATGGTTTGCCTTTTTTAACTGCAAGGCACAGAAATCGAAGCCAGAATCCAGCTATGGCAACTAAAAATATGGTGCAGATGGACTCCCTGCATGAATAAGAGGGGAGTGGAGTGAGGTGAAACACGTCATGGACTCAGGCAGTGAGGATTATTCAATCTTAGCCTATAGCTTAAATTAGAAATCTGGTGTTTGATTTCAGTGCTTTGCAGTTAAAAAGGCAGATTATTTTTTGGGCACACCCTTTGTACATCATAGCACTTCTCTAGAAGAGAACCCATGCCAAAAGCTCAAACATAGGAACATGTTCCTAGGAACATGGAATGACAGGACATTATACAATAGTGGGACGCTAGAGGTATTAACTCATGAATTAGAGAAATCACCCTTACATATAGTCGCTTTACAGAAGTTAGATGGCCAGGAGAAGGTAGTCAGGAATCAGGAAGCTTTGCATTATACTATGGAGGTGCAGACAGACCTGAATTTGGAACGGGTTTTTTAGTTAGAAGGAGGATCCTATCCACTATCCGAGATATTAAGTTTGTCAGTGATAGGATATCATACATAATTCTAAAGGGTAAATGGCATGATTTTGTAATTGTAAATGTATTACACATCCAAGTTAACTGTTCACGGGCAGAGGGGAAGAGTTTTAGCGCTAGTGTTGCCGATCTACTGAATCTATGGAAGGGATGTGGAGAAAACTGTACATCCGATCATGTATTGAAATTTTTCAACTTCAAATGTGGGGGGAGAATCTCTAAACATGTGTGAAAGATCTTAACATGGTTGTCAAATTAGTCATTTAAGCACGGAACGCTCAAGCGGTCAGATCATTTAAAATCACAGTATTTGTCATCTCTCTGTTACCAGTCTCACAATAAATCACAAGTGGCAACATGTAATGAGAAGGGCAAGGAAGGGACAGCTCATTCCTAGACGTAACCCCAAAAGTAATAGGGTTGTCAAGTTAGTCATTCTGCCACTGACCGCGCAGAACGACAGATCATTAAAATACATAGTATTTGTCAGCTCTCTACCTGTCAATCAAACAACATAATACAAAGGACAGAAAGTGGCAACATGGTAAGGAATAGAAGGAGAAAGACAGTTTGTTAGTTAACATATTTTCCCCCTGCACAAAACACTTGGATGGATAATACATGCTTCCACAGAAGATAAAGATGACAAGATCAAGGATGAGTTCTATGAAGAATTAGAATGTGTATTTGATAGCCTTTCACGATAGCACATGAAAATTGTCTTAGGAGATTTTAATGCAAAAGTGGGGCAGGAAGATATATTCAAACCAACAATAGGCAAATTCAGTCTTCATGAAGATAGTAACGACAACCGGGTTAGATTAGTCACCTTTGCCACATCAAAAAATCTCATTGTTAAGAGCACATTTCAGCATAAGGATATTCATAAAATACACCTGGACGTCTCCAAATGGCAAAACTAGAAACCAGATAGATCACATATTAGTGGACAAATGCTGGCACATTAGCATAATCGATGTTAGATCAGTTAGAGGTACAGACTGCAATTCGGATCATCATCTGGTCAGGGTGAAAATCAGACAACGCCTATCTCTCATGAGAGGAACAAACACTAAAGATGATTGTGAAAAAAATTTGATTTAAAAAACTTGAAAAATGATGAAATGCGGCAAGAATACAATTAAATTAAAATTGCTAACAGATTTGAAGTACTGAAATCTTCAGATGACAATGTAGCAAACGAAGAAAAAACTGATATAAATAAAGAATGGGAGGCTATAAGAGATACTATTAAATTGTCAGCATCAGAAAGCATTGGTTATTTAAAAAAGAGGCAGAACAAGAAATGGTTTGATGAAGAATGTGCCAACACTATAAACAAAAGAAAGCTAGCAAAAATGAAATGGTTACATGAGCCAAATGAGGTAAATTTAGAGCAATTGGGTAGTGTTAGACAGGAAACCACTAGGTTACTAAAGAGTAAAAAGAGAGAATATTTGAGAGAGAAGATTAATGATCTTGAAATGAATGCCAAAAAATAGGAACATTAGAGAATTATATCAAGGAATTAGGATAGAGAAGAAAGGGTTTCAGGCTAGAACAAACATAATTTGGAATGAAAATGGGGATATGATTGCAGATTCCAGGAGTATATTAAATAGATGGAAAAGTTACTTTAATAAACTATTAAATGTACATACACAACAGGAAATCGATGAGGATAATTTACAGACAGCAGAAATGCTAGTCGCAGAACCAAGTGCATTAGAGGTTGAATTGGCGATAGAAAAATTGAGATGTATAAAGCATCAAGTTCAGATGAGAACTGCAGAACTGATAAAATCAGGGGGAGAAAAATTTATGGACAAGAAACGCCAGTTGCTTAATATGATTTGGGAAAAAGAAGCTCTTCCAGATGAATGGAAAGATTCAATTATCGTACCAATTTATAAGAAAGGAAATAAAACTGATTGCAACAACTATAGGGGCACTCATTACTTTCAACTTCATACAAAATTCTAACAAATATATTAGTAAGCAGACTTACTTCTTATATTGATGACATTCTAGGAGATCATCAATGTGGATTTAGAAGAAACAGGTCTACAACAGATCAGATTTTTAGCTTAAGACAGATTTTAGAAAAGAAAGGGGAATATAATGGTGCTGTACATCAACTATACGTAGACTTCAAAAAGGCATATGATTCAATTAAGAGGGAGAAGTTATATAGTATCCTGCTAGGGTTCGGAATTCCTAAAAAGTTAGACTTATATGAATGTGTCTAAATGGCACAAAGAGTAGGGTGCGTGTAGGCAAACAGTTTTCAGATACTTTTGAAATCCACAATGGGTTGAAGCAAGGAGGTGCACTATCTCCTCTACTATTTAATTTTGTACTAGAGCATGCCATCAAATGTTTAGAGGATGAGGAAGGCCTACAACTCAATGGTATTAATAAACTGTTAGTTTATGCTGATGATGTAGTACTATTGGCCGATAGCGAGAAGATACTAAAGGACAACACGCACACACTACTGAGTAACACTAAGAAATTGGGACTGGAAGTAAATATCAATAAAACAAAATATATGATCACACACAGAAATACATTATATAATGGAAATGGAGAGCTAATGACAAATGAGGGAAATTTTGAGGAAATGGCTGAATTCAAATACCTAGGAACAATAATCACAAACAGGAATGAGATGCACAAGGAAATTAAAACATAGGCTCAATTCTGAAATGCGTGCTATTATGCATTAGAGACTCTTGACTTCCCAACTCCTTTCAAAAAACATTAAACTGAAAATATATAAAACTATTATTCTACCAGTTATATTATATGGATGCAAAACATGGACTCTTACTTTAAGGGAGGAAAGGAGATTACGAGTATTTGAGAATAAAGTTCTTAGGAACATTTTTGGACCAAAGAGAGATGAACAGACAAGTGAATGGAGAAGACTGCATAACAATGAATTCAGTGGTCTTTATAGGAAGCCAGATATAATGAGAACAGTTAAGTCTCGTAGACTGCGATGGACAGGACATGTGACACAAATGGGTAATGAAATACATGCATGGAAGCTTCTTGTAGGAAAACCAGAGGGAAAATGCCCAGTTGGTAGACCAAGAATGAGGTGGGAAAATAACAACTATGATTTGAGGGAAGTAGATTATACAGGGGATGATTGGAAAACATTGGCTCAGGATAGGGATGTATGGAGAGCTTATGTCTGTGTGGCCATGAACCTACAGGTTTGATAGTGCCAGTGAGTTAGTTAGTTAGATAAGGTAATATTCAACACGAATAGTGAAAGAAAGCAAAATCACAATTAAAATATAATCAAACACAATAAACAAAATCTGGACTAAATAAAACAATATGAATGTTTTACGGAGAATTTGTAATGTTGAAAAATATTTTGTGAGAGTGTTTGAGTTTGTGGGTAAGCGATGGTCATGCAGTTATTGGGTGTTGTCAAGGTTAAATGCATTGCTATAACACAAACCCACAAATCACAAATACTGAAGTAAGCTTTAATTGTATTAGTTGGAGATTTAATAAATAAATAATATAGTAATAATAGTATAATACACTAAGATCCACTTTACTCATTATATTTTAGAAATAAAAATAAAACAGTATAAAAGGTAAAATTACTATTGTAGTTAGCAATGTGAAGAATACATAAACGGAGTTTGGGCAGGTTTTTCTCAGGGTTCCTGCTATTTTCCCTTGCCACAAATTTCATTCCTCACTTCTCCATACTCATTCATTTTGTTTCATTTTATGTGCTCCTGTAATGGTACGTTGGGCGTTGTCGGCTGGTATCCTTGTTATTCATGGACATCCAACGTAAGAGGCTTCATTTTATCTCATCCCTTAATCCAGCCTTGAGGTAGACACGAGGCAGCTTAATTATTTACAAAAAAAAACAAAGCTATAGATTTATGAAATTCTGATGATTTTGTATTATTCTACGTTGAATTCCCATCTATGCATAGAATTTTTTTACATACTATTGGTTTTGATGTTTTTGACTTTTTTAAAAATTTTACATAGGCCTAATTCTACAGTGTGATTATAAAGTCTCAGTACATTTTAAAGAAATCGCATACATATCGTATTTCTGTTACAGCCATTCGAAAGATACAAATATGTTCACCATTGAAAAGCGGATAGAGATTGTTGCTGCGCGTTTAAGAGTCCAGTCGTACGAGGAAGTTAGAGACAGATTCCAAAGGAAACCATCACGGGAGATGTGTATCTTGATATGTTGTAACTTTTCTTACAGCCACAGTTACAGCAAGACGGTATCATTGATACAGTGGTGTTGCAACAAGATGGAGCACCACCACACTTTGCTCTGGCTATACGCGGGTATCTCAATGACAGCTATCCCAAAAGGTGGATTGGAAGGGCATCTCCTCGTATCTGAGCACCTCGTTCGCCAGACCTCGCACCCCTGTACTTTTTGCTTGGGGGTTCATCAAGCAACAGGTGTACAGAACCAAGTTTTCTAATCTGCAAGTGCTGAAAGAACGCATATGCCAGGTGAGTGAAATGATTACAGAGGATATGTTGGTGCATGTTTTCCGGGCGACGGTGCGTCGGGGAAACATGTTTTGAGATAGATGGAGGTTATGTTGAACACTAACTTGATAGTAGAAACTACCTTATAATTTTAGTTTTCTTTGCGCTATGTTATCCACAAAATGTACTGGGACTTTATAATCACACTGTAATGAAAGTTAAATATTTCATGTGAAGCAATGCAAATTCTTCTGTGGACATGTGATTGGTTACGAGGTGATATATCATGGCAGTTTTCTATGATTGGTTCATAGTTATTTGTGTAGAGGAGATCATGGGATTGAGTAATAGTTCACTTAGATACCAGAATTAGTGCAGGATGGTGTGCAGTGGTTTCAATCTTAGAAGATTAAGTGACTGCATTTTTAATCAATGACATGTTGAAATCCTATATCAGCTCATTTTTTATTTTAAAGCAGGCGTGTCCAACCTTTTTTTGGAAAAGGGCTACTGTCATTAAGGTGAAATGGTTTGCGGGCCATATGATCCGATTTTTTTTACTGTATTAAATAGGATCTAAGATAGCCAATTAATTTAAATTTGAAGTAGCTAATATATTATGTTTTTATTAAAATATTAATCTTATAATAGTTAAGGTATTTTTAAAATAAAATATTTTTCATCATCATCATCATCATCATCATCATCATCATCATTGTACATTCACGAATTTAGGCCATTTGTTGACCCGTTTCAGCCTCAAGAGAAACACCATCCAAAAGTCTTTTGAGTGGACGTCCTGGTCTTCTTCTTCCTGCAGGTTGATATCTTAACATTTGTTTGGGTATTGGATTTTTTCGTGTTGAGACTTGAAAGTAGTTTTGAAGTTCCTTAGGACAGGTTACTGGCCCGACGCTAAGTAGTCCAGTGGTAGGGCTGCTACCTTTTAGTCTCTGGACAGATACTAGGATACTGCATTTACTCAGTACCCGATGGAATGGTTATACTGCCGTGAATCGGTCCTCAGAGCCTCGTTTGTAAAAACGGGTTGTACCATGAGAAGGTGAGGATGAGAATTGGGTAGGAGAGGTTATACACATGTCACTACCCCTTACCTATAACCTAATTCTAAAATCTAAATTGAACAATATAATGCGGTAGGTAGGATCATAAATAAAAATGTGGGCTGGGAGTTTCTTAAAATGGATGTGATTTCTCCATGTTTTGAGTAAGAGGATGAGTAGGATGGACTTTTGCAAACACATGTGTTGGAAACAGAAAAAGTCTTGCTCTTTAAATTTTATCTTTACCAAATAGAATTACATACTTCATATATTATATTAGACTATAATAATAAGTAAAAGGTTCGCCCGAGTGGGCATTGATTATATTTAATATTTGCTATATTCGTTCAGTATTTTTGTGTTCTTTGGGCACTTCTGTATGTGGTACCGTTCGCATCTGTGACCACACAAAGCACATATACATTTTTCGTTTGGGTCGTGGTACTTCTTGTTTTCACACACTTTGTGATGAAAACCGTGCACTGCATAACGTGTCACAACATGTCGCTGCTCCTGGTTAGCTTTTGTCCAGTTCCTCTCTATCATGGCTCCCGTAGCATAGAAATCAAGGTCTATCTCCCTCTTCTTCAATTTGCTTCGGTGTACGAGTTCTGTGTAGGGGCCGGTAGTTGGTAGAAGTGTTTCATCCTCAGATCTTTTGCATAGAACGACTCTCTTGCAAGTTCATATACAAGTCTCGACGGGGTTGTTTTCCCCACCCTTAGAACCACTTTAAGGAAACGTGCCTTAACCTTCTCTATCCTTTCGAGATCGCTAAGTGACAGTTTCTCCCATATAATGTCTATGCTGTATGTTATGATTGGAGATATCGTTGTATCGAATAATGTCATGGCTGTGGGTAGTGACAGTCGGGCTAGATTTTTTATGCTGTAGATTGCTCTTGTGGCTGTTGCTGTTTTCTCTTGTATATGTTGGTTGAATGATCATAATATTGTTTGGAGTGTCATGCCTAGGTATGTGAATTTGTTAACTGTCTTTAATGGTTCGTCATTCAGCATTAGGAGTTATTAGACTATAACTTACAAATATTGCAGGCTGCATTTGATGGCATTGAGGGCCGCAAACAGCCAGCAGGTTGGACACACCTGTTTTAAAGCACGAGGGAGAGCTACAACATCTATCCTCCAAACTACTAAGGTAAGATGCAGATTAGTTTTGGTTAAATTAGATGAGGTTATGTTATATTGGATTTTAATTATAATTATGGATTCGTTTCCTTCACATTTTTAAAATAATGGCTAAAATCTATCTTTTCTGTAAAAAAAAAGTCTGAAAATCAAGATTTTTTGTTCTGAAGAATTACTTTATGTTTTAAGATAGATTTAGGTCGGTATTCAAGAACCAAACTTTCTGCGAAGACAAACTTGCAGCCCGTCATTCCATGGTTAATTATGTGGGCCATGCAGAACCTACTCTATTCAACATAATGTGCTAACAAGACATTTATTTTTTAAAATATTCTGGGAACAATTGAAAGATAAGAGCTTTAGCTTACGGAAGACAGGATGGCATGGCCTTAGAGAGCTTGGTTCTTGAATACTGGCCTTATACTGCAACCACTGATTCTCCGGCCATGATGTTTTCTTGACAGTGTTGCCAATATGGATGTTCAGTGGAAGTAGCCACTTTATGTATGCGGTTAGCAGACATACAGCTGATAACATCTCAACAATTTCAAACCTTACTAGCACGCTATAGCTGTGTCAAGAGCAGTGATTGGTTGTGGCAGACATCTACTCACACACAACCATTTCTTTATTGGCAGTAGAGGTCAAATTCTCACTTTACCCCTCGTATAACAGAAACTTCAGAGCCAGAGATATGGTGGCTGGGATATAGTCTTACAAATTCAAGGCTAACAAAAATCGGCTGTGGTCCAGAAATGGGTGCACACAATTTTCTATTTAACATTCTTATGCCACTGATGCACTAAACACTTTTCAACCATTTATAATAACGTTTCGTACTATTTTAAAAATTTGGAACCATTTTATAAAAATGTCTTACAATTTTTAAATATTTATAAATTACACGAATATTGTACATCGGGTTCTAGAGATGCAGAAATGCTTCATGTAACATCCGCTAGGTGGCTCTCAAATCGGAGTTACCAATATTTGAAAATAATTCCAAACCATATTTAGCATTAGTGTACATAAAATTAGTTTATTAAATAACATGCATGTAAATTGTTTTGTTAGGTCAGGAAATAGGAAGTTGGTTTACGTCCATTTTTTTTAGCATTTGGGAATAAATAATGTGCATGTAAATTGTTTTGTTAGGTTAGGAAACATCCATTTTTTTTAGCATTTGGGAATTTATTCCCAAAGTTGGTAATGCCGACTTCAGAGCCATCTACCGGAAGCTACATTAACCATTACAGCAACTCCTGCATACACACTGCGATTCTGTGGAACTTCGAAGAATTCGTGTGCACCCATTTCTGGACCTTATCCCAAAAATTTATTAACCTAAACCTGAACTATTCAGCGACTTCTTGGTAATAACCTCCGTATCTATTATTGGCTAAATTGAAAAACAGCCAAATAAATTTTTTGCAAAATGTGCATATGTACTATTTCTTTCTAAAGTTATTGTAATAATTAATAGCATGTGTTTACAGAATGCAGCTTTAACAGGTTAAAAAATTAATACATATAACAAACCAAGTAATGGTGAAAAAGCCAATATTGTTCTTTTAGGGGCATCTATACATTTCTCTACGTAAATACTTTTGATTACAAAAAAAAACTGATAAACACTGCTGCAGCAGCAGTCACAAAAACTAAAAGCAAAAGTACCTTATTTGGTAACAATACACTGATTTTAATTGTTTATTGGATATGCAATAAAAAGGTACAAAGAACTTTTAATTTAATTCGATATTTTATAAATTGGTGGGGAAAAGTCACCGTGTCTTTTCTTAAGTGTAAAAACGTAAAGAAAATCTCGCAATTTTTATCAGGAAGATAATAAAATAGCGTATCAATGTATTAATGAAAACTGTAAAAGGTATGACGAGATCGAACAAATAATCCTAGTCCAAATATTGAATACAATGATATAAGAGCTAAAATGTAAACAGAGATAAAGAATAACAAGAGCTGTCACTTCAGCATTAGTAGACCACATTACCTGCCATGGCATGGTTACAAAGTAGGCTATGTTAAATAAACTGAATTTTTAGGTAAAAAGATATGCTTATAAACGTGCATAAATTGAAAGACACATTCCCCAATATCAAGATTGTTGCTGTTTTCATGCCATAATGTAATTACTGACTTAAACTACATAAAAATGAGAAAAACTTACTATGAGTTTTTCACAGTATCTGCATGATCTTCAAACAATCTAATATGTTCTTGTCCTAGCTGCATTCGTAATTAATATAATGTTTCAACTTAAATGAACACTTCACAAAATTAAATTAAATTGCACTCTCTCCAAAAACAGTCTTATACCTCAATAAACTTGGTAGACTAAAGTCCTGTCGAAATAAATCCCTCCCCCATTAAACAAGATAAAATGAACCCTTCCAATGTACGGAGCCGTCGGACAGGTCACGTGATGTCTGCATCGGTAGACTTCACTGCCTTCTAAACTTAACGCTTTCACACAGATGTCTGTATACTTTCATGCCAAAATATGAATGAAATGAAGTTAAATATAGGAAGCCTGTACGTAACTTAACAGGTTAACCAACATCCCGTAAATATTTTCCCTGTCTTCTTAAAATAAAACAAATTTAATAAAAAATAGATTAGGTTTTTTAATTACCATATGTACTCACTCGCTCTATCGAACCCATACGTTCGTCGCCGCGCAGACATAATCTCTCCATACATCCCTATCCTGAGCTGTTTTCCAACATCCTCTGTATAATCTGCTTCTCTCAAATCAAGGATAATGCTATTCTACCACCTCATTCTTGGTCCACCAACTGGGCGTTTTCCTACCATAAGTTTCCATGCACATCTTTCATCCCTTACGTGCCACAATGTCCTGCCCATCACAGCCTATGAGATTTAACTGTTATTATATTTGGCTTCCTATACATATTATGTAGTTTTCTCCATTTACCTGTCTGTTCATCTCTTTTTGGCCCAAACATTTTCCAAATAACTTTATTTTCAATTACCATAGGCACAATTTTTTTTTGCACACCAAGATTTTTTACATGTCTGGCTCAGTTGTCATTGTAGCTTTTATCATTATCTACATTTCAATTATTTAAACACATAACACTATCAAACACAGAAGTTCATGACTGCAAGGACATAAGTTCTCCATGCATTCCCATCCTGAGCAATGTTTTCCATTTTATAATTCAGTCAATCAAAGTTCCCATCATTCCTGCATTGAACATAGGGCTCTCATAAAATGTCTCCATATGACTATTCCTGTCCAGCTCCTTTATCACATTCCAAGTCCTCCCCATCTTTTATAGTTCAGACCCTCAAATCACGCTTAATGTTATTCTCTTACCTCATTCTTACTGGTAATTTTCCTGTAAGTAAAGTTTCCATGCACCTCTTTCATTTTACATTCATGACACATGTTCTGCCCATTGCAGTTTACAAGACTTATTAATACATCTGATATCCCATAAAGATCATGTGTAGCCTCTATTCAGTTGTTTGTTCGGTTCTCTCTTTAGCCCTAAAAATTTCTTAAAAAATTTATTCTCATATACTAATACGATAAGTTACCGTGGCCACCATTTGACGTAGTGGGAGGGGAGTGCAGTGAAATGGTGTATTGACATGTACTTTTCTAAGAATTATATCAGTGCTGTAGGGGTACAGATCCATTGGTCCGAATATACATACATATCTTTAACATTCTTTGAGAGAGGCTGGGAAGACAAGAATCCCAGTAATGCATAATAGCATGTATTTCCAGACTTCAGCTGATATTTCATTCCTTCCTTCACCTCATTTCTATTTATCTTTATTGTTCCTAAGAATTTGAGTGCAGCCACTTCTTCAAAATTTTAATTAAATAACGTATTTCTATCAATGTTCATATTATTCGTTTTTAAACATCTTAATGATGGACAAATTATATTTGAATAGAAAAATATACGCCTAGACTGGGGTTTGAACCCAGGACCTTTGACTCTCTATGTCATTGCTCTATCCAAGTGAGCTACCTAGGCCTCCAATCTACATGCATATTTTTCTCTTATACATAGTTAATTCCCTAACCCCAAATGCTATGAGCCGTTGCTACAATTTTTGCAAATGGCGGTTTCTTTATTAAGAAGACTTTTTATTGGGAATTTAAACATTAATTATAAAGCCAGTAGTGCTTCTTTCAATGTTCATATTATTCGTTTTTAAACATCTTAATGATGGACAAATTATATTTGAAAAGAAAAATATACACCTAGACTGGGGTTTGAACCCAGGACCTTTGACTCTCTATGTCATTGCTCTATCCAAGTGAGCTACCTAGGCCTCCAATCTAAATGCGTATTTTTGCAAAAATCATAGCAAGGGCTCGTAGCATTTGGGGTTACGGAATTAACTATGTATAAGAGAAAAATATGCATTTAGATTGGAGGCCTAGGTAGCTCACTTGGATAGAGCAATGACATAGAGAGTCAAAGGTCCTGGGTTCAAACCCCAGTCTTGGTGTATATTTTTCTTTTCAAATATAACATAGATAGATAGATATAACATATTTCTATGTATGACCACATATTTAATTTTATTGATAGCACCAATTTCTTAGTGTTATTTAATAGAATGGGTATATTGGCTTTTAACATTTCCTTGCTACTCTCTAATATAAAACATAATCAGCATATATACTAACAGCTTATTAATGCCACTTGGTTGTGTGTTTTATCATATAAAGATTAGATAGCATGCTCTAATACAAAATTGAATAGCAGAGGAGACAGTACATCTCCTTGCTTTAACCCATTGTGAATTCCAAAAGTATCTTAAAAGTTTCTCTACCCACACCCTACTCTTTGTCATGTAGACACATTTGAATAAATCAAACTTTTTAATTCTGAAATCCATCAGAATATTAAATAACTTCTTTCTCTTATTTGAATCCTACGCTTTTAAGCCAACATTATAGTTGATGTACAGTGCAGTATCATATTCCCATTTATTTTCTGAAATCTGTCTTATACTAGAAATATGATCTATTTCTTCTAAATTCATATGGTTGATCACATAAATGATGATGTCAACATATAATTCTCGATACTAATACACCCCTGTAGTTATTGCAATCAGTTTTATTTCCTTTCTTATAGATTCATATGAAAAATTTCATTCATTTTTGGAAGAACATTTTTTCCCCAAATCATACAAAGTATCTAATGTATCTTGACCATCAATTTTTCTCCCCCTGTTTTAATCAGTTTTGATGTGATCCCATCTGAAGCTGATGCTTTATACATCTAGAATTTTCTATCACCATTTCAACCTCTTTGTGCCTTGCTGTGAATCATCCACTTAAATATCCTGATCTGCATATACAGTTAATAGCTGATTTAAACTCGTTTTCCAACAACTTAATATAATTCTGTAATCTGCAATCACATCCCCAATTTCATTTGTTCTAGCCTGAAACTATTTTCTTTCAATTCCAATTCCTTGATGTTTCTATTTTGTGTGTTCATTAATCTTCTCTCTCAAATATTTCCTCTTTTTACTCTTTGATAACTTCATGGTTTTCCATGTGATATTATCCAATTTTTCTAAATTTATTTGGCTCATGTGTCCAATTCATTTTTGCTAGCTTTCTTTTCTTACAATGTCAACATATTTCTCATCAAACTACTTCTTATTTTATCTCTTTTTTATTTAACCTACAATTTCTAATACTACAATTTAATAGTAACTCTTAAGATGTCCCATTCTCGGTTTCTTCCTTCCCTAGTTTTCCACCTCTCAGTTGCATTCTTTTTATTGGTCAATAGTATGTATACGAGGATTTCAAATAGAGAGAAATTTATGTCTACTCCTGGATTAACTGAGTAGCATAATTGGTTAGTTCACCAGTGCATAAAGCTGAATATCTTGGGTTCAAATCCCAGTTCAAACATACTTTTTTTAAAATTATTTGACCTCCCTTATTGTCATGGTGTCCATTGTACAAAATTTGTCCCATACATACCTCTTCTTCTCTCAGTTCTTGTAAGAGCCTATTTTATGCTTCAATGGAGGGCAGTAACAGTTGGGTTCTCAGATCCTCTATGTAGAATTGAAGAGCTTATTTCCAAAGTGTCTTAAATCCAAAATTCGTGATTTTCGATATTTTTATGTGACAAAAGTCTTTATTCCGTTAGGTATCAATTTTAACACGTTATGTTCCTAAGTGTCTTATATCCCCTGTTAAAACAGTTTGAAAATCGTGTTTATTTCCAAAGTGTCTTATATCCCAGCTGTTTTTATTTCCAATATGTCTTATATCCATTTGACCAATCTGCTGATTCAGTACAAAGCACGTGACTCATCATGGGGGCTGCTATGGCACTCCTTGTTACATGTCGATGAACGACAGTCAGCTGTGATTTTCTGTGGTGTTTTCTTTTTTGGTTTATTTGTCAGTGAAAAACAAATGGCTAGTTGTGAAGAAGACATAGCAAGTCATTTAGGACGGACAGCGAGAAAACGAGCACTAGTACCTTCAGAGTGGGCTAAAAACAAAGATAAATGCCATAAATACGCTAGTGATGGTAGTATACCGAAAGTGGCATGTAATCACAATGATGGATTTTGTAAAACTTCTGAGCTTTCAACTGCAGACTGTTTCCATTCAATATTTTTATAACAACAAAACTAAGGTAGAACAATATTCATTTTTTAAGTTAGGTATTATTAAATTAATATTAAGAAGCTAAAGCTGTTACTATGATTGAAATAAGTAAAGTAAAGGAAGGATTTATGCTTGCATGGGAAGAAAGCCTGAATTAGCTCAATGGATAGAGCACCAGAACGGAAAGCTGAAGGTTCAGGGTTCAATTCCTGGTTCAGGCATAAATTTTTCTCTTTACAATTTGATTACAAGTTAGGTATTACTTATTTTAGGAATTCTCACTATGAGGTATATTCATTAAGGTAGAATATGTTTATCACTCACCTCATATTGTTCTTCTTATTTGATAAAAGTCAAACTATAAAGTTCACTATGGAAAAAGGAAATCAATGGAGAAATACCATTTTTAGATCTCAACTTAAAAAGGAATGAAGAAAATAAGATAGAATTTGGAATTTACAGAAAGAAGACACATATAGATAACTACATAAAAGCTTTAGGTTTCAATCACATAGCTCACAAAGAAGCAGTTTTCAATAGTTGACACATAGATTAGTGAACATACCAATGAACAAAGAAAATTATGAAAAAGAAAAAGAACACATAATCAATGTAGCCACGAAAAATGGTTTTGCTATAAAAATGATACTCAAAAAAATAAACAAGTTCAAAAGACAAAAATTTATTAATCAAAGCACTCTTCTAAAAGTTAAAGAAGATAATGTAAAATTTAGAAAATTCACATATCATCCATTAAAACACCACAAGTTTCAAAATTTTTTTAAAGATTTCAACATAAGGTTAGCACCCAAAAATGACTACAGCATCAGTAGACTGATTAGACCTAATAAGAATGAGAAAATTAAAGAAGAAAACAAATCAGGGATTTATCAAATTAAATGTGAAGAATGTGAGAAATTCTACATAGGAAAAACTAAAAGAAATTTGAAAACTAGAGTTAAAGAACATCTCAGGAATGTCAAGAAAGGGGAAGTAGAAAAATCTGCAGTGGCTGCCCATGCATGGTCTGAAAAACATCTTATCGAGAAAGAAGCAAAATTATTAAAACAAATAGAAAAACCAAAAGAACTTACTGTTTGGGAAAAGATCTACATTCAAAAGAGCGAAAAGAAGAAATTAATGAACTTTGAAATTCCCGGTGAGAATGACCTGGTTTCGAGGTTTTTCAGTCAGCCAATGGAAGGAGAGAAGGACAACTCTTCAAGACGACAGAACAACGGTCGTGATGATACTGAGGATGGAACAGAAACTATGTTCCGAAACTAGTTTATAATCAAATAAGAAGAACAATATGAGGTGAGTGATAAACATATTCTACCTTAAGTTAGGTATTATCCGGCACCATCATGCAATGTCATTCTGGTAAGAAGTATTTTCAAATAGTGCAGCAGATGCAGTAAATGACTCTTCCGATAATGAACTGTGAAATATTGTGATACCTTCATGTAAGCAACATCTTTTTTTTCCCCCCGTTTACACTGTTTTTTCTTCTTGTTTTACCTTTTTTGTTAGCTTTATTTTATTTTTACATATAGACACATGGACAGGACACACACCCAGACCCAAGGTGGAGATTTAAAATCCCCTACCCCGCCGGAAATCGAACCCGGGTCGCTAGAGTGGAAGGTAGGGACTCTGCCGACGGTCTATTTCGAAACTTAATAAATTGCATACTTTATTGAGTATTAGATATTACTTTCTCCTACTAAAACTTTCCTTAAACTATGTTTACTTCCAAAACGTCTTAACTCCAAGTCATGTGACATTGTTACTACCACTTGTAACGGTGGAGGACTTTTTAGAGTATATGACAATATTGCCAATGTAGTTACAAATAAACATAACTTATAATGAAAACTCCATTTAAAAATTAAATACCTTAAAATAAAAATTGCGATTTCTGCAGTTTGGTATTTTATGGATTTAAGACACTTTGGAAATAAGCTTTTCAATTACTCTCTTGAGAACAAATACATTAAGCATGATGGAGGGTACTTGGAGAGACAGACAGATACAGATGAGATATAATTTGTACAATAAGCATATGATAGTATGTAATTTGCATGCTTCAGGATTTCTACTCTCATCAGATTATTTCCAATTAACTGTTTTACTTCAGCTGACCACATAACTTAGGTAATGTGCATTTGTGTCGTAATTCATTTCACACCCTATTCTCATCCTGACCATATACAAATAATGGTTAATAGTGAAATATTGAAGAAGATAATGGAAAATAACGCAGGAGGAAAAAATAATTGTGGAAAGATATACAGATAAATTGAGAGAGTTCAGGAAGATACAAAAATACTTATATAAGAAACTGGTTGATAGATGTTGCCAGGGTAAATGGTCTGGAAAAGGATTCTTATGGAGGTCATGATCCAAGGAGATTTTAAGTGGAAGATCTCGAAAAGAAAACGTTAGAGGAAAAATCAAACAAATATCTGCAAACTTTTCACATGACAGTTATTTAACTTCCATCATCTGCAAGAAACAAATATCACATGCTCCAGAAGAGCATATTTTCCAAAGTAGTAATTATAATTATGAAAATGCAATAGGAAGTAACATTATGATGTTCTATTGATTTATTATTAATTTAATACTTCTCACTGAAGGACAAATTATATTTGAAGAGAAAAATACATGCACTCTGGGGTTTGAGCCCAGGACCTTTGGCATTCTATGCCAATGTTCTACCAACTGAGCTACCTGAGCCTACAATCTAAATGCAAATTTTTTCTTATAGATTGTTAATTCCCAAGAGCCAAATTCTTTAAGAAGCAGCAATTTGTCTGATCGAGAAACAGTTCGTAACATTTTGGTACTCAGGAATTAACAACATATAAGAGAAAAATATGTATTTAGATTGGAGCAAACAGGTAGATCAGCTGGTAAAGCATTGACATAGAAAGTCAAAGGTTCTGGGTTCAAACCCCCATCTGAGCGCATATTTTTCTCTTCAATTACAATTTGTTCTTATGAGATTCTATTTAATAAATGAGTTGGGTCAGAAATCGGCCGCGGTGGACTAGTGGTTATGCTCCTTGCCTCTGGTCCCAAATTCAAACCTGGCTGGGGTCGATGGATTTTTTTTAGGATGGAAAAATCCAAAGAGCAAGTCCTCCGGGAGGGACTTTAAGCCATGGTTCCAGAGTCTGAAGATTTTCAGACTCGTAAAAAATCCTTAAGCCTGAATGAAAAAGGCCTCTAAGCAAAATTCACCAAATTTTCCTGTCCTAGTATTTCCTTGGTTTCCTAGATGTCAGTATGAGGCAGAACGCTGACCATGGACAACTCAAAATGACATTTATATGAAAACAGGTGTAACTAAATTAGTTTTGTATTGTAAGCCCATGTTTTCTCTTTACAGAGATTTAGGCGCTCTCACCCTACAGGGAAGAATTTGAACCATACTAATTTAGTTACACTTGTTTTCGTATAGATGTAATTTTGAGTGGTCCGTGGTCAGCGTTCCGCTTCATACTGACATCTAGGAAACCAAGGTAGTACTAGGACAGGAAAATTCAGTAAATTTTGCTTAGAGGCCTTTTCATTCAGGCTTAAGAATTTTTTACGAGCCTGAAAATCTTCAGACTTGGGACCCACGGCTTAAAGTCCCTCCCGGAGGACTTGCTCCTTGGATTTTTCTGTCCTAAAAATCCATCGACCCTGGCCGGGTTTGAACCCGCGACCAGAGGCAAGGAGCATAACCACTAGTCCACCGCGGCCAACACTAAATTAGTATGGTTCAAATTCTTCCCTATATGGGGAGAACGCCTAAATCTCTGTTAAGGGAAACATGTGCTTACAAGATTACAAGAAGAAGTTGGGTCTGCCTTCATATTACAAGAAACAACGAAATACGAGGTAAGATGAAGGCAGACCCAACTTATTTGTTAGTAGTAGTAGTAGTAATAATAATAATAATAATAATAATACTAAATGGAAACAGCATTTCGGCTTACTCACAACACATAATAAAAAATGTATATCTTTACATACAAAATTACGACACTATAACACTGTAATTAAACCAGAGTGCCTCTATGGAGCAGAAACATTAATTTTGAACAGAAAAAAAGATATCGAAAATATAGTGAAAAAAGAATACAAAATTATAAGAAAAGTTTTAGGTCCACAAGTCATAGATGAAGCATTTAGACTCAGAAGTAAAAAGGAAATAAAAATATATACAGACATTCATAGTGATAAAAAACGAAGGTTAAAATTTTATGGCCATATTAAACGAATGGACTCAATAGGCTTACAAAACAGATAATGAAATTCTACGAAAACAGAAGTAAAGCTCTAGTGGATACTATGAAGTGGATTGATGAAGTCAAAAAGGACTTAAAATTGGCAGGAATTACTAAAGAAGATATCCCAAACAGAGATATATTTAGAATTAAGGTGAATAAGTGGCAAGTTGACCAAGAGGACAAACCGAAGAAAAAAACTGGAACAACTTGGACAGATGAGAGAAAACAAGCTCATAGCAAAAGAATGAAAGAAATTTGGGCTCAAAGGAAACGCCTCTAAGTACTTTGCGTAGTCCTACATGGGCTCATCCGCAATTTAAAAAAAATACTAGTACTAATTATCATATACAACAATTATAATAAAATTACTTATTTTAGGAATTCTCACTATGAGGTATATTCATTAAGGTAGAATATGTTTATCACTCACCTCATATTGTTCTTCTTATTTGATTATAGACTAGTTTCGGAACATAGTTTCTGTTCCATCCTCAGTAACATCACGACCGTTGTTCTGTCGTCTTGAAGAGTTGTCCTTCTCTCCTTCCATTGGCTGACTGAAAAACCTCGAAACCAGGTCATTCTCACCGGGAATTTCAAAGTTCATTAATGAACTTTGAAATTCCCGGTGAGAATGACCTGGTTTCGAGGTTTTTCAGTCAGCCAATGGAAGGAGAGAAGGACAACTCTTCAAGACGACAGAACAACGGTCGTGATGTTACTGAGGATGGAACAGAAACTATGTTCCGAAACTAGTCTATAATCAAATAAGAAGAACAATATGAGGTGAGTGATAAACATATTCTACCTTAATAATAAAATTAATTTGAAATACCAACTCCACTAACCAAATGAACATCTATTACAAATAAAACTGGTGAACTAGTGGTTACTATGCATATAGCTGGTTTCAATGTTTTAAAGGCACAGAAATCCTAAATACAACTTCTCTGGAAGGGAAGTAAAGCTTGAGTACTGTGTCAACCTCAAATTTGGAATAGAGGCCTCCGAGAAAAGTTGATCACTCTTTCATACCAAGATCTCAATTGCAATGCTAAAGACCCGAGTTGTTATATAGTTCACAAAAATTGAATAAAAAATATACACCGTATCTCATATCACATTAGCCTCAAAATAAGCTGTACCCAAATATAAGCGCATGTGAGTGTGTTTTAATGCTAGTAAAGTAAAGTGATCCCACAACAGACCCGGAGGCCCTTGGGGTAGTAGGAGGTTAAGGCTCCCACTTTTTCTAGACAATCGGCACTTTATGTCAGCCCTGCGTGACGGCCACCTTTACCCCCAGAACAAGCGCCTGGTACTCATTTCCGTTAGAGGCTGAGCCGACCTCAAGGCGATAGTGCCGCCAGAGGGTTTGGGTCAGTTTAAAAATCCTGACCCCAACGGGACTTGAACCCTCGACCCTCTGGCTTGTAGCCCAATGCCTTAACCATTATGCTACGGCTACCCAGCTCATTTCTTCTGTTTTGGATTCTACGCTGGTCAGAAGATGGCATTAAAGTGGTCTATTTTTCCAATTTATGCATAACTTCAGAAAACCAATTTATGTAGATGATGTATTCTTGTATTGTGCAAAGTGAGGAATGTACGTTAATATGTTTGTGTAGTATGAATTGTTAACAATTAAATTAATCGTGAATTCTTCTCACCTCATACTTCTATGTTTTTTTAAACACAGTACTGCAGTATCAGCGACCATCGTCACCATTGTGTTTCGTGAAAACAGCTGAGGATGGTGACGATGATCGCTGATACTGCAGTGAAGTGTTTAAAAAAATAGAAGTATGAGGTAAGAAGAATTCACGATTAATTTAATTCTTATTAATAAAACCTCATAATGTTAAAAATTCCCAAATTTATTATATTAAATAAAAGTATGAATTGTGTTGTATGAGAGGTGATGATGATGTAAGAGAAGGGAGAATGTGAAACTCAGTGCCAGCACATAGCATACTCCTGTTGAAAAGCACCAAGGGGGCCGCCAAGCTTAATGTCCTCATCCAATGGACAACATATTTAGCATAAGAATAAGCTGCACTGGACTCAGGGAAGAAAATTGCAATAAACATTTTGTTGTATCCAGGGGGCAAACAGTAGCATAGTTGATTAAGGTAATACAATACAATAGAAGGTTGGGAGTTCAAGTCCCGGTGGGGTAAGGACTTTTAAACTAGCCTAAACCCTCTGGCAGCACCATGCCCTGGGTTGACTGAGCCAGTAATGGGAATGAGCGTCAGACACTTGTTCTGGGGGTAAAGGCAGGCAACATGCAGAGCTGACAACCCAGCTAATGTCAATAAAACTAGAAAGGTAGGGGCCTTAACCTCCTACAACCCCTAGGTCACCTAATGCCTGTAGTGGGATCACTTTACCTTTACATCTATGTAAACCTTTTACTGAATCAGAAGCAAATTAAATAATACACACAAAAATACCAGTCAAAAATGTACTCTTCACACAGATAAAGATATTGGTAAAAAATTCAAGAAGTTCACATACCACCCTTCAGTATTTGACAAGTTTAAAAAAAATCTTCAACAAATTCAACATTAAATTAGCACCGAAAAATGATTACAGTTTAGGTAATTTAATAAAAACCAACAAAAATGAAAAGATTGAAGACTGCAAAAAATTGGGAATTTATCAAATAAATTGTAAAGATTGTGAAAAGATATACATAGGATAAACAAAAAGGAATCTAAATACAATATTAAAGGAACACCTCAGAAATGTTAAAAATAGAGAAACAGAAAAAATCTGCAATAGCTACAAATGCTTGGTCAGAAAAACATAGAATAGAAACCAAAACAAAATTACTTAAACAATTGGAAAAACCGAAGGAACTCACAATTTGGGAAAAAATTTACATATGCAAGAATAAAAACACAACTATGAATTTTGAAATACCCGGTGATAAGGAGAGGGGATTGATTTGGAAGTTCATCGGTCAGTCATCAGATGGCGCGGAGGTCAGTCTGCAGGAGAGGAGGGCATTGGACATCAGTTGTGAATGTAATACAGCATTGAGAATGTCACAAATGAAGTGAAGAAACTCGAGTCTGCTTGGGAGTTAAGAAGTATGAGGTGAGTCAAGAAACAACTAAACAATAAAAAAATGCCAGTTTCAGTTAAGTTGCTAGCTGTATTGTTGCAAATGAGTATAATTTGAAAAAGTTTTCTCATGGAATTTCAGCCAGTATGGGATTGATGCCCACCCAGCATCATGAGGAAATTCGGTAGCCATAATAAGTAACAGCTCCAGATGGAGAAAACTAGCTATAGAGGCTTGGGGGACTTGACATGCTGACCACACATCACCTCTACACTGGCTGGATGATTCTCTACCTCTGTCAGTAACACATGTGGATGTGAAGCCAGCTGGTAGGCCAAGGGCCCTCTAGGATTGTCGTGCCATGTTTTTAAAGTTTAGTTTTTAAGGGTCGTATCTATGAACGCATTAGACCGTAAAAGTCGTTCTCTGCTGAGAAAGTTGCAACCAAGCACGTTTTTGCATACTCAAAAGTCTGTTCATGTGATAATAATTGTCGAAATCCCTAAGCTACCTGGCGAGGTGACTTTGCAGAGAACAAATCGTGAGCAACCCGATGGGAACCGATGTACTTTGTAACCTTGCTGCTTTATCCAAGATGTCGGACCTTGAAGACTTT
Organism: Diploptera punctata; assembly: GCA_030220185.1. NCBI lineage: Eukaryota > Metazoa > Arthropoda > Insecta > Blattodea > Blaberidae > Diploptera > Diploptera punctata. The sequence continues at coordinate 2,680,830 of JASPKZ010007290.1, read as the reverse complement.
GATCATGTTTTCAGTATACGCGGAGAAGAGGAATTTGATAGAGTCTACCAAAGAATTCAACAGGAAGAACAGGAGAATCAGCGTAATATTGCGCGATGCAGACGTCGTCGTATATGGTTTTATTTGTGGGACACAAGCGTAAATGCGTTCCTCTAGCAGACAAAAATAACAGAAGTGGTTTTATCGCTGAGAATTCTGGGTAATTTCTTGCCAATATTACGAAAAGAACTACTTTCATGCATAACCAGTCAGCGACTCGCTAATTCAAACTTTGCACGTTCTCATGGAAAACTCAGCTTACCAGAGACTAATGTATTTGCATGCGGCCCTAAAGATATGTAAACAGCTAGATAGCATATATGTACATCAGTTAGGAAAAACCGGGTAAGTCAACTTTTGGTCGCAAATGAGTTATTAACATCTCCCGATAGCTTTTGGTCCGATGCACATTCAGTAAAAACGAGTAAGTCGTCAAGCAAATAGTAACGGTGTTATTAAGCATTGAATTTTCAATGTATGCACTCTTTGATGTAAGTCATTGAACTAGTTTTTGCTCTCCTGTAAAAAACCACTTTGAAGACTTACCCAGTTTTTCCTAAATTATGTAGATATAAGCCACAACCTTCTTGCAGTTGAAAGTTGGACCAAAATTACAGCTTATTTTTGGGCCAATATGGTATGTTGTTGTTTTCAAATGCTGGGCCTTGGCACCGAAGCCATTAGCGTTCTTGCTCTCCAATATTTCTCTATGGTGGATCCAACAGGTAATACTTCACAGGTTTGTAGGTGTTCTTCATTCATTTCTTCGTCTTTATTGCATAGAGGACAAGGTATTACAATTTCTCACCTGGATATATTTAATAAAGAATCATCTCAGAATTCTGAATATTGAATTGGCTGTCCGATTCCCAAGAGATTATTTATACAAAATGTTTCAAAAGTGATCTTAAATATGGGGATGAAAAGTTCAAATGTTCCAATTAACATAGATCAAGAAATTAACTGGTTATGAGATGTTATCCTCTATTGCATAAGACAATCATGTGAAAACTTAAGATACTGCATGTATTTTGTTGAGTTGTTTCTTGACTCACCTCATACTTCTTAACTCCCTTGCAGACTCGAGTTTCTTCACGGCATTTGTGTTATTCTCAATGCTATATCATATTTAAAGAGAAAAATTATACGCTCAGACCGGGACTTGAACCCGGGACCCTTGGTTTTCTAGTCCAAGTGCTCTACCATTTGAGCTACCTGAGCAAGTACCGATCTAAACAGCTATATCATGTTCACAACTGACATCCAATGGTCTCCTCTTCTGCAGGAGAATGTCACAAATGCAGTGAAGAAACTCGAGTCTGCAAGGGAGTTAAGAAGTATGAGATGAGTCAAGAAACAACTCAATAAAATTAAAATAAACCTCATAGTGTTATTTCCTACCTACATAACTTAATACTGTATGTATATTTTATATTGATAGTTTTTCCAGACAAATTAAATTTTATTTCTCCAATTAACAAAACACATATAACAACCTGCTCATTATCTGCGGTCAGTCTTGCCAATACCGCGTTTCCCTGTGAACAAATGTTTAGGCATTTTGTTACCAATAAACCTGTCACCCTCTCCTTTAAGGCCCTTCTTGCCAACTTTCTTCGCTATAGCCTTGTGTGCTACCTTTTTCAGCTTCTTCTTCATCTGAAAATAATAATAATGATCATTAATTTAAACTGACAAAGTTTAGGCCATCTTTTCCATTCAACCAGTAAAACATATGGGGAATGTAAAAAAAAAGATCATACGAGGATCACTAGATAATTAAGGTAGAATTTTTTATCACTCACCTCATATTGTTCTTCTTATTTGACTATAAACTAGTTTCGGAACATAGTTTCTGTTCCATCCTCAGTATCGTCATGACCGTTGTTCTGTCCTTCGCTCCTTCCATTGGCTGACTGAAAAATCTCGAAACCAGGTCATTCTCACCGGGAATTTTTCAGTCAGCCAATGGAAGGCGCGAAGGACAGCTCTTCAAGACGACAGAACAATGGTCGTGACGATACTGAGGATGGAACAGAAACTATGTTCTGAAACTAGTTTATAGTCGAATAAGAAGAACAATATGAGGTGAGTGATAAAAAATTCTACCTTAATGAATATACCTCATAGTGAGAATTCCTAAAATAAGTAATCACTAGATAAGTTTTGAGATGGACCTTAGTGAATGATAAATTGAATCTACGAGCTCCTTAAATCATAGATTTAATGTTTTCCTAGAAAAACAGGTTGTTAAAGAGCTAGCTACTTATTAGAAAGTTCAAGTGTACATTATAACTTACCGTAATGTCTTTAACGCCCATCTCATCTCGAGGTGGACGTGACACACTCCTGGACCTGCTTCCAGATTCCGTGCGCATTCTCTTGACAGCTGGTCGTGACAGTGAACGGGCTTTACCCTTTGTGCGAGTGAAATGAGCCTGTGAAACACAAAAAATCATGGGAATCAACAAAGATATAATTCTAATTATTCAGGTTTTAACAACTCACAGTATTTAGAAAGAGAGTTATGGATCTGAGGATGTTAGATGCAAAGATTCAGTAGATGCCATTGGAATAAACAGATGTTAGACATAACCTCTAACAAAACATGGACAACTCAAAACCTCATGACCGTAAACTTGTAACACACTTTCTCAACATAACAGTTACCAGTATTAGTTTGAAAATACTTTAGGAGGTTTTACTTAATAAAAAGTTTGGTCTATGTTATTCTCAACTCATATGTTGTTTCTGTTAGACATATGTTTGCATAGAATTAAATTAATGTATTTATTACCTCACCTCATATCCTTTTTCTTCTAGACTGCAGTTTCGGAGCTTAACTCCATCATCAGTAGCCTTTGGTCGACTGGTGTTATGTCGTTTCTTGGTGGTTTTCTAGAAGATGGCTACTGATGATGGAGATAAGCTCCGAAACTGCAGTCTAGAAGAAAATGCCAAGAAACGACATAACACCAGTCGACCAGAGGCTATGCTTGGATGGCGAGAAGCTCCGAAACGGCTAGTTAGACGAAAAAAGGCCCTCTGGGGTGATTTATCTACGTTCATATTAAACAATCATTAATCTATTTTAATTTTACGAGGTGAGGTAATATGGTATAAAACAGTAATGTAATTCTTAAATTAAACCTCATAGTGTTCTTTCCCTGTGAAAGTTAAATAAATATGTTTGCCCCATCTTCAGTTGGTACAGACTGATTTTTCCCAAGTTGTTGGCCCTGGATTTCGACTTCTGTTTCCTCTTTGTGTGTCCAAAGAATTTGCTAATTATATTTCTCTCCCCGGGAATTTCAAGAGAATTATGAAATTCCAGGGGAGAGGAACCTAATTAGCAAGTTCTTTGGACACAGAAAGAGGGAAGAGGAGTCAAGATCCAGGGCCGACAACTTGAGAAAAATCAGTCTGTACCAACTGAAGATGGGGGCAAACATGCCTTGAAACGCATGTCTAACAAAACACCCATATGAGATAAGAATAACACAGACAAAACTTCTTTACCAGTATTAATGTTGTCGTCGTTTTCAAATGCTGGGCCTTGGCAATGAAGCCATTAGCGTTCTTGCTCTCCAATATTTCTCTATGGTGGATCCAACAGGTAATATTTCACAGGTTTGTAGATGTTCTTTATTCATTTATTCATCTTTGTTGCATAGAGGACAATTTGGATTTGTGTAGATTCCTATTTTATATAAATGTTTGGCCAAATAGTCATGTTCTGTAAGCAGTCTAAATTTTGCTACTGTAGTTTTACGTGGAATTTCTGGAATAATATCTGGCTTCTTTACTAAAATATTCCATTTTTTGTCAGTATTAATGTTGTAAGCATCATTGCCTGGCTTGAATTGCTTGGATATCTTTTTGGCATCTATCAGCTTAGTGACCCCAACACTACAGAGAGTCTCAAATTAATGTATACACTCTTCAAAACATTATTTTTCAGCAACAAAATGAGACAGAAATACAATTTTTGTTGTCTTGTACTCCTTAAACTTTCTTAAGCCCATACATGTTCAAAATGTCCACCTTCTGCTATAGTATACACCCAACAATGACATCGAACAGAGCGACATAAAGTCTGGATTGAATTGCTAATGGGATATCATTGATGGCATGTTCAATCTGATTCTCAGTTCCTCCAGTGTTTGTGGTTTTGTGGCATAAAACATGTTCTTTAAAATTCTCCAGAGATTATTCTTCCAGTTAAATGGATGCGAAACATGCTTCAGGAGAGAAGGAAATATTATGAGTATTTGGGAATAAAATTCTTAGGAAACTTTTTGGACCAAAGAGAGATGGACAGGTGGCGAACGGAGAAAAGTTCATAACAATGAGCAACATTATCTTCATTGGGTCCACCGCTGTAGTCTCGAGGTAGCATGCTGCCTTGTCACGCAGTAGGCCCGGGTTCAATCCCTGGTCAGGGCAGTTTTTCTGGGTGAGGCTTTTCCTCACCTGTAAGACAAATGTCAGGAAAACTTTAAGGCCCAAATGGTCCCCGAAATCATATGGCCATCATCATCATCACCATCATCCCTCACCGGTGTGGAAAGCAACGGGAAGCTACCACACCAACAATTCCCTAGTAAAGCTGCAAGCATAGCATGAAAATGCTATGATTGCAATGAAGGACCTACCTTTGGGCAGAATTACTATGGATGGATCTTTATTGGAAACAAGATGTAATAAGAAAATGTAAGTCTCATAGATTGTGTAGGGCAGGACAGTGGCACAAATGGGAAATGAAAGAGGGACATGCAAATTTGTAGGAAAACGGAGGGGAAAAGTACCCAGTAGGTAGGCCAAAATGAGGTGGGAGAATAACAACAATGATTTTAGGGAGCTGAATTATACAGGGGTGACTGGAAAATATTAGCTCAGGATAGGGATCTACGGAAAGCTTATGCCTGTATGGCCCAGAACCTCCAGTTATTTTAGTGAAACTGAGTTAGTTATCTCTACATTTTGGACCATCACTTTTGAAATTTCCTGCACTCATAGGTACTTTCCAGGATCTTCTTGATAACTCTAGAAGATGTGCATCTGTAGCATGTGGGCAAAAGACTTAATATTAGGAAGTGTTGTGTAAGAAATGCAGATTTTACTCACATTTTCTGTGTCAGCCATGTCAACGCCAAGATCCTCCATATCTGAGCGGAGCCTGGATGTGCTGCGACCTCGTACCTTTGCAGGGAAAGTACGAGGTATGACTGGTTTGGTTGAGTTCTTGAAAATATCTCTCTCCTGTCCCATTATTATCTTCTTGTGTCTGATCTGTAGAGCAAGATCTCGGATTTCCTTCATAGTCTCGGTCAATTCTATCTTGGGCACTACATACATTCCAGCTTCTTCCCTCAGCGCTTCTTCTGCCTCCAGTTCTGCCAGTTTCTGCAACACAAACACAATAATTTATTGAAGGGTATATAGGGAAAAAGAGCTGATAAAAATTTTCTGAAATTTACAGAAATTTTAATGACTATTTAACTCATGCCCCAAATGGGAGTCAATGACCAATCGTGTTTCAATGATTTCTGTTTTACAACCAATCAGAGTCGTGTTTCACGAAATATTTATCAGTGTTATAATTACCATATTAAAGAAGCTCCTCCTTTTTAATATTCTGAACAGGTCTGACCATTATTTTGCAGTGACTGAGCCTGTGACAAATACGGCTACCAGATTGTATATATAGTGCATGAATGTCAACACATGCCGCATGCGGGAGTTAATATAAAAACATTTGTAGCAATTGATTATACCACCAAAAAAAGAAACCACTGTTTGCACTTTCTTAAATGTATTTTTTCCCAGGTAACAATCCAGAAAAATATAATTGTTATATTTACATCATACGAGATCAGAAATGAATTAATATACAGTTTGATGTGTTTCATTTTTTCTCCACTAGAGAGCATTCTTACAATATTGCATTCCTTTGGCAATAAATAGTATGATCTGGTAGCAGTGATAAACAAAAGAAGCAGATGAAGCGTACCTATCGTTTCTCATTTGTTTTCAAACATCGCCGTTTACATTAAATATATAAATATTTTAAAATAACTATAGTTAAATAATGATTTGTGAGTAAACAGCTTAATTTTATTCGTTAAATAGTCCTAACAAATGCCACTCTTGATTTCCAAATTATCTAGATAAATTTATCGATAATTTGGAAATCACTCGTGGCATTACTTATGATAAACATCAATAATAAATAAGTTGGATCTATTGTTTATTTTTTATTATTTCACTCACCTCATACTTCATAATTCATAGCAGACCCTGGGTTTCTTCACATCTTTTGTGACATTCTCAATGCTGCATCACGTTCACAACTGACGTCCAACGGCCTTCTATCCTGCAGACTGACCTCCGCGCCATCTGGTGACCGACCGAAGTATTTCCAAATCAGTCCTCTTTCCTTATAACCGGGTATTTCAAAATTCATAGTTGTATTTTCATTCTTGCATATGTAAATTTTTTCCCAAATTGTGAGTTCCTTCGGGTTTTCCAATTGTTTAAGTAATTTTGTTTTGGTTTCTATTCTATGTTTTTCTGACCAGGCATGTGCAGCTATTGCAGATTTTTCGGTTTCTCCATTTTTAACATTTCTGAGGTGTTCTTTTAATCTTGTATTTAGACTCCTTTTTGTTTTTCCTATGTATATCTTTTCACAATCTTTACAATTAATTTGATAAATTCCCGATTTTTTGCAGTCTTCAATCTTTTCATTTTTGTTGGTTTTTATTAAATTACCTAAGCTGTAATCATTTTTAGGTGCTAATTTAATGTTGAATTTGTTGAAAATTTTTTGAAACTTGTCAAATACCAAAGGATGGTATGTGAACTTCTTGAATTTTTTGCCTATATTTTTATCTGTCTGAAGAGTACTTTCATTGATGACTTTTTGTTCTTTGAATTTATTTATTTTCTTGTGTATCATCTTCTTTTGAAAACCATTATCCTTAGCAATTTTTATGATGTGTTCTTTCTCTTTATTGTAATTTTCTTTGCTCATGGGGACATTCACAAGTCTGTGTGTTAAACTATTAAATACTGCCTGTTTGTGTGAAAAATGGTTAAATCCAGTAGCTTTTATATAATTGTCGATGTGAGTTTCTTTTCTGTAGATTCCAAATTCTATTTTCTTTTTTTCTTCATTCCTAATCAATTTAATTGGATCTACCATCATCTTTCAATGTTTTTTTTTTTGTAAGACATGTTTCAAAGCATCTTTGCTTCATCTACAGTTGGTACAGACTCAAGGCAGACCCAACTTATTTATTAAATAGAACCTCATAATGTTATATCTTATTGTATTTTCATAATGATAAACATCATTCATAAATGAATTATGGGAAATAACATTATGAGATTTTCAAGTTAATAATTGAATCGCTGAGTTGAAAAGGGAAGAAACTCATAGTACGCTACTTTTGAGAAAATATTAAAAAAACTACGTAACTTCTTATAGCTTACTCTGACAAATTTTTGACCAATTACAATATTGATCATCTGCTTTTTTATGCAAAAAAGTGATAAAGGTATTCATAGTTCTTCTTCTTCCTTCCCAGTATTAGGCCAAGGCCTGTTACGATCCTATAGAAAATTTTGCCTTCAGCATTTCATGGGACAGCCCAGAGATATTTGCTTTGGTCGTCATAAGTTTGATCCTTCCGGGAAATTCATGTATACGACTTGAAAGCATAATAATAGTCCCTTCAAATGATTGCTGGCCAAAGGAAGGCAAGACCAGTGATGGGGCTGCCATCTTATAGCCTCTGGTTAGGCTTTTTTTGGAGAAGAAAAGAAAAATAAAGAAAATAAAGGAAAGAAGAAATGGAAGAAAGGAAAGACTCCTTAGCCCTTGGATGTCCTAATAGCGTTGGGGTCGAAAAAAACAAGAGTTAACTAAGAGAGGTTAGATAGTCAAGTTAAAAGAGTCTGGTATAAGTAAGTGGAAGAAAGGAAGTTAAATATGGGAAATAACATTATGAGGTTCTTAATTCGTAAATTAATGAGTCATTTTTAACATCTTACCTCATATCTTATGTTTCTTCAAACACGGGAACTAGTTTTCGAGAGAAGGATCTCTCTCATTTTCAACTGATATTATGACTACCAGATTTTCGTTGGAATCTCCAACAATAATGTTGCCATCTGATGTTGATTTGATGAACTTTGAGATGAGGTCACGTTCTTCAGGAATTTCGAAATTCATGGATCTAAATTTGTTCTTCTGAATATATATCTTCTCCCAAATTGTCAGTTCTAAAGGTTTTTTCCAAATGTTTTAAAAGTTGGGCTTCTTTTTCAATTTTATGATTCTCCAATAAACTATGTGCTGCAATAGCTGATTTTTCAATTTCACCATTTTTAATATTTCTGAAGTGTTCCTTAGTGTGAGTGTCCAAATTCCTTTTTGTTTTTCCTGTGTATACTTTATTGCAGTCCTTACAATTAATTTGATAAATTCCAGATTTTTTGCAGCCTGGGGTGTTCAATTTCTTATTCGTTATTAATAGATTACCAAGGCTAAATTTATTTATCGGTGCCAATGTAATATTGAATTTCTTGAAATTTAAAAATTTTTTATGTATTTCAGGATGATAAGTAATTTTCTTAAATTGTTTTCCTTTCTTTGAATCAGATTGCAGGGTAGTGTATTCTTTTAATCTTTTTTGTTGTCTGAATTTCTTTAATTTATTTACAATTATTTCTTTTCCAAAACCATTTAAATTGGCTATGTTCAAAATGTGACTAAATTCTTTCTTAAAATCTTCTTCATTTAATGGAACATTTAATAATCTATATATCAAACTGTTGAAAATTGCATATTGCGCATAAACGGATTCAATAGTACCAGTGAGTTAGTTAGATATTTTTACATTTGAAGAGAAAAATTTTCACCTAGACCGAGACACGAACCCGGGACCTTTGTCTTGCCGGGCCAAACGCTCTACCAACTGAGCTACCGAGGCAAGTTGCGATATAGACGCAAATTTTTCTCTTATATACGTTGTAATTCCCTCTCACCAAATGCTTTGAAACCATTGTTTCTATCTTTGCAAATGGCGGCTTCTTAGTTAAGAAGACATTTATTGGGAATTTAACATTACTTTATAAAGTTAGTAAGGCTTCTAATGATGTTTTTATTATTAATTTAACATTTCTCAATGAAAGATAAATTATATTTGAAGAGAAAAATTTTCGCCTATACCGAGACACGAACCCGGAACCTTTGGCTTGCCGGGCCAAACGCTCTACCAACTGAGCTACCGAGGCAAGTTGCGATATAGATGCAAATTTTTCTCTTATATACGTTGTAATTCCCTCTCACCAAATGCTTTGAAACCATTGTTTCTATCTTTGCATTTTTACATTTGCTTTTGCTCTCAAGTCTCAAACCAAGAAGGTTTAGGTCAGTTTAAAAATCCCGACTTCACCAGGAATCGAGCCCTATACCGTCTGGCTGGTAGCATATTGCCTTAACTAACTACGCTACACTGTGTCTAATATTATTGTTGTTTAAACATTTTATTACTTTTGTGTCTGAGAGAAAATAGCAAACAATGCTATGTTAATACTTACTCTGAATATATCTGGGTCGATGTAGTCTGCAATGTTATGTCCCTCCCACATCTCAGGTATGATATCATACTTATATTCCTCAGGCAGGTCATAGTTCTTCTTCAAGTCTAGCACATAATCATCTCCAAGTTCCTCCTCTATATCTCTCTCAAGCTTCCTCTTCACACCACGAGCATTGCCAGCTTCAGCTCGCTTCTTCAGCACAGAATCTGTTAACAGAAATTTCATGTGAAGGGCATTTGCAATTTTATACAGTATTCAAAGTTAAAATTGGGAAACACATTATGAGGTTCTTAATTAATAAATTAATGAGTCATTTTTACATCTTACCTCATATTTCATGTTTTATCAAACACGTAACTATAGTTTTCAAATGAATAACAAGATCACTTGAAAACTATAGTTAGCGTAATAATTAAATTAATGTTTTTATTACCTCACCTCATATCCTTTTTCTTCTATACTGCAGTTTCGGAGCTAATCTCCATCGTCAGTATAGAAGAAAAAGGATATGAGGTGAGGTAATAAAAACATTAATTTAATTATTAAATTAAACCTCATAGTGTTCTTTCCCTGTGAAAGTTAAACATATATAGTTAGAGTGTTTGATAAAACATGAAATATGAGGTAAGATGTAAAAATGACTCATTAATTTATTAATTTATACAGTATATTAGTCGGCCTCGGTGGACTAGTGGTTATGCTCCTTGCCTCTGGTCGCGGCTTCAAACCCGGCAGGGGTTGATGGATTTTTTTAGGATGGAAAAATCCAAGGAGCAAGTCCTCCAGGAGGGACTTTAAGCCGTGGGTCCTGAATCTGAAGATTTTCAGGCTCATAAAAGATCCTTAAGCCCGAATGAAAAGGCCTCTAAGCAAAATTTACCGAGTACTACCTTGGTTTCCTAGATGTCAGTATGAGGTGGAATGCTGACCACGGACCACTCAAATGACATCTATTTGAAACAAGTGTAACTAAATTAGTATGGTTCAAATTTTTCCCTGTAGGGGGGAGAGCGCCTAAATCTCTGGGCTTACAAGAAGATACAGTATTTTTTACAGGTCCTACATCCTCACCAATTAATATAATAAATGTGGGAATTTTTACATAATAAGATTTTTTTAATAAGAATTATAGGAATTGCGAATTTTTCTTACCACATACTCTATGCTTTTTTAAACACAGAACTGCAACGTCGGGAAACATATCATTCCCATCTTCAGCTGTTTCATGACCGTAGTGAAAACAGCTGAAGATGGGAATGATATGTTTCCCGATACTGCAACTCTGTGTTAAAAAAACATAAATGAATGAGGTAAGAAAAATTCACAATTCATTTGATTCTTACCATCACCAATTATTATTTAATCTTTTTTCTCCATATATTTACTTACTTACTCACTGGCACTATCAAACCCATAGGTTCATGGCGGCACAGACATCAGCTCTCCATATATCCCTATCTGGAACTAATGCTTTCCAATCATTCCCTGTATAATCTACTGATTCCTGACTACCTTCTCCTGTCCACCTAACTTCCTGTAAAGTGATTATATCCAAAGGTGATTTATCTAAACCCTACGTTAATATCTCTAGTGCTCTGCTATTGTATAAAGTCCTAACATTCCATGTTCCTAGGAACATGTCCCTGTGTTTGAGCCCTTGGCATGGGTTCCCTGAAGTAGTCCCCGCCCGGAGAACTGAATGGGGGACTATTTGACCTCCGGAAAATTTTACCCCAGTAGAACCCATGTCCGCATTTCTTGACGGTTGTATTTTTACAGTGAAAGACAGTCATTCTTTTGACCAAGATACTTTTTTCGTCTGGCTTATCACCTTCAACCAGTCTGGCATGGATAACACTATCGGTAGCAATGCTACCGCCGGCATAGCTCTCAGGATCATATAAGCATGCAAGCCACTCCACCATGACAAGGTAAAGATACCATGGAGGGGTTTTCTCCATATACCTGTCAAAATACTTCTGTACTCAAACTTGCTTTTATATATACATATAAACACTAATCCATCACTCGTTACATAAACCATTTTTACTATAAAAAGATAAATTATTTATCTTGGATCAAACAGAGGTGAACAGACAGGTAAATGGAGAAAATTACATAAGTAAGAGAGAGGTAATCTTTATGAGAACAGTTGATATTGAATATGTCTAAACATTATTCCCTGAGAGTAGTTAATAATCCATCTATCCATAGTAATTCTGCACAAGGGCAAGTTGTGATAGCTTCCCGTTACTTTCCACACCGGCGAGGGATGATGATGATGATGATGGCCAGGATGATTTTTGGGAACCGTTGGGCCCTAAGCTTCCTGACATTTGTCTTACAGGTGAGGAAAAACCCCGAAAAACCTCACCCAGGAGCCTGTCCTGACCGGGAATCGAACCCGGGCCCGCTGCATGACAAGGCAGCACGCTACCTTGAGACCACAGCGGTGGACTTAGTTAATAATAATAACAATAATTAATATATCATCTCAGTCAAATAATCAATATATTCAATAATTTGTCCACGTTTCAACCTCCTTGTGTGATATAATTTCTGAGAAATTTGACATTTCCAGTTACCCATTTTGTATGGTTGTTTATACTACATAGATACCATTACCAAGACAATTATGTATTTTTATTTTTTTAATAAATTTAAATTAACAAAATCAAAATTCCAATTTTATAATTAAAAATACACACACACAATTGTCTTGGTATAGTATCTATGTAGTATAAACATCCAAGTAAAATGAATAACTGGAAATGTCAAATGTCTTGAAATTGATCTCACACAAGGAGATTGAATCGTCGTCAAATTATTGAATATTTGACTGAGATAAATTAATTATTGTTATTATTGAGAACAGTTCAGTCCTGTAGACATGCAATGGGCAGTATTTGTGACATGAACAGGAAATGAAAATGTTAGGTAGTTTCCTCTATCTACCAGTCTGTTTCTCTTTTATGGTGAAATTAAATGTTTCTTACCTCTCCTCATATAAATCTTCTAAGTAGATCGCGATTTCAAGACCATAACAGTCTCATCTTCAGTACAATCTTGGTGACTGATGTTATGTCGTTCGGAAAAAACTCTTCTTCTTCCTTTTTCCGATCGACATAACATCAGTCGCCAAGATTGTAATGAAGATGAGACTGTTATGGTCTCAAAATCACGATCTACTTAGAAGATTTATAAGAGGAGAGGTAAGAAACATTTAATTTCACCATAAATTAAACCTCATAGTGATTAATTCCTATAAAAGTTAAATAAAAAAGTTTCTCTTTTGTTCAAAACAAATGGATATATGGAGGAAACTATATAACAGTGAGTTCTTTGATCTATTAATGATAAACCAGAAAAAATAAATACTAATATCCGGAATTACAACGTATATAAGAGAGAAATTTGCATCTAGATTGGAACTCGCCCCGGTAGCTCAGTTGGTAAGAGCATTGGTATGGTAAACCAAAGGTCCCGGGTTTGGGTCCCAGTCTGGGCGAAAATTTTTCTCTTCAAATTTAACTAAAATTCTATATAAAAAATGGCATTCAATCTTTTGTATTGATGCAGTTGATTGCTAGGGGCCAAAAATTTGGGAATTCTAAAAACATACGAAATACATAGTTTAAGGCAAGTTAAAAAGTAAATAAAAAGAATAAATATTACCTGGTATACAAGGTGGTCTGGACTTTTCATCTCTTGGTTTGGGAACTGTGACATGAAGTCTATTTAGAACTCCATCCACTTTCTTAGTCTTCACCTTCATCTCTACTCTGTATGCTAGCAACCTCTCACATGCCTGCCAACACAGCCAAATATTTTGCTTTAACACTTACTGTTGCTGGACAATTTTCCTTGTTCTTTACTATGCTCAAATAAATACATTCATCCCACCATCATAATGAACTTCTTATTTTACATGATTTTTTTCATCTCTTAATGTCCATTCACATTGAAAATTAGATAAAAACACATAAAAATTACATGCAATCTTAGTATGTAATTGAAGCATTCACACAAAACCGAAAATTAGATAAGAATCACAGATAACAAATGAATAACAGAATTAAAATGGGGGCCAGTGATGAGACAGCAGACCCACACAAATTCTAAGATCTATTATTTTTTCACAAACTATTTGCACCAAAAATTTGAAACTTCTGTCACTTTCCTTGAGATGTTTACATTTTTAGAATGTTGATGCCATAATTGCATGGCTGCTACAAACACTTATAAAGGTTTTGAACACAGGAAAATCGTAGATGCAATTGTAGCCTAACTGAAGAATTGTGTTTTTCATTGTTGGAAAAAGCCAAAAATTGCTTAGAGCTAGGTCAGATGAGTAGGGAGCACGAGCAATCACTTTAAATATGAATGAGCCATTTTGTTATACCTTACCTCATAGTTTGTTTTCTTAAACACGGGAACTGCAGTTTTCAAAAGGAAACTTTAAATAATAATGGCGGTTGAAAATGAATGACAAGATCATTTGAAAACTATAGTTACCGTGTTTGAAAAACATGAAATATGAGGTAAGATGTTAAAATGACTCATTAATTTATTAACTTTAAATAAATTGAAATTAATGTTGGGAAGTTAACATTATGAGGTAATAATCATTTAAATACATCGGAGAAGATTTTGTGAAAAGTGCTAAATTTATGAGGTGAATTAAATTTTTTTCTCCGATGAATTTAAACCACTTCAAAGTTTAAAAAAAACCCGAGGAATACATGTGCAGGAAACATACTGCATTTTTAATTCTTGAAGCAGAATTAATTGTGTGCACAGGTAAAGTGATTCGTTACAGGCCTCAGAAGGCCTTTGGGATAGAAGAAGATTAAAGGCTTCTACATTTATACACAATCTGCAATAGATGTTTGCTGAATTATTAGCCCATAACAGCCATCAAAATAAACATCTGGTACCATTTTAATTTTGTTGAGTTGTTTCTTGACTCACCTCATACTTAACTCCCTAGCAGATTTTGTCACTGTACTTGTGACATTCTCAATGCTGTTCACATTCACAACTGATGTCCAATGGTCTCCTCTCCTGCAGACTGACCTCCGCGCTATCTGATGGCTGACCGACGGATAGCGTGGTCAGTCTGCAGGAGAGGAGACCATTGGATATCAGTTGTGAATGTGAACAGCATTGAGAATGTCAGAAATACAGTGACAAAATCTGGATCTGCGAGGGAGTTAAGAAGTATGAGGTGAGCCAAGAAACAACTCCACAACATTAAAATGAACCTCATAGTGTTATTTCCTACCTATATAACTTAATCTGGTATCATTTCCATTAGAGGCTGAGTCGACCACTGGATCAGTTTAAAAAAATCTTGATTCCATCAGGACTTGAACTCCTGATTCACTTCATTTATTTATTAAGAACAATCTTTGGAATGGAAACCTGAGGGAAGACGAGGCAGAGGAAGACCTAAAACCTCCAGGAGTCAGGGAATATGTTTATACATGAAGGAGAAACATCTACAACCAGGAGATTGGATGGACCGACAAAATTGGCTATTAGGAATCGGACGATGTCAAAGACATTAATCAACCGATGATCTATCTATCTAAGAACAATCTCATAATGTTACTTCCTCTTGTAATTTATTAAAGTTTATGATGACTCAATGATGTGGAGGAGGCGGATCTCAAGGCTCTGTGCGTAAAAATGCAGGAGAGTTGAGTGACTATGGATGCTAAGACTAGACTAAAAGCATTGTGAAACCATGTAACAATATATTTATATTAAGGTAGAATATTTTTATCACTCACCTCATATTGTTGTTCTTATTTGATTATAAACTAGTTTCGGAACATAGTTTCTGTTCCATCCTCAGTATCGTCACGACCGTTGTTCTGTCGTCTTGAAGAGCTGTCCTTCTCTCCTTCCATTGGCTGACTGAAAAACCTCGAAACCAGGTCATTCTCACCGGGAATTTCAAAGTTCATTAATTTCTTCTTTTCGCTCTTTTGAATGTAGATCTTTTCCCAAACAGTAAGTTCTTTAGGTTTTTCTATTTGTTTTAATAATTTAGCTTCTTTCTCGATAAGATGTTTTTCAGACCATGCATGGGCAGCCACTGCAGATTTTTCTACTTCCCCTTTCTTGACATTCCTGAGATGTTCTTTCACTCTAGTTTTCAAATTTCTTTTAGTTTTTCCTATGTAGAATTTCTCACATTCTTCACATTTAATTTGATAAATCCCTGATTTGTTTTCTTCTTTAATTTTCTCATTCTTATTAGGTCTAATCAGTCTACTGATGCTGTAGTCATTTTTGGGTGCTAACCTTATGTTGAAATCTTTAAAAATTTTTTGAAACTTGTGGTGTTTTAATGGATGATATGTGAATTTTCTAAATTTTATGTTCCAAAACTAGTTTATAATCAAATAAGAACAACAATATGAGGTGAGTGATAAAAATATTCTACCTTAATGAATATACCTCATAGTGAGAATTCCTAAAATAAGTAAATATATTTACATACCTCTTGCTTCACTTCCATGACTCCCTCATCAGTCACAGTGCTCATTTCCAACATCGAGATGTTGTCCTTCTCCACCAGGGCTGCCAATGCTGCTTTCTTCTCAATACTCAATTCATCCCGCTTCACTATGTCAGTCTTGTTCAGCACGACCATCAGTGGCTACAATCCACAAACACACATTCATATTACTTAAAACTTCATGGTGTAACAGGCCTATTAAATCTTTCACTTATCAGTTGGCATTAAATGTCTCACAGAAATGGACTATCATCAGGCCAATGTCCACCGGTCATTAAATCTGATTTTCTCATCCTAAGGTCTCATTTATCACAGCTATCTAAATTCCTCGCAATGTTGGGTGAATCTGGTCCCTTACAACGAAAATTATATGGAAATTCTGAAGTTTGATTCTAAAGGGCCAGTGTAAAAAAAGTACAGTAAAAGTTTGAATTAACAATATACAAAAAAATTCAAATATAATGCAGAGAAAATTATGTAAACCAATAAAATTACAGTATTAGGTTCAACAGAATTTTTTATTTAAAAAAATTGAAGTAATGAAACATCAAGAAGTAATTTGTTTAAATACTTTAAAAGAATGTCATCAAATAGTATTCCACATATTTTATTTAACTATAAATCAAAGGGAAAACAAAGATTGGTCACCCCACCAGATATAATGTACAGTCGACTAGACCATCAAACAGCAATCTCATTGGAGTAATGGAAGTCCCTAACGCTGACCAATCAGAAGGCAGATATAACTTATGAACACATCGCGGTGAACATATAAATATGACAGACAGTGGACAGAATTGCCAGTCTCAAGACAACCCTTGAGGATGCCAGACGCAGTCTCTGGCAAAACGTCGGGGAACTACAAGCCTCATGACCATGGCCTACAGCCCCGAAAATCTTTAAGATCATCATAATTTTGTTTTGGTTTCTATTCTATGTTTTTCTGACCAGGCATGTGCAGCTATTGCAGATTTTTCTGCACATGCCTGGTCAGAAAAACATAGAATAGAAACCAAAACAAAATTACTTAAACAATTGGAAAAACCGAAGGAACTCACAATTTGGGAAAAAATTTACATATGCAAGAATAAAAACACAACTATGAATTTTGAAATACCCAGTGACAAGGAGAGGGGATTGATTTGGAAGTTCGTCGGTCAGCCATCAGATGGCGCGGAGGTTAGTCTGCAGGAGAGGAGACCATTGGACGTCAGTTGTGAATGTGAACAGCATTGAGAATGTCACAAATACAGTGACGAAATCTAGATTTGCGAGGGAGTTAAGAAGTATGAGGTGAGTCAAGAAACAACTAAACAAAATTAAAATAAACCTCATAGTATTATTTCCTACCTAATAAACAAACTGTTTATTTATTAACGTTGAGACTTGGTAATGAAGGTATTAATTCTCTTACTCTCCAATATTTCCCAGGATTTAGTTGAAAAGGCTGAATATTGTTGAAGGTGACCCTGATCCAACTTTTCTTGTAGATTGCACAAGGGGTAAAGTGGGGAAAGGATAATTTGTATTCTGTGCAAATCTTTCGATACACAGTCATGACCTGTGGTCAGTCTACAAGATGAGACACAAGTTTTATTGGTTACCACACATTTTAAATTATTGTATTTATTGAAACTTCATTAAAATGATAATCGGAGAAGTTAATTTTAAGGTCTAAAGTTCTTAGCTGTTCGGAATAACAATACTGTAAAATGGGGTAAATGAATACCAGATAATAACATATTGAGATGATGGCATCATCATACTCACCTTGTTTGCAAATAGAGGTTTGATGCTTTCAAACAGTTTTATCTGAAAACATAAATACACTCAGTTAATAAAAAAATTAAAATAAACAAAAATAATATATAGCAAGAATCAGATTTTTTAAAATTAAAAACAATATTTTTCACACAGAACATAAAATCATACAATTGAAGAGTGATCAAAATTGTTGAAACAAATGGAAAGACCAACAAAACTGACAATAGAAAATCTACATCCATAAAAATACAGACAAAATAATGAATTTTTTGCCATGCTAGCTCAGGGGTAACATGTCTACTTCCTAACTAGTGGGCCTGGGTTCAATACCCAACAGGGTTGAACATTTAAGTTATTTAATTGCAAAACTTTCAGCCTTGGGGCCAGGAGAGATAGTGGTGTCCTTCCTTCCTCTTCCTTCCAAGTACTAGGCCAAGGCCTGTTACGATCCTATAGAAAATTTTCTGTGAAATTTTCGTATATGACTTGAAAGCATAATAATAGTCCCTTTGATTGGTTGCTGGCCAAAGGAAGGCAAGACCAGTGATGGGGCTGCTATCTTATAGCCTCTGGTCAGGCTTTTCTGGAGAAGAAAAGAAAATAAAGGAAAGAAGAAATGGAAGAAAGGAAAGACTCCCTAGCCCTCGGATGCCCTAATAGCATCAGGGTCGAAAAAACAAGAGTTAACCAAGAGAGGTTAGATAGTAAAGTTAAAAGAGTCTGGTATAAGTAAGTGGAAGAAATACCAGATCGGTTAAAGATAAAAGTAAGGAGCAAAACACAAGTAAGTGGAAGTAATGTTTTGCTCAGCTTGGGCACCTTGTGGTCGCCATCCACATATCCCCTAGATGGGGACCCCTGAGGAAAGATAGTGGTGTACAATTTTTAATAGCCAGATTGTGCACCAGATTCCTGCATTAAATTGCAAACATCTCTGCAGTACACATATGTTGAGAAGACACGTGGTGCTGTTGATAGTGATTAGTGCGTCGGATGGGGATGTTAAGCATGCCAGCCCCCTTAGTGCTTTTTGATAGGAGTAGGCTACATGCCGGCACTGGATTCCACCTTTTTTCTTCTCTTCATTATCATGCCTCATACACAACACACTTTACACTACACAAACACTTATCCTATTTTCGATGTTTTTATTATTAATTTCATACATCTCAATGATGGATAAATCATATTTAAAGAGAAAAATTATATGCTCAGACCGGGACCCTTGGTTTTCTAGTCCAAGTGCTCTACCATTTGAGCTACCTGAGCAAGTACCAATCTAAACGCAAATCTTTCTCTATATACGTTGTAATTCCCGCCCACCAAATGCTTTGAAGCCTTTGCTTCTATCTTTGCAAATGGCGGCTCCTATATTAAGAAGACATATTTGGGAATTATACATTACATTATAAATGCCAGTACGGCTATTTTCGATGTTTTTATTATTAATTTCATACATCTCAATGATGGATAAATCATATTTAAAGAGAAAAATTATACGCTCAGACCGGGACTTGAACCCGGGTTTAGTTGGAATTTGACTGAAGATGGAAGTAATACTATACTTTTGAAACCGGTATCGTGAAGACACACAACTTTGTGAGGTGAGATGTTAAAACATATTTTCCAACTCATTTATGACTATTTAGGAAAACATTTAAATAAAATGGGAAATTATATCAATCCAAATTTATCTCTAATGCAACAAAGAAGAAAAAATTATTTGAAGAACACCTTGAAACTAACCAACTGGATTCATCACAGAAAAAGTGCACAAGAGCTAATGGTTTCATTGCCAAATATTAAGCATTACACAACATATACAATATACAAGGGCAATGGAGAAAGTAACTTCAAGTTTTTTTTCTTTTCTTTTCAGAAAACACTTCATTTTGGGATCTTTTCATACATACCAGTGAAAAGTACAGCATACAATAATTTTTCAACATAATTTCCATTTACATGCAAACATTTCTCATAACAAGAATCAAATGAATCGTGAATTCTTCTTACCTCAATGTGTATTTGTGAATGATGATTCATTGCATTGAACATGGGACCAAGAGAGTAAGGTAAATGAAGGATTTATGCTTGGATGGGAATGTAGCCTGAATAGCTCAGTGGTCAGCACGGAAAACTGAAAGTTCAGGGTTGATTCCGGTTCAGGCAAAAATTTTTCTTTGCCATTGATTACATTAATCATCTAACTAACCCACTGGCATTACTGAACTTGTAGGTTCATGGCCACACAGATATAAGCTCTCCATACACCCCTAACCTGAACTAAGATTTTCTAATCATATCCTGTATAATCTACTTCCTCAAATCATTGTTAATGTTATTCTCCCATGTCATTCTTAGCCTACCAGCCACTTTTGACACTATCATATTAAAATTAGATATTTACCTGTTCCTCGAGAGAGTGGTCACACTGTTCAGAGGGATCCATGATGTACAAGACAGCAGCCCGCAGATGTGCGAGAGCAGTCACTGCCTGCATCTCTATAACATTCCTGTCCTCGAGTGGGTGATCCAGAATACCAGGTGTGTCTATCACCTGCCAGCGCAGGTATTTATAGTCTGTGTGTCCCACATATAGAGACTTCGTAGTGAAGGCATATGGCTGCACCTCTACATCTGCACGTGTGATCTATACACAATCAAACACATTTAGCTTCATATTCATAATCTACACCCATTTGAGCTATTTTAACAAATTCTGAAAGAATGTATCTATTAAGGTTGTATTCATGAAATTATTTTTGAACATTTATTTCAAACCTTCATTGATTCTAATTAATAGAGGGTCAGAATTTTAACAAGTTAGAGCTAGAAGGAATCGATAATGATATGTAACATGTCAAAACTAGTCCTCAAGAAATCTACAAATATGAGGTGAGTTATATTTAATTAATGTTGGGAAGTAAACATTATGAGGTATAATCATTAAAATTCATCAGAGAACATATTGTTTAAACAACTCACCTCATAGGATTCATGCTTCCATGATATCGCAATTTCAAACATAATCATGTTCATCGTCAGCCATAACTCCGACTGATGAAATTCTTCGGCCGTCAACTATTCTATTGTCGCCATCTTCAGTGCTGCCATCTATGGTTGAATTTATGAACTTCGAAATCAATGTAATTTCGTTAGGGATATCAAAATTCATTGATCTATTTTTGTTTTTCTGAATGTATATTTTTTCCCAAACTGTCAATTCCAAAGGTTTCTCTACTTGTTTTAAAAATTGTGAAATTGAAAAATCTGCAATTGCTGCACATAGTTTATTAGAACATCATAAAATTGGAAGAGAAGCTAAACTTTTAAAACAAGTAGAGAAACCTTTGGAATTGACAGTTTGGGAAAAATATACATTCAGAAAAACAAAAATAGATCAATGAATTTTGATATCCCTAACAAAATTACATTGATTTCGAAGTTCATAAATTCAACCATAGATGGCAGCACTGAAGATGGCGACAATAGAATAGTTGACGGCCGAAGAATTTCATCAGTCGGAGTTATGGCTGACGATGAACATGATTATGTTTGAAATCGCGATATCATGGAAGCATGAATCCTATGAGGTGAGTTGTTTAAACAATATATTCTCCGATGAATTTTAATGAGGTGAGTTGTTAAAATTCTAACTCTCTATTAACCCATGGCCTTAGTATTTTCCAATATAGTTGCACCCATATTTACCTTTAATTTTAAGAAAAGTAGCATAACCAAAAAAAACAATGGCTTATAACTTGCGATCTATCGGGAGAAATTGAGTATGTTGTACACTATTGAATAGATCATTCTCTCAGCTTTCCAACGGTATATAACATGTCATGCCATCTATTGACAAAACTAAAGAAACACTAAGAAGCAGCTACAGCTGCTCAGTCCAGCTCACAGCCGTCTGTGTAAGAATGGGCTTCACTTGATCAGCCGGCTGGGATCTGTCTGTGTAAGCCAATGGGTTAATTAAAGTAAATCTCATAGTAGGCTCTTGGCCTACCAGTCAGCTGCTGGCCTCATATCCACACAAGTTAATCACAAAAAGGTGCATGATCATCCAGCCACTATAAGGGTGACATGTGATCAGCATGTTTGGTCCCCCTGCTGTCATAGCTCGCTTTCTCAACCTGGGTCCTTCTCATTAGACACCAAAAATAACATACACCTACATATTATATGGATGAATGGTAGAGGGAAAGAACCACTTTCCTTGAAACCTATAAAACATATTTTTAGTTAAATTTAAATTAATATTGGGATATAAACATTATGAGGTTATATCATTAATAGTGAGTGGAGAACATATTTTTAATGACTCACCTCATATAATTTCAAATTTCTTTGATACCGGCAGTTTCAGACAATATCTTGTCCCTCTTCAGTCATGACTTCTACTGATGCAATTCAATCAAAGAAGTCATGACTGAAGAGGGACAAGATATTGTCTGAAACCGCTGGTATCAAAGAAATTTGAAATTATATAAGGTGAGTCATTAAAAATATGTTCTCCACTCACTATTAATATTTTTAGTTGTACAATATCCACATAAGCCAAACTTTGGAGGTAAATAAACCTGTGACTAAACTGGATCTTTATTGTTTCACGCTTTTAAATGGCTCACCTCATACTTCTTAACTCCCTCTTACCTGGTTTTTTCCCCATGTACCCTTCATATAAAGATAATGTGATCCCACTAAAGGCTTTAACATGTCCTTAGGGTAGTATGAGGATAAGGGTACCACCTTCCTAGACAATTAGCATAAGATGTCAGACTTGTGCGACTGCCATCTTTACCTCCAGAACATGTGTCCACTAGTTATTTCCATTAGAGGTTGAACTGCCTCCAGAGCCATGGTGCCATGAGAAATGTAGATCACTTCAAAAATTTAGACCTCTTTGGGAATCTTTCTTCTGAACTTCTGGCTCGTGGCGTATTGCCTTAACCAACTATACTACAATGTGCTCAAGCACGTGTGTGTGTATTAATACTCTAGTGGCTGCACAAATTTTGTTTTTTCACAACCGAACACTGCATAAACAATCAATTTAATGGGTGAAAACCATAATGGTATAAGTGACTTTTTGTGAAAATTAAATTAAGTATAATTATCACATATTATTAGGTCCTATTTTTGAATGGCAGAGAGTTTCAAGTGTATGCTATCAACTACTGGTGTCTGGTGACAGATGAATATAAGGTTTATAATAACTGGAAAGTGTACTAACATGCATGAGTTAATATGAGTTATAATAACTGGAAAGTGTACTAACATGCATGAGTTAATATGAGTTATAATAACTGGAAAGTGTACTAACATGCATGAGTTAATATGAGTTATAATAACTGGAAAGAGTACTAACATGCATGAGTTAATATGAGTTATAATAACTGGAAAGTGTACTAACATGCATGAGTTAAATTCTTTAGTTAGTACAGTCACAAAGCGATTTTTTGTTTCTGCATGTGGTGATATGGTATATTTCACAGTTATGTAGATAGGAAATAACACTATGAGGTTCTTTAATATTGTTTATTTTTTATTATTTCACTCACCTCATACTTCATAAATCATAGCAGACCCTGGGTTTCTTCACGTAATTTGTGACATTGTCAATGCTGCGTCACGTTCACAACTGACGTCCAACGGCCTTCTATCCTGCAAACTGACCTCCGCGCCATCTGGTGGCCGACCGAAGAATTTCCAAATCAGTCCTCTTTCTTTATAACCGGGTATTTCAAAGTTCATAGTTGTATTTTCATTCTTGCATATGTAAATTTTTTCCCAAATTGTGAGTTCCTTCGGTTTTTCCAATTGTTTAAGTAATTTTGTTTTGTTTTCAATTCTATGTTTTTCTGACCAGGCATGTGCAGCTATTGCAGATTTTTCGGTTTCTCCATTTTTAACATTTCTGAGGTGTTCTTTTAATCTTGTATTTAGATTCCTTTTTGTTTTTCCTATGTATAATCTTTTCACAATCTTTACAATTAATTTGATAAAATTCCCGATTTTTACAGTCTTCAATTTTTTCATTTTGTTGGTTTTTATTAAATTACCTAAGCTGTAATCATTTTTCGGTGCTAATTTAATGTTGAATTTGTTGAAAATTTTTTGAAACTTGTCAAATACGAAAGGATGGTATGTGAACTTCTTGAATTTTTTGCCTATATTTTTATCTGTCTGAAGAGTACTTTCATTGATGACTTTTTGTTCTTTGAATTTATTTATTTTCTTGTGTATCATTTTCTTGTGAAAACCATTATCCTTAGCAATTTGTATGATGTGTTCTTTCTCTTTTTTGTAATTTTCTTTGCTCATGGGGACATTCACAAGTCTGTGTGTTAAACTATTAAATACTGCCTGTTTGTGTGAAAAATGGTTAAATCCAGTAGCTTTTATATAATTGTCGATGTGAGTTTCTTTTCTGTAGATTCCAAATTCTATTTTCTTTTTTTCTTCATTCCTAATCAATTTAAGGTCTAAAAATGGTATTTCTTGATTATTTTCTATTTCCACTGTAAATTTGATTGTTTTATTTTGAATATTTAACAGTTTAATGGCATCTTCTAATTGTTTCTCTTTTACTATTGCTATGATATCATCTACGTATCTTCTCCAAAATTTAAACATCAAAGGATGTGCTTTAGTTACATGACATTCAAAATTCCCCATAAACATGTCTGCTAAGATTGGTGATAATGGATTTCCCATTGCGAGTCCTGATTTTTGTCTAAAATATTTTCCTCTAAAGGTGAAGAACATTTGATTTAAGCATAATTTTGTTAGTTTTATGTATTCTTTAACGCTATCATCATCATAAAACTAACAAAATTATGCTTAAATCAAATGTTCTTCACCTTTAGAGGAAAATATTTTAGACAAAAATCAGGACTCGCAATGGGTCCATTATCACCAATCTTAGCAGACATGTTTATGGGGAATTTTGAATGTCATGTAACTAAAGCACATCCTTTGATGTTTAAATTTTGGAGAAGATACGTAGATGATATCATAGCAATAGTAAAAGAGAAACAATTAGAAGATGCCATTAAACTGTTAAATATTCAAAATAAAACAATCAAATTTACAGTGGAAATAGAAAATAATCAAGAAATACCATTTTTAGACCTTAAATTGATTAGGAATGAAGAAAAAAAGAAAATAGAATTTGGAATCTACAGAAAAGAAACTCACATCGACAATTATATAAAAGCTACTGGATTTAACCATTTTTCACACAAACAGGCAGTATTTAATAGTTTAACACACAGACTTGTGAATGTCCCCATGAGCAAAGAAAATTACAAAAAAGAGAAAGAACCACATCATACAAATTGCTAAGGATAATGGTTTTCACAAGAAAATGATACACAAGAAAATAAATAAATTCAAAGAACAAAAAGTCATCAATGAAAGTACTCTTCAGACAGATAAAAATATAGGCAAAAAATTCAAGAAGTTCACATACCATCCTTTCGTATTTGACAAGTTTCAAAAAATTTTCAAACAAATTCAACATTAAATTAGCACCGAAAAATGATTACAGCTTAGGTAATTTAATAAAAACCAACAAAAATGAAAAATTGAAGACTGTAAAAAATCGGGAATTTATCAAATTAATTGTAAAGATTGTGAAAAGATATACATAGGAAAAACAAAAAGGAATCTAAATACAAGATTAAAAGAACACCTCAGAAATGTTAAAAATGGAGAAACCGAAAAATCTGCAATAGCTGCACATGCCTGGTCAGAAAAACATAGAATTGAAAACAAAACAAAATTACTTAAACAATTGGAAAAACCGAAGGAACTCACAATTTGGGAAAAAATTTACATATGCAAGAATGAAAATACAACTATGAACTTTGAAATACCCGGTTATAAAGAAAGAGGACTGATTTGGAAATTCTTCGGTCGGCCACCAGATGGCGCGGAGGTCAGTTTGCAGGATAGAAGGCCGTTGGACGTCAGTTGTGAACGTGACGCAGCATTGACAATGTCACAAATTACGTGAAGAAACCCAGGGTCTGCTATGATTTATGAAGTATGAGGTGAGTGAAATAATAAAAAATAAACAATATTTCACAGTGTTCTCCGCATAGTGAGATATGCAGTCATTGGTGGCGTCGTGGTAGGATGTTTTTCTGCATATTTTGTGGAGGTAGCCATGTATCGCTAGCTTGATCACCACATGTCTCAGTTTCTGATTTGCATTTGTCCAGGTCCAGTGTATCATGGTATCGACACCATAGAAGTCCGGTGGGATTTTGTCCCTCTTCATTCTCCTCTCTAGAATATGCTTTCCTGAAGCATTTACAACATATACAAGGTTTGATACCTACAGCAAATGTTTAAGGGGGGTGATGGGTGAAATTTCTATTTTATACATTTCTTAAGCTACATACTTGCTTTTTTGTACACACATTCACACCATAATAGGTAATACTATATTAAAGTTTCATCCTTCTAGGCCTAAAGGTTTTTGAGCTATTGAAGAAAATCCATTTAAAAATTTGCATATTAAAATTTTTAATAAGTCCCATAATTTTTTAGTAAAATTTTTAAATTTTTTTCTACACTACCACCGACTTATTTAGAACAACACTATGCATTAACTTTTCTATATCGTTATAATGTTCTTGTATCTTGTAAGCCCATGTTTCCCTTAACAGATATTTAGGCACTCTTCCCTACAAGGAAGAATTTGAACCATACTAATTTAGTTACACTTGTTTTCGTATAGATGTAATTTTGAGTGGCCCGTGGTCAGCATTCCGCCTCATACTGACATCTAGGAAACCAAGGTAAGACTAGGATGGGAAAATTCGGTAAATTTTGCTCAGAGGCCTTTTCATTCAGGCGTAAGGATCTTTTACGAGCCTGAAAATCTTCAGAAAGGAAGAAAAAAAATACATCCTCTGCATATGAATTTTTTAATTACTATACATATTTTATTTTTTATTTAAAAAACTATCAACATTGTTTCAAAATCCATGCACAGAATTATTAGCCATAGTGTGTGGGACAT
Organism: Diploptera punctata; assembly: GCA_030220185.1. Classification (NCBI taxonomy): domain Eukaryota; kingdom Metazoa; phylum Arthropoda; class Insecta; order Blattodea; family Blaberidae; genus Diploptera; species Diploptera punctata. Next base: position 2,653,843 of record JASPKZ010007290.1, on the reverse strand, counting down.
GAAATTAAAATGTGCTTCTATCATTAAATTTGACAATGCTATTTTGATTTGAATGTATTGAAATGCAATGAAAATATAAGTGTGGAAAAGCAAATTTGAAAGTTTGAATGCAGTTAAATTAGAATGTAACATACATGCCCTCCTACAGTCATTAGGGAGACTTACAAGCGTCATAGGACACTGAAACTTCGCCAACTTATACTTTAAGGTACATAGTATTTTTAATACAAATAAACAAAAAATGCTAAATTTGACCGAAAAATGTTGAAAATTTCACCCATCACCCCCCTTAAACTCATTTTTCTCTCAATGATCTAAATGTAACTTTTACCATTATGATTTCCATCCATTCAATTAAGAAAATTAAACTAGATGTAACATAAGAAAAACTGTTAATAGTGTAAGAGTGAAATAGCTTGTACCTTGTTGATGAAGCTGGATTTGCCGACATTGGGGAAGCCACAGATGATGATAGTTCTGGTGTATGGATCAATGGATGGGAGACGAGAAAGATGTTGTCGTACTTCCTCCAGATACTGTAGGTTCTGTGTCTGACGCTTCATGATTGTTGCCATCCTATAAATAACACAATCATATGCATCAAAATAAAAAAAAATTGATTTTTGAGTTAACAGATATTTTAACTTGTCACAGTTCAACATTTGAGAATTTACAGGTCTGTGTTGTCATAGCAACATATACAATCTTGACAACAGCCAATCACTGTGTGACCATCCCTTATCTCATGCTCACAAACCCAAACATTCCTGCAAAATATTTTGAAATGTTGTAAGTACTACAAATATGCCCACAGGGTTCTATTTAAGATTTTATTCACAGTTTGGTTTTCATTTTTATTGTAAATATTAGTATTCAGTTAATTAGTGAGTATTTCTTTTATATTTTAACCCAGTTATTCCCAAAAAAATATTTTCTAACAAAATACAATTTAGATACTTAAACTAGTCATTAGAGTCTAAAAATGATCTTTAATAAGAAGTTTTAAATTTTAGGTATTGGAAACTCTCAGGAATTGGTGTCCTATAAAAAGGACGGTGGGAAAAAGAGGTATGATTCGTATCTAAAATTGCATGGCATGTTTAAGAAAAACAATGTGGTGAATTTCAGAGAAAATAGAACAATATTTAATTTTTTAAATTAATATTGAGAAGCTAAAGCTATTACTATGATAGAAATAAGTAAATTAATGAACACAATTAAATTATTGTAAATCAATGGTAAAGAGAAAAATTTTTGCCTGAACTGGGAATCGAACCCCGAACCTTTAGCTTTCCATGCTAATGCTCTGACACTGAGCTAATCCAGGCTTCATTCCCATCCAAGCAGAAATCCTTCCTTTACCTTATTCATTGCAATTGAATGTGGGACCAGTAGAGTAAGGTAAAGGAAGGATTTCTGCTTGGATGGGAATGAAGCCTGGATTAGCTCAGTGGTTAGAGCATTAGCACGGAAAGCTAAAGGTTTGGGGTTCGATTCCTGGTTCAGGCAAAAATTTTTCTCTTTACCATTGATTTACAATATTTAATTTATTAACATAAACAAATACGTAGGTCAAAGTTAAAATTGGGAAACACATTATGAGGTTCTTAATTAATGAGTCATTTTAACATCTTACCTCATATTTCATGTTTTTTCAAACACGGTAATATATATAATATGAGGTAAGATGTTAAAATGACTCATTAAATACGTAGGTGATAGTAAGAGATAAAACTGTGTATTTTAGTGCAAAAACGTTTCAAATAAACTGGACTCGAAAGTGGGATTACATTTTCCTGCGCTACCTTGGAACACACTTTACACGCAAAGTTACATTGCATTTTGTGCACTTCAAAAATTGCTTTTTGTGGCAGATTCTGCACCTGGTTTCTTTACCTTGTTATTGAATCATACGATCAATTCGGTCATATCTAGATTCCAAGTTTTCTAGTGGAGATGGACGGCAGTGTTTTGCAGACGTTGATCTTATGTTGGATTCAAGAAGAGCTATTGCCACTTGTCTTCTAAAACCCAGATGATCCATTTTCCCCTTATTTAGTTTATGAAGGTGACATGCGTTTTGCTCACAAACATCAATGCAGTGGTAAATAAGTGGAGTACCACTTTTTCCCTCTTATTGCAATTCAATATAGGCTGATATTTTGATCTGACCTATCTACAACCTCCCCCCCCAATTCCAGAATTGTAAACCTGAAACATATATGGTTGCGATACTGCAATTCTCTTTTTATATTTATTCGAAAATCATGTGACTGCCAGGAGAGGAAACACTGATGCTGCATTTAATGCTACTGATACAACATTAGTCACGGCATCATCTCCTGTAGTTGGTGGAAATATCACTATAGCATCTACATTTCCTTCGACGGTCTCATCTTTCTCCAAAATAGTAATTATTTCATCAAAATTAATTGATACAGAAGCTAGCCTAATCAAACACAGATAAACTAAAGGAACTCACAGCCTAGGAAAAAATCCACATCCAAAAAAACAGGAAAGATAAACTCGTGAATTTCGAAACTCCCGCAAATTTTGACCTGATCCAGAGGTTCATCGGTCCACCAAGAGAAGTAAGAAAACCGCCAAGAAACGACATAACACCGGTCGACCAGAAGCTACTGACGATGGAGATAAGCTCCGAAACTGCAGTATAGAAGAAAAAGGATATGAGGTGTGGTAATAAAAACATTAATTTAATTCTTAAATTAAACCTCATAGTGTTCTTTCCCTGTGAAAGTTAAATAAATTTAAATGAGTCAATTGGGTTAAAGGTCTTTTATAAGCATTTTACAAATCCTCAACTTTCAGGCCCTAATTATTACTCTGACCAGCCTCATGGGCTAGTGGTCAGCATTTCTGACTACAGTTCATGACGTCCCAGTCAAATCGTAGGAATTTTTTCTTAAAGGGAATTATTCCTGTGGTTGCTCATGGTCTGGAATTTAGGTTAAGAATTCTCCTGGCTCATTATCATTTATCACCCATTATATCATCAAGGTAATGTAACTCCGCCTTCAAGGTGCCCCAATATAAGAAATTGATTACAATTCTGCCAAAGCCAGGGGAAAAAGTCAGAAATGACATAAGAGACAACTTGGTGGCATTAGACAAAAAAAAAATCACTCTATGCAGGCTGCTGAATAACAAATTATCTTTAATAGTGAGTGGAGAACATATTTTAATCGACTCACCTCATACATTTTCAAACTTATTTGATACCGACAGTTTCAGAAAATATCATGTCCTTCTTCAGTCATGGCTTCCACTGATGAAATTCCGTGATTGTTGATTTCTTTAGTGACATCGCCTCTTGTGCTGCCATCTTTTGTTGGGATTATAAACTTTGTAATTAAATTTTTATCCACCTGAATATCGAAATTCATAGATCAATATTTATTCTTCTGAATGAATATCATTTCCCACATTGTCAATTCCAACAGTTTATCCAATTGTTTCAAAAGTTTCACTTCTTTTTCAATTTTATGATTTCAATATAAATATAACAAACTATCTATTTATTTCAATAAAAATTTATACTAAAATTTATATTGTGATATTATTGAAGGGGACACTTTACTCCAAGTACCATGTTATATCCAAATTCGTAGTATATCAAACTGTGTTAAATCAGGCTTATATATATGAATGAGAAAGTTTTCTTGGGTTTTCCGCGTCTTGGATTCAAGTTCGACCCCTGGCCACTGACTCCGACGTTTCGGCATGATCCCACATGCCATTATCAAGGAATGATAAGTTCGAGTCACAGGTTTAGGTCTTATATAATTAAACAAATAGAGTTTTCGTTGTGGTCCGTTTTCGAAGACGTACACCAATCCAAGGTTGTTCTTATGTAGTTACATAAGAACAACCTTGGATTGGTGTACGTCTTCGAAAACGGACCACAACGAAAACTCTATTTGTTTAATTATATAAGACCTAAACCTGTGACTCGAACTTATCATTCCTTGATAATGGCATGTGGGATCATGCCGAAACGTCGGAGTCAGTGGCCAGGGGTCGAACTTGAATCCAAGACGCGGAAAACCCAAGAAAACTTTCTTATTCATACTTATATCCGCGAAAATCTGCAATATAACATATATATATATATATATATATATATATATACACACACACATTAAAATATACTGAGGTAATGTAGTCCTGTTGAATTAAAAATAATGCCTTGATATATCATGACAGGAGGAGGAAAAGAAAATAAACTCAAAATCTAGGATAAAAATGTACATTTTCTTCACTTTACCTGCCCATCGCTGCCCTCTTGAGCTGCTTGCATCGGTACAAAGAGTCACCAAACTTGAGGAGTCTTGCATAATCCTTTGCAACACTGTAAACAATATGAATATAATGAGGAGAGATACAGTACTCAATACAACATATTCTCTAATAATAAATTTATTATCACTAAGTAGAAAGCAGAATAAAGTCTACTTATAATCATGAATCATTAAATAACAATTATACAAAACTTAACAGCATGTAAGGTACAGAAAATGCTATACTCATCTAAAATAAGACCTACCCTTGAAGTAAACATTCATGATTTGATCATATTTAGTAAAAATGGATTGGCAGACTCTTTTCAAAAACTATTAGAAAATATTCATGAAGTTTATCCTGTAGCTTTGTTGCTTAATGCAGTTTTAGTTAGTTGTTACTGTGATTTTTTTGTAGTTAAGCGCATTTAGTGTAAATAGTTAATTAGAATGCGGTGAATTACAAACTGTTGGTTGGCTGCATTCAAAATTAGTTGAACTTTGGGGGTACTTGTTGGCTGCATTGAAGCACATAATATGGCTGCCACATCCATCCATAGTAATTCTGCCCGAGGGCAGGTCTTTCACTACAATCATTGCATTTTCATGCTATGCTTTGCAGCTTTACTAGCGAATTATAGGTGTGGTAGCTTTCCTGTTGCTTTCCACACAGGTAAAGGATGATGATGATGGCCAGATGATTTTTGCGGACTGTTGGGCCCTAAGCCTGACACTTGTCTTATAGTTGAGGAAAAACCCTCAGGAGCCTGTCCCGACCAGGAATCAAACCCGGGCCCAAACTTTTTTTATACCATTATTAAACATTTATCCATATACCCAAATTTGTGGCATTTATCTCTCAATTAATTTTTTTTCTAAATTCTACAGAATCGTAGTGGACATGTGTGATTGCTTAAAGAAATGGATGAAGTGTACTCTTTGTCTCGCATGAATTCTTCTAAGTTCTACAGAATTGAAGTGCGCATGCACGAGTTGCTGTAATGGTTAATGTAGCTTCTGGTAGATGGCTCTGGAATCGGCATTACCAACTTTCAGAATAAATTCCCAAATGCTAAAATAAAATGGACGTAAACTACCTTCCCATTTCCTAACCTAACAAAACAAATTACATGCATATTATTTAATAAACTATAAACTAATTTTATGCACACTAACTTGTCCCATCGGAATCTAAGAAAATGAAGTTAATTTCTTGAAATATGGTTTGGAAATATTTGCAAATGTTGGTAACACCGATTTGAGAGCCATCTAGCAGATGTTACATTAAGATCTGCACATCTGTAGAATTTGATTCACAATATTCGCTTAATTATATAAATATTTTCAATATTTAAAAATCGGGTTCAACTGCACTTCTACTAGCACTTGATTTTCAGTTATATTGTTGTAAACTATAGCTCTTCTGTATTTACTAAAATCATATAATATATTAAACATTTTCAAACAATTTTTTATATCATTATTAGACAATTTCGAAGTATTTATTTAAATATGCAAATCACAATATTATGACACTGTTAGACAATATTGTGATGCTAACTGCTATTTTCTCCACAGAGTATATTACTTACTCTATGATTTTTCTATCGCTGGTTGGATCAGCGTTAGGTAGTGATAAGCAAGTGTACACCCATTTTTAATAAACGTTTGGTAATTTTAATATTATTAATATATTTTTAACATAGAATTGGGGATTTATTGCAAATATTGGTTATTTAAATTTCATAGCGACGGATAGTAACCGAGGATGATAATCAATATGTGGTTCGATTATGGGTTATCGCTGGCTCTATAAATTCTGGCGCATGCGCACTGTTGTTCTATAGGACTTTGAAAATATTTCACACTAGTTTAAGTGCAGTTTTTCCAAAAATTGTAAGAAATGTTTAAAAGTGTACAGTGTAACAGTAGCGTAAGGATGTTGTATGGAAAATCGTGTGAGACAAACAGTGAACCTCAGCCAAAGAAACTTGTGCCATATGGCATCTGTGAGATCAGAATGATCAACATTCACAATTAATTCCAAAACATATTTTAAGAAATGGATGATCACCCACTTCATTTTGTTAAGATTCCTATGGGATAAGTTAATGAACACCAAATTAGTTTATTAAATGATATTATGCAATTTATTTCATTAGGTTATGAAAGGGCATATTACACTGCAGCCACTGATCCTCCGGCCTTGACGTTTTTACGACTGTGTTGTCAATATGGATATTCAGTGGGAGTGGCCGCTTTATGTATGCAGTTAGCAGACATACAGCTGACAATATATCAGCAATTTCAAACCTTCCTAGCGCGCTATAACTATGTCAAGAGCAATGATTGGTTGTGGCAAACATCCACTCCCACTACAACCATTTTCTTATTGGCAGTAGAGGGCGAGTTCTCCCTTTACCCCTCGTACAACCTAAACTTCAGAGCCGGAGAATAAATGGCTCGGGTATCATGTACATCCATTTCTTATAAACATATTTGGGAACATATTACGAAGGTTGGTCAATACCAATTTCACACATATCTGTCATGTGGTACTGTCGCACATAAATTCTTCTAAGTTCTATAGAATCCCAGTGCGCATGCGCTAGTGCTTCATGTAATCCCAGAAAGATAAATACAACCTCCAGCAGTTGGCGGTATATGTATGTGAAATCAGTATGACCAACATTGACACAAAATTCCCAGAACTTGTTTTATTAGAGTGGTTTACCCTATAGTTTAGTTTCATTTTAATTAATATTATTTTTTTAGGCTGTTGTACACTTCAGGTCGCAAAAAATTTTCAATTTAATATCTTATTCCACTGATGCACTAAACACTTTTAAACACGTTTAAAACATTTTGCAACACTTTTAAACACATTTTAAACATCTTCCAATGCTGCAACGATATTTTTTTTATATTTATATATTTACGTAAAACATGGTCGTGCTACATTGCTTACTGCTATTTTCCCTCCTCTTCCTATGTTGTTCCAGCGTTGCCACCATCAACAACCCAAAATACTCCAGATGTTGCCAACCATTTCCACGTTCCCTTGCTTTTTAAATGTGATTCCACGTTCCCTGGATTTCACCTACGTTAGAGTAATTGATTTGTGTTACAGTAATTGATTTAGGTTTGGTTAGCTTTTAGGTTCCTTGCTTTTTAAATGTGATTTGATACATAAAATAAATTACCTCTTCATATCTGTTATTCTATGAAAAATTCAAAATATCGCACGGTTACCACGTAAAATCATATTTCCACTAGTTCATTTCGTGTTAATTATACATTTTTAGACAAGTTCTGGGAATTTTGTGTCAATGTTGGTCATACTGATTTCTCATACATAAACCGCCAACTGCTGGAGGTTGCATTTATCTACCTGGGATAATTGGAGCACTAGCGCATGCGCACTGCGGTTCTATAGAACTTAGAAAAATTTTCGTGTGACCCGAAGTGTAGCATATCCTTTTTTTAAAATAAATATGGCTTGAAATAAAAATCTAATTTTTAAAAAAATACTTAACATATAATTTGATAACCTGTATACAGTTCTATATGTTCTAAGTTTTTTTAATATAACTTGTATGTGTGTTGTATATAGTTTCGTACTATCTCAGTTCTTTATAAATATAATTTGTATGTGTATGGTTTTTAAATACTTTTAAAATAGAGATTTTATTATATTAACATTTGTTTTTAAATTAATGTTTAATAACAATTTTTCGGCCATAGCAGTTTAAAATAATTTTATTATGGTCTCAGAATGAAGATACGAACGTGGACCCGTCTAGAAAATATTGGATTTATCGGACATGTGCATTAAAAAAAATTAAAATTTCCAACCAGTTTTGCAATTCTCTTCAACCAAGTTCCTCTTCAAGTCTGGAGTTTTAAAAGAAGTGATGTTGGCAACATCTGGAGTATTTTGGGTTGTTGATGGTGGCAACGTTGGAACAACATAGGAAGAGGAGGGAAAATAGCAGAAAGTAGCAATTAAGCACGATCATGTTTTACGTGAATATATAAATATAAAAAAAAAGATCGTTGCAACATTGGAAGATGTTTAAAATGTGTTGCAAAATGTTTTAAAAGTGTTTAGTGCATCAGTGGCATAAGAAATAAGGGATATGCTACACTTCGGGTCGCACGAAAATTTTTCTAAGTTCTATAGAATTGCAGTGCGCATGCGCTAGTGCTCCAATTATCCCAGGTAGATAAATGCAACCTCCAGCAGTTGGCGGTATATGTATGTGAAATCAGTATGAGCAACATTGACACAAAATTCCCAGAACTTGTCTAAAAATGTATAATTTATTTTACGTATCAAATCACATTTAAAAAGCAAGGAACCTAAAAGCTAACCAAACCTAAATCAATTACTGTAACACAAATCAATTACTCTAAAGTAGGTGAAATCCAGGGAACGTGGAATCACATTTAAAAAGCAAGTTTGGGTTGTTGATGGTGGCAACGCTGGAACAACATAGGAAGTGGAGGGAAAATAACAAAGAGTAGGAAGTAAGCAATGTAGCACGACCGTGTTTTATGCAAATATATAAATATGAAAAAAAACTCGTTGCAACATTGGAAGATGTTTAAAATGTGTTTAAAAGTGTTGCAAAATGTTTTAAACGTGTTTAAAAGTGTTTAGTGCATCAGTGGAATAAGATATTAAATTGAAAAATTTTTGCGACCTGAAGTGTACAACAGCCGAAATAAGATTGAAAATTTTGTGCGACGGTTTGTACACCACAGCCGAAATTTCTGTAAGTGTTTGCACATGCGCACTACGATTCTGTAGAACTTGGACAAATTCATTGGTAGAATTATTCTAAAGTTTTTCCAAAGCCATTATCAAGTGGGCTACAAAGTACTCACTTATCCACCAGATGTCTTGCAGTGTTCAGCTGTCCAAGTGCCAGTTTATAATGGTCTTTATCATACAATATATTCATCAGATCTGCATAAAATGGATGTATATCCTATAAAATGAAACAATCACTCATAATATACTCTAGAATCATTGGAATATTGTAACATATTCTATTATTATATCATATAATTTAACGAAACATAATTGGCTAGATACAACTTCTCATGTTTATTTACGGCTTTTATTGCACTACTTACGTCTAACTTTGGGAATTCTTGTATTATTTGCGATAATCTGTCGTGGAAATTCTGTTGAGTGAATTTTACTTTTCGCATATAAAACTGACGAATTCTAGATATTTGGTAATGTTTATGAACTACTGTAGGTGTTTTTCTTTGAGTCTTTGAAAGTATTATGTCGACGAAGTCCTGAAAACAAAATAAAAATATTTTATTAAAATCGGTAGATAACCTCAAATATAGGAACTTCTAAAAAATATATCTATTAGTAATATTTACCTTTGCTGATGGGACTACGGCAATTTTCTTAAAATTATATGACGCCATGGTTTATAAATTTAAAGTCTACTTAGTAATAAACGAAATAATTCAGTATTTAACTTATATAATGTTGCACCACGTGCAACACCCTATTCCACTGCACACAAATCACACGAAAAAGAACTTTCGACCGGAAGTAACCTCTCGATGATAAAACTGAACCATAGAGAAAGTACTCTGTGAAACTGAACAACCGGATAAGCGTGTGAACGCCATCTATTGGCTTGAAGTAGGCAATGCGGCAATTTTAAATTCTTATTAAATTATTGGGCACGCCATAGCATAGTGGGTAAGGCACTGCGCTACAAGCCGGAAGGTCGAGGGTTCACGCCCCGGTGGGGTCAGGATTTTTAAACTGACGCAAAACCTTCTGGCGCCATTATGGCCCTGGGGTCGACTCAACCTCAAACGGAAATGAGTACCAGACGCTTGTGGGTAAAAGGTGGCCGTCACGCAGGACTGACAACCCGGCTGACATCAAGTGCCATTTGCCCAGAAAAAGTGGGAGCCTTAACCTCCCACTACCCCAAGGGCCTCCTGAGGCCTGTAGTGGCAATACTTCATTAAATTATTTCTGCAGCTGTCAATTGACGATTACGTAAGCCAAGTTACATTATTTGTAACCAACATTGGCTAACTAAATGCTGTACAGATTTAATATAACTCAATGGCTTGACAGTCCTAGAAGGTCTTTGACTTACCTGCCAGTTGCTGGTGTCACATCCATGCATGCTATTTAAAGAATGGGTGACACGAGGTCAGCATGTCTGCCTCCCAGTTCTTATAGGCAGATTTTAGTTATCAAAATTCCTCACTATGCTGGGTGGGTACAGGTTTCATACTGGCCAAAATTTCAAGAAAAAAGTCTTCCCTCATAATATTTGGACTAGCTCTGCACCAATGCATGATACCTTAAACTGCTGGGCTATAGTGAGGGAATTTTAATATAATTATACAGAAGGAAATGCAATAGTTTATAAAAATCTAATTTTGATGCAATGTCATGTGGAAAACTCTTTGTATTTGTTTCTGGATGTACCATATTTTATCTATCATTTCGCAGCTGGCTTTCTTACCAGCACTGGTTAAAGTGTAAGCATGTTTGTCTACTATGCAGGTCAATATTTGTTACCGACTGACCCTTAAATACAGTCATTAAAATACTCTATATGCCCTCCACATTTACAACATAGTTGACCTGAGCGAACAGTAGCATATATCAGTCTTGATAGTAGTACTACCTCACGCCCCTTGATATTGATGTCATATGTAGCCTAATTCAAGAACACATGACTCACTTATCATGCAACCTTGAGCGGATTTACAAAGCATGAGTATCGAGAGCAGGATACTTTTAAAGTAACATGTCATTTTTTTTTTAACAGAGCCTCATTTCAGAGAATTGTGAATAAATTTGAAATCACAGATACTGTCAGGACAAAAAATCATTCCTGGATATGCCTTTAACCCTTAACCCTCTGCATGCCACTTGTAAAATCTCTTGTGTCAGAGATTTAAATCGCAAACGCCAATATGATCAGCTTTGCAAGTATATTGTCTGGCAGGTAATGGACAGGAGCACCAGAGCCGATCTAATCGGCTCATGACATCTAAAGGGTTAAATTGGTGAAACAATAATTTCTCATACCAGTTATTTAACACTTTGAGTCCTGTAGTGGTACTAGTACCACGGCATTTAAATGACACTGAAGCCAGAGAAAATTAAATCCCTCTGGTTCAGAAAAACACCTCTGTACATCTGCCGGCACAGGCATGCAGAGGGATTTAATTTTCTCCGGCTTCGGTGTCATTTAAATGCCGTGGTACTAGTACCACCACCAGATTCAAAGTGTTAAACATTTTGGACTGCAATGAAAACAAAACATGTAAAACCGTAAATTATTATTGTACATTATTGGGTAAATTGATACAAATTTAAGTCATTTTTACTTGATTATTTTTCTACCATTTTGAAAAACAATATGAAATAAATTAAGCCAATGTGCACACCATAGCATAGTGGTTAAGACACTGCACTACAAGCCGGAAGGTCGAGGGGTGAAGTCCCAGTGGGGTCAGGATTTTTAAACTGACCCAAACCTTCTGGCGGCACTATGGTCCTGGGGTCGACTCAGCCTCTAACAGAAATGAGTACCAGATACTTGTTCTGGGGGTAAAGGTGGTCTTCACACAAGGTTGAAAACCTGGCAGACATTAAGGGTCGTATGCAAATACATTACTCTCTACTCAAATTACTTCCAATCACTGGTGAGCTGAGATCGAATTAACGGCCGCCTTAACCGGTCATACATGAATGTTGACGTTTTCGTAATATTGGCAACGAATTACCCAGAATTCTCAGCGATAAAACCACTTCCGTTATTTTCGTCTGCTATAGAGGAATGCATTTATGCTTGCATCCCGCAAATAATACCGTATACAAACACGTCTGCGACGCGCAATATTACGCCGATTCTCCTGTTCTTCCAGTTGAATTCTTTGGTAGACTCTATCAAATTCCTCTTCTCCGCGTATACCGAAAACATGATCGAAGTCTTCAAGGTCCGACATCTTGGATAAGTTTCAAACTACATCGGTTACCATCGGTTCCCTTCGGGATTTTCACATGAGTTTATATCTTGAGCTACGATCTTAAGGTACCTTGTAAGGTAGCTTTACAATTATTACCGCGTGAATAGATTTCTCAGTAAGAAAAATGTGTTTGAATAAAACTTTATCAGCAGAGAACGCCTTTTACTGTCTAATGAGTTCAAACATTCGACCCTAAGTGTCGATTGTCCAGAAAAAGTGGGAGCCTTAACCTCCCACTACCCCAAGGGCCTCCTGAGGCCTGTAGTGGGAATACTTAACCTTGATCTTATATAATAAGTAAAGTAGTCCCACTACAGGCCTCAGGAGGCCCTTGGGGTAGTATGAGGTTAAGGCTCCCACTTTTTCTGGACAATCGGCACTTGATGTCAGCAGGGTTGTCAGCCCTGCATGACGGCTGCCATTTAAGGGTTAACAAAATAAAATTTATGAAAGTGGATCCAATCTAGAATGTTGGCAAAAGAAAGAAAAAACCATGAACTAAATTAAGACCGGGGTCCAAAGGGGAATGAAACACAAATTATAGCATCTGTTCACCAAGTGCAACATCACCTTCCCATGGTGGACCTTGCTAAAGACTAACTAGATTTTGGCGGCCAAGTATCGATAGCGAGGAGATACTAAAGGACAACATGGACACACTATTGAGTAACACTAAGAAATTAGGACTGGAAGTATATACCAATAAAACTAAATATATGGTCACATGTAGAAATACATTATATAATGGAAATGGACAGCTAATGACAAATGAGGGAAATTTTGAGGAAGTGGCTGAATTCAAATACCTAGGAACAATAATCACAAATAGGAATGAGATGCACAAAGAAATTAAACATAGGCTCAATTCTGGAAATGTGTGCTATTATGCATTGCAGAGACTCTTGATGTCCCAACTCCTTTAAAAAAAACGTTAAACTGAAAATATATAAAACTATTATTTTACCAGTTATATTATATGGGTGCGAAACATGGAATCTTACTTTAAGGAAGGAAAGGAGATTACAAGTATTTGAGAATAAAGTACTTAGGAAAATTTTTGGAGCAAAGAGAGATGAACAGACAGGTGAATGGAGAAGACTTCATAACAATGAACTCATGGTCTTTATAGGAAGCCAGATATAATAAAAACAGTTAAGTCTCATAGACTGCGATGGGCAGGACATGTTGCGCATATGGGGAGTGAAAGACGTACATGGAAGCTTCTTGTAGGAAAGCCAGAGGGAAAACGCCCAGTTGGTAGACCAAGAATGAGGTGGGAGAATAACATTAACTATGATTTGAGGGAAGTAGATTATACAGGGAATGATTGGAAAGGATTAGCTCAGGATAGGGATGTATGGAAAGCTTATGTCCGCGCAGCCATGAACCTACAGGTTTGATAATGCCAGTGAGTAAGTAAGTAAGTAATAGTAGAGGAGGAAAGAAACGGAGGCATGTTACATCAATGGAAGATAAGAAAAAAAAACAATTTTTTGTTGTTGTTTTATTATTACATCAAGTGGTTTATTTAATAAATAAAAAGACATTGTTGCACAATACAATACGGTCCAATATCACATAATTATGCTACTCCATATGTTATTAGATTTCCATCGTAACCCAAATTGTATTGATACTTAAACATTTAAAATATACATACTGAAATTTAAATGAGAAAATGTGTCTTAATTATTTTCTTTCATCTTTGTAAGAAACAAAAATTATATATATTCACTATTTTTTATAAGCTTTATTATTCTTATTTATTTAACAAACTTACCCAAATAGAGTCTGCCAAAAGTGACAAAATATACTTGACAATAGTTGTATATTATTCTATTCTTTATACAGGGTTCTTCATTTAAAACCTAATGTTTTATAATTTATAACCATGGCATTTTGCCTGTGCACAGTTAGGTTATAAATGAAGAATCTGTAATATTTCAATATGGCAAAAAATTTGAACAATAATGATGATTGAAAAATTAACATGGAAAAAGACTTGATAAAAAAAAAGAAGAATAGGCCTTCACTAGTTCAAGATTAGTTATTTCAGTTAGGTTTTTAAATTTAAAATGTTTGAAGTTTGTTGAATTTTAACCAATTACTGATACTATAAACAATTTGAGGCAAAATGGTAAAAACCTACATATCAACAATGGGATCGTATTTTATAGTCCAACACAAATTTTTTTTAAAATTCATTATATTTGCTAATCTGTTTTACAATAACATAATATATTTGTATGTACAACATTTTGAAGACCAACTGGAGAAATATTTTCAAGTCCTCCGAGTTCTTCTTCAAACAAAAGCATCCACACCTTTCTTCAATTGTCCAGGAATGATAACAATGCAAACGTGAAAATCAAATGTATTGTTGTTAAGATTTTATTTATTATCACACTATATTTCCTATCTAAAACTGGTTTTCAGCAGGGACATTAAAGATCCATTTTTTTTAATAACAGAGGGTAAATTCTTTTGCCAAAATTGCAATTTTATCGTACGTAAATTGTGATATTGCTGTATTCTTGCAAATATAAAAATGACTACAGTAAGATTAAGAATATGGAGACATGCTAGTTATGACAGTTTTTGCTACTTTGAATGTTTACAGTTTGTTATGCAACTGTTACATAAACTAAACAATGTAATCCAGAGAGATTTCCTTGCTCGTCAAAATTAGTTTGTATATTACACAGAAATTTTATAACTTGATTTTTTATGACTTCTAAGATTGCGATGAATTTGCGCGAGAATAGCATTATATATGTATAAAATATCTGAAGTTATGACAAATTCATTGAATTATGGAAATATGACTTATGGAATATAAGTTTAGTTATTTATTTGAAGTCACTCCATAATGCTTACATAACTGAAATGTGACCTGATGACCTAGGACAAATGTAAGGTTAGGATGAGTAAATTTTGTTAGCTTTTTAAGTTTAAGATTGATCAATGTTACTATTCTCAGCTGGGAGTTTGTGTGTTAGACCAAAAAGGGTATAAAAGAGTTATGCATTCTGAGAAACTACCAATAGTAATAATTATTTACTTGTATTAAGTTATGTAGGTAGGAAATAACACTATGAGGTTTATTTTAATTTTGTTGAGTTGTTTCTTGACTCACCTCATACTTCTTAACTCTCTCGCAGATCCAGATTTCGTCACTGTATTTGTGACATTCTCAATGCTGTTCACGTTTACAACATTGAGAATGTCACAAATACAGTGACGAAATCTGGATCTGCGAGGGAGTTAAGAAGTATGAGGTGAGTCAAGAAACAACTCAACAAAATTATTTACTTGTATATTTGCTATCAAATATGTTGCAGAATTAGTAAGGAAAATATGAGGTAGAAAATGTATTAATTAATTAAAATAAATTATGTATGGAATATAATAGTTATCAGCAATTGCACATTGCTTTTCACGCCTGTCATTTTCATTCCTGGCAGTAATCTCACACCATAAATACTTGTTTCCACAGCATGAACGCTATCAACCTCAGAAGAAATAAATAAATGAACCACTTCATACTAAGATTGACAAGAAATCTGCCAGAAATGCACAACAATGCTCAATATTTTAGCTTTTGCAGAATTTTAATTGTTATGTATTCACATTAACATCCCTTGTATTTGTTCTTAATTGATATATTTCCCACACATAAAAATAGGGTAAACATGCCTGATTTGGATAAACTGCCACTTTTTCTTCTAAATAGAGTTTACAGAGTGATCATTTGAAAATACATCTTTTGGCCATGGCAATCGGTCTTATGATCTTTGAATACAACCTTCCCCTCATCCCTTGAACTATGCACTTATTAATACCATATAAAGAGTTATTTATTGTTTTGGCAGAATACAAAATTTAAGACACACTTTGAAATGATATCTGAATAGTAGTAGGATAACAGTACCGGTATATGTGTATTATTACCATAAAAACACTATTATTCAACAATTGAAATAATTAGCATCTCATTTCAAAGCTAGGAGTTAAAGGACAGACAAATTTTGATATCACATCCACAAATATTGAATATAGAGATAAGCAAACAGTAAGATTTAAATTAAAATGTTTTATACCTCACCTCATATCCAGTCTTCTAATTATATTATATGTGAGGTGAGGTACAAAACTTTTAATTAAAATCTTAAATTAAAGCTCATAGTGATTTTTGTTTAATATAAGCAAACAATATATAAACACGTAGGTAGGAAATAACACTATGAGGTTTCTTTAATTTATGTTGAGGTGTCGGCTTGTGAAATGAGATTCATGCGCAGAACAGCAGGGTTACACCAGATGGGATCGGGAAAGGAACACCGATATCTTAAAAGAATTGAAGTCTACGCCAATTTTGGAATATATTAAACAGTACCAACTAAATTGGAAACACCATCTTGAAAGAATGAGTTCAAATAGGATCCCCAAAGCTGTTTATAATTATATACCAAGAAGGTGAAGATCTCTGGGCCGTCCTATGAAACGCTGGAGGGAAAATTTTCTATAGGATTGTAACAGGTCTTGGCCTAATATTTGGAAGGAAGGAAGGAAGAAGAAGAAGATGTTGAGTTGTTTTTTACTCACCTCATACTTGTTAACTCCCTTGCAGACCCGGGTTTGATCACTGCATTTGTGACATTCTCAATGCTGTATCAAGTTCACAACTGATACAGCATTGAGAATGTCACAAATACAATGATGAAACCCGGGTCTGCAAGGGAGTTAAGAAGTATGAGATGAGTCAAAAACAACTCAACATAAAATATATGAGTAATTTATGGTCAGCATTTCAAGTCCATTAGCTGTTAGAACTGACATTCTCAAACTCAGTTTTCTACTTATTGTAGCTACTCAATCCTGAGTGAGCACTGGTCTCATACACTGGTAAAAATTCCATGAGAAAATGTCTTCACTCATGGGGCGTTGAACCAGTTTTACTTTCTACATCAAAATAATATCAAAATACATTGCAATATTATCAACATTAAGGTGTTGAGTGCCGGGTTCACAACTATATATTTTAACATAAAGCGTTTTATAATCCTTTTGGAGAGTTAAGAACACTTCTCTTGACAATATTTGAAGGTATTAGGGGATGAGGAAGAGTATCTTGACTCCCATATAGGAAAGGTCGAATCAACTGTTTGAAAATAGAATACTGGAAGATTCTCTTAAGCTGCCAAACAAAAATACCGTGCAGTTAAAAATCACAAAATTAAAATTATAACTATTAACATTATGAAGAACAATAATCAATATTTTTTTTTTTACCCAAGCCACCAGATTGTCTTTATGACATTTCTGGTAGTATCTTTTGGCAATGGCAGAATTTTAACCCACTTCTTAAGTAGAGGAACGTGGAATGAGGAGTTACGTTTTCCAGATGATATGATAAGTGATGAATGATAATGAAGTACCAGGAGAGTCCTTAAACCTAAACTTAAACTAAATCTAGACCATGTGACCACAGTAATAATTCCATTTAAGAAAAAAATTCCTATGGTCTGATCAGGAATCCAAGACCTGATGAACTGTAGTCAAAAACCCTGACCATTAGCCCATTATGCTGGTTGATACTCGATATACTTTTTAACAATAATCTTAACACAATTAATATAAAAATGTAGCAATTTAGCTCTTCCAGCAATATACCAACATGTACAATAATTCTAGCTGTTTAGGCAATTCACAACTTTATAGTCCAATGTACCCAACCTTTCAGCCACTGACCAAGTATTTATTTTTGAAATGTGGGGAATGGAAACAAAATAACATATCAGTTTAGTTTCCTGCAAATTTTGACCTGATCCAGAGGTTCATCGGTCCACCAACAGAAGGAAGAAGAAGAGTTTCTTCCGATCGACATAACATCAGTCACCAAAGAAGTACTAAAGATTAGTTCGTTATGGTCTCGAAATCGCGATCTACTTAGAAGATTTATATGAGGAGAGGTAAGAAACATTTAATTTCATCATATAGTAATTACTTATCACATGACAATACCATATATTAAAATTTATTGAATGCTTTCTAAAAAGACAGATTGTAAATTAGTGGAGAATAGAAAAAAAATGTTCTGTTCTATACTATTAAAATGTCAGGAAATTGAAATCAATACACCCTAGAAGCTTTGGATCTCCCCTGACTATTAAAATATTTTATTGGGTTAACAGCTATTTGGAATTTTTAAAGTTCAAGCTTTCAGCCTTCTTCTCTGACAAAGGAACTGTTAACATTGCATGCTGATACCTACCATGAAATTTTTCCCAGAGAAGCATTGCAATGTACCATGGTCGTGACCAAAAAAAAGAAAACTACCATTTTTAACTGCAAGACATAGAAATCGAAGCCAGAATCTAGTAATGGCAACTCACTTTACGGAGCAGATGGACTCCATGGATGAATAAGAGTGGAGTGGAGTGAGACATGTGTTGCAAACAGCAGATAGTGAGGGTCATCCAATCTACCAATTCAGTAATTATATTACATAATATTATTTTTAGTCTGATCATCTTACCTCAAAGGATAGAAAAGTATAAAAAAATAAAAAAATTATAAACAGAAGTACTCTTGAAAAAGAAGAACAACCTATGAAAAAATATAGGAAATTCACAGGTCACCCTTGGGTACACAATAAATTCCAAAAGATATTTGAGAAGTATAATATTAAATTAACACCGAAAAATAACTACAGTTTAAATAAAGTAATAAAAACCAACAAAAATTAAAAAAAACTGATAAAAATAAAAAGTCAGGAATATACCAAATTGAATGTATAGGTTGTGAAGATATATATATATATATATATATATAGGGGGGAAAAACAAAAAGAAACCTAAAAATTAGAACCAAAGAACACATAAGAAATATTAAAAATGGGGATAGAAAAATCTGCAGTTGCTGCTCATGTTTGGTCTGAAAAACATAATATAAATTCAGACACTAAATTATTAAAACAGTTAGAAAATACAAAAGAGCTGACTATTTGGGAAAAAATCTATATTCAGAAGAACAAAAACAGAGTTATGAATTTTTAAATATCGACGGAGCGTGACCTTGTTTGGAGGTTCTTCGGCCAACCATAGGATGGAGCTGACATCAACATCCAGGGTGTGCAACATAATGCAACATAAATCAAACCAGTCTGGACAAGCTGACGATAAAACAGAATTGTTTTGAAACATGTCCAAGAACAAATCAACATTAAATTGAGGTAAGATGATCAGACTAAAAAAATATAATTAAAATAATCTCAAAATATCACTTCCTAAAATTAAATATTAGTTATATTACATCCCTATAGAGAGATTTGGCACTTATTTCAGTGCCTTGCAGCTAAAAAGGGCACTTTTTTTGTACATGGCCTTTGTATAACACAATGCTTTTCTGGAAGAAATTTCAAGGTAGGTTTTGTTATGCAATTATTGACAGTTCTCTTGTGAGGCAATTTAAGAAGCTGTAGTTTGCATTTGACATACTTACCAAGAAGATAGCGTCAGAGACTGAGTCTGAAAGCTTGGATATGAAAAAAATATTCACCTAGCTTTTAGCCGGAGAAGAAATTTTACTTAATAAACACCAGGGATGTTTCAAACCTTACTATTTCGTTTTGATCGAACAAATGGCCATTTTCTGAACTATATAACTCAAGAGTTTCCTCGAAAAATAAAGTAACCAACAATTTTTGTGAAGCTGATTTTAAAGAGTTATTTATGTAATCTTCCAAAACTTATTCAGTATGTACAGAGCAGAATACGGCATTCTCTATGGCAGGAGTGGAGGTTATGTTCTCCCAGAGTACTGATGCACTCATACAAACAGTTGCTGCACTGACAACAGATAAGAGAAAATACAAACCAGTTCAATACTGTGTCTTTCAAAATGCGTATGCTGTGGTAGAAATATACTGGTAACATAAAATGCATTGTACCCTATTGACCAGACATTAAGCCGTTTATGTATGCAAATAAGGGATTAGAAACTTTACACAAAGAGGAGTGCGCTCACACTGAGTATCTAGAAGCCTGCACCTGCTGAAAGTCTCGAGGTAAATTCTGAATAAACACGGAAAGAAACCCCCACATGAATTTACTGAGGGAAAAAACTCAAAAAGATAGGAGAAAGGTTAGTAAAGAATATGGTTACTGCAGTTTTAATAGCCGATAGTAGCGACTTCAGCGGAACCCGTTCACCGGAAACGACAAGCGCTGACGCCGAGCACGTTTGCCGTCGAGCGCCGTAGAGAATGCCATAGACCACTCTATGGTTATCATACAGCTCGATTGAGCCTGGTTATAAGATAGTCTTTTCCATCTAAAACGAACGTCACACATAATTGTTGTTTACATCCTTATTCGAGTGACGTATTCAATTATAAAACTCAACATGTATTAAATTACTGATAGAAGGGGAACATTTCACACCACCAGAGCGCAGCACAATCACGTGACAAGGGTCCTGCGAACTTAAGTCCAAAAAATATTCAAACAGTTGACGTCAGTTGATGCGTCCTTTGTGCGTCATGAACCCCATGTGGTCAAAAATTGATGGCGGTTCAGAAGAAGCTAATGCATCTTTCTCCAGTGCTACCAACTTGAGACGACGAAGCCTGCAGAATAGCGAAACGACACATAAACTGAGAAGACACAGCAATACGCAGCCCACACCTAAAAACAGACAAATACGTCAATTGTTGCCTAGAAAGAAAATCAAATTTCTGATTATTATTATCGATAAAAATGTTAAAACTCACCCATTAGAGCAGAGAAGGCGCCGGTCCTCATGCACACGTTTTCGTGGTCAAGAGTTGTACCTAAAAACAAGGTAAACCACTTTATTGTTTTCAGCAACAGCTAAATTCTCGATTGAAATAATCATATTGTGCACAGTATTTACAAGGAGGCAATTCGAACTTTGTCTATATGTGTTTGGGAAAGGATGTGGATGACCTCATACTCGAAACAGGAAAATAAAAAAAAATTAGAATTTTTTAAAAAATATCTTGGGTCAATAATTACAAGTTCAGATACCTGTGAGAGAGATGTACAGACTAAAATTGCAATGGCAAAAAATGCAACTAAGACGTTACATGGAATAATTTGGAACAAAAATATTACAAAGGAAACTAAAATGATTTATAAGAGCATAATGCAGAATATTTTGTCATATGGAAGTGAAACTTGGTCTTTAACGGAATTACAAAAGAATAAAATTAGAACAGTTGAATTTGATTATTTTAGAAGAAGCCTCCAAAAAACAAGGCAGGATAAAATCAGAAATTAATTCCTTTGGAGAGAAATGAATGTCACCACATATGTTGTTAAGAGGATTGAAAATCAAACGCTTAAATGGTATGGCCATGTACAAAGAATGGAAAATGAAAGATGGCCAAAAAATATATACCAATGGTCACCCCCTGGAAGAAATAAACTTGGCAGACCAAGATGGAATTGGAAAACCTACGTCAGAACTAAAATGGATGATAGGAATTTGAAGAGGGAGATCGGAATGATAGAGATAAATGGAAAATGAAGACGGCAAACCTATAAGTGGGGGAAAGCCGAAGAAGAAGAAGAAATAATTTGTCTACTATATTGACTTAGACTTTCACGGCCGGAGTTATTATGAAGATCTTGAAGAAGAGGATGCCGGACTCAGTCTCTGGCGAAACGTCGGGGAATTTCAAGCCACTTCATGACCAGGGCCAACGGCCCGGAAATCTTCTTCAAGATCTTCATAATTTGTCTACTCTTTGGGCAAGTAGTGTCAATGGCGCAGTCACAAGAAATATATATTTTCCCACAGTTCAAGATAGATTAACAGTGAAATATTATGAATACTCTTTTGTGTTAACACAATTTATGTCTGGACATGGAACATTTAAATGTTATCTAACAAAGTTTCATATCCCATCTCAGAACAGATGGTACTTATTTTAGACTGTTCATCTCATGGATATATTCTGAATGTTCATTTAATTGAACGTAATCAAGTTTTGCGTTATCCTATAATTGATAATTTAAAAAGGAAATGTTGTTTAACAACAATTAAACTTACTTACTTACTTACTCACTGGCACTATCGAACCCGTAGGTTCATGGCCGCGCGGACATAAGCTCTCCATACATCCCTATCCTGAGCTAATCCTTTCCAATCATTTCCTGTATAATCTACTTCCCTCAAATCATAGTTAATGTTATTCTCCCACCTCATTCTTGGTCTACCAACTGGGCGTTTTCCCTCTGGCTTTCCTACAAGAAGCTTCCATGCAAGTCTTTCATTCCCCATACGTGCAACATGTCCTGCCCATCGCAGTCTACGAGACTTGACTGTTCTTATTATATCTGGCTTCCTATAAAGACAATGTAGTTCATTGTTATGTAGTCTTCTCCATTCACCTGTCTGTTCATCTCTCTTTGGTCCAAAAATGTTCCTAAGTACTTTATTCTCAAATACCTGTAATCTCCTTTCCTCCCTTAAAGTAAGAGTCCATGTTTCGCACCCATGGTATCTTTACCTTGTCGTGGTAGAGTGGCTTGCGTGCTTAAATGATCCTGAGAGCTATGCCGGCGGTAGCATTGCTGCCGACAGGGTTACCCATGCCGGACTGGTCGAAGGTGATAAGCCAGACGAAAAAAGTACCTTGGTCGAAAGAGTGACGATCTTTCACCGTAAAAATACAACTGTCAAGAAATGCGGACATGGGTTCAACTGGGGTAAAATTATCCGGAGGTCAAATAGTCCCCCATTCGGTTCTCCGGGCGGGGACTACTTCAGGGAACCCATGCCAAAGGCTCAACAACATTTAAAACATTTCTAATTTTTTTTTTTGCAAATGCCCCAGGTTGTCTTTCGACATTCCTGGTGTTCTCTCCTGGCATGGAGTACTTGTAACCCACTTCTGAGATTGGAGCGCCTGGAAGGTGGGGTTACGTTGCACCGATCATTTGATGGGTGATGATGATAGTGGTGCGCCAGGAGAGTCCCTAATCCTAAGCTTAATCTAAGATGAATATGAATGATGATGATTGCGATGGCCATATGATTTCAGGTACCGTTTGGGCCTAGAAGTTTTCCTGACATGTGTCTTACAGGTGAGGAAAAACCCCGATAAAAACCTCATCCAGAAAAACTGTCCCGACCGGGGATCGAACCCGGGCCCGCTGCGTGACAAGGCAGCACGCTACCTCGAGACCACAGCTAATATATTGTGATGCTTATATCCGCGCGGCTATGAACCTATGGGTTCGATAGTGCCAGTGAGTGAGTAAGTAAGTAACCTTTGCAAATAGCTTAGAAACATTCAGGCAGGACTTACACAAAATTGTGAAGTACAGAAATGTGATTTTAAAATTCATAATTGATGTTTACTTACTATTACTTGCCAACGTTGTACTCTCCGCGCCTTCTCCATCTTGAAGAACTCGCAGTGATTGGAACAAACTCACGTTCTCAGAAAGTGCTTGTGGCGAGGGCGCCAAAGTCGTCGACAAGATGGAACGCTTCGTTAGAGTCTTGGCGTTCCTCCAATGGCATGGTTGACTCTGAAAAAAATCAATAATAAATTCTTACTAATACGAAATGTATCATCTACACTTTAAATACACCGGGCTTCCAATATAAAACCGGACCGGCCTCACGGAGTTTCACCCGGCACGCAGTGCTGTCTCTTCCTCCCGCAATTCACCCTGCCTGCCACCCGTCCTTGAACTGTTTTTTACCTTATAAAAATGCTGGAAATGTTGTCCTCCCGCAGTTAAACAGGCATTATACCGAGTAAACACAATTTTGTTGCTGTATGTGCAGAAGATACTGAAATTCCAACTTGTTGTGCTAATTTCGGTAATGATTCTTGTGGTGAACGTTCCAAATTTTCGCCAATTTCGTCAAATTTTTCTTCGGTGAGAACCGTACGCCTTCGCGTGTGTTTCTTATTTTGTACTGAACCAGTGGTCTCAAATTTAGTCGCAAGATCGTGGATTGTCGATCTGGAAGGAGGTAATTGTCCAGGGAAGTTCCGAATAAATTCCTCGCGAACGCGACGAGCTGATTCGTATTTATAATAACATTTACACACATAAATGCGCTGCTCTAATGTCAGCTGACGTCTCATCTTGTCGAACGATAGTAAACTGACTAGTTCAAGGACGAGCGGCTGGCAGAGTGAAATGCGGACGAGGAGAGAGCGCTGCCTGACGGGTGAAACCCCGTGAGGCCGGTCCGGGTTTATATTGGAAGCCCGTTATATTCAGAATACCCTATATATTATTATTATTATTATTATTATTATTATTATTATTATTATTATTAATTTTCCAATGATCTGAATTGACGCTTATTGATGGTCATATATGCGCCTACCTAATCAAACGTTTACGTTTTTTTCAATTATATCGATAGATATTCTTTATTTGCAATTTCATTATGAGCAGAATATATGCTCTATGCTGACTCACCTGTAAATTATGTTGCTATTTTCGCCACATCCTCAATGGCTAATATAGGATTTCTTTCACTAAACGGTTTAAAAGCTTTAAAAATAATTTGTTTCTCTGCAGTTTTCAAATGGTTTCTTTTCCAATGTTTTAAGAAATTCTACAGAAAGCGACCCTCTTTTAAACATTACAAATTCCAACATATTCTGCATTGCGCGTGCGTAAAAATATAACAATGTTCATTTAATCTATTAAAATTGTATTATATATTTTAAGATTCTATCATGTAACTTATATAGGCATGCGCTGGATAATATATATATATATATATATATATATTTCCTTTATTTAAAGTGATAGAGAGCGAACTACAATATCTTATATGCTTAAAGGTAAAATCATTATTCCACCAATGGAAATGCAATCATACATCTGGTTTGTATACATTACAAATGGAACTTAGCTCAGGAAGAGGTTTAACCATAATTCAAAGATATCTTTGCAGTATGCATTATGTTTATGCCACTATTTTAGGTTATTTCTACCTCCGCTCCTAATTTTTACTACTTTTCACAATTTATTCTGAACGATATATATATCCATCCATAGTAATTCTGCCCGAAGGCAGGTCCTTCACTGCAATCATAGCATCCTCATGCTATGCTTGCAGCTTTACTAGGGAATTGTGTAGGTGTGGTAGCTTCCCGTTGCTTTCCACACCGGTGAAGGATGATTGTGATGATGATGGTAATGATAAGGATGATGATGATGATGATGATGATGATGATGACCATATGATTTCGGGGACCGTTTGGGCCTTAAAGTTTTCCTGACATTTGTCTTACAGATGAGGAAAAACCCCGATAAAAACCTCACCCAGAAAAACTGCCCCGATCGGGGATCGAACCCGGACCCGCTGCGTGACAAGGCAGTACGCTACCTCGAGACCACAGCGGTGGACAAATGTCAGAAAAACTTTAATGCCCAAACGGTCCCCGAAATCATATGGCCATCATCATCACCATCCTTATCATTTACATCATCATCATCATCATCATCCTTCACCGGTGTGGAAAGCAACGGGAAGCTACCACACCTACAATTTTCTAGCAAAACTGCAAAGCATAGCATGAAAATGCTATGATTGCAGTGAAAGACCAGCCCCCGGGCAGAATTACTATGGATGGATGGATGGATGGATATATATATATATATTTATTATGTGTAAGTAAAAGTAAAGTAAAGTGATCGCACAACAGGCCTCAGGAGGCCCTTGGGGTAGTAGGAGGTTAAGGCTCCCACTTTTTCTAGACAATATTATGTGTGTGTGTGTGTACGTTTTTGTACTAGGATGCCTGGATAGCACTAAAGTATCAAGTTAGAGGTCCTGTTTATAAATCCCGGCTCAGGCGTTTATTTTTCTTTTTGTGTCATATTAGGCCTTCATTGCTAAATGTTAAATTTAATTATATAACATCGGAATATATATATATATATATTATATATATATATATATGTTATAATTAAATATTTAACATTGAGCAATGCAAGTTTAATATGGTATGATAAGAAAAATAAATATTCTCTTTAATTTGCTTACTTGATATAGTCAGCTACTAGATGGCAGTGAAGACAATGTTCTCGCGACATCTAGTAATAATGGAGAGTATAATACATATATAAGAAAGATAAGTGTTTGAATTGGATTCGCCTGGTAGTGTAATGGATATCACGCTGAGGTACAGACTCAGAGATCCGGGTTCGAATCCCGTCCAGGCATTTATTTTTCTTATCATACCATGCATATACATTCCTCGTTGCTAACCGCATTTACATAGTAATTTGTCCGTTTCTTTTTAAATTACAGTATCAAATCATTTGTACTACAATCCCTATTTTAAAATGTCTGAACTTACCGGACATCTGCCGTGGCACATGCGCACATCGCATTCGATATAAAGAGCAGGGGATCCTGTAAATCGGAATGTCTTCATATAAGCGAACACTTGTGTCTCAAAAACTCCGGTCTCGCTCCAGGAGCCCCGGAACCTGCTGATTAGTTTATCATCCACTGGACACCTGCAACACGTTCATGCATATGTTTACCCTCAAACATAACATTTATTATTATATTGATAATGGAATTCATTGCCTTTTTTCAGAAGAAAGAAAATACATATGCATTTACATTGCTCACGGGCCTGCTTGGCCGTACGTGCATTGTTTTTCAATGAAAAAAAATCATAATATAAACAAATACCTACAAATACACCTGTATCATAAACAATAATAGGATATATATTAGTCATCCAAAATATCTCTTCAGGCGGAAGAATTACGAAGCTCTGTATGTTGCTACAAGTGACGTCATATAAGGCAGTGTTCACTGTCAGCGTCTCACGTCCCATTCCCCCTTGCAGTCATATATATCAGTGCCACGTGTTCTATTCCTGCATAAACACGACTGCAGTGCCCTCCGTCAACAACTGCGCTTACTCCTTAAACGGGTGATATAAGTAAAATCTATGTCTACACTATATCACAACAATACATATCTACACTCATCCATGAAAATACCGTATATATAAATAAAAAATGTTTCATTCTGTACATTAATAATTAAAAAATTAGCTAGAAAACAAATTAGAAAAGAAACACACACGTACACCCACACATATACACACGCGCACGCTCATACCCCCCTCCCCTTCCTTGCAGATATCAAATGCACTATCAGACTATTCAACTTGTCAAACCTACTTATAATATAACATAATTAAAGATCGAAAACAAAGACCATATTGAGATTCTTCTTATTGATAATACATATATCCTTATTGATCTACAATTTTGCTATGTCTCAATTTCCTTACTGGTACCCAAAAATCTGCATGTTTTGATTCACTCTCGATCCATCCTAAAAGATCCCAACACGCCACTCTCCCACTATCCGATTTATTTAGGGGAAACATCATTGTCTTCTTCTCAGATCGCAGAATCAAATATTTTATGGTTATATTATTTTTGGTCTGGACATCTTACCTCAATATTAATGTTGATTTGTTCTTGGACATGTTTCAAAACAATTCTGTTTTATCGTCAGCTTTCCCAGTCTGACATCAACATCCAGGTAATGCAACATAAATCAAACCAGTCTGGACAAGCTGACGATAAAACAGAATTGTTTTGAAACATGTCCAAGAACAAATCAACATTAATATTGAGGTAAGATGTCCAGACCAAAAATAATATAATTAAAATAACCTCAAAATATAACTTCCTAAAATTAAATATTAATATTATTTTATGGTTGTTAACGTATATATTAATATTGTCTGACCAACGGATCCGTGCCCCCGTAAGATATGATAACTGAACAATAATTCATTTTATGCCTCTGTAAATCGTTTCCCTCCCTGCAATCATATCTCTCTCTTTTCTATCTCTCCCTTTCTCCCCTTCCACTACTCACAATTTTGAGGCTTTTTAGGGGACAGATTATTTGCACTTGCAGTCCATGTTGTCAGCCAAACATGAACTCTGTAGCACGGGGTAGTGAAAGAAATATTATTAAGCAAATAATAAAAGCCAATCAGCATCATTAGACCTACTTAATTATGAAGAAGTAATAATTAACCTTACATAATTCAATATTCAAGATCCATGACACTGTTTGTGGGAAATTTGGCAACATGCCTTCTCGGAAAGTTAGCCACTGTATGACGTGGTGGGAGGGAAGCGCGTAGAATGGAGTGACAGGCGTTAACTTTTCTAAGAACGACTGCAGGGTTGAAGAGGCACAGATCCGCTGGTCCGACAACCTCTCTTACTTCAACACAACTGCTCTATTCTGTGCGTGTATTACTGCAAATAATTAATTTGTTTCTCTTCTACCAGTACTTGAGAATAATTAGTGATTAAAAAGACAAATTTTGCCCAGAGATGTGCTGCAATCACTTACCCGTACTGGTCTATAAGTTGAATTCTCTTGGTTGCCCCATTGTGCGCCACGCAGTCATTTACCACAAGATCAAACCCATCTGAAACAAACAGCTGTTTATAAAATCCAAATCAAATCTAAAACATGCTTATAAAGATCGAGTCCATGTTTATAACTGTAATACTAATTAATGACGAAAATTGAGGAAATTCATTATTTAGCATAATTCAGGATGTCTCTAAAGCCATTATGCATTTCAATGAATATTTTTAGATTTAGATTTAATTAGCCTGGTGGAGTTAAGCCCATGAGGCCTTCTCTTCCACTCACAAGGGCAAACATATATTACATCAGAATATAACAATCTCAATTAACTCTAATATTAAATATTAAATAAACATTTGATCAAAAAGATAATATCTAATATATTACGATCTATAATGCAACCAGTTAATGTTAGTTAAAATTAAGACTAAAAATAATAATAAAATGTATACAAGCAAGACATATTAAATTGTCCCTGTCTAATGTAGGCCTATATAAAAAACAAAGAAAAATAATGAGATATAGAAAACTAATTTTACGATTATACAATATTTAAAACAAAACAAATGAAAATATTTTGTTAATCCTAATATAATTTTCATAGACTATTTAACTCATGCCCCAAATGGGAGTCAATGACCAATCACGTTTCAATGATTTCTGTTTTACAACCAATCAGAGTCGTGTTTCACGAAATATTTATCAGTGTTATAATTACCATATATTAAACAAAGCTCCTCCTTTTTAATATTCTGAACAGGTCTGACCGTTATTTTGCAGTGACTGAGCCTATAAGAAATACGGCTACCAGATTGTATATATAGTGCATACATGTCAACATTTGTAGCAATTTATTATACCACCAAAAAAAGAAACCACTGTTTGACTTTCTTAAATGTATTTTTTCCCAGGTAATAATCCAGAAAAATATAATTGTAATATTTACATCATACGACATCAGAAATGAATTAATATACAGATTGATGTTTCATTTTTTCTCCACTAGAGAGCATTCTTACAATATTGCGTTCCTTTGGCAATAAATAGTATGATCTGGTTGCAGTGATAAACAAAAGAAGCAGTAGAAGCGTACCTATCGTTTCTCATTTGTTTTCAAACATCGCCGTTTGCATTAAATATATAAATATTTTGAAATAACTACAGTTAAATAATGATTTGTGAGTAAACAGCTTAATTTTATTCTTTAAATAGTCCTAACAAATGCCACTCTTGATTTCCAAATTCTCTAGATAAATTCACTCCTCACTTCGTGAGTCGTGAATTTATCGATAATTTGGAAATCACTCGTGGCATTACTTATGATAATTAAATTTATTAATTGTTAAAGGAATACTATCAGTGAGGTGTATAAGTTAGTTTGTTATTAAATAGTTCTTTAGTTTGTTTTTGAAGGATGTTTGACAGTCTCTGACATAGGGCGGAACAGAATTCTATGTTTTGGTAAGTGAGACCGTAAAAGATAATGAATAATACACAGTGTGATGAGGAGGGATATAAAGGATAATGTGCTGATGGGATCGAGTGTCAAGATTATGTGTGTCGGATAGTCTGATGAAGCGGCGTGATAAATAATAATTAATTAGGCGATGACGTGTGAAGTATTTTATAGAGAAGGGATAGGGAATGATTGAAAAATTAATGTTATTGTGTAGTTTTACACATATTCTACTGCCTCTCTACATGGCCGCCATCTAGATGAAACCACATACTCCATCTTTAACTTTGAAACGAAATGTTTCCAAACTGTGTTGCGAGGGACATTCGATTCCCTACTGAGGGACTAGTTTACGGAATTTATGCGTAAATTCAACTCGAGTACTATTGGCCGATAGCGAGGAGATATTAAAGGACAACACGCACACACTATTGAGTAACACTAAGAAATTAGGACTGGAAGTAAATATCAATAAAACTAAATATATGGTCACGCGTAGAAATTCATTATATAATGGAAGTGGACAGCTAATGACAAATGAGGGAAATATTGAGGAAGTGGATGAATTCAAATACCTAGGAACAATAATCACAAATAGGAACGAGATGCACAAAGATATTAAACATAGGCTCAATACTGGAAATGCATGCTATTATGCATTGCAGAGACTCTTGATGTCCCAACTCCCTTCCAAAAAATGTTAAACTGAAAACATATAAAATTATTATTCTACCAGTTATATTATATGGGTGCGAAACATGGACTCTTACTTTAAAGGAGGAAAGGAGATTACAAGTATTTGAGAATAAAGAACTTAGGAACATTTTTGGACCAAAGAGAGATGAACAGACAGGTGAATGGAGAAGACTACATAACAATGAACTACATGGTCTTTATAAGAAGCCAGATATAATGAGAACAGTTAAGTCTCGTAGACTGCGTTGGGCAGGACATGTTGCACGTATGGGGAATGAAAGACTTGCATGGAAGCTTCTTGTAGGAAAGCCAGAGGGAAAACGCCCAGTTGGTAAACCAAGAATGAGTTAGGAGAATAACATTAACTATTATTTGTGGGAATTAGATTATACAGGGAATGATTGGAAAGCATTAGCTCAGGATAGGGATGTATGGAGAGCTTATGTCCGTGTGGCCATGAACCTACGGGTTCGATAGTGCCAGTGAGTAAGTAAGTAAGTAACTTCCTTACACAATTTATAGGGTGTCCGACAAGTTCCGAATCATAGGCGTTATCATAATGTTGTTTTAGTTATTGTTTGTTTGCTTTTTATTTGATTCATGCAGTAGCGTAATTGGTTAAGACAATACGCTTAAAAAGCCGGAAAGTCGAGGGTTCCAGTCATGGTGGGGTCAGGATTTTTAAACTGGTCTACACGCTCTATCGGTACCATGGCCCTGGGTAGACTCACCCACTAACAGAAATAAGTACTAGACGCATGTACTGGGGTAAAGAAAACTGGCAACCCGGCTGACATCTCATGCAGATTGTCTAAAAAGGTGGGAGCTTTAACTTCATACTATCCCAGAGGCCTCCCAAAACCTCATGGTCTTGTGGTCAGAGTTTATTCTACAGTTCATGAATCCCAGGTTCGATTCCCGGTCAGACCATATACATTTTCCTTAATGGAATTTTTTCTTGTTGTTGCCCATGATATGGAATTTAGGTTAAGTTTTGGTTAAGCACTCTCCTGGCACATCATATCATTTATCGTCCATCATATCATCGGGGTAACGTAATTTCGCCTTCCTGGTGCCCCTAACTACTTCTTGTATCTTGTAAGCCCATATTTCCCTTAACGGAGATTTAGGCGCTCTCCCCCTACAGGGAATAATTTGAACCATACTAATTTAGTTACACTTGTTTTCGTATAGATGCCATTTGAGTGGTCCGTGGTCAGCGTTCCGCCTCATACTGACATCTAGGAAACCAAGGTAGTACTAGGACGGGAAAATTCGGTAAATTTTGCTTAGATGCCTTTCCATTCAGGCTTAAGGATCTTTTACGAGCCTGAAAATCTTCGGACTCGGGACCCATGGCTTAAAGTCCCTCCCGGAGGACTTGCTCCTTGGATTTTTCCATCCTAAAAAATCCATCGACCCCGGCCGGGTTTTAAGCCGTGACCCTCGGGACCAGAGGCAAGGAGGATACGAACTAGTCCACCGCGGCCGATTAAGAAATGGGTTACAATTCCGTCAGTGTCAGGGGAGAAAAGCAGAAATGTCATAAAAGACAATCCGATAGAATTGGACAAAAAATATGAAAATGGATAACATGTTTTGGAAATAAGTTACTGAATTAAAGTTCCACTGCTGTGATGTTCAGAGTATGATTTGTAAACCTGAAGGAAGGTGAAGTGTTGGATGATTTAACAAGGATAATAATAATAATAATAATAATAATAATAATAATTTCAGGTATCTTATGTACTCACCATATTTGCTTCTCATATATATGATCAGTGTAAGAGGATCTCCTACCCTCACTGGACCTGATACTCTTGTGCCCGATGTGCCATATCCATGCCTGATCTCCATGTAACACTCCGGGGGCGACAGTGTGAACACCACGGGATTGCCCGTCGCCACTCTGCAACATAGACAATTCCACTTTTAACTCTTAAATTCGGGACTTTTTAATGTGTGTGTTGGTAATAGATATGAAGATTGGTTTAACTACTTAGGGAAAATCTCTCCTCAAGAATATTCTCACTGTTTTTGGCATAAGTGCATATGCCAATTTGTTTGTATGTTTGTATATATATATATATATATATATATCTTCTTCTTCTTCTTCTTCAACGGTTTAGGCTTATTTACTAGCCTGTTCCGGCTCCAAATTGCTGCTCTTTCCATCTTTTCCTTGGTTTTCCCAAACTTCTTCTTCCTCGTGGTGAATAGTTATGTATGTATATATATATATATATATATATATATATATACATATAGTAACTCTTAACAAAGGAGAGTCTAAGGTCTAATATTAGTATAACTGTAGGCTTTCACGGCCGGCGTCTTGATCCCTATTAGGTTCGTCTTCCGGGCATATAGGCCGTGGTCCAGTCGTTCTTCTACTCGACGTTTCGTCTACTGCTGCGGTAGACATCATCAGGAGATACTGCGTGCTCTCTGTGAACTCCTCAACAGTCGGCTGCAGACTGTTGAGGAGTTCACAGAGAGCACGCAGTATCTCCTGATGATGTCTACCGCAGCAGTAGACGAAACGTCGAGTAGAAGAACGACTGGACCACGGCCTATATGCCCGGAAGACGAACCTAATAGGGGTCTAATATTAGGCTGTTACACCATTGTTGATAGATGTATGTATTAAAATGTTTTAAATACAGTAAAAACTCTTTATTTGCGGGTGATATGTTCCGTAAATAATCCGCGAATACAGAAACCGCGAATATGGAATAGTAATTGGTATGGGTATACAGGGAATACGTTCCAAGGTTCCAAAATAAAATTAAAATTATCATAAATAATGCCACTCTACATAAATTCACTCCTCATTTCGTGAGTTGTGAATTTATCGATAATTTTTTTTTTGCCATTTTACTGGACATTATAAATTGGGAACAAAACAGAAGAGACACGTGCTATTCAATAAAAATTATTGCAACGAATGGCACATTTAAACAATAAAAAGCCGATCGTGGCGAGGGCAGCATTTATCAACGGACATAGCGACACGTAAAATACGGCGGATTTAACAACGACCTTTAGGCTTACTGACAATAAAGTTTGTTTTACTTTGATATCTATTTAGTTCATTTTGTTTGAATCGCTCTTTGTAAAAGCCACATTGGTACGTGCCTGCGGTAAAAAAGTTGTCGATGTGTTAATAAAGGGTACTAATGCTTCTAATACAGGACTACCAACTGGATCCGCAATTAAGACATTTTTTAGCCGCGAAAACAGGAACTGTGTAGCAATTTTATAATCCGCGAATAATGAAAACGCGAATAACGGAACCGTGAATAATGTAGTACCTTTTTTTATCCGTCTTCCTCAATTAGAATTGATTTTTATTAAAAAAAACTTCGTTAAATTATTAAATCATGAAGGCTTTTCGAAAACAAGTTTCATCTTCGGAATGCTAATCAATTAATGAATATTAAAAATGTTGAAATGTATGTATATACCCCATACGTCCCGCTTGAGGACATGAGTTCTTCCTAAGGGAAGAAGAATTTAGTTACGTTTATTTATACTATTATAGCTGTATTATTATTATTATTATTATTATTATTATTATTATTATTATTATTATTATTATTATTATTATTATTATGTCCACCGCTGTGTTCTCGAGGTAACGTGTTGCCTTGTCACGCAGGGGGCCCGGATTGCCGGTCGAGACAGGCTCCTGGGTGAGGTTTTTATCGGGGTTTTTCCTCACCTGCAACACAAATGTCAGGAAGCTTAGGGCCCAACGGTCCCCGAAAATCATCCGACCATCATCATCCTTATCATTATCATCACCATCCCATGGTGTGGAAAGCAACGGGAAGCTACCACACCTATAATTTCCTAGTAAAGCTGCAAGCATAGCATGAACATGCTATGATTGCAGTGAAATACCTGCCCTCGGACAGAATTACTATGGATGGATTATTATTATTATTATTATTATTATTATTATTATTATTATTATTATTATTATTATTATTATTATTAGTATTCATCTGCATTCATGGATTAGGTCTGTTGACCCGTTCCGACTTCAGCCCATCTCTTTCTAGGTCTGCCCACATCTCGGGTGCCTTTAGGTTTGTATTTTGTTATTTGTTTTGGATATCTATCTTCATTCATTCTGTCTATGTGTTGCTTCCATTTTTGTCTATATGTATCTATTTTATCAGTTATTGCAAATATTTCAAGTTCCTGTCTTATTTCTGTGTTCTTGATTCTGTCTTCCTTAGTGCACCCTTTAACAGATCTCAAAAATTTCATTTCTACCGATTATTATTATTATTATTATTATTATTATTATTATTATTATTATTATTCATATTATTATTATGTTGAACATATACAAAGAATGCCAAATAATCGTTTATCAAAACAGCTGCTTCATTATAGGCCTCTAGGCCGAAGAAATGTAGGAAGACCAAAATGTCGTTGGAAAGACGGCCTGCAGCTGCAAGCATATAGTGCACCGGGGAGCGGAACGGGCCAACAGGCCCATACCTTGAAGAAGATGATGATGACTATTATTATGTAAATTATATTGCCAAATCATTTTTTGAACAGAAAATATCAAAAAGTTGTTACTCACTCAACGTCCAGGAAAGGGAAGGTGACGGTCTTCCAGAAGTCATATCCGTACTCGCACGTAACCTTGAAATGTTCGTCCCATTCTTCCTCTATGAGAGGGTTGTACTGCACAGTCACTGTATTCCACATGAAGTTTTTCTGAAAGCACAATGTTATATTGACTGTGATATTCTTATGTAAAGCAGGATTTTAATATCATAATAAATATAAAAGTTAAAGTTAATAATTTTATGCTTTAAAAGTCTTTTAATATTTAAATATAACTTAAATAAAGAAAAACATCTAAATAATTCATTGTTGTTCATTGTTGGATAAAATTATCTCAGTAACAATTAAAGAAATTGTATTACATAACAGTCTTTCTAAAGAATGCTTTTGAAAATTGTTTTAAGCCATTGTTGTCAGAATTATAAAGCTTTCTGTTATAACTGTAATAAGAACACCTGCCTAACTTCATATTTTTAAATGAAAGTAAACTAAACTCTGATTGGATGTTAAAACAATTAACTTTTTGATTTAACAAATCAAATTTAAACCTTATGTTTAATGCACTATTAACCAATAGAATTTAAAATTACCATCATGTGATGTAATAATGTTCTTTAAAAATTATAAAAGAATTAAACTAGTCATTCTGCATATAACTTTCCACAAAGATAGAAACAAGAAGAGTTCTCAAGACAAAATTTAATATTTAATACAAGAATAATAATTGATTCAAGAAAAGAAAATAATTTAATTTTAATTGACGGTGAAGAATAATACCACCTACATTTTCTTAATCTGCTGGGAACTTTACAAAGTGAATAAATGTGAAATTATTTCTACAAGAAACAGTTTTTTTAGTGATTTTTAAAGTGTTTTCATATCCAGTATACCAACTACCGACCCTAAGAAGAGAATCCGGCTCTACCGAAAATTAAACTCAACCTGAACCAGTCATTTTTTTTTTTTTTTTTGGACACCAGTCCTTCTTCAAAATGTTACTACAACATTGGGCATGAAGAGAATTACTTCTTCAAAACGTCACCACAACGTGGAAAAGAATTACTTCTTCATTTGGGTGTAGAACATGGTATCTTACATTAAGGAAGAATACAAGTTATTAACTGCATTAGAAAAATGATATGATATTATTGGTATTTCCGACATATCTGAATATTATACCCCGTTGCAAGTACTTATAAATAGATGCCTAAAGAAAATATTCAGAATAAAACGGCAAGAAACAATATCAAATAAATAATTATGGGAAATAAAATAAAATAGAAATAAAAAGCGAAAATGGAACTGGATAGGACATGTATTAAGAAAAGATCTTGATTCGATTGGAAAAATTGGATTAGATTGGAACCCCTAAGGGAGGCAGACCAAAACAGACATGGAAGAGAACTATCCTTGAATAAATTACAAAGGAAGGGAAAACCTGGAGGGAAGTGAAGAATTTGGTTCAGAATAGGATCCGTTGGCGACGCTTTGTGGATGTCATATGCTCCTGATAGGAGATAAAGGAGGCGATGATGATGATGATCTACACCTAGGTTTTACTAATAACTAGGGCAAGGCAATTAATGATTTTGCATCTTTTTCTCATGAAGGTTGAAACATTGCTTGCATATATGAAAATGTACGGCATTAAAAAACGGATTAAATAAAAGCAATTCATTAGGGCATTTTTTTGCATTTTCTTAACTTCTTAGGAATAGGTCATTTTTTGGCAATTTTTAGGTAATTTTGAGCATTTTTTACACTTTTCCAGAAGGCTGTGACATTATTTGTATTTGATTTAAGATTTTTATTATAATTCAGTATTTTTTCCTTGTCAATACAATTTCTTGGAATTAAGTAGTTGTTTTGCCAACTACTAGCCCTATTTTTCAAGGTATGTGCATAATGAACTTGCCCACTTCTAGGAATTTTATTCAATTTCCTAGAGCTTGTGCTAGCTTCTACCCTTATTCTGATTGTTAACTGCAATTCAAAATTGCTGTAAAAGTGCGCTATGTAATTGAAATTGATTTTCTGCAATAAAAGGTACTGTAATATGTATTTTGTGACTACTTTTCTTTTAATATTTTGTTAAGTTAAATTTTATGTAATTCAGTAATCAAGTGAGTAAAGCAAAAGCAATCCCACTACAGGCCCCGGGAGGCCCTTGGGGTAGTAGGAGGTTAAGGCTCCCACTTTTTCTAGACAATCGGCACTTGATGTCAGCCGGGTTGTCAGCCCTGCGTGACGGCCGCCTTTACCCCCAGAACAAGCGTCTGGTACTCATTTCCGTTAGAGGCTGAGTCGACCCCAGGGCCATAGTGCCGCCAGAAGGTTTTGGTCAGTTTAAAAATCCTGACCCCACCGGGACTTACTTAATCTAATAAATAGTATTTTTTATTGGTAATTCTTAACTTTTTATTCGTCATTTTTTTATTTTATCGGTAATTTTTTTGCATTTTTAGGTCATAAATGAATTTTTTATTTTGCACTTTTTACCAATTTATAGGTAATTAAATGCCTTGCCCTACTAATAACCGTTTTATATAAATCTACCACACACAGTAAATACTGTATAGCAGTATTTTAATATCATATTAAATATAAAAGTTAAAGTTAATAATTTTATATTTTAAAATTCTTTTAATATTTAAATATAACTTAAATAAAGAAAAACATCTAAATAATTAAGTGTTGTTTATTGTTGAATAAAAATGTCTCAATAACAATTAAAGAAATTGTATTATATAAGTCTTTCTAAATAATGCTTTTAAAATTGTGTCTTAAGTCATTGTTGTCGAAATATAAAGCTTTCTGTTATAACTGTAATAAGAACACCTGCTTAACTTAATATTTTTAAATAAAAGTATACTAAATTCTGATTGGATGTTAAAAACAATTAACTTTTTGATTTAACCAATCAAATTTAAACATGGTATTTAATGGACCTTTAACCAATAGAATTTAAATTAAAATCATGTGATGTAATAATGTTCTTTAATATTATAACAGATTTACTCAAGAGTCTGGATAGAACTTTCATCAAGTACAGAGGCAATAACAACTCTCCTGATAAAATGTAAAAGTTAAGACTAGAAGAACAGTTGATTTAAGAAAAGAAAATAATTTAATTTTAATTGACAGTGAAGAATAATCCCACTTAAATTTACTTAATCTGCTGGGAACCTACAAAATGAATAAATTTATTACTAGTTCAGTTATTAGTGATTGCTAAAGTGTTTTCCTATCCTGTGTACCAATTTCGACCCTGAGAAAAGAATCCAGCTCTACCGGAAAATCAAACCCAACCAGAACCAGTAATTCTGATTTATTATTTTTGGACACTAATATTTCTTCAAATTGTCGCCACAACGAGGGGCGAAATTAAATACTTCTTCAACTGTATACGAAAATTGCATATTTTACTCACAGTCGGTGCTTTCCTAGCGTCTTCATGGTGATTATTTCTGCCGAGAGTGCCGCATCTGTTCAACTGGATGAAGAATTCATAATAATCCCGTCCTGTGCCGTTTATATAGACACAGTCAGGATCATAGGCATATCCTGAGGAGTAGAGCAACCCGCCGAACGAGCCGTTGAAACCAATTCGTATCTTCATGTAGTCATCTTGACATTCCGCTTCGATATCTGTAAACAATATTAACTTACATTATACATGTTATCTCGGTAAACAAATGGCTAAGCGCGAGTCAGCCCCGACTGGGATCCGAGGTTCAAATCCTGGCGGTTCGGTAAGGGTATTGCCGGTGGGCCATACAGGACTTTTAAAAAGTTTTCTCTGGATTCTCCCGTTTCCTGAATTTTATCCCACCAAATCTCTCCATTCCCCCTTCCCACCCCTTCATGTCATTTCATTCCTCATTAATTCATTTCATATCACTCTTCATCTCATCTCATGTTAAGGAGAAAATTTTGGTTGGTAATACACAGGTGTTGAAAATATATGGTTACGGGGATCTAGTGGGGTTTAAACTGGGTGCTGCCTCATGACTCCGAGCCTGAGCAATAAGAAAGGATTGAATGAGTCAACGAGAGGGTTGTAGTCCCACCTCGCGGTCAAGGACCCAATCCAAAAATGGCGGTATGAGTCATGAGTGTATAATTGATGTGTGGGACCTAAAACACGACCTAGAACTTACATAACATCATAGAGTAGATTTTTATTCCATCCATCTCCACAATACTGGGGTAACGCAATAGAACCTCCAGGTCGTAGTGCTTAGGGCAGTCAGTCCTCCCAGTCTGAATAAAGAACTAAGTGAAGAATTAGTAGGGAAAATATTATAGCAAGGCAGAATCATGAAATGGGAGGGTAATATTCTTATGAATCTTGTGAAACAGGACATAGGAGATGTGAACTGGTTTCAGCCGACTAAGGACAGGGCGAATGTATATGTGCCTTAATGAAAGCGACAAACATTAAAAAAAAGTAGAATTTTGAAAATCGGCCGCGGTGGACTAGTGGTTATGCTCCTTGCCTCTGGTCCCGAGGGTCGCGGGTTCAAACCCGGCCGGGGTCGATGGATTTTT
This sequence comes from Diploptera punctata, assembly GCA_030220185.1. Classification (NCBI taxonomy): domain Eukaryota; kingdom Metazoa; phylum Arthropoda; class Insecta; order Blattodea; family Blaberidae; genus Diploptera; species Diploptera punctata. Next base: position 2,613,775 of record JASPKZ010007290.1, on the reverse strand, counting down.
TAAGATGGAAAAATCCAAGTCTTCCGGGAGGGACTTTAAGCCGTGGGTCCCGAGTCTGAAGATTTTCAGGCTCGTAAAAGATCCTTAAGCCTGAATGAAAGACCTCTAAGCAAAATTTACCGAATTTTCCCGTCCTAGTACTACCTTGGTTTCCTAGATGTCAGTATGAGGCGGAACGCTGACCACGGACCACTCAAAAATGACATCTATACGAAAACAAGTGTAACTAAATTAGTATGGTTCAAATTCTTCCCTGTAGGGGAAGAGCGCCTAAATCTCTGTTAAGGGAAACATGGGCATAGAAGAAGAAGAAGAAGAAGAAGAAAAATAAGAAGAAGAATTTTGAAAATAAATCGACAAATTCATTTTAAAGGAATAGGCCTATGCACCGAGTATTCTAAATAATGATCCTCCAGTTGATTTTTAGTTCTTTGTGTGAACGATTCTAGGATTGTTTGTATGAATGTTCGTCTGTCTATTGTTATTGTAAAATGTTTCAAGATGGATGTCTCCGAATTATAAATATCGGGAGAACCTTCACACAATGAAACAATGATGACCCATTATTAAATTTAAAAAGTCTAATTTAAAAAATCACACTAACCATGTAGGTCACATTTAGGTAAGTTTTAAATACTAGTTGGTTTTAAAAATATAACACAAGGCTCACTATCCTTATATTTGTCAGCTTTGTCCAGCATATTATTATTAGTTAGGTTAAATTCTTAGAAAAATTTTTGGACCAAAGAGAGATGAACAAACAGGTGAATGGAGAAGACTACATAACAATGAACTACATGACCTTTATAGGAAGCCAGATATAATAAGAACAGTTAAGTCTCGTAGACTGAGATGGGCAGGACATGTGGCACGAATGGGGAATGAAAGACTTGCATGGAAGCTTCTTGTAGGAAAGCCAGAAGGAAAACGCCCAGTTGGTAGACCAAGAATGAGAATAACATTAACTATGATTTGAGGGAAGTAGATTATACAGGGAATGATTGGAAAGCATTGGCTCAGGATAGGGATGTATGGAGAGCTTATGTCCGTGCGGCCATGAACCTACGGGTTCGATAGTGCCAGTGAGTAAGTAAGAGTAAGTAATTAAAAAATCACATTAACCATTTAGGTCATATTTCGGTAAGTTTTAAATACTAGTTAGTTTTAAAAATATAACACAAGGCACACTATTCTTATATTTGTCAGCTTTGTCTAGCATATTATTATTATTTAGATTAAATTCCGGTCGGATAGCTTTGAAAATGACTTGTAATGAAAAATGGCGACTTTTAACATTTATTAAAATTTGATATTGTTCGTAAAACATTGGGTAACTCACTAAAATAACGTAAATAATTTCGCAAATGTTTACAAAATGGCGCTCGCAAAAACAATATGTATTTATTGCATTTACGTCACTATATTTACAATTTGTATCAATATGATGTATTTTGAGTTTAGATGATTTTGATTTCCATGTATATAAGAATCCCCCTTAAGGGTGGCGGTCGTAGTTCAGGATTTCTCATACCTAACATAATCTTGGCCGGCATTTCCTCACGCGAGGCTTTCTTCTTTCAATTGTTCCCGGAAACATTTTTAGATAAATATTTGTTAGCACATGATGTTGAATAGAGTGAGCCAGTTAGAGTAGGTTCTGCATGACCCACATAATTAACCAAGGAGCGTCGGGCTGAGAGTCGCTCTTCGCGGAAAGTTTGGTTCTTGAATACCGGCCCAAGTTTTACCAATGTGAATCATTCATTCATTCATTTGAACTATTCAGAGACGGTCAAACTATAATATTGTTCAGAAACAAACTGAAGATTTTTTAATAACAAACTAACTTATACACCTCATTGAAAGTAAGGTATTATGCCAGGATTCTTAGCTAAATTTTTGAATTCCTTAGATTTGGACAGAGTGTATCTTCCTAAAATAGCCATCGCTGCCATTAGAAGATCAATTTAAATTTTAAGAAGCCATCTTTACAAAATTTCTACTTTATAGAATATACTTCAATTACAATTTTAAATGTTTTAATGTATTTACAAAATGTATTTAATCAATTTCGAAAATTAATTGTCTGCATCACTTTGTCCTTGTGACAATCCTCTAATGACGAAAGTTTTATGTAATAATATTTAACAATTAATAATTATTGCGTTTAGATCGGTACTTGCTCAGGTAGCTCAGTTGGTAGAGCACTTGGTCTAGAGAACCAAGGGTCCCGGGGTTCAAGTCCCGGGTCTGAGCGTATAATTTTTCTCTTCAAAAATTAATAATCTAATTTATTTTATGAAAATAGTATTAAGATTTAAAAATACTTTCATTTGTTTGTGTTATATATTGTATGACCGATAAAGGTGGGTTGTTGGATGTGGTGTCCCAAGTTGTAGAAATATGATTGTAATAATTTAGATCACTGTTATTTGCCACGGCACTGATGACTCCCTTCAAGGGAATGAGGAAAAGTTTCTTACATAAACAAATAACGACACTTTGTTAACAGTTAAATTAAATGTTATTTTATTAACGTTTTCACTTCTGTTTAGATGAAGCTTGTAAATGATCAATAATTAAAAATATTCCGGCTTAAATTAATAAATTTCACTTATAGAATATTATTACTTCATATATGTAATAGATGACTATTTCCAACGGTCAATTTTTCACTAACGCTTTATTTTCACTTTATGGATTATTTATACTCCATATGAATTCAGTTTATACCACAATATTATTTTTCGTAACTTTGACACCATTTTGTCAACTAATATCAAGAAATGAACAATAATTCTCTTATTTCTTGATGAGCCTTTATTTAACATGTCTGACTTCTTTCAAGTATTGTAGCCATCTTGTTGTTCTGGGGGAAAATTCCATTTCATTTCTGTTATAACCTGGAAGTTCTGATTGGTCCAACTGAAAAGGAAGGAGTACTACTGGCTGACTCCCATCCAATTCGTCCAATCCCATTTATCTGTTTATAAAAAGTATCAATTCAAATATTTAAAGTATTTTACACATATTAAATCAGTTTGAAATATATCTAACTATATTAACAATTTATATTGACCAGTTTGAATTTTTTTATACTTACAAAAAATTTTGAATTCTCTAAATCAATCTTATTTCCATTCTTACTAGAAATAAATATAATTATATTTAAATATTAAATAAAAAACCGTTATAATTATTATATGGGGATAAATATCCGATTTTACCGACAAATTAGTTTTCTTTATCTCATTATTTTTTTTGTTTACTTTTATGTACATTAGATAGGGACAGTTTACCAGACAATTTAATTTATCTTGTTTGTACACATTTTATTATTAACTTCAGTTTTAATTGTAATTATACTTACTTACTTACTCACTGGCACTATCGAACCCGTAGGTTCATGGCCGCACGGACATAAGCTCTCCATACATCCCTATCCTGAGCTAATGCTTTCCAATCATTCCCTGTATAATCTACTTCCCTCAAATCATAGTTAATGTTATTCTCCCACCTCATTCTTGGTCTACCAACTGGGCGTTTTCGCTCTGGCTTTCCTACAAGAAGCTTCCATGCAAGTCTTTCATTCGCCATACGTGCAACATGTCCTGCCCATCGCAGTCTACGAAACTTAACTATTCTTATTATATCTGGCTTCCTGTAAAGACCATGTAGTTCATTGTTATGTAGTCTTCTCCATTCACCTGTCTGTTCATCTCTCTTTGGTCCAAAAATTTTCCTAAGTACTTTATTCTCAAATACTTGTAATCTCCTTTCCTCTCTTAAAGTAAGAGTCATTAACATTATTGTATATCGATCTTAATCTTATAGATTTTATCTTATTGAACACACCTTCATTTAGTATTTAATATTAAAGCTAAATGAGATTGCTATATTCTAATGTAAAAAATGTTTGTCCTGGTGAGTGGAAGAGAAGGTCACATGGCCTTAACTCCACCAGGCTAAATAAAAAAAACTATTCATGCTGAAACTAAACACAGTAGTCACCGTCTTTTCTAACTTTAGGCAGAGATTATCCGTATGCACATAATAACATTGTCTTCCGGGCAGCAGTATTATTATTATTATTATTATTATTATTATTATTATTATTTTTGCCTTTTTGTACCAATGTCTCAAATGCCTCACGTTTTAATATAAGTTCAAGAAGATGGTATTTTAACAGGAATTATTTTTTACAAATTTATATTTTATAAATTTGATATTATCATAAACCCTTAAATCACGGTATTGAAATCGACCATTCCCCAAATTACAAATTCAGTAATAAAATATGATTTTTAACTTGACTTACGTTGTACTCTAGTGGTGTTGTGACGATGTCTTCTATAGTCTCGATCCCAGGACTCAATCTGGTGATAGTCTAACTCGTCCAGCCCTGGTCTTGAGCGGAGCTGTCCAATAGGGACGTACGATGAACCATCCGCTACGAAAACCACCTGAAGTACGAAGAATAAAGTAAGAACCAACAATAAATCAGGTAACCTAGCAACAAAATACAAACGAACTAAAATAATGGCAAAGAGTTTTAAAAAATTATAAATCTAAATGAGTTGCTTGACAATTAATTAAATCACTGGCACTATCAATCCTATAGGTTTCTCGGAAATCTCTCCATACATCCCTATATTAAGCTAATATTTTCTAATGATTTCTTGTGCAATTCACCTCCCCTCAAATCATGGTTAATGTTATTTTTCGACTCATTATTGGCTACCTATAGACCCATTTTAATTTCCCATTTGTGTCAAATGTCCTATCCATAGCAGAGACTTTGTGCGGGAACTTTGAAAACGAGATACATATATTAGGAAAATGTGATGATTTAGAATATTGGAGACGTCAATTATTGCCGGAAAGATTTCTAAATTCAAATCGGGAAAGATTGGCATGCTACGAGTTATTGGTAAATCCAGAAAATTGGATAAACTTGGGTAAATTTATGGACAAAACGCGGAAAATAAGAACAACACTCATTCATGAATAAATAAATGTTATCAAAATGCAATATCATTAATTCTTAATAATTATGCATAATTTAATTGATGTATAATGCTATTGTATTATTATGTAATTGTAATATTATTGTGTTTTCTTTATGTAATTGTAATGCTATTGTTTTCTTTTTTCTTTTTCTTTATAATATTACCAATTATTACTTTATTGCAACGGACTGTCAACAGGACGTACGGCTTACTGCCCGTGCGACCCATATTTGTAAATAATATTGTAAATATCTTACTTTTTGTCTAATAAAGTCCTACTACTACTTTTTTCCCAACAGGGGTGGAAATTTTAATCCTAAAATTTTCAAGCTCGGGATTAGGAGGGTGATGGTTTACAGTTTTAATCCCGGACCAAAGGGAGATGAACAGATAGGCAAATAGAGAAGACTACATAGCAATGAGCTAAATTATCTTTATAGAAAACTAGATAAAATAAGAGTAGTCTTGTAGATTGGGATGGCAGTACAAGTGGAAATAATGGGATATGAAAGAAGGGGCAATGGAAGCTTCTTGTAGGAAAACCAGAGGGAAAGCGCCGAGTTGGTAGGCCAAGAATGAGGTGCGAGAATAACTTAACCATTATATGAGGGAAGTAGATTTTACAGGGATTATTGGAAAACCTTAGTTCAGGATAGGGATGTATGGAGAGCTTATGTGCACGCGGCCATGAGTCTACGGGTTCGATAGTGCCAGTGAGTTAGTTATATTGTGTACCAGGTGCCTGAATTAAATTCCAAACCTCTCCACAGTGCTTTACATACTATAGATGGAGTTAATGTTGCCTATTTTACGTACCTCTTTAACAGACCACGCTACTTACCTGATGTGTATTAAATTAAGTAAAGAGAGGAGAGTAGAGTAAGCGTGATTTATGAGTAGAGTCCGGATGTTAGGCACTTAAAAAATTCAAAATAGGCAGGCAAAAAGGCACTAAAAACCAGTAATATAGGCACTAAAAATTCAAAATAGGCTCTTACAAAAATGGACTACAACATAATTTTTTACAGTCTTACGTTAAGAATATAAACATATGCTATCAATAGCATGCGAAAATATCAGAGATGCTTTTGGAATTTGTTTTGCCTTTTTACAAAGAGCAGAACCCTCTTTGTCACTCAGCAATGTTTGTATTGAAAAGAAGCAAAAAACTTTTCTCGAAACCTTAGAGCCGGAGCATAATACAATGGGACATAGCATAGGACTATTTCGCTTAACGGGAATGCATGAGGTGGAAAAATAAAATATTTACCTACCGGGAGTGCAGTGAGGGGGAAACCATCTACCTGCTAGGTTGTTGGGTTATTGCCACCCTTATCCTAAAATATTCTAAGGGAATTTATAAAAATAACACTTGAAAACTTCTATGAAACCATTTGTGCCATGAAGTTTGTCCATTGCATTTGATTTCATTGAAATACTGAGTTAATTTCGAGAAAAAATTGCAAATAGGCATTTATAGGCATTATAAGCTGAAATAGGCATTTATAGGCAAAATTAACTTCATGGAAAACAACTCTAGGGTCATTGGTATGAACTTATATGAAGTCACTTTTACAATAAATAACTATAGGTATTTTCCCTAACATCCGGTCTCTATTTATGAGGGATAATGAAATCCAGCGCAAGCCGTAGCGTAGTGTTTAAGGCACTACATTACAAGCCGGAAGGTCGAGGGTTCGATTCACGGTGAGGTCACGATTTTTAAACTGATCCAAACCTTCTGGCGGCAATATGGTCCTGGGGTCGACTCAGCCTCTAACGGAAATGAGTACCAAACACTTGTTCTGGGAGTAAAGGCAGCCGTCTCTCAGGGTTGACAACCCGGCTGACATCAAGTGCCGATTGTCCAGAAAAGTGGGAGCCTTAATCTCACACTTCCCAAGGGCCTCCTGAGGTCTGTTGTGGAATCACTTTTAATAAAATCCAGCTCGGCATGTAACCTACTTTTATTGTAAAGTACCAAGTGGGCTGCCAGCCTTAATGTCTCCATCCGATGGAATCATGGAGTTGTAGTTCGTCGGATATCGAATCCGGACCCGCAATTCAAGGGGGATACATGCTGCCACTTATTGTAACTGTAATTTATGGGTCAGAAAACAAAACAATCTTCTAAAAGCGATGTTATTTTGTCGCAGAAGTAAAAAGTAGCCGAAACACGATTTGCTCTTCAGTAAAAATGTGAATTATAAAAAGGCAAATAGAAGATACATTTTATGGTAAATAAAATAGATGTTATAACGACCTTGAGAAGCAGGTCGTGCCGCGGTTAGTTGTGCGCAGTGACCCGACTTACACTGTTAGATTGAACTGATGCAAAAACATAAAAATTTACACGTAGATTTGTGTCTTCAATCAAAATTGGAGCAGTTGTCACATCTTATGAACAAGGCAACCAATCCAATGAAAAAAAAAACTAATTTAAGGTTTACTATATTTTGGTCTGGACTAAAATAATAATAATAATAATAATAATAATAATAATAATAATAATAATAATAATAATAATGCATGTTCGATTGTCGGTCGGGACTGGCTTCCTGGGTGAGGTTTTTTCGGGGGTTTTCCTCACCTGTAAGACAAATGTCAGGAAGCTTTGAGGTCCAAAAGGTCCCCGAACATCATCTGGCCATCATCGTCCCACGGTGTGGAAAGCAACGGGAAGCTACTACACCTATAATTCCCTAGTAAAGCTGCAAAGCATAGCATGAAAAGTTATGATTGCAGTTAAAGGACCTACCCTAGGGTAGAACACTATTAATAATATATATATATATATATATATATAATTCAATACAGAGTGGGTGAAAGAAGAACAATGTTGGAACTCATAAAGAAGAGGAAAAGAAATTGGATTGGCCACTGGCTAAGAATAAACTGCCTGCTGAAGGATGCCCTAGAAGGAATGGTCAACGAAAAGAAAGTTAGAGGCAAAAAAATACATCAGATGACAGACAATATTAAAGTAAATGGTTTGTATGCAGATACAAAGAGGAAAGATGAGTTAAGGAAAGAGTGGAGAATGCTGAGTTTGCAGTGAAAGACCTGCTCTTGAGCAGAACACTATGAATGAATATAATTCAATAGTGAGAAGTACTGCCACATATGGAAATTCATCAAAAACTTATGTCGATGGAAATTGACCTCTTGCGGAGAGCATAAGATGTTCAAAATTAGAAAAAAAAAATAAAAGTAAAGTTATACGAAAGAAAAAAAACAATAGAAAATTATATAATATACAAGCAGTTAAATTGGTACGGACACATGTACGACGAATGCAAGAAGAAAGGTTACTCAGTAAAATATTGGAATGGAGTCTACGTGGAAGAAGATAGAAAGGAAGACCTAGAAACTCGTGGGTGTAAAGAATAATAACTGGAATGGGAAGAAGAGGGCTGGAGGAATGGGGTGGATGGATAGGGATGAGTGGAGAAGGGGAATTAAACTCTAAGCACAGAAAGGTGTGTAAACATTGAAAACCTTTATATAAATAACATTATTATTATTATTATTATTATTATTATTATTATTATTATTATTATTATTATTATTATTATTATTATTATTATTATTATTATTAAATTTTGAATAATTTAAGAGAAGGAGGAGTGAAATGCGGAGGAAATTCGAATAACATTACTTCACAGCTTGTTAAAATTCATAGAGAAACAAGCAGCTTTCCTTCCGGTTGCCTCACTCTCCACCAGAGTAGGCCATGCAAACAGATTATCATCTCAACATGTCACCTACCGAGTTTTGCTCGCTGCTGTCGTGAGCCAGACTATCCGTCTCGTTGTCTGGTACAAGTTGTCGGAAAACTTCGGGAAATTCCGTCGCTGAAATATCTGTCACATCTTGATTTCCCAGAGTTACCTGCAACAATGATTAAAATATTACACGAATCACAGCAATTATTCATAATTTTTCCCTAATGCTACCAAGGCTGGCTTACGAGAATGTGGCAGTCTCTCTGGGCACTGGCGGAATTGCAACCCACTTCTGAGGAAGAGGAGTCTGGAAGGAGGAATTACGTTATCCCCGACATATGATAGCTGATTATTTTTTTTACTTTATTAAACACAATGTGTACATTAAATTTAATTTTGCTTTTTACCAGTCTTTAGTTACAGTGTTTAGTGGTAGAGTCCTGTTTTCACACTTCGCTAGATGATATTTGGGACAGGGATTGTTGCATAATTTACAGACGCAGTCCTCCTTGGGTTCGTGGTACATGTTGTTGAGGCATATATTCCAATGAAATCCATGGGCTGCGAAACGTGTGTACAGATGTCGAAGTTCGAAGCTTGGTTGCTTCTAGGTTTCTGTTTCCATTGCGTCTGTTTCCATAATTTCTGTCGGTATCTCGGCGGCTTTGTTCTGTCTCTCCTGGATGACGATTCTGTATGCTTAAGTTTCCGGTAGTCTGAAGCAGTGTCTGATATCCTCGATGAAGAAGGGATAGCTGATTAATGTTAACCCATTCGCCTCAAAAGACAAGGTAGATTCGCCAGCATTTAAATGGCCTTCAACTCAGAAGACGAGGACACTTGCTTAACTCTGCTGATATATATTTCACGATATTTTATACATCCCTTGGCAGTGTAATATTTTGTTATCATTTGTGAAAAGTAGAAGAATGCGTTTTTGCCTTCGCCCTTATTGTGATCTCAAGTACCCTTATATTTTGTTTGTTTTCAATGTATGAAAGTAGACACTATAATTTACGGTAACTTAAATCCGGTTTCTGGGGAAATACATAGATAATATAAACCTGAGGTGAATGGGTTAATGAAGCACCAGGAAACACCATAATTTAATTAACACTTTTGAAAGAAAGGTTTTGAGAAGAATATATGGACCAGCAAAAGAGAATGGAAGATGGAGAATGAGGTAGGCTATAATAAGGAAATCTATGACCTTTATAAGGAACCTATCAACTTTTGTGAAATTCAAAAAAAAAAAATGCATGGGCCGGACATTTTCAAAGAATGGATAAATAATGAATACCTAATACATATTCATAATATGAAAATAGAATACCTGAGATCTCAGTCTTCCTTAACTTTGGATGTGGGGTGTGGAGTATTTTCGAAGCATATGCTTCGTCTTCAGCTTGTAAATCGGTACTCATTTACAACCTGAAGATGAAGCATATGCTTCGAAAGTACTCCACACCCCACATCCAAACTTAAGGAAGACTGAGATCTCAGGTATTCTATTTTAAACGCTTTATATTAGCTTGACCTGTATCTATCTATGTAACGGAATCTTTCAACGCGATTTTCGTCCACTTAAAATCATTGGATCGACTTGAAATTTTGTATACTTGTAAAGGACCAATGACAATACAATAATTTTTTTTTTCCAAAATCCTGGCCAGAATCATCAGAAAATAAAAATAATTGTTTGTGTAATTATGTAACGGAATCTTTCAGCACGATTTTCACCCACTTAAAATCATTGGATCGACTTGAAACTTTGTATACTTGTAAAGGACCAATGACAATAGAATAATTTCATAAATGTTTTCTAAACTCCTGGTCAGAATCATCAGGAAATCAAAAAAATAAAAACCGGTGTAATAGGTTGCGGACTTATCAACTTTTTAGTCAATCGTTATAAGAGCTCAGTTGGTAGAGCGGTAGACTGTAGTGGTATATAATTTCAGCAATCCATAGGTCGCTGATTCAAATTTGGCCTGGAGGATTTTTTAGAAGAGTATTACTTTTAGCTCATACTACAATAGTATCGAATTTAAAGATATTTACATTTCTATCTTATTCTATAAAATATTAAAACTAAAAAATATATAATAGTTTAAAAAACTAAAACAACACACTTTATTAGAAAACCGAACTAAAAAATGAAAAATAATTTTAATTTCCAACACGCTTGGGATAAAATTAAAGTGGTCAATAAAAAAATCATCTCCAACACATTTAGAATAAAACTATAGTTATCTACAAAAAAAAAATTACCATCAAAAGCGTGGGGTGCTTTTTATGGTTTTTACATTTTCTTCTTAGAGGCTTAACTTTTACCAATATCTGTTTATTATCAAATATATTAATTGATATAGAGCACCACACGCTTTTGATGGTAATTTTTTTTTGTAGATAACTATAGTTTCATTCTATATGTGTTGGAGATGATTTTTTGTTGACCACTTTAATTTTATCCCAAGCGTGTTGGAAATTAAAATTATTTTTCATTTTTTATTTCGGTTTTCTAATAAAGCGTGTTGTTTTAGTTTTTTTAAACTATTATTTATTATATTATAAATATTATATAGTAACCTCAACGATGTTTCGTCATGCATTTTAACAGTACCTAAGAATGTGATGACGGCGGAGATGTTTGGGAAGCGGCCAGTAGGAAAACCTGAGAAAAGATGGGTGGACTTAGTGAAGGAAGATTGCCATAAAATCCTAAACTATAGGAACTGGCAATAGAAAGCATTGGATAGAGACGATTAGCTTATTAAAAATTAGACATAAAATAAAATTACGTACGTTATAAAGTTTTAAAGTGTTTTATGAATTCGTTTCAAATTAAAGGACAACACGCACACACTATTGAGTAACACTAAGAAATTAGGAGGGAAAGGAAATATAAATTAAAATACAAATGTCGGTCAGACGTAGAACAGACATCATGAAAAATGGAAATGGACAGCTTAACGACCAAATAGGGGAAATTTTGAGGAGGTGGCTGAATTCAAATACCTAGAAACAATAATCACAAGTAGGAATGAGATGAACAAAGAAATTAAAACATAGGCTCAATTCTGGAAATGCATGCTATTATGCATTGCCAGAGACTCTTGATGTCCCAACTCCTTTCAAAAAACGGTTAAACTGACAATATATATAAAACTATTTAATTTCTTAACCCCAAAAAGTTATATATATATGGTCGCGAAAATTGGACTCTTACTTTAAGAGAGGAAAGAAGATTACAAGTATTTGAGAATAAAGTACTTAGGAAAATTTTTGGACCAAAGAGAGATGAAGGGACAGGTGAATGGAGAAGACTACATAACAATGAACTGCATGGTCTTTATAGGAAGCCAGATATAATAAGAACAGTTAAGTCTCGTAGACTGCGATGGGCAGGACATGTTGCGCGTATGGGGAATGAAAGACGTGCATGGAAGCTTCTTGTAGGAAAGCCAGAGGCAAATTGCCCAGTCGGGAGACCAAGAATGAGGTGGGAGAATAACATTAACTATGATTTGAGGGAAGTAGATTATACATGGAATGATTGGAAAGCATTAGCTCAGGATAGGGATGTATGGAGAGCTTATGTCCGTGCGGCCATGAACCTACGGGTTCGATAGTGCCAGTGAGTAAGTAAGTAAGTATCGTTCGAAAACCTGATTCAACTTTGTCGTGCCCATGGCGTATTGCAAAATGATTTTGTGTAAATTTCAAAATCTGACACAAGATTAGAGATTGATAAAGCAATCACATACCGGTATTAAATCGAGCCCATTGGTTCTCAGGCCGTGGTCCGCAGGTGTTGTTCTCCAAGAGGTCCGCGGGCTCGTGCGGAACTCTATACGCCTATCCTCACCGTTGCACTGAAACACGTAATTATCACGTGTGTGATCTGTGTTTTATAATTACACTTTATGTTATGTTAAATACAACAGTGCTGCCAAACTTACCTGCCACACTACTAAATACAAGCACACCAAGTGACAGTGCCTGCAACATAAAAAGAACACTATTAAAGTATATTATGCTACTCAAAACTCTAGTTTTTATTTTTTGCTATTAATATATTAGTTTTGACTATTAGGGTTTTGTCGAATTTTTTTATATAAAAAAGTTAATATTCTTTTTGTGGATTTCGATGTTATTTCTCGCTGTAGAGACTTCTAGAGTCCCAATCGGAGTACACTTTCAGTGGCACTATATCTGGCGAGGTAAACGAACAACTGAAGGGTTAAATTCAAGAAGCAGACAATTTCCAGAAATTAACAAAAACAAATTACCGCTACTTCATTTGTGTTCGATGGAACTACTAATATTTTGACTGTGTATCTGACTGCCTATCTATAATAAAATAATAATAACAATAATAATGATAATAATATTCATAATTGTAATAATCAATATGGATAAATCTAGATATATGTCAATAGGGGATCTTCCTCAAGATTTAATACTAGAAGAAAATTTAGGGACAATTAAATACACTGAAGAATATAAGTATTTGGGAATTAAAATTACTAAAGATGGAAAACAAGAAACAGAGATAAGAAACAGGATCAATATAGGAAAGTATGCTATATCTGCCCTAAATGGAATAGTATGGGACAAACATATATTCAAAGAAACAAAAAAAAACTATTTTTAATACAATAATCACAAGCATTATTACCTATGGAGCTGATGTGTGGGCTTTAAATGCACAAATGAAAAAAAAAAAAATACTCGCCACTGAAATGGACTACTGGAGACGTGCTGCAAGAATATCCAGGACGGATAAAATCAGAAATTCATATATAAAAGAAAAAATGCAGGTACAATATTCAATATTAGATTTTATAAAGAAGAAACAATGAAATTGGTACGGACACATTAGAAGGATGGAAGAAGGAAGACTACCTAAGATAATCATGGATTGGGAACCACAGGGAAGGAAAAAGAAGGGTAGACCAAATATTACGTGGATTCAGGGAATCAATGAAACTAAGAGGGAATGGGAAATAGAAGAAGATATATGGATGAACAGAGAAGAATGGAAAAATGTGTTGAAACAAATGTGAAGTTAACTGTGAACATGGGTACCGGAAAAATGTATATTCATTGTAAAAGCCGGAATAATAAAAAATATTATTATTATTACTGTTATTATCATTATTATTATAACTATTATTATAGATGTTATGGAACTGTGCTAAAATTAAGGAGAGGATAAATAAAGTTAAATCTGCTATATCAAAATTAAATGCTATTTTATGGGATCAGAATATATGTTCCAAAATAAGAACAAAATAATTTAATGTAATGCAATTTCCAGATATAATGAGAACAGTTAAGCCCATTGCAGTCTACGAGACAGAAGAAATATTAGCAAAAACTATTACGGATTGGATACCAACAGAGAGGAAGACTTGATTGGAGGGGGTAGAAGCAGCCATGAATACTCAAGGATTGGGACCGAACCATCGAGTGGACAGAGAGGAATGGTGGTTTGGTTTCCGGAAGACGGCGACAGCTGTTATAACACCGTATTTGATTGATTGACTGATTAATTCATTACTGTTTTCTTGTTTTATTTGATATATTACCGTACTTTTATTCACATTTTACCTTGAAATAATCCTAATAACCTCAAAATTCCCCTCCATGGTATCTTTACCTTGTCGTGGTGGAGTGGCTTGTGTGCTAAATGATCCCGAGAGCTATGCCGGCGGTAGCATTGCTGCCGATAGGGTTACCCATGCCGGACTGGTTGAAGGTGATAAGCCAGACTAAAAAAGTACTTGGTCGAAAGAGTGACAGTCTTTCGCCGTAAAAATACAACCGTCAAGAAATGCAGACATGGGTTCCACTGGGGTAAAATTTTCCGGAGGTCAAATAGTCCCCCATTCGGTTCTCTGGGCGGGTACTACTTCAGGGAACCCATGCCAAAGGCTCAAACACAGGGACATGTTCTTAAAAACATTGAATGTATACAGGGGATGATTGGAAAACATTAGCTCAGGATAGATATGTATGGATAACTTATGTCCGCGCGGCCATAAACCTACGGGTTCGATAGTGCCAGTGAGTTAACCTCAAAATTCTATATGAGCTAGTTCATTGTAAGTATATTTAAGGGTCTCTTTTTGTATCAGTTGTTGATTTGATTCTGTACAGTACTAGCCAATTATTTATTATTAAGAATAATTAAATTCGATATAATAGGCCTACAAAATAAAATTATATACATTGCAAGGATTGAAAAAGTCTTACGAATTAATTTTGAAATTTTTAACTCCTCCGTAAAATATTATTTTCGAACCTTGTAACAGGAATAACAGTTTCAATAACATCCAAGAGGACGATATTGGGTATATTTGTTTGAATTAGTACAGACTGTCATTTGCACTAGAATCCACAATATATTATTTTTTAAAACAATAATGTTGTAACAAAATGTATAATTCAATCTGACGACGAGATGGACAACCATAAATTCCTAGATTCCGAGACGCTGCACTGTCTAGCTGAGGCTGAAATATACCATTATTTGGCCTAATTTCGTGAATTATGTTAAAATATGTGAGAAATGAAGTAATAACATAACCTATAAATAAATATTACAATCTTTGTTTACTCAGACAAGGAACAGAGTTTCTAATTGGCTGAGCTGTTTCCTTCCTTCCTGCGAGAGTTCGCCGTCCTGTTGTAACGGTATTGCGTCACGCCGAGTATCAAACTGGCCGATGTTACACTCATTGTTGCGTATCATCGCGACAAACCGAACAATATGCGTAAATACGCATGTGCATGACACAGTACTTACCCTCGTGCATTTTCACATTCAGAGTTGTTTATGAATCGAGATACAGGGTTTAAACTAAATTTTCGATATAAAACCCAAAAACATCAACTTTATCGAGTGCCGTAACAGTTAGTAGGCTATATTACGATGCGAGGTTTTTAATTTCCGAGATTCTGTAAAACATTTCACAAACGTACGTTGTACATTATTTTTTGCGCGATGGTGTTTTCAAAATAATAAATAATAGTAAAAAAAATGCATGCTATTATGCATTGCAGAGACTTTTGATGTCCCAACTCCTTTCAAAAAACGTTAAGCTGAAAATATATAAAACTATTATTCTATCAGTTATATTATATGGGCGCGAAACATGGACTCTTACTTTAAGGGAGGAAAGGAGATTACGAGTATTTGAGAATAAAGTTCTTAGGAACATTTTTGGACCAAAGAGAGATGAACAGATAGGTGAATGGAGAAGACTACATAACAATGAACTACATGGTCTTTATAGGAAGCCAGATATAATAAGAACAGTTAAGTCTCGTAGACTGTGATGGGCAGGACATGTTGCACGTATGGGGAATGAAAGACATGCATGGAAGCTTCTTGTAGGAAAGCCAGAGGGAAAACGCCCAGTCGGTAGACCAAGAATGAGGTGGGAGAACAACATTAACTATGATTTGAGGGAAGTAGATTATACAGGGAATGATTGGAAAGCATTAGCTCGGGATAGGGATGTATGGAGAGCTTATGTCCGAGTGGCCATGAACCTACGGGTTCGATAGTGCCAGTGAGTAAGAGTAAGTAAAATAATATCTTTGTTGGAAATATTTGCGTTCATTATAAACAACTGATTAACGTTAACAGTGTGGGCAATGTTTTTTAGTTGAGACTACGCACCAATCAAGTACGGCGGCAAGTACATATTTATCGTTTTATATTGTTTCAAATAAAGTTCAGTTCATTTAAAATGTAGCGATTTGTTTCGTATAATGTATATTAACACTACCTTTTCGATATATTTTTTATATATACATTGTACGTAGTATACATAAAGGGCACTGGTTTTACTTCCCGCACGAGGTTTGCAATATGTAATATTACAGTATAGTTATTTAGGTTGGCAACCCCGAAATGTAGGAATTTTAACGACAAAACGCACTATCGCGCAAAAAATAATAAAACATTTATCCCGCTTACATAAAAAAGTTGTAACTTACTTCAATGGAGTCTTGTCCATTGTGGAATGGCAGGCAATGAAGTAGTTGATTTTCTAGCGAAGAAGGGTAGCAAAATTGTCTCCAACCGAACTTCAGTTTCCTTTCACTCTATTAAGTAAATATATAAATAAACTTAGAGAAGAATACACCATCAAAACATCTGGAAAGGAATGGGAAAATATACAAACTTACAACATTACTACATGAAAAAGAAAATACACAGTGGTAACATTCAGACTACTAACAGGACACCTACAAATGCACCAAAATGTCCTTTTTACAATTTAAATGAACATATATTACGAAACCATCTCCTCTGTTGTCCAGCTTTTGTACTTGTAGAAGAGACCAGCCTTTCTGCTAAATATTGGAGTGCAAGATAGCGAATGATTTCAATTGTCAAGTGCTCGACATTAGATACCAACCAACCAACCACACGATGTAAGACTATCGATAAATGAAGTAAACAAACGAAACAAGAGAAAAGCGCGGTTTATATTACGCAAGTTCATTCTTATTTCACGAAAGACAATGTGGGCTCTTACTTTAAAGGAGGAAAAGATATTACGAGTATTTGAGAAAAAAGTTCTTACGAACATTTTTGGACAAAAGAGAGATGAACAGACCGGCGAATGGATACGACTACATAACAGTGTATTAAATGGTCTTTATAGGAAGCCAGATATAATAACAACAGTTAAGTGTCGTAGACTGTGATGGGCTGGACATGTGGCACGAATGGGGGAATGAAAGATGTGCATGGAAGCTTCTCCACGTGCGGGAAGTAAAACCACTGCCCTCTATGTATACTACGTAAAATGTATATACAGAAAATATCCAAAAGGTAGTGTTAATATACATTATACGAAACAAATCACTGCGTTTTAAATGAACTGAACTTTATTTGAAACAATTTAAAACAATAAATACGTACTTGCGGCCATGTTATCAATAATTGTTCTCAAGGCCTCCTGTTGTTTCATCTAATAAACATTGCCCACACTGTTAACGTTAGTCAATTGTTTATAATGAACGCAAATATTTCCAACAAAGATGTTATTATTTTACTATTATTTATTATTTTGAAAATACCATCGCGCAAAAAATAATGTACAACGCACGTTTGTAAAGTGTTTTACAGAATCTCGGAAATTAAAAACCTCACTGTCGCTCGGTTTTTAAACATTTTTCCTCGATTCTGTAAAAAACCACTTCCCAATCTCGCATCGTAATATACTATTAGCTCACTCCTTGCGCGTCAAGTTACAACATGCACCTTGTTAAAATATTGAATTATACATTTTGTCGCAGCATTATTATTTTAAATAATAATGCATTGTGGATTCTAGTGCAAATGACAGTCTATAGTAATTCGAACAAATATATCCAAAACCGTACAAATTATTGTGCCAGGTTGTGAATACGACCTGAGGAATATAATTATATGTCCCGCGCCATAGCCGAGTGGTTAAGGGGCAGAGCTATGGGACTTGTGCTGGTTCGAGTCTCTACGGGGGGAATAAATTTGTTCATGGAATTTCGGCGAGCTTGGGACCGGTGCCCATCCAGTATCGTGAGGAATTTGAGTAGCTATAATAAGTAGCGGCTCCAGTTTAAGGAGATCAGCTACAACGGTTGGGGAATTGACATGCTGGCCACATGTCATCCCTACATTGGCTGGATGATTATATACCTCTGCAATTACGTGGATGTGAGGTCAGCAGCCGACTGGTAGGCCAAGGGCCTTTTAGACCTGTCGCGCTATGGAGTGATATATATATATATATATATATATATATATATATATATATTGTGTGTGTGTGTGTGTATATGTGATGCGGTGCGCGCGCGCGGGCGGGCGGGATTTTTTGTCGGTAAAAATACCTAGAAATTGAATGAGAAGTTGGTATAGGCCTAATAATAACCTAAAAACGGCATATTAACAACAAGCAAAGTTGGAAGATAAGTGGATTATAGGTACAATATTATCTCTATATTATATTCTTTAGTCCACCGCTGTGGTCTCGAGGTAGCGTGCTGCCTTGTCACGCAGAGGGCCCGGGTTCGATCCCCTGTCGGTACAGTTTTTCTGGGTGAGGTTTTTATCGGGGGTTTTCCCTCACCAGTAAGACAAATGTCAGGAAAACTTTAAAGCCCAAACGGTCCCCGAAATCATATGGCCGTCATCATCATCCTTCACCGGTGTGGAAAGCAACGGGAAGCTACCACACCTACAATTCCCTAGTAAAGCTGCAAGCATAGCATGAAAAATGTTATGAATTACTATGGATGGATGGATATTCTTTAGTGTTCTTTTACTAAAATCATAGCATTTTCATGTTATGCTTGCAGCTTTACTAGAGAATGGCAGAAAGGGGAATAAACACGTTGGAAAACGTATCGATAGCACGAGATGTAACTCAAAGTATCTATATTGTACTGACCTTTCTTATTTAAATTTTCACAAACTACCTTTTGAGCTAGAATAGCCAATCAATGATTAACAACAGTTTAGGCTAATTTACTGATCTGCTTCAGATCAGTGCATTTTACTGTGAAGTCATCAAAAGGTTTTCTAATTATGCTTACGAAATCTTTAATATCTATTTTTTTTTTTTAGAATTTTAGGGTTAATAAATTATATCTTCAAGCCACAGTTAGTCCAAAAACATTCAATACTAAAAGTGTATAAAACACTGGCTCTTCCAACTCTTTTGTATGGTAGCGAAGTATGGACGTTGAAACAGGAGGATATACAGAAACTTAGATCTGCTGAAATGAGATACCTTCGGAGGACTGCAGGATGCACACAACTAGATCACAAAAAAAATGAAGACATCTTAGAAGAATTACACATGGAACCTTTAGAAAACAAAATTTCTGATTATAAGTCAAGATGGATGCAACATGTTCATCGAATGGAAGATCACAGGATACCCAAACAAATGTTAAGATATCGACCTGCAGGAAGAAGAAGACCAGGACTTCCACTCAAAAGACTTTTGGATGGTGTTTCTCTTGAGGCCGAAACAGGTCAACAAATGGCCTAAATTCGTGAATGTACTATGATGATGATGAAATCTTTATTATGAAGAGTATGTGAAGATCCAGGATTTCTAAGCAAATTTTGAATTACTAACCTAATGGTAAAAGATGGTTGGAACGTTAACAGTCCTTTTCAGGATCACGACATGAAAGGAAGACGATGGTTATCAATCCTTTGCGTGTATAAACACTTGACTATCGGTATTACTTTCGTAACAGCGTAACTGAAACGTTATGCGAAGTGAACTCATTGTTGCGCATCACTGCCACCATTTTGCGACAAAATGAACAATCGCCAAAATCAGATGGCGTGGTTTGGCTGACTCATTCAATACCAAATAATTAACAGTTCGTAGTGAGATCGTGTTTGATTGTGGTTTGATTAAAACGTGTTACAATTTTTAACACCTATGTATTATTTTTACAAACTTGTGGTTTGAAGTACGTTCATAATTTACTCTATTTAACACAAAGATTAAAAATAATATAATAACATCGATATCTAAGATCTCAGACGTCCTCAGATAATCAAATTTTAGTTAAAACATTTTGTATTGGCCTTTCGTAACATGTTTCATCACCATTTTTTCAAAAGGCATTTTTTCAAAAGTTGATGATGGGACATGTTCGAAAGGTCTACAAAGTGTTTTAACTAAAATTTTAATTATTAATTAATTATTTGATTTTCATATTTATTAAGATATAATTCAGTGACAGCTGTTTCGGTACACTGTACCTTCTTCAGACATGTTAACAAATGATGAATTGTGTTATTATAGTACATATCAACTGATCTAAGCAACAATATAACAATAATTCATTAAAATTTTTAAATTTAACAAAGGCGATTCATTCAAATCAAGTTGAGAATTTAACAATTTATTACTACTTTTCAATATATTTATTTCTACAGCCTCCAAAAGGTCCAACTTCTTACCCTTATCACAAACATGTAAAATTTCAAAATTTGGATCGAAACAATGATTAAATTGGAATATGTGGTTAGCATATTTTGAATATTCTACATTTCTGTCATATGCTCTCATGTGTTCCTTTATATGAGAGATGAAAGGTCTACCAGTTTGTCCTATATAGACATTGTCACATGTGCTACACTTCAATTTATATACACCTGTTAATTTTTATTTTTTTAAATTTTGGTTTTATTGTTTTTTATTAGGCCTATATTTTGTAAAGTTTTATTAGTTTTAGTTAAATGCCACATTAATGTTCAACATTTTAAAGTGTTTAGATATTTTATTAGTAAGTGGCCTATGTATGACATTATGACATATTTCTTTATGTTTTCCTTGGGTAAAGGAAAAAACTTTGTTAATTGCTTCTTTATAATGAATTTTCTTAATTAATTTGTCTATAATTTTAGGGTCATAGTTATTATTAATAGCTAATTGTTTAATAATATTCAGTTCATTATTATATTCCAAGGGTGAAAGAGGGATATTTAAAAGTCTATAAATGTAACTATTAAATTTTAATTGGTTGAGAATGACTGAACCTGGTTAATTGAGAATAAAATGCAACAAAAACTGCAAACACTTATATATATATATATATATATATATATATAAATCGCTGTTTGCATAGAATATCCAATATAGGCGTGTACTGGCCTGAAGTTGAAAACAATCAAGTCTTATGAGGAAAAAGCTAGTGAGGACCCGGTGGAGGTACAAATTAGGAGAAGGAAATGGCGCTGGATAGGTCACTTAGAAAAAAAACTGATTCTATTGAAAGAAGATCCCTTGATTGAAACCCTCAGGAATTGAGAAATAGAGAACGATCACATAGTATCTGGAAGAGAAATTTCTATGATAAGTTGAAGAGGTTAGGATAATCCTACCGGGAAATTCTCGTATAAGACTTGAAAGCATAATAATAGTCCCTTCGATTGGTTGCTGGCCAAAGGAAGGCAAGACCAGTGATGGGGCTGCCATCTTATAGCCTCTGGTCAGGCTTTTCTGGAGAAGAAAAGAAAATAAAGGAAAGAAGAAATGGAAGAAAGGAAAGACTCCCTAGCCCTCGGATACCCTAATAGCGTCGGGGTCGAAAAAAACAAGAGTTAACCAAGAGAGGTTAGATAGTAAAGTTAAAGAGTGCAAAACACAAGTAAGTGGAAGAAATGTTTTGCTCAGCTTGGGCACCTTGTGGTCGCCATCCACATATCCCCTAGATGAAGACCCCTTAAAAGAATTGAAGACTACACCAATTTTGGAATATATTAAACAGTACCAACTAAATTGGAAACACCATCTTGAAAGAATGAGTTCAAATCGGATCCCCAAAGCTATTTATAATTATATACCAAGAGGACGAAGATCACTGGGCCGTCCTATGAAACGCTGGAGGGAAAATTTTCTATAGGATCGTAACAGGCCTTGGCCTAATACTTGGAAGGAAGAAGAAGAGGATAATCCTGAAACGAGTGAAGCCTGTTGCTAGTATTCGTGTCTGCTGGAAAGCTCTTACTGATGACATATGCTCCTGGAGCTACAGGATCATGAATATGTTTTAACCTTAAACTCAATGGTGGTCTAGAAGAAATGATGATGTAACATGTTAAAAAAACAAGAGTTATGGCATGTAAGCCTATTATGCACATTGGAGCGTCACTCCATGGTAATGGACGTTAAAAATATCATACCCAGGGCTTTAGTTGAAGAAAAAAATATAGCCTATACAGTTTTTTCTTGAGACTCGCCTTTATAGCAGCTTTCATTACACTATCTACTGTAAATAGAACAAGAGATTTAAATACTTTTTACAAAAATTATGACAATGCTAAAAAAAAGGCTAAAGAGAAGAATGCCGGACGGAATTACCTACAACGAACTAGCAGTAAAATATTAATGAATATTGGATGTTGGAACATACAAGGAATTATAATATACGGAAAGAAGAAAAGTATGTTTCAAGTTCTGTTACAAAGCATTTTATTATATGGATCCAAAATCTGGACAGTAAGTAGAAAATAAGTCAACAAGCTGTTAGCAATAGAAATTGATTTTTTGGAGGCGATCGACAAAACTTTCAAGGAGGGATAAAGTCAGAAACAGCACAATAAGGGAAATTATGCAAGTTGAAAAAGAAAAATCTATTAGAAAAAATACAAGAAAAACGCTTAAAATGATATGGAAACCTCATAAGAATGGAAGAAGATAGAATACCAAAGAAGATCCTTGATTGGAAAGCTAATGGAAGAAGTGGAAGAGCAGACCTAGAGAACGTTGGATAGATCGAGCGAGGAGAAGTATGGATGCTAGAGATTTGAGGGAAGAAGATGTTTTAGGCAGGAAGCTCTGGCGTCAAATCACTTTGGGTTGAAGGAGAAACACTGTATTGTGGAATATCTAATATATAAAAATTAATGTTTGTTTGTTTGTTCGTACTTTATACGCGGTCATACCGTTGATCCGATTGTGATGGGGATTTTTTGCAAAATGTTCAGGAGATTCCCGGGATGAACACAGGCTATAAGAGAGTTGTGATACTCAACTCCTACACCCTTAAAAACACCATTTGTAGTGAAAACGTGAAAAATAACTTTTTTACCCTTTAATGGCAGGTCTTTCACTGCAATCATAGCATTTCATGCTATGTTTTGCAGCTTTACTAGGGAATTATAGGTGTGGTAGCTTCCCGTTGCTTTCCACACCGGTGAAGGATGATGATGATAATAATGATAAGGATGATGATGATGGTCGGATGATTTTTGGGGACCGTTGGACCCAAAGCTTCCTGATATTTGTCTTACAGGTGAGGAAAAACCCCGAAAGAAAACCTCACCCAGGAGCCTGTCCCGACCAGGAATCGAACCCGGGCCAGCTGCGTGACAAGGCAGCACGCTACCTCGAGACCACAGCGGTGGACTATTTAATAATAATAATAATAATAATAATAATAATAATAATAATAATAATAATAATAATGATAATAATAATAATAATAATAATAATAATAATAATAATAATAATAATAATAAGTAAAAATCCTAAGTCAAGTTTACCGGCAACGGAATTTGAAACCGAATCTCAAACAAGACCCACTTGAGTCCATTATCTCAGTAAATTATTATTATTATTATTATTATTATTATTATTATTATTATTATTATTATTATTATTATTATTATTATTATTATTATAGCGGGTTGCAGTGACTTACTACTTAAGCGTTACGTGGTATTTCGCCAGTCTAAATGAAAACCCACTCTTTACGGTAAATTTTTGTTTTTTATTCTACTTTTTCTCTATTAAAAGGCATTTAAAATATAGGTCACATAACCTCTATCTATTTTATTTCTTTGTATTTTTATCTAATCTGTATTTAATGATATAAAATGGTGAATATGAATAAATTTGTTGTGGTAATGAAATTCAGCCCAGAATTTGCCATAACGATTGTGGGAAACCAGAAAAAAAAACCCAGTCAGGTTGATCAGCACCGCGATTTAAACTCGGGACCTCCCAACAATAAGTTTAAAATGCTACCGCTTGATACAACTCGTTCGAATAAGCTATTTTTTGTGACAAAATAAAGATAGGCAGAAACTGAAAGCCGTGTAATTAAAAATTTAGCAGTATTCTGCTTGTGTTCATGTTATTATTCTGAATTAGAAGTTACATAGCGTATAGCGACATATGTTTACAGTTACGAGTGCAGATATGTGACAAATTTCACCCACAGCGCTGTTTTCTTTCCCCCACATCTACATACTGTAACGTTATCTCTGGGTGTTCACATCCGTTTGAAGAAGCGCTTTAAATCAACACTGTTTTCTCATGCAAAATATGCAAAACTATAATAAGAACTTTAAGACGACACGACGTATCCCCGCTAGAAAAATATTACGCAAAGTACATGGACCTGTGCTATTTTTAATTTGGAAAAAATAAGTGCCAATTACAATTTTAAAATGTCAAAGAATAAAACTAAAATTTTAGCATTTAAAGGATACCTTAAGAGCAAAAATAGTAATTGATAATAACATTTTAGAGAAGGTGAACAGTTTTAAATACCTAGGTTCCAATTTATCATATGTTAAAATTTAAGATATTAATGACAAAAGAAATATATTTAATCTAATGTGTGGCACTATTAAAAGAACCCATAAAAACACAAGAAAAGAAACAAAAATTAAATTTTATAAAGTAATGGCTGTTCCTGTATTGATGTATGGATCAGAATGTTGGACGATCACTAAAAGACAAGAACAAAGATTGGAAGCAGCTGAGATGCGATTTTTAATAAATATAGCAGGATATACTCTGCTGGATAAGAAAAGAAATGAAGATATAATAAAGGAACCAAATATTTTCAAACTTACAGACCGAATAATTAAATATAGGAACTACTGGAAAGAACATATTGATAGAATGCCAGAAGGAAGATTTCCAAAATTATTGCTAAATTATAAACCGCACGGAAGGAGAAATGTTGGTCGCCCACACAGAAGATGGACTGAACAATTTTAACAAATATAGCTTTCATGAAACCGGAACGAGCCAACAGGCTTAATCCCTGGATAATGATGATGATGATGATGATGATGATATGGACCTGTTAAGGAATGGGTCATTTAGAAAATAAGAAATAACTAACTCACTGGCACTATCGAACCCGTAGGATAATGACCGAGCGGAAATAAGCTCTCCATACATCCCTATCCTGAGCTAATGTTTTCCAATCATTCCCCTGTATAATTACGGAAAAGGCTAGTGAAGTGCTTTGTGTGGAGTGCAGCATAGTATGGTGCAGAGACTTGGACATTACGACGGAATGAGGAAAAGCGAATGGAAGCTTTTGAGATGTGGATATGGAGAAGAATGGAACGTATAAAATGGACATACAAAATAAAAAACATAAATATGTACTATACAGAGTGGGTGAAGGAAGCAATGCTGGAACTCATAAAGAGGAAAATAAATTGGATTGGTCACTGGATAAGAAGAAACTGCCTGTTGACAGATGCCCTAGAAGGAATGGTAAACGGAAAAAAAAGTTAGAGGCAGAAAAAGACCTCAGATGATTGACAATATTAAAATAAATGGTTTGTATGTGGATACAAAAAGGAAAACTGAGTTAAGGAAAGAGTGGAGAATGCTGAGTTTGTAGTGAAAAACCTGCTCTTGGGCAGAACATTATGTATGTATATTTAACGCAATGAAGTTTTCTTGGAATTCCTAAAAAGTTAGTTAGACTTATACGAATGTGTCTAAATGACACAAAGAGTAGGGTGCGTGTAGGCAAACAGTTTTCGGACACTTTTGAAATCCAGAATGGATTGAAGCAAGGAGATTCACTATCTCCTCTACTATTTAATTTTGTACTAGAGCATGCCATTAAATCTTTAGAAAATGAGGAAGACTTACAACTCAATGGTATTAATAAGCTGTTAGTTTATGCTGATGATGTAGTACTACTGGCCGATAGCGAGGAGATATTAAAGGCCAACACGCACACACTATTGAGTAACACTAAGAAATTAGGACTGGAAGTAAATATCAATAAAACTAAATATATGGTCACACGTAGAAATGCATTATATAATGGAAATGGGCAGCTAATGACAAATGAGGGAAATTTTGAGGAAGTGGCTGAATTCAAATACCTAGGAACAATAATCACAAATAGGAATGAGATGCACAAAGAAATTAAACATAGGCTCAATTCTGGAAATGCGTGCTATTATGCATTGCAGAGACTCTTGATGTCCCAACTCCTTTCAAAAAACGTTAAACTGAAAATATATAAAACTATTATTCTACCAGTTATATTATATGGATGCGAAACATGGGACTCTTACTTTAAGGAAGGAAAGGAGATTACAAGTATTTGAGAATAAAGTACTTAGGAAAATTTTTGGACCAAAGAGAGATGAACAAACAGGTGAATGGAGAAGACTACATAACAAAGAACTACATGGTCTTTATAGGAAGCCAGATATAATAAGAACAGTTAAGTCTCATAAACTTCGATGGGCAGGGCATGTGGCACGTATGGGGGAATGAAAGACTTGCATGGAAGCTTCTTGTAGGAACGCCAGAGGGAAAACGCTCAGTTGGTAGGCCGAGAATGAGGTGGGAGAATAACATTAACTATGATTTGAGGGAAGTGAACTATACAGGGAATAATTGGAAAGCATTAGCTCAGGATAGGGATATATGGAGAGCTTATGTCCGCGCAGCCATGAACTTACGGGTAAGTAAGTAAGTAAGTAAGTAATGAAGTTTTCTTGGGGGATCAGTGAATCATTGAACATATAAGACGCCATGCCACTGACACACACCGAAGTTGGTCGGCACCGGATTCGAATTCGATACCTCTCGAATGCGAGTTTAAAAAGTTACCGCTTGCCAACTCACTGTGCTCCTATAAAACGTCTGGTTACTGACCTGCGTAACATTTAATTCAATGTTAATTCTCGTATAATTGTAGGTATTGCCGCGGCTCTGCAATTACCATTTTCCGCTCGTTCCAACACCGTATAATGACATTCATTTGATTTTTACGCAAGCGTAACATCTTTCGGCGTTGTTGCCAAAACTGATTTCTTCAACATGTTTTGTTATTTTGTTTTTGAAGGCCAGAAATAAGTCAAAACAGCCTTAACCGATAAAACTAAGCTTCCTGGATGCTACTTGCATTGTTTCAAATCGCCTTCTTCCTTCCTCTTGTATCTTTATTCCAAACACAGCTCGAATCTCGTGAGAAACAAATTAAGGACATGGCACCTTATTAGCGTGAAAGAGTGCCCTTCCCAGAGTTACAAAGTTCTTCTGACTACTAACCACATATTATTCAGAAATACATACATACAGATATAATGAAGGTTGGATAAATTTATAAATAGGTGGACAGATGGATGACAGATATACATGAAGATATATAAATATATACATAATATATGACAATAAAATAAATATAAAACGAAATATAGTAAGAAATAAAAATAAATATAAAAAAAATATTTATATATAACTAGAAATATATGTAGTAGGAGGGTAGATATAGGTAGAAAGAAAGAAAAATAAGTAGAAAAAGAGGTGGATAGACGGAAAGAATACAGGGTTAATTGCGTAAAAAGATAAATTAATATATGGTGGGATAAGCATATTTGGAAATACACAAAAAAATATATTGGTAAAACATTGGTGGAATCTGTTGCAATGTATGGAAGTGAGGTATGGACAATCAATAAGTACTACAAGAATAGACTAATAGCTCTAGAAATGGATTATTTACGCAGAAGTGCCAGAAAGTCTAAATTAGAACATGTCACAAATAAGGAAATTAGAAACATAATGGAAGCAGAAGAAAGCATAATTTAAATAATTGAGGAGAAGGAATTAAAGTGGTTAGGACATGTTTTAAGAATGGAAGATGAGCGATGGCCGAAGCAACTGTATGAATGGCATCCGAACAAAAAGAAGAAAAGAGGGAGACCAAAGTTAACATGGAAGGAAAACATGAAGACAGTAATGCAAGCTAGAGGGCTAAGCATCGAAGATGCCCAAGACCGTAGGCTTTGGAGGTTTGGCACGGGAAGACGGCAGCAGCTGTAAAAACCCGAAGATAGATAGAGATAATAAGATCAGTAAGTCTCGATCACTACGATGGGCAAGATACGTGACATGAAAAAGGGGCATGGAAGTTTTTATAGGAAAACCAGTAGGAATGCGCCCAGCAGGATGAGGTAGGAGAATAGGCCTAATTACCAGTAGAGCTACATAAAGTTATAGGCACACAATGGTCAGAGATTTGGTATTTACGATCCAAAGTTAAGTACATAGTACTTACATATTTTCATTTTGCAGAATCAAAAACCTATCAACTCTGGGGTAAAGAAGATCAATAATAATTTTTAATAAGAATATTTATAATAATCTTCTTCTTGTAAGCCCATGTTTTCCTTAACAGAGATTTAGGCGCTCTCCCCCTACAGGGAAGAATTTGAACCATACTAATTTAGTTACCCTTGTTTTCGTATAAATGTCATTTGAGTGGTCCGTGGTCAGCGTTAAAATAATAATAATAATAATAATAATAATAATAATAATAATATAATAATAATAATAATAATAATAATAGTAATAATAATAATAAAAATATCCTTAGTAACATATATACTTTTATTAAATATTTATAAACTATAATTATTAATTAATTGATTGTTTTTGTTAATTTCGTTTCTCTAATAATATTGATTCATTTTTAATTTCAGTTTAATTTTTAGAAGTCTATTTACATTATTTTTTCTATGCTATTTTGTTATGTAATTTTACTGTAGGCCTATATTTATTTTTTTAATTTTTTTATTTCACTGATTGAATAAAAGAGAAGAATATGATGTCCTAAATCTGCCATTTTGTTGCCACCAAGTTCTTGTGATGAATCTCAGATATATTTCTACGAAAACTTGTAATTTCTTGTAAATTGCTTTAGAGAATTTCCAGGTTTCATTTTCACATAACATCATTAATTTAACGTTTGTGTTAAACATTTTCATTTTCAATTTAAGTGAGTCTATCCATATTTCCAACACGAGTTTAATTGTGCGAAGACAGATACTAGTTGCATTACAAATATACAGCATCCATGTTGAGGCCACTAAAATGCAATGCCTCGCAAAAAATCTTAGTATCCAATGTATCATATGATCATCAATCGTCAGCAAACGGTATTAAATATGCCTTTCTTTAGAACACGGTGTATATAAATGATTTTGAAACATTAAATTACGAGTCTTGATAGCATTTTGGACACATCTAGAATTTATTGCGTTTGAGAAAAACTAGTAGCCTATATTCATTATAATAATTGAATATTTTATAATGATTATATATTTTGGGAATAACAAATTAATTTTTTGTGCGATAGTGCGTTTTGTCGTACTTACAGCAATGGCGACTATGATTGAAATTTCAACTTCCTACATTTTTCGAGGTTGCCAACCTAAATAACTATACTGAAATAAAATAACCATACTCTAATATTACATATTACAAAACCGCGTGTACGAAGTAAAACCACTGCCCTCTATGTATATTACGTACAATATATATATATACAAAAAAGATCCAAAAGGTAGTGTTAATATACATTATACGAAACAAATTACTGCATTTTAAATGAACTGAACTTTAATTGAAACAATATAAAACAATAAGTACGTAATTGCTGCCATTTTATCACTAATATTGTCTCACAACCTCCTGTACTTTCAACTAATAAACATTGCCCACACTGTTAACGTTAGTCAGTTGTTTATAATGAACGCAAATATTTCTAACAAATATGTTATTAGGCCTATTTTACTATTATTTTTTTTTTTTGAAAACACCATCGAACAACAAATAATATACAACGCACGTTTGTGAAGTGTTTTACAGAATCTAGGAAATTAAAAACCTCGGTATCGCTCGATTTTTTAACATTTCCCTCACTTCTGTAAAAAGCATATCCCAACCTCGCATTGTTTTTTTTTTTCAAATGCCCCAGGTTGTCTTTCGACATTCCTGATTTCTCTCCTGGCATGACGTACTTGTAACCCACTTCTGAGGTTGGGGCGCCTGGAAGGCGGGGTTACGTTGCCTCGATGATATGATGGGTGATGATGATGATAATGGTGCGCCAGGAGAGTTCCTGATCCTAAGCTTAACCTAAGATGAATATGAATGATGATGATTGTGATGGCCATATGATTTCGGGGAACGTTTGGGCCTTAAAGTTTTCCTGACATTTTCCTTACAGGTGAGGAAGAACCCCGATGAAAATCTCACCCAGAAAAACTGTCCCAACCGGGGATCGAACCCGGGCCCGCTGCGTGACAAGGCAGCACGCTACTCCGAGACCACAGCGATGGACCAACCTTGCATTGTAATATACTATTATTGTTTAAAGATTAGGCGTACATGTATTAAAATGAAGGAATAAGGAAGCACGTACGTATTGTTGAATTAACATATGTACTTATACAGTAATTAAATTTACGGAAATCCTTGTCTTCCCGCGCATGATCCGTCTCAATCTCTAACATCACAAACAAACAATAGACGAGAGAGGTCAACAGTCTCGCTTTTCATTTATTAATTATACTGATTTATCAGTGATTAGAATTTTTGATCGGCATTACATTAAACTTTCCAGGGTTAAATACCACATATTTCCGGGTGCAAGGCACACTTTTAACCGAATTATTGGATTTTCATCGGGTGCGCCTTACATTCGCATATAAATTATAACATTTTAGGTTATGGTCAAGTCTCCATCATCGGAAATTTTTTTCTAGAACATCGAACGCACGACTAGCATGTAGGATTCCATATTTTTCGGCGTGTAATATAACTAGGGCTCGGACATGAAGTTAGATAAAGTGCACTCTTACTATACATAATATTGCTTGATGAGAGAGTGGTAGAGAGTGTAGTAGCACCAGTCTGACATTTGTGCTGTACTGTTTACAGGATGTATAGACGGGTAAAGAAATAAGTAGCTAATTGTGGATTACAAGTTTATTTTGTTGCGTAAAATATTTTTTAACTTTTTTAATTAGACGCTACAGTACAACAAAAAGTTAAACAAATTTATAATTTCCGTACATTAATTCTCTTTGTGCATCTATAAATACAATGCTACATCGAGTTAAAACAGGTTGAGGTGGTAAAGGGGTTTTTGATGCAATTTCCTTGAATTTCTGTTTCCTAGAAGGGGCCCTTAAAAATATTTTCTCATGTTTGATACAAAGTGTCCACATCAGAGAAACGCAACCTAATTCTTTCGGCTACTCGGTGAAGTCCATGGGCCAAGCAAGTTGGATGTATCATTTTCGGATATCGTTATTTAATTCTGAAAGCTGCTTTCAACATATAAGGGGCTGCATCTGTTACAAATAGAAAAAAAAAATTGTCTCTTTTTATTTCATTGGCCTATAGAAGAGATATAGCATTTTCAAAAAGGTTGTCGATTTCAGAGTGGTTGACTTTATTTAAGACCTCGGTAGTTAAAAAAATATATATATTCCCGGGTTTTTCATGTGATAATATCCCCACTATCACATTTCCTACAGACCTTCCTGACGCTCCTGGATTTCATCGATTGACACCCATATTTTATGATCTGCCACAGTATTTCTAATGTATTTCAGAACGTCTTCATAATAAGGAGATATATAATACCTACGTAAAGTTGTTTCACAAGAAATTTTTCTTCCCGTATATTTCTCAAAAAAAAATTATAAGCTGGATTTTGCACTTTATTGAAAGGAATATTCGCGGAAACCATTGTTTCGCATAAATCCTTGTAAAATTCACGCTGATTAGAAGTGTCTAAAACTCCTTAATGTATATCATCGTCAAGCTTACGTTTTACATTCCAAATGCGTGTTTTAGATTTACAATGGCTTTTGATAAAAATACTTCTCTCCCCCTTCAATTTACAAAATATTTTATCTTCTTTTAGCCAAAAATACTCACGGCCGTACTCACGTACAAGTGAATTCATCTTATGAGTGTTTTTTTTTCGGCAAGTTGTAACCATTCATCAGCAGCACCGCAAAGACGCCAATGACTGTGGCACTGCGCACTGGACAGGACTAACTACCTGTGTAGTCAACTGTTTGAAAGCGACACGGCAATGAAAAGGCAATGAAGTCCGAGCTCTAAATATAACATTTCTTATACTCGCATCAAAAGACGTTCACTTGGTTAGTATTCTCTGAACTAAAAGCAACCTAAATAGGAAATATTATGCTTACGTAGGCCTACTCACGTCTGGCTTCTTACTAATTTTTTTCTTCTATTATTAGCTAACGATAACGTAATTCTCATTGTTGACCTCAGGAAGTAGGCCTACTTCCAACAATGCATGTTTGATAGAGACAAAAAGACCAGTATATTAATGTTGTGTGATTCCGGGTTCTGTGGCCGTGGTCCATAGTTGGTGTTGATACCAGACGTTTCGCCCTCAACTGCGGAGGGCATCTTCAGTGGCGAGTGCTTCTAGGCGTGTTTCCTGGTCGGAAGATCTACTTAGAGTGAGCTCTGCTGACGTTGTGGACGTTGTATTGATACTAGTGGTGGGAGCAGGGTGAGTGAGCGTGGCTCTTGCTGATTGGCTAATGGTCGTCTCCTTGTTGTCCCTAGTGTTGATGCATTTATTTTCTAGTGTATGGTACCAGGCCTTAGGCAATTTGATACCTTCCTCTTTTCTGTTAATATTTTCTTTATGCTTGTATATTTCTATAGCCTCTCGGTATAATCTAGGGAAATAGTAGGAAGTTGTGGCTAAAACTTGTGTATCATCGAATAGAATCTGGTGTCCATTCATAATGGCATGTTCTGCTACAGCCGATTTATCCATTTCTCCTTGTCTGCAGTTTCTTTTATGTTCAGATAAACGGGTGGCTATACTTCTTTTCGTGGTCCCTATGTATGGTTTACCACACGAACAAGGAAGTCGATATACGCCGCAAGTGGAGAGAGGTGGCCGAGGATCCTTAGCTGAGCGAAGGCAGTCTTCTATTTTTCTTGTAGGTCTGTAAACTGTTTTTATGTTGTATTTTCGTAGGAGTTTTCCGATACGATCTGTGACTCTTTGTACATATGGTAAGTAGGCTATGCTGGTTGAGGGCGTGTTATCCATTCTGACGTGCTGTCTTCGTGGATGTATGGTTTGTCTTATTTCCTTGGATGTGTAGCCATTTTTCTGGAAACAATTGAACAGATGGTGTTGTTCTTGTTTAAGGTGTTGTGGTTGGCATAACTTAGTCGCTCTGTCGAACAGTGTCTTAATGACACCTCGCTTTTGTCTTGGATGGTGGTTAGAGTCTTTGTGCAGATATCGGTCTGTGTGTGAAAACCTACACACACAGACCGATATCTGCACAAAGACTCTAACCACCATCCAAGACAAAAGCGAGGTGTCATTAAGACACTGTTCGACAGAGCGACTAAGTTATGCCAACCACAACACCTTAAACAAGAACAACACCATCTGTTCAATTGTTTCCAGAAAAATGGCTACACATCCAAGGAAATAAGACAAACCATACATCCACGAAGACAGCACGTCAGAATGGATAACACGCCCTCAACCAGCATAGCCTACTTACCATATGTACAAAGAGTCACAGATCGTATCGGAAAACTCCTACGAAAATACAACATAAAAACAGTTTACAGACCTACAAGAAAAATAGAAGACTGCCTTCGCTCAGCTAAGGATCCTCGGCCACCTCTCTCCACTTGCGGCGTATATCGACTTCCTTGTTCGTGTGGTAAACCATACATAGGGACCACGAAAAGAAGTATAGCCACCCGTTTATCTGAACATAAAAGAAACTGCAGACAAGGAGAAATGGATAAATCGGCTGTAGCAGAACATGCCATTATGAATGGACACCAGATTCTATTCGATGATACACAAGTTTTAGCCACAACTTCCTACTATTTCCCTAGATTATACCGAGAGGCTATAGAAATATACAAGCATAAAGAAAATATTAACAGAAAAGAGGAAGGTATCAAATTGCCTAAGGCCTGGTACCATACACTAGAAAATAAATGCATCAACACTAGGGACAACAAGGAGACGACCATTAGCCAATCAGCAAGAGCCACGCTCACTCACCCTGCTCCCACCACTAGTATCAATACAACGTCCACAACGTCAGCAGAGCTCACTCTAAGTAGATCTTCCGACCAGGAAACACGCCTAGAAGCACTCGCCACTGAAGATGCCCTCCGCAGTTGAGGGCGAAACGTCTGGTATCAACACCAACTATGGACCACGGCCACAGAACCCGGAATCACACAACATTATGATTACCGGCCGTGAAAGCCTGCATTCAGACCAGTATATTAGTATAATTAATAGCAGTCAGAACATTAGACTTGTTATGATATATATTTCAAGTTCTGTTACAAAGCATTTTATTATATGGGTCCGAAACCTGGACAGTAAGTAGAAAACAAGCCAACAAGCTGTTACAGTAGAAATGAATTTTGGAGGCGATCGACAAGAATTTCAAGAAGAGATAAGGTCAGAAACAGCACAATAAGGGAAATTATGCAAGTTGGAAAATATATTAAAAACAATAGAAGAGAAACAGTTGAAAATGTATGGACACCTCATAAGAATAGAAGAAGAGAGAATACCAAAGAAAATCCTTAATTGGAAATCTAATGGAAGAAGTGGAAGAGGCAGACCTAGAAAACTTTGGATAGATGGAGTGAGGAGAATTATGGAAGCTAGAGATTTGAGGGAAGAAGATGCTTTAGACAGGAATCTCTGACGTCAAATTACTTTGGGTTGAAGGAGAGATACTCTGTGGAATATTCTTAATTAAAAAATGATATACGGTACATATTTCCGCGATCTGGTCGCAACCTTTTGCTTTTCTGTCGAACATCTCCGATTTTGAGGTCAACATTATATTTTTTTTTTCTTTCTTTCTTATGCCTTGAATTTGGGGCGCGCCTTATATTCACGTGCGCCTTGCATTCGGACATATACATTTCAAATAAGATATAGCGAATCGAAACAAATTAGAGTTCATCGTAAGAGCAATAGAGTTAATTTCATCCAGCAGGAATTGACTCGGGCAGTAGGGTTTGAGACTCGTATATAGGAGGGCTCGGGGCAAAATCCCACTGTTGACCAACCTGATTGAGGTTCCGCTAGAGACATACCACTTCCATCTCCGTAAATATGTTTATGCAAAAGATTTGCATGAATTCCGTCCGAAATTTTCATTTTCAAAATGCATACTTAAATTCCATCCAATAGCTATCTAACCCGGGGGTTTCAAACTTTTTGTTGTCAGGGCTTCCTTCAGTCTTAATGCTTCTCCTTAATGCTTCCTCTTGTTCTCATTCCAGTTCTTATTTCTTGCATCCACGAATTTCGAGGTCTTCCTTTCCATCTTCTTTCAGATGGATACCGTTCCAATATTTTCTTGGGTAACTTTTCTCCTTGCATTCGTCGTACGTTCCCATACCAATTTAATTGATTATATCTTATATTGTGTCTACCTCTGTGGTCTCGAGGTAGCGTGCTGCCTTTTCACGTAGCGGGTCCGGGTTCAATTCCCGGTCGGGACAGGCTCCTGGGTGAGGTTTTTTCGTTTTTTTTTTTTTCATCTGTAAGACAAATGTCTGGAAGCTTAGGGCCCAACGGTCCCTGAAAATCATCCGGCCATCATCATCATCATCATCATCATCATCAACCTTATCATTATCATCATCATCATATCATCCTTCACCGATGTGTAAAGCAACGGGAAGCTACCACATCTATAATTCCCTAGTAAAACTGCAAAGAATAGCATGAAAATGCTATAATTGCAGTGAAAGACCTGCCCTCGGGCAGAATTACTATGGATGGACATCTTATATAATCTACTACTGAATATCTAATATTCATTTTTTCTCGTATGACAGTATTTTTTTCTTCTAATTTTGAACATCTTGCTGTTCTCCTCAAGAAATCCATTTCCATCGACATAAGTTTTTTGTTGAATTTCCAAACTTCAGCTCCATACGTCATTAATATAAATATATGAAGGGCGACGGCTAAAAACGACCATAGTTTATTTTTCTTTTGAAAGCGAATTTGTAGCGTCATCTCCCTAAATATTAAAATTAGTTCTCTGCGATTTATTTATTTATTTGCTTTGTGTTTATTGTTAATTTTTACCATTCTTGTAAGATTAGATAATATCTTTATAATATCAAATTTTAAATGCTGACAATTTGGCACAATGTCCCTCTGTTCAGTTTTAGCCGCCCCCTTCATGTCATTATTAAAAGTAAAGTAA
Source organism: Diploptera punctata (assembly GCA_030220185.1). Taxonomy (NCBI): domain Eukaryota; kingdom Metazoa; phylum Arthropoda; class Insecta; order Blattodea; family Blaberidae; genus Diploptera; species Diploptera punctata. Next base: position 2,577,149 of record JASPKZ010007290.1, on the reverse strand, counting down.
ACCAACTACAGGCCTCAAGAGGCCATTCGGGTAGTAGGAGGTTAAGGCTCCCACTTTTTCTAGACAATCGGCACTTTATGTCAGCCGGATTGTCAGCCCTGCGTGACGGCCGCCTTTACCCCCAGAACAAGCGTCTGGTACTCATTTCTGTTAGAGGCTGAGTCGACCCCAGGGTCATAGTGCCGCCAGAAGGTTTGGGTCAGTTTAAAAATCCTGACCCCACCGGGACTTGAACCCTCGACCTTCTGGCTTGTAGCGCAGTGCCTTAACCACTACGCTACGGCGTGCCCCCTCATGTCATTATTAATACAGGGGAATATCTTACATTGTTATCATCCGATATCGATTCAGTTTGTGATAAATAATATAGTCGTGTTAAAAGCAGGAAATTAATATAAATAGGCACAGTTAGAAGATTTTTTTTCATTCAATTTATACAAATTTGGAAAAGTACTTAGAAATTTCGATGAAAGTTTATTTTGGATAATTGTGCATACTTAATGCATTAGAAAAATCATATTTATAAGATCTTTTCCAAGTCCTCGTGCGTCCCTGAAGAACTTCGGCGTCTAACCCAAGGAGGCGCACTGTATACTCCTGACTTAACCTAACCCACAGTTTGAATATTATCAAAACGTAAAAAAAACTACCTATAACGATAATGAAAGCAAATCTGCTATGTCACAGACAGTCCTAACCCTGAAAAATGATAAAATGCCTATTTGTGGTGAGAATGACTGGACGGAATTGATTAAATGATCCTTGGACCGATTGACACATGGCCCAAAAATACTTGGGACGAAACCGACTTGAAAAAGTGATCAGAGCGAAAGTAAATATACCCAGTTCTCGGTCGTAAAGGCAAATGCAACAGTTGAGATTTCATTACAGGACCAATTTCATCATATTCTTCATTTCATAGTATCATTTAATAAATAGATGCGATATGACCTGAGATGTTAAAGTGACTGTAAATAAATATTATTCCAATATCACTGTCCCTTTCATTACGTTAGCATTCAGGGTTATAAACCATGCTATGCGTCTTATTGCTCTACGCAAACAATCGACAGTTGACAATATGTTATTTATTTACCTATTCTTCACCATATAAAACTACCAGAATAACTGGAAAGCCCATCTTCAACGAATGCCGTCTCACAGAATTCCAAAAGCCATACTTCGCTGCTTTCCCCAAGGCAAAAGATCATTGGGACGTCCAAAAAAGCGCTGGATGGAAAATTCCTCTTTGAGACCGTAACAGGCCACATGGTCTAATACTTGCATGGATGATGAGGATGATGATTTAGCCTGGTGGAGTTAAGGCCATGTGGCTTTCTCTTCCACTCACCAGGACTAACATATATTACATCAGAATATGACAATAGAAACTGCAGAAATGAAGTTCCTACGTTCAGTAGCAGGTGTGACAATTTTGGACAAGAAAAGAAGTGAGGACATTAGGAAGGACTTAAATATTTTTAATTTAACAAATAGAATTGACAACATGAGAAACAACTGGTATGAACATGTTAAGAGAATGCCTACAGATAGAATCCCTCAGCTGTTACAAAGTACAAACCAATAGGACATTGAGATGTTGGACGCCCATTTACTAGATGGGAGGATTCATTAAATCCCACTTGATGTGAAAACAGTTCAAAAGGCCTAATTTCATGAAGCTGAAGAAGAAGAAGATATAACAATCACAATAATTAAATCTAATATTAAATACTAAATGAAGATTTGAACAATAAGATAATATCTATTATATTACGATCTATAACACAATCATGTTAATGAGAGTTAAGATTAAGACTAAAACTAATAATAAAATGTATACAAACAAGATACATTAAATTGTCAGTATTAGTCATTCAAAATATCTCTGCAGATGGAAGAATTACGAAGCTCTGTTTGTTGCTACACGTGACGTCATATAAGGCAGTGTTCACTGTCAGCGTCCCACGTCCCATTCCCCTCTGCACTCTAGGATAGCAGTGTCATGTGTTCTATTCCTGCATAAACACGACTGCAGTGCCCTCCGTCAACGACTGCGCTTACTCCCTAAACGGGTAATAGACTCTCCCTGTCTAATGCATATAAAAATAAACAAAGAAAAATAATGAGATATAGAAAACTAATTTTACGATTATACAAACAGTGCACAGTTTAATATTAAAATAGTCTGCTCAGAAATAGTTTCTTCTAACTCCACTTAAAAAAGGTTATTTTTTTCCAACGATGTTCTAACTCTCTCACATAGGCCCTATCAGTTGCACATACAACATTGTACATTTTATGATCAGAAAAAGTTAAACGTCATTTCTCAAAATACTTACTTACTTACCTACTCACTGGCACTATCGAACCCGTAGGTTCATGGCAGCACGGACATAAGCTCTCCATACATCCCTATCCTGAGCTAATGCTTTCCAATCATTCCCTGTATAATCTACTTCCCTCAAATCATAGTTAATGTTGTTCTCCCACCTCATTCTTGGTCTACCAACTGGGCGTTTTCCTTCTGGCTTTCCTACAAGAAGTTTCCATGCACGTCTTTCATTCCCCATACGCGCAACATGTCCTGCCCATCGCAGTCTACGGGACTTAACTGTTCTTATTATATCTGGCTTCCTATAAAGACCATGTAGTTCATTGTTATGGTAGTCTTCTCCATTCACCTGTCTGTTCATCTCTCTTTGGTCCAAAAATTTTCCTAAGAACTTTATTCTCAAATACATTTCTCAAAATAGTTATATTAATATGAATTTGGTAGATATCTCAGGTTAGGGATGTATGGAGAACTTGTGTCCGCGCGGCCATGAACCAACGGGTTTGATGATACCAGTGAGTTGGTTAGGGAGGTAGGCCCGCAATGGAAAGAAGAGACAAAATTAATAGAATTTTCATTTTTTTTTCATTATTAGTTGATATTGAAATGTATTCAGGCAAGCTATTCGCTGGAAACACAATTGATTAATGCCCCATCATCTTTACTAATATGAAATGTGTGGAAAAAAATTGTATAATCCACGTGTTAAATCAGCAAGTAGTGTATTATTTATTTAATAAAATTTAACGCTTGTAATATAATTCAGTATGCCGTGCATTGTGATTTACTAATGTTTGCAATGTTACCAACTAACCGTGACTAATGTGAAAATACGCGCCGTTACCTCCGCACATGCGCATTTGTAAAATTACTCTATTCCACCTAAATCTTATGCCAGAACTAAGTTGTCAAGACAAAACACACACGCAAATATCCAGCGATAACGTTAATTTACACTGTTCCGATATTCAACCTTCTCACGTGACAGTGTTGCCAATTGTACTATATTAAAATAGTTACAATATATATTTTTTTCTAGGGTGCTTTTATACTTAGCAACCTGTTAAAGGTAAAGGTAAAGTGATCCCACAACAGGCCTCATGAGGCCCTTGGGGTAGTAGGAGGTTAAGGCTCCCACTTTTTCTAGACAATCGGCACTTTATGTCAGCCGGGTTGTCAGCCCTGCGTGACGGCCGCCTTTACCCCAGAACAAGCGTCTGGTACTCATTTCAGTTAGAGGCTGAGTCGACCCCAGGGCCATGGTGCCGCCAGAAGGTTTGGATCAGTTTAAAAATCCTGACCCCCAACGGGACTTGAACCCTCGACCCTCCAGCTTATAGCTCAGTGCCTTAACCACTACGCTACGGCGTGCCCCCTAGCAACCTGTTACTAATTATAAAAAAGCACACTTAAAAAAACAGAAAATAAACACATCTTAACCTATTCGCATCAGCTTTAAATGTTCAAAACATTTCACCAGAAACCGGATTTAAGTCACCGTAAATTATATTTTCATACATTCAAAACAAGCAAAAGATAACGGTACTTGAGATCACAAAAACAGTGAATGTCAAACCACAATCCTCTACTATTCATAAATGTTAACAAAAGATTACCTTGCCAAGAGATGTACAAAATATTGCAAAATATATAGGCCGAATAGCAGAATTAAGCTAGTGTATCTCATTTTCTGAGTTGAAGGTCATTTAACAGCCGGCGAGCCTACCTTGTATTTTGAGGCGAATGGGTTAAAGTCTACATATTAAAAGAGTGGCCACGCTGTATATGGAACATGCATACAGCAAGAAACATCAACTTTAATGCCAATAATACGAGTATATCAGAAATATTTTTTTGTCCTTGTTGATAAGTTATAGTATTCCAGGTAGATTGTCTTTAAACAGTAAGCAGTTAAATTTTCGTATAAATGTATTGACGTAGACTTTCACGGCCGGGGTTGATATGATGATCTTGAAGAAGGTTTTCGGGCTGTAGGCCGTGGTCGTGAGGCTTGTAGTTCCCCTTGAGGCGAAACGTCGGGGAACGATAAGTCTCACGACCACGGCCTACAGCCCGAAAATCTTCTTCAAGATCATCATTTCGTATAAATATTTTTTTCATATTATACGGTATATGGAGAATATTAAATTCGATTAGTTATATTTTCAAATATTTGATTATTTTAACTTTTGATTATTTTTACTTTTTTTAAACTCAATGCATATGTGAATATATGAAAAAGTTCGTCATGCTGGATCTGCATAAATTAAGCGAAATCATCACCAAATGGAATTAATGGTCGAATATTGCTGATTTACAGATATATAGGCTACTTCTTTTGTTAATTAAATCGTATGTACCAAGTTTCGTTGCCAGAAAACGAAACTTGTGACCGCTAGAGTGAAACGTTCCCTTTAAAATTAGCTTTCAGGTTAATTCCAGTCGATTTTACCGATTAACAAATTCGATCTTAATTGACTGTCCACATATAACCTTTATAACGGCGGATGATCGTCACCATTATACAGTAATTTAACGCATATGAATGACGTGCGGCACTCCAGTATATTTATTTATAAGGCAAATATTCTTCTTCATCTTCTTCCTTTAATGTGATAGACCTAGTGGTCTGTTACGGTCTCAATCCAACGTTTGAAGGGTCTGCCCAAAGAAGCAGTCCTTTTACATCTTCTTTGAGACTTTTTAGTAAGGTAAGTCCTTACAACAGGTTACTGGCCTGAAGTGAGCAAGTCCAGTGGTGGGGGTTGCCACCTTAAGGCTCTGGGCAGGCGCGATTATGATACAGCATTTACTCTGTATCTTGATGGAACGGTTATACCGCCGTGACTCGGTCCCCGGAGACCCGCTTGTTTTAGGCAGGTTGCACCACGAGCAGGTGGGTTGGGATTTAGATAGGAGGGGTTATATAGAATGTACTTCACTACCTTTTGCAACCCCAAATATTATTTCATTTCCCAAATAATTGTAAAGAATGTATTGCTTATGTTGATGGTATTTTACGTACAACAAGATCTAAACAATCTGCTTTATAGACGACTTTAAAAACTAAAACTGTGCTCCTCTTAATATGCATTGGTAATATTTTTTTTTGGAATTTATTGCCTTTTTTTCAGAATAAAGAAAATACATATGCATTTACATTGCGCACGGGCCTGCTTGGCCGTACGTGCATTATTTTTCCATGAATAAAAAATAAAACTAATAATATAAACAAATACCTACAAATACACCTGTATCAAAAAACAATAACAGGCTACATATAAGTAAAATCTATGTCTGCACTAAATCAAAATAATACATATCTACATTCATCCACATTCCGTACATTAATATTAAAAAAAATGCTAGAAAAAAAATTAGAAAAAAAAACCACACACATACACCCACACACCCCCACACATATACACACCGCACGCTCATACCCCCCTCCCACGTCCCTGCAGACATTAAGTGCACTATCAGACTATTCAACTTATCAGACCTACTTATTATATAACATGATTAAAGATCGAAAACAAAGACCATATTGAGATTCTTCTTATTGTTAATACATATATCCTTAATCTACAATTTTGTTATATCTCAATTTTCTTACTGTACCCAAAAATTTGCATGTTTTTGATTCACTCTCGATCCGTCCTAAAAGATCCCAACACGCCACTCTCCCTCGATCCGACCTGAGAAATCTCTCCGGCAGCATCTGTAATCTAAGTTGTTCTGTCTCTCTACAGAATGCTATAATATGCTGCCAGTTTTCATGGTCATCGCATAGTGGGCATAGTTTAATGCCTTCATCATTTGTTAAATTATGGGCCATCCATCCCCCCAAATGAAACCATGCAATAGCACTTTTATCATGCATTGGTAATATAGCCACATAATAGTATATTGCGATGCTAGGTGGGAAGTGTTATTTTTTCTAATTTCCCAACGTGAGTTGTACATTATTTTTTTGCACGATGGTGTTTTCAAAATATCAAATAATAGTAAAGTAGTAACATCTTTGTTGGAATTATTTGCGTTCATTCTAAACAACTCACTTACATTAACAGTGTGGGCAATGTATATTAGTTGAATCTAGAGGAGGCCGTGAGACCAGTTAGTAATAACATTGCGCAAGTACGTATTTATTGTTTTATATTGTTTCAAATACAGTTCAGTTCATTTAAAATGCAGTGATTTGTTTCGTATAATGTATATAAACACTACCTTTTGGCTATTTTTTGTTTATACATTTTATGTAGTATGCATAGAGGGCAGTAGTTTTACTTCTTACACGCGTTTTGTAATATGTAACATTACAGTATAGTTATTTTATTACAGTATAGTTATTTGCGTTGGCAAACCCGAAAGGTAGGAAGTTGAACTTTCAATCATGGTCGCCATTGCTGTAAGTACGACAAAACGCACTATCGCGCAAAAAATCTACAATGTTCCAAAAACAAAACACGATGAAGCTTTGATAACAACAGGTACTAACACAAATTGAATAAATAAACTCTTTTAATTATCTCGGTTCACTAATAATAATAATAATAATAATAATAATAATAATAATAATAATAATAATAATAATAATAATAATAATAATAATAATAATAAACAGGAATAACTAAATGGAAAAAGAGATGCGAAATTTGATTATACCACGTAACAGGGCATATCGTGCTAACTCACTTCTGGGATCCAGATTAAGTACAAACAATATACCTAACTATGACATATGGTGACTTAAGCCTATGCCTAAAACCTGAACTTTATAAAAGGTTGAAATACAAAAAGATTTGTTTTTTAAAGAAAAATTCTAAGGAAAATTTTCGAGCCAACAAGAAAATGGAGATGGAACTTGCATAATGCCTAATTAGAACATATGATGAATTTAATAAGATGATTAAAAATAATATTATTAAATTCATAAGAGCTCAAAGATTAAATTAGTTTCATTTTGTATGTAAAATGTGTGACGAAAGAATTGTTAAAGAAATTCGCTGGTAACTTTAACAACTAGAGCCCAAGGCAGACATACAATTATATGGTAGCATCATGATTTACATGACTTGAAGAAAATGAAGATAAAAATTGGATTAACTGTGTTCGTGATAGCGTTAGAAATAAACTGTTGAGGCTAAAGCATTCAACTAAATCAAGCTGTACTGCATAATAATAATAATAATAATAATAATAATAATAATAATAATAATAATAATAATAATAATAATAATAATAATAATAATAATAATAATAATAATAATAATAATAATAATAATAATAATAATAATAATAATAATATAATAACAATCTTGTATGACCTTGTTTCCCTCAAAGATATTTAGGCGCTCTCGCTCTACAGGGAAGAAATTGAACCATACTAATTTAGTTACACTTGTTTTCGTATAGATGTCATTGGAGTGCCCCGTGGTCAGTGTTCCGCCTCATAGTGACATCTAGGAAACCAAAGTAGTACTTGGATGGGAAAATTCGGTAAATTTTGCTTAGAGGCCTTTTTATTCAAGCTTAAGGATCTTTTACGAGCCTGAAAATCTTCAGACTCGGGACCCACGGCTTAAAGTCCCTCCCGGAGGACTTGCTCCTTGGATTTTTCCAACCTAAAAATCCATCGACCCCGGCCGGGTTTGAACCCGCGACCCTAGGGACCAGAGGCAAGGAGCATAACCACTAGTCCACCGCGGACGATTATAATAACAATAATAATAATAATTAATAACAATAATAATAACAATAACAGTAATAATTAATAATAACAATAATAATAAGTATATATTATAATTTTATTTAATTAATCCCAACGTTATGGTCTCGGGGTAGCTTCGTTTCCTTCGTAAGCAGCGGGCCCGGGTTCGACCCCGGTCGGAACAAGTTTCGTGTATGATTTTTTTTTTTTCACCTGCAAGATCAATGCCAGGAAACGTTAAGGGCAAACGGTCCCGGATCTTATCTATTCATCTTAAATATCATTATCATATTCACCATGTTTAGTATGAATGTGTGAGTGAATGGAGTATTTAGCCTTATATGTTCGTATATATAGACGATATTTTTAATAAATGGAAAGTTTTAGTAAATCCAGGAATAAGAATGGATAACAAAATGTGCATAAATAATCTTCTATTTGCTGACAATGTAATCATAATACAGAAAAATGAAGACGACTTACAGAAATCAATGCATGCATTAAATGAAATATGTAAATTATACGATCTAAAGATTTCTGTAAGGAAAACGAAGACCATGGCTTTTAGAGGAAGAGATCCAGTGAGAACCAAAATTATTTTAGAAAATCAAAGTATAGATCAGGTGTCTAGTTTCAAATATTTGGGCTGTGATGTTGGCTACAATGTGGAAAGAGATATTGACTCCAAAATAAATAAATTTCAGACGGTGTGTGGAACAATACAGAGAACATTCAAAAATAAAATTAGAAAAGAAACCAAGATAAAAATGTATAATGTTATGGCGGTTCCCACAATATTGTATGGATGTGAAACTTGGGCCCTAGTGAAAAGACAGAAGGATAGAATACAGACGGCAGAGATGCGGTTCCTAAGACAAGTAAAAGGATGTACAAGACTTGATAGAATAAGAAATGAGGATATAAGAGAAGAATTGAAAGTACAGCCTTTATTGGATAAAGTCACGAATTACAGACAGAAATGGATTGATCACATGGATGGAATGAGCAAGGAGAGATATCCATTGTTAGCCAGAAATTATCAAGCAAGAGGAAGGCGTGATGTTTGAAGACCTAGAAGACGTTGGGCTGATGCAATATGAAGTCGGAACGGGCAATTGCCTAATCCCTGGAGTGATGATGATGATGATGATAATGTTCGTATTGTCTCAGAGGAGGCTCTATACTGAGCTGATCACTCTACTGGAGCGACCTTCTAAGTCTTGTAAAAAAAGTGTGATCCAAAGTTCAAGTCCCTATCGCGACATGCACCTATATGGTAGAGGTTAAACTATGATGGAGAAGAAGAAGAAGAAGTTATTTAATCAAGATTTAGTTAATTGGTGATTGACGAAGGCCGCGGATTGAAATCCGGCCCAGACATAATTCGTAGTTAATCTGATGGCCGAGAAGACACGAACCAGGAACACTAATATGGAAATTCATTCCATGATGTAGGCTGGCGGGCAGGTGGCCGTGCTCAGTGAGTTGTGAATTTTGTAATATTTAGCGCGTTATAGCGGTGAATGTGTTTTGTTCTACTGCCCACACCCAGGGGTGTACACGAATCTCTCATTGCTTAGAATCAATCCAGATTAAAATATGTTTATTTCATAATCAGGAATACGCATGTTCACGTTTTCCTAAATATTAGTACACGGAAATAATGCCTACAGAATCGTTCAAGACAATAGAGAAGTTGCATTGTTGTAAATATTGTAAATTTTAATAATAATAATAATAATAATAATAATAATAATAACAATAGATATATAAACGATAATAATTACAACTAATTCACTGGCATTATTGAATACTGAGGTTCATGGGCGCGCGGACATAAACTATAAGCTTTGTCGATGACACGGTGATTATAGGGAAAGATATAGCAGCTGCCAGTGAATTGACAAGAATAGTTCTGCAGAGGTTCAGGAAATAGGCCTTAAAATTAAGTTTCCAAATCAGCAGTGATTTTAATCGAGAAAGGTAAATTATACGAAAAAGATCTCCAATTTGAAGGACATGCAATTCGTGCCCATAAAATCACTGACACTATTAGTTATATAGGTGTCAACTTTTAAGATCATACAACTTTTGATTTTAAACAAACCCTTACTAAATTACGGAATAATACTGAAACTCTCATTGCTTCACCGCTGTTACAGCCTGATCAGAAATGTAGTTTTCAATTGTTCAATAACTCCAACTTGAGCAGCCTTATGGGCTACTGGTCAGCGTTTCTGACTACTGTTCATAAGGTCCTGGGTTCGATTCCCGGTTAAGCCATAGGAATTTTTGCTAAAGGGAATCATTCCTGTTGTTGCCCATGGTCTGGAATTTAGGTTAAGTTTAGGTTAAGAACTCTCTTGGTGCTTCATTGTCATTTATCATCCATCATATCATCGGGGTCCACCGCTGTGGTCTCGAGGTAGCGTACTGCCTTGTCACGCAGCGGGCCCGGGTTCGATCCCCGCTCGGGACAGTTTTTCTGGGTGAGGTTTTTATCGGGGTTTTCCTCACCTGTAAGATAAATGTCAGGAAAACTTTAAGGCCCAAACGGTCCCCGAAATCATATGGCCATCGCAATCATCATCATTCATATTCATCTTATCATCATCATCCTTCACCGGTGTGGAAAGCAACGGGAAGCTACCACACCTAAAATTCCCTAGTAAAGCTGCAAAGCATAGCATGAAAATGCTATGATTGCAGTGAAAGACCTGCCTTCGGGCAGAATTACTATGGGTGGATGGATATCATCGGGGTAACGTAACTCCGCCTTCTAGACGCCCCAACTTCAGAAGTGGGTTACAATTAAGCCAATGCCAGGATAGAACACCGGAAATTTCGAAAAGACAACCTGGGGCATTGAATAAAAAATAATCTCCAACTCTTAATTCATCCGTTTCAAACACCAAACACAAATTTTAGTGTATTGTGATAAACGTTTGAGAAGTGGACTTAAAGAAATGTTACATCTTCCGATAGATGTCCTTGATCACATGTTATATACTGAACGTCGAAATAAAGGGCTTGGTTTATTTTGTGCAACATGGGAAACATAATTACAGCATACAAATATTTGCCATATTCTATACCAAGACAATAATAATACATATATTAATACCATCCGAAACCTAAAAGAGGAAAGTTTACAATGTGTGAGAGACCTTAACATTGAACCTAGTGACATCAACATTAACACTCGAAGTCTTCTACCAGATGCAAGAAGACTCAGGAAACAACTAAGAGACAAAGAAGCAGTTCTCTGGAGTCAACTTCCTCATAAAGGTGCTGTTCTCTACAGTTAATATACACCAGCAAATTAATTGATTCGTGATCATCAGGGATTGTCTTCTTCCGAATGGAGAGAAGCAATTAAAATGCAAGCCAATGTATCGGCGGGCGGTGCGTTCTTTACCGGGCAGTTTAGGGACGATACCCTCTGTAGACGTCGCAGAAAGCACGGAAACGTCCTTGGGGCCTGTCCTTTTGGAGAATCACTGAGCAACATTCGGCACCACACTATTCGAAACATGATGACAGAAGTCTTGCGAGATTATGGATACACAGTTTATGAGGAAGTTCATGGTGTGGTCACTAATGGGAGAATTGGACGAATATACATTATTGCATTTAGACCATCTTCTAAAATTGGTATAGGCCTAATATTAAATCCCACAATTCGTTTTGAGACTCATAGTGACCAACCTGAGGAAGTTGACTCTGAAAATATAGCCATAGGCTATATGAGGCAACAATTGACTATTACAAAGATAAATACCAATTATATAGTATAACCGTCACAGGATTTGATGATCGGGACAGGAGATACTATACCAGGATTCTCAGCCAAATTTTGGAATTTCTTAGATATGGGCAGAGTGTATCTTTGTAAAATTACTATCACTGCCGTTAGAGGGTAAATTTCAATTTCAAGAAACCATCTTTACAAAGTTTCTACTTCAATTACAATTTGAAAACTTTTAAATATATTTACAAAATGTATCTCATCAATTTTAAAAATTGTCTGTATCACTTTGTCCTTGTTTCAATCCTCTAATGAGGAAAGTTTTATATAATAATACATCCTTATCCAGAACTAATATTTTCCCATCATCCCCTGAACAATTAAACTCTCTCAAATCCTTGCTAATATTTTTCTCCCACCTCATTCTTGGCTCCCCTACATGAAATTTCCATGCCCCTTTTTATTCTTCATTCAAGCCACATGTTTTGAATAGCAGTTTACGAATTAACTGTTCTTATTTATATCTGGGCTTCCATAAAGGTAACGTAGCTCAATGTTATACAAGTGTTCTCCATGTGTCCATCTCTCTATTGTCCAAACATTTTCCTAAGAACTTTCTCAAACACTCATATTATTTTCTCCTCCCTTAAAGCATGAGACCATGTTTTGAAACTACAACTGGAAGTAGCTATATCCATTTCAAATATCTCTAGTTTAACTTTCTTTGAGAGAAGTTGGGATCGACAAGAGTCCCTGTAATGGATAATAGCACGCGTTTCCAGAGTTGAACCCATAATTAATTTCTTTCTGCGCCTCAGTCTTTAATGTAAATATTGTTCCCAGGTAGGCCTATTTGTATTCAGTTGCTTTTTTTTCAAAATTCTTCATTTGCCATTAATTATCCATTTCCACTACATAATGTAATTTTTAAGTGTGAACGAAATAATAATAATAATAATAATAATAATAATAATAATAATAATAATAATAATAATAATAATAATAATAATAATAATAATAATAATAATAGATATAATGACGTAAATGATTATAATTATAATAACAGGGTTAATAATAACAATAATAATTTAAAGAAATCAATAAAAATACGTAATAATCATAATAATAATAATAATAATAATAAATATAATACAGTAGTAAAAAAGGAATAATTATACATAATACTCATCTATTTCGTTTCATTTCGTTCATCTGCCCCTGTCATGGTGCGTCAGGTGTGGTCGGCCGGCACCCTTGTCATTCACAGACCTCTATATAAGGGACTTCATCTCATCTCATCCCTCGACCCGACCCTGAGTTGGACACGAGTTGATGATATTATTATTATTTATCCATGTAAGTAAAGTGATCCCACAACAGGCCCGGAGGCCCTTGGGGTAGTAGGAGGTTAAGGCTCCCACTTTTTCTAGACAATCGGCACTTTATGTCAGCCGGCTTGTCAGCCCTGCGTGACGGCCGCCTTTACCGCCAGAACAAGCGTCTGGTACTCATTTCCGTTAGAGGCTGAGTCGACCCCAGGGCCATACTGCCGCCAGAGGGTTTGGGTCAGTTTAAAAATCCTGACCCCAACGGGACTTGAACCCTCGACCCTCCGGCTTGTAGTTCAGTGCCTTAACCACTACGCTACGGCGTGCCCCATTTATCCATGTACCTATGGTATATAATACAAAGGTGTATATGAAACTTTATGGCGGGGTGGTATGTTAGGAAAGGAAATAAATAAATAAATAAATAAATAAATAAATAAATAAATAAATAAATAAATAAATAAATAAATAAAATATGTGATTTAAGTAAATAAACCTGTAGGAACGTAGTTGTTAATAAATGACTATCAATAACAATGAATGGTGTAACCATGACAAACCTAACGATTGCACGGGTGTTACGAAATCCTCAAGTTTTTGTATGTTCTAATATATTTGTCGTATTTCTAGTCTTAAACCAACCATTAGCATACTACCGCACAATAATTAAATCAGTAGTCTATTAATCTATAGGCCTATATATATACATATATATATATATATATATATATATATATATGAATGTATGTAGGCCTATGTCTTTCTGTCCTTTATAAACTTCTAAACCGTTCAACCGATCTATGTGGAAATTTGTATTTACACGCCTTAAGGTGCGGCGAGTATTCAGCCGTTATCTATTATGTTCTAAAATTATTAGGTGTAGGAGTTCACCTGAAACGAAAATTTAAAAATCGCTCTAGCGATCGTAATTTACGATGTTTCATAACAATACTCGGAATATCCTATTAAAATAAACCGAGGTATGTATTATTAAAAAATTACGGAAATCCGACCGTTAGAAGTGCGGGTTTATTTGAAATTCGACATTAAAAAATGCCTAAGTTATAAGATTGGACCGATTTTGATGATTTTTTGTGTGTGTTTGAGTAGGTTCCTGGATGGCTTTGATTTACAATTAGACCCTATAAAATCCTTACGTGTAGGATTTCACATGAAGTGAAAATTTAAAAATCGCTCTAGCGGTCACAGTTTTCGATGTTTCACAACAAAACTCAGTGGATCCTATTAAAATAAACCGAGGTAGGTATTGTTAAAAAATGAGCGAAATCCGACAATTAGAAGTGGAGGTTTAGGCCTACTTGAAATCCGAAATTAAAAATGCCTAAACGACAGCACCGATTTTGACGAAAATGTTTTTGTTTCTTTGACTCGGTGTGTGGATGGTTTGTTTTCACAATTGGACCCTCTAAAAAGCCATTAAATGTAGGAGTTTACATGAAGTGAAAATTTTAAATTCGCTCTAGCGGTCACAATTTTCGATGTTTCACAACGAAACTCAGAACATCCTATTAAAATAAACTGAGGTAGGCATTTTACAAAAATGAGCGAAATCCGACAATTAGAAGTGGAGGTTTACCTGAAATCTGACTAGCAATCGTCATGTTTGGTTTGTCTCTAGCATATTACATACAGTTTAATTAACCTTTAATATTTAATTTATTTAGGCGTAGAAACGAACGCCGGGTATTAGCTAGTAAATATACGAAATAATGCTAACAAAAATATTAATACAGTTTACTTGAGACTATTGTCACAATATTTGCAACTTTCACAACTGACATTGTTTCCACTAAGAGGACAATTAAATTCATTGGTCAACATCCTGAGTTAATTCGCTAATAACTCTCAAGATTACTCTTATATTAGAGTGTGACGTCAGAGGTTACGAAAATATACAACGAAACTCATTAAGATGCAACTGGAGCCAATCATCTTTTACCAGGAATTTAATTATTCATAATTATGGGTTAAAGTAATTCTGTGATACGTGGCGCATTTCTTTTGTTCACGCTTTGTTTATTTTTTTACGTAAATTACCGCTTTTAGACATTCATCTGTCAAAAACAGTTGAATTTGTACTGCATTAAAAAATCTGTTTTTTCTTATTTCATTCGTATTTGTGGATGCTTTAACATCTAAAGTTATATCGCGTCAATGATTTTTAGGTTGGTTCATTAGGTTCTGTAATTATATTTTGTTTGCCATTTGTTCTCTCAGTCTATCGCTGTGGTTTCGGGGTAGCGTCGCTACCTCGTTACAGAGCTGGCCCGAGTTCGATCTCGGGGACAAGTTTTCTGGATGATGATTTTGCCCGGGGTTTTTCATCAACTTAAGACAAATGTTGGAAACTTTAATGCTCAAATGTACCCGAACATTATCTGGTTATTATAACCATCATTGATGTATTCGCCACGTGTAGTTTCAAAGTTTGAGTGAATGGTATGCTTTGTCTTAAATGTTCATGTTGTCTCGAGGAGGCTCTGAATTGAGCTGATCACTCATCCAGGAAGGCCCTCCATATCCTTGAGTGATAAAAAAAAATATGCGATCAAAAATTTAAAATCCCTTTTTCAACGGGTCGTGTCAACGTCAATGGTCTGTTTAGCGTGGGACATGTAAAAATACCTATAAGGCGAGAAGAAGAAGATTACAGTTTTTAGAAATTCTTCTCTCATAAACATCTGAATATCAGATAATTAGTGTCAATTTTCAAATCTGGGCGTGAAACAGCTACGATATATTAAAAAATAAACTTTGTTATTCCATTCGTATTTGTGAACACTTTAACATCCAAGTTCATATCTCGAGTAGGATTTTAGGTGCATTTAGTGTGTTCTGAAATTATACTTTGTTTATCAGGCTGTTCTGTGAATTTTATTGATTTAATGATTATTTTGTTGATGCGCGAGGTATTGAATATTGGCAAATCCAATTTATAGCTCGTGTCAGTTTAAACTAATCACGGTCAACTAAAACCGAAATACTGTCAAAATGAAATTCTCAGACCTGATGAACAATTGTTCGGAAATTGTCGAATCTGATTCATAAATATTTATGATTTGTAAGCTTCAGAACATAGAAGGACTTCTACCAAAACAATGTTAACTAAGTCACTGGTATTATCGAATCCGGATATTCATTGCCTTGGGAACACATGCTCTCCATACATCACTATCCTGAGCTATTGTTTTCCATTTATTCCCTGTATAATTAATCCCCCTCAGATCATGGTTAATATTATTCTCCGCCTCATTTTGGTAATATACTGTTCGCTTCTCATCGGGTTTCCTACTAGAAGTTTCCATGCCCTTCTCTCATTTCCCATTCGTACCATATGTCTGCCCATTGTATTTACCTATGAGACTTAACTGTTCTTTTTACATCTGGTCATGTAGACCAAAACTTTATTTATATAACAAATTTCAATTAAATAACATTATAAAATACGTAACTCATTTTCTTCTTCTTTTTCGGCTTTCTCCCACTTACAGGTTGCCATCTTCGGTTTCCATTTATCTCTATTATTACAATATCCCTCTTCCAAACTCCTATCATCCATTATGGTTCTGACGTAGGTTTTCCATTTTCTTCTTTGCTTAATTAAATGTCATATGTTCCTGTGATGATGCGACAAGCCTGGTCAGCCATCATCCTCTTATAGGTATATCATAGACCTTCAATATAGAGGCTTCATCTCATCTCATTCCTCAACCTGGCCTTACGCCGGATACGAGCAGAGGGTTTATATTTACTTATAGATAATTAAAAATAGTAATATTATAATACTTATAAGAGTCTGATAATAATAATAAAAATAATAATAATTATTATTATTATTACTATTATTATTATTATTTTATTATTATTATTATTGCTATTATTATTGTCATCTTTATTAATATTATTATTAGATTATTATTATTATTATTATTATTATTATTATTATTATTATTATTATTATTATTATTTATTATTATTATTATTATTATTATTATTATTATTATTATTATTATTATTATTATTATTATAGATAAGATAGGCTTATGTTAGCTGTCTATATTGATCGATTTTTTCACAATTGGTAATTATTTTGAACAATTTAAAACCACTCTTTAAGTTGTCCAACTATCCCTACCTAGGATTTTCTAACGAGAGTTTTCCTTCAAAATTTTCTCAAACAATATTTAAAATATAATTCTGATAGCAGATGTTTTGAAATAATTTAAATGTTCAATGTCTTCTCTCTTAAAAATTACAAGACCGTTCCCTACAATAGTATATAAATGATTATCACTAAAATTCCGTCTTAATTAATAATATAATAAAAAAAATGTTATAAGCACTTTACCAAAATCCAGCGGTAAACACAATCACATAGATAAGGTTTCTCTCTTGCGTGGAATCACTTATGTAAGGTCTGTTTCTCACCTGACGATATAGTAGACCATACTGGTGTTTACACATGAGAACAGCTCACTGCCACTTGGAAGACTGAAGTGTCTGTTCAGTGCTTGATGGGGGCATTGTTTCATCTCTCGAGTTAAGGACCAATGAGAGGCGCGCGTTCGGCACTGCCAGTCAAGTGAGAAACAAGGCTGACACGGCAAGGCCGGGGATCGAACCCGGGCACAAAAAAATAATATATTTAGAATATAGAGTAAAGACACGCAATACCGTTGTTTGGTCAAACATTCCACAGATATTTCTATGAGTTCATTTGTTTCCCTACGTATTTGCTTATTTCATTGTTGCGATTTTGTGGTCTTCTATCAAATTGAGAATTTGACCGCATTAAACTATTAATATCCATCCCGGTAGTTTAGTGGTTACACGCTCTCCTCTGATTTTGAGGTTCAGGAGTTAAAAACCGGCCAGGAATCGATGAATTTTTAAAGAGTGGAAAATTCCTGAGCATGAGTTACTTCGTAAGGGAAGTAGGCTAAAGCCTAGGTGGACACCATTCCAATGTTAATTTGGGTAACCTTTCATCTTGTATTAATCGGACATGCCCACACAAATTGAAATGCAATAATAATAATAATAATAATAATAATAATAATAATAATAATAATAATAATAATAATAAGCCCAGTGCAAGGTATATATATTAATTGGTGTTTCTCGTAAATTTATCATATTTATATTATTCTATTATTATTATCGTAAGTATTATTATTGTTATTATCCTGTAAAATGTTGTTTGTACATGAAATTTACATTGTTACATTTAATGTATCTTTAACTGTTTATAATTAGTATAGTGTATATCTATATTTGTCAAATATTTATTTGTATTTGTGCTGGTTGAGTGGAATAGAAGGCCTTATGGCCTTAACTCTGCCAGAATAAATAAAGAATTATTAAAGATTTATGGAACGTAAAAGAACATGTTTAATTTCCTGTTTGAAATTACTGTTTCTAGGTATTTGAATTTAGTCACTTCTTCAATTTATTTTTATTTGTCATTAATTGCCCATTTACATTATATAATGTACTTCTATTTGTGACCATATATTTAGTTAAGGGAAATTATGGGTGTACAAGAGGAGCCGGACATCATAGACATTATAGAAAAGAAAACATTACAGTGGTATGGCCATGTCAAAAGAATGCCAGAGCAAAGATTGCCAAAAAATTGTTATGGGATGGATCCCAATGGAAAGGAGGAAGAGAGGAAGACCGAAGAAAACTTAGATAGAAGGGGTACAAGCAGCTATGAATATCAGAGGAATGGATGAAGATCAATGGATGGACAGAGAGGAATGACGTTTGGTTTCCGGAAGAAGGCGGCAGCTGCCATGATACCTGATGATGATGATGATGATGATATTTAGGTTTACTGATTTTCACCTGTAGCCCCAATTTCTTAGTGTTACTTAATAGAGTGTTGATTTTGACCCTTAGTATCTCCTCGCTATCGCCCAATACTACTACATCATCAGCATAAACTAACAGCTTATTAATACCATCGAATTGTAGGCCTTCTTCATCCTCAAAATATTTGATGGCTTGCTCTAGTACAAAATTAAATAGTAGAGGAAATAGTGCATCTCCTTGCTTTAACCAATTGTGAATTTAAAAAGTATTCAAAAACTGTTTGCCTAATACACTCTACTCTTGTGCCATTTAGACACATTCGAGTAAGTCTAACTTTTTAGGAATTCCGAACACCAGCAGGATACTATATAACTTCTCCCTTTTAATTGAATCGTTTTAATTATTGAAGTCTACGTATAGTTGATGTATAGATATTCCCATTTATTTTCTAAAACGTGTCTTGTTAAAAAATCTGAGGCCTATACATTGTAGACCTAATTCTTCTAAATCCACATTGAGAGACCTTATTTCCGTCATAAATTAGATCCGAGGAGTTTACTGCTATGGTTCTCAATTTTTATTAATATAATTATGAGGGATACTATGTTACAATATGTATTATGAAAATTTCTGAAATGCCGCAGGGAATATTTTCTATTTTCATATTATTCATACTGTAATTTGAAATCTAGCCCCCTTGTGGTATGCAACCCACCTGGCAAGAGAGTATTGTGTGATGCATAATGTGAAAGAAAAAATACTATTGTTAATTGTCAAAGTGTTTGTTTCCAATCTTCAATCGTATTTTATAATGAGCTTTGTTATATAGCCTTCTAGTGCATTTTCTGTGTGCAGTAGGGGGGAGGTGATATGCGTGTGTGTGTATGGATGTTTTATACCTTTTTTATGTATGAGGATAAACTCCTCTCCAAGCGCGACAGGCCTAGAAGGCCCTTGGCTGACCATCCGGCTGCTGGCATCACATCCACATGTGTTAATCGCAGAGGTAGACGATCATCTACCAGTGTAGGGGTGACATGTGGTCAGCATGTCGGATCCCCCCCAGCCGTTATAGCTGGTATTCTCAACCTGGAATCGATACTTATTGTAGCTACCCAAATGCCTCGCGATGCTGAGTGGGCACTGGTCCCATACTGGCCGAAATTCCATGAGAAAAATTTCTTCCCCCATGGAGACTCGAACCAGCGCAAGTCCCGTAGCTCTGCGCCAAAGCTTCTTGCCTTAACCACTTGGCTACGGCGTGGGACATGTGTGAGGATAGGTGTATGTATTTGTTTATATAGGCTATACGTATGTTTTTTCTCTTTATTCATGGAACAGGAATATGCACGAACGGCCGTGTGAATGTAAATGAAAATGTATATATTTCCTTTCATTAAAAAAAATCAGTAAATGCCATTACTACTCCAGTGAACTTCGTAGAGCAAGAGAATAGAGAGGGTACATTTAAGGTTCAATCAATAAATTGGTATTATCGATAATAATGAGAACTTCAATATGACAATTGTTTCCGGCGTTCATTTTATTAAATATTAATCAGTCTTGGTTGAATACACTTAAGGCCCATTCACATAGAAACATTAATGTTATCGCGACTAAACAAAACGCTTGCAATCAGCTTTCTCAATTGAGCTGTTTACAATAGTTTTGTTAATATTAATACAAATGCAATAGTCAGATGTTAACGCCAAATCTTGCAATAAAAACTATATTCCACACTGAGACAATAGAAGATAAATGGATACATTTGATTAGAAGTTGTATAAATATAAATTCAATATTTAGGAACAATAATTACAAATAAGAATGAGATACAGAAGGAGATTAAACAAAGCCTCATTTCTGGAAACGCTTGCTATTATGTTTTATAGAGACAAACTTCTCTCAAAAATATCCACCGCTGTGGTCTCGAGGTAGCATGCTGCCTTGTCACGCAGCGGGCCCGGGTTCGATCCCCGGTTGGGACAGTTTTTCTGGGTGAAGTTTTTATCGGGGTTTTTCCTCACCTGTAAGACAAATGTCAGGAAAACTTTAAGGCCCAAACGGTCTCCGAGATCATATGGCCATCGCAATCATCATCATTCATATTCATCTTAGATTAAGCTTAGGATTAGGGACTCTCCTGGCACACCACTATCATCATCACCCCCATCATATCATCGGGGCAACGTAACCCCGCCTCCTAGGCGCCCCAAGCTCAGAAGCGGGTTACAAGTATGCCATGCCAGGAGAGAACACCAGGAATGTCGAAAGACAACCTGGGGTATTTGCAAAAAAAAAAACTTCATCATCATCATAGTACATTCACGAATTTAGGCCATTTGTTGACCTGTTTCGGCCTCGAGAGAAACACCATCCAAAAGTCTTTTGAGTGGACGTCCTGGTCTTCTTCTTCCTGCAGGTTGATATCTTAACATTTGTTTGGGTATTCTGTGATCTTCCATTCGATGAACATGTTGCATCCATCTTGACTTATAATCAGAAATTTTGTTTTCTAAAGATTCCATGTGTAATTCTTCTAAGATGTCTTCATTTTTTTTTTGTGATCTAGTAGTGTGTATCCTGCAGTCCTCTCAAAAAATTTACCAGTATATATAATTCAGCATGTGTATGTTTTGATCGCAAAACTCGAAAAATAAACGGTTGATTGACTTGAAATTTTGACACAACATTGTATTCGAATACGCCCGTGTATAAAGGAAACGATTATTTTGGAACAAAAGAAAACATAAACAGTGTAAAGATATTTGATTAAAGAACATTTTTGAAACAAATAACAAATTAACTGAAACGTGAAGTAAGTTTTAATTAATCCCTACTCTATGGTAACTTTCTACGTTCCTACGTTCTTAAAGATTTATCTTTATATAAAATGGGTGTGAGTCTGTCTGTCCTTTATAGATTCAAAAACCACTTGACCGATTTGATTGAGAATTTTTCTGGACAATTAACGTACATAATGCATTACCGTACGTACTATAGGGCCGGAGCTAAAAAAAAAAAAAAAGGTTGCCTCGGTGCACTAAATAAGTAGCTTTTTGGACACTTAAATGGCTTAAGCTGCCTAAACCATAAAAAATACGCCAAATCAATATTGGCCTACACAGAATTGAATATCTAAAAACATTCTACAAAAAAGTCCGCGACAGCATAATTGTCTATCTTTTACGGATAACTCTCGTAACAATTTTCGTCTTTCAGCTCACAGATGCCAAGAAGGTCGGGATAAGTAGATTCCCGGTGAACGCCAGGTAATCAGCACGGCATATCCAAAAATAATTACTATATAGGCCTACATTTATAATTATTTTTCTTTTTACTTATCCAACTAAACATAAAAAGACATTTCATTTATTTAGGCGTAGCAGCGAACGTCTGGTGTTAGCTAGTAGGTTATGAACTATTCCGTTTTGTATCTTATGTGGAAAAAGTAGGCCTATATCGGCATTCTGTTTTCATTGTGAATGCCAATGTGAATCTTATGTTCATGTCGTACGTTTTTGTCATCACGTTAACATATATATATATA
Source organism: Diploptera punctata (assembly GCA_030220185.1). Classification (NCBI taxonomy): domain Eukaryota; kingdom Metazoa; phylum Arthropoda; class Insecta; order Blattodea; family Blaberidae; genus Diploptera; species Diploptera punctata. Next base: position 2,554,637 of record JASPKZ010007290.1, on the reverse strand, counting down.
TATATATATATATATATATATATATATATCTGTATAAATGGACCTTCAAACGGTTTTTAGAATTGATTATTTTAAGTTTGTTTTAAATCCACCATTGCCGGTCCCAAGTCTGGATGAGAAAGGAGGAGGGGGGGATTACAACCTCGTTAAAAAACCTTGGTTCAGCTCGCCCAGCTGATAATACCTTGTAAGGGCCCCTTGCCAGGGACACAGTGAAGACCTCAACGGCGGATATGGCGGAATAGGAGTCCTACGGTATGGCATTGAAGGCAGAAGAGGCAATCACTCCCTAGGTTAACTGGGAAAATTGCTGCGTTGCGGGTTAGAGGGATCAACAAAGGCTAAGGGAGCAAACCCCAACAGAAAAACAAGGTGTGGATCAGACTCCGTAGCTGTGGTGGAAGCAACTGATCTAAGGGACGGAAACCCTACAATCAAATGACCTGGTCCTCCAGGTTGGGGGTTTGGCGTTAGGCTAGCTCCCTAGCACAGTAAAAGAAAACATGCTTGTAAATCTCAACAAGAATCAGCCGAGCAGTCTAATGAGACAGATTAGCATGGAGAAGGATTGTTGAGAAGGCTTAAACTATCACTTTTGAAGTTGACGTGCCTTAAGATGATGATGATGAAGTTTATTTTAGACTAAATTTTGATTGAATGATGGATGAGAGAGAAGGAAAGAGAATATTTTATAGTTTCCTCTTTTTTGTGTATAAGTGTTGATGTGCGTTTTTTCTCCACACCAAGGCAGGTCTAGGAGGCCTTTGGTCTACCAGTCGGCCTCTGGCCTCATATCCACATGTGTTAATCGCATAGGTGGATGATCATCAAGCCAGTATTGGTGTGACATGTGGTCAACATGTCGGGTCCCCAGTTGAATTAACTGGTTTCCTCAACTTGGAGCCGCTACTCATTGTTGCTACCCAAATTCCTCAAGATTCTGAATGGACACGGTCCCATACTGTCCGAAATTCCATGAGAAAATGTCTTCCCCTATCGGGGCTCGAACCACCGCAAGTCTCATAGCTCTGCAATAAGTCACCATTCCTTAAACTACTCGACTACGGCGCGGGACAGATGTGTGTTTACTTACTTACTTACTTACTTCCTCACTGGCACTATCGAACCCGTGGGTTCAGGGCTGCGCGGACATAAGCTCTCCATACATCCTATCCTGAGCTAATGCTTTCCAATCATTCCCTGTATAGTCTACTTCCCTCAAATCATAGTTAATGTTGTTCTCCTACCTCATTCTTGGTCTACCAACTGGGCGTTTTCCCTCTGGCTTTCCTACAAAAGCATCCATGCACGTCTTTCATTCCCCATACGTGCAACATGTCCTGCCCATCGCAGTCTACGAGACTTAACTGTTCTTGTTATATCTGGCTTCCTATAAAGACCATGTAGTTCATTGTTATGTAGTCTTCTCCATTCACCTGTCTCTTCATCTCTCTTTGGTCCAAACATTTTCCTAAGTACTTTATTCTCAAATACTTGTAATATCCTTTCCTCCCTTATAGTAAGAGTCCATGTTTCGCACCCATATAATATAACTGGTAGAATAACAGTTTTATATATTATCAGTTTAACGGTCCCATACTGTCCGAAATTCCATGAGAAAATTTCTTCCCCCTTCGGGGCTCGAACCACCGCAAGTCTCATAGCTCTGCAATAAATCACCATTCCTTAAACTACTCGACTACGGCGCGGGACAGATGTGTGTGTGTACTAGACTAAATATATTAATTTAATCGCGGTGCAGAAGTTGGTACTAAGACCAAACTATCCTGTGCGTATTGTTATTGTAAATATATGCATTTATTATAAAACAAAATATCTCTAAATTCCATCACTATTACCTATAATATATTGTGCACGTGTGATATATAGAGAATATAATAAAAACATGTTTATAAGTGGAAATAAATTATTTCACAAAAATTAGTAAACATAAATGTTACTGTTTAATTTGATAACAATTCAACATAATACATAACATATTAATGTGATGGCGTCACATGATGCGTGGCCACATTGCCATAATGAAGACTCCTACAGCCAGGATTGCAAGTTCGTATAACAAGATTCGGTATAGATGGAATCTGCAGACACATGAAACAAATTGTTTCTAGCTTAAATCTGCAAGTTTATTCTCCGATACATAAATACAAATACTAATAAACATTCTTTTGAGAACGAGATGTTTCAAGACTGCGGCTAAATTCGACAATATGCCGTCAGTGCATTCAAGCCACCTCCACCCTCTGTCAGTACAAACAGATCACGTAAACAGTATCTATAAACTTTGCCCTTTATATGTAGAATACACAACAGCGAGTTACTTCATTTATTTGTTATTTCGGACAAATTGTTTTTTTCATACCAGACTGCAGTAAGCGTATCGAAGCACTAATGTAAAATCCACGAACGAATGCGATCATGTTTATGTGAGTTCTGCGCATTTACGTTCCGATGCTTTCAGAGAGCCAATCTAATGAAGAGTTTTTTAAAGATCGGTGATGTTCGTGCATTCTCGGTAACTCTAGATTCCACTGAAGTCTGGTAGGAGGGGATATTCGTGATGCGCCAGACCAGCCGACCCGCCTTCGTTCGTGCCGAGAGCTGCAGTTTATTTAAGTTCAACTCTCTACAACATACCTACACTACTCATAAACACTTAAATATACGCTCATCTTACACTCCTCTCTATACAAATTACAAGTACACATCACGTACGTATCATGATCTACTGAAGTGGTGAATATCTTCAAAACAGACGACAATGCACAATCTATGTGCCTACACGGGACCCGTTGTGAGAAAATGGGGTAGATGGCATTAGAACACACCCACCCACCCACCCACCCACACACACACACACACACACACACACACACACACACACACACACACACACAGTAGGCATATAAGACAGGTACAGTTATTTGAATAACTTAAATTTGTAATTTATTTATACAGGCTCATATTCCTATTCAGGAAAATAATATCTGTCTTATTTTATTAATCCAGTAGGCCTATATGATTTATTGATCCCGTAGAGAATTATAAAGAGCGAAATTAATACAATTAATTTGAGAATAGTCGCATCAATAATCACCTGTCTGTATACATCACATTATTGCGAACATACACCAATAAATTACAAAGTAAAACTATAAAATTTGTTAATATATTCACAACAGTTTTAAACATTAGAATTAAATATTCCTTGGGCCTCATGTTGTTTCCATGGTAGCCACGTATTCTATTGTAGCCATTAGAGGGCTTGAAACAAGATAAAATACACAACGTTATGGAGACAGAAGAATATAATCGAAAAAAAATACTATATTGTGAGGATAATTATTCAGGAATGGATTGTAAAACTTGCTATAATGGCTGGGGGACCAGAAATCACCTCTACACTGACTGGATGATGGTCTACCTCTGTGATTAACACATGTGTATGAATAATGGCAACGAGATTACTGATAGATTGGCTAAACAAGCAGCAGGGAATGGAGAACTTCCAGTGTGTTACCAGCCAGTGTAGTTTTAAGTGAATTGCAATCAATAAGTGTAAATAAGTGGGAAAATGAATGAAAAAATACCACAAAAGATGCAGTGACAAAATCCTTTTTACCTAGTGTGAAGGAAAGATTGAAATTAAAATTACCTTTAACAGGAAAAATAACAACTTTCTTAACAGGGCACGGTAAAATAAACAGTTATTACTATCGTTTTAAAATAAAAGATAGACCTTTGTGTACATGCGGAATTTCAGAACAAACTATAGATAATCTATTGTTTGAATGTACAAGACTATTTATTATTTAAGAACAACATGATTAAGAAAAATGGTAAATGGACATTCGATAAAGTAAGACTAGTACAAGAGTACACAGTCTCACTTATTAATTCCATAGATTTAGACAGACTTTAAAGATAAACAAAGCCAATTCAACGAGTAGAAAAAAAACAAGTGGCCATAGAAAATTAATTAAAACAGAAGATTTTTTTGCAAATAATTTTATGTAAATAATTTTGTAACGTAAAGCATGTATTATTACTTTCTTTGTTATGGAACATGATGAAAAATAAATAGAAAAAATGTGTATGTGAGGTCAGCAGCCAGCTGTTAGGGTAAGGGCTTTCTAGGCTTGTCGCGTCATGGAGTGGATTGTGAAAAAGAGAATACCCTCTAATGAAAGATATGGAGCAACAGAGAAAGACTCTCAGGCAATGACAGATTGGAACTTCTAAAATTAATTAATACCATATTTGCAAGAAAGAAATGGTAGAGATTTTAATAGTTGAATGCAGGCTTTCACGGCCGGTAATCACACTATTAAGAGATTCCGGGCTGCGTGGTCGTAGTCCAAGACTGGTGTTTCTTCCAGACGTTTCTCCCTCGACTTCGGAAGGCAACCCTGCGACTAGGGAACACTACCTAAAAGTACCCGCCTTTGATGATCCTCAATCAGGTAGATTAGACCACGGCCAAATAGCCCGGAATCTCTTAATATTAGAGATTTCAATACTTAAGTAATTTATGAGATGTAACAGTCCACACTTCCTCAGACGCAGTGGGATCAAACTCGATCTCCGATAAGGGAAGTTTCCTGGGTGAGGTTTTTCCTCGCCTGTATGACAATGTCAAGAAACTTTATGTCTACGAATATCATCTGGACATCATCATCATCTATATGATAGTTGAGTGGAAGAGAGGGCCTTATGGCCTTAACTCTGCCAGAATAAATACAGTATTATTATTATTATTATTATTATTATTATTATTATTATTATTATTATTATTATTATTATTATTATTATTATTATTATGATATTCGTCTTGTTTAGTAAAAATGTATGAGTACATAGTGTTCTTATCTTAAATGTTGGTGTTATCTCGGAAGTTGCCCCAGCATTCAGCTGACCACTCGTCCGGAGAGACCCTCCACGTTCTTGTGTAATCAGAAACAAAAGTATATATGTGATCCAGAGTTAAAAAAAAAATTCTGACAGTTCGTTTCCATGTAAGGAGTTTTATCAATCTCAAATTTTTCCTTTCTCAATTTTATTTTACCCAAGAATTTGCATATTTTCTCATCGCGTTCGATCCCAAAACACCAAGTCATCCCAATGTAGCATTCTCCTACGATCTAACCTGATAAGTCTCTCTGGTAGAAACTGCAATCTAAGTTGTTCTGTCTCTTTACACAATGCCGTAATATGATTCCAATTTTCTGGATTATCCCACAGAGGACATTACCATATGAGCGGGAGTACCTTAGCGATACGTGTATACAAATTTTTCATATGCGTTACTGGGACACACTTTAAGTTACTGCCTAATCTTTTAAGACAAGAAGTAGAAGGATCCATCCATAGTATATCTGCCCGAAGGCAGGTCCTTTTTCATGCAGCTTTACTAGGGAATTGTAGGTGTGGTAGCTTCCTGTTGCTTTCCACACCACTGAAGGATGATAATGGCCATATGATTTCGGGGACCGTTTGGCCCTTAAAGTTTTCCTGACATTTGTCTTACAGGTGAGGAAAAAAACCGATAAAAACCTTACCCAGAAATACTGCCCTGACCGAGGATCGAACCCGGGCCCGCTGCGTGACAAGGCAGCACTCTACCTCGAGACCATAGCGGTGGACAAGTAGAAGGATAAGAGTACTATTAAACAAAATTAAATAAAATTGTTTACTTGCAAGATTTAATTACTGTCATAATTTACAAAAATCAGGCAAAAGGGCAGGTAGTTGGTGGCTCTATGGGTTTTTCCCTTTCCTGGGGTTCTTCGCAGCAGCATGTTTCCGTTTCTTCAGGTTTGTCTTCTTCTATTCTTTGATCACATACTTCTTCCACTTTTCCACTTGTCTCCTCAAGTTCTCTCACTTCTGTTGTCTCAAGATCGCTCACTTCTTCCGGTTGTCCACTCGGTTCAGGAGGTAGTTCATCCACATGTATTTGAGGTGTAACATACGATTGCTTCCCACAATGCAATGAAAATCGCCATTTTGTTATAAAGGCAAATATTGCAATACCCACAAGCCAACACGTCAAGATTATTCTCTCTTCTCTGTTGGACACATAGAACAGCCGGCACGTTTCTATAATCAGTTCCAGAACCACCAGAACTAAGAAGAAACCATATTTGAAGATTTGTAAACAGATGAATATGAGGATGACTAGTGTGTCCAATAAATACCAAAGGAATTTCATAGCTTCATGTTTTCCGTTTCATTTTTTCTATTGCTGGGCAACCATGATCATATTATTACATCATATCCCAGGAATACATATCAGTGTAAGCCAGTAGTAGGGCAAGGTTGCCTAATTATATGATTGTTTTTTTTTTGTCCACCGCTGTGGTCTCGAGGTAGCGTGCTGCCTTGTTACGCAGCGGGCCCGGGTGCGATCCTCGGTCGGGACAGTTTTCTGGGTGAGGTTTTTATCGGGGCTTTTCCTCACCTATAAGAGAATAGTATATTGCGATTACAAGTGAGGTTGTACTTGTTACTGATCGAGAAAAAGTTTGATAAAAACGAGGCGCTTGCGCAGTTTTTTTTTTTTTTTTTTTTTTTTTTTTTTCAATTTTCGAGATCTGTTACATGCTTACCTCATGTGTATTGCACACTATTTTTTGGTTGATGTGACTAACTTTTATTAAATATAGTAATAAATGAATTAAAATATTGGTTGGATGTAAATGATTTCTATGAGAAAGAAACATTTGGTGATTGTTGCTATGTAGCTTTTCATTTGTTTTATTACAAGCAAGGATTGTTGGCTGTGGAGATATTTTTATATGTAGTACCGTGATTAGAATCTGTTTGATAATTTTATTATGGAAGGAGTCATGGTAGATGATAGGAGAAATTGAAGAATCCTGGAGAGTGGGATGTTCTGCATTAATTCCGGAAAAGTCTAAAGAAAGGTACGAGTTTAGCGTACAAAACATTCAAGGAATGGTTAAATGAAAAAGGCGTGAAGATTAACGAGAAGAATTTGTTGGCATATTTTGTTCTGAGGAATGAGAAATTAAAGTCTGCAGGAAGTTTATGGTCAGAGTACTCAATGCTCTACTAGGCCTATATCAAAATAAATATTGCTACTATTATTTTATTTACCGCACATGTGCGTTTTGCGTCCATATCAGGATTGCGATTTCTTTTGTTTGCATATAAATCAGGTTAGATGTGAGAACGTTGACTTACTTCCAGTAACAACAATATTAGTGAGTATAAGATATTAGTCACATCGACCAAAAATGTCAGAAAACGGCTCAAACGGTCCCCGAACATCATATGGCCATCACAATCACCATCATTCATAATCATCTTAGATTAAGCTTAGGATTTAGGACTCTCCTGGCGCACCACTATCATCATCATCATCATCATCCATCATATCATAGGGCAACGTAACCCCGCCTCAGAAGTGGATTACAATTACGCCAATGCCAGGAGATAACACCAGAAATGTCCAAAAGGACAACCTGGGGCATTAAAAAAATATAGTTTTTTTTTACATTTTTATGCAAGTGTAACATGGTGGCCAAATATGAATACAGTAGCATAGTATGAACCTTCCTCGAGAATGTTTATCTTATTCACTCCAAACCGATGAGTAGTTGCACCAAAAGTCTCATTATTGTTTCCAAGACAAGGAAGGATTCCTTGGCTCTTAAATTCGTGATAATGGTATCGTAACGGCGTGGTATTAAAACAGTAGCTGATAAATTAAAAATAAAACTGAATTCGCCATTTATTAAAGTTGATAAGACTGAGAATCAACTTTTATAAGATTGCAAAACACGTTATCCATGAAGGACATCGCATGTTAAATATTGAAAACACCCTAACAGTAATGCACAGAGAAAATAATCCAGCGAAGATAAACGTACTCGAAGAGATTGAAATCATGAAAGCAGCTCACAACGACAGCCTGATAAACGAAAACGAACCCAATACATGTAACCCCCTCTACCAGATCTTCAGTGAAACACTAGTTTTGAATCCTGCCGATGATGGGACAAGTCCCGAAAGCGCTACAGTTAAATGATAATTAAGTTGAGGAGACGGACCTTTCAGGTGAATATTCTATAATTTTATATTAAGACTGAGAAACTAAAAATAAACTTTTTTTTTTGTCTCAGAAAGAAAAATATGTGATTCTGATAGTATTTTTGCTCCTGAATTCAAATATGATATCGGTTTTTCTCCACCACGCAAGGCTTCCGAGAGAGAGGAATTTATAATTTTAAAGACTTCAATATTTTCTACGTTCGTAACTACACAATATTCGAACATTCGGACTCACCTAGAAAGTACGAAATGACGATTTTCTGCTATATTTCCCCTGTGGAGCATCCTTCTTGATGGTCCAACAATAATCGGCCAGCATAGTAGGATTACATTTGCCTTGACATCTCTTTTCCATAGCTGAAATCATTTGAGTTAGCTCATTTGGTTTTATTTTACAATGGACAAATGGACGAAAATATGTTTATTAAAAAATTATTATTTAAATCCATTAATTGGAATTGAGATAAAAAAACTGTGAGTGATGGAGAAATTCCGAATACATATTTGAAACACGATAAAAAACTGCATTAAGTACAACTATTGCTACTCGTGAGACAAAAATCATGTTGACCAGTGTAATCAATATTAGAAGCTATGTAAGGGCAAATAGAAAAATCGCATACCGGTAAGTAATATCAAACAACATTTAATATATATTTAATATATAATATTTTTAGAGGGAAATCTCTAAAAATAAACGCAACATTAAACAATATTAACAGTACACATCGTAATTAATTATCTCCAACAAATATATTAGTCCTACTTTCTAGCAAAAATATCATCCTCTATAAACATAAGCGTGAAAAAAAAATATATAAGTTATATATTAGGGAAATACAAATTAAAATTGACTTCATGCTGTCAAAATACCGGTATACGATAAAATTCTCTTGGGATATCAGTCGCAATATAACATTCTGTTTATTATAGCGCAAATTACTGCAAATGTAGGGCCTATGTTAAAACGGACCGTAGTTTACAAACTACACTACCGCGTGTTACAAACTATATAGATTGTTATCGATTATCTTCCATTACATCTTCGACTATATCTTCTTCTTCTTCTTCTTCTTCTTCCTTTCCAGGATTAGGTCAATGCGACCTGTTCCGGTCTCAAGCCCATCGTTTCCTTGGCCGTCCCAAAGATCTTTTCCCATGTGGTTTGTAGGGTTTTTTTTTGGGTAATCTTGTATTGTCCATTCTGTCTAAATGTTCTTTCCATTGGTGGTTGTGCTCTTCTAGTTTATCAACTATTGAAAATATCTCCAGTTCATTTCTTATTGATGCATTGTGTAATCTATCCATGCGTGTACATCCTTTTACGGATCTTAAAAATTTCATTTCAGTGGCTTGAATGTGTGAGATATATTTTTTTGTAAGTACCCAAGATTCAGATCCATATAAAAGAGCAGGAACAGCCATAATTTTATAAAACCTGAGCTGAGTTTCTCTTCTAGTCTTTCGGAGGGTTCTTCTTATGGTCCCACACATAATTTGATATCGGTTTAATTTATGTAGGCCTATATCCCAATCATAGCTATACATATGTTATATCTGAAGCAAGATAGTTAAAGTGTGCTATCTGTTCTATTATTTCATTATTGATCACTATTTTTGCTCTGACTGACACTTTGCCCTGAAAAGCCATAATTTTAGTTTTTGAAGTTGAGAAGTTCGTAAGTCTCAAGTGCGAATACGACCATATCTCATTTGCTAAAATGTTTTTATATACTGACATCGTTCGGTATAAAGTCCTGCATCTTCTTCTTCTTCTCTCTCTCTTCGACAAGTGTGTAGATATTCTACCTAAGTTACATCCAGTTACAGTTCGATATGTTTAATTAGATTTGATTAATATGGACCGGTATGCCAGCTATAGTTAGCTAACGATATGAAATACCAACTGAGGCAACATGTCCGCAGATAAGAGGAACTTTCCTATAAGTAGGCAATTACCTTTTTCATCATCTTTCATAGATATCTTTGCATGATTAATGATGCTTATATCACGTATTTTAGGTTGTGTCTCCAATTCCAACTCTTTTTTTGTTGTTGCTATTTTTCGAACATCGTTCTGACCAAAAAGTAAAGGTAAAGTGATTCCACTACAGGGTATCGTTCTAGACAATAGATATCAGCCGGGCTGTCGGCCCTGTTGACGGCCGCCTTTACCCCCAGAACAAGCGCCTGGTACTCATTTCAGTTGGAGCTGAGTCGACTCCAGGATCATGATATCGCCAGAAGATTTAGGCCAGTTTAAAAATCCTGAGTCCATCTGCATTCGAACCTTCGATCTTCCGGTTTGCACTGTACTGCCTTAATCAACTGTACTATCATCAAATCTTAATCACATTCTACAAAAGTAATAAGTCCGTTTTTTAAAGTTACTTTAATTACGGTAAAATAATTTAGGCCTATGCTACAATCCCGCAAAAATTATATGTTTTAACCATGCCTAGCATTAAAGCCCATATATATATATAACAATGAAATAAAAAAAGGAAGAGCACTGTTCAAGAATACTGTACGAAAACTGACCTAACCGATGCCGAATGAATGTCGAGATTTCCATGACAAATCAGACAACACACGATCGACTGTTCTCACGGCCTTCAGGATTCATTTACTTCCTATGCTGTAGCAAATATTTGTACTTTTCCTTTTTCGATTACAAGACTAGGTAGGTAGATACATATATTCACTGATTAATTTTATCTGTCATCATGGCGAATTCAATGGAATCCCTACCTTCCTCTCCGGCGATCCGGGTTCTATTCCCGGCAAGTAGGAGATTTTTAAATCTCGATCTGGCTATGTTTCCTGTACTTGTGTGTAACATAAAAACAAAATAAGAAAACTTAAAACTAAGAAAAAATGGATGGTTAAATGGAAAATGAAAGAAAGATAGATAGGTACATGTCAAATCTTAATGCATACCTAAAAATATTAATATATGTTATATCCCGGACTAAGAATGAAGTAGCTAAATTTACCGATGACAAAAAAGAAAAGCCTCTTTAAAACATATGCAATTGGAACCCTGAAGCGAAAGTAGACCATAGCAAGAAAAAAGTGAGTATCAAGAAAGAGACACAGAATAAGCTAAGATAATATTGTCTCTAGTCTAGAATGATATTTCGCCACATCTAATTCAAGAAATTACAAAATTCGAAATGAAAGTCGAGAATTCAAAGCATTAAATTTAATTGCTATTAATAAACATCTCACCATCTACAGGCAGAATTCATTTTTACATGCCAAAAAATGGATCGTTCCAGATTGTCTCGACAATTTCTGAGATACGTAATTCGAGGAAAAAGATATTTGGGTTGGCTCTTTAAGAGATTGAAGGAGACCATAACAGGCCACTAGACCTACTACTTTTTTAGTTCTGGTACGTCTGCACCCGGTATAAATATGGGTGGTGGTTTATGTGGAAATGGTTTAGTTGATTGAGATGAATTTATGTTGTCAGCATTCTCAGTATCATCCATAAGTGTATCATAAGGATTATATACATGTATTGATGGAATATTTTGAGGAGGCTTGCTGATTTCATTATACTTTCGTTTTTTTTTTGTACGAACTTGTTGGCAGTTTGGCTTCTCATCATCATCAAGAAGTCTCTATATAATAATATCATTTTGTGATATATTATAGTCATCTTGTTTTTCATTTAATTGAGACATGGAGATTGTTTCTGCAATATTAGGCATATTATTATAACTAACAGACTTACTTACGGTTCTGTTATTCCGTTCCTTAGGACCTTCATATGTTTTTAAATTGACATTCTTCTTAAATGCAAGATTTATGTCACATAGGCCTATACCAATTTGCGGAAATTCACTTGATATCTTATCATTCATGGTCTCTAGAACTGATTCGCCATATTGTTCAATGTCCCTTCTCGGTCCAGTTAAATTTAAATTAAGTTGCTGTCTTTCAGCCAGATTACTTAAAACTAATACTTACACACGAAATTAATATTATTATCAATATATTGAAAATAAAATAAACACTGAACATACTTAAATTATGAAATAATCAATATTTGTAATTCAATTGAAATTCGCGGTTGCAACAAAAAGCACAGCCACCTGGATCTCTCTTTGTTAAATAATAAACCAATTACCTTACACTGTCATCTGTTAGAATCGAATGGAACTCACAGATAATTATAACTCTTTGTTAAATAATAAACAAATCTTATAGGCCGTGGTCTGGTTGTCTTCTTACTCGACGTTTCATCTACTGCTGCGGTAGACATCATCAGGAGATACTGCGTGCTTTCTGTGAACTCCTCAACAGTCGGCTGCAGACTGTTGAGGAGTTCACAGAAAGCACGCAGTATCTCCTGATGATGTCTACCGCAGCAGTAGATGAAACGTCGAGTAAGAAGACAACCAGACCACGGCCTATAAGCCCGGAAGACGAACCAAATATGGATCAATAAACAAATCATTTGCAATAAAAAAATAATGCGACTATAAATTTAGTTATAAACAACCGTAGGTCTCAAGTTGGATCAAACAGCACATAGTGTACAAAATTTTATTAAAATCAGTTCAGTAGTTTAGGATTCCATCGCGGGCAAACAACGTGACACGTAATTTTTATATATTAAGATATATATAACTCACTGACTCTATCGAACCCATACATGGCCGCGCGGACATAAGCTCTCCATACATCCCTACCCAGATCTAATGTTTGCCAATCATCCCTGTATAATCTACTTCCCTCAAATCATGGATAATGTTATTCTCCCACCTCATTCTATATATATATATATATATATATGTTTCAAACAAGATATATATAAATAAAAATACAGGTACAGACGGGCTAGATAAACATGCCATCAGATATAGAGAGATATGGCAAACAGACAAACGGATGGATAATATATAGATAGATGAACGTACAGGAGATAGGTAGATGAATATACAGACAGAAATAAATTAGTCACCGGACTGTAGGTAGTTAGATGGCTGGATTACGAGTAGTTTGTGTGTGTGTGTGTGTGTGTGTGTGAGGGAAGTAGATTATACAGAGAATGATTGGAAAACATAAGCTCAGGATACGGATATATGGAGAGCTTCATGAACCTAAGGATTCGATAGTGCCAGTTAGTTAGTTAGAGAGAGAGAGAGAGAGAGAGAGAGAGTGCGTGTGTGTGTATATGTGTGTGTGAATGAATGGACCTGCCAGTACATTGACGACTAAAGAACAAATATCATCCACTACCCACTTACTTCAGAAGTTAGTAAATATTGAAAATCAATAATCCCCGTTCCCTTCACTCATCACGGTAAATTATTCTATTACAGCTCTGTATGTACAGTAGTATGCGAAAACGCAGTCTTAAATTAAGTTTAATACGAGAGTTATACATTTTAAATTTTAAAGCGACATTATTATACGAAATGAAGACAAATGGAAATATTTGGTCCGGCCACACAGAGCAGGAAGTCAAAAATCTTTATTTAAATTCCTAAGATAGAAATAAATTAAAACTAAATTCCTTGTTGACAGCCATTTAAAATAAAAAAAACAAGATGGCGAAGACAGTGTGACACACTAGTTCTCAGGGAAGTGATTCCGCGCTTCTTTTGTCTTCTCTCTATAAAAGCGTTGCCTAGCGACCTCTCATTTCTCGCTTGTTTTTTTTCATTGTTAGGATCAAGGAGACCATGACGCCGTTAACCCTAAATTTGCTATTTTGGGGAAACGATAGACACATTGAGCTATTGAAAATCCAGAACAACAATCACTGTATTCTTTTGTCTTATTTTAATAACAGATCGCGTTAAAGTAAAGTAAAGTGATCCCACTACAGGCCTCAGGAGGCCCTTGGGGTAGTAGGAGGTTAAGGCTCCCACTTTTTCTTGACAATCGGCACTTGATGTCAGCCGGGTTGTCAGCCCTGCGTGACGGCCGCATTTACCCCAGAACAAGCGTCTGGTACTCATTTCAGGTTAGAGGCTGAGTCGACCCCAGGGCCATAGTGCCGCCAGAAGGTTTGGGTTCTTTTGTCTTATTTTAATAACAGATCGCGTTACTTAAAGTTAAGTTCCAGTTGTTCTGTAAAAAAACTTATATAAGGTATTACTTCGCCGACATCGTCTATTGGGGGAACCATAGTACTACTTTTACCCGCCATATGACTGAATTTTACACGGAACTGTCATCGATAGAATCATTCTTTTTAGACGACATTGTATTCTACTGAAAATAAGACCGAATACAAGGTAAGATAGTACCAATAATTGGGAATTTCCTACATTTCTTATTTATTTATGACAAATAGAACCCCCAACTCAAATGAATAAAGACCTCTTAAATAAGGAAAGATTATTCATAATAATAAAGACAAGAATAGACTAAAAATAGGGGCAAAATAATAAGAAATGTAATTAGAAGTTAAAGGAAATGTTTGTTCCTTACTAAATAACTTAATAGCATCTCTAAAAAAAATGTGTCTACCTAATCAGACGTTTACGTTTTTTTCCATAATGTCGATAGATTACTTTATTTGCAATTTCATTATGAGCAGAATATATGCTCCATGCTGATTCACCTGTAAATTCTAACGTTATTTTCACATATTCATTGGCTAATGTCGGATATTTTTCTCTAAACTGTTTGAAAACATTCATAACAAATTGTTTCTCTCCTCTTTTCAAAGTTTTTTTTTTCTTATGATCTAAAAATTGTATGGGAGAAGCAACCATTTGGAACAATTGAAATTCTAATGTTTTCAGCATTGCGCATGCGTAAGAATTAAACAATTAATTATTTATTCCTTCTCCTTTCTTCTTTGTTTCTGTCAGTACGATTATGTCCTCCTTCAAATCCTCCATCTGTTTAAGGACCTCCTCCATTTTATTCCTTATGCCTTGTACGTTCCATGTTCCAATTATGAGAGTTCGTTTGCGTAGCTTGATTCGTCTTCCTTTTAATCTGACCGGCTTATCTCTATTAGGTTTTTTAGCATTGCAATTTTTTTCTGATGGGAGGGAGCTGGCCTACCGCATCAATCTCCAACCTGGAGGACCAGGGATTTCTTCAGGTGTCCATCCTTAGATCAGTTGCTTTCACTACAGCTAAGAGCCTGATCTGCCCTTTAGGAGGAATTTGACAGAAAAGATAAGATGAAATGATCTCCTCGGCCTCGAATACTCTAATACCATATGGGTCGGAAAACAAGTGTTCAGTCCAGAGAGACTGGATAGGAAAGATAAAAAAAGAGATATGGTATGGAAGTGGAAGTAATACCATATCAGTCAATATCTCACCATGCTGACCAGTGCAATTGGTGAGTAGCCCATCCCATCCGTTCACCACATAAGTTATATGGTTACTAACAGCTGCACCACGTGAAGGTGGGATTGGACACTAGGAAGATGTGCAGATCGGTTCCTCGAAGTCTTAGAATTTAAAGCAATTAGAGTCCTGGAGTCAGGGAATATGTTTATACATGAAGGAGAAACATCTACAACCAAGAGATTGGATGGACCGACAAAATTGGTTATTAGGAATCGGACGATGTCAAAGACATTAATCAACCGATGATCTATCTATCTAATTACTAATTACTTATTTATTTAATGTATTAAAATTGTAATTATATATTTAATATTCTCCCATATAACATATATAGACATGTGCTAGATAATATATATTTTTATTTCCTTTTATTTCGGGTGTTGGAGAACGAACTAAGTTACATTTTGTTACACGCTTAAAGGTATAACTATTATTCAACCAATAAAAACGCAGCCATACATCTTGTTTTGTTTATATTACAATTGGAACTTAGTCGGTAGAGGTATAGTATTTTATTTATCGATCTTCTTTAACAACTCAAATCTATAGCGTCACAATTTAAAGCTGGGGTAAAAGGACCAACAAATTTTACCCAGAGGGTTCTTTCAGACTTGATATTCTTTTCCTTGCCGCTATCAAAGATACAGGACTTTAAGCTTTTAAAAGCGTCTTTCAATAAATTACTAAGAAACTGAAGTTCCATAAAGCTATGCTTTTTAGAAGAAAATTACTTCTTTTTTTTTTACTAGCGTAGCGACTCAGTGGTGCATCTCAGTAATGCCATATTGGGTTCGAAATGGACGAATCGATTCCATGACACGTTTTCCCCGTTTCTTTTGCCTAAATATTCATTCCACCATTTCTACATGCTCATGTCAACAATTTCATTTCATCTGTACCTGCGATAATGCGACAGGCCTGATCAGTCGGATCTGTGTACATCATAGAACTCCAATAATAAGGGCTTCACCTCATCTCTTCCCTCGACCTGGCTTTATACCGGATACGAGTAGAGGGTTAATTTTGATTTTACTTTACTAACTACATAACGAAATTCTAAGAACTAATTCCTTAATTAATTTTTTTAACTTACCAAGATAATTAGAAAATGTGTCACTGCCACGAAGATTCTTTGAAAAATGTTTTGTTTAAACAATCAATCTTTTTCTGTCTTGTTACGATCAACAGGGTATGAAATTAGATGGCATTCCTGTATACTGCTAATTGATTAGTTCAAAGAACTCGGGTTAAGCCTAAATTAATTGTTTCAAGATAAAAAAAAATGCAACTTCCACATTCTGTGACAACAGTTGAGAAAAGTGATGCGAAACATTTTATCTGAGATTCACAAGTTTGTTTGTTTGTTGATTTACTCTGTTACACGAGAGTCTGACAAATTGCGAAAATTCACGGCTCAATAGATTTTCTCGTCCACTGAACAGACAGCTGCAAGATCTGCTTCGCGGTGCGCATTGTTGTGGGAAACTGTTTTTCTTTTGTTTACTTGTGACACTGCTGCCGCCTGTCGAACTCACTGACGAGTCATCGAGGTCAAAAGCACCGCCTTCTGGGTGAATGACTGCAGTCATGCCCCATTGGATCCGTCAAAAATTTAATAAAAATACTAAAATATAGTGTCTTCAGATTAGGTCTAATGTGCGACCGTATTTCGACTTTTTTGTCGCCCAGAACGGATATTTTATCACGTATTTTCTTTATGTGATAGTTACAATGAAAACACTGTTTTCAGAACTATTATAAATTTCAGCGTGGTAGAAACTGAGGTGTTTTCTGATTCTATTCAATTGTCAAAGCAAATAAAAAAGTAAACTGAAGTGATCCCACTACAGGCCATGGAGACCCTTGGGGTAGTAGGAGATTAAGGCTCCTACTTTTTGTAGACAATCGGCACTTGCTGTCAGCCCTGCGTGACGGCCGCGTTTCCCGCCAGAACAAGCGTCTGATACTGATTTCAGTTAGAGGCTGAGTCGAACTCAGGACCATAGTGCTGCCAGAAGGTTTGGGCCAGTTTAAAAATCCTGACACTACCGGGACTCGAAACCTCGACCTTCCGGCTTGTATCGTATTACCTTAACCATTACGCTATGACGTCAAATGCAAGGATGGAATTTCGGTCATTCTAGCGCAAAAGACAGTGTATGAATCTTTGAACGGAAAATGAGTTATTATTTCAATTGGTACTTCCGGATTAACTTCGGTTACATCTCGTGCTACTGACATGTTTGTAAAATATGTTTATTCACGTTTCCGCCAAATACATGATTTTTTTCTCCATGCGTAATAACGCTCAACAGTAACAAATGCTACACAAAATATACAAATATAAGATCAGGTTATAGAATTCTAGTTATCTTTTTAGGTTTAAGACTAGCGTGGGTCATTATTTTAGTTTTTAGCGTATTCCCGTAAATTGACTATCCTGTTGTGCCTACTCGTAATCTATAGCTACCTTCCAAAGTTACATATTATTAATGTGGTGTTTTTAGGTTATATCTATCACATTTTCTCATTCAATTCTCAGGTATTTTCCGTACTTACTTCGAACATGAAACCACAAACACATATTAACACAATGTGTGTGTGTATATATATATATATATATAGTATGTCAATTTGATATTTATACATAGGCATTTTTATTAATAAAAATCCAATTTTCAGAAAGTTTTTAAAAGTAAAGAAAAAATATTTATTGTGGTTTGAAGGAAACACTAAGTTATATCTAAATATGTAGTTCAAAACTTAATTATAAAATAAACATAATTTTATCAAAATAAATAATCTTTATTACACCCAAATACAAGCCAATTTGCTATTCATACACTAAAGAAAACACTGCAGTTTATTTGCTTGTCTAACTTGCTTAAACATTAATGCAACATGAATACTCTAAGTTGTGCATTTCTTTACATCTGCCTACTGTGCTGGTTGTGTACACTGGCAGTCAGTCGCCTCCAAAATGGGTAAGTGTAAAGAACTCAGTTCTGATCTCAAGGATACAATTGTAAATTTTGCACTTAAGGGATATTCTTTGAGAAAAATAGGGCGACTGATAGGCAAATGTCATGCAACAGTACAGTATACACTAAATAAATTCAAGTATAAAGGTTCAGTAGAGAATGTTCCGAGAAAACCTAAACAAAAGAAGTTAAGTGAAAAGGAGGAGAGAACCATTGTGAGACAAGTGAAATTCAACCCCAGAATTAGTGCTCCAAAATTGCGATCTACCCTAGAAGTTTGTACTGGTAAAAAGGTATGTACTGAGACAGTTCGGAAGGTGTTACGCAGAAATGGCTATCATGGAAGAATGACTAGAAAAAGGCCGTATGTAAGTAAGAAGAACCATGTTGTAAGGCTACAGTTTTCAAAAGAACATGTAAATATGTGGCAAGCATTTTGGAATAATTTTCTCTGGTCTGATGAGACTAAAATCAACCTGTTCGGTTCAGATGGCGTTCATAGGGTCTGGAGAAAAGCCAATGCGGATAATGATATGACCAATACAACACCTATAGTAAAACATGGGGGTGGGTCTATAATGTTGTGGGGGTGTATGTCGGCAAAAGGGATTGGCAATATACAGTTCATTGACAATGTTATGGACAAATTTGTGTATAACGACATTCTTCGTAAGAATGTTAAACAAAGTGCAACAACATTGGATATGCTCCCTACGTACATGTTACAACAAGATAATGACCCCAAACATATGGCGGACTTAAATAAGACTTGGTTTATATGGAACGTGCCAAAGCAATTGAAAACCCCTCCTCAATCTGCTGACTTAAATCCTATTGAACATTTATGGGCGTTTTTGAAACCTAGGGTCCACAGCAGAAATCCTTCTTCCAAAGAAGAATTGAAGAAGGTGGTTACTGAAGAATGGTGCAAAATCAGTCCTCAGATATGTGATAGGCTTGTTAGTTCCATGCAGCGTAGATGTCAAGCTGTTATTAAAGCTAAAGGTTACCCTACAAAGTATTGAGGACATTCCATTTTTTCTTCGTTCATTTTTTATTTTTGGTCCCCATTCTGACTGTATGAATAGAAAAGTGACTATAAAATTTACAACTTTTAAAGTTTTTTTAATATATTATACGTTAAACGTTTATAGAATTTGTTGATTTGTGTATATTATGTAAAGAAGTGTACCTGAAAATGTTTAGTTAATAGCAAAATGTAATTGCAATATTCTGAGAATTAAAATTGTGCTATTTCAATTATAAAATCTAAGTGTATGAATAACAAATTGACATACTGTGGTCCACAGCTGTGGTCTCGAGGTAGCGTGCTGCCTTGTCACACAGCGGGCCCGGGTTCGATTCTCGATCGGGATAGGCTCCTGGGTGAAGTTTTTTCGGGATTTTTCCTCACCTGTAAGACAAATGTCAGGAAGCTTAGCGCCCAACGGTCCCCGAAAATCATCCGGCCATCATCATGATCCTTCACGGTGTGGAAAGCAACGGGAAACTACCACACCTATAATTCCCTAATAAAGCTGCAAAGTATAGCATGAAAATGCTATGATTGCAGTGAAAGACCTACCTTCGGGCAGAATTACTATATATTACTATAAATGTATATATGTGTGTGTGTGTGTGTGTGTGTTTTATTTAGTTTTGTAACTAACATAAAGGTGCAATAAAAAGAAAATTATAAAAAGGAATTGTTTTACAAATGCTTAAACAGAATAACATGAAAGTTAAATATACCGAATTGAAATAAAAAAGTTTTAATAAATTCCTACTAGAATTGAGGAAATGGCCTCTCCTTGGATTTGACGTTGACGTCACAAACTATCCATCAAGTTATTGATGGAACGAGATTAGGAAGAGGAAGTAAGAATACGGGAAGTCTTGATAATTTGGAAGATTAGCCAAGGTTATCTTAAAAAAAAATTCTATGTTCCGGTAAAACAGGAGATTTCCTTACCGACCTCCCACATTGTTAACGACATACGAAGTAACGAAAACTGCATAAGCCTTATACAAATATTTATATAATTGAATGGCTTATGGCAGTAACATGGTAAGCCACATTCTGTTAAATGTCATTTATTACAATGATGGCAAGTAAGTGTATTGAAATATCCATAAAATAATTTGTAAGAGCACCAGTGATGAGTTAAAACATATAGACACACAATGTATTAATCAACAATACTGCCCAATTAGTATTTATAATTTTTTTGAAATATTAAAATCTTTATATCTCAGAAAGAACAATATGTGGCTTATCATGTTATTGCCCTAAGCCCTTCAATTGTATTATATCATCTTTTGTACTCTTTAATTAGCATATAACTCAAATTATGCTCTGGGATCGCGAACCACACTATGGGAAACACTGCTCTATATGTACAAGACTTTGGTAAGAGATTATATTTTGTACAAAGAATTTCATGTTCAGTAATCATAATAAATGTATTAATGAAACTTCAAACAAATCAAAAATTGATTATATTGTCAATGATAATGATATGTTTGATAGACAGCTCATCGCTTGGACATTCCTGCCATTACTGGGAAAATATGAAGACTGTGATGGCAAAACTGGTTTTATATAATGCATGAACACCATATTGTTTTGTACATAAATTTAGAAGGTGGATATAGAAGAAAATAAGCATTTTTTTCTTGTGTATTTATGGGTATTGGCTGCTGAATTTTATTTATTTGTTATATAACTGAAATTATGATAGTTTATTCTGCTTCTCTCTATTTATATCTCTCTATTTCTTAATTTAGTTCCATTTATAGATTTTATAGGTTCTTTTACATGGCCCACGCCACCCGCATCTTGCAGGGACATGATTTGACTGGAGAGGTTTTCTAAACTCAAGATAATACAGGCATACATTTTTTTTGTCGCACAAGGATTAGAAAGTTCTCCTCGGATGAGTTATCTGCTCAATACCAGGGCCACCTCCGAGATAATGCCATTTAAGACAAATCTCGCCATTCATTATTCTAAAAATTCATGCTCTCATAGAAATATGATCCCTAGACCATTCTGCTATTTAGTAAAACATAGGTTATTTTAATTACATAAATCATCTATCGCTGTTTCCAGCTATCTGTAAGTTGTCTCAACTTCTCATTCACTTTTCAGGTTTTTCATTCCGTAATTTCTACAGACAAAACACACACACACACACACACATATATATATATATATATATATATGGTATGATAAGAAAAATAAATGCCTGGACGGGATTCGAACCCGGATCTCTGAGTCTGTACCTCAGTGTGATATCCATTACACTACCAGGCGAATCCAATTCAAACACTTATTTTTCTTATATATGTATTATATTCTCCATTATTACTAGATGTCGCGAGAACTCGGTCTTCACTGCCATCTAGTAGCTGACTATAACAAGTAAGCAAATTAAAGAGAATATTTTTACCTTATAGCAGTGACGCTTTATCGATGTTTTATATATATATATATATATATATCCATTGTAATTCTGCCCGAAGGCAGGTCCTTCACTGCAATCATAGCACTTTCATGCTATGCTTGCAGCTTTACTAGGGAGTTGTAGGTGTGGTAGCTTCCCGTTGCTTTCCACACCGGTGAAGGATGATGATGATGGTGATGATGATAATGATAAGGATGATGATGATGGCCATATGATTTCGGGGACCGTTTGGGCCTTAAAGTTTTCCTGACATTTGTCTTACAGGTGAGGAAAAACCCCGATAAAAACCTCACCCAGAAAAACTGCCCCGACCGGGGATCGAACCCGGGCCCGCTGCGTGACAAGGCAGCACGCTACCTCGAGACCACAGCGGTGGACTTATATATATTTATATATATATATATATCCATCCATAGTAATTCTGCCCGACGGCAGGTCCTTCACCGTAATCACAGCACTTCCATGCCATGCTTTGCAGCTTTACTAGGGAATTGTAGGTGTGGTAGCTTCCCGTTGCTTTCCACACCGGTGAAGGATGATGATGATGATGATAAGGATGATGGTGATAATGATAAAGATGATGATGGCCATATGATTTCGGAGACCGTTTGGGCCTTAAAGTTTTCCTGACATTTGTCTTACAGGTGAGGAAAAACCCCGATAAAAACCTCACCCAGAAAAACTGCCCCGACCGGGGATTATATATATATATGATATCGAAAGAAAAATGAATGCTTGAGTCGGGATTTGAACCCGAGTCTCTAAACTCTGTACGTTTAGCCCTCTAACCAACTGAGCTACTCAAGTTTCCAACACAAACATACATTTTTTTCTTATATATGTAGTATTCTCAATTCACACAAGAGGTAGCGGGAAGTCGCTCCAACTGTCATCTAGTGGCCACCATAACAGGTAGGCCTAAGCATTTTTTTTAAAGAGAATATCTACTTTATAGCAGTAACGCCTGTTTAGAGATTCGGGTTCAAATCCCGACTCAAGCATTCATTTTTCTTTTCATATCATATTTGCCTTCATTGCCAAATGTAAAAATTATAGTTATAACATCTATATATATCGGTAACGCACTAACGTATAGAGTTAGATGTCTGGGATTCAAATCCCAGCTCAAGCTTTTTTCTTCATGACCGCGCATGCCCCCCCCCCCACACACACACACATATATTCACAAACTGCTACAATAACTTGTATTTTTTATTCGAATTATAGTAGATTGTCATGTTCACTAAAATTTTCAAAATAATTATATCTGAAGACTACAGTGTCGCTGGTTGTCTGGAAGAGGTCTTATGGCCTTAACACAACCAATTTAAATAAAGCATTGTTATATTATTATTATTATTATTATTATTATTATTATTATTATTATTATTATAACTTAGAACAAAAACTTATGTCGATGGAAATGGATTTCTCGAGGAGAGCAGCAAGATGTTCAAAATTAGACAAAATAAGAAATACTGTCATAAGAGAAAAAATGAATATTGGTCATTCAATAGTAGATTATATACGGTATAAGCAATTAAATTGGTATGGGAACGTATGACGAATGCAAGAAGAAAGATTACCCAGGAAAACATTGAAATGGTGTTCACCTGGAAGAAGGAGGAGAGGAAGACCTCGAAACTCGTGGATGCAGGAAATAAGAACTGGAATGAGAACAATATGACTGGAGGACATGGATTGGATGGAGAGAGACAAGTGTAGAAGGAAAATAAAACTTTAGGCACAGAAAGATGTGTAAACATTAAAATTCTGTATATAAATAAATTATTATAATTATCATTATTAATCCATTCTGACTGCTACACTATGTTTTGTCTACATCTCATACTCCGAGGAACTGCTGCCTTCTTCCAGGTTGATAATGAAAGTAACTACGACCTTTCCTGTAACTGACAGTGGCCTTCAAGGTCCTCACTCCCTAATCCCTTCAAATACTTTCATGGGAAGATTAACCTAACTGATCATATTGACTTTAACAATCATCCTCCCTCAAGTTTTCTGTATGTCAATAAATGTCAGAAATTGCATCATAAAACAGTGTGTCACAATGTCTATTGTTTTTGTGAATTGCAACTGAAGGCGCGACCTCTGAACACCGTTACCGAGTTTATGTTGTGTGTTTCAAATACGCGCTGTTTGTCTTTTTTAAGACAAAAAAGAATTATTTGAGTGGCCTAGTTATCAACGAGACCTTATTACATTTCTGTTATATAACTATCTTTACTGATAGCATTATTATGAGCAATTAATAGTTTGTTTTCTTTTATTTTCAGTAAACTGTCATGTGATATGAGTAGCGAGGTATGTAAGGACTATTTAACTCATGTCCTAAATGTGGTCAATGACCAATCATGTTTCAATGAATTTTGTTTTACAACCAATGACAGTCGTGTTTCACCTCGCTCTTTAACGATTTCTCTTTATTAGCTCCTGCTTTTGTGATAAAGAAACCTCCTTTTTAACATTCTGAACAGCTCAGAGCATTATTTTTCTCCAATAAATAATAATAATAATAATAATAATAATAATAATAATAATAATAATAATAATAATAATAATAATAATAGTAATACTTTATTTATTCTGGCAGAGTTAGGGCCATAAGGCCCTCTCTTCCACTCAACCAGCACAAATACAAATAAATATTTGACAAATATAGATATACACTATAATAATTATAAACAGTTAAATATACAATAATGTAGCAATGTAAATGTCATGTACAAACAACATTTTATAGGGTAATAACAATAATGATACGATAATAATAATGATAATAATTATAATAATAATAATATAAATATGATACATTATATGAGAAACACCAATTAATATATATACCTTACACTGGATAATAATGCAGTCGAGTTTAGAGCAAATGTAAATTTAAATACATTGAATGTAGCAAATAATGAACAGATTCCTTGATTTTACTGAGATTTTTTTTTATAATGCCACCAGGTTGTATTTTATGACATTTCTGGCTTTCTCCCCTGGCATTTACAGAATTGTAGTCCATTTCTTAGGTTGGGGCACCTGGAAGGCAGAGTTACGTTACCCCGATGATATGATAGATGATAAATGATAATGAAGCGCCAGTAGAGTTCTTAACCTAAACTTAACCTAAATTCCAGACCACAGGCAACCACAGGAATAATTCCCTCTAAGGAAAAATTCCTATGGTTTGACCGGGAATCGAACCCGGGACCTCGTGAACACTAGCCCATGAGGCTGGTCTGATTTTACTGAGTTTCTTACTAAAAAGATAAATTAATAACCTATAATCTTGATTATAATATACAGTTTGAGGTGTTTCATTATTTCTCCACTAAGGTGTATTCTTACAATATTGCGATCCTATTTGGTAATAAATAATATAATCAAGTTGCAGTGAATATAACATAACCTCACATTTCTGATTTGTTTTCAAATCAGAAATTACATTAAATATATACATATTTTAAAATATCGGTAACTATATTTAACGACTTTTGAGTAAACAGCTTAATTTTATTCATTAAATAGTCCTAACAAACGCCACTCTTGATTTCCAAATCCTCTATAGTGTCTGTAATAAACTAGTTTTGCACACACTTTTTGCTCTATGGAGGTCTCCAAACAGGAGATTGGATTTTGAACTCTGTCCATCTCATTAACCCATCATTAACTTCACGAATTAGGTCTTTGCCTGTTCCGATCTCACATCTGTTCAGACCAGCGCTTTCTTTGCCTTCCTATCGTTCTTCATCCTCCTGAATTATACATCACTGCCATCTTTGGTATCCTATCCTCTGTCGTTCTTTGCAGATGTTCTATCCAATTGTTCCCGTGTTCTTCTATTTGTTGAAGAAGTGGTTGTACTTTTAGTTGTCGAATTTAAGTAAGACAAATAAATCCTCCACGCATGCCCGGCATAACGACAAGTCAGAATAAGATAATCTTCCTACAAGTATAAAGCCTGATTGCCTTTTATTTATTTTATTTTTATTTATTTATTTATTTATTTATTTATTTTACCTGATGGAGTTAAGACCGTAAGGTCTTCTCTTCCACTTCACCAGGGTTAAATTATACGTACAGTAAGAATTATAGTTGATACATAAAATATATGAACTATACAATATAAATTTGACAAGGGTAAGAAATAAAAATAGTACTTATAATAATAATAATAATAATAATAATAATAATAATAATAATAATAATAATAATAATAAAAATAACAATACTAATGATAATAATAATAATAACAAAAATAATAACCTATAATTAGATTAAGTAAATGGCTTGGTAGAGAAAGTTTATAATATAAAGAAACAATAAAAGTATACATGGAACAGGATTATATATATATATATATATATATATTATATTGTCTAAGGAAATATGAAGTGAGTTTCTTTTTAAACTGTTTTTGAGTCGGGCAGTCCTTGATGTACGAGGGGAGGGAATTCCAGAGTCGTGTGGCTGAAACAAGGAAGGATGAGGAATAGTGAGATGTTCGATGTAGATGTGCAGGTAGAGTAAAATTTTCTCTCGATCGTGTGTTTTACGGTATCAAGGCTAGATTTTCGATCATTCTCTTCTTGGGACAGCGCAAAATTTATTTCCATGTGGATAGTAGTGCAGCATGGCTACTCGGATTCTCTTCATTATTTATATGTTGTGCATTACTTTTCCAATTTATTGGGAATTGTTTATAAAATGGATAACTGGTAGGTTCTAAATTAAGTATTGTACTTTTTTCGATTAATTGGATTTCAGGAATAAACTCTGTAAGTCAGAATAACATGGAAACATTAACTATCTAACTAACAAACTAACTCACTGGTTCTATCGAACCCGTAGGTTCATGACCGCGCGGGCATAAGCTCTCTATAAATCCCTGTCCTGAGCTAATGTTTTCCAATCATCCCCTGTATAATCTACTTCCCTCAAATCATGGATAATGTTATTCACCCACCTAATTCTTGGTCTACCAACTCGGTGTATTCCCTCTGGTTTTTCTACAAGAAGCTTCCATACATCTCTTTCATTCCCCATACGTGCCACATGCCCCGCCCATCGCGGTCTACGATAATTAACTGTTCTTATTATATCTGACTTCCTATACATATAATTTAGCTCAATATTATGTAGTTTTCCCCATTCACCTGGCTCTTCATCTCTTTTTGGCCCAAACATTTTCCTAAGAACTTTATTCTCAAATACTCGTAATATTCTTTCCTTTAAAGTAAGAGTCCATGTTTCGCACCCATATAATATAACTGGTAGAATAACAGTTTTATATATTTTCAGTTTAACGTTTTTTGAAAGGAGTTGGGACAACAAGAGTCTCTGTAATGCATAATAGCACGCATTTACGGAATTTAGCCTATGTTTAATTTCTTTGTGCATCTCATTCCTATTTGTGATTATTGTTCCTAGATATTTTACATCAACCACTTCAAAACTTCCTCATTTGTCATTAGTTGTCCATTTACATTATATAACGCATTTATATGTGTGAACATGGGGCCATTATTATTATTATTATTATTATTATTATTATTATTATTATTATTATTATCATCATCATCATCATCATTATGGCTATTTTAAATATGTCTGTGATAACAAGGACCAGGCATGTCGCACCATCCCAGGGACAGATGAAATTAAATGGGTGAGCAGACATTGTGGAATGTGGATTCGGCAGGGCAAAATAGTAGAATTCCCAAGAAAAATTTTCCTGATTCCGATTCGTCTACCATGAACCCCACATGTTCTGACTGAAACGCCTACTCAGGATCTATTGTATGGAGGCCAAAGAGCCGCCTTCAATATAAAAGGTTGTACATACAGTAATTTCAGGTTCAGACTTCAGGAAATTATGAAAACAATAATTACACAAATCTACTCTTCAATTATTATTATTATTATTATTATTATTATTATTATTATTATTATTATTATTATTATTATTATTAACTAACTCAAACGAACTCATTGACACTATCGTACCCGTAGGTTCATGGCCACTCGGACATAAGCTCTCCATATATCACTATCCTGAGCTAATGTTTTCCAATCTTTTCTTGTATAATCTACTTCCCTCAAATGTATAGCAGGATTTTAATATCATAATAAATATGAAAGTTAAAGTTAATAGTTTTATACTTTAAAATTCTTTTAATATTTAAATATAACTTAGATAAAGAAAAACATCTAAATAATTCATTGTTCTTTGTTGTTGAATAAAAATGTCTCAGTAACAATTAAAGAAATTGTATTACATAACAGTCTTTCTAAGGAATGCTTTTAAAAATTGTTTAAGTCATTGTTGTCAGAATTATAAAGCTTTCTGTTATAACTGTAATAAGAACACCTGCTTAACTTAATATTTTTAAATAAAAGTATACTAAACTCTGATTGGATATTAAAACAATTAACTTTTTGATTTAACAAATCAAATTTAAACATTATATTAACCAATAGAATTTAAAATTACTATCATGTGATGTAATACTGTTCTTTAAAATTATAAAAGAAGTACCTAGTAATTCTGCATACAACTTTCAACAAAGATAGAAGCAAATAGAGAGCTCTCCTGATAAAATGTGATATTTAATACAATAAAAATAGTCGACTCAAGAAAAGAAAATAATTTAATTTTAATTGAAAGTGAAGGATAATACCACTTATATTTATTTGATCTGCTGGGAAATTAAATAGTAAATAAATTTACTATGATTTCTACAAGAAACAGTTTTCAGTGATTTTAAAGTGTTTTCCTATCCAGTGTACCAACTTCCGACCTTGAGAAGAGATTCCAGCTCTACCGAAATAAAACCAAGTAATTCTTTTTGGGACACCAATCCTTCTTCAAAATGTTACTACATCGGGCATAAAGAGAGTTAGCTGCTTCAAGATGTCACCACAACGTGAGAAAAGAATTACTTCTTCAAGTCATAGTTAATGCTATTCTCTTACCTCATTCTCAGTCTATCAACTGTGCGTTTTCCCTCTGGTTTTCCTACAAGAAGCTTCCATGCACGTCTTTCATTCCCCATCCGTGCCAATTATTTTATATATATATATATATATATATATATATATATATATATATAGGACTTCCTATAAGAAGCGTGAAGACTTTATGGCGTCAAGTCCTAACCATGATGTGAAGATTATTATTATCATTATTTCTACAGAAATAAGTACCGGTACGTAGTTTTACTTTTCTTAATACGTACCCAAGAATCACGAAAGCCGCTAATAAATTTCTTAGCAATAAAACAGTTTCCAAACTTCAAATCACATAAATTATGTAGTTTTGTAACCAAACAGCACAACAATGAAAGGATTCCATAAATATTATTCAACAATTTCACGCCAGGACAGGAATTCACTCGACTGTTAAAAATGCAAACACCAACATCGCTGACCTCTAGCGGGAGGAAGTTGTAACTACTTGATCGCAATCACAAGTTCATCGGATGCACGGTTGCCTGGCTTCGAACCCAGGGTCGGAGCGTCAATCTGTCACTTATAGATTGCGAAATTGTTTCCAGGATGAGATTTTTATCTTTTCTAATTATCCTTATTCATTTACATCCACAAATTCCCAATTACTTAACAGGCAATTAAGTATTCAGATGGCTGTGACACCAACAATGAAAAGTAAATGACGAAATATTTCAGAATAATCTAATTTGAATGGCAAGAGGCCAAATTTCGACATTCTCCCACCTGGGGCAGCTGTTTCTATGGCGCCCCATATCGTACGCGACTATGCATGCAACATCGCTCATAAAAAAAAATGTTGGAATATCGATGTTTACAAAAGTAAAATGTCGAAAACATCGATGTTTATGAACGATATATCGATGTTTTGAAAAAAAAACAAAAGAACGTTGAAAATGTTTATTAGTTATTTATTTCGCAAAAGATAATTTAAAAACAATTTTGACAATCTTGTGCCTATTAAACTGTTTCTTTCTTGGGTAATCGTGGCCCAAGTCTCTGAAAATAGTCGCTCAATGGGCACTGATGTTGCTACGATAGGCAAATATACCATCGCCAATAAAAAAATTGCTGTTGGCGTTGACGAGGATTGAGCGATTGAGAGTGCGAGATGCTAAATATAAGAATGTAGGCGTATGGCTGAGGAGAGGAGCGAACGTGCAGCGAAAATAATACAATAGATGAGACTAGATAGGACAAAATATCGTTCATAAAACCCTCAGGGGTCCTCATCTAGGGGATATGTGGATGGCGACCACAAGGTGCCCAAGCCGAGCAAAACATTTCTTCCACTTACTTGTGTTTTGCACTCTTTTAACTTTACTATCTAACCTCTCTTGGTTAACTCTTGTATTTTCGACCCCGACGCTATTAGGGCATCCGAGGGCTAGGGAGTCTTTCCTTTCTTCCATTTCTTCTTTCCTTTATTTTCTTTTCTTCTCCAGAAAAGCCTGACCAGAGGCTATAAGATGGCAGCCCCATCACTGGTCTTGCCTTCCTTTGGCCAGCAACCAATCGAAGGGACTATTATTATGCTTTCAAGTCTTATACGAGAATTTTCCGGAAGAAGCTGGAGGGAAAATTTTCTATAGGATCGTAACAGGCCTTGGCTTAATACTTGGAAGGAAGGAAGAAGAAGAAGAAAACATCGTTCATGTCAGCGAGTGATAGGGGGTCGGCCTGGCTCCTCGATGAGACATCTAATGGGTAACTAAGGTATTACAGAATGGGAAATAGTCGGTAAAATTTACACAATCATTTTTATTCATACTTGTGGTTCTTTTTACGAGTCTGTAAACTTATTTTACAAAAATATTAAATTTTAAAACAAATTGTTACTACCGAGCAAGTTTGCTCAATCTATAGTGTTTGAGAGTTGTATTAGAGAAGTCCCGAGTTCAAAACTCGTTTCCGACCAAATTGACTGAGAGTTTTCCTTGTGTTTTTTTTTTTTCAGTCGTCAAGGTGAATTATGGGTAGGAATGTAATTTGCCGGACCTATTTCATCTTATTTATCATTTCATAAGAATATAAAATGCAAATAAGTAAATAAATAAGACTCAGTATGAACTTAAATGTTAAAATAACTTATATCAAAATAATAATAAAATAATAAGCATTCAAAATTTCAAAAAGGTGAATGAGGAAGAAAATGATGATGATTATGAATAAGCATGTGCAAGTTCCGTGTCATGCAGATGTCTTCATTTCGCGCATCAGTTGTTTATTCCTGGCGTTAAATCGTCTTGTCAAAATGGCAGCGACATTTTACATTATAACTATTGTTTCAATTTCAGTATTGGCTATTAATAAAACGGCACTATATATATGACTATATATTTAGCATCTTAGTCGGGGATTAAAAAACACGCTAGGGGATTAAAAATCAAATAATATGTGGACAATTAGATGACAAACTTGATTAAATTATTACCATTATAGCGTTGTTTATACTATGAGCTAATACAGACATTCTATTGAGTAAAACTAACAAATTGGAACTGAAAGTAAATATCAATAAAACTATGTATAGGCCTATGGTCACAACAGAAACATATTAAATAATGGAAATGGACGGATAATGATGACAGTATACTATAATGTCAGTTTTGAGTAAATGAAGTTCAAAGTTGAGACACTCCATATGTAGGTATATTAGCAGTTTTATTTTCAGTCACTAGATTTCAGCACCAGACATAACTTTCTGTTACTCTCACACATAGACACAAGGACAAGACACACACCCAGACCCAAGGTGGAGATTAAAAATCCCCTACCCCGCCGGGAATCGAACCCGGGTCGCCGGAGTGGAAGGTAGGGACTCTACCGGCTACGCCATTTAACTACTTAGGCTAAATCTACATTCAACTCCAAAATTAGAAAATTGCCACTTGTACCCCTTGGCTTCTAAGGGTCTCAATACATCATAATGCAGTTATAATAATAATTAATAATAATAATAAATTTCCCAATTTACATCTCTTTCTGTGTTTAAAGTTTTATCTATCCCTATATTTCCATTCCAAATAATTTGGTCCTTTTTCAATCATGCTTGTTGTTATCTCTAAAAAGTGATCCCACAACAGGCCTCAGGAGGCCCTTGGGGTAGTAGGAGGTTAAGGCTCCCACTTTTTCTAGACAATCAGCACTGTATGTCAGCCGGGTTGTCAGCCCTGCGTGACGGCCGCCTTTATCCCAGAACAAGCGTCTGGTACTCATTTCAGTTAGAGGCTGAGTCGACCCCAGGGCCATAGTGCCGCCAGAAGGTTTTGGTCAGTTTAAAAATCCTGACCCACCGGGACTTGAACCCTCGACCTTCCGACTTGTAGCGCAGTGCCTTAACCACTACTCTACGGCGTGCGCCCTAGGTAACAGTAAGTACCCTTACCAATTAAATTCCTTATAACTCTAACTCACTGGCACTATCGAACCCGTAGGTTCATGGCCGCGCGGACATAAGCTCTCCATATATCCCTATCCTGAGCTAATGTTTTCCAATCATCCCCTGTATAGGCCTAATCTACTTCCCTCAAATCATAATGTTATTCTCCCACCTCATTCTTGGTCTACCAACTGGGCGTTTTCCCTCTGATTTTCCTACAAGAAGCTTCCATGCACGTCTTTCATTTCCCATTCCTTATATCGAATAATAAGAAACAAAATAAAATTAATAAAATTATTTTTAAATTACTTCTTCTCATATTGCCGTGCATCGTCCAATTTTGAATATCTCGGTCACCTCAAAAATTAATTTCCATTGACATCCGTTTTGATTTTAACATTTTTATTTTTTAAGTATTTTTGCTCTGTAATAAATAATAACATAATCTGATTTTACATGGACCACTAATTAATACATATGCATTATATATATATATAAACCGAAAGCGCCAGGATAATATTTAAACCAGAAATTACAGCAAATGTGAGTGTAGATTTCTTTTATATGATTGTAGGCCCTAATATCCGGCAACTCTTGATTTTCTGTAGTAGAAAAATTCTAGTTTTCTTCATAGAGAAAGAGTAAATATTCCAAGCATTCATGTCGAAACTTAGTCCAAAATCCGATGGGTTTTTAATTTCGCTAAAATATTTTGTTCGTTATATTTGAAAATAAAAATATACGCCTAGACCGGGGTTTGAACCCAGTACCTTTGACTCTCTATGTCAATGCTCTTCCATCTGAGCTACCTAGGCTCACATTGAAGAGCATTGACATAAAGAGTCAAAGGTCCTGGGTTCAAACCCCGGTCTAGGCGTATATTTTTCTTTTCAAATATAATTTGTCCATCATTAAGATGTTTAAAAACTAAAAATATTAATATTTTGTTCGTATCAAATTACTATTATGGCATTGGCTTATATACAAAATATAATCACATGGTACATGTAAACTTTTTAATACATACCGTGTCTCTGAAGCAAGACACACGTTAGTAAATAAATAACTTAAACACTGTCATACTGACGTTTGAAATATCATTAGCTCATAAGATTCACTGGACATTAGGTTTGTTGTTTTTTTTATTTAGGTTTTCTCTGTTGAAAGTTAATAGTAACGACTGCCGAATTTGGGAGACCGAGAATTCACGCAGGTGGATTGAGTATGAACGAAATTCATCCCTGCTGAATGTTTTCTGCGCTGGACGATGCGTTTTCCTTTATGACTGACACTATCAATAGTATATATCACCTTGGTATGTTCAAACATTATTTAATGTCACAACTGAATGAGAATTTAGATTATCTGTTCCAGCAAGATGGAGCGCCGCCTCACCATCACTATCAGGTTTGCAATTACTTTAATCGGATATTTACAGAATGTTGGGACGACGAATAGGACCTCTTGACAATGCTTTTTATGAAATAGTCTAGGCAATCCTCAGATTTAATCCCATGTTTTTCTTTTTGTGAGGAATTACATAAAAGACAGTGTTTTAAGTCTCTCTATATGTATGAGAGCAGTTTAATAAACAATGATCATTAATTTTTCTTTGGAAATACATCTTTACTCATCCTCAGAATTTTAATGGTTCTCCTCATAGTAGTCTCTTTTGTATACAATACACTTGTCCTAGCGTTTCTGCCGGTTTGCAAAGACATGATGGAAACCCTTTTTTGTCAGGTCCTTCAACATTTCTCCCCCTCCCGCTGTTTTCATTACTGCTTCTGAAGATGGAAAACGCTTCCCACTTAGGTGCCTCTTCAAGTTACAGAATAGAAAAGTCACTTGGAGCTAAATCCGGACTATAGGGCGGGTGCGAGATGTATTTCACTTTGATTTATGCAAGATATTCAGCAACATCAGTTGTGATGTGCAATCTCGCATTACTGAGGTGCAGCATCCAGTTTATTGCACGGAAAGGTTGTTTCTTTTCCCCTGGCATAGCCTTGCACAGTTATCAGGAATATATATATATATATATATATATATATATATATATATATATAAGTATATACTATTATCCAGTTACTGTTGTGTGTGTAGGTATGATATGCTGATAAATCATCTATCCATCCAATGGCTGATTGACTCAAATTCGAGCTTTGGCCTCCCTTAACTTCTGCCTCCAACCACTTCTATTTTGGGCGGCAAACCTCCAGTTGCGACACTTAAGTAGGTTTGCAGCATCTTACTTAATATCATCCTTCCATATTTTTTTTCGGTCTTCCAACTCGTCTATTTCCCATAAAACTTGTCGTAAACACCTTTTTTGGTGCTCGGTCAGTTGAGAGCCTTTGTACATGGCCACCCCATTCATTGTTGATCATTGTTGAATAAAAATGTCTCAGTAACAATTAGAGAAATTGTATTACATAACATTTTTTTTGTAAATAATGCTTTTAAAATTGTTTTAAGTCATTGTTGTCAAAATTATAAATCCTTCTGTTATAACTGTAATAAGAACACCTGCCTAATTTCATATTCTTAAATGAAAGTAAACTAAACTCTGATTGGATGTTAAAATAATGTATTTTCTTATTTAACAAATCAATTTAAACCTCATATTTAAAGAACTATTAACCAATAGAATTTAATTATTATATAAAACTTTCCTGATTAGAGGATTGCCTCAAGGACAAAGTGATACAGACAATTAACTTTGTAATTGATTAAATATATTTTGTAAATACATCTTTAAAAAATTCAACTTGTAGGCCTAATTGAAGTATACATACTATAAAGTAATTTTGTAAATATGGTTTCTTAAAATTGAAATTGATCCTCTAATGGCAGCGATGACAATTCTAGAAAGATACACCCTATCCAAATCTAAGGAATTCCAAAAATTTGGCTAAGAATCCTAACATCATGTGATGTAATAATGTTCTTTAAAATTATAAAAGAATTACACTAGTCATTCTGCATACAACTTTCAACAAAGATAGAAGCAAGAAGAGATCTCCTGATAAAATGTAATATTTAATACATGAAGAATAATTGATTCGAGAAAAGAAAATACTTTAATTTTAATTGACGGTGAAGAGTAATACCACCTACATTTACTTGATCTGCTGGGAACCTACAAAGTGAATAAATTTGTAATTATTTCTACAAGAAACAATTTTTTTATGATTTTGAAGCGTTTTCCTATCCTGTGTACCAACTTCCGACCTTGAGAAGAGAATCCGGCTCTACCGAAAACTAAACCCAACCTAAACCAGTAATTCTTTTTTTGGGACACCAATCCTTCTTCAAAATGTTACTACAACATCGGGCAGGAAGAGAATTACTTCTTCAAAACGTCGCCACAACGTGGAACTGAAATTTACTTCTTCAGGTTGTAAAAATAATGATTTTTTAACATGCCTCGTGTATTGAATTGAGTTGGTTAAATTATTATCGATCTATGTGATAAAATTCAGTCAGAAAATACAGACAATGTAAAATCTGAGCACAATGTGTTGTAATGTGTTAACGAAATAATCAAGAGAAGGGTGTCCTGTAGAGTTCAAACAACCCAGAGGTCAGCAGTCCGTGAAGATGCACGGGCGTGTCTCTTCTTTTGTTTTGCTTACAAATGTAATTCCTATTTCAGTTAACATTATTATAATTTTATCAATGACGCCATTTTGTATTCTACGATAATAATGCTTATACCGATAAAACAAAGAAATATGTGCATATTCCAGATCGAATTATTAATGGATTATGACCTCTTTCAGATTATGAAGATCCTGAGTTTAGTTTTAACCAAATTTATTGAATTAAGTTTGTATAGTTTTTTTATTGTAATTAGCCCTGAACCAAATTCCGTGAGAATGCATTCCTCTATGGGGACCCAAATGTTTCATTATAAAGCTAACAAGTATAAATTCTCTCAGACGTTTCTCCCTCAACTGCGGACGGCATCTTCAGTGGCGAGTGCTTCTAGGTGGTGTTCTCTTGTCGTATACACACAGTCGAGTCTACGACAAGGGAACACTACCTAAAAGCACCGTCAGTGAAGATGCCGTCCGCAGTTGAGGGAGAAACACCAATTATAGACCAAGGCCACATAGCCCGGAATCTTTTAACATCATGATTACCGGCCGTGAAAGCCTGCATTCCACAAATAAATTCTCTCCCTCTATTAATAGGCCCTATCTACATTAGGCCTACTATAATATATGTGTGTAGGTACATTTACGTGCCCATCACGCCTAACGGGCATTATGGGGACACGACAAAGTCTGAGTCATCTCCTAGACAACATGAATAATTAAGACAAAACCAGGTGCGTTTTGTCCTATTTTATATCGAAATAGTCCTCATAGGCCTATATTCAACATTGGGACCTTCCAATGCTAATTGGGATTTCCGGATCTCTGATCTGGTCAAAAAACCTGATGAAACTGATATTTAACCTCTCAGGTGAATTTCGGTGAAGTTCGGAGGGTCTAACATAGCCAAATCCACTCTCCTCGCCTCCAAGTCGGGGTCCCCCGGGACCTTCTTAAGATGCAAAAGAGAGAGTGGGGTGTGGAAAGAAACTAGAAGTTATCACACCTATATGTCCCTAGTAAAGCTGCAAGCATGGCATGTAAGGAAGGAGTGGAGAATGCTGAGTTTGCAGTGAAAGACCTGCTTTTGGGCATGTATGTGTATTAAACAATATATATGATCCAGTACATTTTGAGCATATTTTAGTAACGTCTTTCTATCAGTTACTGAATGGGCATGTTAATTATATTGTTCAAAATAATTAAATAGGAGAATGAAAACATGTTATTGTTCAAATTAACCCTTAAATTGACGAAATGCCAATTTTTGTGCTAGTTATTGAAATGTGTAGGACCGCGGTGAAAAATAAATCATGTAAAATTGTAAGTGCCCGGATTTCGATGGAATGTCATCTTTTTATGAGTTGTCAGAGACGATGCAGATTAATAATTAAGTGGATTGTACAATAAATATGTTAGATATATGAGGTTTTTATAGGTCACTAATAAGTATTTTTTTCCAGTTTTTTTCTGATGAAGTCATTTTACAAATTTTATTTGTTACTTTAGATCATTTTATTTATGTTTCGTACTTTTGTAAGTCAGTTTTAAATAATCGATGGTTAAATATTAATTTTTATGTATTTTTTTGCTATCTAGTGTTTTGTTCTCAGGCAAGTCAGTGAGAACCACAGTGCGTTACCTCAAACGTGAAGCTACTGTGCTCTGCTTCCACGTGGATTGATTCAGGACTTCCCCTTCAATGCAGGAATATTTCGATTTGTAATCTTTCCGTTTGTCTCACGAGAGTAGTGTTTCTGTATAGCTGTGTTGATTTTCGTGTAGTGCAAAATACCAAAACAAAAAGTGTCTAGTACTATCCGTTTAAGACAGTATGTAACAGAATTTGGTGAACAAGTATTTTCTACTGAAGGGAGTATATTATTTAGCTAGGTGCGCGAAATCAAAGTCGCTGCAGATGTTTCACAGTACATCAACATATCGGACGCGAGAAACATTTGCGCGCTTTTAAAAATGTGAACAAATGAAAAAGTCTCAATTATTGTTAAAACAAATTGCTTCCACATCAAATAGGAAGTCATCTATTTTTTTAAAGAATTGTGTGAAGTGTTTGTCAGTGTAAATATTGAACTACAAAAACTAAACAAATCTAAACTACGTGATTCCCTTGAACGCCATAGGTTATACTGTTCCATACCAATCAACATTGCGTAAAACTATTTCATAAAATGTTATGAAGACATATTAAATCATATACAACCGTGTTAGCTGACAATCGCCGATCGTTCACTTTTGATAACTTAAGGATGACCATGGTGGTGTAATGCAATGCCAACTAAGGTATGTTTAGTTTAATAGAAATGAGATTGACCCAGTGATAATGTTTTAATTATTTTATATTACTACCCCATACTGCTTTATAATAGTTACCCCAATCAATAATAATCATTATTTCTCTTAGACCATTTCTAATTAATAAATTAATAATTAGGTCGGCCGCGGTGGACTAGTGGTTATGCTCCTTGCCTCTGGTCCCGAGGGTCGCGGGTTCAAACTCGGCCGGGGTCGATGGATTTTTTAGGACGGAAAAATCCAAGGAGCAAGTCCTCCGGGAGGGACTTTAAGCCGTGGGTCTCGAGTCTGAAGATTTTCAGGCTCGTAAAAAATCCTTAAGCCTGAATGAAAATGCCTCTAAGCAAAATTTACCGAATTTTCCCGTCCTAGTACTATCTTGATTTCCTAGATGTCAGTATGAGGCGGAACGCTGACCACGGACCACTCAAAATGACATCTATACGAAAACAAGTGTAACTAAATTAGTATGTTTCAAATTCTTCCCTGTAGGGGGAGAGCTCCTAAATCTCTGTAAAGGGAAAACATGGGTTTACAATACAATTAATTAGTTAATTATTATGACATTTATAACTTTCATTAGGTCATTTTTTACACTTTTAGGTCATTTTTAAGAGAATTTTAAGGGAATATTACAGGTCATTTTTTAAACATTTTAAGGTCATAAACATCCGGGCCCTAGTTATTACTATATATGGTAATAAACATACATTTTAAGTAATATATAATCCGTTTTTCTATTGTTTTATTAAGATAATTTAATTAATCTATGTATCTTATAGTATACATTTCCAATGTAATGGTTAATAATAATTGAATGGATACCGGCAGAAAAAAATAGGATGTCCCTGAAAAATTTAGATACAAAGAGTCAAAGAGATTGGTAGTAATAAAAATGCAACGCTTTTAACTATGATTTTTTAGTTGTAAATGCACTAAAAAGGTATCATACATTTTTGCATCAGACATCTATATATATTTTTTTTTCAGAAAAAAATGTGCAGATTAGTGAGTAATTATTTTATAATGATACATAGATGCGAAATGTAGAACATTTTCCTTTGGTATTTTTTTGTTGTTGTTGATTCCATGGTGTGTTTTAGTACAAATTATAAATATAGGTAAAATGAAAGTAACATTTTTATTAATATTTAACAAGGAGAACTGACAACATTGCAATGGGCGTATCTTATATTTTATTGAGAAAATACTTAAGTAAAAAGTAATTTAATTTCACATTCTTTGTGTACTGATCCCATCAGCGCATTGTCCTTTATATCCCTCCTCATCACACTGTATATTATTCCTTATCTTTTACGGTCTCACTTATGGAATTCCCTTCCGCCCTATGCCAAAGACTGTCAAACTATAACATCCTTCAAAAACAAACTAAAGAATTATTTAATAACAAACTAACTTATGCACCTCACTGATATTATTCTTTTAACAATTAACAAATTTAATTATTTATGAAAATAATATTAAGAATAACAAATATTTTCTTTTGTTTTGTTTTAAATATTGTAAAATCGTAAAATTAGTTTTCTATATCTCATTATTATTCTTCGTTTTTTATATACATTAGACAGAGACAATTTAATATGTTTTGCTTTATACATTTTATTATTAGTTTTAGTCTTAATTTTAACTAACATTAACTGGTTGTATTATAGATCGTAATATAATAGATATTATTTTTTGATCAAATTTTAATTAGAATTTAATATTAGAGTTAATTGAGATTGTTATATTCTGATGTAATATATGTTTGTCCTGGTGAGTGGAAGAGAAGGCCACATGGCCTTAACTCCACCAGGCTAAATAAATCTAAATCTAAAAAAAAAAAAAAACACACACACACACACACACATTGAACCAATACTGATCATTATAAAGTAATACACT
The DNA here is from genome assembly GCA_030220185.1 of Diploptera punctata. Lineage (NCBI taxonomy): Eukaryota > Metazoa > Arthropoda > Insecta > Blattodea > Blaberidae > Diploptera > Diploptera punctata. Next base: position 2,514,526 of record JASPKZ010007290.1, on the reverse strand, counting down.
AACATATTTTTGCATTTTTTTTCTCTGAGAAAACTGTACATTGTAGGATTTAAAACAATTGTTTTTATTTGTAAGTGCATTTTTATGTTAGTTTGTAATATTAGTACAAAATTTAATCGAGCGTATAAATGCAATATGCATATGTTAGATCACTGGTTGAGTGGAAGATAAAGCCCTATGACCTTAATTCTGTTAATATATATATATATAAACATTTATTATTATTATTATTATTATTATTATTATTATTATTATTATTTCGTATATAATTGCAACACTAAAAAGAACTTTGCAATGCAGAAAATACTCTATAATGAAATTATACCATACAATGGCAGTTCCTGTTATTACTTACGGATCCGAAACATGGACAATTGTGGGCCAACACATAACAATTCTGCCCACGCACATACAAGCTGCTTGACACATGAAAATTTTCATACCAATATCAGGATATCAAAGAACAGACAAAAAACACACAGAGCAGAAATAAGACAGCAACTAAAAGTAGAGGAATTAAACACAACAATGGTGGTAATACAGAACATAACTGGAAAGAAATGAACGCTTAAGCAACGGGATAACTGAAAACAGAATGCCAAAAGCAGCATACAGCTATTCCCCAGGAGGAAGACAGAAAGTTTGGGAAAGATTAAAGAAAAGATGGAAAGAGCAGCCAATTTGGAGCCGTGAACAAGCTAGACAAAAGCTATCTTAAACCATGACGAAGAAGAATGAAGAGACACAAATTATTTCTTCCTCATCAGTTCAATCATCAAATGTGGTGATCCAAAAAGCACATACGATATTCAGTAGTATACTTGCCATAAGGACGTTCTTAAGTTTAAATTTAGAAATTGCATACTTACATTACTTCCACTCTATATAGTCTTCAATTATATGAAATAAAAATTGTGTTTATGGTCATGTAAAAAGAAAGGACAGAAGACAGATTCCTAAAGGACAGAATACGATAGAATGGGTTGCCGTTGGTTGAAGAAGAAGAGGACGACCAAAAATAACGCTGGATTGTAGTTGTTTTGAGCAGCCTGAGAGGGCAAGGATTGTTAGTTGTTGTGTAGCAGCATGACGGGGAAAGGATTTGTAGTTGTTTTGACGCCGCATGAGAGGGACAGGATTGTAGGTGTTTTTGCGCCAGCCTGAGAGGGAAAGGATTGTAGTTGTTTTGCAGCAGCAGCTGAGAGGGAAAGGATGGTAGTTTTTTTGAGAGCAGCATGAGAGGGAAAGGGATCACGATAGTTGTTTTGAGCAGCATGAGAGGGAAAGGATTGTAGTTGTTTTGAGCAGCATGAGAGGGAAGGATTGTATTGTTTTGAGCAGCATGAGAGGGAAAGGATTGTAGTTGTTTTGAGCAGCATGAGAGGGAAAGGATTGTAGTTGTTTTGAGCAGCATGAGAGGGAAAGGATTGTAGTTGTTTTGAGCAGCATGAGAGGGAAAGGATTGTAGTTGTTTTGAGCAGCATGAGAGGGAAAGGATTGTAGTTGTTTTGAGCAGCATGAGAGGGAAAGGATTGTAGTTGTTTTGAGCAGCATGAGAGGGAAAGGATTGTAGTTGTTTTGAGCAGCATGAGAGGGAAAGGATTGTAGTTGTTTTGAGCAGCATGAGAGGGAAAGGATTGTAGTTGTTTTGAGCAGCATGAGAGGAAAGGATTGTAGTTGTTTTGAGCAGCATGAGAGGGAAAGGATTGTAGTTGTTTTGAGCAGCATGAGAGGGAAAGGATTGTAGTTGTTTTGAGCAGCATGAGAGGGAAAGGATTGTAGTTGTTTTGAGCAGCATGAGAGGGAAAGGATTGTAGTTGTTTTGAGCAGCATGAGAGGGAAAGGATTGTAGTTGTTTTGAGCAGCATGAGAGGGAAAGGATTGTAGTTGTTTTGAGCAGCATGAGAGGGAAAGGATTGTAGTTGTTTTGAGCAGCATGAGAGGGAAAGGATTGGACGATGGATATTAGAATGACAGAGAGATTTGGAGGAGAATTACAGTAGATTAATTTGGCACAGAAGATATTGTGAAACATTTTGAAACCTGCTAAATAAATAAATAAAACAAATGTGATTTTTTTACGTTGCAATAATAATATTTTTACGAATTCCTTTAAAAATTCATCGTTAGTCCTGCTTCAATTCTTGCACTGAAAATAACTATTTATTTGTTGACTTTTAGGCTAAATTACAAGGAAGTGTGCACGTACAATATCAGGATCAAGATGTTGGCCAATGCATGATTTTTTTCAACGTTCTCGATTTAGGACAGTTAAAAAAATTCTGTCCCCGCTGGGAAATTTATTACTATTATTTCTTTTTAATAAATTAATGAACTTCTTGGTGATAAAATCGTAAAATATACAGTCAATATACCCAACTCACCAATTAATAATTAAAAGAGTCAACATGTTTCAACAGCTCAGCTGTCATTTTCAAGACTAAATCCATCCATCCATAGTAATTCTGCCCGAAGGCAGGTCCTTCACTGCAATCATAGCATTTTCATGCTATGCTTGCAGCTTTACTAGGAAATTGTAGGTGTGGTAGCTTCCCGTTGCTTTCCACACCGGTGAAGGATGATTATGATTTCGGGGACCGTTTGGGCCTTAAAGTTTTCCTGACATTTGTCTTACAGGTGAGGAAAACCCCCGATAAAAACCTCACCCAGAAAAACTGCCCCGACCGGGGATCGACAAGGCAGCACACTACCTCCAGACCACAGCGGTGGACCAAGACTAAATATAAACTCAATATTTAGTCTTGAAAATGACAGCTTCGCTGTTAAAACATGTTGACTCTTTAATTGTTAATTGGTGAACTGGGTATACTGACTGTATATTTTACTATTATTACTGTTAATTAACTATGACTTGGGTAAATTTGAAAATTAAATAAATTACTTACGTATTGGTAGTCTTTTACAGGAGTAGGGTAATTCAGTGGAACATAAATATACATAAAAAAACCAAAGAGAAAACATTTAATTAATGAAACAAAAGTACAAAAAACAAAACATACAAATAAATAAAAATATATAAAAACATCACAGACATAAGTAATTAAGAACTGTAATGCCCGGCACCCCGCGAACCCCCATCACCTGTCCCATCACACCTCCCCCCCCACTTCCTTTTCAAGTAAGTACGTAAAAGTTACTTTCATATTTACACTACCTCGCCGAGTGATGCCAACAAGAGGAGGTGATCGTTAAGTCACGGGAATATTGTAAAATAATCAATTGAGTTGGTGTTTACTTGATGAAAATCCATATTTATTAATTAAATAAAAATAAAACGTAGTTTTATTTGATTTTCATATTTATTATATAATTCAGTGACAGCTGTTTCGGTACACTGTACCTTCTTCAGACATGTTAACAAATTATGAATTGTGTTCCAACTGATCGAAGCAACAATACAACAATATTTATTTAAATTTTTAAATTTAACAAAGGGGATTCATTCAAATCAAGTTGAGAATTTAACAGTTTTTTACTACTTTTAAACTTATTAATTTCTACAGCCTCCAAAAGATCCAACTTCTTACCCTTAACACAAATATGTAAAATTTAAATAAATATTGTTGTATTGTTGCTTAGATCAGTTGGAACACAATTCATAATTTGTTAAAATATCTGAAGAAGGTACAGTGTACCGAAACAGCTGTCACTGAATTATATAATAAATATGAAAATCAAATAAAACTACGTTTTATTTTTATTTAATTAATAAATATTGTAAAATAATTATCAATCCAAAGACCACATTGAGACACGAGTGCGGCTATTAGTTAACACGAGTGTCTCAATAATAATGATATGAGATCTGCATACAATTGAGAGGTTCAAAGCAAAAGTGGACCAAGTCTATATTTTGCTTTTTTTTTTAGAAAAACTGATATAAAGTTAAAGTTATACATCTAATTGCATATGAAGAACTAAACACTATTTTTTAAAGTGAAAAATGACAAATACAATACTTGGTTTGCCATTGCTCTAAAGAATCATTGATTTTTTTGAACCCAAATTCACACAAAACTTGAATTTTCAATTTTTGGACTTGGCTCACTTTTGCTCTGAACCCCTCAATAGTACAAAAAAAAACAAATTATAATATATAGATATATTTAATTATTTTTTATATTGACGATATGGAACTTCACATAATGAGAAACAAAACTGTGAGTTTGAAACAATGGGAAACAAAAGAGTAAAAGTGATTGACAACAATGTAGGCCTAGTTTCTAATATATGAAAATAATTGTTATTTAGACGCCTAGTAACTAAACCTAATTTTGTAACATGTTGTCTACATTATTTTATCTACGTTCAGAGTATTTTAGTATATGCTAGGCCTATATGAAATATAATGTTATATATTTAGTATATTTAATTAAATTTATTTATTGCAGAAACGGTAATGTGGGCTTTGAAAAAAAAAAGACAGAATAATTCAACAAACATTGTTATATATATATATATATATATATATAATCATTAAAGTGTATTATACGTTTTATTGAACGTGTATTTTATGTTTTGATAGCGTGTTTTTATGATTTGTAAAATATAAAGTATAGGTTTTGTTGCCTGGTAACTATGAACTAAGGTCACTGATTTTTATAATAATAGATAAATGTCATTCATGTAAATAAAAAGTATTAAATAAGCGCATTCCTCAGCAAGTCGAATTTATGGCCCGATTTTTCTGATTTAGTGATATATCTTTCTTCTGTTAATTTAACCGTATTTGTCCAATTTCAATGGGCAGAAATAAAGATTGCAGCCAATTTTCAAATCATGTTTTCCAGGTAAACCTAAACTTCTAATGTCCGATTTTATTGGTTTATCCGGCTTGCCTATTGTTATCGTACAGAATGTCACACATTTCTCTACAGGCCTATATTTTAGTACAAAAGCGAAAAAAAAAAAAAATCCGATCCCTCAAGAAGCAGAATAAAGTAGCATAATTTTAGATACGGTATATATAAAATATCAGAAATATAAAGGCCGTCTATGCATGGAAAATTGAAAGAAGGGGCAGAAAAGGAAGACCAATCTGGAAGAATAACATTCAGAATCCAATGAGAAAATTTGGTGTAACGGGTGGAGACACTGAGGACAGAGAAAGATGGAGAATTTTAATTAAGGGAAATTTGTGAATGTTTGTTACAAACTGATAGTCTAAAAGTCCGTAGTCATTTATGTATTTTTTTAAAACTCGCGTTAATTATTAAGATTGGTTGGAGAAAACCCTCAATGATTAGGAAAATTCTCAAAATGATTGAAGAAATATAAAAATATAAAATATTAGAAACATGATATACATACGAGGGTGAATCAAATACAAACCGGAATTATTGTTGACAATTTTATTGAATTGACAAAAAAATACAAAACCACCATCTCATTTTTCTACATAGTCTCCTGCATTTCCAACACACTTTTGCCATCGAGTTGGCAACTTTTCGATGCCGTCCTTGAAGAATGAGGGATGACGTGTAGTCAGCCAGTTGCGCACGAACTTCTCTACCGCTGCATTGTCATCAAACCGCCTTCCTCCCAGGTCTTTTTTCAGTGGCCCAAACAAATGGTAGTCACAGGGTGACAAATCTGGACTGTAAGGAGGATGTTCCAGAGGTGTCCAATGCATTTTCGTCAGTTTTTCGTCATTTTTTTTGTTCCTGGCTGAGGAGCCGAGACCCACCTGGCAGACAGTTTTCGGAATTTGAGTTCATCACTGATTATGGCTTGAACACTTCCGAAGCTTATTCCAACGTGTGAAGCAATTTTAGAAATTGTTACGCGCCGATCCTCCTCAATAATGTCCCGTACAACACGAATGTTGTTTCCAGTGATGCTTGTTCGTTGCCGTCTTTGGTGGGGCTCATTTTCCACTGAATCCCGGCCCGCTAAAATAATTTTGCGCCAATCATACACCTGCGTCTTCGAAAGGGTTGCTTCCCCGAACTGCGCATGCAGCCTTCTCAAAATTCCAGAATGTTTAGTGCCTTCTTTCGCCAAAAACTTAATAATAATGCGTTGCGCAACAGACGTGTGTACTTCCTGCTCGCTCATGGCGTACTGAAGCAAGCGGCCACTCTTCGGAGTGCGACACATCACGATCCCTACTCCAGACACCCCCACCAACTTCCCTTTCAAACCGCAACTTTTGCAGTTCGCTACCAGAACCTCCAGATACAAATTCCGGTTTATATTTGATCCACCCTCGTATGTCAAGAGAATCGCCTATGCAATCACTCAGTAAGATAGGTTTCTATTTCTGAATGGCTTGACAAACAACTCCTCTTAACTAATACTATAATTTGGTACATCTAGCTTTGTAAAACTTACCTTAAAATTAACTTAATCTTAACAGCACGTTTCGCAATTAATCTGGCCAGCAACATAAAAATAAAAATAGAAATAAAATCGCCAATCAATGAAGATAAAAAAAAAACGAATAGGTACAGTCTTAGACACGGAATTTCACCGATAGACCTAACGTGACTACGATAAAGAGAATATGTTATTTCAATATGGCCAATAGCACAATAAATTTATCCTTACAGCAATTTAATTTAAAAGGCTAACATCAATGACTAATCTGAACCTTTAAACAGTGCTTCAGTTGTGGGAACGCAGGGGAATGGCGTTCTGCCAAAAATTGGGGGTGAAACTTTTTTACGTTAATTTTCTTATAATTTACTGTAACACTATTGCCGGAACAATATGTAGGACTACATAGTTATTTTTTGTCAAAATGAAGGTAAAGTGATCACACTACAAGCCGTAAGAGGTCCTTGGGGTAGTAGGAGGTTAAAGCTCAATTTTTTCTAGACAATCGGTTTGAGTTGTCAGCCCTGTGTGCGGCCGCCTTTACCCCCCAAACAAGTGTCTGGTCTCATTTTCATTAGAGGTTGAATCGACCTCCAGGACCATAGTGTCGCCAGAAGTTTGGGTCAGTTTAAAAATCCTAACCCCACTGGGACTCGAACCCTCGACCTTACGGCTTGGAGCGTATTTACTTAACCACTACGCTATGGCGTGACCCCATTTTGTCAAAGTATTTTTAAAAAATTCTAGTTCTATATACAGTATATAGCTTCTTTATAGAAGCTCCTAAAAAGTCGAGTCTCTCCCATCCTTTTTCTTTCCCCCGACTAAAGCACTGTATTTAAATATTCAGCGACTTCTTTGTAATTTAAAAATTTCACAAAGTGATTAAAAGTGAATTGTTTTAGTTCGCTTTTGGTAACTGACTAAACTGTTTTATACAGATAATACTGATCATTTCATGTTGAATATTAGTATAATCCAAGCCCTCGATACAAATATTCTTCGTTTGAAAGGTGCATAAGTACAATAATCATCCAACACGACAACTGTCAGCTTTTGTTTCATTTTTTTGTAACTAGACACCATACCGGCCACCATGATTTACAATACACTGCGTAGTCTAGCGGTCCGGAATCTTAATAAATTAAATAATACACAGAACTGAGAAGAACGCCATCTCTCGGCTAGAGTTTGTAGCACGATTTTTACTACCACCATTTGAAGAGCTTTGCTTACTTACTTACTCACTGGCACTACCGAACCCGTAGGTTCATGGCCGCGCGGACATAAGATCTCCACACATCCCTATCCTGAGCTAATGCTTTCCAATCATTCCCTGTATAATCTACTTCCTCAAATCATAGTTAATGTTATTCTCCCACCTCATTCTTGGTCTACCAACTGGGCGTTTTCCCTCTGGCTTGCCTACAAGAAGCTTCCATGCAAGTCTTTCGAATATTATTTGTATATTTGAAAATAAAAAGGTCAGAATGGCATCTACAAAGAGCCATACATGGCGCCCAGGACTTATGTGATGACCTCTGGATTTAGACTACACATTGCGGTCTCATTTTAATGATATTTATGGCGTTCTGCCTCACTTTTACTTTAAATAATTTAAATTTAAAAAGATAGACAAAAGTAACTCACTCCAACTGTAAACTATTCATCTTTCTTCCTATCAATTTTTTTAGTGTTAAAACACAAACACACACAGACACACATGAATAAAAAATGTTTATTGGGTTTTCCGCGTCATAGAGTCAAGGTTGACCTCTGGCCATTGATTCCACATGCCAATGTCAAGGTATGTGGGATAGGTAACTCAAACCTATCATTCCTTCATAATGGCATGTGGGATCATGTCGAAACATCGGAATCAGTGGCCAGAGGGCAACCTTGAATCCATGACGCGGAAAACCCAAGAAAACTTTGTTAATCATACTTATATCGACGAAATTTACAATATAACATATATACGAGTATGTATGTATATATATACTTATGAAGAAGCATCGGTCACTAGTTCAAATGAACAGATTCTTATATCGTTCATACGTGTCTTTATAATGATACTCGTCCACCATCCCGAACTACGACCACTATCCCCAAAGGTAATTTTTTTTTCACATATATGAAAACCAAAGCCACCGAACATCAAACCGTATCATCTCGATAAAAATGATAACTGTAGAAACGTCAATGTGGAGAGAAAAACACACACACACACACACAGACACACACACGTTGTAGGAGGTTAAGACTTGCACCTTTCTAGACAATCGGTATGAAATATCAGTCAGATTTATTAGTTCTGCCCTTACTTACTCACTAGCACTATCGAACCCGTATGTTCATGGCCGCACGGACATAAGCTCTCCATACATCCCTATCCTGAGCTAATCCTTTCCAATCATTCCCTGTATAATCTACTTCCCACAAATCATAGTTAATGTTATTTTCCCACCTCATTCTTGGTCTACCAACTGGGCGTTTTCCCTCTGGCTTTCCTACAAGAAGCTTCCATGCAAGTCTTTCATTCCTCATACGTGCAACATATCCTGGCTATTAGTTCTGCCCTACGGCCGCTTTTATCTCCCTGGCTGATACTCATTTCCGTTAGAGGCTAAATGGGCCCCAGGTTCATGGTATCGCCAGATGGTTTAAGCGAGTTTAAAAATCCTGATCCCATGAGACAACCCCGCAACCTTCCGGCTTATGGGCTATTGCCTTACATGACTAGGCTACGACTTTCCTCCTTTAAATTAAAATATAAAATTATGGGACATTCACCTGAAAGGTCCGTCTCCTCAACTTTATTAATTATTTAACTGTAGCGCTTTCGGGACTTGTCCCATCATCGGCAGGATTCAAAACTGGTGTTTCACTGAAGATCAATCTGATAAACGAAAACGAACCCAACACATGTAACCCCTCTACCAGATCTTCAGTGAAACGCCAGTTTTGAATCCTGCCGATGATGGGACAAGTCCCGAAAGCGCTACAGTTAAATAATTAATTAAGTTGAGGAGACGGACCTTTCAGGTGAATATTACATAATTCTATATTTTAATTTTGAATAATACCTTAACGTAACACATCATGAATCTTATAAAACTCCTTTAAATGACTCAAATAGTACTTTGGGAACACATTTTACAGTTTTAAAAAGCCTACTTTATGTGCCTGAATCTAAATTTTTAGAGACTAAAAATCAGATTATTAATAACAAGAAGAAGTCGCTGAATATTTCAGGGTTAGTATAATAAGTGGCGTAGACTCGCATTCTATACTCCAGCCACACGCCGGAATCCTTAAAATAGACAAACCTTGTATCAATGCATGACACGGACATGAGGCCACAAGATTGGAGAGTCTTGTACCATGAGGGTTTCTTCCCCAAGCAATAATTTACTTCTGTAGTGATGTCTTCTCCCTCGCATCAACGTATAAAGCGCCACTGCAACTGCGCAAAGGAACACCAATCCCAGAACACCGAATGCAAGCGCCATCTTAGGAGGAGATAAGCAGAACGCTCTGTCGGCATGAGCTGGAACTGCTGCAACTGGTTCCGATGGCTCATCTGGGCCCAGTAGATTGTCCAAGTCGTCTAGTTCGATACCCGGCGCAAGTACTTCTACGCTGTTGAAAACTTGTAGTCTATCTAGCACCTCCTCCTGCCAACATCACATTCATAATACTAAAAAAAAACTTATATAATGGCAACAGAGATGGATTTGTGACAAAGGGCATCAAGAAAGGAAAAAATTTGGAACCAGAAAATTAGACAAATAATTTGTTTTTTTTTTTTTTGCAAATGCCCCAGGCTGTCTTTCGACATTCCTGGTGTTCTCTCCTAGCATGGCGTACTTGTAACCCACTTCTGAGGTTGGGGCGCCTGGAAGGCAGGATTACGTTGCCCCGATGATATGATGGGTGATTATGATGATAGTGGTGCGCCAGGAGAGTCCCTAATCCTAAGCTTAATATAAGATGAATATGAATAATGATGATTGTGATGGCCATATTATTTCGGGGGACCGTTTGGGCCTTAAAATTTTTCTGACATTTGTCTTACAGGTGAGGAAAAACACCGATAAAAACCTCACCCAGAAAAACTGTCCCGACCGGTTCGAACCCGGGCCCGCTGCGTGACAAGGCAGCACGCTACCTTGAGACCACAGCGGTGGACGAAATAATGAATGTTAAACATAATATTATAGAAGTAATAGAAGAACGAAAATTGAAATGATATGGACGTCTGAAGAGGATGGAGAATAATAGAATCCCAAGAATGATGCTTAATTGGAATGCTGAAGACAGGAGGAGGAGGGAGAAACTCAAGGAACAGTGGATGGATGAAATGAGAAGAAACATGATCAGCAGAGACCTCAACGAAGGTGTTGAGGATAGAAATCTGTGGCGGAGCAAAATACATTTGGGCTGAAGAATAAATACTGTAATACAGAGAAAATCCATAATATAAAAAATATATATAAGCAGAGAGATTCTAGTCGCCAGGAGATGAGCACCTGGATGTACTAAAGTCTCACACTGTGGGGCGTTTGAGGATTCAAGCCCTAGCAGGTCTCACAACGGCTGCAGGATGCGTCCCTGGAGGTAGAACAGGAGAACGGTCGGTGGATCTGCGACAGCAGTCCTCCCGGCTAGGCTCGAGGAGCCCGTGGACCAACTGTGGGGTCGTCAGGAATGAGCGACCTGATGTACTATGCAGCTCAGTAATTTCCCTGAAGTTGCGACTCCAACACCTTCTCCCTGGGGTGTTGGTTTTAAGCCGAGAACCTTGAACGTGGACGCGAACAAGATAGGGAGGACAAGATACTGGGACTTGGGAGTATGGTCTTTGACCAAGGTATCCCAAGGGGTGGAGGCATGGGCCCAGAGACATTCTAGTGCAAATGAGTCTACAGTAACTCGAAAATAGAAAGAAAAATAAAAAGCACATACGTTAGGCCTATTGTATTATAGCCTCACTATGATGGTTGTACAGCGGCTCGCTTTGTTTCCCCGCAGCTGTTATATGTAAACAAAGATGCCGGCTACCGCCAATATAATAATTCCGGCACCCGCTTTTACATCTCTGTGATCAAACACAAACTGCTCTCTCTTTAATCATTGAGATCCCAGTAAATAGTGGAACACGATCCTTCTGTATGGCGAAGCTCGGCGTAATGGAAGAGATGCTTGCCGCCTTTATCAAGATCGTTTTCCACAACGTCCGATTCAATCCCATACCCTTTTCACCATAATTACGCAACGGCTTCGAGAAAGTGGTACCTTCACCGCCAGTAGGAATGACTGTGTGTTCCAAGGAGACGCCGCACTCCCGAATTGGAAGAGGTCGTACAGCATAAAGCAAAAGTGTACTCAACCATGTGGTTATAACATGGTAGGATAAACATCAATTGACATCACGTGATCCGACGTAAGCGCCCCTCGTCAAGTAACTTTGCTGGCGGACGAATCGCAAAGCTATTACTTGTTGAGACACGTGTCGTATGTTCAGGCAATGCTTGTTTTCAAACGGTTGTAGCACGGAAACGGTAAGTTTCCGGATATGTTTTCCAATTCTAAATATTATGAACTCAGTCCCCTCTACAAGTCCTAGAAGTTTGTAAGGGGAATTTTAGAGCACCCTGTATACGCTGTTAATTCCCGCGCACCAATTGCTATGAAACCTTTGCTTCTATCTTGCAAATGACGGCTTATTTATTAAGAAGACATTTATCTGGGAATTTCACATTACATTATAAAGCCAGTTATGCTTATTTGCTTACAGGTATCAGCAGGTGGCAGCACTAAGTATTACTTTAATGGGAAGGGGCGATTAAATTTGATCAGAGATTCTAATTTAGGCATGAGGTTCTTTTACGTGCACAAAATTCTTTAGACTCCAATCCCGCGGCTTAAAGTCCCTCCCAGAGGGCTTGTTCCTTGCAATTTTCCAACCTAAAAAGTCCATCGATTTCGGCCCGCGACTCTCGGGACCAGATGCAAGTAACTTAATCCCTATGACTGATGGGTGTAGTAAACAGATATGTATTTTTTTTATTTACATAAAATTTAATCACTTACCTCATATGTTTTCTTCTTGTTTTAATTTAAACTAGTTTCGGAACTTTAGATTTCAGTTTTATTGTCAGCATCTCCGCGACCGTTGTTCTGTTGTCTTGAAGAGCCGTCTTTCGCTCCTTCAAGACGACAGAACAACGGTCGCGGAGATACTGACGATGGAACTGAAATCTAAAGTTCCGAAACTAGTTTAAATTAAAACAAGAAGAAAAATATGAGAGTGATTGAATTTTACCTAAATGAATATACCTCATAGTGTGAATTCCTAAAATAAGTAGATATGTAAATCTTTGGGACACATTGTGCAAGCCTGAGATAGGTAGTTTAGGTAAAATGAGTTTGACTTTAGGGTTTGATTCCCACCATGCAGGAATAAAGGGTCGTCTTCATCTTTGTGTCACGACTGGCCCAGGGACCAGTCAACCTCCTATAAAATGAGTAGATTGAACATTCCTGTACGAGTAACCACCCTACTTCCTCCCTGTACTATGACATTTTTATATTCTTGCGCTCCATGACTTTCAGGAAATTTAATTATTCATCTGAAAAATAATATGCATTTTTACAAAAATATATTTTTTAATGTTATGAGGAAAACTATAATATTAAGACGTAACGTACCTTCACGCCTCTGCTAGACCTTGTATTGTTGCCCGCGTGATTGCAGTTAGGCTGTAAAATAATAATAATAATAATAATAATAATAATAATAATAATAATAATAATAATAATAATAATAACAAATAATAAAAGTAATAACGATGATAAATTAGTTATAATAATGTTAATAATAAGGATAATAATTAATAATTATTTTAATAATTACAGTAATAATAATAATAATAATAATGTAATAATAATAATAATAATAAAGTAATAACGATGAGAAGATAGTTATAATAATGTTAATAGTAAGAATAATAATTAATAATTATTTTAATAATAATAATAATAATAATAATAATAAAAATAAGGATGAGAAAATAGTAATAACAATATATTGACTTAGGCTTTCACGGCCGGAGTTACTATGATGATCTTGCAGAAGATTTCCGGGCTGTTGGCCGTGGTCTTGAGGCTTGTAGTTCCCCAACGTTTCGTCAGAGACTGCGTCCGGCATCCTCAAGGGTTGTCTTGAGACTGAGGATGCCAGACGCAGTCTCTGGCGAAACGTCTGGGAACTACAGGCCTCAAGACCACGGCCAACAGCCCGGAAATCTTCTACAAGATCAGTAATAATAATGTTAATAATATGGATAATAATTAATAATTATTTTAATAATAATTACAATAATAATAATAATAATAATAATAATAATAATAATTTATTCTACCAGTTATATTATATGGATGCGAAACATGGACTCTTACTTTAAGGGAGGAAAGGAGATTACAAGTATTTGAGAATAAAGTACTTAGGAAAATTTTTGGACCAAAGAGAGATGAACAGACGGGTGAATGGAGAAAACTACATAACAATGAACTACATGGTCTTTATAGGAAGCCAGATATAATAAGAACAGTTAAGTCTCGTAGACTGCGATGGGCAGGACATGTTGCACGTATGGGGAATGAAAGACTTGCATGGAAGCTTCTTGTAGGAAAGCCAGAGGGAAAACGCCCAGTTGGTAGACCAAGAATGAGGTGGGAGAATAACATTAACTATGATTTGAGGGAAGTAGATTATACAGGGAATGATTGGAAAACATTAGCTCAGGATAGGGATGTATAGAGAGCTTATGCTTATGTCCGCGCGGCCATGAACCTCCGGGTTCGATAGTGCCAGTGAGTAAGTAATAATAATAATAATAATAATAATAATAATAATAATAATAATAATAATAATAATAATAATAATAATAATAATAATAATAATAATAATAATAATAATAATAATAATAATAATAATAATAATAAAAGTAATAACGATGAGAAAATAGTTATAATAATGTTAATAATAAAATGTCGAAATGACAACTTGGTGACATTGAATTATAAATAATAATAATAATAATAATAATAATAATTAATAATAATGGGGCACGCCGTAGCGTAGTAGTTAAGGCACTGAGCTACAAGCCGCAAGGACGAGGGTTCAAGTCCCGGTGGGGTCAGGATCTTTAAACTGACCCAAACCTTCTGGCGGCACTATGGCCCTGGGGTCGATTCAGCCTCTAACGGAAATGAGTATTAGACGCTTGTTCTGGGGGTAAAGGCGGCCGTCACGCAGGGCTGACAATCCGGCTGACATCAAGTGCCGAATGTCCAGAAAAAGTGGGAGCCTTAACTTCCTACTACCCCAAGGGCCTCCTGAGGCCTGAGTGGAATTACTTTACTTAATAATAATAATAATAACAATAATAATAATAATAATAATAATAATAATAATAATAATAATAATGGAATTTTAATAATGATAATAATAGTAGTAAAATAATAACAACAGGATTAGCATATAAAATTTTTTTGGCAAAATGAGTTATAAATGGCAGCATATATATTTCGATATCTTCATTATGTATAGGAGTAGATCTATATATCTAATTACATCTCCTTCAGCAATTAGAAGGTTGCCTATCATGATCTAATATAATTTCTCACTAATTAAAATGTATAAAATGGGATTTCATTTTCATTTTCCCAAACATTTAACTGCAGTAACTTATCCTCTTTTTTCTGCGAATTATAACATTCTCAACTCGTGTCCAACTCAGGATCAGGTAAAGAGATGAGATGAAGCCCCTATATTTATAGAGGTCTGTGAGTAACAAGGGTGTCGGCCGACCACGGCTGACGCATTATTGCAGGAGCAGATGAACGAAATGAATGAGAACAGTAGAGAAAAATGACGAAATCATATTTGTGGCAGGGGAAAACGGGAGAAACCCCGAGAAAAACCTGCCCAAGCTCCGTTTCTTCCTTCACGAAACCCACATGGAATGATCGAGACTCGATCTCGAGACCCCAGCGGTGAGAGGCGAGCGTTTAAACCGCTTGCGCCACGGAGCCGCCACCTGCGAATTAATAATTAATATTTATAATCATAATTAGTAATAATAATAATAACTAAAAACGCTATATACATTAGTCACTAAATACATTTTTCAGATATTCCTCACCTGAGCACACATGCCCCTGCAGATCTGCAAAGTGCATCGCAAATGCAGACTATTTCTATCTGGGAATTTGAAAGCAGCAAAAGTCGCTTCTGCCACTTGTAGTCTGACTGCAGACCTATCAGATGCGATTTGATTGTCGTGTTTTATAAGTGCGGGAAGAATAAATTCGTCCAAAGGGCATCCTTGGTCATCCAGGAGGCGCTGACTCGATTCTCCAGCACCGTCATGCGCACTGCAGTCTGTCACACGGGAGTCTAACTCTCCTGTAACACAAACTCGGGAGTAGCACCATTTTGTTGGCAATTTATTCTACACAATTACGATGAAATTAAAGGGATTTTGGACTACAGAATAATTTAACGCGAGCCTAGATGAAGGGCACAATGTTGCCGCTGATACATGGCATGAAGGTGGAGATGGTATTGAAATACCAAGTCCCAGGATTTTAGACGTGGTACATTTTACTATGAATAATAAAATTGAACATCAATCAATCAATAGTAATTCTGCCCGAGGGCAGGTCTTTCACTGCAATCATAGCATTTTCATGCTATGCTTGCAGCTTTACTAGGGAATTGTAGGTGTGGTAGCTTCCCGTTGCTTTCCACACCTGTGAAGGATGATGATAATGATAATGATGATGACTAGATGGTTTTCAGGGACCGTTGGGCCCTAAGCTTCCTGACATTTGTCTTACAGGTGAGGAAAAGCCCCGAAAAAAAACCTCACCTAAGAGCCTGTCCCGACCGGGAATCGAACCCGAGCCCGCTGCGTGACAAGGCAGCACGCTACCTCGAGACCACTCAGAACGAGCAAAATACGACTAAAACCATATGGATGTATTTTAGAGAACACACAACATTTCAAAACATTTTACAGGTGCATTTGAATTTCTAGACAGGAGGATAATGGGTAGTTGTCAAAATTAAATTCGTTATGTCAACACAGACAAACATTTCTCAAATACTGAACTGTCTGAGGTCTAAAGGTTCATTAATTCAATTGTAACTATATCTGTAGAATGCAGGCTTTCACGACTGATAGTCATGGCATTAGAAGATTCTGGACTATAGGGCTGCTGTCCATAACTGGTGTTTCTCCCTCGATTACGGAGGACATCTTCAGTGGCGAGTTCTATCGCTCACACACAGTCGAGCATCCGACAAGGAAACACCACGTAGAAGAACTCGCCACAGAAGATCCCTCCGAGTCGAAGGAGAAACGTCTTGGAGAAACATCAGTTAGAAGAACTCACGAAGGTGGTAAAACAAGAGGCTTTTGGAAATCATAATTTCTGCTATATAAGCTACTGGTCTATTAGAATTTGTTGTTTGAACTCATCATATATTTACAGTTGGAACAGATGTCGATACCCGAGAACATTTTTCATCGGTAATAATAATAATCATTGCCGTTCACTGATAAGTCTACAGCTGTAATCTCGGGGTAAGGTTGTTCTCTCGTAAGCAGCAGGTCCAGGTTCGGTCCCCGGTAGGGACAAGTTTCCTAGGTGAAAGCTTTTTCGCGGTTTTTCGTCGCCTATAAGACTGATACCGGAAAAACAAGGCGTAAATAGTTTCCGAGCATCATTTTCCCATTATAAATACCTATGTCATATTCGCCTTGTTTAGATTTAGATTTATTTAGAGCTGGTGGGGTTAAGGCCATGTGGCCTTCTCTTCCACTCACCAGGACAAACATATGTTACATATAAATACAAATATTACAATAATAGTCATACTAAACAATTCATTGCCTGTTAATTGAATAATAATGAAAATAATGTATAATAATACAATAAAATTAAATACAATTAACATTAAATTAATGATAGAATGAATACAGAAAGGAATAACAGCTCGAATCTACTATACATAAAAAGAAAAGAAAGAAAAAAATACAAAGAAGGTAATAAACTATAATGAATTAATCTATTGCTTATTATACAAGGCATTAGGTAGATATATTAACATATCTTAAAACTATTTTTATTAAATAATGAAAAAAGCAAATTATTAATTTAAAAAGTAATATTAGTGAGTTGTTTCTGTTAATAATTTTATTTTCAATTTGTTTATGAAAGATGGTGGAACAGGGTGGAAGGGAATTCCATGTTCTAGCAAGAGAAACTGTAAAAGATTTCGAATATTAGGTAGTGTGATGAGGAGGTATATAAAGGACACTGTGCTCAAGGGATCGGGTATCTAATTTATGTGTATCAGAGAGTCTAGTGAAGCGGTCTGATAAATAATAAGGTAATGATGTGTGTAATATTTTATAGAGAAGCCATGACAATTGTTCCAGGGATGGTGTAACGTGATCAAAATCTGCGTATACCACAAATAAAACGTATGCAAGAATTATGAACACGTTGTAGTATTTGGGTAAGAACAGTATTTAGGTCAGTAAAAAGAGTATCACAACAATCAAAATGGGGCATTGCAAGTGTTTCTATTAACATTTTCCTTAGAGCAAACGGTAAACAATTTCTTATACGATTTATATGTTTAGTATGAATATATGAGTGAATGGAGTATCCCTTAAATGTTCGTGCTGCCTCGGAGGTGGCATTGACCTGATCACTTATCCGGAGAGATGCACCATTTCCTTGCGGTGGTAAAAAAAAGTGTGTTATTCATCATTTAAAATTCTCTCCTGGCATATTATGTTCCGTGGGACACGTAAAAATTATCTATAAATAAAAAAAAAAAGGATTGAAAATGAGGTTTTACGAATTCGTTTTGAATTCCGAACTTCTTCGTAAAAACTCACTTTCAATCCTTGTAAAATAAATGACTATTACACTAAAAGAGCGAGTAACAACTTTCTCACCTGGAAGCCAAGACTTGATTCTCATTGTCGTGTCTTCTCCAACAGACACTTGTCCAGGTCTCGTACCTCTGATTTCCATCCATGCCCGCGACATTTTCTGGTGGAAATCTGTACTAGGCATGTCCGTTTTCTTCCGCGCCATTCTGTGAACGAAAAAAAAAATCAAGACATTTCACAGATTAGAGTTTTAGGGCTCGAAAACTATCTAAACTCCATGGCGCGAGAGGCCTAGAAGGCCCTTGGTCTACCAGCCGGCTGCTAGCCTCACAACTAAATGTGTTAATCGCAGAGCTACAGTCCAGTAACTGTAGCCGTCTTCGTGAATCCAAAAGCGCGTTGCATGCAAAAAACATTTTCTTATTATTATTATTATTATTATTATTATTATTATTATTATTATTATTATTATTAATATAATAATAATAATAATAATAATAATAATAATAATAATAATAATAATAATAATAATAATAATCCATCCATAGTAATTCTGCCCGAAGGCAGGTCCTTCACTGCAATCATAGCATTTTCATGCTAAGCTTGCAGCTTTACTAGGGAATTGTGTAGGTGTGGTAGCTTCCCGTTGTTTTCCACACCGGTGAAGGATGATGATGATGATGATGATAATGATAAGGATGAGCATGATGATGATGATGGCCATATGATTTCGGGGACCGTTTGGGCCTTAAAGTTTTCCTGACATTTGTCTTACAGGTGAGGAAAAACCCCGATAAAAACCTCACCCAGAAAAACTGCCTCGACCGGGGATCGAACCCGGGCCCGCTGCGTGACAAGGCAGCACGCTACCTCGAGACCACAGCGGTGGACAATAATATTAATAATAATAATAATAATAATAATAACAACAATAGCAATAATAACAATAACAATAACAATAATAATAATAATAATAATAATATTATCCACTGCTGTGGTCAAGAGGTAGCGCGCTGCCACTCATACGCGGCGGGCCTGAAAAAGGTTTCTTAGGTGATGGGTTTTGTAGGTTTTCCCTCACCTGAAAGACAAATGTCAGGAAACTTTAAGTCCCAAACGGTCTCCGAACATCATATCATATTCGCCATGTTTAGTATGAATGTATGTGTGAATGGTGCATAAGAAAAATTCGGGCCCGACATAAGGCCGATCTCAGAATTCCTTTTATGGTCTGTCCTTGAATAGCCTGCAGTACGTCTCATAAATTTCATTTCTGCCGCAGTTAGTCTTTGTTCATCTACACTGCGAATTGTCCAGGCCTCACTGCCGTAACATAATATGAGTCTGGCCAGTGTTTTATAAATTCTAGTTCGTGTGTGTTAGAATTATGCTATGTGTGATAAAATTAGAAATGATGACACAAAAGAAGAGGAAGTGGCTGAATTCAAATACCTGGGAACAATAATCACTAGAGTCGGATGTTAGGCACTAAAAATTCAAAATAGGCTCTTACAAAAATGGATTACAACGTAAATTTTGACAGCCTTACGTTAAAATAAAATAGTCGATACTTGTTGTTTCACCTAAGGGGAGTGCATTGAAGGGGAAACCGTCTATCTGCTAGGTTATTGTCTTTTTGCCACTCTTATCCTAAACTATTCTAAGATAGAATTTATAAAAAGAACACTTGAAATTTTCTATGCAATGGTATGTGTCATGAAGTTTGTCCATTTCAATTGATTTTATTGAAATAGCAAGTTAATTTCGAGAAAAATGGCAAATAGGCATTTATAGGCATTGTAAGCTGAAATAGGCATTTATAGGCACAATGAACCTCATGGAAAACAACTCTAGGGTCGTCGGTATGAATTTATATGAAGCCACTTTTACAATATCTGTAATAAATAACTATAGGCATTTTCCCTAACATCCGGTCTCAAATAATCACAAACAGGAATGAGATGCACAAAGAAATTAAACATAAGCTCAATTCTGGAAATTTTATTATTCATTACAGAGACTCTTGACGTCCCAACTCTTTTAAAAAAACGTTAAACTGAAAATATATAAAACTGTATTTCTACCAGTTATATTATATGGATATGAAACATGGACTCTTACTTTAAGGGAGGAGAGGAGATTAAGAGTATTTGAGAAATTATTGAAAATTCTTAGGAATTTTTTGTACCAAAGAGAGATCAACAGACAGGTGAATGGAGAAAACTACATAACAGTGAACTACATGATCTTTATAGGAAGCCAGTAGTCCCGCGCCGTAGCCGAGTGGTTAAGGCAGGAAGACTTGGCGCAGAGCTACGGGACTTGCGCTGGTTTAAGTCTCCATGGGGAAAGAAATTTTCTCATGGTATTTCGGCCAGTATGGGACCGGTTCCCAGCATGATTTGGGTAGCTACAATAAGTAGCGGCTCCAGGTTGAGAAAATCAGCTATAACGGCTGGGGGACTCGATATGCTGACCACATGTCACCCCTACACTGGCTGGATGATCATCTACCTCTGTGACTGACACATGTGGATGTGAGGGCAGCAGCCGGCTGGTAGGCTAAGAGCCTTCTAGGCCTGTCGCGTCAGGAAAAAAGAAATATATAATAAGAACAGTTAAGTCTCGTAGATTGCATGTGGGCAGGACATGTGGCACAAATGGGGAATAAAAGACGTGCATGGAAGCTTCTTGTAGGAAAACCAGAGGGAAAACGCCCAGTTGGTAAACCAATAATGAGGTGGGAGAATAGCATTAACAATGATTTGAGGAAGTATATTATACAGGGAATGATTGGAAAACATTAGCTTAGGATAGAGATGTATGGAGAGCTTATGTTCGCGCGGCCATGAACCTACAGATTCGATAGTGCCAGTTAGTTAGTTAGATATCCATCCACAGTAATTCTGCACGAAGGCAGGTCCTTCACTGCAATCATAGCATTTTCATGCTATGCTTGCAGCTTTGCTAGGGAACTGTAGGTGTGGTAGCTTCCCGTTGCTTTCCACACCGGTGAAGGATGATGATGATAATGATAAGAATGATGATGATGGCCATATGATTTCGGGGACCGTTTGGGCCTTAAAGTTTTCCTGACATTTATCTTACAGGTGACGAAAAACCCCGATAAAAACCTCACCCAGAAAATCTGTCCCGACCGGGGATCGAACCCGGGCCCGCTGCGTGACATGGCAGCACGATACCTCGAGACCACAGCGGTGGACAGTTAGATATAAAAGAAGAATTAAAAGAGCAGCCTTTATTGGATAAAGTCGCGAATTATAGACGAAAGCTGATTAATCACATGGACGGAATGAGTAAGGAGAGATATCCATTGCTTGCAAGAAATTGCCAAGCAAGAGGAAGACCTAGAAAACGTTGGGCTGATGCATTATGAAGTCGCAACGGGCAATTGCCTAATCCTTGGAGTGATGATGATGATGATGATGATATGTGTGATCAAAAATTAGCCTACATTATGCCGCGGTGGACTAGTGGTTATGCTCCTTGCCTCTGGTCCCGAGGGTCGCGGGTTCAAACCCGGCCGTGGTCAATGGACTTTTTAGGACGGAAAAATCCAAGGAGCAAGTCCTCCGGGAGGGACTGTAAGCCGTGGGTCCCGAGTCTGAAGATTTTCAGGCTCGTAAAAAATCCTTAAGCCTGAATGAAAAGGCCTCTAAGCAAAATTTACCGAATTTTCCCGTCCTAGTACTACCTTGGTTTCCTAGATGTCAGTATGAGGCAGAACGCTGACCACGGACAACTCAAATGATATAACTAAATTAGTATGGTTCGAATAATTTTACATATCTAGGATGCAATATCTCATATGAAGAAGAAAAGGATGTAAATGCAAAAATATCTAAATTTTTAAGAATTTTAGGGTTCATAAATTCTATCTTCAAGCCACAGTTAGTCCAAAAGCATTCAAGACTGAAAGTGTATAAAACACTGGCTCTTCCGACTCTTTTGTATGGTAGTGAAGTATGGACGTTGAAACAGAAGGATATACAGAGACTTAAATCTGCTGAAATGAGATATCTTCGGAGGACTGCAGGATACACACTATTAGATACAAAAAAATGAAGACATCTTAGAAGAATTACACATGGAATCTTTAGAAAACAAAATTTCTGATTATAAGTCAAGATGGATACAACATGTTCATCGAATGGAAGATCACAGAATACCCAAACTAATGTTAAGATATCAACCTGCAGGAAGAAGAAGACCAGGACGTCCACTCAAAAGACTTCTGGATGGTGTTTCTCTTGAGGCCGAAACAGGTCAAAAAATGGTCTAAATTCGTGAATGTACTATGATGATGAAATTCTTGCCTGTAGGGGGAGAGCGCCTAAATCTCTGTAAAGGGAAAACATGGGCTTACAAAAAAAATGTTCAATTTACCTGGCGCTGGGACGAGGCTGAGTGTGTGTCAGTGACGTGTCAGCAGGTAGAATACATGTGACAGTGCGTTGCTGATCTGCTGCTTGCTGAAGATGTCTGTCAAGTTGCACCTCAACTGTTACCACGTAACTCAGAGTCTGGCCGTCCTGCTGCACCACATGCAAATATGTTTTAATACTACATTATTATAACATTACTATTTACCATTTCATATAATGGAATGCAATGGAATTTATTGCCTTTATTTCAAGAGATACATTTGTAATCAATTGAGTTGGTGTTTACTTGATGAAAATCCATATTTATTAATTAAATAAAAATAAAACTTAGTTTTATTTGATTTTCATATTTATTATATAATTCAGTGACAGCTGTTTCGGTCACTGTACCTTCTTCAGACATGTTAACAACTTATGAATTGTGTTATTCTAATTTAATCATTGTTTGGATCCAAATTTTGAAATTTTACATGTTTGTGATAAGGGTAAGAAGTTGGACCTTTTGGAAGCTGTAAAAATTAATAAATTGAAATGTAGTAATAAATTGTTAAATTCTCAACTTGATTTGAATGAATCCCCTTTGTTAAATTTAAACATTTAAATAAATATTGTTGTATTGTTGCTTAGATCAGTTGATATGTACTATAATAACACAATTTATAATTTGTTAACATGTCTGAAGAAGGTACAGTGTACCGAAACAGCTGTCACTGAATTATATCTTAATAAATATGAAAATCGAATAAAACTAAGTTTTATTTTTCTTTAATTTATAGATACATATGTCTTTACATTGCGCACGGGCCTGCTTTGCCGTACGTTCATTATTCTTCCATGAACAAAAAAAAAACAGAAATAATCATAATATATAAACAAATCCCTACATGGCTGCACACGTGTATCAGAACAATGAATACATATAAATAAAATCTACAACTATATACACATCTACACTCATCCATGGAAAGACCATGTGTGTAGATATAAAAAAGTCTCATTCTGTACGGGGTGAATCATAAATATGGCTATACGTTTGATTGAGTTGTGTGATGAAAATATTATCATTACAGGAAATAAGAAATTACCGTTGGAAAAGCAATTATTCAAATTTCAACAATGGAATAAAACAAAACAGTGTAGAACTTACGTCATTAGTCAAAATGGCGTTGAATATGCAACAGCAAATTGCAATTGGTGCATGGGCAATAACGTATGCTAATGATCGTGAGGCCGCAAGACGGGCAAGACGTGAGTTTAACGTAGCATTGCAGCCGTCGACTGTGGGAAATGGAAAAAACGACTGCTGGAAACGGGAAGGATGCAGAAAATCAAACCTCTTGGAAGGCCTCGCATTAGCACGGATGCAGAAAAAACGAAGATAACTGTGGAGGCGTTCGACGCTAGCCCACAAAAATCAACCCGCCAAGCTGGATGTGAGCAGTGATTTGTTTTGTTTTGTTCTATTGTTGTAATTTGAAGGATTCCCTATCCAATGATAACATCATATTTCCTTTAATTATAGTATTTTCGTCACAAAATGCGATGAAACGTATAGCCATATTTCTGAATCACTCTGTATATTCATAATTTTAAAAAAAGTGCTATAAAACAAATTAGGAAAAGAAAGGTGTATACACCGTGTCCAGAATAGAGGTACCAAGAAATAAGGGTTCACTAATTGATACAATTTTATTATTTATGTATACAGATAACTCTCCAATATTTTATGTTCATAACAATTATGATAATATCTGTACAACAAAGCAAAAAATTGAAGGTAATAATTTTTTAAAAGGGGATATATCATTATGTTAAGAATTTTTCAGACAACATAAATAATTGTGGCGATTAGAAGCAAAGATGTGCAAGTGATTTTTTTTGCAAAAAAAGAAAGTTCGGTGCATATAGCTTCAATTTTAAACCTGTTTTTTCTCAATACTGCTAAACTTACACTTTTACATCCCTTTGCTTCTAACCTCCTTAATTATAATTGAACGTATAAAGATGGTCATTCTGTGATCCGATTTTACTGCGTATAAAACTTTGTAAGGTTTTTTATATTAAAACAAATCTAATATATAAAAATGAATGTTTGTTTGTTTGTTCGTACTTTATGCGCGGCCGTACCGTAGATCCGATTGAGATGGGTTTTTTAAAAAATGTTCAGGAGATTCCCGGGATGAACATAGGCTATAAAAAGTTGTGACACTCAACTCCTACACCCTTAAAAATCGCCCTTTGTAGTGGAAAACGTTAAAAATTTAGCTCTTTGGACGCTTAAATGGCTTACGCTGCCTGAACCATAACAAATACACAAAATTAATGTACACAGAATTGAATATCTCAAAAAGCTCACAAAAAAGTCCGCGACAGCATATGTTTATCTCTTACGGATAACTGATAATAACCATTTTTATCTTTCATTGAAGCCAAGAAAATCGAGACAAGTACGTAGATTCCTGTGCAAGCATAGCAGCACCTAAAGAATTTTGTCTTTTGGCTCATTTATGCCAAGAAGATAAGTAGATTCCCGGGCAACACCGGGTAATCAGCATGGGGAATCTTAAAATAATTACGATATACATTTATAATTATTTTTCATTTTACTTATTCAACTAATGATAAGAGGTACATTAATTTTCGTCTTTCAGCTCATTTATGTCAAGAAGATCGGGATGAGTAGATTCCAGGACAACGCCGGGTAAACAGCACGGGGTATCTAAAAATAATTACGATATAAATTTTTCCTTTTGCTTATTTAATTAAACATATAACATTAATTTTCGTATTTCGGGTAATTTATGTCAAGAATATCGGGATAAGTAGATTCCCGAGCAACGCCGGGTAATCAGCACGGGATATCTAAAAAGTATGAATTTACAATTAGGCCTATTTTTCCTTGTACTTATTCAACTAAACATAAAAGCGCATTAATTTTAATTTATTTAAGTGTA
This sequence comes from Diploptera punctata, assembly GCA_030220185.1. Classification (NCBI taxonomy): domain Eukaryota; kingdom Metazoa; phylum Arthropoda; class Insecta; order Blattodea; family Blaberidae; genus Diploptera; species Diploptera punctata. Next base: position 2,488,846 of record JASPKZ010007290.1, on the reverse strand, counting down.
GGAGCGCACACCGGCTATTAGCTAGTGATACATAAATTATTTAAACTGTTAACAGGTTTCATATTTATATATCTTACATTTCTAGCCCAGCGCGCTAAATAATATCAGTAATAACAATGCGTAATAATAATCATAATACAGAATAATAAAGGAATAAATGGAGAATCAATCAATCACTAGTGCCAATTGACTTTTTTCTGTCCAATGCCACCAGGTTGCATTTTATGTTATTTCTGGCTTTCTCCCCTGGTATTGGTGGAATTTTAATCCATTTTTATGTTCGGGTATTTGGAAGGCGAAGTTACCTTATCTCGATGATATCCATCCATCCATAGTAATTCTGTCCGCGGGCAGGTCTTTCACTACAATCATAGCATTTTCATGCTATGCTTTGCAGCTTTACTAGGAAATTGTAGGTGTGGTAGCTTCCCGTTGCTTTACACACCGGTGAAGGATGATGATGATGATGATAAGGATGATGATGGCCATATGGTTTCGGGGACCGTTTGGGCCTTAACGTTTTCCTGACATTTGTCTTACAGGAGAGCAAAACCCCCGATAAAAACCTCACCCAGAAAAACTACCCCGACAGGGAATCGAACCCGGGCCCGCTGCGTGACAAGGCAGCACGCTACCTCGAGACCACAGCGGTGGACCTCAATGATATGATGGATGATAAACGATGAAGCGCCAAGAGAGTCCTTATCCTAAACTTAACCTAAGTTCCAGACCATGGATAACTACAGGAATAATTCAATGTAAGGAAAAATTCCTATGGTCTGACCGGGAATCAAAACTGTGTCCTCATGTACTGTAGCCAGAAACTCTGACCACTATCCCATGCAATTAAATATAAATTGTTTCATCATCTTCTTCATCTCCTCAACTTTTACATGCTCCACGCCGCGCCGCCTATGCCTTACAGTGGCAGAGTGTTACAATGAACAGAAAAGGCAGTGTGTTTCGGGAGATTGGGTAATCGGTGTAGAAAGGGGATTGAAGGGCATAGGGATGGGTTGGGTATGGGAGAGGAGTACGCGGAATAATAGAAATGTTTGGAGGACAGTTAAGAAGAGACTAATCGATATAGACAGACAGTATATAGAAGCAGAGTGTAGCCGGAAAATATCGCTCACCCTGCAGACGGAACTGAAACTTTCGTGGGGAAGGGAGAAATATATTGACTCTTTGGATGGGGATGATAAAAGTGCTATTGCATGGTTTCATTTGGGGGGATGGATGGCCCATAATTTAACAAATAAGGAAGGCATTAAACTATTCCCACTATGCGATGACCATGAAAACTGGCAGCATATTATAGCATTCTGTAGAGAGACAGAACAACTTAGATTACAGATGCTGCCGGAGAGATTTCTCACGTCGGATCGAGGGAGAGTGGCGTGTTGGGATCTTTTAGGACGGATCGAGAGTGAATCAAAAACATGCAAATTTTTGGGTACAGTAAGAAAATTGAGATATAACAAAATTGTAGATTAAGGATATATGTATTAACAATAAGAAGAATCTCAATATGGTCTTTGTTTTCGATCTTTAATCATGTTATATAATAATTAGGTCTGATAAGTTGAATAGTCTGATAGTGCACTTAATGTCTGCAGGGACGGGGGGAGGGGGGTATGAGCGTGCGGTGTGTATATGTGTGGGGGTGTGTGGGTGTATGTGTGTGTGCTTTTTTTTTTCTAATTTGTTTTCTAGCATTTTTTTTTTAATATTAATGTACGGAATGTGGATGAATGTAGATATGTATTATTTTGATTTAGTGCAGACATAGATTTTACTTATATGTAGCCTGTTATTGTTTTTTGATACAGGTGTATTTGTAGGTATTTGTTTATATTATTAGTTTTATTTTTTTATTCATGGAAAAATAATGCACGTACGGCCAAGCAGGCCCGTGCGCAATGTAAATGCATATGTATTTTCTTTATTCTGAAAAAAGGCAATAAATTCCATATTCTATTCTATTCTACAGTGGCACGACTTGTCAGAAGAAGAATGTTTTAACCTAGCAATTATAAGTATACTTTTTTGATCATAAAGGATATGGAGGGTCTTCCCGAATGACTGATCATCTCAATCTAACAACACTTTTTTTTTTTTTTTTTTTCCTGGCGCGACAGGCCTACAAGGCCCTTAGCCTACCAGCCGGCTGCTGGCCTCACATCCACATGTGTCAATCACAGAGGTAGATGATAATCAGCCAGTGTAGGGGTGACATGTGGTCAGCATGTCGAGTCCCCCAGCCGTTATAGCTGGTTTCCTCAACCTGGAGCCGCTACTTATTGTAGCTACCCAAATGCATCACGATGCTGGGTGGGCACCGGTCCCATACTGGCCGAAATACCATGAGAAAATTTCTTCCCCCATGGAGACTCGAACCAGCGCAAGTCCCGTAGCTCTGCGCCAAGGCTTGCTGCCTTAACCACTCGGCTACGGCGCGGGACCTAACAACACTACATTAAGATAAAACAAGCCATTCATTCACACATTTATACCAAACATGGTGAATGTGATAATAATGATTATTATAGAAACAGATAATTCTTCTTCTTCTACTACAAGGTTTAGGCTATGCAGCCTGTTCCGGCGAAGTTAAAAGTGGAGTCCATCTTCTATGTGGTCGGCCAACATCTCTTGTTCCTCTGGGATTATACCAGAAGGTTCTTTTTGGTATTCTTTCGTTGTTCATTCTCATTAAGTGTTCTGTCCATTTCTTATTATTTTCGCTGATTTTATCTTCAATTTTATATATATTTAATTCTTCTCGTATAGTTTCATTCCTTATTCTATCCGCTCTTGTGCATCCTTTCACATTACGTAAAAACAGCATTTCCGCAGTCTGTATCCTGCTTTTATCCCTTGATTTCATTATCCAATTTTCACTTCCATACAACAACAAAGGAACAGCCATTGTTTTATATAATTTAAGTTTCGTATCTTTCCTTGTTTTCCGACCTAAAGTTCTTTTTATGGTTCCACAAATAGCAGTAACAGATAATAATAATAATAATAATAATAATAATAATAATAATAATAATAATAATAATAATATAATTTTATTTATATAGGCCTACAGAATTTAAAGTTTACACATTGAGAAAAATAAATAAAAATTTAAACATCTATCTAATAATAAACTGAATCTAGCTATTATTATCATGGTTTCCACTGGAAAATATGTCAGAATCCGTCATACCACGACCCGAAGGAGGACTGCAGATGTAAGCTTTGCGACGAGCCATGCTCCAGGTACTACCTAATGAAATGCCAAAGCAAACTCAGCCTCTCACCAAAATTACAAAAGACTGGTGAAAACTCTAAATGTACACATTGTGTTTAATAAAATCAATTAAATTATCATATTCACCTTATTATATTAAATTTAGGGTTAAGTCCTCTCCTGGCGCATCATCATCACCCATCATATCATTGGGGCAGCGTAACCCCGCTTTCCAGGCGTCCCAACACTCAGAAGTCGGTTACAATACGCCAATGCCAGGAGAGAATACCAGAAATGTAATGACAAACTGGTGGCATTGAATAAAAATTGGAATAAGTAGGCCTACTGACGATATGAACTAATTATTTATATTAAAGAAGTAAATTGCTGTCCCACGTTGTGGTGACATTTTGAAGCAGTAATTCTCTTCATGCCCGATGTTGTAGTAACATTTTGAAGAAGGATTGGTGTCCCAAAATGAATTACTGGTTCATGTTGGGTTTTATTTTCGGTAGAGCCGGATTCTCTTGTCGGTAGTTGGTACACTGGATAGGAAAACACTTTAAATTCACTAAAAACTGTTTCTTGTAGAAATAATTACAAATTTATTCACTTAGTAGGTTCCCTGCAGATTAAGTAAATGTAGGTGGTATTATTCTTCACCGTCAATTAAAAATAAATCATTTTCTTTTCTTGACTCAATTATTATTGTATTAAATATTACATTTTATCTTGAGATCTCTTCTTGCTTCTATCTTTGTGGAAAGTTATATGCAGAATGACTAGTGTAATTCTTTTATAATTTTAAAGAACATTATTACATCACATGATAGTAATTTTAAATTCTATTGGTTAATAGTCCATTAAATACAAGGTTTAAATTTGATTTGTTAAATCAAAAAGTTAATTGTTTTAACATCCAATCAGAGTTTATTTTACTTTCATTTAAAAATATGAAGTTAGGCAGGTGTTCTTATTACAGTTATAACAGAAAGCTTTATAATTCTGACAACAATGACTTAAAACAATTTTAAAAACATTATTATGAAAGACTGTTATGTAATAAAATTTCTTTAATTGTTACTGAGACATTTTTATTCAACAATAACCAACAATGAATTATTTAGATGTTTTTCTTTATTTAAGTTATATTTAAATATTTAAATACTTTTAAAGTATAAAATTATTAACTTAAACTTTCATATTTATTATGATATTAAAATCCTGCTATAATATCTATACAATTTCTGTTGGTTACCCACATTTTTATCTGTAAAATTACTAAACAAGGTAATCACGGTTTATTCATATGCTAGTAATAGTTGGGATCCGTTTTTATGAATTTATTATATACAACTTTCCTCATTAGACGATTGCCTCAAGGACAAAGTGATACAGACAATTAATTTTTGGAATTGATGAAATACATTTTGTAAATACATTTAAAAATTTTCAAATTGTAGGCCTAATTGAAGTATATATACTATAAAGTAGAAATTTTGTAAAGATGATTTCTTAAAATTGAAATTGATCCTCTAATGGCAGCGATGGCAATTTTAAAAAGATATACCGTGTCCAAATCTAAGGAATGTTTCAGACCAAACATGAGCAGCAACTGCAGATTTTTCTATTTCCCCATTTTTAATATTTCTTATGTGTTCTTTGGTTCTAATTTTTAGGTTTCTTTTTGTTTTTCCTATATATATCTTTTCACAACCCGTACATTCAATTTGATATATTCCTGATTTTTCATTTTTATCAGTACATTGTACTGTAATGTTCCATTTTACAACTATGAAATTCTGAAATGAGACATAGCATGAATAAAAAAGATAATCACTTACATCGTTTGATTGAACTCTGACGCCACATCCGGAAGCTGGAAGATGTAATGTGACGTCATAGTCACCTGAACCTCTTACACGACACTCTAGTGGGAATCCCCTTGCATATAGGAGTCCTTGAAATGGTTGACGCATTCGTACGGTGACGGAAAAAGAATCTGCCGTGCATGTTGCGTTTATGGTTGAGACAGAATTTGGTTTTCTGACAACAGAATTCGGTACCTCCGCTATCACAGTAGTCTGAAAATACAGAGTGATTCAGAATTCCTATTAAACCCTTCTGTGGCTTTCGTTGTAATTTACAAGGAGGGAAACGCTATGTACATAAATTAAATTACATTTTGTGAGTTAAAAGTATATGATCTACTGTTTAAATTCATACATATATATGTTTAAAGGGCCAATAACATTTATTTTCCGAAATATCAGTAATTTTTTACGACATAGTACCATTCGTATTGCAGTATGTTGGCTTATATGGTTAGATGCTGGACTATCAGTAAGCAACTGGGGTTCAACTCCTCGGCCCTGCATGTATTTTAGTGTAATTATTTATAATAAATAAATAATTATTATAATAAATATCATTAACAAACTCACTGGTACTATCGAACTCGTAGGCCCATGACCGCGCGGACATAAGCTCTACTCACATCCCTATCCTGAGCTAATGTTTTCCAATCATCATCATCTGCATTCATGGATTAGGTCTGTTGACCCGTTCCGACTTCAGCCCATCTCTTTCTAGGTCTGCCCACATCTCGGGTGCATTTAGGTTTGTATTTTATTTGTTTTCCAATCATCCCCTATATAATGTACTTCCCTCAAATCGCCTCATTCTTGGTCTGCTAACTAGGCATTTTCTCTCTGGTTTTCCTATAAAAAGCTTCCGTGCCTCTCTTTTATCTCCAATTGTGTCACATGTCCTGCCCATCGTAATCTACGAGACTGAACTCTTCTTATCACATCTAGTTTCCTATCAAGATCATATAGCTGACTGTTATATAGTCTTCTCCATTCACCTGTCTATTAATCTCTCTTCGGTCCATGTTTCGCATCCAAAGAATATAACTGGGAGAATAACAGTTTTATATATTTTCAGTTATACTTACTTACTTACTCACTGGCACTATCGAACCCGTAGGTTCATGGCCGCGCGAACATAAGCTCTCCATACTTCCCTATCCTGAGCTAATGCTTTCCAATCATTCCCTATATAATATACTTCCCTCAAATCATAGAGTATTTCCAGTTATTATAAATATAATTAAAAGTAATTACAATGTTATTATAATAAATATAATTATAATAATTATATTATTAACAACATTATTTTGTTTGAATAAAAACATGTATTTTAGATTCTTGCCCCACAATAGAAGGATTAAGATGGAATTATTGTTTTATTCTCATAACTATTCAAAAAATCGCTCCATTAATATTAATTTCATATACAATCAATTTTAATGGATTTATTATTTTAATCATTCTTACTTCAATTAGCGTAAGAGCCAGCACCTTTGCATTAATTTGAATCTTAACATATTCCAAAATATGGATATTTTTACTTGGAACTTTTGTATTGCACATTAAAGATTTACACATTGAAGTAGTCCAGAAATAACTCACCAGGAGTAAACACAGCCATATGCTGCCATCTCTCGAAGTCATCTGGAACATAATAAAACTTTCGTAATTGAATTAGTACTGTTAACAACACAATTAACAGAGTACAATGAAAATAAATCACGATCATAAAAATACCGGTCTGAAAACCCATTGGCCTATAAACATGTGTAATAAATCTGTTCCATGACTGCAGTGACCAAATTAAAGGGAAAATTGTTATAGACCGTGAAAATGACTATGACCTGAAAATCAATGTTTTTAAGTCAATACAATAAAACAAAACACTATTATCATTATTACGATTATTATTATTATTATTATTATTATTATTATTATCGTTATTATCAATACGTATTATCATTGTTTTCACTGTTATTACCATCATCATCATATATTTTTGTTCCTAATTGGAACAAAGGGCTTTCATTTGGTTCAATTCTTGCCAAATACTTCGCCAATTTCCAAGTTTTACCCATCTTATCTAACTCATTTTCAACTGTCTTCTTCCAAGTTATTTTTGGTCTGCCTTTATGCCATCCGTCTGCGGATTCAAGTCCTATACACACCTTTCTATTGAATTTTATGGTGGGTGGAGTATGTTCAATATTACCATCATTATCACTATAATAAAAATAATAATAATAATAATAATAATAATAAAAATAATAATAATAATAAAAATAATAATAATAATAAAATAATAATAATATTAATAATAATAATAATATTATTATTATTATTATTATACTTTCTCACTGGCACTATCGAACCCATATGTTCATGGCTGCGCGGACATAAGCTCTCCATACATCCCTATCCTGAGCTAATGCTTTCCAATCATTCCCTGTATAATATACTTCCCTCAAATCATAGTTAATGTTATTCTCCCACCTCATTCTTGGTCTACCAACTGGGCGTTTTCCCTCTGGCTTTCCTACAAGAAGCTTCCATGCAAATCTTTCATTCCCCATACGTGCAACATGTCCTGCCCATCACAATCTACGAGACTTAACTGTTCTTATTATATCTGGCTTCCTATAAAGACCATGTAGTTCATTGTTATGTAGTCTTCTCCATTCACCTGTTTGTTCATCTCTCTTTGGTCCAAAAATTATTATTATTATTATTATTATCGATATTATTATCATGTAAGCGTATGTGTAGTATGTAGGCCCTATAGGATAATAGGATACAGAAAAAGGGAGAAGGTGAAACCCGGTGCCGACACGAAATCTACTCTTATCGATAAACCAAAGGGAATTGTAGGGTCAGTTCGGTGAACTAACCATTTTTGCCAATGGTTCTCAAGTATCCGGATTCTAACGTCGCGAGGTCGTAAAATTTTTTCAGAGTGTAAAAAAATCCTTCCTTCAGAAAGATAGTAAAGCTATGGATCTTGTGCCGTAGATTTACGGAACTTAGAAGAACTAGGAGTCTGAAAAAAAAGAGGACTCTGAGCAAAATTCAAAGATAAACTTTGAACTGCGACGCTAATGACCTGTAATGTTAAAGAGCGTCGTTAAATAAATACTACGCTACTGGTACCGGCAGACAACAGTTTTATTTTTAAGAGCGTAGAATTCGAATTAGAATATATCTCAATTACAATCTTAATAGATTGCATTAGTACCACACGCTTCTCAGCATATGTACTGCGATAATGTTTGGAATTTAATTCAGGCATCTGGAACTCAATTCTAGCATGTTTGAAAATTTTACAATTCAATATTTCAGTCCAGCCGTAAATCGAACCCTTACCTAATAGTCAGGAAAAAACCTGAGCTACCAGCTGAATAGCGGTATAGACTATAATCTTCTTCTTATTCATTCAACTAAGTCTTAAGCCTATATGTCTGTTACGATCTCACTAGTGAATAATAGACTATAATCCATCCATAGTAATTCTGCCGGAGCGCAGGTCTTTCACTGCAATCATAGCATTTTCATGCTATGTTTTGCAGCTTTACTAGGAAATTATAGGTGTGGTAGCTTCCCGTTGCTTTCCAAGCCGGTGAAGTATGATGATGATGATGATAATGATGATGATGATGATAATAATAATAATAATAATAATAAACATACTTTATTTATTCTGGCAGAGTTAAGGCCATAAGGCCCTCTCTTCCACTCAACCAGCACAAATACAAATAAATATTCGACAAATATAGATATACACTATACTAATTATAAACAGTTAAAGATACAATAAATGTAGCAATGTAAATGTCATGTACAAACAACATTTTATAGGGTAATAACAATAATGATACGATAATAATAATAATAAATATAAATATGATACATTATACGGGAAACACCAATTAATATATATATATATATATATATATATCTTACACTGGATAATAATGAAGTCGAGTTTAGAGCAAATATAAATTTAGATTTATTTTAAAAGATGCCAATGTCCGGCAGTCCCTTATTTCTTGTGGTAGGGAATTCCAGTTGCGAGAAGTGGAATGATGATGATGGCCGGATGACTTCCGGGAACCGTTGGGCCCTAAGCTTCCTGACATTTGTCTTACAGGTGAGGAAAAACCCCGAAAAAAACCCTCACCCAGGAGCCTGTCCCGACCAGGAATCGAACCCGGGCCCGTTGCGTGAAAAGGCAGCACAGCGGTGAACAGACATAAGAACTGTAAAAATTCTACTTAAGAGTAAGAAGCAGTGCTCCTGAACATCGTAATTACTGAAGGTGTAACCCTTAAGGTTACGAAACCGATCTAATTGGAAGAGAGGATATTCTTCTTGTAAGCCCATGTTTCCCTTAACAGAGATTTAGGCGCTCTCCCCCTACAGGGAAGAATTTGAACCATACTAATTTAGTTACACCTGTTTTTGTATAGATAACATTTGAGTGGTCCGTGGTCAGCGTTCCACCTCATACTGAGATCTAAGAAACCAAGGTAGTACTAGGACGAGAAAATTCGGTAAATTTTGCTTAGAGGCCTTTTCATTCAGGCTGAAGGATCTTTTACGAGCCTGAACATCTTCAGACTCGGGACCCACGGCTTAAAGTCCCTCCCGGAGGACTTTCTCCTTGGATTTTTCCATCCTAAAAAAAATCCATCGACCCAGGCCGGGTTTGAACCCGCGACCCTCGGGACCAGAATCAAGGAGCATAACCACTAGTCCACCGCGGCCGATAGAGAGGATATTAGGTGGGTTAAAATGATTTTATTTTAAACTTTAAATGAAAGCCCATATTGATATTTCGAAATTACTTACATTTATTTTAAAGGTTAACATTTAGCAACGCCGTGGCTATTCGGCAACTTCTCCGACATCTCTTTACTGCGTGTAGTCTAATTGTATTATTGCAGGCTTAAATAGAACGTAACCGTTCAATGGGGAACCCAAAACACTAATTCAATGGCTATATCGAAACAGGACATAACCTCTCCATGCATCACTGTCCTGAGATATCGACTTATTATTGCTTGTACAATTCATCTCCATCAAATCTCACACTTCATTATTGGCCTACCTACCGGGCCTTTCCTTATGGTTTTTCCACAAGAAGTTTCCATGCTTCTCTTTGTTTTCCAATTCGAACCACATGTCCTACCCATCGCAGTCTATGAGACTTAATTGTTCTTTTTATACCTGGTTTTCCATAAAGATCATGTAGCTCATTGTAAAGTAGTTTTCTCGATTCACCTATCTGGTCGTCTCTCTTTGGGCCAAAACTTTTCCTGACCACTTTATTCTCAAATATTCGTAATTGTTTCTCCTCGCTTAAATTAAGAGACCACTTTCCTCTCACAAATATTCCCATTCGCACAAAAATAGTAACTCATTATACAAATTAGTAACATTATATGTTTATTTAATTTATTTAGCCTGGTAGTATCATTGCCATGTGAGCTATGGGTAGAATTTTTAGCGTAGATTTGTAACAAAATACAATATTTATAGATATAAATAAATATAAATTTCACAACACAAAATGTTCAATTGTTTTGTGTGTGAATTTTTCACATTGCACAGTTCATAGAGACATCTTACTTTCACATTATGTAAAAGAACAGCATGCACAACAATCGAGGAGGCAGTGAACATTACATTCGTCTCAGAATACAAATAATAAATCAAACGATTTCTAAAAGGAAAAAATATGTATACTTTAATTATTTTATTTGTTTATATACGTATATATATATATATATATATAATTTAATACAGTAACTCTATTGTAGGCCTACTATCTAGTAAATTATTTTATAGGCCAGGTTATTGTTGACTATATAACTCATGCCCCAAATGGGAGTCAATGACCAATCACATTTCAATGATTTTTTATTTACAACCAATCACAGTCGTGTTTCGCCTAGAATTTACCAACTAAAGTTTATCATAATTAAGAAAGCTCCCCCTTTTTAACATTCTGAATAGGCCATAGCATTATTTTGCAGTAACTGACCATGTGACTGACTCTCTAAGAAATACGGCTACCAGATAGTATATATATAGTGCATAAATGTCAACACATAGCGCGTGCGAGAGTTGATATAAAAACATTTGTAGGAATTGATTATACCACCAAAAAAAGAAACCACTGTTTGCACTTTCTTAAATGTATTTTTTTTTTCTTTCTCAGGTAATAACATTCCAGAAAAAATATAATTGGACATCATAAATGAATTAATGTACAGTTTGATGTGTTTCATTTTTTCTCCACTAGAGTGCATTCTTACAATATTGCGTTCCTTTGGCAATAAATAATATGATCTGGTTGCAGTGATGAACAAAATAAGCAAATGAAGCGTACCAATCGTTTCTCATTTGTTTTCAAACATCGCCGTTTACATTAAATACGAGTATATAAATATTTTAAAATAACTATAGTTAAATAATTATTTGTGAGTAAACAGCTTAATTTTATTCGTTAAATAGTCCTAACAAATGCCACTCTTTATTTTCAAATTCTCTAGATAATTTGGAAATCACTCGTGGCATTACTTACGATAATTAATTGCTAGGATACGAAATATGAAATATACTACTAGATAGGATCGGTGAACATATAAAAAAAATCAAAAATATTTTCAAGAGAACAACCTTAATAACTTCATTCTTTCGGAATTCGCTAAAAGGACAAGTATACAATTGGAGCGAATTAAAATTTGTAGCTTATTTTTAAGACTGTAAAATTAAAGAAAAATTGTAATTAATCAAATGACAACCGTCCTGAAAATGGTACAGTTTAGTGACAATACTTCGTTATCATAAGTAATGCCACGAGTGATTTCCAAATTATTGATAAATTCACAACTCACGAAGTAGAGAATTTGGAAATCAAGAGTGGCATTTGTTAGCACTATTTAACGAATAAAATTAAGCTGTTTACTCACAAATCATTATTTAACTACAGTTATTTTAAAATATTTATATATTTAATGTAAACGGCATACCAAGAAGAATGTATAATTATAAACCAAAAGGGAGAAGAATGTTGGGAAGACCATTGAAGAGATGGAAGGACCAATTCGACCTATAATGAGATCGGAACAGACCATTGGGCTTAATCCTTGTTGTTGTTGATGATGATGATGTAAACGGCGATGTTTGAAAACAAATAAGAAACTATTGGTACGCTTCATTTGCTTCTTTTGTTCATCACTGCAACCAGATCATATTATTTATTGCCAAATTATCGCAATATTGTAAGAATGCACCCTAGCGGAGAACTTTATAACCAACATTATAGGTATTAACAAGCAAATGATGACAAATCAAGAGCTTCAGAACATTTGAATACTACTAGTACTATAACGGTATTAATTAATTTCTGATGTCCTATGATGTAAATATGTCAATTGTATTTTTCTGCAACGTCATTTCCTGGAAAATAATTCGTTTAAGAAAGTGCAAACAGTGGTTTCTTTCTTTTGTGGTATAATCAATTCCTACAAATGTTTTTATATTATCTCCCGCATGCACCATGAGCTTACATTCATGCACTATATATACAATCTGGAAGCCGTATTTCTTGATGAATCAGTCACTGCAAAATAATGCTATGACCTATTCAGAGCGTTAAATAGGAGGTACTCTCTTTAATATGATAGACTTTTTTTTTGATAAATTCGAGGCGAAATACGACTGTGATTGGTTGTAAATAAAAAATCATTGAAATGTGATTGGTCATTGACTCCTATCTGGGGCATGAGTTAAACAGTCATGAAAAATACACATCGTTGACTGATAGTTCAATAGAACTGAAAATATTATTATATCGTTCATATATAATTCCTTCATAATTACTAATAATATGTTCTGTTCTAACTATTCATCCTTCTCTTAACTGCTCTCCATAGTTTCCTTTATTTTTTCTACGTTTTAATGTCTTTCTCTCTTTATCTTCTTCTTTCTGCAATCCTTTCATATTCCAACCTCTTATTTCAAACCTATGTAATAAATTATCTAGTTACAGGTTAATAATAATGTATTCCACAATGATATTTGTAGTTTCGTTTATTGTCTTATTATTTTTTATTTTATATCGTGAAACTGAAATTGCTAAATTAAATTGTTAAATAAATTTTAGAGATGGGAATGACCATGCTTACTTTAACAAAGGATCGTCGAATAACAATAAAATAAACAAGAGACATGCGAGGCGGCCGTGAAACTCGATTGTTGTGTTGCGTGACTACTTTGTATCTGATGAGGAAAGCAAATTGCAAGATTCTTGAGGGTTAAAGTCCTCAAAAACAAATAATTAACAAGATAATTGTTACTAACAACATCACATGGTATATTAAAACGTTCTCATTAAAAATTTGTGGGAAGACTTGTTGACAGATAATTGTTTAAAGTATTAAACCATTGTTGTGTCTGGCATTCTTGACGGGGTTAATATTATTTTTGGACGATAGTCTCGTACCGTATCCGAATGATCTTCAAGTTCCCATGTGAGAAGAACATTTCTCATTGAAATTCAGCCAGTATGGGACTTGTGCCCGCCCTGCACCATGGGGTATTTGGATAGTTACAATAAATTAATATGGAATATTCACCTGGAAGGTCCGTCTCCTCAACTTAATTAATCATTTAATGGTAGCGCTTTCGGGACTTGTCCCATCATCGGCAGGATTCAAAACTGGTGTTTCACTGAAGATCTGGTAGAGGGGGTTGCATGTATTGGGTTCGTTTTCGTTTATCAGGCTGTCGTTGTTGTGAGCTGCTTTCATGATTTCCATCTCTTCGAGTACGTTTATCTTCGCTGGATTATTTTCTCTGTGCATTACTGTTAGGGTGTTTTCAATATTTAACATGCGATGTCCTTCATGGATAACGTGTTTTGCATAGCTTGATTTTCCTTCTGCGTGAATGAAGTCTCAAAAATGTTCTTTGAATCTGATGTTAAAACTCCTGTTTGTCCTTCCTGTATAAAATTTGTCGCAGTCCTTACATGTCAGTTTATAATATATTAATTGAATAATACCTCAACGGAACACATCATGAATCTTATAAAAGTTAGTTACAATAAGTCAATAAGTAGAGAGGAGCACGCCGTAGCGTAGTGCGCTACAAATCGGGAGGTCGAGGCTTCAAGTCCCGGTGGGGTCAGGATTTTTAAACTGACCAAAACCTTCTGGCGGCACTATGGCCCTGGGGTCGACTCAGCCTCTAACGGAAATGAGTACCAGACGCTTGTTCTGGGGGTAAAGGCGGCCGTCACGCAGGACTGACTATCCGGCTGACATCAAGTGCCGATTGTCTAGAAAAAGTGGGAGCCTTAACCTCCTACTACCCCAACCTCCCGAGGCCTGTAGTGGGATTACTTTATTTTACAATAAGTAGAGATTCCAGGTTATTCCAGGTTGAAAAAATCAGCTATAATGGGTGGAAAAATAGACATGCTGACCACACCCCATCCCTATATTGGCAATATGATCGTCTACCTCTGTGTTTAACACATGTGGCCAGTAGCCGGTTGGTAGGTCAAGAGCCTTCTATATTCCCTGTCAATCATTGTTACAACTTTGTAAATTAATCTAAATGTTAATACTAATAAAATTCATTGTTAAAACCGTTGAGGTGGAGAGTCATAAAATAAAAATAAGTTAAAATATACCTTCTTAGGTAAAATCCGTCGTCCTCAACTTATAAAATATGTATTCTTTATGCCTGTAGGCCTTTCAGAACATCCGTCCCATCTTCAGCAGGTCCTTCTTCGCTACAATATCTAGTATGATGGTTGATGCTGCTGGTCCTAATGTGGTGTTGTCGTGACACGCCTAGACCGAGACTCGAACCCAAGACCCTTGGCTTTCCGGGCCAAGTGCTCTACCAACTGAGCTACCGAAGCGAGTTGCGAGTTCTCTTCAAATATAATTTATCATTCAGTGAGAAATGTTAAATTAATAATAAAAACGTCAATAGAAGCCCTACTGGCTTTATAAAGTAGTGCCAAATTCCCAATAAATGTCTTCTTAACTAAGAAGCCGCCATTTGTAAAGATAGAAGCAAAGGTTTCAAGCATTTGGCGCGAGGGAATTACAACGTATATAAGAGAAAAATTTGCATCTAGATCGCAACTCGCCTCGGTAGCTCAGTTGGTAGAGCACTTGGCCCGGAAAACCAACGGTCTGGGGTTCGAGTCTCGGTCTAGGCGAACATTTTTCTCTTCAAATATAAGAGATTACGAGTATTTGAGAATAAAGTTCTTAGGAAAATTGTTGGACCAAAGAGATATGAACAGACAGGTGATTGGAGAAGACTTACTTACTTACTCACTGGCACTATCGAACCCGTAGGTTCATGGCCGCACGGACATACGCTCTCCATACATCCCTATCCTGAGCTAATGCTTTCCAATCATTCCCTGTATAATCTACTTCCCTCAAATCATAGTTAATGTTATTTTCCCACCTCATTCTTGGTCTACCAACTGGGCGTCTTCCCTCTGGCTTTCCTACAAGAAGCTTCCATGCACGTCTTTCATTCCCCATACGTGCAACATGTCCTGCCCATCGCAGTGTACGAGACTTAACTGTTCTTATTATATCTGGCTTCCTATAAAGACCATGTAGTTCATTGTTATGTAGTCTTCTCCATTCACCTGTCTCTTCATCTCTCTTTGGTCCAAAAATGTTTCTAAGTACTTTATTCTCAAATACTTTTAATCTTCTTTCCTCCCTTAAAGTAAGAGTCCATGTTTCGCACCCATATAATACAACTGGTAGAATAATAGTTTTATATATTTTCAGTTTAACGTTTTTTGAAAGGAGTTGGGACATCAAGAGTCTCTGCAATGCATAATAGCACGCATTTCCAGAATTGAGCATATGTTTAATTTCTTTGTGCATCTCATTCCTATTTGTGATTATTGTTCCTAGGTATTTGAATTCAGCCACTTCCTCAAAATTTTCCTCATTTGTCATTAGCTGTCCATTTCCATTATATAATGTATTTCTATGTGTGACCTTGGAGAAGACTACTTACTACTTAACAATAAACTACATCATCTTTATAGGAAGCCAGATATAATAAGAAGAGTTAAGTCTCATAGACTGCGATGGGCAGGACATGTGGCACGAATTGGGAATGAAAGATGTGCATGGAAGCTTCTTGTAGGAACACCAGAGGGAAAACGCCCAGTTGGTAGACCAAGAATGAGGTGGGAGAATAACATTAACTATGATTTGAGGGAAGTATATTATACAGGGAATGATTGGAAAGCATTAGCTCAGGATAGGGTTGTATGGAGAGCTTATGTCCGCGAGGCCATGAACCTATGGGTTCGATAGTGCCAGTGAGTAAGTAAGTTTTTTGTTTGACCGTCTACCTACTAGTTCGTACATGATGGTACATGATCGAGAGAAGGGGAAATAATTAGTTTCATTGAATAACGTCAGAGATTGCGGAATTGTTATTAAAAGTGAATATAGCGGGGCCGGCAACACGTGCAATAGCCGGAAGAGGCGCTGACAGTCATGTAACGGCTTGTTCAATGTGGGTCACGATAAAACAGATGCGAAGCGAGCATCGCATTATTCAAACTAACATTTGGTACCGAGATTTGATTTTTCTGTAATCTTCAGGGTCTTTAACACGCAGCAAGTCGTCATTTCCTTAATACATTTTTTTTGGTTGTTCTGTAAAAAGGATAATATTTTTCTCTTCAAATAACATTTGTCATTCGTTGAGAAGTGATAAATTAAATATAATAATAATAATAATAACAATAATAATACTTTATTTATTCTGGCAGAGTTAAGGCCATAAGGCCCTCTCTTCCACTCAACCAGCACAAATACAAATAAATATTTGACAAATATAGATATACACTATACTAATTATAAACAGTTAAAGATACAATAAATGTAGCAATGTAAATGCCATGTACAAACAACATTTTATAGGGTAATAACAATAATGATACGATAATAATAATAATAATAATAATAATAATAATAATAATAATAATAATAATAATAATAATAATAATAATAATATAAATATGATACATTATACGGGAAACACCAATTAATATATATATCTTACACTGGATAATAATGAAGTCGAGTTTAGAGCAAATATAAATTTAGATTTCTTTTAAAAGATGTCAATGTCCGGCAGCCCCTTATTTCTTGTGGTAGGGAATTCCAGTTGCGAGAAGTGGAGTTGGTATATGACATGGAGTGATGTGATGTCCTATGTTGCGGTATATTAAGTAAGAGACTATGTTGTGATATTGTGTTTAAGTTATGGTTTGAGGACAGATACTGGAAACGGGATGATAAATCATTGGGAATCGAGGTATGTAGGATCTTAAATAGGAGAATTAGACAGTGCGATTTTCTTCTCTCATTTAGATGTAGCCATGACAATTCGTGGAATAAATATCAAAGGTGGAAAAAGAATAATATATTATTTTATAGATGCCAAAATAGTTTATTTGAAATTTATATATTCTGTTCAATGGTCTTATTTTGTAAGCGCCATATCGTCGGTAGGCAATGAAAACCTTGTAACTCCATCAGTCATTGAAAACCACATAACTCCAGTAGCCAGCACAGAAATACGTGATTCATAACCTGTTGAGAACACGGACTTCAAATTTATTAATAACTTAACTTGTATTCATCATCATGCAGGGATTAAGCCTGTTGGCTCGTTCCGGTTTCATGAAAGCTAGAATTGTTAAAGTTGTTCAGACCATCTTCTGTGTCATTGTATTCTGTAGTAAAATATGTGGGAACAATTGTTTATCAATTTTCATAATTATTTAAAACAGTTAATTCTTTCTCCTGTAAAATTTGCCAAAATGGAGTTACGAGGTTATCATTTCCCACCATTGATATATTTCAGTCCACCGCTGTGATCTCGAGGTAGCGTGCTGACTTGTCACGCAGCGGGCCCAGGTTCGATCCCCGGTCGGGGCAGTTTTTCTGGGTGAGGTTTATATCGGGGTTTTTCCTCACCTGTAAGACAAAGTCAGGAAAACTTTAAGGCCCAAACGGTCCCCGAAATCATATGGCCATCATCATCATCCTTATCATTATCATCATCAGCACCACCATCATCCTTCACCGGTGTGGAAAGCAACGGGAAGCTACCACACCTACACAATTCCCTAGTAAAACCGCAAGCATAGCATGCGAATGCTATGATTGCAGTGAAGGACCTGCCTTCGGGCAGAATTACTATGGATGGATATATTTCATTCCGAGCACTTTGGTAAGAAACAAATGAGAAAACGTTTAACGTAGACATTCGACACCTAACTCAAGTCGATGAGCGATGGATGGTCGGGGAGGGCCTGCACCATATGAAAATAACTTATACTGATACAGTAATACTGTAATAAGTTGATTATTCTTGTGTTTAGTTATTGTTTCATACAAATATAAACAAAACGCATTGCTTGAGAGTAACAATCGTTTATGTAAAAATGCTTCCTCGTTTGTTTATTGTCAAAGCACTTGGAACAGAAGGTATACCACATTTAGAAAAAAAATTCATAACTTAGAAGAATTAAGTTTAGGAACCATTGTCATAGATACTGGTTTGTCGAATAGTATGTCCTCTATAAATATCAGAATATTTTCTCAGAACGTACTAACGGGCTTCCAATATAAAACCGGACCGGCCTCACGGAGTTTCACCCGGCACGCAGTGCTGTCTCTTCCTCCCGCAATTCACCCTGCCTGCCACCCGTCCTTGAACTGTTTCTTACCTTATAGAAAATGCTGAAAATGTTGTCCTCCCGCACACGTGCTATGGGACCACCTTGGTTTAGACAATGAACACGTGTACACTTGTAAGGTTTGAGTTTTAACAATTTTGTTGCTGTATGTGCAGAAGATACTGAAATCCCAACTTGTGCTAATTTCGGTAATGATTTTTGTGGTGAACGTTCCAAATTTTCGCCAATTTCGTCTAATTTTTCTTCGGTGAGAACCGTACGCCTTCGCGTGTTTTTCTTATTTTGTACTGAACCAGTGGTCTCAAATTTAGTTACAAGATCGTGGATTGTCGATCTGGAAGGAGGTAATTGTCCAGGGAAGTTCCGAATAAATTTCTCGCGAACGCGACGAGCTGATTCGTATTTATAATAACATTTACACACATAAATGCGCTGCTCTAATGTCAGCTGACGTCTCATCTTGTCGAACGATAGTAAACTGACTAGTTCAAGGACGAGCGGCTGGCAGAGTGAAATGCGGACGAGGAGAGAGCGCTGCCTGACGGGTGAAACCCCGTGAGGCCGGTCCGAGTTTATATTGGAAGCCCGGTATATAGTATATGGGTAAATGCTATCGTACTATCGTAACTTTTATTACTAATGCTATCTGTAGCTACAAAATATAGATACAGAGTCCGTTCCTTAAAACGTAAATGAACTTAAGTTTTTTTTTTTTTTTTTCAGTTTCTGATTGTTTTATTTATCTACTTTCAATTAACTTCCCACATACAAATAAATGTGTAACAGGATTAAGAACTTGCTGTTATTAGGTATCTGCGATTTCTCATCAGTAAATATATAAATAAATATATGGGTTCACATTTCAACTGCAATTCTATTGATTCTAGTTGTAAAAGAGCTTCCTCGAACAACTAACTAAACCCCACTATTACTAAAAATATCAATAGTTTATTTTTCGTTTATTAAATTTTAATATCATTTAACTAGTAAGTTTACGCATATAGGTCAAAAAAAAAAACTTAATATTCGCCTTTGCAAGAACAGAGAATAAGCAATAGGTTTACAAAAATTACTGATTTCGGTAAAAACTGGAATGAAAATGACTCTATCGCGACATGAAGAGAATAACCGATAATTAGCTCGCGTGTAACGTAGATAAATTGTTAATGTTTTACACCTTCATCGAAATCTTTACATCAACATATGATACACGTAATCAATATTCTGTGAGGCAATATCTTACACATGCATTCAAATCTCTGCAAATTAATGTGTTATACTAACATTTAAATCGATCAATGAATTGCAGAACAAAGCCCGAAGCGTCCATAACATCTAAAAAATAATAAAAACTAATAACAGAAACAAAGTCTGAACCACGAATCTTCCATAAAAATATAAAAAAAATTAACATGTGTCTCTCTTCAATCATAACTCCACTTTTCGTGCGTCCGCTTCCGCACTATGCGAATGAATAAGTAATTCATTCATTTTGAGAATTTTCCTCATCATTGAGAGTTTTCTCCAACCAATTTTAGTAATAATAATAATAAGTTGGTAAGAGGCACTCGAAAGAGCATTAAGTTATAAGTTTATGATTTGTCTTTTATGAGTTCGTTCAGTGATCCTGTCCATATTCTGCATTGTTTGTAATGGTATCGCTCACACTTTTGGTCGCATATCTTGCATTCACACGAATCACTCGGTTGGTGGAATTTTGTATTTTTTCACATTTTGTGATGATATCCGTGTGTTGCTAAACCTATGATTCTGTGCCTTTGTGGTTGGTTACTTCCAGTCCACTCTCTGTTTACCATGGCATCTGAGGCGTAGAAATCTTCGTCGATCTCTTTTTCTGTTTCTTTTTTTCGATGACTTTCTTATA
Source organism: Diploptera punctata (assembly GCA_030220185.1). Taxonomy (NCBI): domain Eukaryota; kingdom Metazoa; phylum Arthropoda; class Insecta; order Blattodea; family Blaberidae; genus Diploptera; species Diploptera punctata. The sequence goes on along the minus strand of JASPKZ010007290.1, from coordinate 2,468,072 downwards.
TGGCTCCGTTGCTGGCAGTAGTAGCCTTTGCCTCAGGTCCTCTAGGAAGAAGGTTTCTCTGGCTAGCATATAGGTCATTCTATTTGGTGTGTATTTGCTTGCACCTAATGCCTTTTTGATGAATCTTGGTTTTACTTTTTCTAACCTCTCCAAATCGCTGGTCGATAGTTTCTCCCATATCAGTCCTATCCCGTAGGTGACGATCGGGGTGATCACTGATGCGAATAATTTCATGGCTGTGTCTAATTTTAACGATGTGATGTATTTGATACTGCACATAGCTCTTATAGCTGCTGCTGCTCTCTCCTGCACATGTGCGCAGTAATTAACATGAATTAAAAATAAATAAATAAATATAAATGACTACGACCGATAAAAAGAAAAACGAAGATATAAGAACAGAACTTAATATATTTAATCTCTGTGAAATAATAAAATATTATCAAAATGCTTATCTTGGGCACGTATTACGAATGAATGAACAGCGCATACCAAGAAGAATGTATCATTATAAACCAAAAGGGAAAAGAATGTTGGGAAGACCATTGAAGAGATGGAAGGACCAATTCGACCTATAATGAAATCGGAACAGGTCATTGGTTGGACTTAATCCTTGTGTTGTTGATTATGATAAACGACTACGGACTTATAGACTATCAGTTTGTAACAAACATTCCCAATTTTTCCTTAATTAAAGTTCTCCATCGTTCTCTGTCCTCTGCGTCTTCATCTGTTACACCAAATTCCCTCATTGAATTTTGAATGTTGTTCTTCCAGATTGTTCTTGGTCTTCCTTTTCTGTTCTTTCTTTCAATTTTCCATGCATAGACGGCCTTTGGTAGTCTTCCATCCTGCATTCTTCTTAGGTGTCCATACCATTTTAGCCTTTTGTGTTCAGTCTCTTCCATTATATTTCTTTCTGCGTTCATCCATTTTCAAATTTCTGTATTTCTAATTTTTTTCCAGTCGAGATTTTCTGGTAGCTCTTCTCCAAAAATCCATTTCAACTGAAGTTATTTTGTTGACATGTTGTGTCATTGTCCAAACTTCCGATCCATATAACATTATACTTTCTAGTGTAAGTTAATATGTTAAAATTTACGCGTCACTTTGGCAGACCACGTTACGAAAATTACGATGATGATGATGATCATCATCATCGAGGGATTAAGCCTGTTGGCTCGTTCCGGTTTCATGAAAGCTAGAATTGTAAAATTGTTCAAACCATCTTCTGTATGGGCGTCCAACATTTCTCCTTCCGTGCGGTTTATAATTTAGCAATAATTTTGGAAATCTTCCTTCTGGCATTCTATCAACATGTTCTTTCCAGTCGTTCCTATATTTAATTATTCGGTCTGTAAGTTTGAAAATATTCAGTTCCTTTCTTATATCTTCATTTCTTTTCTTATCCAGCAGAGTATATCCTGCTATATTTCTAAAAAATCTCATCTCAGCTGCTTTCAATTTCTGTTCTCGTCTTTCAGTGATCGTCCAACATTCTGATCCATACATCAATACAGGAACAGCCATTACTTTATAATATTTGATTTTTGTTTCTTTTCTTGTGTTTTAAGGGTTATTTTAATAGTGCAACACAGATTAAATTCATTTATTTTGTCATTAATATCTTTAGTTTTAACATATGATAAATTGAAACCTAGATATTTAAAACTGTTGAAAATAGGCACTTGGAATGCAAGAGGTATTAGAAATAAAGAACCAGAACTAGAAAACGAAAATGGTGTTTTACTTATACTGTGTACAGGTAAGAGTATAGGATGAGTGTACGCTTTACAGTATAAGTGTGTTGTATGGGGGGGGGGGGTGATGATAGATGAGAGAAGGTGACGCCCGGTGCTGGCCTTAACCTATTCTTGTCGGAAACCATGAAGTGGACCCCCAGACTTAACGTCCCCAACTGATGGACGATAAAGCCCCACTTCTAATTGTCCAATTTCGTTAATTTTCGACGAAATATCTTCCTCGTTTTATTTAAATGGGATAAGTTTATACTGAGTGTCGTTGCATAAAGCGAAAATTGCAATCGCTATAATTTTTTTAAAATTTTAAGTTCAGATTAACTTCACTTCTATTGGTCCGAACTCGACTTTACTTTTCTTATTTGATATATATATAATATATATATATATATATATATATATATATATATGTGTGTGTGTGTGTGTGTGTGTGTGTGTATGAATTTTCGGTACGTAATAAGCACGATCGATTGACATGTGTATTTTTTATATTTTTTTCATGGATACAACCTCAATAGTTATATTCCTTCGGAATTCGCTAAAATAAATTTACGTGAATTAAAACATATAAAATTATGTATCATAATTTAAATAAAGACTGTGATATTTAGTTGAAGTTGAAAGAGGTAAGATACGATCTGAAGACCCCAGGATACACCGCGAGCTGTTGGTGCTACGCGGAGTGGGACAAGGTGAAGGTCAACTTGCAGGGCTGTACAAACTTATGTAACTGTACATCTTGCATAAATATCAATCTGTAGTAACATTTTTACTGCTTCACGGATAATATGAGGAGATAGAGAGAGACTCGAATTTTACTGATGTAAAAACATCACAAATTTGTCACATATTACCGACATATTAGGCAATATAAACAATATTATTACAAAATTTATAATAATGGTTAGTGGTTACCAGGCACACCATTGGTTTCGAGATTCGTAAATTCAAAATTAGCTGAGGTCGATGGATTTTTAAGGGCGTAAATATGCCGAGAATAGTTTCCTTCGAGAGTAAAGCCATTGGTCTCGTGTTGTAAATTTACGGCATGTTAGAGAAAATCAAACCTGAAGTAAGAGGCATATGAGCAAAATTTTTCAGCACTTCCACATGCCCAGATTTGATCTTCAACGTTATAGAATTCACACGTTAAATAGCGTCTGTTACTATTAAGCAGCACTCATCTGCTTGTATTTGTACCAAGCAATAACTAAACATAAGAGAAATCAACTAATGATTGTATTGTTCTACCAGTCAAATGAGTTATTTTAGATTGACACTGGCGCTTCCCGAGATCAATCCATATATATAGCACGCCGTTGCGTAGTGGTTAAGGCACTGAGCTACAAGCCGGAGGGTCGAGGGTTCAAGTCCCGTTGGGGTCAGAATTTTTAAACTGATCCAAACCCTCTGGCGGCACTATGGCCCTGGGGTCGACTCAGCCTCTAACGGAAATGAGTACTAGACGCTTGTTCTGGGGGTAAAGGCGGCCGATTGTCTAGAAAAAGTGGGAGCCTTAACCTCCTACTACCCCAGGGCCTCCGGGCCTGTTGTGGGATCACTTTACTTTACTTATATATATATATATATATATATATATGAAAAGAAAAAAGAATGCTTGAGTCGGGATTTGAACTCGAGTCTCTAAAGTCTGTACCTTTAGCGCTCTAACCAACTGAGCTACCCAAGAATTCTTCTCTAAAGTCTGTACCTTTAGCGCTCTAACCAACTGAGCTACCCAAGAATTCTTGGGTAGCTCAGTTGGTTAGAGCGCTAAAGGTACAGACTTTAGAGACTCGAGTTCAAATTTCTTGGGTAGCTCAGTTGGTTAGAGCGCTAAAGGTACAGACTTTAGAGACTCAAGTTCAAATCCCGACTCAAGCATTCTTTTTTCTTTTCATATCATATTTGCCTTCATTGCCAAATGTCAAAAATATATTTATAATATATATATATATATATATATATATATATATGAATATGAAAGTTTTCTTGGGGTTTCCGCGTCATGGCCAGAGGCCGGGCTTGAATCCAAGACGCGGAAAACCCAAGAAAATTTTCATATTCATACTTATATCCGCGAAAATCTGCAATATAACATATATATATATATATATATATCCATCGTAATTCTGCCCGAAGGCAGGTCCTTCACTGCAATCATAGCATTTTCATGCTATGCTTGCAGCTTTACTAGGGAATTGTATGTGTGGTAGTTTCTCGTTGCTTTCCACATCAGCGAAGGATGATGATGATAAGATTGATGATGATGACCATATGATTTCGGGGACCGTTTGGGCCTTAAAGTTTTCCTGACTCTATATATATGGTGTAACAAAAAAAAAAAAAGAGGACTTTACAAAGTTTCAAGTTTATAGAAATTAATTGAAACAAATTTATAAGCGATTAAGGTGCCATTCAAACCAAAATTAATAAAGTCTTGACTCGCATACTGTCCTAGTACCGGTACCATATTCGGATACCAATAGCACTACAGTAGTTGTCAAAATGGCGACTTTCACAGGTGCGGAACATTATCTTCTGGTTTCACGAAACTCAGTCTGCGATCGTAGTAACTTTCATACTTAGTACCGTAAATATGACACAACTAACTAACTCACTGGCACTATCGAACCCGTAGGTTCATGGCCGCGTGTACATAAGCTCTCCATATATCCTTATCCTGAGCTAATGTTTTCCAATCATTCCCTGTATAATCTATTTAATACACAAGTGATCTTCTTGGTATAAAATATATATATATATATATATATATATATATATATATATATATATACACAGTCAATATGCCCAATTCACTAATTAATGTTTTAAAATGGTCAACACGTTTCCACAGCCAAGCTGTCATTCTCAAGACCAAATATTGACTGTATAATCTACTTCCTTCAGATCATAGTTAATGTTATTCTCCTACCTCATTCTTGGTCTACCAACTGGGCGTTTCCCCTCTGGTTTTCCTACTAGAAGCATCCATGCACGTCTTTCATTCCCCATTCGTGCCGCTTTCTATAAATACCATGTAGTTCACTGTTATGTAGTCTTCTCCATTCACCAAATACGATACAACTAGACCTACAATTTATTCATGGCACAAGAATTATGTTTAGACTGATTGTTTTGTGCGGCATGATGTATCTCCAGGTCTCCTGCGAACCTGTAATGCTGTGGTTGAACGAATCAGGCAGATATTTAATAGGCTATTAAATTTATCACAATGACAAATCAAATTTGAAGAGAAAAATATATGCCTAAATCGAGTTTTGAACCCAATATCTCTGTACAGTAGTGCTTTAACGATTTAAGCTATTAGGCATCCACAATTTAGTATAAGAGAAAATTCTATGTTTAAATCGTGATACCTAATAGCCTAAATCGTTAAAGCACTGATGTACAGAACCAGAGATATTGGGTTCAAATCCCGATTTAGGCATATATTTTTATCTTCAAATTTAATTTGTCATTGAGTCAGGCAGAGCTTTTCCCCGCAGTCTATAAAAGTCAACGACACGATATACTATAACTTGTAAGTTCACTCGCTCGTTGACTTTTTTGGACTGCGGGAGAACCTCCGGTTGACTCCTTTAACAGCAACATGACGAGTTCGCGGAGTTTTGTCATGTTGCACAGAGCAACCAGTCTCGACAAAATCCAAGTTCCAGGGAGTTAGTTGGAGGGTCTTTACGGTACTGAGTGTGAAAGCTACGTTGAACAGTATTCCATGACTGCGTTTCATTAAACCTGAAGATACACTGACAAGAGAACTAGCAAACCGAACCCTACCTAGAAATTTCTTCCAAAGGGGTGTTTTGATGTACCAAGGCTGTGGCCAAAAAAATCTGCCGTTTTTATCTCCAAGGCACGAATATCGAAGCCAGAATCCAGCAATTGCATCCCACTTTACGAACCAGATAAATTTCCTGCTTGATTGAGAGAGGAGTGGTGTGAGGCGGGACGCAGCGCGGACGGTAGGTAGTGAGGATTATCCATTCTACTAATTCGGGAGTTGTATTACTTCCCTACAGTATAAATGAGAAATTTGGTGCTGGAATTCAGTGTCTTGTAGTTAAAACAGCAGATAATTTTTGGACACGGCTTGGTACATCACAACGCTTCTCTGAAATAAATTTCAAGGTAGGTTTTAGCATGCAATTGTTGAATGTTCCCTTGTGAGAACGTTCCGCACCTGTGAAAGTAGCCATTTTGACTGCAACTACTCTAATGCTCTTGGTGTCCAAATATGGTACTAAGGTACAACGCATGTCAAAAATTTATGCGTTTTGCTTTAAAATGACATAATAACAATTTGTTCACCGCTGTGGTCTCGAGGTAACGTGCTGCCTTGTCACGCAGCGGGTCCGGGTTCGATCCCCGGTCGGGACAGTTTTTCTGGGTGAGGTTTTTATCGGGGTTTTTCCTCACCTGTAAGACTTTAAGCCCCAAACGGTCCCCGAAATATGGCCATCGTCATCCTTCACCGGTGTGGAAAGCAACGGGAGGCTACCACACCTACAATTCCCTAGTAAAGCTGCAAGCATAGCATGAAAATGCTATGATTGCAGTGAAGGACCTGCCTTCGGGCAGAATTACTATGGATGGATGGAATAACAATTTCTGTTAAATGTTTCAATACAATTCTCTAAGCTTGTGAAGTTGAAGTCCTTTTCGATATATATATATATATATATATATATATATATATCCACCGCTGTGGTCTCGAGGTAGCGTGCTGCCTCGTCACGCAGCGGGCCCGGGTTCGATTCCCGGTCGGGACAGGCTCCTGGGTGAGGTTTTTTCGGGATTTTTCCTCACCTCTAAGACAAATGTCAGGAAGCTTAGGGCCCAACGGTCCCCGAAAATCATCCGACCATCATCCTTCACCGGTGTGGAAAGCTAGACCTATAATTCTCTAATAAAGCTGCAAAGCATAGCATGAAAATGCTATGATTGCAGTGAAAAACCTGCCCTCGGGCAGAATTACTATGAAATGGAATTATATGCACTGACATATTTTTGTGAGAGAATGGACTAACTGGGCCCGGAAAGATATGACCCCCTACATAGTTCATTTTAGCATTAAAGATCAGGTTGAAAATTAGCATTTATTTGCTAAACCTCCCACCATCAGTCCTCTTGCTTTGCTTGGGAGCGGTCCTGCAGTATGAACATGACTTAGTAACTCCATTCAAAACATATAGTACTGTCGCTTGGAAAATCAAAGTTGAGATTAGAGATCAATTTTGTTATAGTAGGTCTTATTATGTTCAAACTGATATTCTAAAATATATTAATTTAAAATAAATATTTATCGTATTTTCTTTTTTCCTAAGACCGGGTGCGGCCAATTTTCGTGTCAAACTTTTTTCCCCTTGAATTTTAGGGATAGGCTAATGTTTCGGATCAATTAACAGCAAATCGAATGGCGTCTATAGAGACATCCGTTATTAATATATGCGTTTATTTTTACGTTGGTCGCACCTAGCCTAGAACTCATGAGGCGCCACTGGCTACATATGTGTTCTATATAATTATTTGTTTGTTTAATATAATCATATAAAAATGCTCTGTATACACAGTTTGAGAAAGTGGACAAAGGGCAATAGTTGGACCCACATATGGCTGGCTGATTCTTCACATTCGCATCAAGATTACATTGTTACGCTAACGCTACACATTCATTTGTTTCCGTCACGCTTTGTGACTGTCGATTTTCACCGCTGTGTTCAACAACTGACGGTCGAGTAGCGGTTAACATGGTACCAGTGGCGTACCATCTTTTTTAAAAAATCCCATTCACTGAATTTCAATATATAATTTAAAAATGATTATAGACTACTGTATTTCTTTGCGGTAATGTCTAGCGTGCCTTTCTAGCAACCAACGGGTCCCGGGTTTAATTCCATAATATTTTTTTTTGTGAAGTACTGTAATAGCAATAACAGTAGTAAATTAATATGTTCTTCTTCTACTTTCATAGGCACCACAACCCATTATTTGAAAGTTTTCAACACGATGTCCTCAGTGTGTAAGATCTTAGACGTAGGTTGACCAATACTTGATGTCCATTCGTTTGATATCCTTTATGCCATAATTTTCCCATCTATGTTTAGGGTTGTCCACCGCTGTGGTCTCGAGGTAGCGTGCTGCCTTGTCACGCAGCGGGACCGGGTTCGATCCCCGGTAGGGGTAGTTTTCTGGGTGGGGTTTTTATCGGGGTTTTTCCCCACCTGTAAGACAAATGTCAGGACAACTTCACGGTCCAAACGGTCCCCGAAATCATATGGCCATCATCACCATCCTTCGCCGGTGTGGAAAGCAACGGGAAGCTACCACACCTACAATTCCCTAGTAAAGCTGCAAAGCATAGCATGAAAATGCTATGATTGCAGCGAAAGACATGCCCTCGGGCAGAATTACTATGGATGGATGAATTTTTAGGGTAATGTAGTAATAGTGAAGTATTTTATTTAATATCGCAATTAAACAGTTCATGTCAGTAGTGCCCAAATTCAAATCCAGGCCTGAAAAGTCAAACGAATTTTTCTTACAAGCCTCTTACTTCAGAATTCCTGTTATATTACGTGCCAAAAAATTACGGCATGGTACCCACGGTTTTATTTCCCTTCCAATGAAGCCGTATTCATATTTTTTTACGTCCTGAAAAATCCGTCTATTTCGGTCGAGATTCTAAATTCAAAACCAGAGAAGAGCATGTTAACTAATAGTAAACCGGGATCAACAAAGTTTTTTTTAATTATTTATAGATGCTTAAACATCTAAGGTCATAATTACTTACTCTTACTCACTGGCACTATCGAACCCGTAGGTTCATGGCCGCGCGGACATAAGCTCTCCATACATCCCTATCCTGAGCTAATGCTTTCCAATCATTCCCTGTATAATCTACTTCCCTCAAATCATAGTTAATGTTATTTTCCCACCTCATTCTTGGTCTACCAACTTGGCGTTTTCCCTCTGGCTTTCCTACAAGAAGCTTCCATGCAAGTCTTTCATTCCCCATACGTGCAACACGTCCTGCCCATCGCAGTCTACGAGACTTAACTGTTCTTATTATATCTGGCTTCCTATAAAGACCATGTAGTTCATTGTTATGTAGTCTTCTCCATTCACCTGTCTGTTTATCTCTCTTTGGTCCAAAAATTTTCCTAGGAATTTTATTCTCAAATATTTGTAATCTCCTTTCCTCCCTTAAAGTAAGAGTCCATGTTTCGCACCCATATCATAATTGTCGATTTTCTTTTTTCTTTTTAATGATACTATGAGAATATGTTGAAATGGATCATGTTAATTGAATTCAAATCAGTATTGAAGAAAACCCTCAATTGGTCGGCAATGGGTTTGATTCCGGGATCTCCCGAATACGAGTCTCGAACGCACCACTGAGCTAATTCGCTCGATACCATCAGAGTTGTGGAGGAGATTCTCTGAGTCTCATGAGAATTGAATACCTATTCAAATAGAGAAGTAGTGAAATTCGGTTACAAAAAGTGAGATTTATTAGTGTTACTCTAAATAATAAGTTTACCTGATGGACGATGTTTAACTTAACGACGAGATTCAGAAGGTCGGAGATACCTCTTGTGTAAACTGTAGATTATTTTAAGGGTATAAAATCAAGAATATGATTTCCTTTGGAAGAGAAGTAAAGTCATCTAGTGCTATATATTTACGGTAGGCTACATAAAATACCTCCGTATGAGGCGTGTGGAGAACTTACATAATTATAGAAATCAAAACATCAGGGATTAGATGGCTAGTAAATTTTACAGAGAGAAAGAGAAAAAAATGTTAAATTAACAATAATATAGCGTAAAAGAAGAATCGGACGACCTAATATCAGATGGTATGGGATTTGAATAATTTGGGAGTATAATAATGCAAATAAAGATAAGAGTTATGAATGAATGGAAGGATATTGTAGGGCGTTAAGGGCTGTAATAGGGTGTATAATATTGGACAGATATGTAGAAAATAACTTCACGCCTCTAATAAGACACATCCAAATTTGAAATGCGACGCTAATGATCCATGTAAGCATTTACAGAACATCCTTAAATAAAAATAGTAGTACCAATCTAAAGTTCTTAGGAAAATGTTTGGACCAAAGAGAGATGAACAGACAGGTGAATGGAGAAGACTACATAACAGTGAACTACATGATCTTTATACGAAGTCAGATATAATAAGAACAGTTAAGTCTCATAGACTGCGATGGGCAGTCAATGCGACACGAATGGGGAATGAAAGATGTGCATGGAAGCTTCTTGTAGGAAACCAGAGGGAAAACACCCAGTTGGTAGACCAAGAATGAGATGGGAGAATAACGTTAACTATGATTTGAGGGAAGTAGTTTAAACAGTGAATGATTTGAAAACATTAGCTCAGGATAGGGGTGTATGGAGAGCTTATGTCCGCGCAGCCATGAACCTACGGGTTCGATAGTGCCAGTGAATTAATTAGAGTTAGTACCAATCTACCTAGAAATTATTTTATGTGTCAAAACTTACGATACGAAACTACCATGCCTAAGGAAACAACATTATGTATTTTTACGTCTGGAAAGAATCTATCAATGACAAGCATGAAATTGTGATCCTTGGATACAGAGACGAGCAGGGTAGCCATTAGATCACTAGGACTGTTCTGTTTATCTTTCCTTTTTCGATAGTCGGTTCTTGAAGTCTAGCAAAGTGAGCTTAAGAAAAAAAAAATTGCGACGCTAATGGCGTAAGTTTTTAAAGGATAACCTTAAATAAAGTATTAATTAAACCAAGTCCGAGTATGGGATTTTTATCTTCAGTAGTAACAAATATTTTTAAACTTTGGTAAAATGTGTTTGAAATGGAAATATCACAAGAGAGGATGTTAATACTTATACAATCTATAAAGAACGAATTGTACATTACAAATTAGTAGTCATTTTTGTCAAGTGAATGCATTCCACAGCCTACATTCAATAAAAACAACGGCTTTCTGAATGCTGTACTGATGATCAAATCAAAATGTTCCATACGAGCGATATTCTTTTGTCTTAGAAAGGGAAATGTCTCAGTTGAAAAAACAAGTGAGTGTCTACAGTTACTTTCGGATTCCGCAGCGACGCAAAGCTTTCCCTTCCTTAAAAAAATTAAAACACGACAATAATGTAGGAGCTTTTTTTTGTATTATTTAACTACATTTTTTTGAAAGAAAGGTCATTAACGGCGCAATTCAACGTTGGATGTAAAAGTACTAACATATTTACTAAGAAGCAACTTTCTTACGGCTTGAGTTTTTTTATTCCCTTCCGAAGGAAGTCCCGAAAAAATCAATCGGTCTTCTCCGAGTTCGAACCCGCGAACCTCGGAACCATTGTTGTGCATGATAATCACTTGATAAAGAATTGATTAATAAAGAGAGTTGCGTTACATGTAATCGAAAAGTTTGTACTATTGTCAAATTTTTAAGTATTTATTTAGGTTGTTTCCCGGGAATTTTTTTTGATGATAATAATAAATTCGTTATCCCAGTAAAAAAATGATTGGGATAACGAACTTACCATCAAAATTGTCAAATTTTATCCGCTTCCTACCTTTTCAGTTTAACATTAAGATTTAATATAATAGCCTACTAATGTAGACTTGTCAATTTTTAAGTAAAATATTATATAGCAATTATTGATATATGCCGATGATGTAATATTTTAGGTGATAGCGAGGAGATAAGAATCAAAATTCACATTCTATTGAGTAACACTAAAAATTGAGGCTGGAAGTAAATATCAATAAAACTAGATATATGGCCATATATTGAAATATATTATATAATGGAAATGGGCAGTTAATGAGAAATGAGGGAAATTTTGAAGAGGTGGGCGAATTAAAATATCTAGGAACAATAATTACAAACAGGAATGAGATGCAAAAAGAATTTGAACATGTGCTGAATTCTGTAAACGCATGCTATTATACATTAGAGGAACTCTCGTCATCCCAACCTCTCTAAAACAAAACAGTTATTCTTCCAGTTATATTATGTTGATGTGAAAGATGGACTGTTATTTTAAGTTAGGAGTAAATATTAGGCCTATTTGAGAATAAATTTCTTAAATATTTAATCAAAGATGCAGATATGTGAATGGATAATACTATATAAAAGTAAACTACATGATCTTTTTAGGAAACCAGATGTAATAAGAGCAAATAAGTTTCATATACTGCAATGGGCACTACATGTGGCACGAATGGGGAATGAAGCAGAGACATGGAAAATCAAAGGAAATACGCCCAGTAGATAGGCCAAGAATGAGGGGAGAATAACATTAACAATGATTTGAGGAGGTAAATTGTATAGGGGATGATTGAAAATCATTAGCTCAGGATAGGGATGTATGGAGAGTGCCGGGTTCGATAGTGTCGATGAGTTAGAGGGTTGGCGATTATTGATATGATGGTTTCTTAATCTTTGTCTTACTGCATAAGACAGTACTTTTTTAATTTAAAAAATTACAAAATCTAGGGAACTATAGTAGCTACTTAAAAAACATGAGTTATGAAGGTGAAATTAAGCTGTATCAACATTAGAATTAGCATTAAATAAGATTTTTGCGGAGTAGCATGTTATAAGGTCTCCGACAACCCCATAGTGCAGAAAAACCAAGCTATTGGTAATGCTTCTTCACTGTAATGAAATAACCCAGTTGGTAGACCAAGAATGAGATAGGAGAATAATATTAACCATGATTTGAGGGAGGTACATTATATAAGGGGATAATTTGAAAACATTAGCTCAGGATAGGGATATATAGAGAGCTTATGTCCGCGTGGTCATGAACCTACGGTTTCGATAGTGCCAGTGAGTTAGTTCTAAAGATACTACTTTGTCTCACCACGCGTATGTTTTTTTTTAACATTTTAGCGGCTTTGTGTTATTGATGGTGTCATGAATATTTTGACAACGATCTGTCCAAATAGTTGGATATTTTCTTCTAAACTGAATATCCTGTTTGTCATCAAAATGAACTGTTTTTTATAGAAGTAACTTGTGTGACTATTTAACTCATGCCCCAAATGGGAGTCAATGACCAATCACGTTTCAATGATTTCTGTATTACAACCAATCAGAGACGTGTTTCACGAAATAATTATCAACGTTAGGATTATCATATATTAAGCAAAGCTCCTCCTTTTTAATATTCTGAACAGGTCTGACCGTTATTTTGCAGTGACTGAGCCTATAACAAATACGGCTACCAGATTGTATATAATAGTGCTTACATGTCAACATTTGTAGCAATTGATTATACCACCAAAAAAAGAAACCACTGTTTGCACTTTCTTAAATGTATACGACATCAAAAATGAATTAATATACAGATTGATGTGTTTCATTTTTTCTCCACTAGAGAGCATTCTTACAATATTGCGTTCCTTTGGCAATAAATAGTATGATCTGGTTGCAGTGATAAACAAAAGAAGCAGTAGAAGCGTAGGCTACCTATCGTTTCTCATTAGTTTTCAAACATCACCGTTTACTTTAAATATAAAAATATTTTTAAATAACTGTAGTTAAATAATGATTTGTGAGTAAACAGCTTTATTTTATTCGTTAAATAGTCCTAACAAATGCCACTCTTGATTTCCAAATTCTCTAGATAAATTCACTCCTCACTTCGTGAGTCGTGAATTTATCGATAATTTGGAAATCACTCGTGGCATTACTTATGATAATTTTAGTCTCCAAACTTAATTATCGATGCTGAGCATTAAAAACTAGATATGCATTTTATTCTTTATTTAAAATTTAACCAAAAATTCTGTCACATGAGTTTTCGAAATGTTGAATTTGCATTGTTTTATATAAATTTTCTTAATCAGTAAATTCCAAGGTTTATTTCTCATGGTCCATGTTCGATGTTGTGTTGAAAAGCAACAGAAATGAAACACCGATATTGATATAAAGTAATTCGAATAAGGGTGAAATTTGTCCCACTTACTAGGGGATAATTTTCTGCTAGAAAATATTGGCTACTTTTTCTAAAACTTTTGGAAATCCTATACACCACTTATCCAGTACCAATAAAAGTTACCATAATCTGAATAAATTTTTAAGCTCTAATCTCTTAAATAGAACAACAGAGCTTTACTGTTACAAAACTATAATTTTACCATCATTGTTATATGCAGCTGAAATCTACTCTCATAAAAGAAAGTCAGAAAGATACTTTTACTTTTGAAAATAAAATTTCACGAAAAAATTTGGAACTGTTAAGGAAAATGAGGATTGAAGAATAAGAAAAAGATAATTAAGAATGCTGGATCTGGAGTCAGATGTGGTAAGAATAGTGAAATGTGGAATATTGCGATGGTTTGCTCACTTATTACGTCAAGAGAAACACCGGGATTGACAAAACATAGCTATGAACAACCATACACGAGGTAAAAGGTCATTGGGCAGACCAAAACTATGCTGAAAGACCCGGTGAATCAAGATCTCACATGAGTTAGATGGACACTTGGAAGAAGCCGACAACATGGATTTGTGAAGGATCTTTGTGAATGAGGCAAAACACCAAAGGTTTAAAAATAACCCAAATATGATTGATTGTAATTGGGTGACCATAAATAACACTGAGCAACAAAAAATATAACTTTTTTTTTTGTCTCAGAAACAAAAATGTTATTCTGGTAGTATTTTTTCTCCAGAATTCAAATATGATATCGGCTTTTCTCCATCACGAAAGGTTTGAAGAAGATTCCATCCTATAAGCCGGGAACCAAGCATTTCAGACTGGTTTTTGGATAACTTTAAATCTCGTATGAGATCGTTAAGATCTTCTTGAGTCAATAAATGAGGCTCAGACGAACAGCTTTGTTCAAAAAGTTGTATCACCAAAATCTATTTATTCTTTTTCCTTACTCCCATCAGAATCTGAGCTCTCTTCATCTACTGTCACATGTTCTGGAGGCTTTGGTATGGGCAATTCTTCGCAGTGTGGAACTGGTCTCATTTTCAGATAGCAAGTCAGGGTACACCACTGTATGTTTTGATTTTGACGTAATCCCTTTAATGTTTGTTAAGCAGAAAATAATTATTTAAATCCATTAATTGAAATTGGAATAAAAAAACTGTGGGTGATGGAAAAATTCCGAATACATATTTGAAAACACGATAAAAAACTGCATTAAGTACAACTATTGGTACTCATGAGACAAAAATCATGTTAACCAGTGTAATAGGAAAATACAACCAAATCAAATGAATACAACAAACATTACAGAACATGACTTTGGATATTAAAACGTGTTTAAGTGACAATACCAAGCGAGTTGATACAACCACTAGCATTTGAGGCTCGTATTTGGGAGTTTTCGGTTTGAAAATCCCAGTATCGACCAATGCAATTGAGGTGTTCGATTAGTTTCCCTCAATAGTCAATTCAAATTCTAGATTAGAATTTTAATACTTGGAAGAACCTTTGCGAATGAGGCAAAAAACCGACGGTTTTAAATAACCCAAAAATTATTAAATCATCAAATTCATATTCTATAGTAATTCTGCTCGAGGGCAGGTCTTTCACTGCAAACATAGAAATTTTACGCTATGGTTTGCAACTTTACTAGGAAATTGTAGGTGTGGTCGCTTCCCGTTGCTTTCCACACCGGTGAAGGATGATGATGTTAAGGATGACGATGATGACCGGATGATTTTCGGGGACCTTTGGGCCCTATTAAACATAAATAAAATAAGTAACTGCTATATGACTATAGATTTTAAAGGTTTCTATAAATAAGAAAAAAGTGAGAATAAAATTCTATCAAAAACATTTTTTTTTTGTTTATAAACACTTTTAAAATCTAAGGTGATATCACTATATTACAGTGCCAATTTATTTATTTATATTATTTATTTTCATATTATGAAGTGGCGAATATGATGAAATTGCTGATCGATATATTTACGTTGACGACTGAGGAAACTAGACAAAACCACTCGTAAGGTTGGTCTGCACCGGCTTTGAACCCAGAATGTCCCAAAACGCGCCTCAAACGCTGTTTAAGTCAACTCGCCCACTTATAGACGCCTTTAACATCTAGGCCATATAGCGCGTATTTTTTTTTTTCATTTGCTTATACTTTTGTATATTTAGGCTATATTATGGAATGGTGAAGTTGATGAAATAAGTCCAAGTAATGGAATTCCAACCCAGTATTTACCTTGACAATTGATTGAAACCAGAAAAAAAAAACTCAGGTTGGTCGATACCGGGATTTGAACCCGAGACCTCCCGAATGTATCCTAAAACGTTACCGCTTGAGCCAATTCACTCGGTTAATCAACGTTTCAAATTAGAATTACAATTAAATCGGCGAACTTTTACAAGAAACAAATAATAAAACACAGTCCATTAGATTAGTCAAAGATTGTAAACATATCACATTTGATATTAAAGTGTATATAAACAATGTGAAATAAAAACATTATCCGTAATATATATATATATATATATACTTGATTTTCTTGTCTACCACAATAGTCAATAAGACAATGTTCAATATTTTAATAATACTTACTGATTTGCCGGCAGAATGGTAAGATGTACGAATATGGTAAGAAAACTCACCTTAACGTCTAGCTGCGTGGGCAGACACGGTCACTGTGATCCGTTACAACGGTGCGATCCCGTTCAAGCCCCCTTCTTGCCTTCCCCCACCTGTCATTTACAACACTACCATTACAAATAAAATTTTGCTTAATAATGATACAGCCATAAAATTAATTACGAACATGCATGTGTGTGTGTGTTATTCTTATTTTTAGACGCTTTAACATCTAACCTTATTTCGCGTCTATTTATTTTTTAATAAATATTAACCCTTAAATTGGCGAAACAATAATTATTATTATAAAGATTATTTATCTTGTAAATACAAACTTTCTGATTGGAAGTCAAATATACTTAATATATTAGATAAATATTATTATAATATCTTCCTCAACAGTAAATTGAAATATAGAGGAATAGTCATACTACATCAACAAAATGTCATTTCTCGTGCAGTTATTTCAATGTTTCGGACCGCAATGAAAACAAATCTGTAAAACTCGAAGTTATTATTGTACATTATCTTGTAATTAAGTCCACCGCTGTGGTCTCGAGGTAGCGTGCTGCCTTGTCACGCAGCGGGCCCGGGTTCAATCCCCGGTCGGGGCAGTTTTTCTGGGTGAGGTTTTTCCTCACCTTTAAGACAAATGTCAGGAAAACTTTAAGGCCCAAACGGTCCCCGAAATCATATGGCCATCATCCTTATCCTTACCATTATCATCATCATCCTTCACCGGTGTGGAAAGCAACGGGAAGCTACCACACCTACACAATTCCCTAGTAAAGCCACAAGCATAGCATGAAAATGCTATGATTGCAGTGAAGGACCTGCCTTCGGGCAGAATTACTATGGATGGATGGATCTTGTAATTTGACACATTTTTAAATTGTAATAAATTTTTGTATAATTTTACTATTAGCTGGTTGAGTGGAAGAGAAGGCCTTAACCTTAACTCTGACAGCTAAAATAAAACATTATTATTATTATTATAAATTTAAAAGTTCAAGATAAGGACAGTGACAAACTTTCGGAAAAACTGCACTTAAACTAGAGAGAAATATTTTCAAAGTCCTAAAGAACAACAGTGTGCATGCGCCAGAATTTACATAGCCAGCGATAACCCACAATCGAACCACATATCGATTATCATCCCCAATTACTATCCATCACTATGAAATTTAAATGACCAATATTTGCAATAAATCCCCAAAATCTATGTTAAAAAAATATGGTTGGTTGGTATCTAATGTCGAGCACTTGATAATGAAATCATTCGCTCTCTTGCATTCCAATATTTAGCAGAAAGGCTGGTCTCTTCTACAAAAGCTGGACAACGGAGGAGATGGTTTCTTTCCATATCTTCATTTAAATTGCAAAAAGGGAATTTAGGTGAATCTGTTATGCCAAGTCTGCGTAGGTGTTTATTCAGGCAGTCATGTCTCGTTAGCAGTCTGAATGTTGCTACTGCAGATTTTCTTTGTCATAAACTTGTAGATTTTCCCATTCCTTTCCAGATGTTTTGGTGGTGTACTCTTCTCTAACTTTACTGATATATTTATTAGAGATAATTCTTTTGATAGAGTGAAAGGAAACTGGAGTAGAAGTTGGGTTTGAAACAATTTTGCTACCCTTCTTGGCCAGAAAATCGGCTATTTCATTGCCTGTCACTCCACAATGGGCCGGAATCCATTGAAGTACAACTTCTTTATGTAGACGGGATAACTGTTTTATCATTTTGTGACATTCGATAATGTTGATGCTTTTGGGTGTTGTGTCTTGTGTTATAGCAAGAATGGCTGCTTTGGAGTCACATAGAATTACAACTTTTGTAAATTTTCGGATGTGATAAAAATATTAATAATATTAAAATTACCAAACGTTTATTAAAAATGGTTGTAACTTACTTATCACTCCCTAACGCTGATCCAACCAGCGATAACCCAAAACAGCGATAGAAAAATCATAGTAATATACTCATAAGTAATATACTCTGTGGAGAAAATAGCAGTTAGTATCACAATATTGTCTAACAGTGTCATAATATTGTGATTTGCATATTTAAATAAATACTTCAAAATTGTCTAATAATGTTATAAAAATTGTTTGAAAAAGTTTAAAATATTAAGTAATGTTAGTAAATACAGAAGAAGAGCTATATTTTACAACAATATAACTGAAAAATCAAGCGCTAGTAGAAGTGCAGTTGAGCCAAACTTTCATTTAAACTTTTATAGGAAAAATCATTATGAGGTTTAATTTCATCATCATCATCAACAACAACGATTAAGCCCAA
The DNA here is from genome assembly GCA_030220185.1 of Diploptera punctata. Lineage (NCBI taxonomy): Eukaryota > Metazoa > Arthropoda > Insecta > Blattodea > Blaberidae > Diploptera > Diploptera punctata. The sequence continues at coordinate 2,449,395 of JASPKZ010007290.1, read as the reverse complement.
TGGCCTGTTCCGATCTCATTATAGGTTGAATTGGTCCTTCCATCTCTTCAATGGTCTTCCCAACATTCTTCTCCCTTTTGGTTTTAATTATACATTCTTCTTGGTATGCGCTGTTCATTTATTCATACTACGTGCTGAAGATAAGCATTTTGATATTTTATTCTTTCACGGAGATTAAATATATTAAGTTGTGTTCTTATATCTTAAATTTCTTTTTATCGGTCCTTTGGTATCCTGCTATTGCTCTCAACATCTTCATTTCAGCAGCCTCTGCCAATACTTTGTAAAACTTCAAAATAGTTTCTTTAGGTTTAATTTAAGATTTAAATTAAAATTCTTTATACCTTCAACACTTTTGAAATTCATGTTAAAGCACCGTTGAGGTTATGTAATAAGATGTTAATTATATAATATTTTACTGGTAAGTCAGTAGTCCCCAACTAATTTATTAAACTTCAAGTTATTCTAATATGTTAGAACAACTAGAAGAAGTTTAATAACTTAGTTGAGGACAACTGACTTACCAGGTAAAAAATTATATAATTAACTTCTTTATACCTCACCTCATATCCAGTCTTCTAATTAATATAATTAGAATTCTTCTAATTATAATTATAATTAAAATATGTAGTGAGGTATGAAGAATTTTAATTTAGAACTTTCATTTGTTTCATTGTTACAAGTAACATTTAAGATAACTGACTACATATTCATAACTGTAAATTTATGCAATGAATAATTTTTGTTGGCATATATTTTGTATATATTACTTTCATTCACATAACCAGCCCAAATGATTTTGTGGTAAGAACTTCTGACTACAGTTCATGACATTCAGACCACAAGAATTTTTCCTCAAAGAGAGAATTATTCCTAAGGTCTCATGTGATCACCAATGGTCTAGAGTTTAGGTTTAAGGACTCTTCTAATGCTTCGTTATCACATCATTAAGTTAACATATTTAACTTTTATAGGAATTAATCACTATGATGTTTAATTTATGGTGAAATTATATGTTTCTTATCTCTCCTCATATATATCTTCTAAGTAGATCGCGATTTCGAGACCACAACTGTCTCATCCTCAGTACGTTTTTGGTGAATGATGTTATGTCGATCGGAAGAAACTCTTCTTCTTCCCTCTGTTGGTGGACCGATGAACCTCTGAATCAGGTCAAAATTTGCGGAAATTTCGAAGTTCATAAGTTTTCCTTTATTTTTCTGAATGTGGATCTTTTCCCAAACCGTGAGTTCCTTTTGTTTGTCTGTTTGTTTAATTACACTGGCTTTTGATTCAATTAAATGTTTTTCGGACCAAGCATGAGCAGCTACTGCTGACTTTTCCACTTCTCCATTTTTTATGTTTCTAAGATGTTCTTTCACCCTTGTTTTCAAATTTCTTTAAGTTTTTCCAATATAAATGTTGTCACAATCCCTGCATTTGATCTGATAAATTCCTGATTTGTTTTCATTTTCAATTCTTTCATTTTTATTGGTTTTAATAATCCTATTAAGGTTGTATTCATTCTTTGGTGCTAATCTTATATTAAACTTTTTGAAATTTTTTTAAATTTATGGTGATTCAATGGATGGTAAGTGTATTTCTCGAATTTTATTTTTTCTGTTTCTTTTATAAGTGTGCTTTCATTAATTAATGTTTGTCTTTTAATTTTTTTTGTGTACCATATAAATAAATAAATTTAAAAGACAAAAATTAATTAATGAAAGCACACTTAAAAAAGAAACAGAAAAAAATAAAATTCAAGAAATTCACTTACCGTCCATTGAATCACCATAAATTTAAAAAAAAAATTTAAAAAGTTTAATATAAGATTAGCACCAAAGAATGAATACAACCTTAATAGGATTATTAAAACCAATAAAAATGAAAGAATTGAAAATGAAAACAAATCAGGAATTTATCAGATCAAATGCAGGGATTGTGACAACATTTATATTGGAAAAACTTAAAGAAATTTGAAAACAAGGGTGAAAGAACATCTTAGAAACATCAAAAATGGAGAAGTGGAAAAGTCAGCAGTAGCTGCTTCATGCTTGGTCCGAAAAACATTTAATTGAATCAAAAGCCAGTGTAATTAAACAAACAGACAAACAAAAGGAACTCATGGTTTGGGAAAAGATCCACATTCAGAAAAATAAAGGAAAACATATGAACTTCGAAATACCCGCAAATTTTGATCTGATCCAGATGTTCATCGGTCCACCAACAGAGGGAAGAAGAAGAGTTTCTTCCGATCGACATATCATTCGCCAAGAAAGTACTGAGGATGAGACAGTTGTAGTCTCGAAATCGTGATCTACTTAGAAGATATATATGAGGAGAGGTAAGAAACATTTAATAGGTTAACATACCTTAATTTTCAAGGTGTCCCAATCCCAGAAGTGAGTTACATTTCTGGCAATGCAGGAAAGAATGTCTCAGAAATGTTATAAGACAACCTGATGGCATTAGACAAATAAAAAATAAACTTTTATTCAAATTTCATCTTGAAACAGTCCTAATAACCTCTTAAGTTCATGGAAAGCATATTTAGAGGCAAATTAATTATATACAGTAAAAGCTCCTTATGTTCTGCAAAAGTGCCGCAAATACAAAAACCGCAAATATGGAATGGTAATGTTTATGGGGCATATAGGGGATACGTTCCAAAATAAAATAGAAATTATCAAAGTAAAATCAATTAATGAGAGATTTTGAACAATTTCTATTAATTACTGTCAAGCTTAGGCAACGGCTTAAAGAAGTTAGTATATTTTTTCCCGTTTTGCAGTTTCTAAAAGGCCTTTTAATCACAAATGACTTGCCAATGCATAAACAGTCAAGCATATCTGTTTTTACTTTAAGTGGAAACACTTTTTCCCGCTTTGGAACTAATTTTCTTTCCTTTTACTCGACATTATAAATTGGCAACTAAGCAGAAGAGACACGTGTTATTCAATCAAAATTATTGCAACAAATGACAAGTTGAAAAAATAAAACATCGATTATGGTGAGGGTAGCATTTATAATGGACATAGTAGCGCGTGAAATACAATGGCAATGGTTTTTAGCAACGAACTTTAGGCTTAGTGACAATAAGGTTTCTTTTACGTTGATATTAATTTGTCCATTTGGTTTGAATCACTCTTTGTGTAAATGCCACCTTGGCACGTGCCTGCAGTAAGAAAAGTTGCCGATGCATTAATTAAGGATACTAATCCTTCCAATATATCGACTGGATCACGAATAAAGAGATTTTTAACCACGAATACAGGAACTGTGTCACAATTTTTCAACCCGCAAATAATGAAAACGCCAATTAGGGTATAGCGAATAAGGAGCTTCTACTATATCGTAAACTTTAATATTTATTAAAAATAATTAAATTCAATGTAACATTAAATAAAAGTATGTACATTACTATTATATTAAAACTAAACAACTAAGATGGTATAGACATGTCCAGAGAATGGAAGGGAATCAGCTGCCAACATGTGTTTTGGAATGGAAACCTGAGGGAAGACGAGGCAGAAAAAGACCTCAAACCTCCTGGAGTCAGAGAATAATTTATACATGAAGGAGAAACATCTACAATCAGGAGATTGGAAGGACTTACAAAATTGGCTATTAGGAATCAGACGATGTCAAAGGCATTAATCAATTGATGATCTATCTACATACATTACTAGAATTGAAAATGTTTTACAAATTCATTCCAAATTCCAGCCAAAGCAGAAAATCTTTTTTTCACTCCTTGTAATGTAAATGATCAACTGTGATATTTCAAGCGAGTTCTTAAGTCAGTTAGTAGTTCTATTTTTTATTTAAAAGTGCAGAAAAGTACATACAGTTATTTATTATATAAACAATTTCGACTAGTAACATTCTACATTATAATTATTTTGTCATTAAGGCACATTTTCAACGATTAAGATATATGAAATATTCTTTCTAAACATCTACACACTAAATGGTTAAAAATAATTTGATATTCATTGTAGTTTATAGCTAAGCTAAATAATATGTAATATGTGAAAATGAGTGGAGAGACATCTATCCATAGACAATAAAATAACATTGTTGCACTATGTAGTTAGAATTTCATTTAATGGCGCTCTTCAACTTCTGCGATCATTAGAAATTATAATCCAAAACTGGCCAAGTGCTATCAAATACTACCACAATCCTCTTTTTTCAGTCGAGTTTTTTCTTTTTTTTTTGGATATTGCAAATATACGAAATGGATTCCAAAGCTTTAGTTTCCTTCTTAATTAAGATGTGCTCAGAAAATTTTAAGAAAGTGTCCACCGCTGTGGTCTTGGGATAGCATGCTGCCTTGTCACGCAGCAGGCCCGGGTTCGATCCCCGGTCGGGACAGTTTTTCTGGGTGAGGTTTTTATTGGGGTTTTTCCTCACCTGTAAGACAAATGTCAGGAAAACTTTAAGGCCCAAACGGTCCTCGAAATCATATGGCCATCGCAATCATCATTATTCATATTCATCTTAGGTTAAGCTTAGGGTTAGGGACTCTCCTGGCACACCATTATCATCATCATCACCCATCATATTATTGGGGCAATGTAACCCCACCTTCCAGATGCCCCAACCTCAGAAGTGGGTTACAACTACGCCATGCCAGGAGAGAAACCAGGAATGTCAAAAGACAAACCTGGGGCATTTGGGAAAAAAAAAATTAAGAAAGCATGAAACGACCCACTGGATTTGAAATCACAAGCCTCAGCTTCTGAACTTACTAAACTAAACCAGCATTTCGCAAATTAAGGGTCCTGAATTACCTGTTCATCCTGAGGGAGAGAGAGTTCAATTGGTAGCAAAGTCCCCCATTGTGATAAAGGGCCCACAAAAAATGTTATTCTTCAAGGAAGAATTGCAATAAATCTATTTCTGTTTTACTACTTTCTTTTCAGAAATTTCCTTACACTTCTAATGTAACTTTTAATAATAGCCTTGATTCAATATTAAGAACAGCACAGATTGTTGTTCCTCCCTCTTGTGCCATGTAAACTTTATGGGCACACTAGCCTCACTTAAAATCAATATATTCTGAAATGGTCCTGGAAAAACTTGCATAGAAATCAACAATGGACTTTGACTTCTCGAAAAATTTTAATATATATCTAGACAATGCCATTAGTACGTGGCAAACTCTTTTAGATGAACATTTTATGATAAACAAAATGAAAATGAACTTCCTTTTATTTGCAGATGATCCATTGTACCTTCCTCAGAAAATCAACCACAAAAATCAGTTTATAAATTATAGAAACAATAAAAGACAATTTGAAGACATCAACAGAGAAAACAAATGAATGAGTTGGAGAAAATGCTTTAATATCTCACCTCACGAAGTTGTGTATCTTCACGATACCAGTTTCAAAAGTATAGTATTACTTCCAACTTCAGTCAAATTCAAACTGTCGAAATTTCGTCGTTAACATTGGAATTTGACTGAAGATGGAAGTAATACTATACTTTTGAAACCGGTATTGTGAAGACACGCAACTTTGTGAGGTGAGATGTTAGAGCATTTTTTCCAACTCATTCACTAATGTAAATACCTCATAGTGTTTCCTCCCACTGTAATTTTAATTAAAAAAAAAAGAGAAAACAAAGTCCATGGCGATCTGATTCATTTAATGATTATTAGATAAACCTCATAGTGTTGCTTCTTAAATATATCAAGGTCATAAAGTATTTCTGTTTTTGTCAGTGACTACTACTATCCTCTATGGCTCAATAGTACTAGAAGATCCTTGGCCTAACAGCCACATTCATATGTGTTAATCACAGCCAGAATAGGAGGGACATGTTGGATTCTCCATAGCTGGTTTTCTCAACCTGGAGCTGCTACTTATTGAAGCTACCCAAATTCTTCATTATTCTGAGTGGACATTAATCTCATACTGGCCAAAATTCCTTGAGAAAATTTCTTCCCCCACGAGAACTCAAACCAGGGTAAACTATGCACCAGGTATCATGCATTAAACCACTTGGTTATCGTGCAAGTCTTCATCAGTGATTATAGTATACTAATATTTAAAGAGAAAAATTTTCACCTAGACCGAGACTCGAACCCAGGACCTTTGGCTTTCCAGGCCAAATGCTCTACCAACTGAGCTACCGTTGTAATTCCGTATATAAAAGAAAAATTTGCATCTAGATCGCAACTCGCCTCGGTAGCTCAGTTGGTAGAGCATTTGGCCCAGAAAGCCAAAGGTCTCAGGTTCGAGTCTCAGTCTAAGCAAAAAATTTTCTCTTTAAATATAATTTATCCTTTAGTGAGAAGTGTTAAATTAATAATAAAAACTTCAATAGAAGCCCTATTGGCTTTATAAAGTAGTGTTAAATTCCCAATAAATGTCTTCTTAACTATGAGGCCACCATTTGCAAAGATAGAAACAAAGATTTCAAAGCATTTGGCACGAGGGAATTACAACGTATATAAGAGAAAAATTTGCATCTAGATCACAACTTGCCTCGGTAGCTCAGTTGGTAGAGCATTTGGCCCAGAAAGCCAAAGGTCCCGGGTTCGAGTCTCGGCCTAGGCAAAAAAAGTTCTCTTTAAATATAATTTATCATTCAGTGAGAAATGTTAAACTAATAATAAAAACATCAGAGTATACTAACTTCATTTATGAGTTGCAAAAAGTTTTTATATCCTTCGAAGTGGGTCCCCAATTTTAAAAGTTAAGAACCACTGCATTAGACCATCATGACACGCCGTAAATATGGAAACTTTGGACATTTATCTATACATCTCAGCTTCCCTCATCTTTTAATTTGCTTTGAACTTTGTGCGCCGTGGCCGAGTGGTTAAGGCAGGAAGCCTTGGCGCAGAGCTACAGGACTTGCGCTGGTTCGAGTCTCCATGGGGGAAGAAATTTTCTCATGGCATTTCTGCCAGTATGGGACCGGTGCCCACCCAGCATCGTGATGCATTTGGGTAGCTACAATAAGTAGCGGCTCTAGGTTGAGAAAACCAGCTATAATGGCTGGGGGACTCGACATGCTGACCACATGTCACACCTACACTGGCTGATTATCATCTACCTGTGTTATTGACACATGTGGATGTGAGGCCAGCAGCCGGCTGGTAGGCTAAGGGCCTTGTAGGCCTGTCGCACCAGGAGTTGTTGTTGAACTTTGTAGTAACTACATTTTGTGTGTAATTGTACCACCACCTGCTGAGTCTCAACATATCGCGAGGTTACAACCTAAGGGTACTATCTACATTTTTTATTCTTCTTGTTTTTCCATATTAAATGACTCTTAAAAGAGTAATTTATATAACTAACGTAAATCAATGGTATAGAGAAACATTTTTGCCTGAACTGGGAATCGAACACCAAACCTTTAGCTTTCCGTGCTAATGCTCTGGCCACTGAGCTAATTCAGGCTTCATTCACATCCAAGCAGAAATCCTTCCTTTACCTTGCTCTACTGGCCCCACATTTAATTGCAATGAATCATCATTCACAAATACACAATAAATGGCTTCTACCTGAAGAAGACATGAAGGGACTCCACACAGCTATAGCATTATTTATTAAACTAATATTGAGAAGCTAAAGCTATTACTATGATAGAAACAAGTAAATTAATGAACACAATTAAATTATTGTAAATCAATGGTAAAGAGAAACATGTTTGCCTGAACCGAGAATCGAATCCCGAACCTTTAGCTATTCATTGTGTATTTGTGAATGATGATTCATTGCAATTGAATGTGGGACCAGTACAGTAAGGTAAAGGAAGGATTTCTGCTTGGATGGGAATGAAGCCTGAATTAGCTCAGTGGACAGAGCATTAGCACGGAAAGCTAAAGGTTCGAGGTTCGATTCCCAGTTCAGGCAAAAATGTTTCTCTTTACTATTGATTTACAATAATTTAATTGTGTTCATTAATTTACTTATTTCTAACATAGTAACAGCTTTAGCTTCTCAATATTAATTTAATATATAACTAACACTCATGTTTTGTCAATAATCTCAAAGTATTACATAATTTAATTGTTACTATATGCACCTTACCCTATATTAATTTTAAACTTCAAATCCTTCTCCTGAAAAAAAAAAAATATTAAAAAGTCAGATAAAATCCTAAGGTTGTAACCTCACAATACATAGAGCATGCTTTTCAAGCTGTTTTGAATTTAAACAATAATCATTCAAATTTGCCCCATTTTTTGATGATTTGCTTTCTAACTCTATTGGATAAGTCTCTCTACCCATTTTCAAAGATTCTTCTCTATCACAGCTTCCAAATTATTTATGTATCACATATTTCAGTCTTCATATCATTTTCTCATTTGTCAATGTCATGCATTAAAAATGACCACATTAATGTCATCTGTCCATCTAGTGCTGAACATTTTTGTTAATTAATTATCATCTATACTTTCTATGTGATTACAACTACTCTTCTCTACAATTTTAATTAAATCGTTGATACAGTCAACTACTATTAAGAGATTAAATTGGTAATATACACCATTCATAGTTAAATATGGGAAATAACATTATGAGGTTCTTAATTCGTAAATTAATGAGTCATTTTTTAACATCTTACCTCATACTTTATGTTTCTTCAAACACGGGAACTAGTTTTCGAGAGAAGGATCTCTCTCATTTTCAACTAACTCAGTCATAATGTCGGTTGAGAGAGATCCTTCTCTCGAAAACTAGTTCCCATGTTTGAAGAAACATAAAATATGAGGTAAGATGTTTAAAAAATGACTCATTAATTTACAAATATACACCATACCTTATATTTCTTTTTCATCTGGACATGTTTTGGTAAACATCTTTATATCTCAACTAGAATCCAACTGCTATGTTGACCATTGGACGTCTTATGTAATTAGAGTAAAAGTTCCTTATTTGCAGGGGATATGTTCCGCTAATATGCCACGAATACAGAAACCGCAAATATGGAATGGTAATTTGTATGGGTATATAGGGGATATGTTCCAAGGTTACAGAATAAAATAAAAAATTATCAATATAAAATCAATTAATGAGAGATTTTGAACAATTCTTATTAATTATTAGTGTCAGGCTTAGGCAAGGACTTAAAGAACTTGTAATTTTTTTTCTAGTTTTGCCGCTTTAAAAAGGTCTTTCAATTAAGATATATATTCAGCTGTGAATTCTGCAATAGAATTCCTTATTTTGTCTTCAGATTTCTTGATTAATTAACGTCAAAACAGCATGAAATAGATGCAAACGACTCGCCAATGCGTATAAATGGTCAAGCATTTACTTTAAGCGGCAACACTAATTTTTTTTTCACTTGGGTACTAATTTTTCTTTCCTTTTACTCAACATTATAAACTGGGAAACAAAGCACAAGAGACAAGTGTTATTCAATCAAAATTATTGCAACGAATGACAAGTTGAAACAATAATATACCGATCGTGGCGATGGAGACATTTATCAAAGTACATATCGGCATGTGAAATATGACAATGAACAATAAACTTTAGGGTTAGTGACAATAAGGTTTGTTTTGTCTTGATATTTATTTGTCCATTTGATTTGAATCACTATTTGTAAAAGCCGCTTTGGCACCTACCTGCAGTATAAAAAAAAATACTACTGATGGTTAATAAAGGACACTAATCCTTCTAATTTATCGACTGGATCCACGAATAAAGAATTTTTTAGCTGCGAATACAGGAACTGTGTCGCAATTTTTTAACCCGCAAATAAGGAGCTTTTTACTATATTTTCTCTCTCTGGTGGTGGGAAGAATTATCTCGCAATTAAATCCATTTCCTCACAAACATCAGAATTAATTAGTCTGTCTCTGCTTTTCTGGATGTTGATTTTTTCTCATATTTTGAGTTCTAAAATAAAATAAGTTAAAATATACCTTCTTAGGTAAGATCCGTCGTCCTCAACTTATAAAATATGTATTCTTTATGCATGTAGGCCTTTCAGAACATCCGTTCCATCTTCAACAGGTCCTTCTTCGCTACAATATCTAGTATGATGGTTGATGCTGTCGTCTCACAACAACACCACATTAGGACCAGCAGCATCAACCATCATATTAGATATTGTAGCGAAGAAGGACCTGCTGAAAATGGAATGGATGTTCTGAAAGGCCTACAGGCATAAAGAATACATATTTTTTAAGTTGAGGACGACGGATCTTACCTAAGAAGGTATATTTTAACATTTTATTTTATGACTTTCCACTTCAACGGTTATAACAATGAATTTTATTAGTATTGATTTTGAGTTCTATTGATTTTTCAGTTGTTTCCAACAATTTTGAAATCTACATCCCAACAAAACTGGACACATAGTAAGGAATTTTAAAGTTTGCAGAGAAAAGTATTTAATTTTAAGATTCAACAATCCAACACCAGAAGGAAAGAATGTATAAGACATCCAATGGTCAATACACCAGTCAGATACTAACTGAGAATGATGAGGATTGTCACCAAAATATGTTCAGAAGAAAAAGCAAAATAAGAAGTAAGATATATATTTCTGAATCAATCTCAATAAATTACCTCGTAAAGTTACTTCCCAAGAAATTAACTAAAAGTTGACAAATCACTAATAATTAATTTCAGTAATTTCTTATTTGATCTTTGCTTATTTCATCAAATTGTTTTACTTCCATTGTGATTCTCATAACCCTTAATTACTCGCACGGGATATTTTTTTCCCTTTAGGTTGAAAGACGCTACTATTAGTGACAATTACATTTATGAGATTCCCTGGAACTCACCTATTCTCAAATGGACTCGTCCAGCACATGTTTCAGTTGTATTTAGTTTCTTGGAATAGCTAATGACTCAATTATATTTATTTTATGTCATTGTTGCTGCCTGCGGAAATGTTGTACCCCGTGCGCGCCTAGCATATCTGTATAGAGTTATTTTCTATTCTCGTGCTTACAGTTTGAAGTCTAAGAGTAAATATGAGTAGAAAGAGAAAAATATTGACAGAAGATGAAATTATAGAACTGTTGGAAGCATCAGATGATGAAATTGTTGGAGGATTTCTTCTTCATCAGACGAAGACTGTGTAGAAGACAGTGATCATGATTCTAACTCTATACAGAGCGCTGAAAGTGATCAGGATGATATTATGTCAGAAGATGAAGATGTCCAATCGCTGGCCACTGACTATATTTTACTTCTTGTTGAATGTTGGCGGCATCAATGCACATATAATTATACAAGAAAATGTGGGAAGAAAGATTGCTCGCCGCGACTTCCTAAAAGACCTTGGTCGGAGTCTACTGGACAGCTATCTGAAGAAAAGGGCAACCATAAACACTTTGCCAAAACCTCTTCAGGCGAAAATAAGACATCTCACAGGACCTGTGGAGGAAGCTGAACCACTGATCATCAGAAAAGGAGGAAGGTGCCACTTCTGTCCCAGGACCAAAAAAACAAAGTGTTGCACCAATTGCGGCAAGCCGATCTGCAAAGATCATATGGTGGAGTCCTGCCCAGACTGCTTTTCTGTTGAGTGAGTTGTGTATAGATGTTATTATTTTTTTAAAAAATCATTAAATTTTTTAATAATGTGATACAGTGTTATTAACTACGTTAAAGACTTGAAGGCAAAAAAATACCCTGCGCGTCCTTATGTAGGTTATGTATGCACGAGTAATTAAGGGTTAAGAATATGGTCTTGAATATGGAGATAAGCATGGTAATCTAGCAACCTATGGCTCTTTGAGCCACCATTCTGGCACATTTTATTCAAATAATATATACAAATTTAGTGCTTTTCAAGCTCTTCAAAAAGGTGTTAATAAACATCATGCTACAGATTTGAGCCGGGAGTTGGTCTCAATCATTTAAATTAAGCTATACTATTATTTTATTTAATGATGCTCTTTAACAACTGAAGTCATTAGCAAACCTGGTGTGAAAAGAATGATAAATTTTATTTGCAAGTCTCTTTAGTTTCTTTTATATGTCATAAACCTACAACATGGGATTCGTGACATTAGTTCTCTTTGGAAACAGCCTATACTCATGATTTTTACACCCTTAAAATGCATTGATCCTGGCCATGTAATTTTGCTCAAACACTTATTTTTTTTTTGCAGGCTTGAGGTGTTTTACATACCATAAATGTATGACACGGGACCTATGCTTTATTTCACTTCTACATTTTACACTCTGAAAAATCCATCAATTCCAGTCAAATTGAAGTAATATCAGTGTTCAGATTTTTTTAAGTGTGAATTCCTTGAGAAAAATATGATAAAAATGTCCTGTGGTCTTTGGATTGCAAACGTATGGGTTTCTCAGAAAAAAATATTTTTATACACATTTATTTATTAATAGTGAGTGTAGAATATATTTTTAACGACTCACCTCATATGATTTCAAATTTCTTTGATACCGGCGGTTTCAGACAATATCTTGTCCCTCTTCAGTCATTTATTTGTTGCATTATTTTATAATAATGCTAAATACTAGACTAATTTTCACACATTACATATGAGATATGAAAAGAAACAGTTTTTTTCCTTTAGTATTTTTCATTAAAATCAGCCGTGGTGGACTAGTGGTTATGCTCCTTGCCTCTGGTCCCGAGGGTCGTGGGTTCAAACACAGCTGGGGTCGATGGATTTTTTTTAGGATGGAAAAATCCAAGGAGCAAGTCCTCCGGGAGGGACTTTAAGTCATGGGTCCAAGTCTGAAGATTTTCAGGCTCGTAAAAGATCCTTAAGCCTGAATGAAAAAGGCCTCTAAGCAAAATTTACCGAATTTTCCCACCCTAGTACTACCTTGGTTTCCTAGATGTCAGTATGAGGCAGAACGCTGACCACTCAAATGACATCTATATGAAAACAAGTGTAACTAATTAGTATGGTTCAAATTCTTCCCTGCAGGGGGAGAGCGCCTAAATCTCTGTTAAGGGAAACATGGGCTTACAAGATACAAGAAGATTTTTCATTAAAAACTTAATACGGCCCTGCTATGTTGTCATTTCCCCTTTCAAATAAAAAAAAGTAAAGTAAAGTGATCCCACAACAGGCCTCAGGAGGCCCTTGGGGTAGTAGGAGGTTAAGGCTCCCACTATTTCTAGACAATCGGCACTTTGTGTCAGCCGGGTTGTCAGCCCTGCGTGACGGCCGCCTTTACCCCCAGAACAAGCGTCTGGTACTCATTTCCATTAGAGGCTGAGTCGACCCCAGGGCCATAGTGCCGCCAGAAGATTTGGGTCAGTTTAAAAATCCTGACCCCAATGGGACTTGAACCCTCGACCTTCCGGCTTGTAGCGCAGTGCCTTAACCACTACGCTACGGCGTGACTCCCCCCTTTCAAATAAGAATGTTTATTTCATTTTGTTTCCTGTAATTTAATTTTTGCTGAAACAGATCATGCAATCAAAAAATCAAAGGGAAAAAAATGTACTTTAAAATAAGACCAATATTCACTATCATTATAAAATAATGCAACAATAATTTTTTTCTGACAAAACTATACATTTGCAACTGAACATGTATAAAGCATTTCAATTATATATACCACAAAGGATTCATCCTTAAAATCTAAGCACATACTATTATATATATATATAATATCCTCAACTCGTGTCCAACTCAGGGTCAGATCGAGGGATGAGATGAAGTCCCTTATATAGAGGTCTGTGAATGACGAAGGTGCTGGCCGACCACGCCTGACGCACCATCACAGGAGTAGATGAATGAAATTAAACAAAATGGATGAGTATAGAGAAATGGTGGGATGAAATTGTGGCTGGGGAAAACGGAGAAAAACCTGCCCAAGCTCTGTTTCATCCTCCACAAAACCCATTTGGAGTGACCGAGACTTGATCTTGAGACTAAGCACATACCATACGGGCTGGAAATACACTTTGATACAACTTTCAAGAGAAAAATGTTAGGTTATGCCTTATATTTCTTAAATTGACTTTATACATAACTTTAGAGGGTAAAAATTATGCTCATTTGCAACAATACAGCAAGCAAATGTAAAAGAAACAGGTGTAATTTTATCACATAAGGCAAACTTTCACAGGTATCTTGGTGTTAACATTGTTTGCAGTATTTTCTTATCTTCTAATTCAATTCTGTTTCACTAACAAGTTGAAAACTGATAAATTCTGTTCTATGCTGTTATGAAACATCATTCAGCGACAAATGCATGATTAAGCTTAGGAATTTGGCACAATTATGATGCAAGCTTAAAAACTTGCAGTTGTGCATTATGCCAAAACCACAGAGAGGCCGGATTGGATGGATTGTGCAATTTTTAAAATTCAGTTTCATAAGAAAATCTTTCAGGGAATGGAATTGTGGAAAATATCTGGAACTTGAAGCTGCAGTTCTTTCCTTTGTGCAAGATACCAGTACTTATAGTCCAGCCGCTGAGTCTCCAACCTTGACTTTTCACGACAGTGTTGCCGATATGGATATTCAATGGGAGCCCCGCTTTGTCTACCACACAGAATATGATATCATGACACTTTCTGTTTATCCAGAACGTAAATATTAGAAATATTAGAAATAAATGCTCATTTTATCATGCAAAATTGAAAATGAAACAAAAATATGAGATTTCTCATTTATCGCTACGAAAGACAGTATTCTCGAAAATATTCACAATTCTAATAAATTTATGAAAACATGGTTAGTAGAAATACAGCTGACAACATCACAGCAATTTCAAACCTTCCTAGCGGCGTCAAGAGCAGTGATTGGTTGTGGCAGATGTCCACTCCCATTTAACTATTTCCTTATTGGCAGTAGAGGGCGAGTTTCTCCCTTTACCCCTCATACAACCTAGATGTCAGGGCCAGGGACTCAACGGCTGACTATAAATATAAGTGCAAGAAAATAAATATTTATGGTTTTTTCCATGAGTACAGGTATGGAGTATTTTTGTGCCAAAACTTTTTTTTTCTTTTTTACCCTCGAATTTTAAGGGTGCAACTTATATTCAAGGAGGCCTAATTTTTGAGTCAATACAGTATATTACTTCCATCATGTATATCAAGATTATAGCAGTTGAACTTTCAGGTCAATATGCATTCAATCACAGTATTGCAGTGGAGATTCTAGAACCACATATTATTGCAACTTTACGATACACAGGACATTTCTAAATGATCGTTACAAAAAGGAAATATTCCTCTAACAAATTTATTTCACAAAACAAAGTGTTTCAGAGTCATGTGGTCACAAAAATCCCCACTCACCTCTGGCCGGGAAGCCACATGTCTGCCACCAATACAGCTTTCATTCTCTCGCAGTCAAGATCTTTCTTAAGTTACGTAGGTAGGAAATAACACTATGAGGTTTATTTTAATTTAGTTGAGTTGTTTCTTGACTCACCTCATACTTCTTAACTCCCTCGCAGATCCGGATTTCATCACTTCATTTGTGACAGTTGTGAACGTGAACAGCATTGAGAATGTCACAAATGAAGTGACGAAAGCCGGATCGCGAGGGAGTTAAGAAGTATGAGATGAGTCAAAACAACTCAACTAAAATTTTAAAAAATCTTTCTTATTCGGTAATCTGTTATGTAGGAAAGTATTATTTGTTGTCTGACAGTTATTGTGTAGTAATGTGTAAGCAGATAATCAGTAAGGAAATGTATTTACATATACAACACATACACTAAGAATTGGAAATCACGTACTTACAACCAGGCAAAAATTAAGCCCATTAAGAACTTGTGCGTGTGAATGATAATTTCTTGACAAAGTATGAATACACATAGGAGAAAATGGACATTACGTACAGCATCTTCTGTGAGTAGAGCAAGTACCAAAATGTGTAAAATGTAATGTAAAGCTAAGTTTTAACACTTAACATGCAAGAGCACACAAGCTCTCTTAGCAGCAGACGTGTAGCTTCCCACTGGCAAGAGGTCAGGTGATCTCCATGACCACATGAGTCAGATGCACTATATAACATGAAATGTTAACTTTTCAACTTTCTACAGACATTCACACATGTTCCATGTGACATGGCAGATATTAATGTGATATTCCACTTTTTTTATTTAACATTTTCCAATACTGTTATTTTAACACAATTCCAATAACGGATATTTAATTTTAGGAAGTGATATTTTGAGGTTATTTTAATTATATTATTTTTAGTCTGATAATCTTACCTCAATATTAATGTTGATTTGTTCTTGAACATGTTTCAAAACAATTCTGTTTTATTGTCAGCTTGTCCAGACTAATAGTTCCTACATAACAGAATTGTTTTGAAACACGTTCAAGAACAAATTAAAATTAATATTGAGGTAAGATGATCAGACTAAAAATAATATAATTCCAATAATGGATCATATTATAATATTATATGATCCATTATTGGAATTGTGTTAAAAATAACAGTATTGGAAAATGTTAAATAACATCGTTTACTACTTATAAAAGTGGTGGTGTAAAATTCTCAAATACAGATACTTCTAAATGAAGCTGGCATTGGTGATGGCAGTGTCATCTACCTGACAGCAGATGAAATGAGAATTATAGATTTGTATATGTGGAAAGAATTGTTAGTGTTTGTGCCAGGTGTGGAATGGTGTAGAGGGCTGCACACTAGTCTGGAGAACTAGAGGTCCAATTCCTGGTTCACATATTAATTTTTTCTTTTCACAATGTCATTATAATATTATAATATTCCATTTTGTTGAATATATATGTGTGGGAAATAACACTATGAGGTTTATTTTAATTGTATTTGAGTTGTGTTTTTTTGACTCAACTCATATTTCTTGATTTTTATGCAGACTGGTTTCATTGCTATGTGTGCAACATTCTCGATGCATCACCATTTTGTGTCAGGATGGCTTGATTAACTGAGTTAACCATTTTAAATCAAAATTAAGGTGAGAAGTAACACTATGAGGTAATTTACAATTCATGAAGTTCTGTATTTTCATGGTACCGATTTCAAAGGCCTTCGCCTCGATTGTCAGCTAAAACTCCGACTGTTGAAATTCTGCCATCTTTCAAACTGCCATCTGGTGCCGATTTTATGAACGTTGAGTTTAAATTCTGCTTGCCAGGAACTTCAAAATTCATGGAACTACATTTATTCTTCTGAATGTGTATCTTTTCCCAAGCTGTTAATTCCAAAGGTTCTTTAAATATTTCAAAAGTTTAGTTTGTCTTCCAATTATATGACACTCTAATAAACTATGAGCTGCAATTGCTGAATTTTCAATTTCACCATTTCTAATGTTTCCAAAGTGTTCTTTTGTTTGAATATCTAAATTTACTGCTGGAACTAATTTTATCATTTCAATATTTAATTTTAGGAAGTGATATTTAGAGGTTATTTTAATTATATTATTTTTAGTCTGACCATCTTACCTCAGTCTGGACAAGCTGACGATAAAACACAATTGTTTTGAAACATGTTCAAGAACAAATCAACATTAATATTGAGGTAAGATGATCAGACTAAAAATAATATAATTATAATTTTTAATTTCTTACTATCTAGGATATTAACCTTTTTATTGGTTACTAGAAGATTACCCAAACTAATTTTGTTAATCAGTAAATGAATGAGTCATTTTTTACATCTTACCTCATATTTCATGTTTTCTTTAAACAGGGGAACTAGTTCTCAAGAGAAACATCTCTCTCATTTTCAACTGACATTATGACTACCGGATTTGAATTGGAATCTCCATTAATAATGTGTTGCCATCTGGTGTTGATTTGATGAACTTCGAGATGAGGTCATGTTCATCAGGATGAAGAATCCAACGAAAAGCCAGTAGTCATAATGTTAGTTGAAAATGAGAGAGATGTTTCACTTGAAAACTAGTTCCCGTGTTTAAAGAAAACACGAAATATGAGGTAAGATGTAAAAAATGACTCATTAATTTACGAATTAAGAACCTCATAATGTTATTACCCATATTTAATTATGAATTGTTAATCAGTGTCAATGTAATATTGAATTTATTAATTTTTTTTTTTAATTTTCCTGTGTGTTTCAGGAAGGTAAATAATTTTCTTGAATTGTTTCCATTCCCTGGAATCAGATTATAGAGTAGTGTAACCTTTTAGTCTTTTTTTTTGTTGTTTGAATTTCTTTAATTTTCTTATTATTATCATCATCTTTCCAAAACCATTTAATCTAACTATTTAATTAAATTAATATGGATTTTCATCAAGTAAACACCAAATCAATTGATTAATCTAACTATGTTTAAAATATGATTATCCATTCATAGTAATTCTGCCCAAGGGCAGGTCTTTCACTGCAATCATAGCATTTTCATGCAATGTTTTGCAGCTTTACTAGGGAATTATAGTTGTGGTAGCTTCCCGTTGCTTTCCACACTGGTGAAGGATGGTGATGATGATGGTCGGATGATTTTCGGGGACATTTGTCTTAGAGGTGAGGAAAAACCCCCAAAGAAACCTCAGCCAAGAACCTGTCCCGACTGGGAATTGAACCCAGGCCTGCTGCATGACAAGGCAGCACGCTACCTCATATATAATTATATTCTTTCTTAAAATTTTCTTCAAGTATATATATATATACATATATACGAAAAACTTTGAAATATTAAAAATGGTTAAATTGAAAAATAGACAATTGCAGCTCATGGTTTACTAGAAAATGACATAATTGGAAGAGAAAACAAACTTTTGAAACATTTAGAAAAGCCTTTGGAATTAACAGTTTGGCAAAATATATGCATTCAGAAAAACAAATATAAATACCGGTATTCATAAATTTCGAAGTTCCCAGCAAGCAAAATTTAATCTTGAATATTTAATTTTAGGAAGTGATATTGTGAGGTTATTTTAATGATATTATCTTTTTAGCTGGGCCATAGTGCCGCCAGAAGGTTTGGGTCAGTTTAAAAATCCTGACCCCAACGGGACTTGAACCCTCGACTGAAGATGATCAGACTAAAAAAATAATATATAATTTAATCTTGAAGTTCATAAAATCGGCACCAATGGCAGTTTGGAAGATGATGGTAACAGCAGAGTTTCAACAGTTAGAGTTTTGGCTAACAATGGAACCGAAGGCCTTTGAAACTGGTACCATGAAAATATGGGGCTTTATGAGGCGAGATGAAAAAACATTTATCTGACTCAATTTTTTTTAGTTAACCACGTTAACTATCTGCTGCTCGGCTGCTGTAAATTCAATGCAAATGGGGGTTCATACAAATATCCTTTTTTTCAGACTTGATGTTTTTCACAAGGTAAATCTATGACACAGAGAACCAACTGCTTTGGAGTAACCCAGAATTTACAACCTAAAAAATTCATTGAGCCTAGCAGATTTGAACGGGTGAACCTTGAAACTAGTGGCATGCATGATAACTACGTCTTTGGTGTCTTCAGAAGGAACCTACACTCAGAATTTTTACACCCTGAAAAATTTATTGAACCTGGTAGGTTCTGGAACTAGTGGTGAACAAGATAAAAAATAGGCCAAGGGGACCAACCCTAACTTGTTTGAGATAAAAAAAAGTGCTCTGCCTGCTTATTACACTTGTACAGTTAACCATTCATGTTATATTTGTATTTGTTAAAATAATCTCATTTCAGCAGTCGCAGAAATGTTTACTTTATCTATTGTTTTCTACTTTTTCTATTTTTTCTACTTTTTCATTTTGAATTATAAAATAAAATAAGTTAAAATATACCTTCTTAGGTAAAATCTGTCGTCCTCAACTTACAAAATATGTAATCTTTATGCCTGTAGGCCTTTCAGAACATCCATTCCATCTTCAGCAGTTCACTCTTCGCTACAGCATCAACCATCATACTGGATGCTGTAGCAAAGAGTGAACTGCTGAAGATGGAACGGATGTTCTGAAAGGCCTACAGGCATAAAGATTACATATTTTGTAAGTTGAGGACGACGGATTTTACCTAAGAAGGTATATTTTAACTTATTTTATTTTATGACTCTCCACCTCAACGGTTTTAACAATGAATTTTATTAATAATGGCTCATTTTGAATTGCCATGTACATTACATTAGAGAGAAACATTGTGGATGGAACTGCATGGACTTCAGATCCTGATGAGAATAGGATCTTCTCCTCGTAGAATTCTGATGTACATGCGACAATATGAAAACAGCAACAGTCCCCACTTGGCTGTCATGAATGTCCATACCGCCGCTATGTACATGCTGTCTCGTACTGGTACTACTGGTATATGGTGATATAAAGCCTGAAATAAGTACCAGCACATTCCTGCTGTGCCAGCAAGTGCACCCACCATAGCTAATATCTTGATCTTGTCCACAGTTTCGATTGAGTGCCAGGCATCCAAGCTCTGTCTGATGTGCAGGTAGTGTAATTGAAAACTGACACTTGCAAACACTCCTACAACATAAATTAATTTTATTTTACACTATCTCTCATTTCAGTACTTTAGTCTATACTCTTTAATAATGATGATGATGATGATGATGATTATGATGATGATGTTTATGGTGATGATGATGTTTATGATGATGATGTTTATGATGATTATGATGATGATGATAATGATGATAATGATAATAATAATAATAATTTTTTTGTATTGTAAGCCCATGTTTTCCCTTTACAGAGATTTAGGCGCTCTCCCCCATACAGGGAAGAATTTGAACCATACTAATTTAGTTACGCTTGTTTTCGTATAGATGTCATTTTTTAGTGGTCCATGGTCAGCGTTCCGCCTCATACTGACATCTAGGAAACCAAGGTAGTACTAGGACGGGAAAATTCGGTAAATTTTGCTTAGAGGCCTTTTCATTCAGGCTTAAGGATATTTTACAACCTGAAAATCTTCATACTCGGGACCCACAGCTTAAAAGTCCCTCCTGGAGGACTTGCTCCTTGGATTTTTCCGTCCTAAAAAATCCATCGACCCCGGCTGGGTTTGAACCCGCGACCCTCGGGACCAGAGGCAAGGAGCATAACCACTAGTCCATCGCGGCCGATAATAATAATAATAATAATAATAATAATAATGGTTTCTTTTACCTCGTGAGTTAAAACCTTAAAATCTTCTCTTCAATTTCATCAGGGTTAAATTATACAGATATTTGACAACTTTGAATTATATACCACTTTGTTAATAATACAAGAAGGCTGGGGGTGATTTCAGAAACTTTACTATTAGAAGAACAAAATGGATTTAGAAAAGGAAGATCCTGAATGCACTGTATATCCTCTAAATCACAAACCATTGAAAAACACAATGAATTTAATATACCTACATACATATCATTTATTAATATTTTATATGAGAATTTCCCATAAGGGAAAATTTTCTATAGGATCGTAACAGGCCTTGGCCTAATACTTGAAAGGAAGAAGAAGAAGAAGAAAAAAAGCATTTGATTTGGTAGAGATAAAAACATTATGGATAATTATGGAAAGAAAAGGAATACCATTACATCTAATAATAATTAAAATAATGTACTCAAATAATACTATACGAGTAAATGTTGACAATGGAACATCTAAAGATAACAGAATAAACATCAACTAAGGGGTCAGACAACGATGTCCCCTATCTCCAATCCTATTTAATTTATACCTAGATGATATTGTTAGAATCTGGCTCGAGAAGCTACAACAAAACAAGTATTACAAAAATTTGATATTCAACACTTACTATTTGCCGATGATCAACTAATTATTTTAAATTCTTGTATCTTGTAAGCCCATGTTTCCCTTAACAGAGATTTAGGCGCTCTCCCCCTACAGGGAAGAATTTGAACCATGTTAATTTAGTTACACTTGTTTTAATATAGATGTCATTTGAGTGGTCCATGGTCAGCGTTCTGCCTCATATTGACATCTAGGAAACCAAGGTAGCACTAGGACGGCAAAATTCGATAATTTTGCTTAGAGGCCTTTTCATTCAGGCTTAAGGATCTTTTAGAAGCCTGAAAATCTTCAGACTCGGGACCCAAGGGTTAAAATCCCTCCCGGAGGACTTGTTCCTTGGATTTTTCCATCCTAAAAAAATCCATCGACCCCGGTCGGGTTTGAACCTGCAACCCTCGGGACCAGAGGCAAGGAGCATAACCACTAGTCCACTGCGGCCGATTTATTTTAAATTCAGAAGACAGTTTATACATTCTATAATACATCAAGAGAATATAATTTGTAAATTGAAATTTTTAATAAAGAATATCAATAAAATGGAAATACGTTATGCATTTTATACAATACTATTTAATTTAATATGTGTAACAATGTTTTGGTAGAACAGCCTTCTGTGATCTGTAGCTCAGAAACATTTACAAGTCAGGTTCAACAATTCCCAAACAATTCTGACATTATTTCAGTGATACACAACCGTGACTGATTCAAACTGATGTCGGGCTGTAAATTGGATTTGTCAATATTCAATGCTTAATTCATGTATTTTATGTCTTTCAGGCTAAATGGCCGTGGTCTGGTTTTATTAACACTCAACGTTTCATCTACTACTGCGGTAGACATCCTCAGGAGATGCTGCGTACTCTTTGACCTCCTAACTCTTCAAATGTCTGCTGTTAATAAAACCAGACCATGACCATTTAGCCCAAAAGATATAAAATACATGAATCGAGACACCTGCCGTGAAAGTCTACAATTTTACATATTCAATGCTTAGTTTATGAATAAAATAACTAACTAACTCACTGGCACTATAGAACCCGTAGGTAATTGGCCATACGTACATTAAGCTCTTTATACATCCCTATTCTGAGTTAATGTTTTCCAATCATTCCCTGATTAACCTACTTCCCTCAAACCAAGGTTAATGTTATTCTCCCACCTCATTATTGGTCTACCAACTAGACATTTTCCTTCTGGTTTTCCTACAAGAAGCTTCCATGCACATCTTTTATTCCCCATTCGTGCCACATTCCTGCCCATCGCAGTCTATGAGACTTACTGTTCTTATTAAATCCGGGTTCCTATAAAGACCATGTAGTTCACTGTTATGTAGTCATCTCTACTCACCTGTCTGTTCATCTCTCTTTGGTCCAAAAATTTTCCTAAGAACTTTATTCTCAAATACTCGTAATCTCCTTTCCTCCCTTAAAATAAGAGTCCATGTTTTGCATCCATATAATACAACTGGCAGACAACAATTCTATATATTTTTAGTTTAACACTTTTTGAAAGGAGCAGGGAGATGTCTAGAGTCCTTGTAATGCATAATAGCACGCATTTCCAGAGTTGACCTAAGTTTAATTTCTTGTGCATCTCATTCCTAATTGTGATTATTGTTCCTAGGTATCTGAATTCAGTCACACGTGAAAATTTTCAAGTTATTGTCTAATCGATATTATCATTAAATCAACAGATTCTTACGAAAATATTTTAAATTTGGAAATACTCAAATAGAATCTGATAGTTTACATACAATAGACAGTGTTTACTTAATTACCACACATATTTATCGTTACTATTATAGTTAAATTAAGTGTTCTTTGAGCGAGGAGACACTAAAGGACAACACACACACACTAATGAGTAACACTAAGAAATTAGGACTGGAAGTAAATATCAATAAAACTAAATATATGGTCACACGTAGAAATACATTATATAATGGAAATGAACAGCTAATGACGATTGAGGGAAATTTTGAGGAAGTGGCTGAATTCAAATACCTAGGAATAATAAACACAAATAGGAATGAGATGCACAAAGTAATTAAACATAGGCTCAATTCTGGAAATGCATATTATTATGCATTGCAGAGCCTCTTGATGTCCCAACTCCTTTCAAAAAATGTTAAACTGAAAATATATAAAACTATTATTCTACCAGTTATATTATATGGGTGTGAAACATGGACTCTTACTTTAAGGGAGGAAAGGAGATCACAAGTATTTGAGAATAAAGTACTTAGGAAAATTTTTGGACCAAAGAGAGATGAACAGACAGGTGAATGGAGAAGGCTACATAAAAAATGAACTACATGGTCTTTATAGGAAGCCAGATATAATAACAATAGTTAAGTCTCGTAGACTGCAATGTTGCACGTATGGGGAATGAAAGACTTGCATGGAAGCTTCTTGTAGGAAAGCCAGAGGGAAAACATCCAGTTGGTAGGCCAAGAATGAGGTGGGAGAATAACATTAACTATGATTTGAGGGAAGTAGATTATACAGGGAATGATTGGAAAACATTAGCTCAGGATAGGGATGTATGGAGAGCTTATGTTCGCGTGGCCATGAACCTAGGGTTCGATAGTGCCAGTGAGTAATTAAGTTAAGTGTTCTTTGAATTCTGACAAATACAACTGGAATTAGGATCCCTACAGTGATGTGTGCACATTTCAATGCTATCCACAGCACTTTTCATGATTTCAGTTCCACGTTAGGCAAAGAGATAGCATTCATGTGGTTTATTTTCAATTTACGTACCACATTAGCAGACCTTTTTATGTATATAACACGTATTGTATTCTGTAAAGAGAGGGATGAAGGATGAGTGTTCAGGTAATATGAAGGATGATGAAGAAAAGGTGAAATCCGGTGCCAGCACCCAACCTACTCCTGTTGAAAAGTACAAGGAGACAGCCAGCATTAACACCCTCAAGTGACAGATAAATCCCATGTCTTTTCAACATGTATACTGTGGAGGGCTTTAGAATTTAATCCAGTTATCTAGTTACAATCTATTGATTAAAAATTTATATCACCATGGAACATATTAAGTGAAAAGGAATTCCACTACACTTGATAACAGCAATTAAGAAAATGTATGGGAAGCAATACATATAACAGGAGGAGTTAGACAAGTTTGCCCACTATTAACCACTCTTTTTAACATTTATTTTGACGACATGATAAGATCATGGAAGCAAATGACAACCGCTTCATCAGACTATCTGACACACCTAATCTTGACACTCGATCCCATCAGCACATTGTCCTTTATATCCCTTCTCATCACACTGTATATTATTCATTATCTTTTACGGTCTCACTTACCAAAACATGGAATATTAAAATTACCAAATGTTTATTAAAAATGGGTGGACTCTTACTTTCCACTCCCTAATGCTGATCCAACCAGCAATAACCCAAAACAGCGATAGAAAAATCATAGACTAAGTATTATACTCTGTGGAGAAAATAGTTAGCAACACAATATTACCTAACAGCGTCATAATATTGCGATTTGCATATTTAAATAAATACTTCAAAATTGTCTAATAATGTTATAAAAATTGTTTGAAAAAGTTTAAAATTTTAAATAATGTTAATAAATACAGAAGAAGAGCTATAGTTTACAACAATATAACCGAAAAATTAAGCGCTAGTAGAAGTGCAGTCGAGCCTGAATGTTATTCTAATGAAAACTTATGTTCGTGAATCGCATTAAATTTCACCATCAGCCGCCACTGCCAACAGGTAAACATTAAATCTAATAAGAAAGTTTGACAGTAATATACATTGATAAGGTTTCTATAAAATAGAATAATTCATTCAAGATAAAGTGACAAAAGTTATACGATATAATCTCACTAATTACTGCGTTAAGTAATGAGTTTATGAGTCACTTACCTGAAACCAAACCCCATAATCCGGCATCGTAATTTTTATAGACAAAGAAAAAGACAATAAAAGCAGATAATCCAACCACCATTCCTATTACACTGGTAATTAAATGGAACCATGATTTGCAGTTGTGAGAACACATTTCAATGTATAAAATCTTGATAAATATTCAGTTTTCCTTCATAAGCCTTCACAATAAGCCTTTTAACACACAAACGTCAAAATCCTTTAATTTCTCACAGACCACTCCTCCTAAGACCATAGAGAACGAACTACTTATTCGCCGGAACCGACCTCAACTTTAGACTTGTTCATGGATCGTTCATAGATGGCAAAAATTGCTATTGTCTTTTGCAAATCCAATATGTTACCAACATAATGATCATTGAATACAATTCCACATACATCCATATTTCCAGTACATGTACCCATTTATGTTTCATTTTTGTCGTACATTTATAATTATTTTATATAAACTGTTTAAATACACATTTATTGCATAACAATGATAATTTATATATTTAAAGCATTTTTTACATAAATGTTAATGTTGTCAGTTTCAAGCGTGTAATTTGTTTACAAATGGCGGTGTGGGTAATATTCTCTGAATGTGTTCAATACAAGTACAAAAGCACAATTTGCTCCAAAGCTACGTTATTAATTTTAATTACATCAGCATTTACTATAGTTCCACCTCTTCTGATTGCTTATAGAAGTCAAGGTTTTTGGCTGAAGATCGACTCCTATCGGGAACAGCCTGACGTTCATTTTAAACACGAATATTTACTAATACTCCAAACTAATAGACTTGAAACGCCTATAATCTGTTCTACCAACATTAATTTCACACAGCTTAGTAATGATAATCATTGCATCATGATAAAATCTAGGGAGGAAGACAACAACAAAGATGGTAAATTTGACGAACTTAACATCGAATTTCAAATCCAATTAAATCAAAATCAACATGTTTACGAAGTTAATTTATTTCTAGTGTTCGATTATAAACTACATAAAGGTATCTGGTTTCAAATGGAATCCCTTGGTTTAATACATCACAGTTCGAATTTACCTGGTGCTCGTTTTGATGTTACTGCAGACCTTTCTTTGAATCAGAAACAAACTCTAATGTCCCATGGAAGAGACTTTCGCTTTAATAAATCTGTCTTTGAAGTGAATAATTTTCCAGAATCTCTCGCTTTATCATCTATGTTGAAAGAGTATGGAAGGAGGAATATTACAACTGTATTGAGGAATTTATACCCTGTGTGGACAACAGGAAGGCCTTCTGATAAACCATTTGTTATTTCTGCTACAATATTTTATCCTGAAGATAACATTTTATACAAACCTGGTTTCTGGCACATCATCAAATGGGCTTGGATGCAATATTTATCTCTATTGGTCATTTTTATATATGTTTTTAGATCCCTGAAATCTTTTATTCTAAGAAATCAACTTGTAGTTAGTGTAAAAGAAGTGCCTTGGAAGAAAATATACTAAGAATCCTTAACAGAAATTGTAGGCCTACTGGTCATTCTAGTGCACTATGGAAACATGTTAGAACTGACCACAGTTTACGAACTATCTACCATTACATCTGAAACTGCCAACCAAATGCAAGTAATTCCATTAGATGGAATATTTCAAGGTTAAGGCGAAATATTTCATTAGCTTTCAAGTTTAATTAGTAATTATACTAAATTTCCAGATTTTAAAAAGAGTTTTCAGGAAAAACTGCACTTAAACTGGCGTGAAATATTTTCAAAGTCCTATAGAACACAGTACACATGCATCAGAGTTTATAGAGCCAGCAATAACCCACAATCGAACCACATATCGATTATCATCCTCGATTACTATCCGTCACTATGAAATTTAAATGGCCAATATTTGCAATAAATCCCCAAATCTATATTAAAAATAATAATAATATTAAAATTTCCAAACGTTTATTAAAAAATGGGTGTACACTTACTTATCACTCCCTAACGCTGATCCAACCAGCGATAACCCAAAACAGCGATAGAAAAATCATAGACTAAGTAATATACTCTGTGGAGAAAATAGCAGTTAGCATCACAATATTGTCCAACAGTGTCATAATATTGTAATTTACATATTTAAATAAATTCTTTAAAATTGTCTAATAATGTTATAAAAATTGTTTGGAAAAGTTTAAAATATTAAATAATGTTACTAAATACAGAAGAAGAGCTATAGTTTATAAGAATATAACTGAAAAATCAAGCGCTAGTAGAAGTGCAGATGAGCTGAGTTTTCATGTTAACACTATTGATTTGCATCTCCTCCGGAATGCTGACAAGTTTACAATCATGTTATAATTATAACCATAATTTAACACAGTTATTTCTCATACTTTCTTCAAACCAGAAACCACGTAGGCCTACAGTGATATTTCTCCAGACAATCATTCCTGTTCCTGACCGCTTTTACTTGGCACAGAATATTATGCCAATAAGAATAATGTATTTTAACCACTAAATACCATCTCTTTCTGACCAACACGATATGAGGAATTGTTTATAAATTAATTCAAACTGAATTGTTTAATGTTTCACCTACTTAGAACCAGATTGTTCTAACTCCAAAAAAAAAAAAAAAAAAAAAGGGAAAAACTGCACTTAAACTAGCGTGAAATATTTTCAAAGTCCTACAGAACAACAGTGCACATGCGCTAGAATTTAAAGAGCCAGCGATAACCCACAATTGAACCACATATCGATTATTATCCTCGATTACTATCTGTCGCTATGAAATTTAAATGACCAATGATGATCTTGATGAAGATTTTCGGAAAATCTTCATCAAGATCATCATAGCAACTCCAGCCGTGAAAGTCTACGTGAATATATTAAATGACCAATATTTGCAATAAATCCCCAAATCAATGTTAAAAAATATATTAATATTAAAATTACCAAATGTTTATTAAAAATGGGTGTACACTTACTTATCACTCCCTAATGCTGATCCAACCAGCGATAACCCAAAACAGGGATAGACTAAGTAATATACTTTGTGGAGAAAATAGCAGTTAGCATCACAGTATGGTCTAACAGTGTCATAATATTGTGATTTGCATATTTATAAATGCTTCAAAATTGTCTAATAATGTTATAAAAATTGTTTGAAAAAGTTTAAAATATTAAATAATGTTAGTAAATACAGAAGAAGAACTATAGTTTACAACAATATAACTGAAAAATCAAGCGCTAGTAGAAGTGCAGTTGAGCCAAAAATTGTATCTATGATGTATTCCCAGTTTCACAAAAATTGTACTTTTGTAGTTAGAAAGTGTTAATTTTCTCAAAATAGTACTATTATTGTGAATTGTATAGGAACCAAAACTTAATTGAACTCTCCTGAAAAATGAAAAAAAAAAAATGAAATTAGAACAACCTGGTTCTAAACAGGCAATATATAAAACAGCAATTCTCAACCTTTATAAGTATGCAACTCGATTGAAGGATATTAAACTTCATGCAACCCATAATTTAAATTATTTCATTGTAATCGCTGATGAAAATATAAATACTGTTTCACATTAAACCAAAATTAAAGTGGAAAGTAGCACTATGAGGTATTCTCAATTTATAAATCCATCCATAGTAATTCTGCCTGAAGGCAGGTCCTTCACTGCAATCATAGCATTTTCATGCTATGCTTGCAGCTTTACTAGGGAATTGTGTAGGTGTGGTAGCTTCCAGTTACTTTCCACACCGGTGAAGGATGATGATATGATAATGATAAGGTTGATGATGATGGCCACATGATTTCGGGGACCGTTTGGGCCTTAAAGTTTTCCTGACATTTGTCTTACAGGTGAGGAAAAACCCCGATAAAAACCTCACCCAGAAAAACTGCCCCGACCGGGGATCGAACCCGGGCCCGCTGCGTGACAAGGCAGCATGCTACCTCGAGACCACAGCGGTGGACTAATTTATAAATGAGTTGGAGAAAATGTATTTATATTTCACCTCATAAAGTTACATGTTTTCAAGAGTTGGAGTTTGAAGATGAAGGTAAAATAACCTTTGAAACTGGTATCATGATAACATGGAACTTTATGAGGTGAAATATAAAAACATTTTCTCTAATTCATTTATAAAACTATTTGACATATTAAAAAAATTACTTTTATTAAGGTTGTGTTAAAATTTACTTTCTGAATTGATGTGATGTTTGGACATAAACTGGTGTATGTTGGGTACAAGAGGGTCAAAATTGAGGAAACAGCCTGTGTTGTACTCATTGGGTGGATTTCTCAACCGAAGTCTAAACCACGACCACGGTTTTCCGATTATTTATTGTTTCCATAACACCTGTAAAAATGACTGAAAATTCACAGAAATTGTTATGAAACTATAGACATGATTCAGACATTTGTTTTAGGAATTAACAACCGTAGATTTTCAGTTTTTATGGTTGTTATGGAAACAATAAAAAATCAGAAAACCGCGGTCGTGATTTAGACTTCGGTTGAGAAATCCCCCCATTGTGATTATTAAAAGTGTAAAAAAATAAAAATTTAAAAAAGTATCAAAACAGACATTTATTACAATTTTACGTTGTATTGTACAATTTGTGTGCTGGTTTTGGACCCATAGATTTAAACAGTGAAATAAAGTATGTGTGTATATTGCTAGACACAAATATAATATTCAGTATTATGAGCCTGAACAGGATGAAATTCCTACAAATTAAGTTTAAGAAGAAGAAGAAAAATGAGCCTTGAAGAATGTTTCATAATTTTTTTTACAAACTTTGATTATATTCTATGACAGCCATCTTTTACAGAAAGTCAACATTCCGCCTAACTTTTAAGTTGGTCTTCCAGGCTAATTGACCGTGATCCAGTTTTATTTAAACTCGACATTTCACCTACTAGTGCGGTAGACATCTTCATGGGATTCTGCACCTCTTCTCTGAACTCTTCAAATGTCTACCGCAGCAGTGGATGAAATGTTGAGTTTAAATAAAACTGGACCATGGTCAATCAGCCTGGAAGACCAACTTCAGTATCAAGACATCAACTGTGAAAGTCTAT
The DNA here is from genome assembly GCA_030220185.1 of Diploptera punctata. NCBI lineage: Eukaryota > Metazoa > Arthropoda > Insecta > Blattodea > Blaberidae > Diploptera > Diploptera punctata. The sequence continues at coordinate 2,418,772 of JASPKZ010007290.1, read as the reverse complement.
AATTCTACACTCCACGTAACAGCTGAAAATATTTAAACTGCTTTGGCCAAACAATGTCACATCAATCCTCAACTTACATAATTTTTGTTTGTTTTCTAATGTTTTAGCTCATGTAAATATCTCAAGTCTTGGAAACCTAAATTGTTTTGTCCTTGTGCACTTCTGTCATTTAAAAAAAAATAAAAACATATACAAAAATATTTCATAATTGATTTTTCTTCCTCCCTACTCGTATTATACATTTTTTGTTTCTTAATTAAATTAATAATCTTTAAAGTAAATAATGATAAAGAGAAAAATTTAAAGTATTTTACAAACTCTATGATTTTTAATATAAATAAATAATATAGGTAATTATCTTCAGAGCAGGACCAAGTTTCAATTGAAGTCCAGATAAAACATCACTTCTCTTCATAAGCAAACTTGGATCTGATAGCATTTGTAAGGTCAAAATAACGTTGGATCACTCTGTCGTAGCTGTAATTTCTTGACTTGTCCATATATCTTCAGAGCTGGACCAAGTTTCAATTGAAGTTCTTCGTAAATAATCCATTTCTAGAGCTATTAGTCTGAACACACTTAAATTATGAAATAATCAATATTTGTAATTCAATTGAAATTCACAGTTGCTACAAAAAGCACAGCCATCTGGATCTCTATTTCTTAAATAATAAACCAATTACCTTACACCGCCATCTGTTAGAATCGTATGGAACTCACAGATAATTATAACTATTTGTTAAATAATAAACAAATAATTTGCAATAAAAAATAATGTGACTATAAATTTAGTTATAAACTACCCTAAGTCTCAAGTTGGATCAAATTGCACGCAGTGTGCAAAATTTTATTAAAATCAGTTCAGAAGTTTAGGATTCCATCGCGGACAAACAACGTGACATGACATTTTATATATTAAGATATAAATAATTATATAGCAGTGAGCTACATGATCTTAATGGGAAACCAGATATATTAAGAACAACAAAATCTTGTAGATTCTAATGACCAGGATAGGGGAATAAAAAAAGCATGGAAACCTCTTCGAGAATAACTTTAACCACGATTTGAGAGAGGTGAATCAAACAGGAAATGATTGGAAAATATTAGCTCAGATAAGGGAAGTATTGAGAGTTTATGACCACAAAGTCATGGACCTCCAGGTTCAGTACTGCTAATGAAAAAATTAATTGTAATACTTAATTTATTTACATGTAAACATGACTTACATCATCTTAATGATAAAGAAATACAAAATGGTTTTTTTTACAAACTGTAAACATTATTTTATACATCTACTAATAATTGATACTTTTAAAATTCATGACGAAACACTGATAAGGTCACTAAGTAATATTTTTACATTATAAATCTACTAACAATGTACTAGAAACATGCATAAACCCTTTAGCATTCTGCCTTAGATTTTAAAATAAATCCACAACAGCTACTAAGAGCCAAACCAATAAATAGGTTATTTAACCGCAAGCAAGATAAAGGAAAAGTTTATGTAGTTAGCATACACAATCTCTCAATCTGAACTTCTTCAGTTCTGAAATTGAATTATGTAAACGTTTTATTTTTGTATTGATGAAATTTTTTAGCATGAAATAATATTAATTTGAAAATAAAAAGTTACTTTTGGGTGTCAAAACTGGTTTGTAGAGTTTTCTTTTATAAAATAGCGAAATCATTTATATTTTTACCAAAATGATGGAAATTGAATGTTTATAGTTTATGACAGAGTAGATTTATTTTTTACAATTCATACAGTGCTGCAATCTGATCAGTTACAGATAAATTGAAATATGAGCATGAAACAGGTATGTAACTTTATAAAACCAATCACTGTCAGCTTAATTTGTTTACAAAGTGAGAAAATAATTAAACTTATTTTGTATCATATGGGATACAAAGGGAATACAACCAATAAGAAATGCGGACATGGATTCGACTGGTGTAAAATTTTTTCAGATATAAAATAGCCCCTCGTTTTGTTTCTCTCTTTTGGACCTACAAGAGATGAACAGACAGGTAAATGGAGACGACTACATACCACCGAGCTACATGATCTTTATGGTAAATTAGATATAATATGAACAGTTAAGTCTATGTAAACTGCAATACACAAGATATGACACATAAATCAGGAATGAAAGAGGGGCATAAAAAACTTTAATAGGAAACCAGAGGGGAAGCCAACAAGAATAACATTTAACCATGATTTGAGAAAAGTGAATTATACAGGGGATGATTAGAAAACATCACAGGTTAGGGATGTATGGAGAGCTTATATCCATGCAGCCATGAACCTCCATATTCAATAGTGGCAGTGAGTTAGTTTAAGGATACTAAGTGACTGAAGAGGTCAGTTTCAATTTTCTTATTTCTGAGTTATAATACACAGTGATCCATAACATTCTCTATAACTCTTGACGGGAGAGAAAGAGAAGGCATGTACAGATGAAAAAGACTTTAGCATGTGTCCTACGCTGTAGCCGAATGGTTTAAGACACGATGTCTACAAGACTTGCACTGGTGCTCATCTCCAAAGGGGAAGAAATTTTGGCCGGAATGGGATCATTGCCCACTCAGCATAATGAGGAATTTGAGTAGCTACAATAGTAGCACCTCCAGGTTTAGAAAACCAGGTATAGCAGCTGGATTTATTTTTATTTTAGAAAGAAAAATTACGTTAGAACCCTGGATCTCTGACTCTATACGTCAGTGCACTAACCGTTGCGCCATTCGAACTTCCAATAGGAACGTAAAATTTCTTTCTACTTATACAATTAATTCTCCTTTCATCCGAAGGCCGATAGCCATCGCTATCAACAATGCCATCTGACGACTTATTTTCGAAGTATTTTTATTGAGAATTTAAACATTAATTTTTAAGTGGTTAAAGCTACATATTTTGATGTTATATTTTAAATTAACATGTTCCAGAATTTGATACAGTTTTATTTTAGAAAGAAAAATTACGTTAATTTAAAATATAACATCAAAATAGCAGCTGGAGTTTCGATATGAGTGGTATTTATGTGACTGCAAATTAATATAATAGGGACAAGGATTAGGAAAACATCAAAATATTCTTAGAAGTAAACTGACTTGTTAAGTCTCGTAGACTGCGATGGGCAGGACATGTTGCACGTATGGGGAATGAAAGACGTGCATGGAAGCTTCCTGTAGGAAAGCCAGAGGGAAAACACCCAGTTGGTAGACCAAGAATGAGGTGGGAGAATAACATTAACTATTATTTGAGGGAAGTAGATTATATAGGGGGGGGCACGCCGTAGCGTAGTGGTTAAGGCACTGCGCTACAAGCCGGAAGGTCGAGGGTTCAAGTCCCGGTGGGGTCAGGATTTTTAAACTGACCAAAAACCTTCTGGCGGCACTATGGCCCTGGGGTCGACTCAGCCTCTAACGGAAATGAGTACCAGACGCTTGTTCTGGGGTAAAGGCGGCCGTCACGCAGGGCTGACAACCCGGCTGACATCAAGTGCCGATTGTCCAGAAAAAGTGGGAGCCTTAACCTCCCACTACCCCAAGGGCCTCCTGAGGCCTGTAGTGGGAATACTTTACTTTAGATTATATAGGGAAAGATTGGAAAGCATTAGCTCAGGATAGGGATGTATGGAGAGCTTATGTCCATGCAGCCATGAACCTACAGGTTCGATAGTGCCAGAGAGCGAGTGAGTAAGTAAGTAAACTGACTTGAGATATTGAAGTAGTAATATTACAGTACGCGATATCTTACTTTATGACTGCCATTTCTACTCTCTTTGACACAAAGATCACAGTGTTACCAAACATCCTCTCATTCACTATCAGTCTCAAATGGTGTTATACCCAAATCATCTTTTTCACTATCAGTGATATCCTGATCACATATACTCCATGTCAAAGATGTGACACAGATAACTTGACACAAAAATTTGACGTTCCTATCAGAAGTTCGAATGGCGTAACGGTTACTGCACTGACGTACAGAACTCCCAGTTCGAACATAATTTTTTCTTTCTAAAATAAAACTATATCCAATTCTGGAACATGTTAATTTAAAATATAACATCAAAATAATAGCTTTAACTGCTTAAAAATTAATGTTTAAATTCTAAAAAAAAAAAACTTTGAAAAGAAGTCAGATGGTGTTGATAGCGATGGCTATCAGCCTTCAGATGAAAGGAGAATTAATTGTATAAGTAGAAAAAAATTTGACGTTCCTATCAGAAGTTCGAATGGCGTAACGGTTACTGCACTGACAATCAGAGGTCCGGGGTTCAAACGTAATTTTTCTTTCTAAAATAAAAAATAAAACTTGACACAAATTATAACTATTATCATTAACATGGAAGTATCTGGAGATCACACTGCAGAGCCGAGGTGTCACCTTCGACAAGCACATCAAAGAACACGCCTTAGTGGCCAGAACAACATCGAATAGTATTAAAAACCTGAGTAAACTATCCCTGCAGACAGCAATGATCATCTTCCGCTTAAAAATTGCACCAATCATGACCTATGGACTAGAGGTGATTTGGAAGAACCTAAATAAGGCAAACGTAGAGGAAATAGAGAAAGTCAAAGCACACTTTTTAAAGACAGCGCTTAGCGTTTCAAAATACACGCCTAACATACATACTGACAAAGGAAGCCTTCTTCATAGAAGAGCTCCACCTGGACCTTCTCCTGCCGGCAACAGATGCCTACAAAGACCTGCTGAGGGAAGTCAAGGAGAAGAGAGAACAGATATGGCCTGAGTTCTACGCAACGGATGCGATGATCTACAGGAAATGGACAGCAGCCAGATACGACCTCAGACACACCGTGACGAGAGTCGCGGTTCCATGGTTTCCACCACAGGATATGCACCCCAAAAGAAAAGTGCAAACTATGTGGGTCGCTCTGCACCCGATATCACCTATTACAATGTAAAAACATAGGAACATCGATAACAGACTTCTGTAAGACATGAAAACAATTCTTTCTACATGGCCATTGGCTGCAATAATACCTATTATAATTAACATGCAAGTCTCTATTTCATACAATGTAATGCTAACATGACACAAGAACTATGTCAATAATGTACTATAGATCCCATATAACAAACATAGATTGTTATTGATCAACAGTAAGACAAGCCCCTTCACATTACAATTCCCCATGCGCTGTCAATCACTTTCTAAGATCTCATCCACTTCATTAGTAATCTTTTTATCCTCTGAGGAGTAAAGAAAAAAAACCCCAAGCACGACAGGCCTAGAAGGCCCTTGGCCTACCAACCAGATGCTGGCCTCACATCCACATGTGTTGGTCACAGAGGTAGACAATCATCTAGCCAGTGTAGGGATGACATGTGGTCAGCATGTCGGATTCCCCAGCCGTTATAACTGGTTTTCTCAACCTGGAGTTGCTATTTATTGTAGCTACCCAAATGCCTCACGATGTTGGGTGGGCACCGGTCCCATACTGACCAAAATTCCACAAAAAATTTATTCCCTCATAGGGACTCGAACCAGTGCAAGTCCCGTAGCTGAGGAGCATAGGGCCTTCATGAATCCGTGCCAGCATATTATTTTTTTGTAATCCCTTGATTTCCTTGCAACTCTTTCCTAACTCTTCTCTTCATTTCTGAATGTATGAAGACTGTTCAATAAAGAATGTTCATTACTTTTTTACAATCATAATTTAACATGCAAACATTTGATTTTATGATATTGCTAGCTTAATGTACACATACAAATTTTATGGTTTTATTCTATGAGTAGTGTGCAAATCAAGATATGTTCAATATCAATTGAGGTGATTCCGAGTTTCTTTTAAAGGTAATCACTGCTGATGAAACTTGGCTACATAATTTTGATCCTGAGAGCCAACAGCGAAGCTCTGTGTGGAAATATCCTTCATCACCAACAAACGTGGTTTCTTCTAACAATGTTTTTATTATTCATTTCATACATCTCAATGATGGATAAATCATATTTGAAGAGAAAAAGTATATGCTTAGACTGGGACTCAAACCCAGGACTTTTGGTTTTCTAGGCCAATATTCTACTGTCTGAGCTATCTGGGCGAGTTCCAATCTAACTGCAAATTTTTCTCTTATATAGGCTGTCAATTCCTGTGCACCAAATTATATGAAACCTTTGCTTCTATCTTTGCAAATGACAATAATGTAATGTAAAATTCCCAAATAAATGTCTTCTTAATAAAGAAGCTGCCATTTGCAAGATAGAAGCAAAGGTTTTATTGCGTTTGGTGCACCAGAATTGACAGCATAGAGAAAAATTTGTATTTAGATTGGAACTCGCCCAGATAGCACAGTCAGTAGAGCATTGGCCCAGAAAGCCAAAGGTCCTGGGTTCGTGTCCCGGTCTGAGCATATAATTTTTCTCTTAAAAAATGTGGTTTCTTCTGCTGGGGAAGTAATGGTCATCTCCTTCTTTGATATTCATGGAATGGGCAATCAGCATGTCATACCTGGAAACACTACAGTATCCATCCATAGTAATTCTGCCCAAAGGCAGGTCCTTCACTGCAATCATAGCATTTTCATGCTATGCTTGCAGCTTTACTAGGGAATTGTGTAGGTGTGGTAGCTTCCCGTTGCTTTCCACACCTGTGAAGGATGATGATGATGATAATGGTAATGGTGATGATGATGATGGCCATATGATTTCGGGGACCGTTTGGGCCTTAAAGTTTTCCTGACATTTGTCTTACAGGTGAGGAAAACCCCGATAAAAACCTCACCCAGAAAAACTGCCCCGACCGGGGATCGACCCGGGCCCGCTGCGTGACAAGGCAGCATGCTACCTCGAGACCACAGCGGTGGACAACTGGGCAATACTATTGAGATGCCCTGATAACTCTGTAAGGCCATATCAGGCCTAAAAGACCACATTTTCATGCAATAGCTAGATGCTGTACCATGATAATGCGAGACCACATATCGCAAAAGTTGCTGAATATTTTGCCAAAATCAAAGTGAAATGCATCGCTCATCATAGTGCAGATTTAGCCCTCCGTGACTTTTTCTATTCCTAACCTAAATAAACACCTTTGTAGAAGGAATTTTCCATCTTCAGAAACAATAGTTAAGGCTGTGGAGACAGTTTTGAAAGACCTGCCAAAAAATGGTTTCCAGCACGTGTTTGCATACTGGCGGAAATGCTGGGACAAGTGCATTGCATCCAGAGGAGGCTACTTTGAGAAGGTCCATCAAAATTCTGAGAATGAATAAAGGTACGTTGCCAAAAAAACATTAATAAATAGTGATCATTCTTTATTGAACAGCCTTCATACTATACCATGTAATTCTTGGTCTGCTATTCTTCTGGTTGATCCTTAAAGATTCCAATCAAAAGCCATTTTAGCTACATTTCCACTCACTCTCCTCATCACGTGTCTGATCCATTTCCATTTTCTATATTTGACCTCTTTCCCAATTTCCTATTGGTTAGTTTTTTCTACAAATCCTTGTTTGATATGGTCCTTGGTGACAATATTCTCAAACATCTGTTAGTAAATATTTGTAGTTTCTTTACCAATTATGCAGTGGAGTGATATGAAAGTTTTAAATTTTGGCAAGAAGCATACAAACTTGGATCTGATAGCATTTCTAAGGTCAAAATAACGTTGGATCACTCTGTCGTAGCTGTAATTTCTTGACTTGTCCATATATCTTCAGAGCAGGACCAAGTTTTAATTGAAGTCCAGATAAAACATCACTTCTCTTCATAAGCAAACTTGGATCTGATAGCATTTCTAAGGCCAAAATAACGTTGGATCACTCTGTCGTAGCTGTAATTTCTTGACTTGTCCATATATCTTCAGAGCAGGACCAAGTTTCAATTGAAGTCCAGATAAAACATCACTTCTCTTCATAAGCAAACTTGGATCTGATAGCATTTCTAAGGTCAAAATAACGTTGGATCACTCTGTCGTAGCTGTAATTTCTTGACTTGTCCATATATCTTCAGAGCAGGACCAAGTTTCAATTGAAGTCCAGATAAAACATCACTTCTCTTCATAAGCAAACTTGGATCTGATAGCATTTCTAAGGCCAAAATAACGTTGGATCACTCTGTCGTAGCTGTAATTTCTTGACTTGTCCATATATCTTCAGAGCAGGACCAAGTTTCAATTGAAGTCCAGATAAAACATCACTTCTCTTCATAAGCAATAAAGAAGCGCCATCTATATCATGATCCCTGAACACGGCAGCCTGTACAGGATACCCTTGATCTTCTAGATACTTGGATACTTTCTCAACGCTCCAATCAGACACATCAGGAATACTCTCATCCACGTTGCTATCCCACACCTTGCTTTGAGGGGGGGCAGAAGGAGGAGGGGAAGGCAGAGGAGGGGGAGGCGGAGGAGGTGGCGGTGGTGGGGTGCAGTTCGAGCAAAGGAAGTCTCCATTGGATGATACCTTGGGGTTGTGACATGACATGTGATAGCTCTCTCCGCAGCCCTGGCAGGTCACTAGTATTCCTTTGTCAGCTGCCTCGAAGCATACAGAACACGTCTTGCATTGTGCACACTGCCATAGTTCTGGGTTAGGATTGTCTGTGCAGGTAACGTGTGCTTTGTTAGTACAGTCCTTGCAAGATATCAGGTCATCGCGATCCTGACCTCGATATGAACAGATACAACAGAATCCGGTCACCACAGGCTGCAACAACAATAACAATATAATCAATGAATAAAAACAATAACAACATCAATAAGTTTCATATTAAATTAATGTTGGGAAGTAAACATTATGAGGTATGGTGAAATTAAATGTTTCTTACCTCTCATATAAATTTTCTAAGTGATCGCGATTTCGAGACTATAACTGTATCATCCTCAGAACTTTGTTGGCAACTGGTGTTATGTCGATTGAAAGAAACTCTTCTTCTTCCCTCTATTGGTGGACCGATGAACCTCTGGATCAGGTCAAAATTTGCGGGAATTTCGAAGTTCATAAGTTTTCCTTTGTTTTTCTGAATGTGGATCTTTTCCCAAACCGTGAGTTCCTTTTGTTTGTCTATTTGTTTAATTAGACTGGCTTTTGATTCAATTAAATGTTTTTCAGACCAAGCATGAGCAGCTACTGCTGACTTTTCCACTTTTCCATCTTTGATGTTTCTAAGATGTTGTTACACCCTTGTTTTCAAATTTCTTTTCGTTTTCCAATATAAATTTTGTCACAATCCCTGCATTTGATCTGATAAATTCCTGATTTGTTTTCATTTTCAATTCTTTCATTTTTATTAGTTTTAATTATCCTATTAAGGCTGTATTCATTCTTTGGTGCTAATCTTATATTAAACTTTTTGAATTTTTTTTTAAATTTATAGTGTTTCGATGGATGGTAAGTGAATTCACCAGAATGAATACAGCCTTAATAGGATAATTAAAACTAATAAAAATGAAAGAATTGAAAATGAAAACAAATCAGGAATTTATCAGATCAAATGCAGGGATTGTGACAAAATTTATATTGGAAAACGAAAAGAAATTTGAAAACAAGGGTGTAACAACATCTTAGAAACATCAAAGATGGAAAAGTGGAAAAGTCAGCAGTAGCTGCTCATGCTTGGTCTGAAAAACATTTAATTGAATCAAAAGCCAGTCTAATTAAACAAATAGACAAACAAAAGGAACTCACGGTTTGGGAAAAGATCCACATTCAGAAAAACAAAGGAAAACTTATGAACTTCGAAATTCCCGCAAATTTTGACCTGATCCAGAGGTTCATCGGTCCACCAATAGAGGGAAGAAGAAGAGTTTCTTCCGATCGACATAACACCAGTCGCCAACAAAGTTCTGAGGATGAGACAGTTATAGTCTCGAAATCGCGATCAACTTAGAAAATTTATATGAGGAGAGGTAAGAAACATTTAATTTCACCATAAATTAAACCTCATAGTGATTAATTCCTATAAAAGTTAAATTATGAGGTATAATCATTGAATTTCATCGGAGAACATTTTGTGACAACTCAGAAATACAAGCTTCGTAAGTATAATTTCACAGGATTTATTAAATATATGGTTACTTCCAAGAAGAAGTCACTGAATAATTCAAGGTTAGGATTAATATATATATTAGCTTTAATTGCTGGGGACTCAAAAAGCTGACAACATTGATCACCCCCTATACAGACTAGATGATTATCCATCTCTGCAATTAACGTAAATGCGAAGCTAGACCAAGGGCCTTCTAGGCCTGTCATGCCAAAGAGAGAGAGAGAAATTAGTTAATTTATTAGCTTTTAAGTCTAAGAATAAATTATATTAAATTTAAGCTATTATAGTACTAATGTCTTGATATATGTTTTGCAATGATAATCGGCCCAACTTTAGATTACCTTTCCCTTGATTTTCCATAGTATATTCTTGTAATACTGTTGCTTTAATACTTCTTCTGTCTTTACTAATATTTCATAATATTTTAAACATTTTGCAACAATACTTATAGGATTTTTTTACAATTATTAAATATTTATCTACATACACAATCATTTCTTCAGAGTTATACAGAATCATATTTGAAGAGAAAAATTTTCGCCTAGACCGAGACTCAAACCCGGGACCTTTGGCTTGCCGGGCCAAATGCTCTACCAACTGAGCTACCAAGGCGAGTTACGATCTAGATGCAAATTTTTCTCTTATATACGTTGTAATTCCCTCTCGCCAAATGCTTTTGAAACCATTGCTTCTATCTTTGCAAATGGTGGCTTCTTAGTTAAGAAGACATTTATTGGGAATTTAACATTACTTTATAAAGCTAGTAAGGCTTCTAATGATGTTTTTATTATTAATTTAACATTTCTCACTGAAAGATAAATTATATTTGAAGAGAAAAATTTTCGCCTAGACCGAGACTCGAACCCAGGACCTTTGGCTTGCCGGGCCAAATGCTCTACCAACTGAGCTTTGCAAAGATAGAAGCAATGGTTTCAAAAGCATTTGGCGAGAGGGAATTACAACGTATATAAGAGAAAAATTTGCATCTAGATCGTAACTCGCCTCGGTAGCTCAGTTGGTAGAGCGTTTGGACCGGCAAGCCAAAGGTCCCGGATTCGAGTCTCGGTCTAGGCGAAAATTTTTCTCTTCAAATATAATTTATCTTTCAGTGAGAAATGTTAAATTAATAATAAAAACATCATTAGAAGCCTTATTAGCTTTATAAAGTAATGTTAAATTCCCAATACATGTCTTCTTAACTAAGAAGCCACCATTTGCAAAGATAGATGCAATGGTTTCAAAAGCATTTGGTGAGAGGGAATTACAACGTATATAAGAGAAAAATTTACGTCTAGATCGTAACTCGCCTCGGTAGCTCAGTTGGTAGAGCGTTTGGCCCAGCAAGCCAAAGGTCCCAGGTTCGAGTCTCGGTCTAGGCGAAAATTTTTCTCTTCAAATATAATTTATGTTTAGGAATTTATTTCAAAGGTTGGTCATACCAATTTCACAGCTTCATGGTCATATCTAGTGACAGCTCTATAAACTTTCAGTAGGACTTCACAGATAAGTGGTTCCATCTAGTGACAACTCTATAAACTTTTGTACATGCACACTGTTATTCTGTAGGATTTAGAAAATGTATTGGGAAATTTAAACTGAAGTTTTTCCCGATTATCTTCCATTATATCTTTGATTACACCTCATGCTGCCAACATGTTTTTTTTTTTTCCTTTTGCTGTGGCATCTAATGTACTTTGGCACTACATCCTATATTGTTAAGTCACATAAGACTTAAATAATGTAGAACAATGATGTACTGATTTTTAAAATATGTAACAATAGACTGAAAACAAATTATCTCGTCTCGGTAGCTCAGTTGGTAGAGCACTTGGCCCGGAAAGCCAAGGGTCCCGGGTTCGAGTCCCGGTCTAGGCGAAAATTTTTCTCTTCAAATTGAATTTATCTTTCATTGAGAAATGTTAAATTAATAATAAAAACATCATTAGAAGCCTTACTAGCTTTATAAAGTAATGTTAAATTCCCAATAAATGTCTTCTTAACTAAGAAGCCGCCATTTGCAAAGATAGAAGCAATGGTTTCAAAAGCATTTGGCAATAGGGAATTACAACGTATATAAGAGAAAAATTTGCGTCTAGATCGTAACTCGCCTCGGTAGCTCAGTTGGTAGAGCACTTAGCCCGGAAAGCCAAGGGTCCCGGGTTCGAGTCCCGGCCTAGGCGAAAATTTTTCTCTTCAAATTTAAATGAGAATAATTCAGTGCTTTCTTCTTTGTAATAATCAATTATTTTTATGGAGAAAGTTTAGATTGGCTGTGGTGTATAAACCGTTGCACACAATTTTCCATCTAATGTTCTTATGCCACTGAAGCACTAAACACTTTTCAACCATTTATAAGAACGTTTGGTACTATTTTAAACATTTTGGAACCATTTTATAAACATTTCTTATGATTTAAAAATATTTCTAAATTACGCGAATATTGTACATCGACTTCTACAGGTGCAAAAATGCTACATGTAACATCTGCTAGGAGACACTCACATTGCTGTTACCAACATTTGAAAATAATTCAAACCATTTTAGTGTTAGTGTACGTAAAATTAGTTAATAGTTTGTTAAATAATATGCATGTAAATTGTTTTGTTAGGTTAGGAAATGGGAAGTTAGTTTACGTCAATTTTTTTTTCATTTTGAAATAAATAATATGCATGTTAACTGTCTTGTTAGGTTAGGAAATGGGAAGTTAGTTTACATCCATTTTTTTTAGCATTTGGGAATTTATTCCCAAAGTTTGTCATGCCGACTTCAGAGCCATCTACCGGAAGCTACATTAACCATTACAGCAACTCATGCATGTGCACTGCGATTCTATAGAACTTAGAAGAATTCATGTGCGACGGTTTATACACCTTATCCTTTAGATTATCTCGACCAATTAATTTTTCTAAGTTATACAGAATCATAGCACACATATGCAAATGCTTAAAGAAACTTCCACAAATGGTGAAATTGGTACGACCAACCTTTCTAATAAATTCCCAGAAATGTTTATAAGAAATGAAGGCTCATGTTTCCATTAAGCGCAGTGTGAATTTTTTCTAAGTCCGAGGCAGACACCACGCGCATGCACCAACAGGGTTTTATTTTCAAATTATTTCCCACCATTTACAACAAATTTTAAATTTTTTCTAACGATTATTTGAACATATTTTTCTATGATATACGTAACATGAAGACATGGCAGCCATATTGATTTTTAAGATTATTCTATACAACAACAGTGCAGCCAACATACGGTATGTACTTCAGAATTTGAGAACTTACTATTTATTTTTGGGCGTTGCATTCTTTCACAGGTTAGAGTGCTTAAATTACATTAGGCTAGCTTTTAGATTGGTCTTTCGCAGGCTAGAGTACTTAAATTGCATTAGGTTAGCTTTTACGTTCGTTAAATAATATGTATAATATTGGCTGCATCGCGATATTCCATAGAGTAAACCGCTTCACGTTTGTTAGCGCATGTGTGTGGTGTCTGTCTGGGACTTAGAAAAAATTCTCGCTGCGCTTAATGGAAGGATTATCTGAAATGAATGTACACGAACTTCCACATTCCTAACCTAACAAAATTAATTACATGCATATTATTTAATAAAGTGTAAATTAATCTGATGTACACTAACTAGTCCCATTAGAACCTAAAAAAATTAAGTGAGTGAACATCCATTTCTTAAAATACATTTTCAAATGTTCGTCATTCCGATTTCACAGATATCTCTGCCATCTAGCAGAAGTTTCTTTAAGCATTTGCGCATGTGCACAACAATTCCGTAGAACTTTAAAGAAATCATTTGAGATAAATGTGACAATTTGCATACATGGATAAATATTTAATGATTGTAAAAAAAATGTTATAAGTATCATATCAAAATATTTTAAATAGTACAAAATATTACTGAAGACTGAAAAAGTACCTAGAGCAACAGTTTTACAAGAATACAATATGAAAAATCATAGGTCGAGCTATCCTAAACTTGAGCCATTTTTACTGAAATTGACAAAAAAAAAAGATACGTACTTTTGTCAATGACTTGTTTTTATTTGTGGATCCCAATGGACGTCCTCGTTTCCTGGTCGGCACATGAACATCTGATGGATCAAAAAATACTTTCTTAGAACGTTTCCTCTTCCCCCCATCTCTGAATCCTTCTGATGATACAGAAACAGGGTTATTATCTAGCGAATCCTTCTTTGCTTCATAAAACAAGCTGTTAATTTCTGCTCTTGGAGAAATTGTATGTCTTTCTGACTGATTTCGAGACAAGTTATCCTCTTCTTCTGAAACTTGCTGAGACGAGCTGGGCGAATCTCCTTTCAACATTTTTACAGTCTCATTATTAGAATTGTTGTTACTTAAATTTGGTGCAGATGGCACTGGGTGATCAGCTAATGAATAATTTCCATTTTCCAACCTCACAATATTGCCAGTATTTAATTCACGCTGCATTATTACTTCTAAATATCGCTTTGTGAATCTTGCATTATCTTTCTCTTGCATGAATTTCTCTAATTCGGCTCCAGGAACTCCAAAATCGAGATAATCTGGTTCTTGTATTATTAATTCAGCAACTGCACTGCTTAATAAACTACTCGTCCCTTCAGAATTCAAACTGCCATTTTTGTTATAAACTGCATATCTAGACCATTTTGCAGCATTTCTGTAACTTATGTTACCTTTATATTCCACTTTAACAACGATATCTTCTTCAACAAGGCGTTCCAGGTCAGCTATAGTGTCTTGACTGTCAACAGCAAAACGTCTAAGTACAAAATTACATATTCTTTCTGCGTCCGGTCGGGCTTTCCGACGGCGCAATTGATCTATTGCTTCCAATATTCTCTCTCGGTTCTTTATTTCACTCATTTCTTGAAAAAATAACTATAAACTTCAATATAATATGAAAATACCAAAATGTTGATTTCAGTGGAGAAACTTTTCGCTACCATCAAATGTAGCAGAACATCGAGTAATTATATTGTAAATTACCTTACTATGGTGATATCCAGTGAGCTGCAGCAAACTCACAAAATATAGTTAACTTTCCGTAAATTCCAATACAACTACTGTTATAACAATGCATTATTCAACCAACCGGTCTTTCCTCCTTAAACAGTTTACTGCCATTTTCAATTGTGTCATTTATGGTCGCTGCTTCTATGATCGTACGATGAAGATATACTGAAATAGCACAGATTCTTTATGGCACATAGAACACCTGTTCTCTATGCTATACACCATATAGCTATACACCAGCGAAAACCCAATTCTATACACATAGAGATACTATACTCAAATACATTAATAAATTATAATTACTACATTCGACAAATGTTACATCTTTTTATCGTAATTTGTATGCATATTTTAGCGCACTTCACTTATTAATTTCACATTTGGTTTGTTGAAAAATACTGAATTCTGGAATGTCTTTGTTATATATAAATATCCTCAATTCGTGTCTTACTCAGGTTCGAGTCGAAGGATGAGATGAGATGAATCTCATATAGAGGACTGTGAATAAGCCGACAACGCCTTACGCACCATCAGAGGCAGATGAATGAAACGAAACGGATGAAATGGTGTAATGATATTGTGGCAGGGGAAAACAGGAGAAACCCCGAAAAAAACCTGCCCAAACTCAGTTTCGTACACCACGAAAGCCACATGGAGTAACCGAGACTCAATATCGGGATCACAACGGTGAGAGGCGTCTAACTGCTTGCGCCAACGGAGCCAAAATTTATAATTATTGAACCTTCACTTTCAGCCTATTATAGAAAAAATACCAGATATTAAAACCTGAATGTTTTACTGTGTTGAAATTTATTTAGTATTATGTCCATTGCTTTATTACAGGACATAGTGTTATATGGCACATGATATTAAGTAAAAAGAAAATCCAGTTTGCAAATTATCAATTTTTTTCTCACTCTAATCACAAAGCTCAGTGGACAAAAGTTCAGAACAGAAATAGAGTTTTCAATTATATAGCCACAAGCCTTTGATTGCTAACAAAACTTGTTAATCAACCAGCCTCATGGGCTAGTGGTCAGTGTTCCTGACTACTGTTCATGAGGTCCCAGGATTGATTCCCAGTCAAACCATAGGAATTTTTCCATAAACGGAATTATTCCTGTGATTGCCCATGGCGTGGAATTTAATTGTGGCCCTTTATAAAAAACAGGAAAATATGGAGAATGTAAGTCCAACTACAGATGGATTATCTTAAAAAGTCATTAAAATGTTTCATACCAAATAAACTCAATCCATAACACTAATAAGAATGGTATATTAGAATGCAGGAAAATTGTAAGGCAGATATCAGTAATGTGTAAATACTATACAGCATATATAAAAAATATAACTTTCCAAAATATCTTACTTTAATTTTCTCATATTATAAAACATGTCTAGGAAATATATTGAATGTTTACAATAAATTAATTTAACTTAAAAATTTATATCATCTATGAGAACGTATATGTAAATCCAGATTCTTCTTATAACGAAAAGATTTCCTACAATAACCACATATATAAGACCTGTACTTATTGTGCACACGGACGTGTTTTATGTAAGAACTCTTGTCACTGAAACAGATTCCGCAATGTTCACACGAAAAAGGTTTCTCCCCAGTGTGCAGTCTTATGTGAGTAGCAAGTATTGCTTTGGAAGTATACTCTTTTTTACAGAAATCACAAGTAAACAATTTATCTCTGGAATGTACATTATTATGCGCAAGAAGCGCACTCTTGTGACAAAAGTCCTTACTACATACACCACAAACATATGGCCTTTCTCCTTTATGTATATTATTATGTTTATCAAGACTATATTTTTGACAAAATGTCTTATTACATATATCACACATAAAAGGTCGCTGTTCATAATGTACGCGTTTGTGAAGAATCAATTTATTCTTCAATCTAAACCTCTTATCGCATATATCACACACGAAAGGTCTTTCACCGCTATGCATACGTTTGTGTTTATTGCGAGAACTCCTATGTTTAAATGCCAGATTACATATATCACATATATATGGTTTGTCTTCGCTATGAACGTGCATGTGTGACTTCAAAGTCTTTTTACTATTCAAAGTCTTATTACAGACCCCACAAGTAAAAGTGAAATCGTGAATATGTTTATGTTTCTGAAGACTAGACTCACGAATAAATGATTTGCAACAGAAGTTACATGGATAAGGTTTCTTTTTTTTCTTCGAAACAGATTTGGTTCCTGTTTCGGTTGTGAGTGTAATAAAATGCCATGTCTCTTGAGTTTCATGTTCAGTCTGAAAAATAATACAAACATTCTATAATATTCATAATTAAACAAATTTACTTGATTTAGAAAAAGTCACATCTACCTTGATGTACACAAAGTTGGTGTGATCATGTAACGAGAATGCCCCCAGATATAATTACTGTAAAAACATTTTAAATACATTCCAGGAGGAGAAAAGAATATCAGTAGACCTTACAAGTGCTGGGAAGATTTCTTCAATTTAGGAAATGGTACACATCCAACAGCCTAATCCAGACAGTATTTAATGATGCTGAGTTAAATATAAAACACAAGTTGTACCGAAAGCAACATGTCTTAAGTACGAACAGTACATACCACGTGATAAGAGAAATTTTGCAAGACCAGACAGAACAGAAAACAATTTTGGATTCACAATTGACCCAGAAGGAATCAAACCATGGTGATCATGATACTGAATTGTGTCATATATTAAATCCACTAAGATCTCATCATTCTTAGGTCTTCCTAATGACAGTTCTCCTATGGGCCAATAAAACATTTGATGAGAGATTTGTAAGTTCTTATTCATTGATATAAGTACTTAGGTATTTTTATATAGCCCAGGAGTTCATTCTTAATATCTAGATATCCCTTTTCATCCAGACTTCCTCAGGAGAATATGAAGATTTCTTTATATGAAATATTAAACTTATAATAAAGAATTAAATAATAAAATCAATTTATTTTACAAAATAAATTGCCTTTTCTCTACAATTTCAAAATGCATATCATATATTTTATTTGTATGTTTTACAACATTAAAATAAAAAGTTAATTTAAACTTTTACCTATAGAGTGATTACTGAGATGATGAAAAAAAATTGTATAACCAAATATACTGCAGTCAGTCACATAAGAGAAACAGAGAGAGAGAGAGAGAGAGAAATAATACAAACCTGTGTTTCTGCTAGAGGATCTTCATTCTTAATTACTCTCTCTTCTTGTTTCACATTCTAAAAACATAATAAAATTACCAATTAATAAATATTATTTTATTTTGTTATATTAATCTGTCAGTATTGAAAAATTTGTTATTACTAAAATAATATTAACTATAACATTACTGATTAAGTACATAAAGCAACTGTCAGAGAGAGTTAAATGCATCAGAGTATGGGTTTCTCGTGGCCAGATAGAATTAGGTGATGATGGAAGAAAGATCTCCCAAAATATGTTCTAAGATAAACACCAATCAAGTAGAGTTTTAGTGTATTTCCAACTACTTACAGCATTCTATTATTACCTCTAATGTTGCATTCCTCAGTTTTTTGTTGATATGAAATAAATGGTTTAACATTTATTGCAGATTATATTACAAAATTATATTTACCGTATACAAGTAGTATCATTATTTCATGTGATACCATGTCATCCAGGAGAGGAAATTAAATTGATATTAAGTGCAAAAAAGAACTTACACTCAAACCCAAATTTCTTACTACTGAAACATTAACAATGTTTATATGAGGAAAAAGATTTTAGTCAAAAAATTATATTAACATTGTAACAGGAATTATAAATAATATTATCAAGCCAAACACAGTACAGCAACACACACGAACTAGAATTTATAAAACACTGGGCAGACCCATATTATATTACGAAGAGTGAGGCCTGGATAATTCACAGTGCAGATGAACAAAGACTAACTGCAGCAGAAATGAAATTTATGTGACATACAGCAGGTTACTCAAGATCAGACCATAAAAGGAATTCTGAGATTCTCAAAGAATTACAAACAGAATCAATCGTGGAATATGTAAAAAAATATAGAAACAACTGGAAATCTCATGTAAGAAGAATGAGCCGAACAAGAACACCACATCAAATCTTAAATTACCAGCCACCAGGCAAGAGATCCTTGGGCAGACCCTTCAAATGTTGGATTGAGGTCGTAACAGACCCCTAGGTCTATCACATGACAGGAAGAAAAAGTATTACTTAAAATGATCAGCACTCATCAAATACAGTGCCTGGCAAAAACACTACCAATAAGAAACGTGAATGATCTGTGAAATGTGCAATCAACATTTAAAATGGAATGTAGTCTATAATTTCAGTTTCTGCTGTATTATGAACTCTGTGTGTTCTCATATTTCATGCTCACCAGAATCATAATTTAGGTGAATAGTCACAAAAACTTTACTATAGATAGAAGAGAATTTGAAATGCACATATGTAACTTAAATGGCAATTTATTATTAGTGATTCTGCTAGACACAGATTATGGTAATTTACAATAATTACATTATCAACCGAACATAAAAACATCAATGATGGATGTAGCCTACCTCACATATGGCGCTGGTTACTTCTTCTTCTTTTACATGTTCAATGTCATACTGTAATATTAAACACAGAGTAACAATCTCAAATTTCAATAATAAATTAATAAATTCAACATTAAAAATTACAATAATTAGAAAATAATTACTAGTTTCATTTGATGCTATACATTAGGCCTACCTCTAGTTTAATTTGAGAAATAAGATTTTCTTGATCCCAGACTGGTTCAGATTTTGCTACATCCATCGCATATAGAAATAAACTGTATTAAATTAAAATTGCTTTATAATCATAACCACAAAGTGAGTGTCAATCTTTAGAATTTTCAAACTTACATGTAGAATAACGAGAAAGTAATT
The DNA here is from genome assembly GCA_030220185.1 of Diploptera punctata. Lineage (NCBI taxonomy): Eukaryota > Metazoa > Arthropoda > Insecta > Blattodea > Blaberidae > Diploptera > Diploptera punctata. The sequence goes on along the minus strand of JASPKZ010007290.1, from coordinate 2,398,769 downwards.
TTGAAAATGCAAAACCATTAGCAAACACCAAAATTTGATGAACTCTCACTATAAGTGACAAAAGTTCAGCGTTTTAATATTCACAATAACTGTCATCAAATTCAGCACAAATTTAAGTGACAATTTCATATATTGTCCTTTTAGGATGTCATGCAATGTACTGCAATTAATACACAATATTTATTCAACTTCCTACAAAATCTTATACAGCTATTAGTAATTAATGTGAAATTTTGGATCCATCGGTTAGACTTTAGTTACGGCCGTTTCCAATTTAGTCATTTGTTCTGTTTGGTCATTTATCGTCACTGCTTATATGATTATTAAATATGCGCAAACTGTACACCTTAGTGAGTTATCTCGTAAACTGTACACTATATGAAAATATTTACTATAATTTTAATAAATTGTAGAGTTTATTTTAATAAAATCCCTTGGATTCTGTTATACAATAGCTTCTTTACCTATAAGTCACTGGAAATAAAAAAAAAAAAAGTGCTATAAGCCTCCGTTAACAATGTTTACGTGTACAAAAATTTTCGTGATAATTATAAATATGCAACACGATAATAAATTAGCCTATATGTCCACTAGCGCATCACACTGTAGGCACAAATTTGTTGTTTTTTCTTGCTGAAGCTGTAGCATTTTAGAGTCTATATTCGGGATGTCCCGAGTTCAAATCTTGATGTCGACTAACAACTGACAGGTTATTACCTGGTTTTCCTCAATCGTCAAGGGAAATGGTGACTTGGAATTTCATTACCACGACCCATTTCAGCATATTTACCATATATTATTAAATAGAAATAAATAGACACTATGTGACTTACATCTTTTGGCAATATCGAAGCTGAGGTCCATGGCCGGGCGGACATAAACTCTATACATGCCTATCCTGAACCTTTTTTTTTTTTTCCAGATTTTTCTCTAAGTTATAATTTACCTGCTTCAAAACATGTTTCATATTATTCTCTACCTCATTCTTGGCCTACCTACTGGGAGCTTCCCCTTCACGAAGTACCCATACACCAAGGGCATAGCCGCATTGGAATAAGAGGGGTGCAATTTATTTTTTCGACTGTATACCTTCCGGGTACAAAATACTACCTTTATTTTTGAAACTAAGTCCACCGCTGTGGTCTCGAGGTAGCGTGCTACCTTGTCACGCAACGGGCTCGGGTTTGATCCCCGGTCGGGACAAGTTTTCTGGGTTACGGTTTTTTCGGGGTTTTTCCTCCTTTGTAAGACAAATTTCAGGAAACTTTAAGGCCCAAACGGTCCCCGAACATCATCTGGCCATCATTATCATTATTAACACATTCATTAAGTTTAGCATTAAGGTCTCTCCTGGCGCATCATTACTATAATCATATAATCATAATATCATCGGGACAGCGTAACTCCGCCTTCCAGGCGCCTCAAACTCAGAAGTAGGTTACAATAACGACAGAATACCAGAATGTCGAAATGACAATGTGGTGGCATTGAAAAAAAATTGAAACTAACCTCAATATATTTCGGAAGAAATCTACAGCGCTATTGAAGAGGAAATGTGAAGAATAATACATACTTACTTACTCACTGGCACTATCGAACCCGTAGGTTTATGGCCGCGCGGACATAAGCTCTCCATACATTCCTATCCTGAGCTAATGCTTTCCAATCATTCCCTGTATAATCTACTTCCCTCAAATCGTAGTTAATGTTATTCTCCCAGCTCATTCTTGGTCTACCAACTGGGCGTTTTCCCTCTGGCTTTCCTTCAAGAAGCTTCCATGCAAGTCTTTCATTCCCCATACGTGCAACATGTCCTGCCCATCGCAGTCTACGAGACTTAACTGTTCTTATTATATCTGGCTTCCTATAAAGACCATGTAGTTCATTGTTATGTAGTCTTCTCCATTCACCTGTCTGTTCAACTCTCTTTGGTCCAAAAATTTTCCTAAGTACTTTATTCTCAAATACTTGTAATCTCCTTTCCTCCCTTAAAGTAAGAGTCCATGTTTCGCACCCATATAATATAACTGGTAGAATAATAGTTTTATATATTTTCAGTTTAACGTTTTTTGAAAGGAGTTGGGACATCAAGAGTCTCTGTAATGCATAATAGCACGCATTTCCAGAATTGAGCCTATGTATAATTTCTTTGTGCATCTCATTCCTATTTGTGATTATTGTTCCTAGGTATTTGAATCCAGCCACTTCCTCAAAATTTCCCTCATTTGTCATTCGCTGTCCATTTCCATTATATAATGAATTTCTACGTGTGACCATATATTTAGTTTTATTGATATTTACTTCCAGTCCTAATTTCTTAGTGTTACTCAATAGTGTGTGCGTGTTGTCCTTTAGTATCTCCTCGCTATCGGCCAATAATATTACATCATTAGCATAAACTAACAGCTTATTAATACCATTGAGTTGTAAGCCTTCCTCCTCATTCTCTAATGCTTTAATGGCATGCTCTAGTACAAAATTAATAATAGTGAAATAATTCCAGAATTTTTAGGCAAGGCGAATTGAATTTTTTGTCAAGATTACTTCTTAATTGTTATACTAATTGTATTGAAACTATTAGCTATATTTTAGCTACTATCAAGTACAACTACACACACAGTTCGACTCGCCTTTTCGTTTGAAAAAAAAAATTAAGTACGTTTTGTTTGAATTTTTCAATATCATTTTAGTAAGTTTTTCGAGGCAGACTGAGCATACATATGCGATTTTCTGTCATTGTACATCGGTACCATTCTTAACTCTTCTTAAAGTGCGTTCAATCGACGCCGTAGTGCATGGTATAGACAGGCTTAATACAATTGCTTTTTTGATGGATGGAAAAAAATCGCACTCATCCACAATGTTAACAAAATGATCTTATTTATCCTTGCCACTTCGTTTAATCCACATACGGTGCCATAGTTCAATTTCGGTGGACAACCCCTCGATTTTATAATACTCTGAAATTTTGCTCGTCGTTGCTTATATATCTTTCAGAGATGTTTCTAGGTGCAGCATTTGAAGTTCAAAAGCAAGACCCTGGTGTTCACCAAATCTGTCCGACAAACTTGTGGTAATGGAGTCCAAGTAGGGATTTAAGATGGCCACCTTAAATTAATCTTGGGGATTACGTACTTACTTACTCACTGGCACTATCGAACCCGTAGGTTCATGGCCGCACGGACATAAGCTCTCCATGCATCCATATCCTGAGCTAATGCTTTCCAATCATTCCATGTATAATCTACTCTACTCCTGGTGCGATAGGCCTACAAGGCCCTTCGCCTACCAGCCGGCTGCTGGCCTCACATCCACATGTGTCAATAACACAGGTAGATGATAATCAGCCAGTGTAGGGGTGACATGTAGTCAGCATGTCGAGTCCCCCAGCCGTTATAGCTGGTTTTCTCAACCTGGAGCCGCTACTTATTGTAGCTACCCAAATGCATCACGATGCTGGGTGGGCACCGGTCCCATACTGGCCGAAATACCATGAGAAAATTTCTTCCCCCATGGAGACTCGAACCAGCGCAAGTCCCGTAGCTCTGCGCCAAGGCTTCCTGCCTTAACCACTAGCCCACGGCGCGGAACCCTTGTATAATCTACTTTCCTCAAATCATAGTTAATTTCTTGGTCTACCAACTGGACGTTTTCCTTCTGGCTTTCCTACAAGAAGTTTCCATGCACGTCTTTCATTCCCCATACGCGCAACATGTCCTGCCCATAGCAGTCTACGAGACTTAATTGTTCTTATTATATCTGGCTTCCTATAAGGACCATGTAGTTCATTGTTATGTAGTCTTCTCCATTCACCTGTCTGTTCATCTCTCTTTGGTCCAAAAATTTTCCTAAGAACTCTATTCTCAAATACTCGTAATCTCCTTTCCTCCCTTAAAGTAAAAGTCCATGTTTCGCAGCCATATAATATAACTGGTAGAATAATAGTTTTATATATTTTGGGATTACATTGTGGATCAGCTCGATGTGTCTGCTTATTTGATATTCTTGGTAGTGTGATTTCCACACCTAGCTCAGAAGCATAGTCTCCATCTCTTTCATGACGCCTTCGGAGATATAACCGTTTTTGCGATAATCTATTACCACGCTTTCAACATGGACCGTGCATTTAATTAAATCTATAGCCATGGCTTGCAGCGAATTAAAGACAGGTTCCAAATAAGTAGAATATTTTGTTATCAGTCATAAACAAAAGATGAACGTACTTCTACTTGCAGCAGCATGCAACTGATCAGCTTGTTTTCGGCTTGGTGCGTTTCTTTCTACGGCAATCAATTTCAGGTCATTCTCAATTCCAAAAAGTGTTTCATAAATATCCCAATATTTTTGCGACCAACGTGTTTCGCAGAGCATATGGATGCTTGGGACGTGCTGTCTTTTGAAAAAAAAGTTTATATCCTTAATCTAAGATGAATATGAATGATGATTGCGATGGCCATATGATTTCGGGGACCGTTTGGGCTTTAAAGTTTTCCTGATATTTATCTTACAGATGAGGAAAAACCCCGATAAAAACCTCACCCAGAAAAACTGTCCCGACTGTGGATCGAACCCGGGCCCGGTGCGTGACAAGGCAGCACGCTACCTCGTGACCACAGCGGTGAACATAAATAAATAATTTTAGTGCTATAACAACCAGGACTTGGACAAAATAATTTAAAAAATTAACAAATATTCCGCATTTCATTACACTTAGATCCACTTAATTTCGCTTGGTCTTAACAACTGCCACTGGTCTGCATACTTTTTAAATTAAGGGACAGGTTCAAATCTCATGTGGGCTGTTTTTTTAATTTCCTAATTTTATTTTTGTTCTATGAAGTTATTTTCTTATGTGTAAAGTTTATGATTATACAAGTTAACGGTGGCAGGTTGAGAGAATAAATTGTAAACTATCCGTGGGGGGGGGGAAATTGCAATGCTGCAAATTGTGTAGGTATTTACCAAAGAACTTTCTTATATCCATTTTTATGCATATACGCACGAATACGTGTAGTTCAACGTTAAAACATGAGTCTAGAGTAAATAATATGTACATTCGATAATTATTTGAATCTATCGGATGTACTAGAAAATACGAGACACAGGCATGGCGAGTATTTCACCAATCACGGTAAATGGGCATTGACCAATAGTTGTATATATAAAACAAATGTTTCATTACTGAAGTTTGAGCGGCCAATGAAGAGTGGAGGTCAGGCGACTATGCGTCGAAAAACAAACTCAGGTACTCAGCTGAAATTCCAGAAGTGAATGCTGCGTAAGCCGTTCATAATAGAGGTCTAGAATTTTCTGCCGCACTGAAGATGCTTATGTCCACTAGGACAGGTACTTGATAAGTCAATATATCACATCGTTTGGACTTGGCGGACATCATATAATTTTTTTTAGATCTTGTACCTCCTTTTCGATAGAAGAACATATTCTATCTAGTGTAAATTAGTCAAAAATCAAGGGGGGGGTTCAAGCGCACCCCCCTGCCTGCACCCACCTCGTTACGCCCAAGCATACACCTCGTTCATTTTCACATGATACAGCGAAAGCCTATTAAGAATATATTCATCGTTTTATTTCAGTGCTACATACCGAGTTTGGTTGAAAAAAGAATCTAAAATTGTGGTCGCAAGAGCGATTTTAATTTATTACTTCAGATGAGCCCTCCTCCCAGTGGTCAGACTGTGCATTAAGCACTCGCCTTACTTTTTAATTGATTGCTATAAAGCAACAGGAAGCTACCACACCTGTAATTCCTTAGTAAAGCTGCAAAGCATAGCATGGAAATGCTATGACTGCAGTGAAAGACCTGCCCTTGGGCAGAATTACTACAGATAGATAAATGTCGAGTTTGGCTCCTGAAAAAATCGGCCATTACAGGGTTAACACACATATGCACGTGATGTATACATATATAATTATTGTCATTTTTGGTGTCTACTAAGTAGGATCAATGAAATTGCAAAAATACAAAAATATTTTAAAAAATCTTTCATTATAACATTCTCAATACTCTCATTCCTTCAAATACTTTTAACATCTTGGTCCACTCCAATGACGAGTTTTTCTTGTAGTGGTGGAGTGGCTTGAGTCCTAAAATGACTACAAGAACTATTCTAGCAGTAGCATCACTGCTAAAATGGCACCCATGTCAAAAGTGACAATCCATACTAAAAGAGTTTGTTGGTCAAAAGAGTATCAATCTTTCACTGTGAAAATGCAACTGTCAAGACATGTGGACATGGGTTTTATTGGGGTAAAATCTTCTGGAGGTTAAATAGTCGCACATTTTGTATCTCTGGTGGGAACTTCTTCAGGGGACCCATGACGTTTAAATATAGAGAATGTTCATACGAACATAGAATGTTAAGACATTATATAGTAATGGTCCACTAGAAATATTAACACGGAAATTAATAAATCTCCCTTGGATATTGTCACTTTGCAGGAAGTTAGATGACCAGGAGAAGATAATCAGAAAGTGACATAGGCTTTCACGGCCGGAGTTACTATGATTATCCTGCAGAAGATTTCCAAGCTGTTGGCTGTGGTCTTGAGGCTTGTAGTTCCCCAACGTTTCGCCAGAGACTGCGTCCGGCATCCTCAAGGGTTGTCTTGAGTCTCAAGACCATGGCCAACAGCCCGGAAATCTTCTGCAAGACCATCATATAATCAGAAAGCTTTACATTATATTATGGGGGTGCAGTGAGACCAGTATATTTAGAACAGACTTTTTAATCTGAAGGAGGATCTTCTCATCTATCCAATATTTTAGATTTGCTAGCGATAATATATGGTACATGATAGTCTACTATAGGATAAATGACATGATTTCATAATTGTAAATGAGTCAAACAGAGGATGATAAGATCAAGGGGGAATTTTGTGAAGAATTAGAATACATATTTAAAAATCAGAGGATTTGGTCTATTAGGAGTGGGGGATTTACCTGGAAGCCATCATTTAAAACTCACCCTAATGGCCATGTTCATTTTCTGGCAATATAACTGGATACATATGACTTACTTAATAAAAGAAATACATCATCGATAAAATAGCAAAATCGGACCATAAATTCAACTTGCTGTGGAATTTGTTTAGTTTATGCAGTCCCAGCATGATGGACAATTCTTTTTTTCAAAAGACAGTGTCTAGTGCTTAAAGAAATAGACCTAACTAACCATAACTTCATACTTTAAATTTTGTGAATACCATAGTACAATAGGCCTATTTTTTCTCAGAATCTATAGGAAATTAATTAAACATTTATATTTTTGATAAAATATTTTGTAGAACTTCTCCACATGTCATAACCAATTTTATTGCTATCACTGATTCGAAGATGACTTTAAACAAGTCACATTGATGTGACTTAGTCCTTCAATGTTAATTTCAATTTTCTTAACCAATATTGGTCTTTATCACATCAAGTAGCTTTTCAGTTGTCCTCACAAAACAAAATTAATTTAGTTCTGTTTTCTAGCAAACAAAATTACCATGTGTATAGCATGGCCAGGAATCCCGCAATTCTATTATTTATTCTAAAATTGAACTTAGGATAAAGAGGTCATATATACATTTTTATATCTACCGAATACATTTAAATAGGAACTTAGATTTGAGGAGTACAGGGAAAAAATCAGTTAAGTCACTTTTCCATGAAACCTAGAAAATGGACTTTTAATTATACAAAGAACTTACTTCTTTCCCAAACTTTGGAGGCAAATAAAGTCATGATTAAACTGTTTCTTTTACTGTTTCACGCTTTCATTAGATTATTTCAAACTCCACTTCAACAACAAGGAGACTTGTCTGGTTCTTTCTTTGTACCCTTCATTTCATTCTCTACTTTAAACACAAAGATTTCCAAAAATTGCTACATGTTTAGATTTTTTTTTAATTACAAAGGACACCAAAAGATACAGGTTTGCTCATAAAAGAGGGAGACATGATGGAAAAGATGTGCCTAACTCCAGATATATATATATATATACTTTTATGCAACATGAAAAAATGCTGTTGGATATCAAACAAAAGAATAAACACTATATATGCAATATTAATAAAAAATAGTTCTAAATGATGTTTAATGTATTGTGAAAAGTAACAGTCATGTCACTATCAAGATAATTGCGATCAATATATGTGAATTGTCCACCGCTGTGGTCTCGAGGTAGCGTGCTTCCTAGTCACGCAGCGGGCCCGGGTTTGATCCCCGGTCGGCGCAGTTTTTCTGGGTGAGGTTGTTATCGGGGTTTTTCCTCACCTGTAAGACAACTGTCAGGAAAACTTTAATGCCCAAACGGTTCCCCGAAATCATTTGGCCATCATCATCATCCTTATCTTCATCCTTCACCAGTGTGGAAAGCAATGGGACGGTACCACACCTACAATTCGCTAGTAAAGCTGCAAGCATAGCATGAAAATTCTATGATTGCAGTAAAGGACCTGCCCTCGAGCATAATTACTATGGATGGATATGTGAATTGTATGTTCAGAATGCAAATCCCTATAAATTTTACAGCAAATCAACTGGAAGTCTAATGGAGGATTGCTAAATGTTGTGGACTATAAGGAATATTCTAGGAATAAAACTAATGTGACTGATGATAAAATTGTAATTTTCAAGAAAAAATAAAATTGAATTAAAATTCCATATTATCTATAAAATGTTGATGAAAATTCAGATTTTTTTTCTTATATAAAAATTATTCCCACAGCAATCATGTAAATAAGTTCGCTACTTATTATGCACACGAACATGTTTTATGTAAGAACTTTTGTCACTGAAGTTGATATTGCAGTGTTCACATGAAAAGGGTTTCTCACCAGTGTGTAATCGTATGTGTGTGGTCAATACCGCTTTGGAAGTGTATTCCTTTTTACAAAAATCACAAGTAAACAACTTTTCTCTAGAATGTACATTATTATGAGCATGAAGCGCACTCTTGTGGCAAAAATCCATATTGCATATATCACAAACGTAAGGTCGTTTTCCTTTATGTATATTACTGTGTTCTTCAAGACTATACTTGTGACAAAATGATTTATTACATATTTCACACATGAAAGGCCGTTTCTCGCTATGTATCCGCTTGTGAAGAATCAATTTATCTTTTAATCTAAACCCCTTATTGCATATATCACATACAAAAGGTATTTTTTTACTATGTAAAAGTTTGTGCTTATTGCGAGAACGCCTATGCTTAAATGCAAGGTTGCATACATCACATAAGTAAGGTTTATCTTCGCTATGAATGAGTAAGTGTGATTTTAATGTATTTTTACTATTTAATGTTTTGTTACATACACCACAAGTAAAGTAATAATCATGGACATGTTTATGTTTCTGAAGACTGGATTCGCGAATAAATGATTTGCAACAAAATTCACATGGGTAAGGTTTCTTCATCTTCTTTGAAGTTGTTTTGGCAGATGTATCACTTGCAAGTGTTATGAAATGGTATATCTCTGTCGTTTCATTTTCCATCTGAGAAATCAATTTACAAATACAGTTAGTAAATATTCTGGAGCATTTATAATTAAGGAAATACTGTTTATTTAATTTTAGAATATAATTAATGAATCAAACACTCATAAATATTTTTTTCAAGAGTTACTTTATCATAAAATGTAAATGACACCAAAATAACTATTTTCCATACAAAAAAATTGATAGAATTTAATGGACTAGTATATTATTTTTGTTAGTAGACACATACCTGTTTTTCAGCTAGAGGATCCTCATTCTTAATAACTTCCTTTTTCAAATTCTGCAAATTTAATAAGGTTTCAAATTTTATTTACAAAAGTTGTTATATCAAACAATATCATTAGTAAACACATTTAATGTTTTCTGCATTTTATAACAAATTAATTTAATATTAACTTAAAACTAACAATATTTATACTATTTAAAATAATTATCAGTAATAGGTAAAACATAGTTATAATAATTATTTTCTCTGTTAAAATAAAAAATAAACACACTTCATAAATTGAAAAACAAACCAATTTTAAAACTTTCCTTCATATATCTTACCTCACATCCCATGCTGGTTATTTCTGTTTCTTCTTCTTTTACATGTTTAAAGTCATACTGTAAAATAAACAGAGGATAGTCTTAAAATGACACCAAACAAAAAAGAAAGTAAATAAATAAAATAAAATTTAATGGACTAGTAGGCCTATATTATTTTTTGTTAGTATACACCAACCTGTTTTTCAGCTAAAGGATCCTCATTCTTAATTACTTCTTTTTTCAAATTCTGCAAACATAATAAAGTTTCAAATTTTATTTATAAAAGTTGTTATATCAATCAATTTCTTTAATAAATGCATTTAATAGTGTTTTGTGCATTTGGTAATAAATTAATTTAATATTAACTTAAAACTAACAATACTTACAGTATTTAAAATAATTGTTACTAATAGGTAATGTAAAACAGTTACAATAATATTTTTTTAGGAAAAACTGCACTTAAACTGACATAAAATATTTTCAAAGTCCTATAGAACAACAATGCACATGCGCCAGAGTTTATAGAGCCAGCGATGACCCACCATCGAACCACATATCGATTATCACCCTCAATTACTATTAATATCGTACTAAAGTTAAAAAATCTTATGCTAGATGTCAGCATCTTGCAATGAAATTTAAATGACCAATCTTTGCAATAAATCCCCAAATCTATGTTAAAAAAATATTTTAACAATATTAAAATTACCAAACGTTTATTAAAAATGAGCCATTTTTCAGTTAAAATAAAAGTAAACACGATTTATAAATTGAAAAACAAACCAATTTTAAAACTTCTTTCGGCTCAACTGCACTTCTACTAGCACTTGATTTTTCAGTTATATTGTTGTAAACTATAGCTCTTCTTCTGTATTTACAAACATTATTTAATATTTTAAACTTTTTCAAACAATTTTTATAAAATTATTAGACAATAGTGAAGTATTTATTAAAATATACAAATCACAATATTATGACACTGTTAGACAATATTGTGATGCTAACTGCTATTTTCTCCACAGAGTATATTACTTAGTCTATGATTTTTCTATCGCTATTAGGGTTATCTCTGGTTGGATCAGTATTAGGGAGTGATAAGTGAGTGTACACCCATTTTTAATAAACGTTTGGTAATTTTAATATTATTAATATATTTTTTAACATAGATTTGGGGATTTATTGCAAATATTGGTAATTTAAATTTCATAGCGACGGATAGTAATCGAAGATGATAATCGGTATGTGGTTCGATTGTGGGTTATCGCTGGCTATATAAACTCTGGCGCATGTGCACTGTTGTTCTATAGGACTTAGAAAATATTTCACACTAGTTTAAGTGCAGTTTTTTTCCGTTTCATATAGCCTACCTCACATCCCATGCTGATTATTTCTGTTTCTTTTACATGTTCGAAGTCGTACTGTAAAATAAACAGAGGGTAGGTTTTGATCATAAATGTACAATACAAATTAATATTGACTATTCCATAACCATATGTTTTTAAGATAATTGCTAACTACATTCGACTCTTTCTATGTAAATGTAGATATTACCTCTAGTTTAATTTGAGAAATGAGATTTACTTCATTCCAGTCTGGTTCAGACTTCACTATATCCATAATACATACACTGTATTATATTCCCCAAAATTGTTTTTTTAATCATAAAGTTGGAGGTTTATTATATTACCATACAACTCCTTGTTTTTAAATTATATTTTATCAAATCCAAACCGATTTCAATATTACCGTAAATTTTGTTAGCCATATGATCATAGAGAACCGCATATGATCATTGTTGTCATAATACATTTTAAAAGCAAATGATCAGACATAAGTTATCAATGCGGCTGTGACTTTAAACTGCCCAATAGATGAATTTGCTAAAAATTTTAATGTTCTCTTTCAAATACCTCTGTTTAAATTATGCTTTTTCCGTTTAAAAACTTATTGTTTGATAGGGTATATCCAGGGATTTTGATCTATGGGGCATATCATTCTAACCTTCAAGTAGGGATCCAAATAATTTTCTAGGCATGGTGATTATGGTTACCATGTACATTTTAATCATGTATGATACCTAAATTAATAAACTTTTCACATTCCACATGTTGCCTATATATTGTATGAATTATGAATTCTATTTTATATTTAGAGAGAAAAATATATGCTCAAACTGGGGTTTGAACCCAGGACCTTTTGCTTTCTATGCAAATGCTCTACAAACTGAGCAACCTAAGAAATTCCAATATAAATGCAAAATCTTCCTTTATATATATATATATATATATATATATATATATACATATACACATGCACATGTTAATTGTATTTTAGTTACATTTTAGACTTCTGCACTTGTTCCTTCCCTATGATAGTTATAAAACAATTTTTTTTTTTAAATCTTCACTTTCCTTCCCCTATGCTTTTTTCTAAATAAAGCATAAGAAAATTACCTTAAATTTTCCCTCTTCTACTTTATATATTAACCCCAAGACATATTTTGAAGCTAAGTGCTAATCACATATCACTCGTTGACTTCTGCAGGTAAATAAACGTAACTAAATTAATGAACACAATTAAATTATTCTAAATCAATTGTAAAGAGAATATTTTTTTTTTACCTGAACCAGGAATCGAACCACGCACCTTTAGCTTTCTGTGCTAATGCTCTGTCCACTGAGCTAATTCGGAGTTATGGCTGATGAAGAACATGACTATGTTTGAAATCACGATATCATGGAAGCATGAATCCTATGAGGTGAGTTGTTTAAACAATATGTTCTCCGATGAATTTTAATGATTATACCTCATAATGTTTACTTCCCAACATTAATTAAATATAGTCAATTATTTATTTATTTTTTTTTTAGTTTTAAAAAAATATTTGTGAAGGTGGGGCATGAATATTTGGGTTTTATGTTCTGATATGCAAAAAATGTTAGAAATATACAAAAAAATTCTTATAGTCCGATTGCAGTGCCACTTACCAGATCTAATAGTGAATCTAAACCATCCAGAGACCCACTCAAATACACACAAAAAATTTCATAAAAAACGGTCCAGTCGTTTAGGAGTAGTTCAGTGACACACACGTACAGAATAATTATATATTTGAAGATATCAACACACTAATGGTTGCAAATTTTATTTCACAATCAAACTCGTCATTGTAAAACCTGAATGAGAAAAGTAAGATCAAACATATTAATCAGCAAAATTGGACCATTTGGAGCGAGAATTAGCCTGCAAGCTGAAACATTATTAGCACTATATTCAATGCATTAGAAGCCGCAAATTTTCTTTTCTCAAAACAAAACTTGGTACCAATTTGAATGATTTGATTCTCAGAACAAAAATGTAATAATTGAGTTTGTATTTTTTAAACATTCTTACCTCATATGATAGTTTAGTCGGACATATGTTTCAAGGCTGTTGCCCCATCTTCAGCGTTTCACAAACTGATTTTTTCTTTTCTTCATGTTGTCAGCCCTAGATCTGTGTTCCAAAGAAACTTATGTCCGACTAAACCAGCATATGAGGTAAGAATGTTTAAAAAATACAAACTCAATTATTAGATTAAACCTCATAATGTTACTTCCTAATGATTTTAAAAAGAAATTGTAATTTGTAAATCAGCAAAACTGAACAATTAGAAGTGGAGGTTAACCTGGAACCTAACATTTGAAACTGGTTCTAGCAGCCATAATGTTTCATTGCAACAAAACTCAACACATTGATTTAATTAACAAAAGAAATATTTTGTTGAGTTGTTTCTTGACTCACCTCATACTTCTTAACTCCCTCGCAGATCCAGACTTTGTCACTGTATTTGTGACATTCTCAATGCTGTTCACGTTCACAACTGACGTCCAATGGTCTCCTCTCCTGTAGACTGACCTCCGTGCGGCCATCTGATGGCTGACCGACGAACTTCCAAATCAATCACCTCTCCTTATCACCGGGTATTTCAAAATTCATAGTTGTGTTTTTATTCTTGCATATGTACATTTTTTCCCAAATTGTGAGTTCCTTCGGTTTTTCCAATTGTTTAAGTAATTTTGTTTTGGTTTCTGTTCTACGTTTTTCTGACCAGACATGTGCAGCTATTGCAGATTTTTCTGTTTCTCCATTTTTAACATTTCTGAGGTGTTCCTTTAATCTTGTATTTAGATTCCTTTTTGTTTTTCCTAAGTAGGAAACATGCCTGGTCAGAAAAACATAGAATAGAAACCAAAAAAAATTACTTAAACAATTGGAAAAATCGAAGGAACTCACAATTTGGGAAAAAACTGTACATATGCAAGAATAAAAACACAACTATGAACTTTGAAATACCCGGTGATAAGGAGAGGGGATTGATTTGGAAGTTCGTCGGTCAGCCATCAGATGACGCGGAGGTCAGTCTGCAGGAAAGGAGACCATTGGACATCAGTTGTGAACGTGAACAGCATTGAGAATGTCACAAATAGAGTGATGAAACTGGATCTGCGAGGGAGTTAAGAAGTATGAGGTGAGTCAAGAAACAACTCAACAAAATTTAAAAAACCTCATAGTGTTATTTCCTACCTACATAACTTAAAAAATAAATATTTGTTCTATAAACTAGGAAAACTGAACCGTAAATTTTACTTGCTTAGAAACTTGTTCAGTTTATGTAGCTCCTGTGTGAAAACTTTAAATTGTCCCATTTACAAAATCCAGGTATGAGGATAAGGAACAGGCAATCTGCATATGTATGATAAATCTCCCTCTTATGGGCTTACCAAAAAATGACAATTTATGCTTTGCAAGTAAAGAGCTCAGAGAAACTCAGCCCACAACTTGCCTATGAACTCAACACTGACATACAGCAATAGAACATGGTGGGAAAGAACATAATTGGTTGACACAGGAATCAAGAAAAATACTCTTTAAGTCATTAGATACATATACATATATTGGGGATTGCAGCGCGGATGACTTGATATTGTAATTTAAAACAAAAATAAAAATGCACAAATTACCATTATAGAATGAGATTAGCAACCTGAATAATCTATGAAAAATAAAAAAAATTATATAAAAGGAATTAGATATAACCTAAAAAATGTGATATAAACATTATTTATTTTTATATTTGAAGAGAAAAATTTTCGCCTAGACCGAGACTTCAACCCGGGACCTTTGGCTTGCCGGGCCAAATGCTCTACCAACTGAGCTACCAAGGCGAGTTACGATATAGATGCAAATTTTTCTTTTATATACGTTGTAATTCCCTCTCACCAAATGCTTTTTAAACCATTGCTTCTATCTTTGCAAATAGCGGCTTCTTAGTTAAGTAGACATTTATTGGGAATTTAACATTACTTTATAAAGCTAGTAAGGCTTCTAATGATGTTTTTATTATTGATTTAACATTTCTCAATGAAAGATAAATTATATTTGAAGAGAAAAATTTTCGCCTAGACCGAGACTCGAACCCGGGACCTTTGGCTTGCTGGGCCAAATGCTCTACCAACTGAGCTACCGAGGCGAGTTACGATATAGACACAAATTTTTCTCTTATATACGTAATTCCCTCTCGCCAAATTTGGCAAAATCTAGATATGCAAGGGAGTTAAGTATGAGGTGAGTCAAGAAATAAATAAACAAAATTAAAATGATGGTAGATGTAAAGACAGAAGGGAAACAAGTGTTGGCAACATGAGATACAATGGAAGATAACTGATAAAAATCAAAATAGTTTTTAACCTATGGTCCAATATAAAATGTATATCAAGTCATTTGTGCTACAATAGCCCATACATTTCTATATAACTTTTTATTAATATAAAATATGTTTTCACTGACATAAAAGTAATAAAACTCTGGTTTGAACTACATGCATAGTGACAAGTTTACATTTGGTATTAAAAATGGAAGAATTTTAAATTTATAACAGGAATATTTCGTCATTCATAATACTTTAAAATAGTTATTTTTTAAAAAAATACTGTTTATCGTTGTGGGCTTAATGGTGAGTATGGTCCTGTAATCTTGTGCCAGCCTTGTGTGGGACATCTCGATCTTTCTGGAGTTCTAGGTCGATCTTTAGACCTCAATGAAGGACTCGACCAACTGAAACACAAAATAAAATCAAGCTACACATCCAATCACTCACAACACCTGTTTATTTTTTTCTTTCACTCACCTCATACTTCATAACTCCTCGCAGACCTGGGTTTCGTCACATCATCTGTGACATTCTCAATGCTGTGTCATGTTCACAATTGACGTCCAATGGCCTTCTATCCTGCAGATTGACCTCCGCACCATCTGATGGCTGACCGATGAACTTCCAAATCAATCCCCTCTCCTTATAACCGGGTATTTCAAAATTAATAGTTGTGTTTTCATTCTTGCATATGTAATTTTTTCCCCAAATTACATATGCAAGAATGAAAACACAACTATGAATTTTGAAATACCCGGTTATAAGGAGAGGGGATTGATCGGTCAGCCATCAGATGGCGTGGAGGTCAGTCTGCAGGATAGAAGGCCGTTGGACGTCAATTGTGAACGTGACACAGCATTGAGTATGTCACAAATGATGTGATGAAACCCGGGTCTGCGTGGAGTTATGAAGTATGAGCAGAGTGAAATAAAAAAATAAATTATATTTGAAGAGAAAAATTTTCGCCTAGACCGAGACTCGAACCCAGGACCTTTGGCTTGCCGGGCCAAATGCTCTACCAACTGAGCTACCGAGGCGAGTTACGATCTAGATGCAAATTTTTCTCTTATATACGTTGTAATTCCCTCTCACCAAATGCTTTTGAAACCATTGTTTCTATCTTTGCAAATGGCGGCTTCTTAGTTAAGAAGACATTTATTGGGAATTTAACATTACTTTATAAAGCTAGTAACATTAAAAAACCTCAGTGCTATTTCCCATCTACATAACTTAACTCATAACACCTGCTTAACCACAACTCAGCTGAAAAACTTAGGGCCGCATGCAAATACATTAGTCTCTGGTGAGTTGAGTTTTCTGTGAGCACGTGCAAAAGTTCGAATTAGTGAGTCGCCAACTGGTCATGCATGAAAGTAGTTTTTTTTGTAAAATTGGCAAGAAATTACCCAGGATTCTCAGCGATAAAACCACTTCCGTTATTTTCGTCTGCTAGAGGAATGCATTTACGCTTGCGTCCCGCAAATAAAACCGTATACGATGACGTCTGCATCATGCGATATTATGCCGATTCTCCTGTTCTTCCAGTTGAATTCTTTGGTAGACTCTATCAAATTCCTCTTCTCCACATATACCGAAAACATGATCGAAGTCTTCACGGTCCGACATCTTGGATAAAGCAGCAAGGTTTCAAAGTACATCGGTTACCATTGGTTCCCATCGAGTTGCTCACGATTCGTTCTCTGCAAAGTCACCTCACCAGGTAGCTTAGGAATTTTGACAATCATTATCGCATGAACAGACTTTTAGAGTATGCAAAAAGTCTTTGGATGCAACTTTCTCAGCAGAGAACGACTTTTACGGTCTAATGCATTCATAGATACAACCCTTAGAATAGTACAAGTCTTGATTTAAGTCGGTTTGATAAACTAAAAAATTCAGATGCAAGAAGGAAAAAGTGTGGCCCCTGATAAAATTACAGTATTAATTTCATTAGAATCTTTCAAGAGATGGAATCAATGTCTACTGCTGTGGTCTCAGATAACACTGTTGTCATATGCAAGGAGCCTGGGTTCAATCCCCAATCGGGACAAGTTTCCTGAGTGAGGTTCTTCAACTATAAGACAAATGTAAGGAAACTTTAAGGCCCCAGATGCTCCCTAAAATTATATATGGTCATCGTAATCATTATCCATATCATATTATTATTCATTTAGTATGAATGATTGATTGAATGATGTATCTTGTCTTAAATGTTTATGTTGTTTCGGAGGTGGCACTAATATGAAGAAAAAGAACACAGAATATTATGAAATGGTTCTTAAGATGAAATTGGTCCCAGTAATGAAATTCAAAACTACAATTTATGATGAATTTCAGAAAAAATACCATTAGTAGTTTGGCAATAGGGTTTGAAACTGGGACCTCCCATATACAGTCTTAAATATCTGAACCAACTAGCTTGCTTTTTTTTCTACATTTTAAACGAGAAAAAAATTGAATTGTGTGTGTTACATGGAGAAGTCCATTATGCAAATACAATAATGAACTAAGCTAGCAATTTGTTATCATGTTATTGAAACTTACACTGCTCTTTCCTGCTCTGAGTGCAACAGGACTGAGTGCCGCCATCTGTAAATATTTGGGAACTGAAGTGGTGAGATCTTTGCTTCTTCTATTGCCTGCATCACAATTAGATCCAACTTGGAAGGTGCATCTCTAAAACATTAACACAACATGTATTAGAATTTATAAAAAAATTACTATTAGCTAAACATCAATAAAAATATGAAATGGAAATGGTAAAATCAAATGTTTCTTACCTCTCCTCATACA
Organism: Diploptera punctata; assembly: GCA_030220185.1. Taxonomy (NCBI): domain Eukaryota; kingdom Metazoa; phylum Arthropoda; class Insecta; order Blattodea; family Blaberidae; genus Diploptera; species Diploptera punctata. The sequence continues at coordinate 2,380,251 of JASPKZ010007290.1, read as the reverse complement.
AATCTTCTAAGTAGATTGCGATTTCAAGATCATAATGCTCTCATCTTCTGTACTATTTTGGCGAATTATGTTATATCGATCAGAAGAAACTCTTCTTCTTCCCTCTGTTGGTGGACCAATGAACCTCTGGATCAGGTCAGAATTTCCTGCAAATTCTGACCCGATCCAGAGATTTATTGGTCCACCAACAGAGGGTAGAAGAAGAGTTTCTTCTGATCGATATAACATCAGTCTTCAAAATAGTACTGAAGATGAGACCGTTATGGTCTCGAAATCACAATCTACTTAGAAGATTTGTATGAGGAGAGATAACAAACATTTGATTTTACCATAAATTAAACCTTACAGTGATTAATTCCTGTAAAAGTTAAATGAAATGGAAACTTTACATCATGGGAAAGACATTTTTTCATGGAATTTTGGTCAGTATCAGAGCATGCACACGCATATGCATGCATGCACACACAAATACACATACACACACATATATCGTTGCTTAAGAAACAATACCGCATAACTAACAAAATGAACATTTTACACAAGAAACAAAAAAACTGTTTACTTTTCCCCTTAGAACCTACACATTGAAACCATTGTATCTATAAGTTTAGCAAGGTCATCGTACAAATTTTCATCTATATTAGAACTGAGCACACTTCTTCCGTGATGCTAACAGTATAAAAATGTCAATTTCACCAAAAGTATCAGTTATGCGGTATTGTTTCTTAAGCGACGATATATTCATGAATTAATGAAACATTTTTTACATCTTACCTCATAGTTTATGTTTTCTTAAACACGGGAACTGCAGTTTTCAAGAGAAAGCATCCCTCCCATTTTCAACCGACATTATGTCAGAAAACATAAACTATGAGGTAAGATGTAAAAAAATGACCCATTTATTCATGTTATTTTCCCATATTTAACTATAAATGCACACACACAAATATAAGAAAAAACTCATACGGAAAATGTTATAAAATCAACCGGGTTCAATCCAATTGGACATAAATTAGCAGCATTTAATAGTTTAACTCATAGATTGGTAAACTTACCCTTAAACGAAGAAGATTTCAAACATGAGAAAAAACACATAATCAAAGTAGCAAGAGAAAATGGGTTTGATGAAAAAATGGTACATAAAAGGATAGAAAAGTATAAAAAACAAAAAATGATAAACATAAGTAATCTTGAAAAAGAAGAACCACCTATGAAAAAATATAGGAAATTCACATATCACCCTTGGGTACATAATAAATTTCAAAATATATTTGAGAAGTTTAATATTAAATTAGCACCAAAAAATAACTACAGTTTAAATAAACTAATAAAAACCAACAAAAAATGAAAAAACTGATAAAAATAAAAAGTCAGGAATATATCAAATTGAATGCATGGGTTGTGAAAAGATATATACAGGATAAACAAAAAGAAACCTAAAAATTAGAACCAAAGAACACATAAGAAATATTAAAATGGAGAAATTGAAAAATCTGCAGTTGCTGCTCATGTTTGGTCTGAAAAACATAATATAAATTCAGACACTAAATTATTAAAACAGTTAGAAAATACAAAAGAGCTGATTATTTGGGAAAAAAATTTATATTCAGAAGAACAAAAACAGAGTTATGAATTTTTGATATTCCGATGGAGCGTGACCTTGTTTGGAGGTTCTTTGGCCAACCACAGGATGGAGCTGACATCGACATCCAGGTTGTGCAACATAATGCAACATAAATAAAACCAGTCTGGGAACGCTGACGATAAAACAGAATTGTTTTGAAACATGTCCAAGAACAAATCGACATTAATATTGAGGTAAGATGTCCAGACTAAAAATAATATAATATATATATATACATCCATACAGTGTGTATGATTCATTTAGTCACAAAAATCCCCTGTCTGCCTACCAGATAGGAAGCCATGCACCTGCTACCAATATGGCTTACCATTCTATCACTATAAATGCTAATCTCATTCAGTGATAAGTTATATCTGTGTGCGAATGTAGGTTCACTGTCTGACAATTAATTATTATGCAGTAATGGTAAACACTCCATTGCTCTGTGGTCTCGAGATAGCATGCTACCTTGTCACGCAGTGGGCCCAGATTCGATTCCTGATCAGGACAGGCTTCTGGGTGAGGTTTTTCCTCATCTGTAAGACAAATGTCAGGAATATTTAACTTTTATAGGAATTAATCACTATGGGGTTTAATTTCACCATAAATGTCAGGAAGCTTATGGCCCAATAATAAATGTTTATTAGAACATCATAAAATTGGAAGAGAAGCTAAACTTTTAAAACAAGTAGAGAAGCCTTTGGAATTGACAGCCTGGGAGAAGATATACATTCAGAAAAATAAAGATAGATCAATGAATTTTGATATTCCTAACGAAATTACATTGATTTCAAAGTTCATAAATTCAACCATAGATGGTAGCACTGAAGATGGTGACAATAGAACAGTTGATGGCCAAAGAATTTCGTCAGTCGGAGTTATGGCTGAGGATGAACACGATTGTGTTTGAAACTGCGATATCATGGAAGCATGAATCCTATGAGGTGAAAATGTTCTCCAAAGAATTTTAATGATTATACCTCATAATGTTTACTTCCCAACATTAATTTAACACAGAAATTAATGAAATTAGAAATTTGCAGGGAAAATGACCTGATTTTGAGGTTTTTCAGTCTATCAACAGAGGGAGCGAAAGGCGGCTGGCTCTTGACGACGAAAAAACAATGGTTATGAAATTACTGAAGATGGAACTGAAGTGTAAAGTTCTGAAACTTGTACAAAAAAGAAGAAAAATATATTTGAAATCATGGAAAAGTCAATATCTCACCCTTCAATATAGACAACCACCCCTTCATCTGGTGTCACCATATCTCTTCTTCATCATCATCAGATGCCAGGCTTCTAACTTCAGGACTTGAAGGAGGAGTGAAGAATTCGTCGACATCATCATCATCATCTGAAGAACAGAATACATATTAGACCAGTGATTTTGAACCTTTTTGACTCCCTGTCTCCCCTATCCTCTATAACTATTTCCTTTGTTCTTCTATGGAATGTGCTGGAATTTAGTCTAAGCTTTGTTTTTAGTCAAGAGGACCTTTGCAAGGGTTCAAAAAATGGAACTATTAACCCATTTTTAATGTAAATGGACAATCAATTGAAAAGTATGCTAACATTCTTCTTCTTCTTCTTTCTTCCAAGTATTGATCCTATAGAAAATTTTCCCTCCAGCGTTTGATAGGGCGGCCCAGTGATCTTCGTCCTCTTGGTATATAATTATAAACAGCTTTGGGGATCCAATTTGAACTCAATCTTCAAGATGGTGTTTCAAATTTAGTTGATATTGTTTAATATATTCCAAAATTGGCGTAGTCTTCAATTCTTTTATAAGATATCAGTGTTCCTTTTCCGATCCCATCTGGTGCAACATGCTGTTCTGCGCATGAATCTCATTTCACAAGCCGTTATTCTGCTTTCATGTTGTCTTTTTAGTGTCCATGCTTCACTACCATAGGTCAACACTGGTCTAACCAAAGTGTTATATAAACGTAATCTGGTGTTTTTTTACAAGGGATGGTTTCATAACTTACTTACTCACTGGCACTCTATCGAACCCGTAGGTTCATGGCCGCACGGACATAAGCTCTACATACATCCATATCCTGAGCTAATGCTTTCCAATCATCCCCTGTGTAATCTACTTCCCTCAAATCATAGTTAATGTTATTCTCCCACCTCATTCTTGGTCTACCAACTGGGCATTTTCCTTCTGGCTTTCCTACAAAAAGCTTCCATGCAAGTTTTTCATTCCCCATACGTGCAACATATCCTGCCCATCGCTGTCTACGACACTTAACTGTTCTTATTATATCTGGCTTCCTATAGAGACCATGTAGTTCATTGTTATGTAGTCTTCTCCATTCACCTGTCTGTTCATCTCTCTTTGGTCCAAAAATTTTCCTAAGTACTTTATTCTCAAATACTTGTAATCTCCTTTCCTCCCTAAAGTAAGAGTCCATGTTTTGCACCCATTTCATAACTTGATTAATAATTCCCAAACTTTTATTATAACTAGTAATTTTTTCAGGGATATCCTTTTCATCACACATAGAGAGATAATATCCAGGATATTTAAATTGATTAGATCTCTCTAAAATTTTATTCTGGAGACAGATTTTACTTTGTATGGGGTCCTTCCCATGAAATGCCATAATTTTAGTTTTGTTAATTGATATTTTCATATTAAATTTGGCACCTATTTTTTGTAAATTATACATTGATCATTGCAAATCATTTTCGGAAAGTGCCACAAGAGCTAAATCGTCTGCAAAAAGAATAGCATCGAGTTTGAGGTTCCTATTGATGGGTATACATCCTTGTTGTGTTTTCCTCCATTCATTTATTAATTTATTCATATATGTAATGAAAAGCACCGGTGAAAGTCCACATCCCTGTCTTACTCCAGTGTTGATCTTTTCCCAAGAAGATAATCTGCCATCTTGTATGCTAACATACAACATAAAAATGGGCTGAATTAGCAATTATGAGCAATTCTTAAATTAATTACAGGAAATAATATTATAACATTTTTCAATTAATAAAATGAGTCATATCTCACCTCATACATCGTGTTCTTCAAGCTCAGGCACTGCAGTTTTCAAGAGGAATCCCTCCCATCCTCAGCCAATATCACGAGTTGTGATGTTGGGTGAGGATGGGATAATATGATTTCTAGGGTATATTTACATGAACTTCTCTATTTTAAGGTATTTTGAAGATTTTTCTTGAGAAGAAGAACACATATCCTGAGGTAATTATTAACATTTTTATAAACTAATTTTTGTGTTTTTCAATTTTTTTCTGAAATATAATGCTGACGTCTATCATTGCTAGAATCCTCTAAAAATGTTCAAAAACTCCATATTGAAAATCATTACTTACTACAAAAAGAAAATAACCAAGATAATACGGTATTTTCGAGCTAGCATTTTAAAAATTGTTTAATTTTTTCAAAAAAAAGCTTCATTGATATACTGAACTACTGATTGAATGTCTTTACAAAAATATTGTGCAATGAAACTGTGTGTGTGTGTGTTTATTTCTAATGCCACCCACAGCATTTTATGAGCTTAACTGAGACAAAAGAATTAACACCATATTAAGACATGCTCAGTCACATCTCAGCATAGTGGTTAAGGCACTGAACTACAAGCCGGAGGGTCGAGGGTTCAAGTCCCGTCGGGGTCAGGATCTTTAAACTGACCCAAACCCTCTGGCGGCACTATGGCCCTAGGGTCGACTCAGCCTCTAACAGGAATGAGTACCAGATGCTTGTTCTGGGGGTAAAGGCGGCCGTCACGCAGGGCTGACATAAAGTGCCGATTGTCTAGAAAAGTGGGAGCCTTAACCTCCTACTACCCCAAGGGCCTCCGGGCCTGTTGTGGGATCACTTTTATTAAGACATGCTCAGTCACATCTCCAAGTCTTGTATTCAAAACCAATTGAGCTCTTATGTCTAATAACACACTCACCTGATATTTTGCTTGTAGATTCATTTTCAGTCTTGTTAGTGCTGCCATCTGTAACACATATCAATTTGTTATTATTCAATACTATATAAGTTAGTACGTATTTATTTAACAATGTTATTTAACAATTCAAATCTGGGCATGAAAGTGCACTGAGGCCTCTTATTTTAGGCAGTTAATATTTTAATGATAGAGAGAAAACTTTTGCTTGAACTGGGAATCAAACCCCAAATCTTCACTTTTATGTGCTGATGCTCTATCACTGAGCTATTCAGGCTTCCTTCCCATTCAAGCACAAATTCTCCTCTTGATCCCTTTACCCAAAGTAATGAACCATCTTTCTATCTAACTAACTCATTGGCACTATTGAACCTGTAGATTCATGGCCACATGGGTATAAGCTCTCCTTACATCCCTATCCTGAGATGTTTTCCAATCATCCCCTGTATAATCTACTTCCCTCAAATCATGGATAATATTATTCTCCCACCTCATTCTTGGTCTACCAACTGGGTGTTTTCCCTCTGGATTTCCTACAAGAAGCTTCCATGCACATCTTTCATTCCCCATTTGTGCCAAGTGTTCTGCCCATCGTAGTCTACAAGACTTAACTGCTGTTATTATATCTGGCTTCCTATGAAGACCATGTAGTTCACTGTTATGTAGTCTTCTCCATTCACCTGTCTGTTCATCTCTCTTTGGTCCAAAAATTTTCCTAACAACTTTATTCTCAAATACTCGTAATATCCTTTCCTTCCTTAAAGTAAGAGTCCATGTTTCGCATAATGGGTAGAATAATAGTTTTATATATTTTCAGTTTAACGTTTTTTGAAAGGAGTTGGGACCTCAAGAGTCTCTAAAATGCATAATAGCATGTATTTCCATAATTGAGCCTATTTTTAATTTCTTTGTGCATCTCATTCCTATTTGCGATTATTATTCCTAGGTATTTGAATTTAGCCACCTCTTCAAAACTTCCCTCATCTGTCATTAGCCGTCCATTTCCATTATATAGAGTGAACGATAATTACATTAAGAAACTTCAGGGACTGATTCCTGACTGGAAATGAAGGAAAAAAGGTCCTATAAACATGTGTCTGGAAATGAAAGATGTGTGTGCAACGACAACAAATCATCCCGGTACACAGTACATAGCATAATTGCATCCATGTCACAACAGATGATCAACATGGCCTCCATGGGATGCAATGCACACGTTCACACGTCATATCATGGATTGCCTCACTCTTTTGCATGTTCTGGCCTCTTTCCAAATAGCGTCATAGGCAACGTGGACACGCTGTTGAAGGGTAAGCACAGCAGGAACTGGTTCAGCATACACAACACTTTTCAGAAGTTCCCAGAGGTAAAAATCCAGGGGGTTTAAGTCCAGTGATCCAGGAGGCCATGCAACAGGGCCGAGAGAATAATGCATTTGTCAGTGACATCATCCGTGGCAACAATGCATTTATGGACACTTATTCATAGGACGTCCACCGCTGTGGTCTTGAGGTAGCATGCTGTCTTGTCACGTGGGCCCGGGTTCGATCCCCAGTCGGGGCACTTTTTCTGGGTGAGGTTTTTATTGGGGTTTTTCCTCACCTGTAAGACAAATGTCAGGAAAACTTTTAAGGCCCAAACGGTCCCCAAAATCATATGGCCATCATCATCCTTATCATTATCATCATCATCCTTCACCAGTGTGGAAAGCAACGGGAAGATACCACATCTACAGTTCCCTAGTAAAGTTGCAAACATACTGGGTGAGGCAATGAAACGGCACGATTTGGACTCCGGCTGACGGGCGCAGTGGGGGGTTATGGGAGTGGGGGGAAACGACCTTGAGCATCTAGACAAGTGGAAATTTCAGTAGCCATGGAGCGTTGGTCAAGCGTGCAACGTGCGTTTGCTGTAAAAGCATATTATAAAAACATGGATAGTGTGGTTGGTGCCCAACGTGCTTTCCGTCTTAAGTTTAATCTACCGCCACGGGCTCCCGTGCCATCGAGGAAAGCTATCCTCCTGTGGGTGAAAAACTTTGAAGCCACTGCAAGCACGACGAAGAAAATTGGTGGTAGTGAAAAAACAATCAGGACCCCAGAGAACATTGATCGTGTGCGCGATGCATTAACACGAAGTCCGCGAAAATCAGCAAGGCGGCACAGCGCTCAACTTGGTCTCAGCAATCGATCAGTGAGACGGATTTTGAAGAATGACCTACACTATCACCCATACAAAATGCAGATAGTGCAAGCCCTACAACCTAACGATTACAATCATCGCATACGCTTTTGCCAAGCGATGCTTAATGTTATCGGAACAAATGGAGAAAGAGTGCATAACTTATGGATGAGTGATGAAGCCCACTTTCATCTTAGTGGTTACGTTAACAAGCAGAACTTCCGGTATTGGTCCGCAAATAACCCACGTGATCTTCATGAAAAACCTCTCCATTCTGAAAAAGTAACAGTTTGGTGTGCAGTATCTTCTCGTGGACTCGTGGGACCCTATTTTTTTGAAGATGAACATGGTAACACAGTAACGGTGAACTCTGAACGTTATGCTGACATGTTAGTAACTTTTGGTCTGCCTGGCATCGATCAGTATGATCCAGATGAAGAAACACTCTTCCAGCAAGATGGTGCAACAAGCCATACTGCTAATGTCTCAATGGGTTTGCTGAGACTCGCTTTTCCAGGACGGCTAATCAGCAAGAATGGTGATATCCCTTGGCCTCCCTGTTCGCCAGATTTGACCGCCCCAGACTTCTTTCTTTGGGGCTATCTTAAATGCAAAGTCTTCGAGGAAAATGCACCAAGAACAAAAGAAGATCTGAAGGAGAGAATCCGGCAGGAAATTAACAACATTCCTTTGCAGATGCTACAGAACGCCATGGGTGGATTTCATCTTAGACTCCAACAATGTGTGCAAAACCAAGGACGTCACCTTACTGGCACCATATTCAAAAAATGATTGTTTTTTAAGGTAAAACATTAATTTCCACTCATGTACTTAAGATTCATGTTCAAATAATTATACTCTTTTTGTAAATATATTATTGGTGATTTTTCAAAATCGTGCCGTTTCATTGCCTCACCCTGTAGAATGAAAATGCTATGATTGCAGTGAAGGACCTGTCTTCAGGCAGAATTACTATGGATGGATTCATAGGACATTTTTTTCTCCATTTACAGTTAGCATTCAGTCCCTGCAGTTTGTCGGTGTAATTAAAACTCATCCTGTATAATGTATTTCTATGTGTGACCATATATTTAGTTTTATTGATATTTATGTGGGCCAGTTGCTATACTTACCAAAATCATAGATAAGTTGTCTTGTCACTCCATCCATGTTCTTGGAAGGCAAGTAGCGGCTTCTTTTGAAGGACGAACCCTTCCGAGTATTCCTGGAGAAGCTCTGACGCAGGCATACACACTCCATGGCATTGCCCCACATCTTGATGCATTCGTCCTCTGTCTTCACTCTCTGCAACTCATCTTCTGGGTTCTCTAAGGCACTCAATATCTGCTCAGCCAAGCACTTTACCTGCAACCAAACACCACAACATTCAAATTCAAATTAATGATTTTTTTGATGTTATATTTTAAATTAACACTTTCCAGAATTGGATATAGTTTTATTTTATAAAGAAAAAATATTATATTTGAAGAGAAAAATTTTTGCCTAGACCGAGACTTGAACCCGGAAAGCCAAAGGTCCCGGGTTCAAGTCTCAGTCTAGGCGAAAATTTTTCTCTTCAAATATAATTTATCTTTCAGTGAGAAGTGTTAAATCAATAATAAAAAAAAAACATCAATAGAAGGCCTACTGGCTTTATAAAGTAGTGTTAAATTCCCAATAAATGTCTTCTTAACTAAGAAGCCACCATTTGCAAAAATAGAAGCATCGGTTTCAAAGCATTTGGCGCAAGGAAATTACAATGTTTATAAGAGAAAATTTTGCATCTAGATCGCAACTCGCCTCGGTAGCTCAGTTGGTAGAGCATTTGGCCCGGAAGGCCAAAGGTCCCGGCTTCGAGTCTCATTCTAGGCAAAAAATTTTTCTCTTCAAATATAATTTATCCTTCAGTGAGAAGTGTTAAATTAATGATAAAAACGTCTGAAACATATGTTCCACAAAAACAAGTCTAAGAGGTAAGAACGAACAGACAAAATGTTTTAATTATAATTTTTCTTCCTAAAATAAAATTAAGGATGTTGGGAGAAAACTATAAATCTCTGTTTTTGTCAATTTCTTGAAAAACTCATATTATTTTATTTCATTTTAGGATTTCTGCTTGGATGGGAATGAAGCCTGGATTAGCTCAGTGGTCTGAGCATTAGCATGGAAAGCTAAAGGTTCGGGGTTCGATTCCCGGTTCAGGCAAAAAATTTTTCTCTTTACCATTGATTTACAATAATTTAATTGTGTTTATTAATTTACTTATTTCTATCATTGTAATAGCTTTAGCTTCTCAATATTAATTTAACTTCTATTGATGTTTTTATTATTAATTTAACACTTCTCACTGAAGGATAAATTATATTTGAAGCATTTTAATTTAATCTTAAATTAAACCTCATAGTGTTTTTTTTTCCTATAAAAGTTCAACCTTTTATGTTATTTAATCAAAATCAAAGTGGGAGGTAAGACTATGAGGTATTTACATTTATGCATGAGTTGGAGATAACGTTTTAATGTTACAATTATGTTACATTTGACTAGATATGGGGCAAATCATAAATATGGCTATACGTTTGACCGCGTTGTTTGATGAAAATATTACCATTACAGGAAATATGAAATTACCGTTGGAAAGGCAATTATTCAAATTACAACAATGGAAAAAATAAAACAGTGTAGAACTTACATCATTAGTCAAAATGGCATTGAATATGCAACAGAAAATTACAATTGCTGCATGGGCAATAACGTATACTAACGATTGTGAGGCCGCAAGATGGGCAAGACGTGAGTTTAACGTAGCATTGCAGCCATCGATTGTGGGGAAGTGGAGAAAACGACTGCTGGAAACAGGAAGGATGCAGAAAATCAAACCTTCTGGATGGCCTCGCATTAGCACAGATGCAGAAACAACGAAGACAATTGTGGAGGCGTTCGACGTTAGCCCACAAAAATCAACCCACCAAGCTGCACGTGAGCAGTGATTAGTTTTGTTTTGTTCTATTGTTGTAATTTGAAGGATTCCCTTTCTAATGATAACATCATATTTCCTTTAATATTAATATTTTCTTCACAAAATGCCATATTTCTGAATCACTCTGTATATGAACTATATAAATGTGATAGTTTATATAATTTATACCCTGTATATGTCAATCTTACTATAGTGTGACATTACCTGTCCTCGATCGCTGACTGACTTCTTCTGTTGGTCTGCGTAAAGCTGTCTGTTCCTGTAAGATGTATTTGGAAAATCCTCATCATCAGAAAATGTGTCAAGGCATCTAGAAGCCGAAACAACAGACTGTAATCCTGTCATAATCAACTCAATTTCTTCTCTCTCAAGTTCTTGTAGCTTATGACCTACTATTGCAGCTATGCGAGAATGCACCAGATTAAAATCAACAGAAATAAACCTCGGATCTTCCTTAAAACTACAAATCAGATCTTTAAGATGTTTCACTTCAGCTTTTAAAACGTTAGAAACTGTCTCTCCTAAACGAGAACTTTGTCCAGTCATTCCTAGAAAATCAGAGATTCTTTTAGCAAACACCTGGCATGATCTCTCAACGTATAGGAAAGGGCTATGTCCTGGGTTCGGATCAATATTCAGATTTTCCTCTTCCAGCACAATATTTGAATCATGAGCACAACTACTAGTCATTTCTATTATCTTTGGTTTGTTCTGTATGAGTGATTTGTTTGGATTACTCTCAGATAAGCTGCATGCTTTGAAAGCGAGACAGAGATCAGAAATAGGGCTAATGGCACCATTAGCAATCGACTGAACAGTTGAACAGTAAGTTTTTTGGTCTGTAACAGGTTTCACTACTGCTTCGTAATATTTCTTCCTCAGATAAGATTCCAGTTTCTGTAAGCCATCTTCAGATGCAAGGTTAGTGAACGTGTCTAGGAAAGGCCAGTATTCATTCCATCCAACTCTGAACTGTTTTGCAAGGTCACGACCAACTCGCTCCAGACCTTTCTCTGTGTCTTGTAACCGTACATCGCGACCAATAGGACTCCCAGTGATTTGTTGTATATCTTTATTGCGAATAGGTGTTCTTAATATACGTGGTGGTGTTTTCCATTTTTTTCTGAATGTTGTAGCTTCTTCTCTTCCCATTGGTCCAGCGTACGCTCGAATCTCCATCCTTGGATTTATAGGATTTGCCTTCAAAACCTGAAAAATTTAAACCAATATAAAGATCCATAAAATGCATAATGAAATAAGAAAATTTATAAAGAAGATTCCCAATCAAAGATATTGAATCTTTATAATTCAGTTATTTGGTCTATATATTCTTATCACTTATGGTTGTTTTTGTTGACATGTGTTTCAGTTTTATATTTTAATATTTGAGTTTGTATTTTTTAACATTCTTTCCTCATAGCCAAAAATTGCATCAGGATGTTAAAAAATCTAAACAGAAATGTTGTTCTACAATGGATTCCAGCACATTGTGGCGTGGAAGGTAATGAGAAGACTGATATGCTTGCAAAAAAAGGTACACTCATCCAAAAGAGTAAGATCAATTACCTATCTTACAAATCAGTACAACTCTACACCAAAATGAAAATAAAATCCCATATAGCCAAACAAAACAAAATCCAATGTGAAACCAAGATATGGAAGACATTACTAGAACCAGATACAATACCAAACAGCCCCCGATCAATTGCAGTTGCATCATTTCGTCTTGAAACTGATCATGATTGCTTACTAGACTCTCCACACTGCATAGTATGCAAGGACACAAATACGATAATGAACAAGGATCACTTGATGTTCTGCGCTGATCTTCAGAAAATAGTTGGAACACCATTCCAAATTGCTGAATATTATTGGGAAGCCCGCAAGCAAATGATCACAAGAGCTTCAGAACATTTGCATACTACTACTACTACTGTTTATTTTGTTCCGATTGAGGGTCTTTCCACTTTTCAGCGGTTGCCCTTTTACCAGCCGGCTGCTGGCCCTTCACATCCACATGTGTCAATCACAGAGGTAGATGATCAACAGCCAGTGTAGGGGTGACATGTGGTTAGCATATCGAGTCCCCCAGTCGTTATACCTGTTTTCTCAACCTGGAGCCGCTACTTATTGTAGCTACCCAATTGCCTCACGATGCTGTGTGGGCACCGGTCCCATACTGGCCGAAATACCATGAGAAAATTTCTTCCCCCATGGAGACTCAAACCAGCACAAGTCCCGTAGCTCTGCGCCAAGGCTTCCTACCTTAACCGCTCGGCTACGGCGCAGGACTTTATTTTGTTAAGAATGTTAAAAAAAAACAAACTCAAATATTAAATTAAACTTCATAATGAAACTTCCTAATGATTTTAAAATGTGTTTCAAGGCTTGTTAGCCCCATCTTCAGCTGTTACAGCTGACCAAATAACTTAATTATTAAGTATTTTTAAAATTGAATCTTTATTTACACTTCACCTCATATTTTGTTCTCTCACCTGAACATATTTTGTAGGACACTTCATCCTAAGCCAAAACCGACTGTTGAGATAACCATTGGAAGCTTAGTAATTCTTCTCCTTATGGAACTGGATATTTCATACCATAGCCAAACTGTTTAATGCATGATGTCTCGGTGCACATCTAAGGAAATTGTCCTGGTTCTAGTTCTAATGGGGGAAGAAATTTTCTCTTGAAATTTCGGTCAGTATGGGACCAGTGCCCACCCAACATCATGAGGAATTTGGGCTGTTCCAGATTGAGAAGACCAGCTATATGTACAGAATTAGAGATCCACGTTCAAGCGTAACTTTTCTTTCTTAAATTAGTTCCTATCCAGGATTGGAAAATGTTAATTTAAATAAAAACATTGAAAACCGGCTATAATGCCTGAGGGACTCAATATGTCAACCTTATATTGGCTATATCATCATCCACCTCTATAAATGACACAAATAGTTGTGAAGTCACAAGCCAGCTGGTAGGCCTAAGGCCTTCTAGGTTGTCATGCCATGAATAGCAAACTTTGATGTCTCCTCATTTCTATGGTTCTCTGAAAACATCAGCAGCTACTGCCAATTTTTCTATTTCTCAATATTTTACATTTCTAAGGTGATGTCTCTTTCTGGTATTTAGTTTTCCTTTAGTTTTACCAATGTACATTTTTTTCATTCCTCACATTTTAACTGACAAATTCATGATTTTTTATCTTCATCTATTTTTTTTTTTATGTTTTCCTCAGCTTATTGATACTTAATCATTTATCTGTTATTAAATGTGTTTAATACTTTTTTTAATTTGTTGTGTGTCAAAGGTTATGTAAATCATTTTCAAGAATGATATAGTATTCGCTAATGAATTTCTGTTTTTTTTAATTTGTTTATATTTTTATGCATCAAGTTTTCTCTGAATCCATTCTTATCACTATGTTTATTGTATGTTCTTTCTCTCTTTCTAGCTGAGAATGAAGGAAATATCCTTTGGAACTTGTCCAAGAGAGAAAGCAAAATATGAGGTGAGGCATAATCTATTCATTTTCTTTGATAAAATATCCTATAGTATTATTCCTATCAATTTTGTGATTAAAATTAAGGTAACCAATGTCTCTTATGCCATGTGTAATTACATGTTTACTGCACTAGTGGTTTATTAGTATATTATAATGCAATGTGTGGAAAGCAACAGGAAGCTACCACACCTACAATTCCCTAGTAAAGCTGCAAGCATAGCATGAAAATGCTATGATTGCAGTGAAGGACCTGCCTTCAGGCAGAATTACTATGGATGGATAGTGCAATGTTGGGAAGTGTTTTTTACAGAAGTGAGGAAATGATTACAAACCAAGTGATAGCGAGGTTTTTAAGTTCTGAGATTCTGTAAAACACTTCACAAACGTGCATTGTACATTCTTTTTTTGCATGATGGTGTTTTCAAAATAATAAATAATAATATCTTTATATTTGAAGAGAAAAATTTATCTTTCATTGAGAAATGTTAAATGAATAATAAAAACATCAATAATATCTTTGTTTGAAATATTTGCATTCATTATAAACTAACGTTAACAGTCTGGCCAATGCCAAAAATAATTTAGTTGAGACTACAGCAGGCCATGACACCAATTAGAGATAAGATGGTGGCAAGTACGAATCTATTGTTTTATATTGTTTCAAATAGAGTTCAGTTCATTTAAAATTAACTTGTCTGGTAACTCTAGGAGAGGCTAAGGTACAACATTGGGTTGTTTCGCCACTGTAATTGTATCTAGTGAGATTTTCTACAAATGACATATCACTGATAGCTCTTACAGCCTTCTCCCCAGCAAGTTGATTGAAAGCAGCCCCTCTCAGTTGAAGTATTTTTCCCAGACATTTGTAGGAGTGAGAAAATTATCAGTTTTATTTAAGACAAAGTACAAGGATATAGGATCCTCTGTACAGATAAAATAGAAATGTTTTATAGTAATTCTGCCCGAGGGCAGGTCTTTCACTGCAATCATGGCATTTTCATGCTATGCTTTGCAGCTTTACTAAGGAATTATAGGTGTGGTAGCTTCCCGTTGCTTTCCACACCGGTGAAGTATGATGATAATGATAAGGATGATTATGATGGCCGGATGCTTCCTGACGTTTGTCTTACAGATGAGAACCCCGAAAAAAAACCTCACCAAGGAGCCTGTCCCGACCAGGAATCAAACCCCATCCCACTGCACGACAAGGCAACTACCTTGAGACCACAGCGGTAATTAATGGCTGAATATTCATGGCAAATAATAAAATTTGAGTTAAATAAAAATAATTTTATTTATTTTATCCTTAAATTCACTCACTTAACCAACTCTGGTCAGAGAAAATGTGAACTTGAGATCTCAACAATAAGAGGGCACAGTGGAGAGGAGCTAATACATACCAGAGGACATGCTGGGGAAAATGGTTCTCCTACAGTTGGCTGCACTGAGTTATCTTCTGATCGCAGGACTGGAACATAGAAGCGATCATCTAGAATGGTTTCTAATCCATGTACAAGTCCTACACTTGGATTTGGAACCCGACCACATATCACCTGCAATAAAAATCATGGATTTACAATAAACTGATACAACTATTATGATTGTTTGTGCTGTATCAATATTGTAACATGCTAATACAAAATACAATTGTTGAATTTTTACAAAATGCAAATAAAATTTATTATATGCTAGCTAATACCCGACATGCGCTGCTACGCCTAAATAAATGAAAATTAATGTGCTTTTATGTTTAGTTGAATAAGTAGAAGGAAAAATAATTATAAATTTATATTTTTTAGATACCCCGTGCTGATTACCCAGTGTTGCCCAGGAATCTACTTATCCTGATCTTCTTGACATAAATGAGCTAAAATACAAAAATAAATGTGTTTTATGTTTAGTTAAGAAGAAAAATTTATATCGTAATTATTTTTAGATACCCCATGCTGTTTATCTGGGAATCTTCTTGGCATAAATGATCTGAAAGACAAAAATTAATGTACTTCTTATGATTAGTTGAATAAGTAAAATGAAAAATAATTATAAATGTATATCGTAATTATTTTAAGATTCATATTTAAAGAGAAAAATTATACGCTCAGACCGGGACTTGAACCCGGGACCCTTGGTTTTCTAGTCCAAGTGCTCTACCATTTGAGCTACCTGAGCAAGTACCGATCTAAACGCAAATCTTTCTCTATATACGTTGTAATTCCCGCCCACCAAATGCTTTGAAGCCTTTGCTTCTATCTTTGCAAATGGCGGCTCCTATATTAAGAAGACATATTTGGGAATTATACATTACATTATAAATGCCAGTACGGCTATTTTCGATGTTTTTATTATTAATTTCATACATATCAATGATGGATAAATCATATTTAAAGAGAAAAATTATACGCTCAGCCCGGGACTTGAATCCGGGACCTTGGTTTTCTAGTCCAAGTGCTCTACCATTTGAGATTTTAAGATTACCCAGAAATCTACTCATCTCGATCTTCTTGGCACAAATGAGACAAAATTCGTTATTGTGAGTTATCCATAAAAGAATACCCGCCATGCGCTGCTATGCTTGCACAGGAATCTACGCACTTGTCTCGATCTTCTTGGCATCAATAAAGACAAAAATGGTTATTGTGAGTTATCCATAAAAGAATACTCGCCATGCGCTGCTATGCTTGCACAGGAATCTACGTACTTGTCTCGATCTTCTTGGCATTAATGAAAGACAAAAATGGTTATTGTGAGATATCCGTAAGAGATAAACATATGGTGTCATGGACTTATTTGTAGAGCTTTATGAGATATTCAATTCTGTGTACATTAATTTTGTGTATTTGTTACGGTTTAGGCAGCATAAGCCATTTAGGTGTCCAAAGAGCTACTTTTTTCATGTTTTCTACTACAAAGGGTGATTTTTAAGGGTGTAGGAGATGAGTATCACAACTCTCTTATAGCTTATGTTCATCTGGGAATCTCCTGAACATTTTGCAAAAAGCCACATCACAATCGGATCAACGGTATGGTCGCGCTTTAAAGTATGAATAAACATTTTTATATATAGTTTTCTTACATCCCTTGGAGTCTCGCCGCGCTTGTTGCGCACATATTTATCGCACTGTGGATAGGATAGAAGTGTCTCCACAACGCTGATGGCTCCAAACTTGACTGCGAAGTGCAATGGAGTTTCGTTCATGCCCTTGCAAGGTGTGTTGAGGTACAGGTCCACTAGAATGTCCGCTCGTTCCTGACAGCTTGATACATCATCCTCTCCATACAGTAACTGTATGAATGTCACATCGCTCACAGTGCGCAGAACCAAGTCACATATTTCAGCATTCTTCGACATCGCTGCTACATGCAGTGCATTGTACCTACATCCCTCCTGCAACAGCCATAACACAAACATTTAAATCCTATAGTTATATATAAAAATTAATCTAACAAGGGAATGGTATGAACAGTTGTCATAATGTGTACAATGCCTTAGATGACATTTGAAAGTACACAAGAAATAATAGAGAATCACAACGTTTTAGGTGCAATGGATAAGAAATGAAACTAAACAACACTAAAATAAAAACTCAACTACGAGGGTGGATCAAATATAAACTGGAATTTGTATCTGGAGGCTCTGGTAGCAAACTGCAAAGGTTGCGGTTTGGAGGGTAAGTTGGTGGGGGTGTCTGGAGTAGGGATCTTGATGTGTCACACTCCGAAGAGCAGCTGCTTGCTTCAGTATGCCATGAGCGAGCAAGAGGTACACATGTCTGTTGTGCAACGCATTATTATTATTAAGTTTTTGGCAAAATAAGGCACTAAACCTTCTGAAATTTTGAGAAGGCTCCATGCGCAGTTCGGGGAAGCAACCCTTTCGAAGACACAGGTGTATGATTGGTGCAAACAAATTTTAGCGGGCCGGGATTCAGTGGAAAATGAGCCCCACCAAAGACAGCAACGAACAAGCATCACTGCAGACAACATTCGTGCTGTACGGGACCTTATTGAGGAGAATCGGCGCATAACAATTTCTGAAATTGCTTCACACATTGGAATAAGCTTCAGAAGTGTTCAAGCCCTCATCAGTGATGAACTCAAATTCCGAAAATTGTCTGCCAGGTGGGTTCCTCAGCCAGGAACAAAAAAATTTGACGAAAATGCATTAGACACCTCTGGAACATCCTCCTTACAGTACAGATTTGTCACCCTGTGACTACCATTTTTTTGGGCCAC
Source organism: Diploptera punctata (assembly GCA_030220185.1). Taxonomy (NCBI): domain Eukaryota; kingdom Metazoa; phylum Arthropoda; class Insecta; order Blattodea; family Blaberidae; genus Diploptera; species Diploptera punctata. The sequence continues at coordinate 2,361,802 of JASPKZ010007290.1, read as the reverse complement.
TGAAAGAAGACCTGGGAGGAAGGCGGTTTGGTGATAATGCAGCGGTAGAGGAGTTTGTGCGCAACTCATTCTTCAAGGACGGCATCAAAAAGTTGCCAACTCGATGGCAAAAGAGTGTTGGAAATGCAGGAGACTATGTAGAAAAATGAGGTGGTGGTCCACCGCTGTGGTCTCGGGGGTAGTGTGCTGCCTTGTCACGCAGCGGGCCCGAGTTCGATTCCCGGTCGGGATAGTTTTCTGGGTGGGGTTTTTATCGGGGTTTTTCCTCACCTGTAAGACAAATGTCAGGAAAACTTTAAGGCCCAAACGGTCCCCAAAATCATATGGCCATCGCAATCATCATCATTCATAATCATCTTAGGTTAAGCTTAGGATTAGGCACTCTCCTAGCGCACCACTATCATCATCATAACCCATCATATCATCGGGGCACGTAACCCCGCCTTCCAGGCGTCCCAACCTCAGAAGTGGGTTACAAGTATGCCATGCCAGGAGAGAAACTAGGAATGTCGAAAGACAACCTGGGGCATTTGAAAAAAAATTTAAAAAATAAAAATAAAATTGCAAACAATAATTCCTGTTTATATTTGATTCACCCTCGCATACACATTGCTGTGAACACATTTGAAGGAACTATTTTAAAAATTCCCTGTTTAACTGTTCTTTCAATGATTCATTCAAAAATAATGCCCTCATCTATTGACTTGGGCATAAACATTGTCTTCCATTCTTTTTTTTTATTCAGTGCCCCAGGTTGTCATTTCAACATTTCTGGTGTTCTCTCCTGGCATTGGCGTAATTTTAACCCATTTCTGAGGTTTGAATGACTGGAAGGTGGGGTTACAGGTGCTCCAATGATGATTGTTGATGATGTTGAAAGTTGTGTGCCAGGAGAGTCCTTAATCCTAAGCTTAATATAAGGTGAATATGAATGATGATGATTATGATGGTCAGATGACGTTCAGGAACCATTTGGCCCCTAAAGTTTTCTGAGATTTGTCTTACAAATGAGGAAAAACCCCGAAAAAACCTCACCCATTTGTCCTGGCTGGGAATCGAACACAGGCCCACTGCTACCTCGAGATCACAGCGGTGGACTGTCTTCCTTTCTTGTATCATAATATACTATTGAGAAGCTAGAAGGAGCATTAGATTACATTGAGATGGCATGTTACCTGAAGAATGGCTGGTGTGTCACCACTGCTCACAAGATAGCGTGGATTCTCCCAAACAGTACTAGTAAACTTGTCACAATCCCCTCGCTCTATCACTCTTCTAAGCCGTACCAGTTCCTGTGGCTTCGGCCCTTTGAATGGACTCGGTTTCTCTCCTAATACAGGACTTGCAGTTTCTGAATTTTCTCCAATTCCCGGAGACGTCACAGTTAAAACTTCAGATCCGTGCACAGCAAAATCTACTGCATCTTGTCTCGATTTAAATGCTTTAAATCTTGCTTTCTTAAATTTCTTCACAACTTTAAGTGCTTCTGCCTTATCAGTGTATACGTGTAGCACATCTGAAAGTTAAAAAACCCATTTTACACATCCACCAAACTTGTGCTCACTACAGAAGTAAAGTGTAAAGATATCTTCTCACTATAAGCCTTAAAAGGTGCTTGGGATAAAAGGAGGTTTCAGAACACAGCATGAGATATTAGAACTTTTATAGGAATAAATCACTATGAGGTTTAATTTAACACATTCAGTATCGTAAACCAGTTAAGGCATTCAAGGAGACTATCGTGTATGCAGCCGTCGGTCAGTTAACTCGCTTTAGAGCGGGCGCGAACAAACTGCGTTTATATTCGGCGCCTAAATATTGTGTTGGCTAAGTATGTCTTGGAGATCATAGATGGCATGTAAATGTACATTTTCTATTCCCATTTGACACGTTTATAACCTTGATGAATCCCCTTTTATTTTTTAAACAAACAACACATGGAATTCGTTCACCCAAACTTGTCTCCAGTCTCCAATGCAGTCGTATTTGTTTCTCCTTATCGCGCTGTTCTTTGTGCGTGAGTGAAACCATGGCGAAAGAAAAATGTCTCACTGAAGAAGAATTAGTGAATATTTTGTATATTGATGATTCAGGTGACGAACTGATTCGTGAATAAGAAGATTCACAAAGTGAAAGCGAAGATGAACTTCCACTTCCTGAAATTGATACGTCAATACTATTTGTGATGTCAATCACCCAAGTTATCTCACCATCAAATCCTACTAGGATATCTCCTTTAGGTATGTACAAAATTTGAATTGTCTAGGACTAATAGTTTGTGAATAATGGTCCATTTTCTGAAGTGCCACGAAAAGGGTAGCTGGGGTATTTAAATGGCTGGCCTGTGGGTTTAAATTCCCTGCTCAGTGCCCGGTACTGAATGTGTTAATTTATCTCATGAGATATTAGCCCTACATGACAGCTGCCTTTACCCCCTAAATATATTTTGGTACTCATTCTAGTACAGGCTAAACCAACCTAAGGTCCATGGTGTCACCACAATATTTAGGCCAGTTTAAATATCCTGACCCATTGGGACATGAATCTGCGACTTCTATAAACTCCACAGTGTGACAGCCTAGAAGGCCTACCAGCTGGCTGTTGGCCTCACATCCATATATGTTAGTTAGAGGTAGATGATCATCCAGCCAATGTAGGGATGACATATGGTCAGCATATTGGGTCCCCCAGCTGTTATAGTTGGCTTTCTCAACCTGGAGCTGCTATTTATTGCAGTTACTCAAATTTCTCATGGTGCTGGGTGGGCACCAGTCCCATACTGGCCGAAATATCATGAGAAAATTTCTTCCCCCACAGAGACTCGAACCAGCACAAGTCCCATAGCTCTGTGCCAAGACATGACCACTACAGTTATAGTTATTTTAAAGCAGATATGGTTGGCCTATTGAGCATTAAGTGTTGGTTTATATATGATTAGAGCAAGGATTTTAATGCACAATAAAATACAGAATAATGTATTATAAAAATGCAATAAGAATTATAAAAAATGCAGTAAAATTAAAAACAATACAATGATTTTTATAAAATTCACATTTGCAGGTAAATATAAGGTGTTCACTTTTTTAGTCCTGCATTGCAATACACAACAAACAACTGCTGTAGATTGTCAAAGGAAAAAAAAATTTGATTGTCTCTTAATAATGACTTCTACATCGAGAAATGGGGGCATGCCGTAGCGTAGTGGTTAAGACACTGCGCTACTAGCCAGAAGGTCAAGGGTTCGAGTCCCGGTGGGGTCAGGATTTTTAAACTGACCCAAACCTTCTGGCAGCAATGTGGCCCTGGGATCGACTCAGCCTCTAACAGAAATGAGTACCAGACGCTTGTTCTGGGGTAAAGACGGCCGTCACACAGGGCTGACATCAAGTGCCGATTGTCCAGAAAAGTAGGAGCCTTAACCTCCTATTACCCCAAGGGCCTCCTGAGGCCTGTAGTGGGATACCTTTACATTTTACATCGAGAAATTCCTTTCCATTTCTAGCGACACTAAAGGTGAATATTCAAAATAAGCTATATCACTGAACTGTGTAGTCCTGTGTAATAATTTTCACCTGACAGAACATCAGCTATTGATGACAGCATATCAAATATTTATTTTTACTCAAAATCATTATACTTTTCTTCAATATCCATTCCCATTTTCCCACTCTCTTTTTTCTAGATCATTTACTACAGTTTTCACTAGGTTCCTTTGCTCCACTAATTGGACTCCTGATTTCTATAAACAAGTCCTAGTACAGTTAATTGGAATGTGGGAAGATACCTCTTCATAAAATGTTAAGTTCAAGTCAATCTGTATACTGATAGAGACAGTAAAAGTAAATTATGCTTAAAAAATTCACATTTCCTTGCAAAAAAGCATAAAACTGCCAAAAAGTATGCTTGAGTGGTTTAAATAAGCACTAATATGCTAGAAAATCCACAAAAAATGCAAATAGATATAACCACAAAGTTGCCTGTTTAAGATCCTTTTCTGCCAAAATGCATTTTTATTTATTATATAAAACTTTCCTCATTATAGGATTGCCTCAAGGACAAAGTGATGCAGACAATTAATTTTCTAAATTTATGAAATACATTTTGTAAACACATTAAAAAAAATTCAACTTGTAGGCCTAATTGAAGTATACATACTATAAAGTAGTAATTTTGTAAATATGGTTTCTTAAAATTGAAATTGATTCTCTAATGGCAGCGATGGTAATTTTAGAAAGATACACCCTGTCCAAATCTAAGGAATTCCAAAATTTGGCTAAGAATCCTAGTATAGTACCTCTTGCCCCGATCATCAATCCTGTGACAGTTATAATATCAAGTTGGTATTTATTTTTGTAATAGTCAATTGTTGGCTCATATATGAGCATTATATAGTTCTCATAGAAAAAAGATGCAAATGTATCAAAATCCTTGCTCTAATAATGATGCTCTTTAACAACTCAGGTCATTAGCACTGAGCATGAAAGGGCAAACAAATTTTGATCAGAAGTTTCTTTTTTTTCAGTGCTGTAAATCTACAACATGGGACCTTCCAAAGGAACTCTTAGTCACATTTTTTACACCTTAAAAAAAATTCCAATAGGAATACAAATTAGTAAGGAAATGAATATGAATATGAATATTTTAATATATGCAGACGATCTGGTAATTATACAGAGGTCAGAGGATGATTTACAAAGAGCCATTTACATACTGAATCAATTAGGACTATTATAATCTCAAAGTCTCAACTTCAAAAACAAAAATTATGGCTTTTCAGGACAAAGTGCCAGTCAGATCAAAAATAGTAATCAATAATGAAATAATAGAACAGATAGCACACTTTAACTATCTTGGTTCAGATATAACATATAGCTACAATTGGGATATACATAATAAATTAAACCGATATCAAATGATGTGTGGCACCATAAAAAGAACCCTCCGAAAGACTCGAAGAGAAACTCAGCTCAGGTTTTATAAAATCATGGCTGCTCCTGTTCTTTTATATGGATCTGAATCTTGGGTACTTACAAAAAGATATCTCACACATTCAAGCCCCTGAAACGAAATTTTTAAGATCCGTAAAAGGATGGTCACGCATGGATAGATTACACAACGAATCAATAAGAAATGAACTGGAGATATTTTCAATAGTTGATAAACTAGAAGAGCACAAATACCAATGGAAAGAACATTTAGACAGAATGGACAATACAGATTATCCAAAAAAATCAACACCTACAAACCACATGGAAAAAGATCTTTGGGACGGCCAAGGAAATGATGGACTTCAGACCGGAACAGGTCGCATTGACCTAATCCTGGAAAGGAAGAAGAAGAAGAAAAATGCAATAACTCTGACAAGATTTGAAACCACGGAACCAGAGACAAGCATGGTAACCACTATTCCATCAGGACTGATAGGTCCTGTTGAAGAAGCACTTACCAATACTTTTGGCCTCTCCACCATGCCTTGTTGACCTTGCAACAACCACTATATAATTTTCTTCTTGCGCCTGGAAAGTCTACATAATATTTATTATAGGAGATATGTTCTAAAGAAAGAGCTAATTTTTACCTTCAAAACTGTGACAATTCTATGGCTGTGAAAGTCGGGCCCTAACAAAAACTCAAGAAAACAAAATTAGAATATTTGAAAGAAAAATATTAAGGAAAATATTTGGCCCTATATGTGAGAGTGGAAACTGACGAATTAGATACTGTACGGAAAGTACATTTTCGGTATGCTACATCTACGTCATCTTATCCTTTCTCTGCAGTTAAATTCCTATTATCTTTGTCCTTTCTCCTACTTATCCCCTCCCCTGTGCTGTGTGTATTTGTGCAACTTCCCCTCTTCCACGGAACTCATAATACACTAAGCAAGTTAGAGAACTGGGTCATCATCTTTCACAGCTCGAGCAGAGCAGTTCTACTTTGGTTCGTTGGTCCTGTAAGCCAGGGTACGGCATCCGGGGTGTGGACCCTAACCCTTGGTTGGACTATTGCATGAATGTGTGCATGGGTGATTATTATTATTATTTATTGTACTTTGTAATTCCAGAATGTTGGATTTATTAATGACTGAGTATGTTAATTTCTATTGTTAGTATTGTTTATATATTTTTCTTAAACTCACATACTGGGCAAAAAGCTATTTATGTTCAATTCATTAGTAATTATTTTCTTCATTCAAGATTTGACTCACAATTTATATATTAAAGATATTTTAGTTAAAATGTGTTTGTTTACTGTTGAGCTTGCTATGACATTGCTGATTAGTACTAATTCCTACGTTATAAGCTTTTCTCAAGTCAAATTAGCTCCCCTTTTCCTTCTCGCTCTCATGATTAAGATATAGTTAGGAATCAGATAAAACTTTATAAATTACTGCAAAGTATTTCATATTTCATGGTAATTAATATATGTTAGTAAACGGTACATGAAAGATAGATCAATCTTTGCCTCTCATGGGCCCGTGCAAAGGATTGTAAATAGCATTTCTCTTTGTGAATCACTCAAGTATCATAGTAATAAAAGATCCACGAGCACCCAAGAAAAAGTAGTAGTGGTGCTGCAATATAATGATGAATTATATAAACTATATGGTGATGCTGATATCATTAAAACAATACAGATGGCTGGGACATCTCTACAGGGAAGAGGAATCAGACACATGTTGTAAAGTCACATTGATAATTATAATTGGAAACTAAAGAGTTGGACGTCCTAATATTAGATGGCTAGACAGCACTGAACAGGACCTGAGGACAATGGGTATATGAGGATGGAGAAGGAAGGCGGAGAAGAGGGACGAATGGAGGCGCATTGCAGGGGCGGTCAAGGTCTGCAACAGGCTGTAGAACGAATAATGATGATGAACTGTGAGAATCCTTTGATTTTAGGTTATATAGTTATATATTATAATTTTATTTTCTAATCGAAAACAGGCTACTGCTACAAGCATATTTGATACAATAAGAGTGTGTTTATAGTGTGTGAGATTGAAGTTTATAAATCTCACTGTCTCTCTCTTACTTTCATTGTCAAAATGTATGGTTGAGGTCCATTATTTGGCAGACACAATTCTACACTTACATTCTTATGCCACTGATGGACTAAACACTTGTAAACACGTTTCATACTATTTTAAAGATTTTGGAACCATTTTATAAACATTTCTTACGATTTTTAAATATTTATAAATTACGTGAAATTTGTGCATCGGGTTCTAGAGATGCGGAAATGCTTCATATAACATCCGCTAGGTGGCTCTCAAAACAGAGTTACCAACATTTGAAAATAATTTCAAACCATATTTAATGTCAGTGTACGTAAAATTAGTTTATAGTTTCCTCAGGGGTCCTCATCTAAGGGATATGTGGATGGCGACCACAAGGTGCCCAAGCTGAGCAAAACATTTCTTCCACTTACTTGTGTTTTGCACTCTTTTAACTTTACTATCTAACCTCTCTTGGTTAACTCTTTGTTTTTTTCGACCCCGACGCTATTAGGGCATCCGAGGGCTAGGGAGACTTTCCTTTCTTCCATTTCTTCTTTCCTTTATTTTCTTTTCTTCTCCAGAAAAGCCTGACCAGAGGCTATAAGATGGCAGCCCCATCACTGGTCTTGCCTTCCTTTGGCCAGCAACCAATCGAAGGGACTATTATTATGCTTTCAAGTCTTATACGAGAATTTCCCGGAAGGATCAAACTAATGACGATTATATACCAAGAGGACGAAGATCACTGGGCCATCCTATGAAACGCTGGAGGGAAAATTTTCTATAGGATCGTAACAGGCCTTGGCCTAATACTTGGAAGGAAGAAGAAGAATAATACGCATGTAAATTGTTTTCTTTGGTTAGGAAATGGCAAGTTAGTTTACGTCCATTTTTTTTAGCATTTGGGAATTTATTCCCAAAGTTGGTAACGCCGACTGCAGAGCCATCTACCAGAAGATACATTAACCATTACAGCAACTCGCGCATGCACACTGCAATTCTGTGGAACTTAGAAGAATTTGTGTCTGCCAAATACTGGACTTTTTCCAAAAGTATAACTCACTACAAGATATGAATTAGGGTTGATCTCAACATTCAGTCGTAAGTCCCTTGGATCCAATAAATATGTTATGTTCATTAAATAATATGCATGCAATTTATTTCGTTAGGTTAGGAACAGGTAAGTTGGTGTACATCCATTTCTAATAAACATTTGGGAATTTATTGTGACGGTTGGTCATATCGATTTCACAGTTAAGTGGTGTATAGTGACAACTCTATAAACTTTTTGTAGGACTTCACAGATATGTGGTTCCACCCAGTGTCAACTCTATTATAAACGTTTGCACATGTACATTGTTATTCTGTAGGACTTAAAAAATTTATGGTGGAAATCAAACTAAAGTTTTTCCAAAAATTATAAAAAACTTTTAAAGAATTGTTTCAAAATGTTATTACACATGGTAAAAGTATGTATACTGCAGCCACTGATTCTCCGGCCTTGACATTTCCACAACAGTGTTGCCGATATGGATATTTAGTGGGAGTGGCCACTTTATGTATGTGGTTAGCAGACATACAACTGACATCTCAGCAATTTCAAACCTTACTAGCATGCTATAGCTGCATCAAGAGCAGTGATTGGTTGTGGCAGACATCTACTCTCACTACAACCATATCCTTGTTGGCAGTAGAGGACAAATTCTCCCTTTACTCCTCGTATAACCTAAACTTCTGAGCAGGAGATATGACGGCTCGGGTTTAGTGCAAAAGTGGCATAAGAATGTTGTATGGAAAATCATAGAAAGATACTCTCTAAACTAGAGCCCTATTTTATCGTTGGACATGTTGGATGTCCGTAGCTTCTTTTAAAACGTAACGGCTTTTTCCAACGTAACATTTTTTAAAATCCAATAATTTTGGTAAGTTCTTAACAATAATAACTGAGTGAATTATAGATTACTAAAATCCCATTAACACTAAACAGTTATTTCGGAAACCTAGTTAAAATTACAGTGACAACTACATTGTCAAAACAAAACTGACATTAGTATTCTATATAATAATGTTTACGTAATATTTAAGTTGTACAAGTAAACTTACCTTCAGACCCATTGGTGTTTACATCGCACGGTATGCTAATACCATAATATGTAACTTGCTTTGAATTATTCACATTGTCTAATTTTGTTACTATTGAGCCCATAACTTGGCTTTTTGCCAAGAGTTCGTCACCTATTTCACGCGTTTCCCAACGAAACACTTCACCAACTTCAGTTTTCAAACATGTTTCACTTACATTAGTTTCAGACATTTTGAGCAACATAACCTACATAAAAATTATTTTTTTTTATCCTTAGATAAACCTATTACAAATTTTCAAAGTATCTTCGTCCCATTAATAATACTTTAAAACATTAACTGGTAAAATCTTCAATTTACATTTCTTGTTGCACAATTTCCATTCTTTATTTTGTTACTAGGAATAGGATTCTGAACCTTCGGTTCTCTATGGCCGATCAAGTTTGGTTTTCGTGTTGAGGTACAACCGTTCTCTATGGTACATCACCATAGAAGGGATCAGAGATAACCGGAAGGGATGAACAAAAGATGAGAACCGGATGTGAACCGAATAAAGGTGCCTCTGAATATTAAATTTTGGATTAAATTTTACAGGGTTGTAAGGGGTAGTGACGTGTGTATAACCTCTCCTACCCAATTCTCATCCTCACCTTCTCGTGGTACAACCTGTTTTCACAAACGAGGCTCTGAGGACCGAGTCACGGCGGTATAACCGTTCCATCAGGTACTGAGTAAATGCGGTATCCTAATGTCTGTCCAGAGACTAAAAGGTAGCAGCCCTACCACTGGACTACTTAGCGTCGGGCCAGTAACCTGTCCTAAGGAACTTCAAAACTACTTTCAAGTCTCAACACGAAAAAAGCCAGAAGGAATTGAAATATGACGACCCACAGCAAAGAAATATGGTTAAAAGAAACGGCACAATGATATTGTAAGATATGCAACCTGGAATGTCCGAAGCATCCATGAAAAAGAAGAGGAACTAGACAGTATATTTAAAAATAGAAACATTGATATTGCAGTAACTACAGAGACTAAGAAGAAACTTAAAGGAACGAAAGAAACACAAAATTATGTACAAATATATAGCGGTGTCGACAGGAAAACCCATGGACAAGCTGGAGTAATGATTTGGATTAATAAAACCATAAGAAATAAAATTCAACACTACACTTACTGGAATGAAAGAATATTAGAGCTTCGACTGAAAATAAATAGAGGTAATTTGACAGTTCTTGGTGTATATGCACCAGAGGAAGGCCGTGAAGAAGACAATGAAGAATTTTATAAAATATTACAAGAAATTTATAGCAAAATTAATAGAAATGATTACATTCTCATAATAGGAGATTTAAATGCCAGAGTGGGCAATGCTCAAGTCAACAATAATATTGGAACATTTGGTGAACCAATCAGCAATAGGAATGGGACAAGATTAACAGATTTTGTTATCTACAATGAACTGAAAATAACGAATACCTTTTACAATCATAGAAACATACATAAGTATACCTGGCATCGTCAGGACTCAAAATCAATCATTGATTATTTCATTGCAAATAATAAGATTTTTAAATTGTTTCTCGATGTCAGAGCCTACAGAGGATATGATATTGCTTCAGATCACTACCTAGTAGAAGCAAGAATAAGATTTCCACCAAGATGGTTAAAAAAGAAGAAACAACAACAGAGCATAGAACAAAAGTACAAGGTAAAATTATTTTATGATGACAGCATTAAATGGTTATATTCGAGAAGAATTCAGCAATATATGGCTACAACTCCAGAAAGTAATGATGTCGAAGAAGAATGGAAAAACATTAAAATGATAATTCAAAATGCAGCTAATGAAACTTTAGGAAAAGTAAATATACAACAAAGAAGAAATAGAACTCTAAAAATCTGGGATGATCAAATAAAACAATTGATTGAAGAAAAAAATGCAGCTTATAAAAAATATTTGAACACAAAGAAAGTAGAAAATGAAATAGAATTCAAACGCTGTAGAGCTATTGTTAAGACGGAAATAAGAAAGAGACATAGGAAAACATGGTTAAATTTTGTTACACATTTAGAATCAGATTTGCATAAGCTCCAACCTAATGCCTTCAAAATATTAAAACATTTGAATAAAGATATTAAAGAATCTACCAAAATTAATTGCGGAGTAACAAAGAAGATTTTTTCAATTATTATAAAAGTCTTTGGACTGACAATAGCTATGAAGATACAATTTTCCGAAATAATAATGAGACAGATTCCATAATATTATTGGAAGAATTGAACAATAGTTTAAAGAAATTAAAAAATGGGAAGGCAACTGGCACAGATGGCTTGAATTCTGAATTGTACAAATATGCAGGCAAACAGTTCCATGAAAGACTGTTGTCCTTCTTTAATAATGTATTCAAAAATGCAGATATACCACAAGAATGGAAGACAAGCATTGTTATAACCCCTGTTCAAGAAAGGAGACAAGAGAAAAATGGACAACTATAGGGGAATCAGTCTGTTAAACACATGCTACAAAATTTATGCAGACATTTTAAATGGAAAATTGAAAAGTTTCAGTGAAAAATTCCTTATGGAATGTCAAAATGGATTTAGGAAAGGACGATCTTGTATTGATTCAGCATTTTCTGTTAAACTATTGCTTGAAAAAAGAAGAGAATTCAACTTAGAAACACATTTTGCTTTCATAGATTTTGAAAAAGCATTCGACACAGTCAAGAGATCAAAACTCTTAAATATATTGGAAGACAGAAATATACCAAATCTACTTCGGCAGAACATACAAAATATTTACAAAGACAACACCATAAAGATTAAATTAAATAACAGATTTTCTGAAGAAGGAATTATAAATCGTGGTGTGAGACAAGGCTGCCCCCTATCCCCAACACTCTTTGCAATTTATATCAATGAAGTAATATGTTGCTGGAACAAAACATATAAATTTGGAATAAGAATATCAGAAAATAGAAAATTAAACACCCTATTGTTTGCAGATGACCAAATAATAATAGCAAATTCCGAAGATAATCTACAGAAAGGTCTGTATGAACTTAACAAAATTACAGAAGAATATGGATTAAAGATATCTACAGAAAAAACAAAAATTATGGCATTTCAAGGTGTAGATCCTGTCAGAAGTAAATTGTACTGGACAATAAAATTTTGGAGCAGGTGAATAATTTTACATATCTAGGATGCAATATCTCATATGAAGAAGAAAAGGATGTAAATGCAAAAATATCTAAATTTTTAAGAATTTTAGGGTTAATAAATTCTATCTTCAAGCCACAGTTAGTCCAAAAGCATTCAAGACTGAAAGTGTATAAAACACTGGCTCTTCCAACTCTTTTGTATGGTAGCGAAGTATGGACGTTGAAACAGAAGGATATACAGAGACTTAGATCTGCTGAAATGAGATATCTTCGGAGGACTGCAGGATACACACTACTAGATCACAAAAAAAATGAAGACATCTTAGAAGAATTACACATGGAATCTTTAGAAAACAAAATTTCTGATTATAAGTCAAGATGGATACAACATGTTCATCGAATGGAAGATCACAGAATACCCAAACTAATGTTAAGATATCAACCTGCAGGAAGAAGAAGACCAGGACGTCCACTCAAAAGACTTCTGGATGGTGTTTCTCTTGAGGCCGAAACAGGTCAACAAATGGCCTAAATTCGTGAATGTACTATGATGATGATGATTAAATTTTACACTGATGCGCCATCTGAATTTGACAAACAAAACATTTAATCTAATTAGCCGGTTACGGTGGATAAATCGCATGAAAAATACCCTATTCTCATAGAGAAACAGTACCCTATTCTGTCTCATTCATTTAAAAATAAAATTTAAAGCTCAACCAGAGGCTCAACACAAGCAAAGTTACTTTGTTAACAACTTTCGCATGTTTTATTCTTAGTCTCTTCAGAGGAAAATTACAAGGACTTTGCCAATTTTTCAGATGTTTTTAACTATAAATTATTTTCAATATTTCTTTTTTCTTCTTCTTCTTTTGCTTCATGAAATTAGGCCTTTTGACCTGTTTTCACATCAAGTGGGATTTAATGAATCCTCCCATCTAGTAAATGGGCGTCCAACATTTCTATGTCCTATTGGTTTGTACTTTAGTAACAGCTGAGGGATTCTATCTATAGGCATTCTCTTGACATGTGCATACCAGTTGTTTCTCATGTTGTCATTTCTATTTGTTAAATTAAAAATATTTAAGTCCTTCTTAATATCCTCACTTCTTTTCTTGTCCAAAATTGTCACACCCGCTACTGAATGTAAGAACTTCATTTCTGCAGTTTCTATTTTCCTTCTTTTTAAATTCATCAATTAGTAAATTGACCAAAATAATTTACACAATTTCCTAAGTAATAAATTAATGAGTCATTTTAACATCTTACCTCATTAAGATGTTAAAATGACTCATTAATTTATTAATTAAGAACCTCATAATGTGTTTCCCAATTTTAACTTTGAATAATTTCCTAAGTGTTTATTAAATAACAATTCCACTATTTATTAGGAGGTAATTCAAAATGTTAGGCCTATTCAACAAAAATATTGACAAATTTTTTGTAATAATTTTCTAAAGTAACAATAAAAACTGCAAAATTGTTTATAAAATAACATTTCTTATGTTATTTCCATTAAGAGATATCAAACAGGATCTGGATAATGTATATGCTATGGCAGCACCATTTGATGAGTCTGGTCTAATGGGTAATGATATGCTATTTGTTTTTGTGTGTTTTAAGAACAGAAATCATAAAGTAATTTAAGTACAAGTACCGTATTTAAATGCTCTTAAAATGAAAATTTAAAAATACCTTAGGTTTATAAGAATGTAGCAAAAATTAATTCAAACTAAAATTGATGCATCATTTCTCTATTCTGAACTATTCATATGTGAATGCACATACATCAACCCTGTTTTAGGTACCAGACTTGTCTTGATTAGTTTGTTTGCTTTTAAAAATGAAAGAACACCATTTAATTTTTTGTCTTGTATTAATTTTTTTTGTTATATAAAACTTCCTCATTAGAGGATTGCCAGAAGGACAAAGTGATACAGATAATTAACCCTTTTCGAAATTGATGAAATACATTTTGTAAATACATTAAAAAATTTCAAATTGTACTTGAAGTATATTTTATAAAGTAGAAATTAAATGCCATAGAAAGAAACACACCAAGCCGAAAACAAGCTGATCGGTTGCATGCTGCTGCAAGTAGAAGTACTTTCATATTGTGTTTGCGCCTGATAGCGAAATACTTTAGTGATTTGGACTGTCATTAATTCACCACAAGCCATGGCTATAGATTTAATTAAATTCACAGCCTATGTTGAAAGCAATAAAAGCATGGTAATAGACCATCGCAAGAAAGGTTATGGGATATCCGAAGGCATCATGAAAGAGATGGAGACTATTGCTTCTGACCTAGGTGTAGAAATCACACTACCAAGAATATCCAATAAGCAGACACAATGAGCTAATCCACAATGTAATCCCGAAGATTACTTTAAGGAGGCCATCTTAAATCCCATTTTGGATTCCTTTCACACAGCTTTGTCAGACAAATTTGGAGAATAATAGGGTTCTGCTTTTGAACTTCAAATGCTGCACCCTAAGAACCTAAAAACAACCCTGAAAGATGCCCAAGCAACTTACTTACTCCCTGGCACTATCGAACCCATAGGTTCATGGCCGCGCGGACATAAGCTCTCCATACATCCCTATCCTGAGCTAATGCTTTCCAATCATTCCCTGTATAATCTACTTCCCTCAAATCATAGTTAATGTTATTCTCCCACCTCATTCTTGGTCTACCAACTGGGCGTTTTCCCTCTGGTTTTCCTACAAGAAGCTTCCATGCAAATCTTTCATTCCCCATACGTGCAACATATCCTGCCCATCGCAGTCTACGAGACTTAACTGTTCTTATTATATCTGGCTTCCTATAAAGACCATTTAGTTCATTGTTATGTAATCTTCTCCATTCACCTGTTTGTTCATCTCTCTTTGGTCCAAAAATTTTCCTAAGTACTTTATTCTCAAATACTTGTATTCTCCTTTCCTCCCTTAAAGTAAGAATCCATGTTTCACACCCATATAATATAACTGGTAGAAGAATAGTTTTATATATTTTCAGTTTGACGTTTTTTTAAAAGGAGTTAAGCAACGGCGAGCAAAATTTCAGAGTATTATAAAATCGAGAGTTTGTCCATTGAAATTGAACTATAGCACTGTATGTGGATGAAAAAAGGTGATTTTGTTAACATCGTGGACGAGTGCGATTTTTTCCCATCTATCAAAAAAGCAATTGTAATATGCCTGTCTTTACCATGCACTAGGGCGTCGATTTAAGCACTTTTATCATCCTAAGAAGAGTGAAGACATGGTGCCGCTCTACAATGACAGAAAATCGCCTTAATGCCCTGTGTATGCTCAGTCTGCTCAAAAAAGTATTAAAAATAATATTGAAAAATTCAAACAAAACGCACTAAAAAAATATTCTCAAACGGAAAAGCGAGTTGAACTGTGTGTTTAGTTGTACTTTATTAGTAGCTAAAAATATAGCTAATAGTATCAATATAATTAAGTATAAAAATTAAGAAGTAATCTTGACAAAAAATTCAATTAGAGTGTTGTGCAGTTGGATTTAAAGCTGGACAGACTAGAAGGTGGTGTTTGTCCATGATCAGGTCCGGGTCTTTGCACATGACACATCTGTCGGATTGAAAAACGTGTATTCTGTGGAGTGGTGAGCCAGGCAGTCGTGTCCTGACATCAGTCTGAATTTTACTACTGCTTCCTTGCGAACTTTATATTTTATTTCTGTGTATAGCTCATCAATTTTTTCCCATGATTTCCCTCTGGCTGTTGCAATGTTTTCATTCATGTTTTCCATTTGGAATGCTTTCTTAATTTTTTCGATCTTTCTGTGGAGGTTCGATTTGGGGTGGGTTGTTATCTATATTTTGGTACCCTTTTTGACAAGTTCATCAGCTATTTCATTGCCAACTATTCCGATGTGTGAGGGTATCCACTGGAAGGCTATTAATTTGTTTTGGTTGTTGAGGTATTTCAGAAGTTTACAGCATTCCAAGATGGTTTCATTTTCTGGTGTTTGGTTGGAGGTTATTGCTTGTATAGCGGCCTTAGAGTCTGCCAGAATAACACCTTTTGTAAACATTTTTGTTCGGAATAGGAGGTTCTGGAGTGCTACTTCTATGGATTTTACTTCACCATCGAAGGCTGTATTGTTTGTGCCTACTGCAACATACTGACTAAAGAGATGAGAGTAGATTCCTGCGCCAGCATTTTCACTCTTGGTTTTGGAGCCATCTGTGAAGACTCTTAGCCACTCTGGTTCTGGGAACTTTGTACTAATAGTTTCTAAGGTCATTTGTTTGGCTATTGATGGGTTTGTATCATTTTTCTTATTATTTCGTCTACTGAGAGGGTTGCATTGTACTTATTTCACTATTATTCTTCGCATTTCCTCTTTAATAACGCTGTAGTTTTCTTCTGAAGTACATTGAGGTTAGTTTAAAAAATAATGGTAGTGTTTTGCATTTTTGATTCGTTTGTACCCGGAAGGTATAGAGTCGAAAAAAATTGCACCCCCCTTAATCCAATGCTGGCTACGCCCATGGCTAGATGTGTAACTAATGTAGTCACTGGCTCAATTGAAAATGTTGATCATGGAGACACTAAGTAAACTAAGCAAAAAATTTTTTGGCAAATCAAGTTTATGATCCTATTCTGCTGATTTACTCAGTAAAACTAAATATATGGTCACACGTAGAAATTCAGTATATAATGGAAATGGACAGCTAATGACAAATGAGGGAAATTTTGAGGAAGTGGCTGAATTCAAATATCTAGGAACAATAATCACAAATAGGAATGAGATGCACAAAGAAATTAAACATAGGCTCAATTCTGGAAATGCATGCTATTATGCATTGCAGAGACTTTTGATGTCCCAACTCCTTTCAAAAAACGTTAAGCTGAAAATATATAAAACTATTATTCTACCAGTTATATTATATGGGTGCAAAACATGGACTCTTACTTTAAGGGAGTAAAGGAGATTATGAGTATTTGAGAATAAAGTTCTTAGGAAAATTTTTGGACCAAAGAGAGATGAACAGACAGGTGAATGGAGAAGACTTCATAACAATGAACTACATGGTCTTTATAGGAAGTCAGATATAATAAGAACAGTTAAGTCTCGTAGACTGCGATGGGCAGGACATGTTGCACTTATGGGGAATGAAAGACGTGCATGGAAACTTCTTGTAGGAAAGCCAGAAGGAAAACGCCCAGTTGGTAGACCAAGAATGAGGTGGGAGAACAACATTAACTATGATTTGTGGGAAGTAGATTATACAGGGAATGATTGGAAAGCATTAGCTCAGGATAGGGATGTATGGAGAGCTGATGTCCGCACGGCCATGAACCTACGGGTTCGATAGTGCCAGTGAGTAAGTAAGTAAGTAAGTAAGTATTCTGCTGATTTACAGAATATATCTTTCTTTTGTTAAATAATCTTATGTTTTCATTTTGTTGTGAGGAAAGAGAAATTGTGGCTGCTAGAGCAATTTTAGTAGTAGTAGTATTCAAATGTTCTGAAGCTCTTGATTTGTCATCATTCGCTTGCGGGCTTCCCAAAATAATTCAGCAATTTGGAATGGTGTTCCAACTATTTTCTGAAGATCAATGCAGAACATCAAGTGATCCTTGTTCATTATCATGTTTGTCTCCTTGCATACTATGCAGTGTGGAGAGTCTAGTAGCTTAATTCTATATAGATATGCTGCCAAGCAATCATGGCCAGTTTCAAGACGAAATGATGAAACTGCAATTGATCGGGGGCTGTTTGGTATTGTATCTGGTCTAGTAATGTCTTCCATATCTTGGTTTCACATTGGATTTTGTTTTGTTCGGCTATATGGGATTTTATTTTCATTTTGGTGTAGAGTTGTACTGATTTGTAAGATAGGTAATTGATCTTACTCTTTTGGATGAGTGTACCTTTTTTTGCAGGCATATCAGCCTTCTCATTGCCTTCTACACCACAATGTGCTGGAATTCATTGTAGAACAACATTTCTGTTTAGATTTTTCAACATCCTGATGCAATTTTTGGCTTCTATTATTCTATGGTCTTGGATGATCTGGTTGTGTGTTAGTGCCATTATGGCTGAGCTAGAGTCAGAAAGTATTACAGCATTTTGGAAGGAATTGATATGAAGAAACAATTGTTATAGGGCAATTGCTAGAGCAATTTTCAAATTTTGAATTCCAGGCAAACGTCCACTCTTAATGGTTTAATCATGCTAGTTTAAGAAATATATCTTTCTTTTCAAAATTAGAACCTACATACCAAGTTTTGTTACAAGAAAACAAAAATTGTGGTGACTAGAACATTGAAAATGTTCTTACCTGTTTAATAGGTCAACCCTCAATCTTACTTACTTACTCACTGGCACTATCGAACCCGTAGGTTCATGGCCGCATGGACATAAGCTCTCCATACATCCCTATCCTGAGCTAATGCTTTCCAATCATTCCCTGTATAATCTACTTCCCTCAAATCATAGTTAATGTTATTCTCCCACCTCATTCTTGGTCTACCAACTGGGTGTTTTCCCTCTGGCTTTCCTACAAGAAGCTTCCATGCAAGTCTTTCATTCCCCATACGTGCAACATGTCCTGCCCATCGCAGTCTACGAGACTTAACTGTTCTTATTATATCTGACTTCCTATAAAGATCATGTAGTTCATTGTTATGTAGTCTTCTCCATTCACCTGTCTGTTCATCTCTCCTTGGTGCAAAAATTTTCCTAAGTTCTTTATTCTCAAATACTTGTAATCTCCTTTCCTCTCTTAAAGTAAGAGTCCATGTTTCGCACCCATATAATATAACTGGTAGAATAATAGTTTTATATATTTTCAGTTTAACGTTTTTTGAAAGGAGTTGGGACATCAAAAGTCTCTGCAATGCATAATAGCACGCATTTCCAGAATTGAGCCTATGTTTAATTTCCTTGTGCATCTCATTCCTGTTTGTGATTACTGTTCCTAGGTATTTGAATTCAGCCACTTCCTCAAAATTTCCCTCATTTGTCATTAGCTGTCCATTTACATTATTTAATGAATTTCTACGCGTGACCATATATTTAGTTTTATTGATATTTACTTCCAGTCCTAATTTCTTAGTGTTACTCAATAATGTGTGCGTGTTGTCCTTTAGTATCTCCTCGCTATCGGCCAATCTTAGTGATCCAATTTTGTCGATTAATGAACTTAATCTTACGTTTCTTAATTGATTGTTATATCAGAGTTTGTTTCTAAAGAAAAAAAAATTGCAGAGAATGGTAATAGACACACAAATACATACATATATATATATATATATATATATATATATATATATATATAAATGGTACAGTCATTAAGTTTTGAGACTGAGTGCATAGTGGCAGTGTGGTGCACTATAGCGCATAGGTGGCGCCGTGGTATGGTACCTTGGCAGTTAGTCTCTCATCCCAGCAAGAGACAGTTGAGTGCATGCACTGCAAGCAGAACTATGGTCTTTGTTGTGGCGGTGATTTGAATGTGCATGTTGGAACTCGAGATGTCACAGTTAGAGCAACATCAAGTTCTGTCAGAAATTAGGCAAGACTGCTGCCAAAACGTTTCAAATGATGCAGCAAGTTTACGGTGAGTATGCATTGAGTCACAGTGATGTGTTTAGATGACACCGACGTTTTACAAGGACGAGACAGTTTGGAAGATGATGGTCGGCCACAAATAATTCAAACTAATCAGAAGGTCGAACAAGTAGTAAGGTCGATGCATGCTAACCGCTCCCAATCAGTAGACGATCTGGCAACAGTGGTAGGGGTCAACCATGACACTTGCTACAAAATTCTGTCTCATGATTTGAACATGTCTGGTGTTACCCAGCACAGTGTGCCACGAATCCTGTCACAAGACCAACGTGATGACCGCATGGTGATTTGTGGTGACTTCATCAGTAGTGTTGATGATGATCTGACGTTTCTCAACCGGATAAAACTGGAGACGAAACATGGTGTTTCCTTTACGATCTGCAACAGAAATGACAATCCGCCATCTGGAAAACGCCATTATCACCACGACAGAAAAAACCGCGACAAGACAGGTCAAAAGGCAAGGTGATACTTGAACTGTTTATTTTATTCAAATGGAATTGTTCACATGGAATTCATATCAGAAGGTGCAACTGTAAACAAAACTCGCTACTAAGAGATCCTTGACCATTTACGTGATTCAATTCGCCACAAGTGACCTGAGCATTGGGGTACAAAGAATTGGCTGTTGCTACACGACAATGCCCCTGCACATTGTTCTGTCCTTGTCCAAGAGGAACTTGCAAGGCAACAGGTGACAGTTTTGCCACACCCTTCGTACTCACCAGATCTGGCATCATGCAAATTTTTTACCTTTCCTCGCATGAAAGCAATCCTACGTGGGCATAGATTTCATTCTTCTGAAGAGGCCATGACTGCCACAAGAGAAGCCATACAGGACCGTCCTACCAACATCTTTCAGCAATGCTTCCAGCAGCAATACCAACATTGGCAAACGTGCATAACAACCAACGGCGACTATTTTGAGGAAGGATGTGGTTCTGTTTAAGTGTATGCTGACTTATCAGCATCTTGTGAGACATCCAAATTCTTGCGGGTGCCTACCATCCAGGTACAAAGTCTCAGAACTTAATGACTGTAGTATGTATATATAGGGCTATTCAGAAAGAAGGAACAGACTTCAAATGTTTATTTCTTCCAAACTACAAAAAATAAAAACTCAATTCCAATGTTGCTGGAAACAAAAAAGTTCAAACTTCACTATTTTATGCATTCATTATGAGCACCATGTGTCACACAACAAATATAAAACGGTGGCTCATTTCTTGCCACACACGAATCAGTTGGTCTCTAGTTATCGAATTCATAGCTTAAACAATTCGATGTTGTAGATTTTCAAGAGTGTCAGGCATAGGGGTGATAAAAACATGGTCTTTTACGTAACCCCACAGATAAAAATCACACAGGGTTAGGTTTGGTGACTTGGGAGGCCACAGGTAATGAAGTTGAATTTCTGATCCTCCTCTTCCAATCCAATGTCCTGTTGTGTCACCATTTTTATACAAACGATCAACATGACAAGCAACAGTGCTAATGCGACTGTGATAAGAACTTCAAACTTTTCTCTTTCCAGGAATGTTGGAATTGTGTTCCTATTTTTTTGTAGTTTGGAAGAAATAAATGTTTGAAATCTGTTCCTTCTTTCTGAATAGCCCTATATATCAACACTGGACAATGAAAACCTTATAACTCCATGAATATATAAAGAAATGCATGTAAATTGACTTAATTGTACTCAGTGTAAAATAAATTGGCATATAATCTATACAAAACCTGCAACTTTTTTCTACAATATGTCAGCATCTAATGGAAAAAATTAAATTTTGTTCATCAATTTATTTGTAATTTCTGTAATATTTTTCACTCTAACTAGCAACAATATATATATATATATATATATATATAATTTTTTTCATTGTCATTTATTGTCAAATAAATAGAATCTTTCATAGTACAAAAAATTTTCAAAAAATTCAATATTACATTGGCACCGATAAATAAATTTAGCCTTGGCAATCTATTAATAACCAATAAGAAATGGAACACCCCAGATAGTAAAAAAATCTGGAATTTATCAAATTAGTTGTAAAGACTGCTGTAAAGTATACATGGGAAAAACAAAAAGGAATTTGGACACTCACACAAAGGAACACATTAGAAATATTAAAAATGGTTAAATTGAAAAATCAGCTATTGCAGTAAATAGTTTGTTGGAGTCATAGAATTGAAAAAGAGGCTAAAGTTTTAAAAAATGCATAACTTAATTTGGAAAATCTTTAGAATTGACAGTTTGAAAAAATTTAGACCCATGAATTTCGAAATTCCCAAAGAACAGGACCTGATCTCAAAGTTCATCAAATCAACACCAGATGGCATCGTTATATATGAAGTTTCCAACAAAAATCTGGTAGTCATAATATTGGTTGAAAATGAGAGAGATGTTCTTTTGAAAACTGCAGTCCCTGTGTTTAAAAAATAAAATAAACTATGAGATAAGATAAGAAGTAACTCATTCATTCATTGAAATAGAATCTTTTTATAGACTGTTACAAGCAGAATATGTGGCATGAATGGGGAATGAAAGAGGGGCTTGGAAACTCCTTGTAGGAAAACAAAAGGGAAATTACCTAGTAGGTAGGCCAACAATGGGATGGGAAAATAATATTTACAATGATTTGAGGAAGGTAAATTATACAAGGGATTATTAGAAAACATTAGCTGAAGATAGGGATGTATGGAGAGCTTATGTCCATGAGACAAATCTGCCAGTGAGTTAGTTACTAAATAGAAACTATGAAGATCTGAAAAATCTTTTCATGGGTATAATCTGATTTTTTTTTTATTTCAGGATTGTTTCTGTTATTTAAACAGGTATCCTCAACCAAAATATACAATTTTTTTTCTTCCACACTTCCCGGTCTTGTGTGTCTGCTTCTGTCATATTTCTCTTCTTCATGTTGTCTTGAATTCCCTTTATCCATGTTGGCTTTGGTCTACCACGTTTCCCTTTTCCATGAGGTATCCATTTCAATACTTCTTTGTTTCTGTGTCCCTTATTCTCGTTATATGTCCACACCATCTTAATTTATTCAATTTCTAGTACAATATCCTTTTCTACATTCATAATTTCCCTTATTGTATTATTTTTTATTTTATCTAATTTTGATATTCTTGCCAATCTTCTTAAAAGTCCATTTCAGTGACTAGTAATTTATTTCTATGTTTTTGCTTCAACATCCATGTTTCTGCACCCTATAATAAAATACTTTTCACAACTGTTTATATATTAATAATTTAGTCCTCTTGATTATATGCTTACTCCATAAAATATAATTTAATATGCCAATAACTTTCTTATAATCTGAATAACCTCATTCATTTTAAATTCATTAAAACTGGAGAGGATTACATTGGATCCTGAAGGATGGAAGAAACCCTCAGGGGTACTCATCTAGGGGATATGTGGATGGCGACCACAAGGTGCCCAAGCTGAGCAAAACATTTCTTCCACTTACTTGTGTTTTGCACTCTTTTAACTTTACTATCTAACCTCTCTTGGTTAACTCTTGTTTTTTCGACCCCGACGCTATTAGAGCATCCGAGGGCTAGGGAGTCTTTCCTTTCTTCCATTTCTTCTTTCCTTTATTTTCTTTTCTTCTCCAGAAAAGCCTGACCAGAGACTATAAGATGGCAGCCCCATCACTGGTCTTGCCTTCCTTTGGCCAGCAACCAATTGAAGGGACTATTATTATGCTTTCAAGTCTTATATGAGAATTTCCCGGAAAACGCTGGAGGGAAAATTTTCTATAGGATTGTAACAGGCCTTGGCCTAATACTTGGAAGGAAGAAGAAGGATGGAAGAAGTTTCTTAAAAAAACTCATACGACTTGATTATGATGTTGAGAAGGAAAACATTAAATCATATATAATCAAATTTTGTATTATTTTATTTTTTAACTTAACCAAAATGAGCTGCTAGATATGTAATTAATATAAACTATTATAAACTTAACAGTAAGGAAAGCTGTTGTGTTAAAAGGGAGGCAAAAATTCCAAAGCAGCAAGATGCAGGTCTAGCACATGGTGTCCTTGAGGTATCCAATGTAAGGAGAATGCTTGATGCCAAATGAGTGTGATTGAATGTTGTCTAGCCGAGCCTGAAATATAACACAGAGTAAAATTCATTGTTCAAATAGCTTGTAAATCATTGTTACTAACACAAAAGCTTACTTTACCATGCAACGTCCAGGCCAATCAGTTATCGCACAGGTCTCGTCTGGAAAGTTCCTGTGTATGGGGAATGTTTGATCCCGAAGGAATATGCAGGTGCCATTGTCCGGTTAACTTTAACCTGTGGCATAGGAGACGGGATGCAAGGAGTTAGTGAAGCAGGAACTACAATACTTAGGTTATATGTAATGCTAATAGTTACAAGAGTGATTCTCCAAAATGTAGGAATGACAATTAAAAATGAAGAGAAGCAAAAATGTTCTAGAAACATGGTATTCCAAAGTAACCGGTTATAAGATAATGTCATTTTTTTTATTTGGTTGGGGTTTTCTCAATCTAGTATTAATTCCAGCAAAAATAAATGACAATAATGAAAGAAGAAAGGAATTTCTAAGCATATGAAGGTCTGTATTTGAAGAGAAAAATTATACGCTCAGATTGAGGTTTGAACCCAGGACTTTTCCACTCTAGGTAAATGCTCTACCAAGTGAGCTATCTGAGCAACTCCAATTTAAACACAAATTTTTCTCTTATATACACTGTTAATTCCTGCGCATCAAATGCTATGAAGCTTTTGCTTCTATCTTGCAAATTATGGATTCTTTATTAAGAAGACATTTAATTGGGAATTTTACATTACATTATAAAGCCAGTAATGGCTTCTTTCAATGTTTTTATTATTCATTTCATTCATCCCGATGATGGATAAATTATATTTGAAGAGAAAAATTATACGCTCAGACTGAAGGTTTGCCATGTTGGCTCAGATTGTACCATGCCTGCTTCCTGACTAGTATGTCCAGGTTCAATACCCAGCTGGGATAAAAATTTTAATTGGTGAATTAATATAATTGTAAAATTTTCAATCTATGTGTCAGGAGGAGTCATGGTTTACAGTTTTTAATCACTAAATTGTGCATCAGATTCTTGCATTAAATTTTAAATCCCTCTGCAGTATATATGTTGAGAAGGCATGTGATATTGTGGGTAACGATTCGTCCATCGGTTGGAGCAATAAAATAGCAGACTCCTTGGTAGTGCGGTAAATACTGAAAATAAAACAAAGCAAAAGAAATGAAACAAAAGAAAGCAAATTAATTGAAATAAGGACGAGAGAAAAAAAAACATGACAATAGGATCGAACACGCGACCTCATGCACGGGAAACTGAATTTCCCTCCACTAGACCACAACCATCTATGCTAGAAATCGTCTGTATGAAGCAATGCAGTACTTCAGGACTTACTTATATAATGAAATTAGATATTAATTTAAATTAATCAGATGCATTTTCTATTAGTAATGGAAATAAATAATTTTATTATGCCATGTGTTTTGTAAACAAAGTAATGAAATGTAACAATTGTCATTCATTTTGTGTATATATAAGCAGTTTCCTTTAATTTATTTATTTCCGTATATTCCATTCCATAGTAATTCTGCCCAAGGGCAGGTCTTTTGCTGCAATCATAGCATTTTCATGCTATACTTTGCAGCTTTACTAGGGAACTGTAGGTGTGGTACCTTCCTATTTCTTTCCACACCGGTGAAGAATGATGACGATAATGATAAGGATGATGATGATGGCCGGATGATTTTCGGGGACCATTGGGCCCTAAGCTTCCTGACATTTATCTTACAGATGAGGAAAAACCCCGAAAAGAAATCTCACCCAGGAGCCTGTCCCAACCGAGAATATTTCTATATATATATATATATACAAATTTATTTATATAATCAAGCCTGTTAACATGTAGGCATCATGAAAATTAACGACATTATTAAATAATAATATATAAGAAAATATATATCTGACCAGAATCGAACGTGGACTCACGTCGTTGGAAACAGAGCATCTTACTGATTGCTCCACTGAAGCGAACGATACGAATGCTGCATGAAGAAAGACTTACACCGTCCGCTTTATACTCAAACGAGTCAGAACATATAATAACGTACTGGTGTGAATCGCTCTTCAAAACTCTAACTTTCCATCATCAAGAGTTGCTCCATCATTTTTTTCGAAGGCTGTACATTCAATCCTATGGTATCATAATATGGGGATCATCCTCAAAATAGTCAGAATACTAAAATTACAAAAGGGAATACTTAAAATTATTGAAGCAACACTCCACTGCGGCTAAAAGTAAAAGAATTTTCAAAAGTTCTAAATATCACAATAGTACTGTTTCTATATTTAGAAACAGTTTTTTTTCTCAATGCCACCAGATGTCTTACAACATTTCTTGCATTCTCTTTAATTTTAATTAATTGTTAAAATTACTTACTTACTCACTGGCACTATCGAATCCGAAGGTTCATGGCCGCGCGGACATAAGCTCTCCATACATCCCTATCCTGAGCTAATGCTTTCCAATCATTCCCTATATAATCTACTTCCCTCAAATCATAGTTAATGTTGTCTTTGGCATGGGTTCCCTGAAGTAGTCCCCGCCTGGAGAACCGAATGGGGGACTATTTGACCTCCGGAAAATTTTACCCCAGATGAACCCATGTCCGCATTTCTTGACGGTTGTATTTTTAAGGTGAAAGATTGTCACTCTTTCGCCCAAGGTACTTTTTTCGTCTGGCTTATCACCTTCGACCAGTCCGGCATGGGTAACCCTATCGGCAGCAATGCTACCGCCGGCATAGCTCTCAGGATCATTTAAGCACGCAAGCCACTCCACCACGACAAGGTAAAGATACCATGGAGGGAATTGTTAAAATTATCCACACTAATTATTTTTTACACTCACTGTAGATGTGATATGACCTTAGGAGTTAAACCATGTGTAAATAAAAACAAAACAAATTCTTCACATAACATACCTATTAATGAATTAACATTAATTTATGGACCAAAAATTACTGTAGGTTTTTTGGTTGTTTCTGTTTGCCATTTAAATACTGTGATTGTCTCATGATTGGTAAACCAAATTAAATTGTCATTGTTTTTTGTTATAATTTATACCTAATATTCAGCAAGTTCAAACCAATAAAAAAGACATTATCTCATAACTGGATAATTCCTGAACCCATGTTTAGTGTAACTTTTCTGTTTCTCTTCATTTTTACTTCTCATCCTTACATTTTCGACCATCGCTTTTGAAACATCCTGTATTTACACAACAAGGATTGAAAATGATGTTTTACTTTGAGCTGAGATGTTTATGACCAAATTTTAGTTTTGTAAAACACTTTCAATTCATGCAATGTAAAAAAATAGATTTTATATTATGTCAAATTTAATTACTTTTAACAAATACATATTAACATGTATCATACATATTGAACAACCAAAGCAATAGAAAACCTCTAAAAATGTGTTCCAAATGAACTGGCTTGTATGTAATGTTTGAGGTTATTAGGATTATTTCAAGATAAAATAAGAATAAAAGTAATATCATATTTTGAAGAAAAAAATTATACGCTCAGACTGGGACTCGAACCCAGGACCTTTGGCTTTCTAGACCAATGCTCTACCGACCAAGCTATCTGGGTGAGTTCAAATCTGAATACAAATTTTTCTCTTATATACATTGTCAATTTCCGCGCACTAAATGCTATAAAACCTTTGCTTCTATCTTTGCAAATGGCAGCTTCTTTATTAAGAAGACATTTATTTGGGAATTTTTATATTACATTATAAAGCCAGTACGGCTTCTTTCGATGTTTTTGTTATTCATTTTATACATCTCGATGATGGATAAATCATATTTGAAGAGAAAAATTATACGCTCGGACTGGGTCTGAAACCTAGGATCTTTGGCATTCTAGACCAATGCTCTACCGACCGAGCTACCGAGTGTGCAAGAATTGACAATGTGCATTTAGACTGGAACTCGTCCAGATAGCTCGGTCGGTAGAGCTTTGGTCTAGAAAGCCAAAGGTCCTGGGTTCAAGTCACAGTCTGTGCGTATAACTTTTCTCTTCAAATATGATTTTATCTATCATTAAGATGTATGAAATGAATAATAAAAACATCGTAAAAGTAATATATCCAAAATATGTGTTAACAAGGGAATTATCAACCATTGCATGCCAAAACCTACTTTGAAATTTCTTCCAGAGAAGCATTGTGATGTACCAAGGCCATGTCCAAAGAATTATCTGCTGTTTTTAACTGCAAGGCACCAAAATCCAGTGCCTAATCCCTCATTTAAACTATAGGGAAGTAATCAACTTTTATAAGATACATGATGTGTTCTGTTGAGGTATTATTCCAAATTAAAATATAAAATTATGGAATATTCACCTGAAAGGTCCATCTCTTCAACTTAATTAATTATTTAACTGTAGCACTTTCGGGACTTGTCCCATCATCGGCAGGATTCAAAACTGGTGTTTCACTGAATATCTGGTAGAGGGGGTTACATGTATTGGGTTTGTTTTCGTTTATCAGATGGTCGTTGTTATAAGCTGCTTTCATGATTTCCATCTCTTCGAGTACGTTTATCTTCGCTGGATTATTTTCTCTGTGGCATTACTGTTAGGGTGTTTTCAATATTTAACATGAAAACACCCTAACAGTAATGCACAGAGAAAATAATCCAGCGAAGATAAACGTACTCGAAGAGATGGAAATCATGAAAGCAGCTTACAACAACAACCATCTGATAAACAAAAACGAACCCAATACATGTAACCCCTTCTACCAGATCTTCAGTGAAACACCAGTTTTGAATCCTGTCGATGATGGGACAAGTCCCGAAAGCGCTACAGTTAAATAATTAATTAAGTTGAGAAGACGGACCTTTCATGTAAATATTCCATAATTTTATATTTTAATTTTTATAGGGAAGTAATACAACTCCTGTATTGGCAGACTGGATAACACTCTCTACGCTGCATTCTGCCTCACTCCACTCTGCTCTTACTAAAGCAGGGAGTCCATCTGCTCTATACAGTGGGTTGCCATTGCTGGATTCTGATTTCAATTTTCATGCCTTGCAGTTAAAAATGGCAGATATCTTTTTCGACATGGTCTTGGTACATTACAATGCTTCTCTGGGAGAAATTTCAAGATAGATTTCAGCATGCAATTGTTGACAGTTCCCTTGTAAGAAATGTGAATCATTGCATAAAGTCACATATATGAATATGTAGTCAGCAATTTGCAATATTTCTTTAACAATGGAATAAATGAAGATTTATTGAATCAGCAATGCCAATTTACACAATGAAATGAAAACTGCGTTATGAAGTGTTGAAAATACTATTTCTAACAGAAAATAATTTATACTTGAAGAGAAAAATTATTCGCTCAGACTGGGACTTGAACCCAAGACCTTTGGCTTTCTAGGTCAATACTCTATCAACTGAGCTGCCTGAGCAAGTTCCAATCTAAACACAATTTTTTCTCTTATATACATTGTTAATTCCCACGCACCAAATGCTATGAAACCTTTGCTTCTATCTTGCAAATGGTGGCTTTTTTATTAAGAAGACATTTATTTGGGAATTTTACATTACATTATAAAGCTGTAAAATAAAATAAGTTAAAATGCACCTTCTTATGTAAGATCCATCGTCCTCAACTTATAAAATATGTATTTTTTATATCTGTAGGCCTTTCAGAACATCTGTTCTATCTTCAGCAGGTCTTTCATTATCTGATATGATGGTTGATGCTGCTGGTCATAATGTGGTGTTGTCATGACTAAAGCATCAACTATCATATCAGATAATGTAGCAAAGAAAGACCTGCTGAAGATGGAACGGATGTTCTGAAAGGCCTACAGACATAAAGAATACATATTTTATAAGTTGAGGACAACGGATCTTACCTAAGAAGGTATATTTTAACTTATTTTATTTTATGACTATCCACCTCAACGGTTTTAACAATGAATTTTATTAGTATTGATTATAAAGCTGGTAGGGCTTAAAAAACATAGAAATAATTTATTTTTTATTAAGTCTTATAACAAAATAAAAACTGATGGAAGGAACTTATTATTAATATTCATACAATTTCTATTAAGTATCTTTATTTGTTTAGTGTAAAATAACTAAGCTTGCCCCGATTTATCAATATGTTGAAATTGTGCATCCATTTTGTGAAATTATAGTACATGGACTGTAATGTACCATTTATCAGCATTTATAAGATTGTAATGTACTGAAATGAGACATAATATAAAATAAAATAAGTTAGTATAACCTAATGGTAAAGATACAAATTTTTGCCTGAATCGGGAATTTAAAAAATTATTTTTTCTCTCTACCATTAATTATAATAACTTAGCTGTGTTATATATTAATTTACTTAACCCTTAAATTGGTGAAACACTAATACCTCACGCCAGTTATTTAAATGTCTCGTACTGCATGAAAACAAAATCATGGTTAAATGTAAATTATTGCTGTAAATAGTGTAATTCAAAACAAATTTAAGCAATCTCTGTTAATTTGTTTTTTTCTTGTATTATTAATAATATTAAATAAATTAAACCATATACCTTACAGGATACATTTCCAATTTAAGGGTTATTTCAGTCATTAGTATAATATAAGGTAGTATATTGTGATACGAGTGTGGTAAACACCTAATATGGATTGAGGGAAAGTTTAAAAAAACTAGGCACTTGCACTGAGTTTTTTTTTAATTTCCGAGATTCCATTATGTGTTTGCCACATGAGTACATGAGTATTGCATACTATTTTTTTCACTGTGAGTATTTATTTTAGTAATTAAGATCTTAGTTAAAATATTAATAAATATAATTGAAGATAAATGTTAGATTTAAGATGGTGAATCGGCTACATGTGTTACTATGGAGAAATAATATGTACTGTTGGTCATCTCGCCATGTTATATTTGTTAAAACTGTAAAACCAATTTGATTTGGGATTTATTTCTGATTATGGAGAAAGTTTTAGACAATGTGTGCAGTGATGATGAAATAGAAGAGGCGTGGAAAGCTGGATGTGATGAATTAATACCAAAATTAATACTAATTGCAATATCAATATTTCAAAATAAATGTTTTTACTTACCACACTAGTGCTTTTGGTCATTTTTAAAGAGATGATCTTGTAGAAGATTTCTGGGCTGTTGGCCGTGGTCTTGAAGCTTGTAGTTCCCCGATGTTTCGCCAGAGACTGCATCCGGCATCCTCAAGGGTTATTTTGAGACTGGCAATTTTATCGATTACCTGCCCTATTTATACATTTATCCGCAACGTATAAATAGGGCAGGTAGTCGACAAAATTGCCAGTCTCAAGACAACCCATGAGGATGCCGGACGCAGTCTCTGGCAAAACATCAGGGAACTACAAGCCTCAAGACCATGGCCAACAGCCCAGATATTTTCTACAAGATCATCATAATAACTCCGGCCGTGAAAGCCTAAGTCAATACATTTTTAAAGTATTGAAATTTCTTTTGTTTTCATAGCGACCAAGATTGTATGTACGAATGTCAAATTACGATGCACATCAACAATAATAGTAAGTATAGAATATTAGTTACATAGTACAAAAAATTATTATTTTATTAAATTAATATAGTATTGTTTATTTTTTCTTTCACTCACCTCATACTTCATAACTCCTCGCAAACCCAGGTTTCGTCACATCATTTGTGACATTCTCAATGCTGTGCCATGTTCACAACTGATGTCCAACGGCCTTCTATCCTGCAGACTGACCTCCATGCCATCTGGTGGCTGACCGAAAAACTTCCAAATCAATCCCCTCTCCTTATAACTGGGTATTTCAAAATTCATAGTTGTATTTTCATTCTTGCATATGTAAATTTTTTCCCAAATTGTGAGTTCCTTCGGTTTTTCCAATTGTTTAAGTAATTTTGTTTTGGTTTCTATTGCAAAAAATCGGGAATTTATCAAATTAACTGTAAATATTGTAAAAAGATATACATAGGAAAAACAAAAAGGAATCTAAGTACAAGATTAAAGGAACACCTCAGAAATGTTAAAAATGGAGAAACCGAAAAATCTGCAATAACGGCACATGCTTGGTCAGAAAAACATGGAATAGAAACCAAAACAAAATTACTTAAACAATTGGAAAAACCGAAGGAACTCACAATTTGGGAAAAAATTTACATATGCAAGAATGAAAATACAATTATAAATTTTGAAATACCCGGTTATAAGGAGAGGGGATTGATTTGGAAGTTCGTCGGTCAGCCATCAGATGGCACGGAGGTCAGTCTGCAGGATAGAAGGCCGTTGGACGTCAGTTGTGAACGTGACACAGCATTGAGAATGTCACAAATGATGTGACGAAACCTGGGTTTGCGAGGAGTTATGAAGTATGAGGTGAGTGAAAGAGAAAAAAATAAACAATATTAAAAAACCTCATAGTGTTATTTCCTATATACATAACTTAATTAATTTAATATAGTCTTGGTTTTTTACAAGACTATTAACCTGGCCCAACGTATACAGGAGATGAAAGTTGAAACTGTATATAATTGGGTAATTCTTGGCAGGCGTATCCATGTTGCGGGGGTTGGCACTAATAATACTAGTGGCTAAGTTCTGTCAAGGACCCAGTCTCTTGGGGTATAACGAGAGCCCCTACTTAGGGATACAGGTGAAGACTGTAACAGCCAACAAGGGTACAAGAGACCACTCGATCACTAAAGGCTCGAAGAGCGAATACAACAACCCCCTCTGTTTGGGGATAATGTACAGAGGAACTGGAACAGAAGTTCAAAGATGGCAGCTCCATCACTGTCCTAACCCTGTATAGCACTCATAATGTGACATGGGTACTCTTTAAGTACTGAGAACCATAAGGATTCATGCTGGACTACAACCAATTATGGTAAAGATCTAAAAACATAGGACTAATTGGAGAGACCATTTTCAATGCAAGTCAACAACTGGAATAGCAAAAGGCCATCCTCAACTATAATCCTATATGAAAAAAAGTATTGGCTGACCTATGAAGAGATGGCATGGCCAATTTTAAGCAGGAATGGGTCAAAAGGTCTAAATCTTGACATCAATTAAATCAATTTCTAATAAGAGAAATGTAACTCAGTGAGTCAGTTTATTTAATTTTACCTTAGTGTTTCGTTTAATAATTTCAGCCCAAATCATTAGCCTTAGCAATTCAAAGTTGGATCTCAAAGGACCAAATTTTGTTCAGAGGCCTCAAAATTCAAGCTTGAGATTTTTTGACATTCTATAAATCTACAACACAGGACCCACTGTTTTACTTCCCTTCCAAAGGAAGCCATACTCAGTCATTTACAGCCTGAAAAAATCCATCGCTCCAGCCAGGTTCAAATCTGCAAACCATGGAACCAGAGGCGAGCATGGCATCCACTAATGCACCAGGACCAAGTTGTCAAGTAATTAGTTATTAATAATAATAATAATAATAATAATTAAGTTAATTTAAAATTACTTACAATATCTTTAATCTTTAATTGGAAGATAAATACAGGGTGAATCATAAATATGGCTATACATTTGATCATGTTGTGTGATGAAAATATTACCATTACAGGAACTATGAGATTACCTTTGGAAAGGCAATTATTCAAATTATAACAATGGAATAAAACAAAACAGTGTAGAACTTACGTCATTAGTCAAAATGGCATTGAATATGCAACAGCAAATTACAATTCCTGCATGGGCAATAACGTATGCTAATGATCGTCAAG
This sequence comes from Diploptera punctata, assembly GCA_030220185.1. Lineage (NCBI taxonomy): Eukaryota > Metazoa > Arthropoda > Insecta > Blattodea > Blaberidae > Diploptera > Diploptera punctata. Next base: position 2,328,099 of record JASPKZ010007290.1, on the reverse strand, counting down.
CCGCAAGACGTGAGTTTAACGTATCATTGCAGCCGTCGACTGTGGGGAAGTGAAGAAAACGACTGTTGGAAACAAGAAGGATGCAGAAAATCAAACCTCCTGGAAGGCCTTGCATTAGCACGGATGCAGAAACAACGAAGAGAACTGTGGAGGCATTCGACGCTAGCCCACAAAAATCAACACGCCAAGCTGCACATGAGCAGTGATTTGTTTTGTTCTATTGTTGTAATTTGAAGGATTCCCTTTCCAATGATAACATCATATTTCCTTTAATAATAATATTTTCGTCACAAAATGCGATCAAACGTATAGCCATATTTCTGAATCACTCTGTAGAACAGTTAGCGTAGTTATTTGACAGAAGCCATGCTCATATACAGTAAGATTAATGTTGTTGTGTTAGATAGTCAGTCTCGATGGACTAATGGTCTTGCTCAAAGATTATTGAACATCCTCATAAAGAAAAAAATTACAAGATAGAAAAGGAACACATAATAAACATAGCAATGTAGAATCTATTCACTAAAAACCTGATACATAACAAAATAAACAGATTAAAAAATTAGAAATTAATTAAAGAATAAAAGATTCTTCAAAACAATAAAGAAGAAAATTAAAAAAGTTTAAGAAATTTACATATCGTCTCTTGGCACAAAACAAATTAAAAAGAGTATTCAACAAATTCAGTATCAGACTTGCACCAAAAAAATTATTTCAGTATCTCCAAACTAATTAAAATAATCAAAATATATGCATTTTTTAAGTAAAATTTTATCACCTCACCTCATATTCTTCTTCTTCTTCTTAGACTAGTTTCGGAACCTTTTTCGGTTCCATCCTCAGTATTTTCACTACCGTTGTTATGTTGCCTTGAAGAACCATCATAACAATGGCCATGAAAATACTGGTCCTAAAACCAGTCTAAGAAGAAGAAGAAGAATATGAGGTGATACAATTTTACTTAAATAAATAATACCTCATAGTGTTAATTCATAAAAAGTCAAAAATAGATGAAGATAAAAATCAGGAATTATCAGATAACATATGGGAAATGTGAAAAAGTCTAATAGGAAAAAACTAAAGAAATCTGAACATTGGAATGAAAGATCACTTTAAAAATCTGAAATATAAAGAGATAGAAAAATTGGCAGAAGTTACTCATGAGTGGAAGAATATTACTGAATAAAAAATAAATCAAGATTGTTTTTAAAATTGAAAAAACCATATAAATAGGGACAAAACAATAAATGTTGAAATTTCTGAGGAAAATAATATAATAATGCTTCTGCCGAACATCAGAGGGAGAGAATTACAAGATTTCAATGGTAAACTCAGCAGTTGGTTTTTGACTGAAAATGGTTGAAGTGTCTTTTGAAATATGTTTCAGTTGAGAGAGAAAAATATGAGGTGAAGAAAAATTATTGATTAATTCTCTGGACGTAGTAATGTTAGAAATATAAGCATTAAACAGATGTATTGTTATAAATATTTACTTCCTCTTAGGTACCTTCTCAGGAGAATGAGCACCGGGGCCCGGTTTCTGGGTCGAGTCGGAAGGCATCTGGTAGCGAGAGCTGATGGAATACGCTGGTGCTTTCACTTTGTAATTCTCTGCTTTAGCATCGTTGTAAGTACCAGGCCCTGGAGTAAGAATACGATCGTCAACTTGGTCTTTTTGTCTACCGGAGATAGTGAATGCAGGAGCTTGTTTCTTGTTTCCTTCCTTTGTCTGTCCGAGCACCGTTGGAATGTTGTATACGTTAGGAGCTGCCAACAACAATGACTTTCTTTCTTTCTTGTTCACCTTAAGATAAAAAAAATGGGAAGACTCCAGAGGCTAAGTGTCGTTCGGCAGACTTTGAGGAGTGCCTGGATACAACTGCATTCACACTTAAACGTTTTGTACTTCCTGTTGGTATCTGTGAAAGATGTCATGCACCAATCGCATGCTATACATATATATGAAGAACAGTTTGACCTACTTAGTAAAAGATTGCTTCAAGACTCTTCCCATTTTTTGTCTTAGGGAGAGCTGAATGTGAAGAGGAGCAAAAAGTAACTCATAATCAAAAACTTATATCTCTTAATTCTAATTACTTGACATTACTACATTTCTTACGTTAATTAGGGATATATTTATCTTTAAAAATGTAAAGTATTTTTTAGATATCTTTAACCATTCAGTTTAAATTAATTTTTAAATAATTCTAGTTTGACCATTGTGTACCTATACTGAGGTACAGTTTTCTCATCTTGTGTAATCAATAAAAAGTTAATTTTATTTAAGAGAAATTTTTTTCCTGAACCAGGATTTGAACCAAGGCCCCCAGTTTTATCTCCATTACATAAAACAGGAAGTCTTGGGTTTAAATTCTGGTTCAGGCAAAAATATTTCTCTACAACAAATGATTTAGACGACCAACTCAAGTGTATAAATTTACATACATCATAAAAAGGTGAATGTTTACCTACAAACAGACATTATACCAAAAAAAACCTCCTTAAAAGTTCTATTGTTGTGCCTGTAATATTTTGAATATAGAATATGATTAAATTTTAACATAAAAAATATATAATAAGACTGAAGAGGTATATAGTCTATTCCCTTCTCTATTGGTTGGGAAGCAAAATGGGTAAATTATCCCAAATGTAGCTATTAGAGAACAACAACCAATTATATTTTATAAATTGAGTCAGATATTTGTATTTTTTATCTCACCTCATAAAACTCCATGTTTTCATAGCACCAGTTTCAAAGTCCTTTGTCTCCATTGTCTTTGAAACCAGTACCGTGAAAACACACAGTTTTATGTGGTGAGATGAAAAAAAAATTATCTCCTTCAATTTATAAATTGTAAATTACCTCAAACTGTTACTTCCCAATGTAATTTTGATTTAAAAACAAATTATATAATCTTTTCATATAAACTATTGATGAAAATATGTTTTCTGTTGGAGTATTTTTACTTTATCTGCTACAGGAGCTTCATTGTAGAATAAGTGTCCAGATAATTTCTTAGTTTTACCTTGAATAGTTCCTGAGAAAAGTGTACCAATAGGGAATTAATTCAGACTGAATGGTTTGATAACCTAAAAATACATATTTTAATTTAAAGCTAAACATTTCCTTAATTAATACAAAAACTGTAATGTCAATTAATATGACTCGGAGACTATTTATTTTTATTAATAATTACATTTTCTCTTCTTCACAACCAATTCCCCTAGGGTCTACATTAACTAACATTAGCATTACAATACAAAAAGTTAGAAATTAAATATAACGGTCAACTCTGGAACTGCATGCTACTATGCATTACAAGGATACTTGGTATCCCAAATTCTCTCAATTAATATTAAATTAAAAATATATAAAACGGTGATGATTTCAGTTGTATTATAAGGATGTGAAATATGTTCTCTTACTCTAAAAAAAGGAGAAAAGTTTATAAATACCAGTATTTGAGAATATAGTGCTTAGGAAAATTTTTAGACCAAAGAGACATGAACAGATAGATGAATGGAGGAAACTACTCACACATAATAATGATCTATATGATCTTCATGGGAAATTTGATAAAGTAAGAACAGTTAAATCTCAGACTATGAAGGGTATGATATATGGCATGAATCTAATATATAAAAATGAATGTTTGTTTGTTTGTTCGTACTTTATGTGCAGCCATACCGTTGATCCGATTATGATGGGGTTTTTTGCAAAATGTTTAGATCCCTATTTTGATGCTTAACACATTGGTGACCGACAGCTCTGCGTTGCACCCACCGCTGCTGGACCGGACATTTCTGTCAGTAGGGTGGACTTTTAAATTTTAAACCGCGCTAGCACAGTGTGGCTTTTACATCAATATATTTACAATCAATAACAATAATGCATAAGTAAATCTTTATTAGTGTTCTCACCAGACTTTCTAGTAGAAATTGAGGGTTTGATAGCGTTGGAAACATTTACCTTTATGTAAAGGCAAAGTGCAAAAGAGCATACGTAGCGAGTTTCTTTTCTTGTGTTCACCAAAATCGTGGAAAAGTTTTGAGGGTACTTTTTTCTTTCCAATCACAGTTGGTGTTAATTTATTTTTCTTAATGTCTTAGCCTCCCTGGTGGGTCGTGAGGTGTTCTCCTAGAAGTGGTTTCTTTTCTCTCTGTCTTTCCTCGTCTTCTCTGTCATCTGTTCCTAATTTCACGACTGCCAAACAAGAGGCTGTTTCAAGCAAAAAACTTCTGTTTCACATTTTGCTGTTAGAATTTTGAAATTTATAGACCCTGAAAGCATTAAAGAGTGTACAATTCAGAAGTCACAATACAACTTTCTAGCACCATTTCACTATTTTTCTAAGGATGGAGTAATATGATAGGTATTGGTCAGCCCTGTCTACACCCTTACATACTTGTTATATTGTAGTATTCAATAGGGCATTTTTACAACTTTACTCCTCCCACTCTCGTGTTGCCTGATGCAATGCGCTAACCATTCTTACGTCTCTTGTATCTTTCCATGTTTGTAGCAAAAGGTCCCCCTTACTACAAAAACACTTTCTCCTGGTTTGAGTTTATTTCCTGCTTCCACAAATGATTTTGGAAGCCCTCTGTTAATCTTTATTGCTTCAGAAGCTCTCGTCTTTCTTTCGAGCACATTTTCAGCTATAGCCACACTATTATAATAATTATCCTGGTAGACATGATACCACAGATATAAATTCGACTCCAGAACGCAAAATAGAGTTTATTTTAATTTTTCCGCTCTGCAAAATATATTTACAGGTTACATACGTACCCCGTAATCGCCTAACTACCCGCACTAAAATTCCATATTTTACCAGCCGTCTGTCATAAAATTGTAAACAACCCTTTCTGTAAAGTTGGCAATTTCATAAAAGAGAAGAGAAGGGTACAAATACAACTAAAATTTATTTCACAATGAGAAGAAACAAAATTGAATGCCTCATTCAAAAGCGAAGAGGCAGGGAAGCCTTAGAAAACGTAAAAACGGAAATCTCCATGACCGGTCGTCTAGCGCTGGCCATTTAAACACGGAGATCTCCGTGGCCCGTCACCAATGTGTTAAATGGCATACGCTGCCTAAACATAGCCTACTCCTATCAAAAAAGATCAAGGAGGCCACCAGATTTAACAGTCCCCATAAGAACAGATGAATTATAATCAACAATATCACATGACTTCCCTACATAATTATGTACTATGGAGGGATTTGCAATTTAATGCAGGAATGTGGTGTATAATCTAACTTGCAACTTATACACAATATGGATTCTTCTAAAGTGAAATAAATATAAGAATGCAATGGATTTGTGTCATCAGCTACAACTGGATACATGTAATGAAGAATGAATAAATGTGTGTACATGTGTTTCTGTTAACCTCTAACAGCGGGAACTTTTTTTTAAACCAAACTCGATACATAGTAATCAATTAAAAAGTAAGTTTGAGTTTGTTAAAAGCAAAATCAGACTATTAGGAGTAGATCACCTGAAATAAAAATTTTAAAATTACTCTAGCAGCTGCTATTTTCGAGTTTTCACAACGAAACTTAACACATGTCATTAAAATGAAATGAAGGTGTTCTCCAAAATTCAGCAAAATACGACCTTTAGAAGTGGGGATTTACCTAAAACCAAAATTTAAAAATCACTCTTCACTGTGCTCCAACACATTTAAATAAATAATTGGTTATGACAAATTGTGTGTCGCCAATTTAAGAATTAAAAAAAAAAGAATGTATATTCCATTAACCAGTAAATTGGTTCATAAATTGAACTCGCCAAGTAATTTCCTCAGCTTATGCAGTTCCTGCATGGCAAACTTCTTTATAAGTTTCTGCAACTAATTTATATTCTAAAGATTTGCTAAAGGCACCAGGACATTTATGAAAAGAGTGGAACATGTACAGTTATTAAACTCAATACACCTCATTTGTACACTATTCTACAACCACTATATTGGTGATATGTGGCTGCACATAAGAGTCAACTGATCTAGTCTCTTATATTTGAAGAGAAAAATTATACACTCAGACTGGGGTTTGAACCTAGGACCTTTGGCATTCTAGACCAATGCTCTTCACTTGAGCTACCTAAGCACTCCAATCTAAATGCAAATTTTTCTCTTATATACATTGTTAATACCTGAGCGACAAATGCTACAAAACTGTTGCTTCGATCTTGCAAGTGGCGGCTTCTTTATTAAGATCTTTTATTGGGAATTTTACATTATGTTATAAAGCCAGTATGGCCTCTTTCGAAGCTTTTATTATTATTCATTTCATACATCTAGTCTCTGTTTCCCCTCCTAACAGATCATTGTAATGCATTAGCATAATGTTCCATTTGTGACCCTTATCATTTACATAAAAAATTGAATTAAGGGCAAAAGGCCTTCTCCTAAACTGTTAACTCCAGTTTCTTGTTGAAATAGTCATCCGGGATATGGCTATCATATAGTTTTAGCAACACACGACATGCTGTCTACTACTGCTACTACTATAGTAGACACCTTTAAGAGACTTTATTTGTGTTCCTTAGCTCATGGCTATGACTGCTTGGAAAATGTACATACTTATATCGTGCTGCCTTTTCACGCAGCAGGCCTGGGTTTGATTCCTGGTCAGGACAGGCTCCTCACCTGTAAGACAAATGTCAGGAAGCTTAGGGCCCAACGGTCCCCGAAAATCACCCGGCCATCATCATCATCCTTATCATCATCATCATCATCATTCTTCATCGGTGTGGACAGCAATGGGAAGCTACCACACCTATAATTCCCTAGTAAAGCTGCAAAGCATAGCATGAAAATGCTATGATTGCAGTGAAAGACCTACCCTCGGGCAGAATTACTATGGATGGATATAAACTAGCATTATAATGAAGTAATGAAAAGTGATCCCACTACAGGCCTTAGGAGCACCTTGGATAGTAGGAGGTTAAGGGTCATATGCAAATACATTAGTCTCTACTCAAATTACTTCCAATCACTGGTGAGCTGACTCACCATGAGCAATTGCTGAGATCGAATTAACGGCCGACTTACCGGTCATTCATGAAAGTTGACATTTTCGTAATATTGGCAACGAATTACCCAGAATTCTCAGCGATAAAACCACTTCCGTAATTTTGTCTGCTATAGAGGAACGCATTTATGCTTGCTTCCCGCAAATAATACTGTATACAACGACGTATGCGTCGCGCAATATTACGCCGATTCTCCTGTTCTTCCAGTTGAATTCTTTGGTAGACTCTATCAAATTCCTCTTCTCCGCGTATACCGAAAACATGATCGAAGTCTTCAAGGTCCGACATCTTGGATAAAGCTGCAAAGGTTTCAAACTACATCGGTTACCATCGGTTCCCTTTTGGGATTTTCACGAAGTTTCTATCTTGAGCTACGATCTTAAGGTACCTCGTCAGGTAGCTTACAATTATTACTGCACGAATAGATTTCTGAGTAAGCAAAATGTATTTGGATAAAACTTTCTCAGCAGAGAACGCCTTTTACTGTCTAATGCGTTCAAACATTCGACCCTAAGGCTCCCACCTTTCTAGAAGATGTCAGAAAGGTTGAAGCCTTAACCTTCCATGACCCCAAGGACTACCAAGATCCGTAGTTGGATCACTTTATCCTTTACTACAGCAGCGGATGAAACTTCAAGTTGAACTAAAACTAGACAATGACTATTTAACCCAGAAGATGATTTCAACAAGAATCGAGTCAGTAGCCATGAAAGCCTATGAACTTATGTTAACAGCAGAGTCTCTTCAATCTTGAAACCCACTTTATACTACTGCTTAAAACAATATACTTTATAAGAGTCAATACTAACCGGGTGTCTGACTGGGCTTCTCCACCTGTGTTTTCAGTCCAAAATGTGTACTTGGGAGAGTTATCGAGCACAACTTTCTCAGACTTCTCGGGATTGTAGTCGCCAGGTGCAGGTGTCATGTCTGCTCGAGGGTCCTTGGGACGACTGTGCAGAGTCGCAGCTGGAGGGCTATCCTTACCTGAAACATCCAATAAACTCATCAGTAGGGCAAGGCATTTAATGACCTTTAAATTGGTAAAAAAATGCAAAATAAAAAATGCATTTATGACCTAAAAAATACAAAAAATAACGAATAAAATAAAAAATATGACGAATAAAAAGTTAAGAATTTACCAATAAAAATACTATTTATTAGACTTAGTACTCACTTGATTATTGAATTACATAAAATTTAACTTGACATCAAAATATTAAAATAAAAGTATTTAAAAAATACATATTAGGGTACCTTTTATTGCAGAAAATCCATTTCAATTACACAGTGCACTTTTGCAACAATTTTGAATTGCAATTAATAATCAAAATGGGGGTAAAAGCTAGCATGAGCTCTAAGAAATTGAATAAAATTCCTAGAAGTGGGCAAGTTCATTATGCACATACCTTGAAAAATAGGAGTAGTAGTTAGCAAAACATCTACTTAATCCCAAGAAGTTGTATTGACAAGGAAAAATACTGAATTATAATAAAAATATCAAATCAACTACAAATAATGTCACAGCCTTCCGGAAAAGTGTAAAAAAATGCTCAAAATGACCTAAAAATTGCCAAAAAAGACCTATCCATAAAAAAGTTAAGAAAATGCAAAATAATGCCCTAACAAATTGCTTTTATTTAATCCATTTTTTAATGCCATACATTTTTTATATATGCAAACAATGTTTGAACATTCATAAGAAAAAGATGCAAAATCATTAATTACCTTGCCCTACTCATCAGTGATTGATAGGAAGTGACACTATGAGGTAGGGCCAGTTCCAGAGCCCAGCACTAGTTCCATTTTTTGAAAACTTAAATTACAACATAGAATAGTAGTTACTGTTATTCTTCTTTGAGGCATAGGGTCTTCATGAAAGTGCATCTCTTGACTCTGTTCCTAAAACCTTGACTTTGTTCCAGCTTTTCCTCGTTGTTCAATTTATGTTATTATTGTCCTGTGCCATGTAATTTATGGTCTTCCTGTATTTAATAAATAGGATCTTCTTGGTGATAAACTTGTATTACGCAAAGTCAATAAAAACCCAAATCAGCAATTTAAAAGTTAAAAGAGTCAACATGTTTCAGTAGCGATGCTACCATTATCAAGACTTAATATTGACTGAGGACAAACAAACTGAAATGTGTAAACTGAAAATCAGATAAAAACAAACTACATCACATGACATAATTGATTTGAAATAACATTGACATTATAGAAAACTAATCCTTTTCTCTCTTAATTAATGAAAAGTGGGCACATCATTCTAAGGGCCACATGCAAATATATTAGTCTCTACTCAAATTACTTCCAATCACTGGTGACTGACTTTCCGTGAGCAAGTGCAAAAATCAAATTAGCTACCCACTAACTGGTCATGCATGAAAGTTGTCATTTTCGTAATATTGGCAAGAAATTACCCAGAATTTTCAGCGATAAAACCACTTCCGTTATTTTCATCCACTAGAGGAACGCATTTATGCTTGCATCCCACAAATAATACCGTATATGACGACGTCTGCATCATGCAATATTACGCCGATTCTCCTGTTCTTCCAGTTGAATTTTTTGGTAGACTCTATCAAATTCCTCTTCTCCACATATACTGAAAACATAATCGAAGTCTTCAAGGTCCGACATCTTGGATAAAGCAGCAAGGTTTCAAACTACATCGGTTACCATCAGGTTGCTCACGTTCGTTTCTCTGCTAAGCCAGGTAGCTTAGGAATTTCAACAATTATTATCGCATGAACAGATTTTTGAGTATGCAAAAATGTATTTGGATGCAACTTTCTCAGCAAAGTACAGGCAGAGAACGACTTTTACGGTCCAATGCGTTCATAGATTCGAGCCAAGAGTGGATAAGGTAAAGTGAAATTACCAATTGACTTGCTTTATGAAGAAATTGTCTCAGTCAATTTTTATGAAATTGAGATTTGTGTTGGTGTGTTCTGCATGTTTTCAACAATAACAAAAGGTCTTCAGAATGTTTTAATATTCATAAATTAGAAAGAAATAAAAAATGGTATACTCTGAAAATAATTACAAAAAGAACAGAAATAATTGAGACAAGTTACCTTTTGCACTAAGTCCTGTGACATTGTATTGGCCAGGTCCAGGACCGGGGCTATCATTCTTGTTCCCATGTCTGCAACGTACAACACAATCTTATACATTTAATCCATTTACTATATTTTACATACAGACAAATATATATATATACATACATATATATATATATATAAACTAAAAATATAAAATAAAATATTAAATATAAATATTATGAAATTTAAAATATATATATATATATATATATATATATATATATATATATACACTATATGAGGTTTTCTCTAACTGCATTTCTGATTAATTTCTTGCTATTTTCTGTACTTTCTTCTGACCAACTTACTTTTTAGATCAGTAATCACATAGTAATTCTTAAAACAGAGAATTGTTTTGAAACATGTCCAAGAACAAATCAACATTAATATTGAGGTAAGATGTCCAGACCAAAAATAATATAATTAAAATAACCTCAAAATATAACTTCCTAAAATTAAATATTAATCACATAGTAATCTAGTTTTTACCATATTAAGTGGCATAAAGAACAGGAGGCCTATACATTAATAAAATTAAATTAAATTAAAAAAAAACATTTTTCCCAGGGATGAGTGATATATGAGGTTTTCTCTAACTGCATTTCTAATTAATTTCTTGCTATTGTCTGTACTTTCTTCTGACCAAAAACTACATACATCCTTTTTTAGATCAGTAATCACATAGTAATCTAGTTTTTACCTACGGTTCCCATCGGGTTGCTCATGATTCGTTTCTCTGCTAAGTCACCTCACCAGGTAGCTTAGGAATTTCAACAATTATCGCATGAACAAATTTTTGAGTATGCAAAAACGTATTTGGATGCAACTTTCTCAGCAGAGTACAGGCAGAGAACGACTTTTACGGTCTAATGTGTTCATAGATTCAAGCCTAAGTGGCATAAAGAACAGGATGCCTATTCATTAAGAAAATAAAGAAAAATTAAAAAAAAAACTTATCTGATTTTCCCAGGGATGAGTGATATATATATATATATATATATGAGGTTTTCTCTAACTGCATTTCTAATTAATTTCTTGCTATTTTCTGTACTTTCTTCTGACCAAAAACTACATACATACTTTTTTAGGTCAGTAATCATATTCTATGATAGCTGTTACGTCATTTGTAAATACAATAAGAAGTAACATTATGAGGTTTTATATAATAAAGTTTTGTCTGTTGAATTCTTGCCTCACAGTGTTGTTTCTGTTAGACATATGTTTCAAACCTTGTTAGCCTCATCTTCAGTAGTTACAGACTGGTTTTTCACAAGTTGTTGGCCCTGGATCTCGACTTCTGCTCCCTCTTTCTGTGGTCTGAAAAACTTGCTAATTAGGTTGAAACACATGTCTAACAGAAGCAACGATATGAGGTAAGAGTTCAACAGACAAAACTTATTATTAAGTTACGTAATTTTGTTGCTGTTTTTTAATTACATTATCAATCATCTACACTACAATCCCTGCATTTTGTTTCAATTTGAAGATGTGTAACTGATAATAGACTTGAAATAGACATACTGACCTGCTGCCAAAACTAAATGCAGGGGCACGTCCTCGTTTTGAATCAGGAACATTTGAGCCTCCTGTAAAACATAGGGATGTCACAGTCAATTCAGAATTATGTTAATAGTACCACTGAAACACATCGGAATAAGATAAGAGAAAAATATTAAGGGGAGACAGGTGATAAGAGGGGTAAAAAGTAACTTGTAATAAAAAAATTATATATTTGAAGAGAAAAATTATACGCTCAGACTGGGAATCGAACCCAGGACCTTTGGCTTTCTAGAACAATGCTCTACCACTGAGCTACCTGAGAACCCCAATTTAAATGCAAATTTTTCTCTTATACAATGTTAATTCCCGATCGCCGAATGCTACGAGCATTTGCTCAATCACACAAATGGTAGCTTCTTGTTTAAGAAGACATTTATTGGGAATTTAAACTTACTTTATAAAGCCAGTAAGGCTTCTTTCGATATTTTTATTATTAATTTAACACTTCTCACTGATGGATAAATTGTATTTGAAAAAAAAATTAAACCCCAGTCTGAGCATATAATTTTTCTCTTTAAATATAATTTATCCTTCAGTGAAAAGTGTTAAATTAATAATAAAAACATCAGAAAAATTATACCTCTGACCATAATTATCTGATGTTAATAATTTTTTGTGTTAATTAAGGGTACATTATGTTTTAAAATGTATCATTAATTTATCCAACCCCATTGGGGTTTTCCAGTGAGACAGAACACGATTAATTTTAAAAAATTACAAAACTGAAAATTTAAAATAAAATTTACGTTATTGCAGTTTAACATTTCACCTATACATCCCACATGCCACCCAGGCCTTACAGTAACATGATCTGTCAATAGAGGGATTACATGCATACCTTTTTTGACCACACAAGGACATGGAGGACTTCCCCAAATGAGTGTTCAGTTCAGTATCTGGGCCTCCTCCGAGATATTAAGATGAAACATGCAATTTGCACATGCATTCATACTAAACATGGCGAATATGATAAAGATATTTGAGAAGTTTAATATTAAATTAGCATCGAAAAATAACTACTGTTTAAATAAACTAATAAAAACCAACAAAAATGAAAAAAAAGCTGATAAAAATAAAAAGTCAGGAATATATCAAATTGAATGCATGAGTTGTGAAAAGATATATAGGAAAAACAAAAAGAAACCTAAAAATTAGAACCAAAGAACACATAAGAAATATTAAAAATGGGGAAATAGAAAAATCTGCAGTTGCTGTTCATGTTTGGTCTGAAAAACATAATATAAAATTCAGACGCTAAATTATTAAAACAGTTAGAAAATACAAAAGAGCTGACTATTTGGGAACAAAAACAGAGTTATGAATTTTGAAATACCAACAGAGCGTGACCTTGTTTGGAGGTTCTTTGGCCAACCACATGATGGAGCTGACATCAACATCCAGGGTGTGCAACATAATGCAACATAAATCAAACCAGTCTGGACAAGCTGACGATAAAACAGAATTGTTTTGAAACATGTCCAAGAACAAATCAACATTAATATTGAGGTAAGATGATCAGACTAAAAATAATATAATTAAAATAACCTCAAAATATCACTTCTTAAAATTAAATATGATAATGATGATTATGATGGCCAGATGATGTTCGGGGACTATTTGGAGCATAAAGTTTCCTGACATTTGTCTTACAGGGAAAAAACCTGAGAGAAAAAACTTCACCCAGAAAACTTGTCCCAACCGGGGATTGAACCTGGGCCCCCTGCATACGAGACAGTGACGTTACTCTGAAACCCTGTGGACTTAATATAATAATAATGATAATAATAATAATAATAATAATAATAATAATAAAACCCATATCTGGATATAATATCTGACTATTGTGTTAGTAGCTAACACTAAAGAGACTTACCAATAAGGTTAGGAAGGGTTACACAGGCAGGTCCTGGGCTAGAATATTCCGCTGCGATAGGACCTCGGCGCTTTGTAGGCGTCCATGGCTGTTGTTGGATACCGCCCATTTCTCTGGAAAATCAAATTGAAATTTAAATAACAGTAAGTACCTTCTTGTACACCAGGGGGGAAAACGTTTATCTGTTGTTCCTTGCGGTTTCAAATCTGCATAAAATGTAAACCATAATAGTATCTAAGTGGAGTTTGAATTAGGTTAGGTTAGGTTTTAATTTAATGACGATGGGTAAATATTCGCGAAAATGTATCCAATAATCTACATAACCTATTCAACCAGATAAAAAGTTCGCAGTCTGCATAAAATGAGAGGAAAAAGTTTATATTGTTCCAAATATCCTCTGCTAAAGTTGCATTCTTAGCCCCAGGCGTCCTCTATTGATCGCTCTAAAATATACGTGTTTTTGGGTATTCGTCCCAAAACTGCTGCAGTCAGAAAAAAGCTATGAGTTGTTGGTCAGTGTTCTTATAGGCTTACTATTAAACATATAGGCCTATTGCATAGTGAGGAGAGTTGACGTAATCATTTGGAATGAGTAGGCCTATGTCCCAACTCCTTTCAAAAAACGTTAAACTGAAAATATATAAAACTATTATTCTACCAGTTATATTATATGGACGCGAAACATGGACTCTTACTTTAAGGGAGGAAAGGAGATTACAAATTTGAGAATAAAGTACTTAGGAAAATTTTTGGACCAAAGAGAGATGAACAAACAGGTGAATGGAGAAGACTTATTAACAATGAACTACATGGTCTTTATAGGAAGCCAGATGTAATAAGAACAGTTAAGTCTCGTAGACTGCGATGAGCAGGACATGTTGCACCTATGGGGAATGAAAGACTTGCATGGAAGCTTCTTGTAGGAAAGCCAGAAGGAAAACGCCCAGTTGGTAGACCAAGAATGAGGTGGGAGAATAACATTAACTATGATTTGAGGGAAGTAGATTATACAGGGAATGATTGGAAAGCATTAGCTCTGGATAGGGATGTATGGAGAGCTTATGTCCGCGCGGCCATGAACCTACGGGTTCGATAATGCCAGTGAGTAAGTAAGTAAGACCTAATAAGTACTGAGATGACAGAATGGTAAAAAAGTTATTTAATGAAATGCCAAAAAATAATGTTAAAAGATTCCGGGCTATGTGGCCGTGGTCTATAACTGGTACTTCTTCCAGACGTTTATCCCTCAACTTCGGAGGGCATCTTCAGTGGTGAGTGCTTTTAGGTGATGTTACCTTGTCGTAGACCACGGCCACATAGCCCGGAATTTTTTAACATTATGATTACCGGCCGTGAAAGCCTGCATCCCAGAGTCAAGAAAGTTGAAAGACCGAAGATTAGTGACCAGAGATAAGACAAAAGGATCAATAGAATTAAGAACTGGAGATGCGTGGAACTGAACAGAGAAGAATGGCAAAACTTCTGTAGAAGGTCAGGTCCACAGTAGGCTGTCGAGCCATTAATAATGATGATGGTGGATCACGGTTTCTTATTTACCCTGCTGAGAAGAATCAGTAAGCACATTTCTCAATAAAAATGTACTTGAATAAATATAAATAAAATATGGTTTAGATGGGACAGTTATTTTTATTTCATAAATTCTTATATGCCTATAGACTACTCACTGATTTAGAACTGTTTGACTCCTTTGTTTTACTAGAAAATTTTGTACGCAGTTGTAGACATTTTAACGAGAATTTTAATCGTGAAATTCGTCCATTTTAGAAACAAAATAATTTTAGTATTGTTGCGCACGTAAGGGTTGCATTCCTTTGCTAATCCAGGGGGTACCTGCTAGTGCCAGGAGTCTAAAATTCCCTCAATCGATACAAAGAAAAATCGCCTTTCGTGCAACAACCGGTTAACTATCTACCGAAGAATATGTTTTAGGCCTAAGTTATAATTCGAAACCTTTATAAATTTATGTCCTAGAGCAGAGCCGCCCAAACATTTGTATCGCGGTCCAAATGGAAAAAAACATCAAGGTGGCGAGGGTCATAGTCCCTATTATGGTTGTTGTGGATAATAATAATAATTATTATTAATTATTATTATTATTATTATTAATTATTATTATTATTATTATTATTATTATTATTATTATTATTAATCTGCCGCGGTGGACTAGTGGTTATGCTCCTTGCCTCTGGTCCCGAGGGTCGCGGATTCAAACCGGGCAGGAGTCGATGGATTTTTTAGGATGGAAAAATCCAAGGAGCAAGTCCTCTGGGAGGGACTTTAAGCCGTGGGTCCCGAGTTTGAAGATTTTCAGGCTCGTAAAAGATCCTTAAGCATGAATGAAAAGGCCTCTAAGCAAAATTTACCGAATTTTCCCGTCCTAGTACTACCTTGGTTTCCTAGATGTCAGTATGAGGCGGAACGCTGATCACGGACCACTCAAGTGGCATCTATACGAAAACAAGTGTAACTAAATTAGTATGGTTCAAATTCTTCCCTGTAGGGGGAGAGCGCCTAAATCTCTGTTAAGGGAAAAATGGGCTTACAAGAAGATTATTATTATTATTATTATTATTATTATTATTATTATTATTATTATTATTATTATTAATATAAGCATGTGTTCATTTGATACTTTTACTTATTATTTCGATATAACATATTTCACAAGTTCTTCCATTATTGATAGACTAATGTTATAAGCCTAGTCTTAGCATATTTTAATTTATTAGAATGTTACAGACCTACAGGGGCCGAATAGAAAGTGATGGAGGGCCGTATCCGGCCCGCGGGTAGTAGTTTGGGTGTCCCTGTCCTAGAGTTTAAATTTTATTATAGATTTTAGTAATTACTTATGGCCTTGTTTAATAGATTTTGAGTACAGTTCCTTAAAAGAAATTACGTATTCCTGTGGTCGCCCGTTGTCTCGAATTTAGATTAGGGCCCTAAGTTTAGGTTTAAGGACTCTCCTGGTGTTTCATTGTCATTTATCACTCAACATATCATCGGAGTAACGTAGCCCCATCTTCCAGATCCCTCAATCTCATGCTAGAAGACAATGCCACAAGTCTCGTAAAACAACATGGATTGGACAAAAACATATATATAATAGGCTATATAGACGAGCACGAGTCCTTAACGAAAGTTTTATTTCGCCTAAAAGAACGAAAAACATCTAGAAGTCATTCCAAAAGCCTATATCGTAGATTGGCAACAAATTAGTCAGTCCCTTGGATTCGTTGTTACCATACTCTCCTCTGATTCCGACGTCCGTGGATTCGAACTCGGCCGGAAGTCGGTGAGTTTCTTCAGGGCGTAAAAATCCAGAGTATACAACCCAACCCATACTTGAACCAATCCAAATGGCTTTCTTGGAAAAAGAATAAGAAGAAAGAAAAGCCGTGGTCCCGTGTTTTAGATTTACCCCTACGTTATAACTCATATAGGCAATGGTAAAACCTGAAATAAAAGGTCTCAGACTAAAACTTGTAGTCCCTTTTAGCCCAACTTTAAAATAAGACGCTAACGACCCTAGCTGTTAAAAAGCGTCATTAAATAAAACATTCTAGCAACCTACCTGTGATGTGTGTGATCCAGAGTTTTAAATCCCTTACCCACAGCGTGAGGTATGTAAGAGTGCCTACAACTACAAAGGGGGACGTAAAAAAAATCCATCACGTAGGAACTGCGTAAACTAACCGAATTCCTCAGTAACTGAAATTGATGGTGTCATTTTGCTGGTTTACGGAAAATATAAAAACAATTAAACACCTTCCTAGAAGAACAGCAGTAGCTCTCTTCATCATCATCATCAACAACAAGGATTAAGCCCAATGGCCTGTTCCGATCTCATTATAGGTCGAATTGGCCCTTCCATCTCTTCAATGGTCTTCCCAACATTAGTTTATAATTATACATTCTTCTTGGTATGCGCTGTTCATTTATTCGTAATACGTGCTGAAGGTAAGCATTTCGATAATATTTTATTCTTTCACAGAGATTAAATATATTAAGTTCTGTTCTTATATCTTCGTTTTTCTTTTTATCGGTCCTTTGGTATCCTGCTATTGCTCTCAACATCTTCATTTCAGCAGCCTCTATTTGTTTACTATCTGCCTTTGTTAATGCCCAGGTTTCACATCCATAGATAAGAGATGGAATTGCCAATACTTTGTAAAACTTCAAAATAGTTTCTTTTCTAGTCTTATTCAATAAAGTGCGTTTAATTGTGCCACATATCTATGTGGCAGTAGCTCTCTTCAGATTGGAAAAGGGCCATAACTGTCTGGATGACCACCTTCATAGAATGGGGATTGTCCCTAGAACTATGAGATGCTCCTTGTGTGAAGAAAATGTTCTCCTAAGCAAGGAACACTTGCTAAATTGTAGGCGACTAAACCCCGAGAAAAAAGGACAGGAAAGACATTGCAGGACTTTATTGGGAAGCAAGAGAACTAATGGTGTAAACCAAGCACCAGCCATTTGAAAACAACAACAATAAATTTCCTTTGTTAAATTGGAAAAACTCAATTTCTGATACCAGGTTACTTGAAGGTGTCGGTCTCCAGAGAAAATAAAACATGCACAACCGCAAGTTATTATTACTATTCGAATATTGTATTTAAATAATATCTATCTACTGATGTTTTCATTACTTTACTAAAAATATTAAATAAATTACCTATTGTATCTTATAGGATACATTACCAATTAAATGGTTAATTAAAATTCTGGTATACGTACATTGTGGCGAAACAAACGCAGTTGCTAGAGTCAATTTTTTATTTCTGGTTTCGGGTAAATCCAACTTCTAATGATCGGATTTCGGTGATTTTTTGGAGAATACCTTCCTCAGTTTAATTCAATAGCATATGTTGAACTTAAAATTGAAGATATTAATGACAAAATAAATAAATTTAATCTAACGTGTGGCACTATTAAAAGAACCCTTAAAAACACAAGAAAAGAAACAAAAAATTAAATTTTATAAAGTAATGGCTGTTCCTGTATTGATGTGTGGATCAGAATGTTGGACGATAACTAAAAGACAAGAACAAAGATTGGAAGCAGCTGAGATGCGATTTTTAAGAAATATAGCAGGATATACTCTGCTGGATAAGAAAATAAATTAAGATATAAGAAAGGAACTAAATATTTTCAAACTTACAGACCGAATAATTAAATATAGGAACGACTGGAAAGAACATATTGATAGAATGCCAGAAAGAAGATTTCCAAAATTATTGCTATATTATAAACCGCACGGAAGAAGAAATGTTGGTCGCCCACACAGAAGACGGTCTGAACAATTTTAACAATTCTAGCTTTCATGAAACCGGAACGAGTCAACAGGCTTAATCCCTGGATGATGATGATGATGATGATGAACTTCCTTGTGAAAATCGAAAATTACAGCCGTTAGTGCTATTTTTTAATTTTCGTTTCAGGTGAAATCCTACACCTAATAGTCCGAATTTTCTGATTAACGGACTCGACTTTACTTTTTCAATTAATTGCTACATACCAAGTTTGGTTTCGATGAAATAAAAATTGCGGCCGCAAAAGCGTTACCACACACACACACACACACACATAACTTATAGGCCTATATATAGGCTATATATATAGGCTATATATATATATATACACTGGTGTCCAAAAGTTTAGGATAATTTGTAAAACGGAAAATCAAAATGCTTAAAGAGGAGTAAGGAGTAAAAATTATTTATCAAAACGTTTCTCAGTACATTTAGTTTAGTTTACATACTAAATTATAATCTCTCTTCAACAATGAAAAAATTAATAGCAATTATAAATGAAAATTGCATTGTTGCAGTTAAGCCCTGTTCCATAAATCTTCATTTTTAAAGAGAGTTATGATATAATCAGATGTAGTGTAAGAACAGATTGCAGTAAAATGGCACAAAGACAACATCTGGACCCTCTGCTTCGGGGTAGAATTATTGGGCGGCTAGAAACAGGACAGACACAAACTGAGGTCTCCATAGCACTTAATGTGCCACAAAATGTTATATCTAGGTTATGGCGACGGTTCCAAGAGACCGGAGACGTTAGGCGAAGACCAGTGGGAGGTCGTCCAAGAGTTACAAATCCTCAGCAGGATCGATATCTTGCGTTAACTGCAAGAAGAAACCGAACAATGTCTGCCAGACAACTGAGTTCAGAACTTGCGGCCGCCTCAGGTATCAGAGTATCCAGACAAACTGTCTATAGAAGACTCAGAGCTGCTGGTCTGTATGCTAGACGGCCTGTAGTGTGCGTCCCACTCACCCTTGATAACAAGAGAGCACGTTTACGATGGAGTCAGGAACATCGCGACTGGTCTCTAAATCAGTGGGGCAGCGTGCTATTTACAGACGAGTCCAGATTCAGCTTGAACTGTGATTCGCATCGCGTGACTATCTGGAGGGAGCAAGGAACTCGTTACAACCCCATGAACATCGTGGAAAGACATCCATTTGGTGGCGGTGGTCTCCTGGTATGGGGAGGTATAATGATGAATGCACGCACAGAGCTTCACATCTTCGCAGGTGGCACTGTTAATGCTCAGCGGTATAGAGAAGAGATCCTGGAACCTCATGTAAGACTTTTCAGGGGAGCTGTGAGTCCAGAATTCATATTCATGGATGACAATGCCCGACCTCACAGGTCACAACTGGTGAATGAGTTTCTTCAGGAGGAAGATATCCAGCGTATGGAGTGGCCAGCGAGGTCTCCGGATATGAATCCTATAGAGCATGCATGGGATGCCTTAGGGAGACAAATTGCATCTCGTCAGCCTCCTCCGAGGACACTTCAAGACCTTCACATTGCTCTTCATGAGGAGTGGAATTTGCTGAGCATCGAACTCCTGAACAACCTCATCACTAGCATGCCACGTCGATGTGAGTCTTGTGTAGCTGTCAGGGGTAATCACACCCCATACTAATCATTTGAACCATTGTTGTTCAACTTTTATGTTCGAATTCTGAAATTCAGTTTTCGTTTGTTGTGAAAATGACAAGTGAATGACGTATTCATGCCATTGTTTCTTTCGTGCCATGTTTCTAATTATCTGTGACATACCTTACCAAATTTTGTATTATTCTGATAAATGCTTTATAATAAGTCGGCAAATGAACTAATTATCCTTAACTTTTGGACACCAGTGTATATATATAATTGGTCATGGCCATTTTCGGTGTCTGCTAGATAGGATCGGTGAAAATTTGTAAAAAAATATTTCAAAAATATTTTCATGAGAACAATCTCAATAGCTTCATTTCTTCGGAATTCGCTAACAATAATGGAAATTAATAATAATTATAGAATGTATGAATTAGCCATGTAATTAGTGATATAACATATTACGGTGACCTGGCGACAAGTAAAAATATTTTGTCATTAACTTTCTTCAGGAAAGAAAAAAAAACGCGTTAAGTAACTTTACCCTCCAGCGATTCAGAAAGTAGTTTCTTGCTTATTGTTGCGATATAGAGGTCTCCCGCGTTGGTAATTTCCGATGGTCTAGTATTTGCAATCCTCGTATCTTGATCTCACATCCGCAGGTTCGAACTTGACCGAGATAAATGGATATTTAAAAGCATAAAAATCGTGAGTATGGATTCCCTCAGAAGAGAAATAAAGTTTTTTTTAATACTCAATGTTTCTTCATAACGAGCGCCAAAGTTCACTACTGTTGTCGTCAACTTGTAAAAAAATATGTGTGTTTTTATTTTCCTGAAGGCCTTTCAGAATATCTATTCCATCATCAGCAGGTATAGCTGTTCGCTGCATTTGTTAAGATGTTCTCGATGAGGTTCGTCTTTAATGTAGTGTTGTCCGAAAAGAAGCTTCAACATAAGGTTTAAAGAGCATCGTAACGATTTCGTCTACGCGAATGGAAAGTCTAATTAGGCAAAACACATAATAAACGCTGGTCATAGAATGAATTCAATAGAAGACATCCTCATAATAATGCACAATGATGGAAACCCAACAAAAATCAACATATTGGAAGACCTTGAAATTACCAAAGAGATAGATAACAAGTTGTTGATAAATGGAAACACTCCGCGACTAAACAACCCGCTATACGATATCGTCAGGAATAACATTTTTAGTTACGGGCAACACTACATCAATACCAACATAATCGAGAACATCTCAACAAATGTAGCGAAGAATTATACCTGCTGATGATGGAATATACATTCTGAAAGACCTTCAGGAAAAGAAAAGCACACACACCTTTTTACAAGTTGAGGACGACGGCACTGACCAAAGAAGGTATATATTTGAATATTATTATATGACTATCCACCTCAACGGTTTTAACCCATTCGCCTCAGAAGACGAGGTACACTCGCTTAACTCTACCCGTTAGATATTTCGTAATATTTTGTACATCCTTTGGCAGGGTAATATTTTGTTAACATTTATGAATATTAGAGGAATGTGTTTCGTCTTCACCCTTATTGAGATATTAAGCACCGTTATCTTTTGTTCGTTTTGAATGTCTTAAAATAATCAATATAATTTACGGTGATTTAAATTCAGTTTTTGGATAAATGCATCCAGCATTTAAACTTGAATCGAATGGGTTAAACAATGAATTTTATTAGTATTGAATCACTACTGTTGCAAGTTAATGGACGCGAAAATGCTAACTTTTTTTTTTTGGACAACTAAATTCTATTATAAGACCAAATCTGATGATAAAAAAACATTCCAGGATAAAGTTATATAAAACTTTTGCACTACAAACTTTCCTCTATATATCGGCAGGATAAGAGCTGCTGGGATTAGATAGGCTTATCTGTAGGAAATATTATGCGGAGCTCGGCTTTGCGTCCCCGAATGTGGAGAAATAAGTGTTGGTTCACTAGAGGAGGGGAGGTTTTAGCCGGGTCAACATACATGCTGCTGACTCGATATCAATTTCGTATAATCATGATTACGAAATACCACAGTGTTAACGAACACATATATTACCATGAGTTAAGAAATTCACTGATTTCATTTCTATAGACCTACATGTTACTTTTTCATAAAACAAGCAACCAAACGTGCTGCTGTTTACACGGTTTGTGGGACTTATCAGTTATCACAATAAAAAAATCAAAAATAAAATGCGGAAAGAAAGGAAAACTGTCCTGTAAAAAAATTGTTTCAATATGACAGCAGTCTGCTAACAATTCCTCTTCATAGCACTTCCTCTTATTCTACTTCCTTCACAGAAGCCTCTGCCCGCTCCTGGAATCTCCTTCCTCAAGATATCAGGTGTTACCGCACACTTGGTACCTTTAAGTCACGCTTATACAGTTACCTGTTGTCTAATAATTAATTTTTCTCTATTTATTTAATTTTATACTATGTCATTAATCTTTTCCTCGTTTTTTATATATCTTGTACATATTATATATTTAATTCGTTAAATTTAGAGTAAATCAAATTACATTATAAATATTAATTGTATTGCATTCATAACTTGTAAACGTTTATATATATATATATATATATATATATATATATATATATATGATATGAAAAGAAAAAAGAATGCTTAAGTCGGGATTTGAACTCGAGTCTCTAAAGTCTGTACCTTTAGCGCTCTAACCAACTGAGCTACCCAACAATTCCAAGACAAACATACAATTTTCTTATACATGTAGTATTCTCAATTCACACAAGAGGTAGCGGAAATTTCTTTCAACTGCCATCTAGCGGCTGACATAACAGTTAAGCAAATTATTAAAGAGAATATTTACTTTATAGCAGTAACGCTGTTATATATAGATATTTATAATATATATATATATATATATATATATATATATATATTGTAATTTAGATTTAAGACTTTTTTTTGTTTGTATTTTTTTAAAGCTGGTTGAGTGGTAGACATGGCCTTAAGGCCTTAATTCTGCCAGGTAAAATAAAGCTATTATTATTATTATTATTATTATTATTAATTATTATTATTATTATTATTATATTGATGAATCATGCTTTTTACGTAGTTTGTAGTACATAGACTTCTTTTTTCGGTTGCATATAAGTGTAGGCGTTATATCAATTAGGAATTGAGCGGAGTGGGTACGTTTATCCTTGTATGGCTTAAGAGGGCGCAAAGCTGAGTCCTATATAGGCCTAATACACTTTTGACCACAAGAAGAATGGTGAGATACTGTTAGAACCGTATTTGTAACCAATGGAGGAGGAAAAAATCTTCACGTAGATATAAATGGTTTCAACATGTAACTCGAATGGCAGCGATTAGGGCACTAAAGAAATGCTACAATAACATCCTCAAGGACTATGAAGATCTGGATGTCAACAGAAATGCACTTTGAACCAGTTTAGCCAGAACCCAAACGGGTCAACAATGGCTTACTTCAGTGTGTGTGTAATATCGTGATGCTCCTTATTTCCGGCTTGGTTTTATAATACATAAGGACTTCATTAAACTAAAGTAAGATACATTCAATGTTATTTACAAATTTGGGTCGCACGGGCAGTAAGCCCTACGTGCTGTTGACAGTCCGTTACAATAAGTTGATGTTTGGTAATAATATACTTTAAAAAACACAATAATATTACAATTAGATATCAATACAATTACATTATATACATTAACTTATGTAGAATTATTAAGAACTAATGGTATTGCAATTTGTTAACATATTTATTTATCCCTGAATAAGTGTTGTTCTTATTTTCCACATTTTGTCCAGAAATCTACATATATATACATACATACTGTAAATTACGACACGGAACCCACAAATTTATTTCCCTTCCGAAAGAAGCCATATTCAAAATGCTTCACACCTATAAAAATGCATCGAACCCGGCTGGGTTTGAACCTAAGAACCCCGGTAGAAACGGGTTCTATTCTCGATCGGGACAGACTCCTGGGTGAGTTCTTTTTTCGGGGTTTTCCTCACTTGTAAGACAAATATCAGGTAGCTTTGAGGCCCTAAAAGTCCCCGAACATCATCTGGTTATCATCATCATCATCCTTCGCAGGTGTTGGAAAGCAATGGGAAGCTACCACACCTATAATTCCCTAGTAAAGCTGCAAAGCATAGATGAAAATACTGTGATTATAGTAAAAGACCTGCCCTTGGGAAGAACACTACAGAATAGAATCCACAGGACTAATTTAAAATTAAGGTATATTATAACACAAGGTAAACTGTATTGAAAGTATCCATCCATAGTAATTCTGCCCGAAGGCAGGTCCTTCACTGCAATCATAGCATTTTCATGCTATGCTTGCAGCTTTACTAGGGAATTGTAGGTGTGGTAGCTTCCCGTTGCTTTCCACACCGGTAAAGGATGATGATGATGATGATGGCCATATGATTTCGGGGACCGTTTGAGCCTTAAAGTTTTCCTGACATTTGTCTTACAGGTGAGGAAAAACCCCGATAAACCTCACCCAGAAAAACTGCCCCGATCGAACCCGGGCCCGCTGCGTGACAAGGCAGCACGCTACCTCGATTGAAAGTATTATAAGTTACTAAATACGATAAACATGGTAAAAAACGGTCAATGCTGATTTATAAGTTCCAGTGATAAGGCTACTATAGGCCCTGATTTTAATGATTACTGCAATTTTAAAGCTATTGTTATTTTTATAGTCTTGCAGGCGTTCTTGTATAATGTGTATAATGAGGACATGCTTCCAAACACAAATAACATAGTCACGTGATTGTAATTTATTTAAGGTGAAGTATTTGCCCGCAGCACGGAAACGAATTTGCGAACTGTAACACAGGCGCCATTACCATGACAGCCGGAAATTGTATCATCATTTCCGTTTTCCTGGACAATGTTTACATGTCTATGTGTACACATTTAATATTAGAGTCGCTCTGGGATTATTCTAAATATTTATTTTAACTATTAAAAACATGGTTGGCAACATTTGATTAACATTCTCTTTTTTTAATAATACAGTTTTATCCCATTCACTTTCTCGACCAGGAAATAAGTTATTTATGTCACAAAAATTGAAAATGAGTTTTATCCATGAGTTGTTTTATGTTTTTATTTTGAAAAACTGTGTTTTTTAACCTCACTTTTTCATTTGCACTGTCTTTTCTTGTTGTTTTACGTTTGTTAATATATATTTTTATTCATTAATTAAATAAAAATAAAACTTAGTTTTATTTGATTTTCATATTTATTAAGATGTGATTCAGTGGTGTGGAACATATGATTCCTTGCTAAAATATTTTTAATTATAAATTGAAATTTTAAATTTATACATTTAAATTTGTATACACATAGTCATAAAAAAAATAATTGTCTTGGTGATGGTAACTATGTACAATAAATTTATAAACAACCATGTCTTGAAATAATCTCACAACAGGAGATTGAAACGTCGACACAATAAATTTATGTTTTGACTGAGATAACGTTTATTTTTTGTAATTATAATAAAACTTAGTTTTTATTTGATTTTCATATTTATTAAGATATAATTCAGTGACAGCTGTTTCGGTACACTGTACCTTCTTCAGACATGTTAAATTATGAATTATATCTTAATAAATATGGAAATCAAATAAAACTAAGTTTTATTTTTATTTAATTAATGAATATGGACTTTTGATGTCCCAACTCCTTTCAAAAAACGTTAAGCTGAAAATATATAAAACTATTATTCTACCAGTTATATTATATGGGTGCGAAACATGGACTCTTACTTTAAGGGAGGAAAGGAGATTACAAGTATTTGAGAATAAAGTTCTTAGGAAAATTTGTGGACCAAAGAGAGATGAACAGACAGGTGAATGGAGAAGACTACATAACAATTAACTACATGGTCTTTATAGGAAGCCAGATATAATAAGAACAGTTAAGTCTCATAGACTGCGATGGGCAGGACATGTTGCGCGTATGGGGAATGAAAGACGTGCATGGAAACTTCTTGTAGGAAAGCCAGAAGGAAAACGCCCAGTTGGTAGACCAAGAATGAGGTGCGAGAACAACATTAACTATGATTTGAGGGAAGTAGATTATACAGGGAATGATTGGAAAGCATTGGCTCAGGATAGGGATGTATGGAGAGCTTATGTCCTCGCGGCCATAAACCTACGGGTTCGATAGTGCCAGTGAGTAAGTAAGTATATGGATTTTCATCAAGTAAACACCAACTCAATTGATTATATTTTTATTATTTTACACATATAAACACAATGACTGGACACACAGCCAGACCCAAGGTGGAGATTTGAAATCCCCTACCCCGCCGTGATTCGAATCCGGGTCGCCGGAGTGGAAGGTAGGGGACAGACAGAAGAGATGCTCGAAACGAGTTCGTCAATGGTTGGTATTCACGTGAAATTAGTGAAGCGCCACTTCACTTATTTTAATTAACTTATATATATATATTTTTAATTTTCCACTCAATTGTATGACAGACCTGGAACGTACTTAACCTACCAGTCGGTTGCTGGCCTCACACCCACATGTGTTAATCAAAAAGGTGGATGATCATCTTGTCAGTATAGGGGTGACATGTGATCAGCATGTAGAGTCTTCCAGGAGTTACAGCTGGTTTTCTCAACTTCGAGAAGCTACTTATTGTAGTTATCCAAATTCGTCACGATGTCGGGTGGGCAATGGTCCCACACCATGAGAAAATGTCTTCCATCATGGGGACTGCACTAAGCCATAATGCTTTAAACCGCTCGACTACGGCGCAAAATAGAATTTTTAATTACTGATTTGTCTTATGTCGATTTTGTTACATTCATCTTCAGCATTTGTAGTCCCACGCTCAACCTAGGCCTACCATTGCATTGGACTCTAAGTGCTAACCGTGTGGGAATATGACGAACGGGGAGGGTAAAAGGTGAAGCTATACGTTTCTACCTGGAATACTGCTCAGATATGTACATCGGTTGCCATGACCACGAAGAGGAATCCAGGATTAATCAAATTCCTCCTGCGAGGCTAAAAAGTTCTCCACAGTATAGAGTTCTGTAGCATTAGGCCAAACCATGGTTTCAATCTTCTCTTTAGCCTTTTGAGCAGGTCCAATGATTTTTTAAAGAAAGTACAGGCCACAGGGCTTGTAATTTACCTCAGTTATTAGACAATTCTTTTTTTTTTAATTATTCACTCAGGTATGTGAAATATTTGTATCGTATATCAGATTGTGTGTTGGTATTTAACCCCTGTGGTCTGTATACCCATCTATAGATGAAGTCCATCGATTAATATAATTATATAAAAAACCTCATCATGACGAACAAGTGAATGTGTTCATTATAAATGATATGGTCAAAGCCGCCTGGTTTACTTTCACTTATTTTTATGAGAATTTTTCTTAGGGAAAATGAGTATAGTAATATGTGGCGCGAGCCGCCACTGGAATTCGTAAAACATTTTCAATTGTTGCAATGTAAATAACTTTGTTTCATAGATGTCAAATCTTATTGCGATATTTTTAGTAAACAAATAAGTTATGACTCCAGATTGAAAAATCCAGCTCTAACGAAAAGAGGGTCTGACGTTTTACTCTTGCTGGAATCGTTTAGATACTGCGTAAAAGAGAATTTTTCAGCAAGTCAAATTTATGGCCTGATTTTTCTTCTTCTTCTTCACTTCACGGGCTAGGCAAATTGCCTGTTTCGCCTCACAATTGTTCTGTCCATCTTTTCACTGGCCTTCCTACATTCGTTGATCCTCCCGGCTTGTAGTTAAATGCTGCTTTTGGTAATCTTGTTGCATTCATTCTTTCTACATGTCTAAACCATTTATCTCTATATTCTTTGATTTTATCATTCAGTGGATATATATTTAACTCTGTTGTTATATCTTCATTCTTTATCCGATTTCTCTGGTTTGCGGAATATACCTTTATTTTGTTAATTACATCGTATTTATACAGTTTTATTGCGGTAAAACAAATATGGCGACCGCTAGAGCGGTTTTTAAATTTAGGTTTTCAGGTGAACTACCACACCTAATGGTCTAATTTCGCGGATTTTTTAAGAGAATGCCTTCCTCGTTTTGTTTCAACTGTGTACTGCGATTCGCTGTGGTAAATTAAAAAGTCTAACCTCTAGTGCTATTTTTATATTTTCGTTCAGGTGAACGCCCGCTATAACGGTCCGATTTTGCCTGTTAACGAACTCGACTTTACTAATAAAATTCATATCAAATTCCGTTGAGGTGAATAGTCATAAAATTAAAATTAAAATAAGTCATATCGCTGTTGGCAGGTGCCGTCGTCCTCAACTGTGTTATAATATTGTATTAAAACGTTATCTGGAGGCCTTTCGGAAGTTAACTTCTATCATCGGCAGGATAAGTGTCTGCTACAACATCGTAAACAACAACTAGTAGCAGACACTCATCCTGCTGATGATGGAAGTTGACTTCCCAAAGACCTCCAGATAACATTTTAACATAATATTTTAACGCAGTTGAAGACGACGACACCTCCCAACAGGTATATATTTTAATTTTAGAACTCGACTTTATTTTTCTTAATTGATTGTTATATATCGAACTTGTTTCTGAAAAAAAAAATCGGGCGCTAGAGTGTTTTTGTCATGGGTTTTTTTCAGTATCTACTGTCTAGTAAGTAGGATAGATGAAGAATTGTACGACTTTTTTTTTTCAAAAATATTTTCATGAGAACGATCTCAACGGCTACATTTATTCAGAAATTTGTAAATAAGAGAAGGGGTATAACCTTGAACAGGATTATGATCTTGCAGAAGATTTCCAGGTTGTTGGCCGTGGTCTTGAGGCTTGTATTTCCCCGATGTTTCCCCAGAAACTGCTTCCGGCATCCTCAAGAATTGTTTTGAGACTCGAAGTCGGAGAACTAACTTACAAGACTACGGCCAACAGCCCCGAAATCTTCTACAAGATCATCATTCTAACCCCGGCCGTAAAAGCCTAAGTTAATATACTTGTACAGGATGTCTGATAAGTCACTCCCTATTTTTAAAGAGTTATAAATTCTTAATTTATTAATCAATTTTTATGACTACTTTTTAGAAACACTATTCAAAGGTTTTTTAACTTTTTTTATTATTTTATTTTAGTTGAAATGCTGCCTGAAATGCTTAACAAATGTTAAGATATCAACTTGCAGGAAGAAGAAGACCAGGACGTCCACTCAAAAGACTTTTGGATGGTGTTTCTCTTGAGGCCGAAACAGGTTAACAAATGGCCTAAATTTGTGAATGTTCGATGATGATGATGATGATGATATTTTAGTTGAAATGCTGCCTGTGCTGAGTGTTGAAGAGCGAGCCAGAAAAACAGCTCGTTACGAGGTCCGAGGATTTGTGGCGCGAGTTCAAATGTGGTGGAGGGCTGAACGAAAGATCCATGCAACACTGAATGTAAATAGTAGGCTATATTGCGATACGAGTGTGGTAAACACTTGATACGAATCGAGGAAAAGTTTCAAAAAACGAGGCGCTTGCGCCGAGTTTTTTTTAAATTTCTGAGATTCCATTAGGCCTATGTGTTTACCACGTGAGTATTGCATCCCATTTTTTGCACTATGTGAATTTATTTTAGTAATTAAGATATTATCTAAAATATTAATAAATATTATTGAAGATAAATGTTAGATTTCAGAAAGTGAATCGGATATATGTGTTGCTATGGAGAAATAATAAGTATTGTTGGTTATGTCGCCATCTTGTATTTGTTAAAACTGTAAAACCAATTTGATTTGGGATTTATTTCTGATTATGGAGAAAGTTTTAGATGATGTATACAGTGATGATCAAATAGAAAAGGCATGGAAAGCTGGTTGTGATGAATTCATTCGCTCACTCACTCACTGGCACTATCGAACTCTCAGGTTCATGGCCGCGAGGACATAAGCTCTCCATACATCCCTATCCTGAGCTAATGCTTTCCAATCATTTCCTGTATAATCTACTTCCCTCAAATAATAGTTAATGTTATTCTCCCACCTCATTCTTGTCTACCAACTAGACGTTTTCCCTCTGGCTTTCCTACAAGAAGCTTCCATGCAAGTCTTTCATTCCCCATACGCGCAACATGTCCTGCCCATCGCAGTCTACGAGACTTAACTGTTCTTATTATATCTGGCTTCCTATAAAGACCATGTAGTTATTGTTATGTAGTCTTCTCCATTCACCTGTCTGTTCATCTATCTTTGGTCCAAAAATTTTCCTAAGTACTTTATTCTCAAATACCTGTAATCTCCTTTCCTCTCTTAAAGTAAGAGTCCATGTTTCGCACCCATAGAAATCTAACTGGTAGAATAATAGTTATATATATTTTCAGTTTAACATTTTTTGAAAGGAGTTGGGACATCAAGAGACTTTGCAATAATAATATTGATGAATTCATACCGAAATTAATACAAATTGCAGTATCACTATCAATATTTCAAAATAGATGTTTTTACTTACCGCACTAATACTTTTGGTAATTTTTAAAGTATAGAGATTTATTTTGTTTTCATAGCAATCAAGATTGTATGTGGGAATGTCAAATTACGATGCACATCAACATTAATGGTAAGTATGCAATATTAGTTACGTAGTGCAAAAAACAATTAAAATTGCCTTACAAAGTTAATAACAACAGGCAGTGTCATCAATGCAAAGACATCAAGAAGGCCATCGACTTCGAGGACACGAGAGAATATTGACAGAGTTCATTAAATATTCACGAAGAACCCTAAGAAATAATTGCATCAAGGATCTTGTGAAAGTGGATGTATTGGGAGCAACAGTATCTGATGTGAAAACAATGTTCCACTAAACACGCTGCAGGCAGCAATATAGAACGTTTCCTTACAAGAAGGATGTGTGTACAATGCTGGAGCTTATGTTAGGTAGAGATTTAAAACGATGTTAAAACCTCAAACAGTGGGTTTGTAACAATAGTAGTTCGAAAAAATTATTAATAAAGAAATTATAACTGTTTATGAATAGGGAGTGACTTATCAGACACCCTGTGTATAAGTGAGAATGAAATTTAAAATTTGTGACAAACGCCATTGGACATTTCCTAGTGTTAGGTTTCTTGTAAACTGAGAAGTGATGTAAATGGGTTGTTATGTAACGAAATTGTCGGTAATAATAAACACGAATCAAGGACATCAGGTCTGGACTTCGAATCTCTGCTAAGTATGTCACGTTTATAGAAGTAATCATCACCTACTTCATCTAGACGTCTAGAGGCGGCGACGGTTCTACATGGAAGTGAAACTAGGACATTAAGGAAAGGGAGCTGGAATAAAATCCAGTCAGCACAAGTTTAGTTTCTAATAATTGTTAAAATGTGTTCTAAATTAGAAATAAATATCATATTTTAAAGGTTATTTTTCTAAATATTCCGAAAGTTCCATGTGAAGTTCATTTCTTTTGTAATGTACTAGTGTGTATCCAGCAGTCCTCCAAAGATATTTCATTTCAGCAGATTTAAGAAGAGTGAGTGTAATTAACCATATTTTTAGTGAAGTCCAAATATTTCCAATCGATGCACATAATAATCAGTAGGCCTATAAAATGTATTTTTCATATGTTTCATGGCTGCCGGACATTGACATCTTTTAAAAGAAATCTAAATTTATATTTGCTCTAACCTAGACTTCATTATTACCCAGTGTAAGGTACATATATTAATTGGTGTTTCTCGTATAATTATTATTATTATTATTATTATTATTATTATTATTATTATTATTATTATTATTATTATTATTATTATCGTGTCCACCGCTGTGGTCTCGAGGTAGCGTGCTGCCTTGTCACGCAGCGGGCCCGGGTTCGATCCCCGGTCGGGGCAGTTTTTCTGGGTGAGGTTTTTATCGGGGTTTTTCCTCACCTGTAAGACAAATGTCAGGAAAACTTTAAGGCCTAAACGGTCCCCGAAATCATATGGCCATCGTCTTCATCATCATCCTTATCATTAACATCATCACCATCATCATTCACCGGTGTGGAAAGCAACGGGAAGCTACCACACCTACACAATTCCCTAGTAAAGCTGCAAGCATAGCATGAAAATGCTATGATTGCAGTGAAGGATCTGCCTTCGGGCAGAATTACTATGGATGGATTATTATCGTAAGTATTATTATTGTTAATATCGTATAAAATGTTGTTTGTACATGAAATTTACATTGCTACATTTAATGTATATTTAACTGTTTATAATTAGTATAGTGTATAACTATGTATTTGTCAAACATTTATTTGTATTTGTGCTGATTGAGTGGAAATAAGAAGTGAGTGTACAAAGTCGTTCCCCTTCCCTTATAAAATGTACATAGTACCAACCCCTGCAGTTTAACTAATAAAAACACACAAAATAATTAAATGGCTAAAAATAAAACAATAAAAGAAGAACGTAAAAAAAAACTTGCAGAATACACAAGACAGTTAATGGCTCCGAAAACGAAAGAAACAACAGAAGAAAAAGTCTAAAATTATTGGTCGGTTGTATAATAAATGCAAGTCAGTTTCAAAAATATCAGAAAAAGATTTCACAGTTCATAATTTCCTAAGAGAAAATAGTTACCATGGAAGAATGACCCGAAGTAGGTACTTTGTCAATTAAAGAAAAATAATTAATCAATTGATCAAATCACCCACTGTATGATCACTTTTTATTCTCAATATATGAGTATATTTTTGTCTCTATTGTCTACAGAAATAAGAAAACCGCTGCGCCCACTTATGAAAGATTGATGGTTGAATTAATATTGAAGCAAAAAAAAGGTGAACTATTTGGTAAAGGCAATACGCTTCAAGCCGGATGGTCATGGGTTCAAGATCAACAGAGTCAAGATTTTTAAACTGGATAATAACATCTTCGGGCGGCTCCATGGCCTTGGAGTCGACCCATCTTCTAACAGAAATGAGTGCCTGATGTACGTTCTAGAGGTAAAGACATTGCCTGACAACTCGTGTCAATTGTCTAGAAAGGTAGGAGCCTTAACCTCCTACTACTCCGAGGAGCCTCTTATGGCCTGTAGTGTCATCACTTTAAATTTACATTTTTATTAATTTGTTAAACATATACTGAAAATTTGATATAAATCCAAAAAGTGTATTCAATATCTATGTCAGATCAAATAAACAGTGATACCCATCCATAGTAATTCTACCCGAAGGCAGGTCCTTCACATAGAATTTTCATGCTATGCTTGCAGCTTTACTAGGGAATTGTAGGTGTGGTAGCTTCCAGTTGCTTTCCACACCGGTGAAGGATGATGATGATGATAATGATAAGGATGAAGATGATGATGATGATGATGACCATATGATTTCGGGGACAGACAGTGATGTAATTGAGAAAAAAATATGCACTTTACAAGCCAAACGACAGTTTAACATTAGCAATATTGGACATTCCAGATGTAGGTCTTAGGCTAATAGTATAAATTAATATAATGTGCCGCTGTCATTTTTTCAATCGATGTTGCATGACAGGAATCAAAAGTGAAAATTCCTGTAAAATGAAGACTTAGCCTACATTGTATGATGAACTCAAAGCCTACATTTTATTACAGACAGCGGTACATTTGCCCTCAGGCGGTTAATACGGTAACTAGACTTCTAAAACAAACTGTTAATTGCCTTCTTTAAACTTCAATAGATATGTACCAAACAAGTTGATTCAAGCGGTAGCGTTAGAGACTCGTATTCGGAAGTCCCGGATTCAAACCCACGTGCCGACTTACCACATTGATTTTTTTTCTGTTTTTCTTCAGACCATCAAGGCAAATGCTGAGTTTGAATTGCATTGCCAGGACGGATTCCAGGTTGAGATAATCAGATATAACGGCTGGGGGACCCACCATATTGACCACATGTCACCCCATAGTCATGCTCTGTGATTAACACATGTGGATGTGAATCCATCAGCCGGCTGGTAGGCCAAGGACCTTGCGTACAATGCCATCACATTCACCATCTTCATATCTTATATATAAAAATCAATGTTTGTTTGTATATTTGATGGTTTGTTTGTTTGTTTGTTCGTATTTTATGCGCGGCCATACCGTTGATCCGATTTTGATGGGTTTTTTTGCAAAATGTTCAGAAGATTCCCGGGATGAACATAGGCTATAAGAGAGTTGTGATATTCAACCCCTTCATCCCTAAAAATCACCCATTGTAGCGAACAGCGTGAAATAAAGTTCCTATTTTGACGCTTAAATGTCTTACGTTGCCTAAACCATAACAAATACACCAAATTAATGTACACAGAATTGAATATCTCAAAAACCTCTACAAAAAAGTCCGCGACAGCATATGTTTATCTCTTACGGATAACTCACAATAACCATTTTTGTCTTTCATTGATGCCAAGAAGATCGGAATAAGTCGATTCCCGGACAAGCATGCTCTGCCATACTGTTCATCCGATTGAGATGGGGCTTTTTGGAAAATGTTCAGGAGATTCCAGGGATGAACATAGGATATAAGGGAGTTGTAATACTCAACTCCTTCACCCCTAAAAATCACCCTTTGTAGTAAAAAACGTGAAATAAAGTCCCCGTTTTGACGCTTAAATAGCTTACGCTGCCTAAACCATAACAAATACACCAAATTAATGTACACAGAATTGAACATCTCAAAAACCTCTACAAAAAAAGTCCGCAACAGCATTTCTACGGATAACTCACAGTAACTATTTTTGTCTTTCATTGAAGCCAAGAATATCGGGATAAGCAGATTCCCGAACAGTGCACGGCTGGTGGTAAAAACATATTAGCATTTATTTATGAGTAGCAGCGCACGCCGGGTATTAGCTAGTAGGCCTATAAAAATGAGTGTCTATCTGTTTGTCCTTTATGGACTCAAAAACTACTTAACCGATTTGAATTTTTTTTTTCATCACTAAGAGATTTTTCTGGAACATTTAACGTATATAACAAATTACCACACTACTATAGGGCCGCGGTGCACTAAAAAGTTGCTTTTTGGACACTTTAAATGGCTTACGCTACTTAAATCATAACAAATACACCAAATGAATGTATAGAGAATTGAATATCTAAAAAAAAAATCCATAAAAAAGTTCGCTGCAGCATAGGCCCTATGTATATATTTTCCGGATAACTCACAATAACCATTTTTGTCTTTCAGCTAACTTATGCCAAGAATATCGGGATGAGTTAGATTCCCGGGCAAGCGTAGCAGCGCACGGCGGGTATTCTTTTACGGATAACTCGCAATAATAATGTTTGTCTTTCAGCTCATTTATGCTAAGATAAGTAGATTCTGGGGCAACACTGGGTAATCAGCACGGGGTACTTAAAAATAATTATGATATAATTTTTTTCTTACTTATTCAACTGAATATAAAAACACATTTCATGTATTTAGATATTTGCTATTTTTATGATAAGACTGTCCTTAAAGAATACAATAAATCAGTAGAGACAAGATAGATCTAAAGAGGATGCTAGAAGGCCACTATTATTAGAAGTGTCGGAAAAAATCAATTTACTCTTGAAAAAATCAATATATCGAATCCAGAGGTTCATGGCCGCGTAAACTGCCCATACAACACGTGTTGATGATTTCCAATCATTCCCCGTTATAATTCACCTCCATCCATCCAATGGCTGATTGTGTCAAATTCGAGCTTTGGACCTCCAATCGTATCTATTCTGTGCGGCAAGCCTCCAATTTGAGACACCTAAGTAGGTGTGTAGCATCTTTCTTGATACCATCCTCCCATCGTTTCTTCGGTCTTACAACTCGTCTATTCCCCATAAAACTTGCTGTAACACTTTATTTTTTTTTTGTGCTTGGTCTATCGAGACCTTTGCACACTCTAGTTTGTTTAGTTTAATAAAAGTGACTATTTAACTCATGCCCCAAATGGGAGTCAATGACCAATCACGTTTCAATGATTTCTGTTTCACAACCAATCAGAGTCGTGTTTCACGAAATATTTATCAGTGTTATAATTACCATATTAAAGAAAGCTCCTCCTTTTTAATATTCTGAACAGGTCTGACCATTATTTTGCAGTGACTGAGCCTGTGAGAAATACGGCTACCAGAATGTATATATAGTGCATGAATGTCAACACATGCCGCATGCGGGAGTTAATCCATTTGTAACAATTGATTATACCACCAAAAAAAGAAACCACTGTTTGCACTTTCTTAAATGTATTTTTTCCCAGGTAACAATCCAGAAAAATATAATTGTCATATTTACATCATACGACATCAGAAATGAATTAATATACAGTTTGATGTTTCATTTTTTTTCCACTAGAGAGCATTCTTACAATATTGCGTTCCTTTGGCAATAAATAGTATGATCTGGTTGCAGTGATAAACAAAAGAAGCAGTAGAAGCGTACCTATCGTTTCTCATTTGTTTTCAAACATCGCCGTTTATATTAAATATATAAATATTTTAAAATAACTATAGTTAAATAATGATTTGTGAGTAAACAGCTTAATTTTATTCGTTAAATAGTCCTAACAAATGCCACTCTTGATTTCCAAATTCTCTAGATAAATTCACTCCTCACGTGAATTTATCGATAATTTGGAAATCACTCGTGGCATTACTTATGACAAGATCACGTTCACTATATCATCGTCATCATCACCTCAAGGTATGGGTTTGATGACCCGTTTAGCTCCCCGCTGCACAATATGCTATAGGTCATCTTTCCAACGCCGTTTCGGTCTTCCTACATTTCTTCGCTCTTGAGGTTTATAATAAAGCATCTGTTTTGATTAACGATTATTTGGCATTCTTTGTACATGTTCAAAACATTTACATTTATTTCTGTATATTATTTCGTTTATATTATATATTTGTAATTAATCTCTGATATCTTGACTTCTCTTGTGATCTCTGCAACGGATCTCAGAAATCTCATTTCTATTGTCCGAATTTTATGTTTATCAGAATCGTTAAAGGCCAAGTCTCAGACCCGTATGTTAATGTTGGAACGGCTACTTTTTTGTAAAGTTTCGCTTGAGGACTTATTTCTCAATATCTTCTTATTGAACCACATATCTGTTGAAATTTCCCTAATTTCTTCTGCATATCCAAATTTTGCAGTACGATATCATGCATCCCGCATAATTAAAACAAGTTACTTGTTCACTATATTTGTCGTATCGTATTCTCCACTGACCAGTGATATTATCGGTTCAAATATTTTCCTGAGTACCTTTTTTTTTTTTCTTCTAAAATTAATTATTTAGGGGTACTCTGATCTTTTAATGAGGCTCCAACAATGGATAATATTATCCTCCCATCTCAATCAATTAACCTACTGGGCGATTTCCCTCTGATTTTCCTGCAAAAGGTTTTCATGTCCCATTTTCATTCCACATTCGTGTCAGATGTCCTACCCATAGCAAGTCTACGAGACTTAACTGTTCTGGTTTCTCATAAAAATCATGTAGTTCATTGTTACGTATTAAGTTTTCTCCATTAAATGAAAGTTCAACGACTCTTACTTTTACCGTCATAGTCATTATTTCACAGGTTAAGCCCTAAAAGGCTTGTTTCAGTCTCATGAAATTCAACCAGTAGCTATGATTGGTTTTTTTTTCACAATACAAATTCGACACAACAACTTATATTCAGCCATAAGATTATTTCGAGTACATTTTAGCATATGCTCAATTAATGCATTTTTTTAGTATCATGCCATACAGTATTTATTTTCATCAATAGGTGACAGACAGGTGAACGGAGAAGACTACATAAGTGAACTACATCGCCTCTGTAGGAAGCCAAATATAAC
The DNA here is from genome assembly GCA_030220185.1 of Diploptera punctata. Taxonomy (NCBI): domain Eukaryota; kingdom Metazoa; phylum Arthropoda; class Insecta; order Blattodea; family Blaberidae; genus Diploptera; species Diploptera punctata. The sequence continues at coordinate 2,289,725 of JASPKZ010007290.1, read as the reverse complement.
AAGAACAATTAAATCTCTTAGGCTACGATGGGCAGGAGATGTGGCACGAATAGGGAATGAAAGAGGTGCACGGAAGCTTCTTGTAGGAAAACCAGAGGTTAAACGCCCAGTTGGTAGATAAATAATGAGGTGGGAGAATAACATTAACCATGATTTAAGATAAGTAGATTATGCAGGGGATTATTGAAAAACATTAGCTCAGGAAAGGGGTATATGAAGAGCTTATGTTCGTGTGGACATGAACCTACGGGTTCGATAGCGTCACTGAGTTAATTAGTTAATTATTTCTATTCTATTCTAGATTCGTATTTCGGTGGTCCCGACTTCAAATCCCAGAGCCGATCAAACTGACAGGTTTTTTGTCGTGAATTCCCTCGCGATCGAGGCAAAGTCGTGTTGCAATTTAAATATCACTATAGAGTTCAGACCTAATTACATATACAAGAATATCGATAATTTTTTTAAATCCAAAAAATCAACACCAAATATCTTCACCATACAATACAGCCAATATATATATATATATATATATATGCTGAAAATATATAAAACTATTATTCTACCAGTTATATTATACGGATGCGAAACATGGACTCTTACTTTAAGGGAGGAAAGGAGATTACGAGTATTTGAGAATAAAGTACTTAGGAAAATTTTTGGACCAAAGAGAGATGAACAAACAGGTGAATGGAGAAGACTACATAACAATGAACTACATGGTCTTTATAGGAAGCCAGATATAATAAGAACAGTTAAGTCTCGTAGACTGCGATGGGCAGGACATGTTGCGCGTATGGGGAATGAAAGACGTGCATGGAAGCTTCTTGTAGGAAAGCCAGAGGGAAAACGCCCAGTTGGTAGGCCAAGAATGAGGTGGGAGAACAACATTAACTATGATTTGAGGGAAGTAGATTATACAGGGAATGATTGGAAAGCATTAGCTCAGGATAGGGATGTATGGAGAGCTTATGTCCGCGCGGCCATGAACCTTCGGGTTCGATAGTGCCAGTGAGTAAGTAAGTAAGTATATATATATATATATATATATATATCACATTTACTTCATTTAATAATCAATCTAGAATATTTTTAAAATATTTTACGCAATAATACTAATTACATCTATAAAAATCAGACATTACGATACACTATTTCGATGATTGTACAGATGCTAGAAAGTCTTAGACGCCAAAAGCGTCTCAAAATATGAAAACGACAAAAAATATATTCATATTCCATGACAAATTTATTAAATTGTTTTTTTTTTATTTTTTTAGATACGCTTTTAACATATAGGTCACATAGCGTCTATTTATTTTATTTCTTTGTACTTTTTAATATTTTGTGATATTATGGAATGGTGAATATGATGAAATAAGTTCGGTAATACAATTACAATCAAGCATTACCTTGAACATTGAGCTAAAAAATATTTAGATTGATCGACACCAGGATATAAAACCCAGAACCTCCCGAATAAGAGTATTAAACGCTTCTACTTGAGCCAACTCGTTTGGTATTGAATTAATTTACTGAAGACAAATTTCTTATATTAAGAATTCGGTATTCGATTATGTGTATCTATACATAAATACACACAAAAATAGTTTTCACATCTACTGAATAAAGCAAAAATCATGGCAAGATATATATATTTCCTCAAAATAAACAAAAAACTAAAGTAATATATATATATATATATATATATGAAAAATGAATAACAAATAAAAAAGGAAGAAGAAAATAAGATAAAAATCAATTTTAGCCACAGGAAGATGCATGATGAGTTGTTTTAATAATAATAATAATAATAATAATAATAATAATAATAATAATAATAAAAATAATAATAATATATATAAACTATTAGTGACTGAGAGGGACTTTTGGAGGAGGGCTTCTAGAAATTCAAGAAGAGACAACATTAGAAATCAGATAAACAATGGATGTTCAAAAAGATGTTCTACAAGTTATTGCAAAAGAAGACTGAAATGGCTTGGCCACGTAAAGATGATGTCAGATGACAGGATACCAAAGCTGATATTAAATTTTGAAGCAGTGGGCAAAGGTAGACAAAAAATATAAAAATAAAACGGCGATTTCAAGGAGTACCTAAGAGTATGGTGTCGAGAGAATTAACAGAGAGTGATGCTGAGAATGGGATTTACAATGGGTTGTAGGAAAACTACTGTATTGTAGAGAAAATCCTAATAAATAATAATAAAACACACGCAAGAAAAATCTATCGTCTGTCCTAAGTAAAATTATTAAAGTCCTAGAATGTCCTATCTTAACAACTAGAATTAAAAATAAATAAAAATAATTGAGTTTTCACAATTCCGTATTACATTTAAAAGCACAGATTTTACAGTTTCGTGTTATCATATTTAAATGCACGTTACGAACTGTTAGCACACGATAAAAATAGCAGTGATAAAGTTGGTAGAATATTCCGGAAAATGGTCAATATGACCCACTTAGAACTCACCTGTGAAAAAGACGTAAAACGACTGAACACGCGACTGAAGCACGACTAAATCACGGATGGACACGGCGCACAGTTATACATTTCCTCACGATCAGGTCTGCCAACCAACACAGCATCACAAGTCCACATCTTGTCCATTTGTGGCTTTGAAACCCGATAGTGACGTCATCAACTGCACAATCTTTTCCATTTTTAATTTCAATTGGTAGCACTGATGCGATATAAATGTGTACTTTTTATAACCAGAAATTAAAATTTAAAAAAACAAAGATTACTGTCCATTTTAATTCACATTATTATTATTATTATTATTATTATTATTGTTATTATTATTATTATTATTATTAATGTTATTAATATTATTATTATTATTATGGGTTCGATCCCCGGTCGGGGCAGTTTTTCTCGCGTCAGGAATAAATTAAGGCCCAAACGGTCCCCGAAATCATATTGCCATCATCATCATCATCATCATAATCCTTATCATTATCATCATCATCATCATCATCATCATCATCCTTCACCAGTGTGGAAAGCAACGGGAAGCTACCACACCTACAATTCCCTAGTAAAGCTGCAAAGTATAGCATGAAAATGCAGAATTACTATGGATGGATTATTATTATTATTATTATTATTATTATTATTATTATTATTATTATTATTATTAAAGGGGGAAATTTTGAAGAAGTGGTTGAATTCAAATATCTAGAGACAATAATTTACAAACAGAAATGAGGTGCAGAAAGAAATTAAACATGGGCTCAATTCTGGAAACGCATATCATTAAGTATTACAGGGACTTTTATCATCCCAACTTCTCTCAAAAAAAGTTAAACTAAAAATATATAAAACTGTTATTCTTCCAGTTATATTATATGGATGCGAAACTTAGACACCAAAAGTAGGATATCTAGATTTATGGGAAATGATTTTAATTTAAAATTTTCATCAGGGTTCGAACATGCGAACCCTGGAACCTGATGCGAGCATAATAACCGCTAGTCCACTAGGAAAAACGTTGAACAGTGAAATAATATAATCTTCAACCTTTCAGATTGTAGTCCTAGAAGGATTGTTACGGCCCACAAACGTTTTCAGCCCATCTCTTTATTGGATGTCTAGTTGATCTGCTTTTAGGTTGGTAATGCAAATATTCTTTTTCTGCATATGCAATCACATGCTGATAAGAGTTATCTTGATAGTGACATATATTATGTCACATATTTCATTCTAAATTCCTTTAAGATGTCTTCATTTCTTTTATGGTACCAGCTGTTTGACGCATAAATCTAATTTCCCTAGCAATAATTCTTCTTGGACGTACATCACATTTTCTTAGAGTTCATACTTCATTTCCATAGCGTAGGATGAATTAGCGAAATAACAATAGGCATATATTTTCTAAATGCAAAAAGCAATGAAAGCAAACGAAAATCGGCCCGTTCTTTTTAAATCTTGTTATAGATATGACGTAAATTGGATGCAGGACAGGATGAAGAGTAATCCTATATAAACCTAAGGTATCAGATGCTAGCGTGACGTCACAAAGGACTCCTTGTCGCCGTGACCTGATTGCTCAGATGTGATAAAAACTTCAAGGAATTCCATCATTACTATTTGCTAATTATAGACTGCAAAGAACATGAGGAGACAAAATGCCGGAGAAAATAGTCTTACTTAATAATAATAATAATAATAATAATAATAATAATAATAATAATATAATAATAATAATAATAATAATAATAATAATAATAATAATAATAATAATAATATCAATAAGAGGGTAAGACCTCGGGTGGATCGGGACAAAAGTATAACATTTCTAATATCGGTTTCAGTAGCCTGTCAGTACAACTTCATGATTTCACATAAACTTTGATCAACATTTTGCAATATTTACAGGGAGCACGCCGCAGCGTAGTGGTTAAGGCACTGCGCTACAAGTCGGAAGGTCTAGGATTCAAGTCCCGGTGAGGTCAGGATTTTTAAACTGACCAAAACCTTCTGACGGAACTATGGCCCTGGGGTCGACTCAGCCTCTAATGGATATGAGTAACAGACGCTTGTTCAGGGGGTAAAGGCGGCCATCACGCAGGGCTGACAACCCGACTGACATCAAGTGCCGATTGTCTAGAAAAAGCGGGAGCTTTAACCTCCTACTACCCCAAGGGCTTCCCGAGGCCTGTAATGGGATCACTTTACTTTACAATATTTACAACTAAAGAGAAAAATCATCATCAAACTTCATGGATTAGGTCTTAGCCTGTTCCAATCTCACATCTGTTCAGCCCAGCGCTTTCTTGGCCTTCCTACCGATCTTCGTACTCCAGGATTATACTGCCATCTTTGGTAAAGAGAAAAATGTATGCCTAAATCGGGATTTAAACCCAAGATCTCCATCGTGTAAAACTATTGCATGCGAATAGCAAGTCTGAGTATATTAATTTCAATATTGCGGTCTCGATGTGCCTTGTCACGCAGCGGGCCCGGGTTCAATCCCCGGCTGGGACAGTTTTTCTGGGTGAGGCTTTTATCGGGGTTTTTCCTCACCTGTAAGACAAATGTCAGGAAAACTTTAAGGCCCAAACGGTCCCCGAAATAATATGGCCATCGCAATCATCATCATTCATATTCATCTTAGATTAAGTTTAGGATTAGGACTCTCCTGGCGCACCACTATCATCATCAATCATATCATCGGGACAGCGTAACCCCGCCTTCCAGGCGCCCCAACCTCAAAGTGGGTTACAATTATGCCATTGCCAGGAGAGAATACCAGAAATGTCTATAAGAACAAAACTGGTGGCATTAAAACAATCATTATCGGCTCACTATGATGGTTGTCCGTTTAATAAAAACGGATGCCGCGCAACAATGCTTGACAATGATTAACATGCGGGATTATTATTATAGTGGCAGTAGTCGGCATCTTTGTATTTAATTATATATAATTATATATAACAGCCGCTGAGAAACAAAGCGAGCCCTGCAACCATCATAGTGAGGCGATAATACCTTCACTTACAGTTTTACCATTCAAATACAAGAGTATACCGATATCTATAGCCTATTCTAGTGTACTGCATGTCTCTATTCATTATAATTTTTTGAAGGGAATAGGAAGTCTTTTGGGTGAATCGGGACAATTTTCAAATGACATTTCTTGCTAAATATTTATTTCTCAGATATTTTTTGAAGGGAATAGGAAGTATTTTGGGTGAATCGGGACAATTTTCAAATGACATTTCTTGCTAAATATTTATTTCTGAGATATTTTTTGAAGGGAATAGGAAGTCTTTTGGGTGAATCGGGACAATTTTCAAATGACATTTCTTGCTAAATATTTATTTCTCAGATATTTTTTTAAGGGAATAGGAAGTATTTGGTGAATCGGGACAATTTTCAAATGACATTTCTTGCTAAATATTTATTTCTGAGATATTTTTTGAAGGGAATAGGAAGTATTTTGGGTGAATCGGGACAATTTTCAAATGACATTTCTTGCTAAATATTTATTTCTCAGATATTTTTTTAAGGGAATAGGAAGTATTTTGGGTGAATCGGGACAATTTTCAAATGACATTTCTTGCTAAATATTTATTTCTCAGATATTTTTTGAAGGGAATAGGAAGTCTTTTGGGTGAATCGGGACACTTTTCAAATGACATTTCTTGCTAAATATTTATTTCTCAGATATTTTTTGAAGGGAATAGGAAGTATTTTGGGTGAATCGGGACAATTTTCAAATGACATTTCTTGCTAAATATTTATTTCTGAGATTTTTTTGAAGGGAATAGGAAGTATTTTGGGTGAATCGGGACAATTTTCAAATGACATTTCTTGCTAAATATTTATTTCTGAGATTTTTTGAAGGGAATAGGAAGTATTTTGGGTGAATCGGGACAATTTTCAAATGACATTTCTTGCTAAATATTTATTTCTCAGATATTTTTTGAAGGGAATAGGAAGTCTTTTGGGTGAATCGGGACAATTTTCAAATGACATTTCTTGCTAAATATTTATTTCTGAGATTTTTTTGAAGGGAATAGGAAGTCTTTTGGGTGAATCGGGACAATTTTCAAATGACATTTCTTGCTAAATATTTATTTCTCAGATATTTTTTGAAGGGAATAGGAAGTCTTTTGGGTGAATCGGGACAATTTTCAAATGACATTTCTTGCTAAATATTTATTTCTCAGATATTTTTTGAAGGGGATAGGAAGTATTTTGGGTGAATCGGGACAATTTTCAAATGACATTTCTTGCTAAATATTTATTTCTGAGATTTTTTTGAAGGGAATAGGAAGTATTTTGGGTGAATCGGGACAATTTTCAAATGACATTTCTTGCTAAATATTTATTTCTCAGATATTTTTTTAAGGGAATAGGAAGTATTTTGGGTGAATCGGGACAATTTTCAAATGACATTTCTTGCTAAATATTTATTTCTGAGATATTTTTTGAAGGGAATAGGAAGTATTTTGGGTGAATCGGGACAATTTTCAAATGACATTTCTTGCTAAATATTTATTTCTCAGATATTTTTTGAAGGGAATAGGAAGTATTTTGGGTGAATCGGGACACTTTTCAAATGACATTTCTTGCTAAATATTTATTTCTGAGATATTTTTTGAAGGGAATAGGAAGTCTTTTGGGTGAATCGGGACAATTTTCAAATGACATTTCTTGCTAAATATTTATTTCTGAGATATTTTTTGAAGGGAATAGGAAGTATTTTGGGTGAATCGGGACAATTTTCAAATGACATTTCTTGCTAAATATTTATTTCTGAGATTTTTTGAAGGGAATAGGAAGTATTTTGGGTGAATCGGGACAATTTTCAAATGACATTTCTTGCTAAATATTTATTTCTCAGATATTTTTTGAAGGGAATAGGAAGTCTTTTGGGTGAATCGGGACAATTTTCAAATGACATTTCTTGCTAAATATTTATTTCTGAGATTTTTTTGAAGGGAATAGGAAGTCTTTTGGGTGAATCGGGACAATTTTCAAATGACATTTCTTGCTAAATATTTATTTCTCAGATATTTTTTGAAGGGAATAGGAAGTCTTTTGGGTGAATCGGGACAATTTTCAAATGACATTTCTTGCTAAATATTTATTTCTGAGATTTTTTTGAAGGGGATAGGAAGTATTTTGGGTGAATCGGGACAATTTTCAAATGACATTTCTTGCTAAATATTTATTTCTGAGATTTTTTTGAAGGGATAGGAAGTATTTTGGGTGAATCGGGACAATTTTCAAATGACATTTCTTGCTAAATATTTATTTCTGAGATTTTTTTGAAGGGAATAGGAAGTCTTTTGGGTGAATCGGGACAATTTTCAAATGACATTTCTTGCTAAATATTTATTTCTGAGATTTTTTTGAAGGGAATAGGAAGTCTTTTGGGTGAATCGGGACAATTTTCAAATGACATTTCTTGCTAAATATTTATTTCTGAGATTTTTTTGAAGGGAATAGGAAGTCTTTTGGGTGAATCGGGACAATTTTCAAATGGCATTTCTTGCTAAATATTTATTTCTGAGATTTTTTTGAAGGGAATAGGAAGTCTTTTGGGTGAATCGGGACAATTTTCAAATGACATTTCTTGCTAAATATTTATTTCTCAGATATTTTTTGAAGGGAATAGGAAGTATTTTGGGTGAATCGGGACAATTTTCAAATGACATTTCTTGCTAAATATTTATTTCTCAGATATTTTTTGAAGGGAATAGGAAGTATTTTGGGTGAATCGGGACAATTTTCAAATGACATTTCTTGCTAAATATTTATTTCTGAGACTTTTTTTGAAGGGAATAGGAGTTTTTTGGGTGAATCGGGACAATTTTCAAATGACATTTCTTGCTAAATATTTATTTCTCAGATATTTTTTGAAGGGAATAGGAAGTCTTTTGGGTGAATCGGGACAATTTTCAAATGACATTTCTTGCTAAATATTTATTTCTCAGATATTTTTTGAAGGGAATAGGAAGTATTTTGGGTGAATCGGGACAATTTTCAAATGACATTTCTTGCTAAATATTTATTTCTGAGATATTTTTTGAAGGGAATAGGAAGTCTTTTGGGTGAATCGGGACAATTTTCAAATGACATTTCTTGCTAAATATTTATTTCTGAGATTTTTTTGAAGGGAATAGGAAGTCTTTTGGGTGAATCGGGACAATTTTCAAATGACATTTCTTGCTAAATATTTATTTCTCAGATATTTTAAACCGAATTTTATTACATAATTTTCATAAGTAATGCCACGAGTGATTTCCAAATTATCGATACAATCACGACTCACGAAGTGAGGAGTGAGTTTATATAGAGAATTTGGAAATCAAGAGTGGCATTTGTTAGGACTATCTAACGAATAAAATTAAGCTGTTTACTCGCAAATCATTATTTAACTATAGTTTTCGTTGTTTTAAAATATGTACATATTTAATGCAAACGGCGATGTTTGAAAACAAATCAGAAATGTGAGGTTATGTTTATTCACTGCAATTTGATATTTTATTGACAAATATGATCGCAATATTGTAAGAATGCACGCTAGTGGTGAAATAGTGAAACACATCAAACTGTATATTATAATCAACATTATAGGTTATTCATTTATTTTCTAGTAAACAACTCAGTAAAATCAAGGAATCTGTTCATCATTTACTATATTCAATGTATTTGTTGGAGAAAAATAATGCTCTGAGCTATTCAGAATATTAAAAAGGAGGAGCTTTCTTTATCACAAAAGCAGGAGCTGATAAAGATATATCGATAAAGAGCGAGGTGAAACACGACTGTCATTGGTTGTAAAACAGAACTCATTGAAACGTGATTGGTCATTGACTGCCATTTGGGGCGTGAATTAAATACTCTCTATAAACTATCATTCAATAAGATTTATATTACACATACCACATTCTTGGTCTACCTACTGGGCTAAATCCCTCTGGTTTTCCTATAGAAGTTTCCATATCCCTCTTTCATTCCATATTCATGTCAGTTGTCCTTCCCATCGCAGTCTATGAAACTAAATTGATCTAATTACATCGGTAAAGGCTTAAGAAACATAATTAAAATATGCCTATATAACGAATATAAATATTTAAAATTATAATGATATGGGGTATTTTAAAATATATTATGTGATTCATTAAAAGTACATGTACATAATTTGTAATTAACTATATCCGCCCACCCCTATTATCAAAATATATCAGTAGCTGTCACATTAGAAGGAAAAAACGTGTGGCTGATCAGAAGTAATAATAAGTAAAAAAGGTTCGCCCGAGTGAGCATTGATTATATTTAATCTTTGCTATATTCGTTCAGTGTTTTTGTGTTCTTTGGGCACTTCGGTATTGGTACCGTTCGCATCTGTGACCACACAAAGCACATATACATTTTTCATTTGGGTCGTGGTACTTCCTGCTTTCACACACTTTGTGATGAAAACCGTGCACAGCATAACGTGATCAGAAGTAATGGAAGATAGTTTGTAACCTGTGGTTGGTTGTAACATACATACGTAGTCATATGCACTACGATAGCCACATTTCATAAGTGACTTTTTTTTTCTTGCAAAAATTCTATGCATTTGTAAATGTACGTTTTAGAGACATATAAACATGTAAAAAATTTAAATGGAAGAACTTAATTTTTGTTTTTAAATTCCTGAAGATTTTGGGCTGGCCCAACCATGATACCTAGTGGTAATGTCACTGTCTCAGACCCAGAGGGCCTGGATTCAATCCCCGGTCGGGACAAGTTTCTTGGATGAGATTTTTTCGAGTTATTACATCACCTGTACGACGAAATGTCAGGAATATTAAGAACCAAGTAGCCCCCGAACACCACTGATCATCCATATCATATTAGCCTTGATTAGTAAGAATGTATTAATGGATGTTGTGTCTTGTCCATAATGTTCGTGTGATCTCGGAGGTTGCCCTGACAATGATCACTCTTGTGTGGTCAAGAAAGTATGTGTGTGATCTAGAGATTAAAAAAAAATCTTCTCCCGGAAGGCTGGGTCCCTCTAGGGTTCGCTTGCCGTGGGGCATGTAAAAGTACCTACAAAGGAAGAAGTTAAATTAGAGTAAAGAAATAAATATCCTGAAGATTGCTTGATCATGAATATTCAGTTTAAAAACCTGAGATAATATAACTCTCCAGATTCAAGTGATTTAGGTTAGTTTTCGAATTTCAACTGTCACAAGCCCACGTGTAGCAGCAATACAAGGCAGTGCAGTCTGCACGTGCGTGGGAGAACGGTTCAGTGCAACAACAGCACAAAGCTACTAATGAAAAAAGAACGTAAATGGTATTGCACTCTACACGGAACCAAGCGAATTGCCTCAAAAGGTGTTGTTAGACGACGTAACTGACCAAGTTCTCATTTTTTTGTTTTTCTAAGTCATTCTTTCTTTCATTCTTGTCTTTGATAGTATTACAATCCAGGATGGCTTAGCCTTCTAAACAATTTTCCTCCATTCCACCTTACTTTTGTCACCAGCCTCTTACGTTTAAAACTTCTGAATGTCATTAATTGTACAATGTATATTAATACGATATTTTAAGAAGTGAATTACAAGAGAGAACACCAGAAATGCCATAAAGACAACTAGTGGTATGGTAAAAAAAATATTAACATGGCATAGGCCTAAATATATTTTCCAATTATTGTATTATTATCGTAAGTATTGCCACGAATTATTTACAAATTATCGATAAATTCACGAGTCGTGACTCGTGAATTTATATAGAGGATTTTGAAATCAAGAGCGGCATTTGTTAGGATTATTTAACAAATAAAATTAAGCTGTTTACGCACAAATCATTATTTAAATATCCATCCATAGTAATTCTGCCCGAAGGCAGGTCCTTCGCTGCAATCATAGCATTTTCATGCTATGCTTGCAGCTTTACTAGGGAATTGTAGGTGTGGTAGCTTCCCGTTGCTTTCCACACCAGTGAAGGGCGATGATGATAAGGATGATGATGATTATGATGATGGTCATATGATTTCGGGGACCGTTTGGACCTTAAAGTTTTCCTGATATTTGTCTTACAGGTGAGGAAAAACCCCGATAAAAACCTCACCCAGAAAAACTGCCCCGACCGGGGATCGAACCCGGGCCCGCTGCTTGACAAGGGAGCACACTACCTCGAGACCACAGCGGTGGACTATTTACATATAGTTATTTTAAAATACTTATGGTAAACGGCGATGTTTCAAAACAAATGAGAAATGTTTGGTTATGTTTCATTTGTTCATTACTGCAACTTGATCATACTATTTATTGCCAAATAGGATCCCAATATTGTAGGAATACACCCTAGTGGAGAAAAAATGAAATACATAAAAAAATCTGTTCATTATTTGCTATATTCAACGTATTTGTTAGAGAGTCAGTCACTGCAAAATGATGCTCTGACCTGTTCAGAATATTAAAAAGGAGACGCTTTCTTTATTTTGGTAATTAAAATTCGATAATTATCGAGGTGAAACACGACTGAGATTGGTTGTAAAACAAAATTCACTAAAACGTGATTGATCATTGACTCCCATTTGGGGCATGATTTAAATAGTCATACTAAGAAACTTGGGTTACAACTAAATATAAATATATGGTCACACGTAGAAATACATTGTATAATGGAAATGAACAGTTAATGACAAATGAGGGAAAATTAAAAAAGAAAAGTGGCTGAATTCAAACAACTAGGGAACAATAACACTGGTCAACATGATTTTTGTCTCATGAGTCCCAATAGTTGTACTTAATGCAGTTTTTTATCGTGTTTTCAAATATGTATTCGGAATTTCTCCATCACCCACAGTTTTTTTATTTCAATTTCAATTAATGGATTTAAATAATTATTTTTTAATAAACTTTTTTCGTCCATTTGTCCATTATAAAATAAAACAAAATGAGTTAACTCAGGAGATTTCAGTTATGGAAAAGAGATATCAAGGCAAATGAAATCCTAATATGCTGGCCGATTATTGTTGGACCATCAAGAGAGATGATCCACAGGCGAAATATAGCAGGAAATCGTCATTTCTTACTTTCTAGGTGAGTCCGAATGTTCGAATATTGTGTAGTTACGAATGTAGAAAATATTAAAGGGTTTGAAATTATAAATTCCTGTATCTCGGAAACCTTGCGTGATGGAGAAAAACCGATATCATATTTGAATTCAGGAGAAAAAATACTATCAGAATCACATATTTTTTCTTTCTGAGACAAAAAAAATTCTTTTTTGTTGCTCAGTGTAATTAGAAACACGAACAAAGAGCAGAAAGAAAGAAATTAAAAATTAGTCTCAACTCTGGAAACGCATGCTATTATGATTTATATAGAAACTCTTATCTTCCCAACTTCTCCAAAAAACGTTAAACGGAAAAAAAAATTATAACGGTTTTTCTTCCAGTTATAGTAGATGGGTGCGAAACATGGATTCTTACTTCAAGGGAGGAGAAAATATTACGAATATTTAAGAAAAAAATTTGGACCAATGAGAGACGAATTGCCAGTGAATAAAGAAGAGTACGTAACAGTAAGCTAGATGATCTTTATGGGAAAGCAGATATAATAAGAACAGTTAACCTCATTAAGTGTTAATGGGCAGGACATGTGGCACGAATAGAGAATGAAAGAAGGGCATGGGAACTTCTTATAGAAAACCAGAGGAAAAGCCCCAGTAGGTAGACTAAGAATGAGATGGGAGAATTACATTAACCATTATTTGGGGGAAGTGAATTACATAGGGGATGATTGGAAAACAATAGCTGAGGATAGGGATGTATGGAGAACATATTGCGGCCATGAACCTACTGGTTCGAAAATGCCAGTGAGTTGATTAAAATGTATTATTTCGCATATATTTCTTATATAAATGTAATAATGCAAATCTGACTTCAACTGGAGTTTGCTTTCAACACAGAGAACATAAAGTAGAGGCCTACATTAATGTTGTACAACAAATAAGATCGGAAACAATGAAATAATAATAATACAAGCCATATAATGTTCTATATCTAAATATTTAAACTGGGAGAATGCCAAGGTTTCTTTGTATTAATTTTTGCAATAAAGATGGTGTCGTTAAATATGCAACGACCCACTCAATGCTTCTAGAGTCACGTCTTTAATAATAATGGTTGCTGCAATTTTAAAGAGTTTGCAGAACAAGGTGAAAAAAATGTTCTTGCATATTTCAGGGTTTGTCATGGAAAACTGGACCATATTGTGCCAATTTTCAAAATACAGTGTGATTATAAAGTCCCAGTACATTTTAAAGAAATCGCTTACATATCGTATTTCTGTTACAGCCATTCGATAGATACATTGAAGAGCGGATAGAGATTGTTGCTGCGCGTTTAAGAGGCCAGTCGTACGAAGAAGTTAGAGACTGATTCCAAAGGAAACCCTCACGGGAGACGTGTATCTTGATATGTTGCAACTTTTCTTATAGCCACAGTTACAGCAAGATGGTATCATTGATACAGTGGTGTTGCAACAAGATGGAGCACCACCACACTTTGCTCTGGCTATACGCGGGTATCTCAATGACAGGTTTCCCAAAAGGTGGATTGGAAGGGCATCTCCTCGTATCTCGGCACCTCGTTCGCCAGACCTCGCACCCCTGGACTTTTTTGCTTGGGAGTTCATCAAGCAATAGGTGTACAAAACCAAGTTTCCTAATCTGCAATTGCTGAAAGAACGCATACGCCAAGCGAGTGAAATGATTACAGAGGATATGTTGGTGCATGTTTTCCGGGCGAAGGTGCGTCGTTGGGAAACATGTTTTGAGATTGATGGAGGTTATGTTGAACACTAACTTGATAGTAGAAACTACCTTATAATTTTTGTTTTAATTGCGCTACGTTATCCACAAAATGTACTGGGACTTTATAATCACACTGTAGAATAAAACAATTTGTAAGTTCATGCATCTATTGAATATTTTCATTTTTTTCACTTTAAAAATTACAACTTAATAAAAAGGTTTTATGATTGTTTTCTTGTACAATTACTAATCAAGTTGTTCTATAGTTTGTTCACATGTTGGTGGCTGTGAAGTCTTTTTTTTTTCTTCTGAATATTATAGTAGGCCCCTACATGTTTCATTTTTCGGCCGCTTTGTAAAATCATAAAGTGCTGAAATAAGATACAGCATGAAATAATAGTATAGGCCTATTGCAATGCGAGGTTGGGAAGTGGTTTTTACAGAAGTGAGGAATTAATTCCCGAGATTCTGTAAAACACTTCACAAACGTGCGTTGTACATTTTTTGCACGATGGTGTTTTCAAAATAATTAATAATAGTAAAATAATAACATTGTATTGTTGCTTAGATCAGTTGGAACACAATTCATAATTTGTTAACATGTCTGAAGAAGGTACAGTGTACCGAAACAGCTGTCACTGAATTATATAATAAATATGAAAATCAAATAAAACTACGTTTTATTTTTATTTAATTAATAAATATGGATTTTCATCAAGTAAACACCAACTCAATTGATTAAAATATCTTTATTGGAATATTTGCGTTCATTATTAACAAATGAATAACGTTAACAGTCTGGCCAATGTTTATACGGTAAATGCCGAAAATAATTCAGTTGATACTACAGCAGGAACTGTCAGAAATAAAATGGCGGCAAGTACGAATTTATTGTTTTATATTGTTTCAAATAAACTTCAGTTAATTTAAAATGCAGTGATTTGTTATGTATAAATATTTCAACAGTTTACTTTTGATATTGATTATGCTATGTCTTTCATGGCTGCTGCCTTCTTCTTCTACTTCTTCGTCAGGCTCTACGACTTCCAGTGGAATGTCTTGGCCTTCTCAACCAGTTTACGCCACTTCTTCCTATCTTGTGCAGTGGATTTCAAATCAAAAATCCCCATTTCTCTCAAATCTTCAATTACGTCATCTTCCCATCGATCCTTGGGTCTTCCCCTTGGTCTTGTTCATTGTGGCTTCCAATTCAAAATATCATTCGGCAATCTTCCCTTTGGCATTCTTAGTGTATGTCCAAACCATTGTAATCTTTTGGATTTGATGAAACTGACTATATTTTCTTTATTATTCTTGAGGTATAATTCGTCATTCCTTCTCAACCTCCAATTTCCATTTTCCTTTACCGGACCTAGCACTCTTCTAAATATTTTCCTCTCAAACGTTAATAGTCTTAGTTTATCTGCTTCTTTTAGTACCCAGGTTTCAGATCCATAACATATGATTGGTCTTGCTGGACATCCTGCCACAGAATATGACAACTATAGGCCTACGAGCAAAGCTGCGGAAATACCCATGCCTATACCATTTATACGGACGGATCAAGATTTACTGCAGGAGAAGAGGAAATACAAGTTGGATGTGCTTATGTAGTTTATCTTGAAGACAGTGAAGTTTTCTTCAAATTATTCAAACTTTCCCCTACCTGTTCTGTTTTCCAAGCTGAACTATATGCCATAAAAGAAGCAGTACAGGGGTGTCTTCAACATAAATGCAGTGCACGAATGTTTAGTGACTCGCAGGCTGCTCTTCAATCGATTGCAGATAAATTTAATTTAAATCCAAACTCTGTAGAAATCAGGAATAACATAAAAAATAACACAAAACACCTGTGCCTGTCTTGGATACGAGGACACCAGGGAACTGTGGGAAATGAACGTGCTGATCAACTAGCTAAATCCGCAGCATCTTCTGAGCTTCATTATTCATTTTCAAAGTGTCCAATATCCTATGTTAAAAAGAAACTGTTGGACTATATCATCACAGATTGGAATGAACATTGGATAAGGAGTGCAAATGGCGCTTTGACTAAAGAGCTCTTCTTTCCTACAGTACACCATAGGCTAAAGGCAAAACATTTTATTCCAAATTTCATTTTAACACAATTTATGACTGGCCATGGAAAATTTGGAAGTTATTTTAGGAGATTTAATATTAACCCAGACAGTGATCATAATTGTAAATGTCAAGAATCAATACAATCTGTAAAACATGTTTTATTTGATTGTCCTATATTCGAAAGACAACGATTCTGGTTAAACTTACTTTTAAATGATGATGAGGCTTCTGCCTCAATGTGTGAAGTGATTTTTAAGAACCAAAATTATTATAAACATTTTATGAACTTCATAACACACATTCATAACAATATGTAGTATTTTCTAAGACACTTATAGACAATTTATGTAATTCATAACACTCATTCAAAACCATAAGATATTATTTCTGTTTTACAATGTAGGCTATAGTATAATACTGTTATAGTAAGCTACAACCCTAGCATGCATTGGTGGCGAAATAGGATTTCGAAATATTTGGAGATTCAATAATAATAATAATAATAATAATAATAATAATAATAATAATAATAATAATAATAATAATAATAATAATAATAATAATAATAATAATAATAATAATAATAATAATAATATGTATAATGTATATTATACCTTTTGGATATATTTTTGTATGTAGGCCTACTTGTAGGTAGTATAGATAAAGGGCAGTGGTTTTATTTCCCGCACTAGGTAGTTAATTTGTAATATTACAGTATAGCCTAGTTATTTAAAGGTTGGCAATTTAGGAAATTGAACTTTCAATCCTGGTCGCCATTGCTGTAAGTACGACAGAACGCGCTATCGTGCAAAACATATTTTTATTCTGCTATAATGAAATTCGCTAAGTTTATTAGGTGTTTTAGAGCAAAAACAACGTCCTTGTCTCTGTCACTCCAGGTAACTTGTGGTCTTCCAAATTGGTAAATTCACAAACAGTGGACTTCTAAACAGTACGTGTTACCGTTATTTTCAATTTAATAAGACCAGCCTTGAAGAGGTGCGGGGAATTCAAACGAATAGAACTTAGTTTCATTGAATGAGAGTGTACCAATAGACGTGGGTTTATTCACAATATCCAGCAACCAAGGTCGGTACTGGGTCAACTCCTACGCCTACAAATTTTGTCTCATAATTTCCCGTACTCTCTGTAAAGCCTTAAAAGGTATTTGCAAGGTCTTAAGCCTGAAAATGTTCATGTCGCCTTTTGGTTACGATTATTTACAGTTTTTTCTCGGGGCATGGGAACATTTTTGGACAGACGAGCAGTCATGTGAATGGAGAAAACTACATAACAATGAGTTTTATGATTTTATGGAAATCCTCATATAATAAAAACACTTTAAGTCTCATAGACTGTGTTGGACAAGAATATAGCAAGAATAGGGAATTGAAGAGAGGCATGGAAACTTGTTCTAGGTACCAAGAAGAATAATGTAGGCTAGGTGAATGGCATTCATGATTTGAGGTCGGTAAATTATATAGGGGATATTACTTACTTACTCACTGGCACTATCGAACCCGTAGGTTCATGACCGCACGGACATAAGCTCTCCATACATCCCTATCCCGAGTTAATGCTTTCCAATCATTCCCTGTATAATTTACTTCCCTCAAATCATAGTTAATGTTATTCTCCCACCTCATTCTTGGTCTACCAACTGGGCGTTTTCCCTCTGGCTTTCCTACAAGAAGCTTCCATGCAAGTCTTTCATTTCCCATACGTGCAACATGTCCTGCCCAACGCAGTCTACGAGACTTAACTGTTCTTATTATATCTGGCTTCCTATAAAAACCATGTAGTTCATTGTTATGTAGTCTTCTCCATTCACCTGTCTGTTCATCTCTCTTTGGTCCAAAAATTTTCCTAAGTACTTTATTCTCAAATAGGCCTACTTGTAATCTCCTTTCCTCCCTTAAAGTAAGAGTCCATGTTTCGCACCCATATAATATAACTGGTAGAATAATAGTTTTATATATTTTCAGTATAACATTTTTTTAAAGGAGTTGGGACATCAAGAGTCTCTGCAATGCATAATAGCACACATTTCCAGAATTGAGCCTATGTTTAATTTATTTGTGCATCTCATTCCTATTTGTGATCATTGTTCCTAGGTATTTGAATTCAGCCACTTCCTCAAAATTTCCCTCATTTGTCATTAGCTGTCCATTTCCATTATATATAGGGGATATTAAATTAAATAAATAATAGTTTAAAAAAACTAAAACAACACGCTTTATTAGAAAACCGAACTAAAAAATGACAAATAATTTTAATTTCCAACACTCTTGGGATAAAATTAAAGTGGCCAAAAAAAAAACATCTCCAACACATCTAGAATAAAACTAGAGTTATCTACAAAACCGGCTGCTAGCTTCACGTCCATATGTGTTAATTACAGAGGTGGACGATGATATAGTCAGTATAGGAATGACATATGGTCAGCTTATCGAGTCCCGCCAGCAGCACTTCCTCCTATTCTACTTCCTTCACAGTAGCCTCTGCCCGCTCCTGGAATCTCCTTCCTCAAGATATCAGGGGTTGCCACACACTTGGCACCTTTATGTCACGCTTATACAGTTACCTGTTGTCTAATAATTAATTTTTCTCTACTTATTTAATTTTATACTATGTCATTAATCTTTTCCTCGTTTTTTTATATATCTTGTACATATTATATATTTAATTCGTTAAATTTAGAGTAAATCAAAATACATTACAAATATTAATTGTATTGTATTCATAACTTGTAATCGTTTATATATATATTTATATATATATATATATATATATATATATTGTAATTTAGATTTAAGACTTTTTTTTGTTTGTATTTTTTAAACCTGGTTGAGTGGTAGACAAGGCCTTAAGGCCTTAACTCTGCCAGGTAAAATAAAGCTATTATTATTATTATTATTATTGTTATTGTTATTATTATTATTAATTATTATTATTATTAATTATTATTATTATTATTATTATTATTATTATTATTATTATTATTATTATTATTATTATTATTATTATTATTATTATTATTATTATTATTATTATTATTATTATTATTATTTATTATTATTATTATTATTATTATTATTATTATTATTATAGCTGTTTTCTGAACCTATAACTGCTACTTATTACAGCTATCCAAATTCCTTATGTAGCTGGATGGTACCGAACTTGAAATTCATCATCATCGTCATTCCAATGATTAGACAATTGCCTGTTGGCTTCATAATGCATCAGCCCAACTTTTTCTAGGTCTTCCGACATCATGTCTTGCTCTTGCTTGCTAACTACGGATATCTCTCCTTACTCATTCAATTCTTGTGATCAATCCACTTATGTCTATAATTCGTGACTTTATCCAATAAATATTATTCTTCCTCTTCTTCCTTTGTCTCTACGGTCCTCTAAGAACCTTGGCCTCCTTCATAACGTCTGCCCATTCTTCTCTATTCCTAGCTTTTTGTCTCCATCTTTTAACCTTCAGTTGTCTTAAGTCTTCCTTAATCTTATCTACCCATCTTAGTTTCTGTCTTCCAACTTTTCTTCTTCCTTTCGGTTTCCCTTCTAAAATATCCAATAAAGATTAGGCCTACACTTTTAATTCTTCTCTTGTATACTCATTTGTCCACCGCTGTAGTCTCGAGGTAGCGTGCTGCCTTGTCACGCAGCGGGCCCGGGTTCGATCCCCGGTCGAGGCAGTTTTTCTGGGTGAGGTTTTTATCGGGATTTTTCCTCACCTGTAAGACAAATGTCAGGAAAACTTTAAGGCCCAAACGGTCCCCCAAATCATATGGCCTCCATCATCATTCTTATCATTATCATCATCATCATCATCATCATTCACCGGCGTGGAAAGCAACGGGAAGCTACCACACCTACAATTCCCTAGTAGAGCTGCAAGCATAGCATGAAAATGCTATTATCGCAGTGAAGGACCTGCTTTCGGGCAAAATTACTATGGATGGATGGATATCCTCATTTCTAATTCTATCAAGTTTTGTACATCCTTTAACTTGTCTGAGGAATATCATCCCCGCCATCTGAATTCTGTATTTCTGTTTTTTTCGTTGGAACCTAAGTTTGACATCCATACATCCATTGTGGGAATTGCCATAACGTTATGCATGTTTATTGTTGTTTCTTTTTTAATTTTATTTTTAAAGATCCCAAAATGAGAAAATGTCTTCCCCATGGGGACTCCAACCAGCGCAAGTCCCGTAGCTATGGTGAAGTTCGAAACGATAGTTGCACACGACAATTCCACGCATCCTACTGTCACTTTCAAACCGTGAAGGGTTCTTCGTGAGTTTCCTGTGGATTGCCGTTAGTCTAACGGCGCGGCGGTTAGATCAATAACGATAATTCTGGTTGTTAACAAAACCTGGTAAATGTAAATGAGGTTCATCTCTCGTCAGTAAGTTGTTAACGAGATTCGGATATTCATTCATAAACTGCAGCAAAGTCTGCCAGAAATGAACTCTATTTCCATGGTCATGCGCCTTTAGAGCATGACAAAATTGAATTTTCTATGTTACATCATCACTCATACAAACAGCTGATTTATATTACTGAATGTCAAACTAACAAACAACTCGCTGGCACTATCAAAATCGTAGGTTCATGGCCGAGTGGGCATAAGCTCTCTATACATCCCTATCCTGAGTTAATGTTTTCCAATCATCCTTTGTATTATCTACTTCCCTCAAATCATAGTTAATGTTATCCTCCCACCTCATTCTCGGTCTACCAACTGGGCGTTTTCCTTCTGATTTGGTTTTGTTGAAGTTTATTTCTAGTCTTAAATTTTTAGTATTACCCTTAATATGTACACCGCTGTCGTCTCGAGGTAGCATGCTGCCTTGTCACGCAGCGCGCCCGGGTTCGATCCCCGGTCGGGGCAGTTTTTCTGGGTGAGGTTTTTAACGGGTTTTTTCTCACCTGTAAGACAAATGTCAGGAAAACTTTAAGGCCCAAACGGTCCCCGAAATCATATGGCCATCATCATCATCCTTATCATCATCATCATCACCATCATCCTTCACCGGTGTGGAAAGCAACGGGAAGCTACCACACCTACAATTCCCTAGTAGAGCTGCAAGCATAGCATGAAAATGCTATGATTGCAGTGAAGGACCTGCCTTCGGGCAGAATTACTATGGGTGGATGGACTCTTAATATCTCCTCTCTATCGCTTAATAATACTACATCATCAGCATAAACCAACAGCTCATTAATATCATTGAGTTGAAGGCCTTCTTCATCCTCTAAAGATTTGATGGCATGCTCTAGTACAAAATCAAATAGTAGCGGAGATAGTGCATCTTCTTCATTTAACCCATTGTACATTTAAAAAATATCCTAAAACTATTTGCCTACACGCAACCTACCTACTCTTTGTGACATTTAGACATATTCGTTATAAGTCTATTTTTTTAGGAATTCCGATCTTCAGCAGTGTCTGTATAGTAAAGTAAAGTAAAGTGATCCCACAATAGGCCCGGAGGCCCTTGAGGTAGTAGGAGGTTAAGGCTCCCACTTTTTCTAGACAATCGGCACTTTATGTCAGCCGGGTTGTTAGCCCTGCGTGACGGCCGCCTTTACCCCCAGAACAAGCGTCAGGTACTCATTTCCGTTAGAGGCTGAGTCGACCCCAGGGCCATAGTGCCGCCAGAGGGTTTGGGTCAGTTTAAAAATCCTGACCCCAACGGGACTTGAACCCTCGACCCTCCGGCTTGTAGCTCAGTGCCTAGCAGTGTCTGTATAGGCCTAATTTATTTCTCTTAATTGAATCGTATGCCCTTGTGAAGTCAATATATAGTTGATGTTCAGTGTCATTATATTCCCATTTCTTTTCTAAAATCTGTCTTATATTAAACATTTGATCTGTTGTACATCCGTTTGTTCTAAATCCACCTTGATGATCTCCTATTATGTCATCAATATAGGGATTCAGTGAATATCAAAACTTGGAAAAATTCTGCATTTTTTTTACGTAAGTGGTTTTACTGTAATCTGACATGATTATCGCACTATTAATGTATCAATTCCCAAAATACATGTGAATAATAGGCCTACTGTATTATGGACACGTTGAAGTTTATCTGATAAATTGTCAGCGATGTCTTAGTAACGCCACTGAACGGCAGTACAAAATCCCTGACACGAAATCTCACACATTTGGTAGTAGAGAACCAACTGCCATATTTAAATGATGTTTGCAAGTGTGATACAGTGGGTAGCACACGCTTGTACTAGTGTCATTTTAGCAGCAAGTAGGTAGAGCTGTAACCTCGCGAACGGCCCACATCACTTGAGTCATTGTAATTATATTAACATACCGATAACCCCCTAGAGCAACCCTTCTCAAAAAGTATCTACTAATATAGCACATACGTTTATTGCCTAAATACCCATGTAGTAACCGGGTGTTAAGAACAGTCTCAATGTAGTCCATATTTGTCGCAGTGCCCTGGGTCACTTTGTCCCTACTCCTGGCGCGACAGGCCTACAAGGCCCTTAGCCTACCAGCCGGCTGCTGGCCTCACATCCACATGTGTCAATCACAGAGGGTAGATGATAATCAGCCAGTGTAGGGGTGACATGTGGTCAGCATGTCGAGTCCCCCAGCCGTTATAGCTGGTTTCCTCAACCTGGAGCCGCTACTTATTGTAGCTACCCAATTGCTTCACGATGCTGGGTGGGCACCGGTCCCATACTGGCCGAAATACCATGAGAAAATTTCTTCCCCCATGGAGACTCGAACCAGCGCAAATCCCGTAGCTCTGCGCCAAGGCTTCCTACCTTAACCACTCCGATACGGCGCGGGACCACTTTGTCCTTAGAGTTATAAATTTTGAGACCAGATCCTCCAGGTTCTAACAACTACAGGAACATCTCATTATTTTCAATGTTCTACAAAATTCTAACAAATATATTAATATGCAGACTTACTCCTTGTATTGATGGCGAAATTGGAGATCATCAATGTGGATTTAGAAGAAATAGGCCTACAACAGATCAGATTTTTAGTATCTATAAGATAGATTTTAGAAAAGAAGTAGAATATAATGGCACTGTACATTAACTATATGTAGACTTCAAAAAGGCATACGATTTAATTGAGAGTGAAAAGTTATATAGTATCCTGCTGGAGCCTAGAATACCTAAAAAGTTTGACTTATTCGAATATTTCTAAATGGCACAAAGAGTAGTGTGCGTGCAAGCAAACAGTTTTCGGATACCTTTTAAGTTAAGTTTAAACTTGTTTTATTCCGCTAATTATTTAGTGAACATACTTAACCAGTTATAAAAATAAAATATGGCCAGAACACGTGGCACGATTCGTAAATGAAAGAGGGGGCATAGAAGCTTCTTGTTGGAAAACAGAGGGAAAATGTCCAGTTGGCAGACCAAGAATGAGGTGGAAAAATAGCATTAGCCATGATTTGAAGGAAGTAAATTATACAGGGGATGATTGGAAAACATTAGCTTAGGATAGGGACGTGTGGAGAGCTTATGTGTGCGTGGTCATGAACCTACGGGTTCGATACCTCCAGTGAGTTAGTTAGCCTATGACTAATCTTTCCAATGTGTTTTCCACAAGGGTTTGTCAATAAACAAAAATGGAAGCATTTCTACTGTCACCGATTCGAACTACATGTTGCCGTGTTCCATCTTACTTGCCGTGTATCTTAGATGCAATATATAGGCCTATGTGTGTGTGTATATATATATATATATATATATATATATATATATATATATATATGCCTACAAGCTTCCTGGGTGAAGTTTTTTTTTTGTTTTCTTTTCCTCACCTGCTTGTAAGACAAATGTCAGGTGGCGTTGAAACCCAGAAGGTCCCTAAATATATCATCTGGTCACCATTATCATCTCAGGTGTGGAAAGCATCGCGAAGCTACTACACCTATAATTCCCTAGTAAAGCTGCAAAGCATAACATGCAAATGCTATGATTGCAGAGCACAGAAATATGTGATGCATAACCTGTTGAGAACACGGACTTCAAATTTATTAATAACTTGACTTGTATTCTGCAGTAAAATATGTGGGAACCATTGCTTATTATTTTTCATAATTATTTAAAACAGTTATTTGTTTCTCTGTAAAATTTACCAAAATGGAGTTACGAGGTTTTTTTTGCCCATCAATATATATATATATATACATATATCTTATCCTGACAACGTCAGGGCAACGAAATAATAATAATAATAATAATAATAATAATAATAATAATAATAATAATAATAATAATAATAATAATAATAATAATAATAATAATAATAATAATGGTCTCGTCAAACTGAAGAGGTAAGGAAATTGCATTGCAACGAGATTCATTTTTTTTTCCTGCAACAAGTTCTGGTTTGTGGACCTCGCCCTTGCCGTGGGTGTGGGCCCCGCGTGGGTAGGAAGCTTTGGTGCAACGCCCTCATGTTGGCAGTCCTGACGCGTTGGAGATTTTAACCTAAACTGGTCAAGTTGTGGAGACTTGAGTGAATCATTACTTGTAGCCATATAGGTACAGACCTCAGCGCCTGCGCCCTTTTCACAACTACCACCATCTTGTTATCAAAAACAAAATGGCGTCTACCAAATCTTCGTAAGTTAAATGTAACTTAAAATTGATTTGTATTTTTATTTACTCTTTAATTCCATTACCTACTCTATATAGTAGAGATATAGGAGTAAATAGAAAAGCCAAATAGGATCCAAAATTTTAAATGAAGAATATTATACCTTTAAACAAAAAAATTATATTTGCAGTTTTTTGCTGCATTTTATGAACTGGCATGATACATCTTATCCAGGAATGGCACCTGTCCCCAATTAGGCGGGACATCAGAATTTTAAGAAAAATTTTCAGCATCCCAGAATTAGGGTCAATACCGTACCTAAAAGAAATACATTATGTGGTGGGACAAATCAATCAAACACATTTTTTTTTAGACAGAAATGTTTGCAAATATTTCACCTGCTTAGAATCAGCCTATTCTATGTCCACTTTTTAATAAAACTCTTTTTGTTGTAGGCCTACATGATGTTCTAACTCCTCTTCTATGATAATTCCACACATAAAATTTTACATTTTATAGTCAGAAAGCATAAAACCCCTTTTCTTGAAATATTGCTGTTACTGTGAAGTACGCGCTATCTAAAAGTTAATTTAGATGTAGTGAAAAATAAAATAAAAAATTAGATTTGTAAATTTGAACCCGAAATCAATAAGAAAAACAGCTTCAAGTCATGAATTTGTTTTCTCCCCATTCAGGCAGTGCTTGCTCTAGTCTAAATTAACTGGGACTTCGCTAGATTAGCTTTAAATTAATTTAATATGGTGGATAAATAAATTTAAAATCTCGATAAACATAAGTATATCATTGGAATAATTAAACATATTTCTGTCACCATACAATTCAGAACACGGAACTTTCGGACTGACTCGTTAGTTCACGTAAAATATCGTGTTTATGTTGGATGCAAGTTTTGCAGTATTGTTTTAACTTTACTATCTAAACCTCTTTTGGTTAACTCTTATTTTTTTTCTCGACCCCGACGCTATTAGGGCATCCGAGGGCTAGGGAGTCTTTCCTTTCTTCCATTTCTTCTTTCCTTCATTTTCTTTTCTTCTCCAGAAAAGCCTAACCAGAGGCTATAAGATGGCAGCCCCATCACTGGTCTTGCCTTCCTTTGGCCAGCAACCAATCGAAGGGACTATTATTATGCTTTCAAGTCTTATACGAGAATTTCCCGGAAGCATCAAACTTATGACGACTAAAGCAAATATCTCTGGGCCATCCCATGAAATGCTGGAGGGAACATTTTCTATAGGATCGTAACAGTGTGAAGGAAGAAGAAGAAGAATGTTGAATCCCCCACCAGCGAGAAGATACATGAAAAACATATATAGGCCTATATATATATATATATATATATATATATATATATAAGTATATATATATATATATAAGTATATATATATATATATAAGTATATATATATATATATATAGATCCGGGTTCGAATCCCGTCCAGGCATTTATTTTTCTTATCATACCATATATATATATATATATATATATATATATATATATATATCCATAGTAATTCTGCCCGAAGGCAGGTCCTTCACTGCAATCACAGCATTTTCATGCTATGCTTGCAGCTTTACTAGGGAATTGTGTAGGTGTGGTAGCTTCCCGTTGCTTTCCACACCGGTGAAGGATGATAATGATAATGGTAAGGATGATAATGATAAGGATGATGGCCATATGATTTCGGGGACCGTTTGGGCCTTAAAGTTTTCCTGACATTTGTCTTACAGGTAAGAAAAAACCTCGATAAAAACCTCACCCAGAAAAACTGCCCCGACCGGGGATCGAAACCGGGCTCGCTTCGTGACAAGGCAGCACGCTACCTCGAGACCACAGCGGTGGACCATTAAAATATTGTATTGTATTGTAAGCCCATGTTTTCCCTTTACAGAGATTTAGGCGCTCTCCCCCTACAGGGAAGAATTTGAACCATACTAATTTAGATACACTTGTTTTCGTATAGATGTAATTTTTGAGTGGTCCGTGGTCAGCGTTCCGCCTCTTACTGACATCTAGGAAACCAAGGTAGTAATAGGACGGGAAAATTCGGTAAATTTTGCTTAGAGGCCTTTTCATTCAGGCTTAATGATCTTTTACGAGCCTGAAAATCTTCAGACTCGGGACCAACGGCTTAAAGTCCCTCCCGGAGAACTTGCTCCTTGGATTTTTCCGTCCTAAAAAATCCATCGACCCCGGCCGGGTTTGAACGCGCGACCCTCGGGACCAGAGGCAAGGAGCATAACCACTAGTCCATCGCTATAAAACGATAATTTTCCTTGTGGGACTTCATATATTTGAAACACGATCTCTTACATTAGGGGAAGAAAAGAAGCTAAAAGTATTCAAAAAACAAAATCAAGTAGAATATTCGGTCCCATAAGAGACGAATAAGGAGGAAATTTCACAGTGGGACGAATACCGTATGTTCATTTTTCTTTCTTTTTTCTATTTCTGCTTTCGCAACACAATTTGGTGTTTCATTTCCTTGTATGATACATTTTTTTGTGAACAGAAATTGATATAGCTGAAAATTTAAATACTATTTCCAAACACTTTTCTACGTCTCCTTGACATAAACTTCCGAACTATATTTGTAACATTAATATAAAACCCCGCTCTGTTGTATTAACATTGGAATATGTTTTGTGGTCGCGTGGGATGACATCCGGTGGCAGCCTCAGGGCCGTCTAGTTCCTGTAATGGTAAAATGTTGCCCAACCTGATCTCAATTCACATCTCAAATAATTAACCACGCAAAATTAGTATTCAACAAAATTCTACATTTATCTTCATTAAATACGTATACATTTTCACGTAAGGTACAGTAGACTTATGTACTCCCCATGGTGCAATAAGCCCTTGGTCTACCTCGCATCCCCATGTGCTAATCACAGAAGTACACGATCATTCAACCAGTATACGGGTGAAATATAGTCAGCATGTTTGGTTCCCCATCCGTTGTAGCTTGTTTTCTCAATCTGGAGTCGCTCCTTATTGTGTTCTTCTTCTTCTTCCTTTCCAGGATTAGGTCAATGCGACCTGTTCCGGTCTCAAGTCCATCGTTTCCTTGGCCGTCCCAAAGATCTTTTTCCATGTGGTTTGTGGGTGTTGATCTTTTTGGGTAATCTTGTATTGTCCATTCTGTCCAAATGTTCTTTCCATTGGTATTTGTGCTCTTCTAGTTTATCGACTATTGAAAATATCTCCAGTTCATTTCTTATTGATCCATTGTGTAATCTATCCATGCGTGTACATCCTTTTACGGATCTTAAAAATTTCATTTCAGTGGCTTGAATGTGTGATATGTATATTTTTGTAAGTACCCAAGATTCAGATCCATATAAAAGAACAGGAACAGCCATAATTTTATAAAATCTGAGCTGAGTTTCTCTTCGAGTCCTTCGGAGAGTTCTTATGGTGCCACACATCATTTGATATCGGTTTAATTTATTATGGATATCCCAATAATAGCTATATGTTACATCTGGACCAAGATAGTTAAAGTGTGCTATCTGTTATATTATTTCATTATTGATTACTATACTCCTTATTGTAGTTACCCAAATATTGTAGCTACCGATCCCATACTGGCCAAAATTCCATGAGAAAAGTTCTACCCCCACGAGGATTCGAATCAGTGCAAGTCCCAAAGCTCTGCACCAAGGTATCACGCCTTAAACCGCTTGGCTACGGCGCTGGACTAAAACGGTACATAGTAAATCGAAAAAAAAAATCACTTTGTTGACTATTGTTCATGCAGTACAGGTATAAATACCTATCCTGAGCTTATGTTTTCCACTCACCGCCTCTATAATTTACCTCCCTCAAATAATATTTAATGTTATTCTCCCACCTCATTCTTGGCCCACCATTAGGTGGGCGTTTTTCCTCTGGCTTTCCCCAAACTTACCGAACATGCTGCTCTTTCATTCCCCATGTCCATCGCAATCTACGAGACTTAACTTTTTTTATAACTTCAGATTTCCCATAAAGATCACGCACCTTACTGTTACGAAGTATTCTCCATTCATCTGTCTGTACATCTCTCCTTGGTCCAAAAACTATCCTAAGAATTTTATTCTCAAATACGCGTAATCTTTCCTCCTTCCTGAAAGTAAGATTCCATGTATGGCATAGGCTACATATAACTGGGAGAATAGCCGTTTTATACATTCTTAGTTTATTCATTTATTTGAGAAGTTGGGACGACAAGAGTCCATGAAATAGATAATGGCATGCAATTCAGAATTGAGCCTATGTTCACTTTCTTTTTGTACCTCATCCCTGTTATAATTATTGTTCCTAGGTATTTGAATTCAGCCACTTCTTAAAAATTTCACTCATTTGTCATTACCTGTCCATTTCCATTATATAACGAATTTCTACTTGTGATCATAATACTATGGTAGATCGACCGCAGTACTCCCGGAGTAACGTAGTTGCATCATGTGCAGCAGCCCGAATTCGATCCGCGATCGGTGCAAGTTTCCTGGATACGGTTTCTTTTTTCTTAACTGCCGATGATGGGACAAGTCCCGAAAGCGCTACAGTTAAATAATTGATTAAGTTGAGGAGACGGACCTTTCAGGTGAATATTCCATAATTTTATATTTTAATTTTGAATAACACCTCAACGGAACACATCATGAATCTTATAAAAGTAGATTTAACTAAGTTTACAATTCGTATATTTTTATTTCACAATTTAACTATCCCCATATTTTAGTTCACAAATATGAATAAGTAGAATCATTTAACTATTTTTGCTTGAAAACAAAAAAAAAATTATTAAAAGTAATACTTAAAACACTTTATTTTACTGCTATTTTAAGACTATACGACAAAGGAAAATAAGTTTAGGCAATATTTTCAGGTTTTATATTTATTTCATATTAAATATCAGAAGTTAATTAATTGGTTGATTTAATGGTTATTGGTAATAGTGAAAAAATATAATAAAACACAAAATAATTATATGGTAATTAATTTAAATTATTTTGTTACATAGAAACAGCATTAAATTAATCATTCAAATTTTTATTAAAGTTTCTGCAAATTCTGAAAATTATTTAACACACACACACACACACACACACACACACACACACACACACACATATATATATATATATATATATATATAAAGTAACCATGATGTAATTAGCCGATTGATGTGGTTGTTTATTTTAATTAGTTCGTGGTCTATTTCACATTTATGAACTAAAATATAGGAATAATTCGTCATCCAGGAATGTTTTTAAATTTAATTTTATCGTTGTTTTTGTTCATCATTCATCATCATCATCCGGTATCATGGCAGCTGCCGCCGTCTTCCGGAAACCAAACGCCATTCCTCTCTGTCCATCCATTGATCTTCCTCCATTCCTCTGATATTCATAGCTGCTTGTACCCCTTCTATCCAGGTTTTCTTCGGTCTTCCTCCTCTCCATTGGGGTCCATTCCATAACAATTTTTGACAATCTTTGCTCTGGCATTCTTTTGACATGACCATGACACTGTAATCTTTTCTTTTCTATAATGTCCGGCTCCTCTTGGTACACCCATAATTTCCCTTATTTATTGTTCACTGAATAAAAAAATTGGAATAAACATTTATATGACAATGTGAATAAATTCATAGAATAGGATTATCTGCAACAAAAAATGTTATAAATTAAATATCGTACTAAATAATATAATTTTTCTTCTAATGGAAATGTTTAAAACCAGTTAGCAATATAAAATACATTAATTTATTAATAAATAAGATTTTCAACTTTTATAAGATTCATGATGTGTTCCGTTGAGGTGTTATTCAAAACTAAAATATAAAATTATGGAATATTCACCTGAAAGGTCCGTCTCCTCAATTTAATTAGTAATTTAACTGTAGCGCTTTCGGGACTTGTCCCGTCATCGGCAGAATTCGAAACTGGTGTTTCAATGAAGATCTGGTAGAGGGGGCTACATGTATTGGGTTCGTTTTCGTTTATCAGATGGTCGTTGTTGTGAGCTGCTTTCATGATTTCCATCTCTTCGAGTATGTTTATTTTCACTGGATTATTTTCTCTGTGCATTACTGTTAGGGTGTTTTCAATATTTAACATGTGATGTCCTTCATAGATAACGACTTTATTCACGCAGAAGGAATATCTTCTTCTTCTTCACTTCCTGGTTTAGGCAAGAGTTGCCTGGTCCATCTTCACTAATAGATCTAAGACCATCTCCTCCATTGTGAAGAATACGAGTAATATGTTTTCCTTTGATCGCGGTACCAACGCTATGCAGAGTAGACCATTGGTGGGGCTGCCACCTCGAAGCTTTAGGTCCAGCTCCTGGATGTACGAGTACTAACCCCATCTAGAGGGTTGCCACTTCCGCCGTGATGAAGGACTCCTTCTGCGCCGAATCTGCAGTTGAGGTCTTCACCGTAACCCTGGCTAGGGGCCCTTACAGAGTTCTATCAGTCGAAGCCAACTGAACCCTGCTTTTTAACGAGATTGTTACTCCTCCCCCTCCTCCTTTCTCATCCGGGATTGGGACCGGCCATGGCGGAGTTAGAAGGAATATCAAGCTATGCAAAACACGTTATCCATGAAGGACATCGCATGTTAAATATTGAAAACACCCTAACAGTAATGCAGAGAGAAAATAATCCAGCGAAGATAAACGTACTCGAAGAGATGGAAATCATGAAAGCAGCTCACAACCACAGATAACCCACTATAGAGATGACCAACGACAGTTATTCACTGATGCCTAGACCTCAAGCGTTGGCAGAAAACACTAACCGATTACAGCTTACTGTATTATCGGCAAAACTTGCGCCATCTATCGACAAACGTATAACTAATCAGTGTTGACCCCGGTGGCTCAGTCGTCACTTTCGGCGTTTGTAATATTACATCTGAAATAATTTGTGGAATAATAATTAATCATCAGATTTTACAGCTCACCTCATATTATTGAAAAACTCAGGACCAGTTTGGAAAGGGAAACTTCTTTCGAAACCGGTCCTCTGTTTTACAAAAGTATGAGGCAAGCTGTAAAAT
Source organism: Diploptera punctata (assembly GCA_030220185.1). Classification (NCBI taxonomy): domain Eukaryota; kingdom Metazoa; phylum Arthropoda; class Insecta; order Blattodea; family Blaberidae; genus Diploptera; species Diploptera punctata. The sequence continues at coordinate 2,257,666 of JASPKZ010007290.1, read as the reverse complement.
TTTACTAATCTAATTATTATTAAATAAAACCTCAAAGTGTTATGAATATATCAATTCAGAACTTCATCTCTATTTCCAAGACCCTCGACTTACTCTTTATCCAATACATGGAATATATTCCTAACATCAGAAAAACAGTTCATTAGTTTTAGAAAACTGGAAAAATATTTTATAATTCAATTAATTCTCTTTAAAGTATTCATGTAAACTGGTTTTTTGTTCAAAATTTTCTTACAAATAACATTATTTTTTGCATTACATTTTCTTACAATTAAGAAAGGATAACCCTGATTTTCAAGGAAAGGTTCAAATAAAAATAGAGATATTTAATAATCATTTATTTATTTTAGACATATGAACAAAAATAATAATAATAAACAATAAGAGGATTTAAGTAATTATGAAGAATTAATGCATTGAGATTTTTTAATTTTAATTAATATTTTGCCAACAAAATTTGGGCCCTAACAAAAAAAAAATACATTCAAATTTACAGGTATTTTACTATCTTACTGTTCTTAACATATGATTATCTCCATCAAACAATGCATTAAATCACAATTAACCATTACAGTTTGAATCAATTAATAGAAAAACCAACAAAAATGAAAAGATTGAAGATGGCAACAAATCATGGATTTATCAAATTCATTGTAAAGATTGCAAAAAAATATACATAGGTAAAACAAAAAGGAACTTAGATACAAGATAGAAAGAACATCTTAGAAATGTTACAAATGGAGAAATACAAAAACCTGCAATAGCTGCACATGCATGGCCAGAAAAACACACAATCAAAACAAAGGCTAAATTACTCAAACAGATAAATCTAAGGACAATTTACATCCACAAGAATAAGGAGAAAAATATGAATTTTGAAATTCCTGGGGAAATGGAAAAAAAAAAATTGATTTGGAAGTTCATCTGTCAGCCAACAGAGGGAGTAGAAATCAACCTGCAGAATGACTATCCGCAAATCAACAGTTAAAATGCATCGACAATTAAGCATAGATGCGATGAAACTATAGTCTGCAAAATATTTTTAAAAAAATTAGGTGAGTCAAAAAATAACTAACGCATAATAATGGCAACACTGCTACAACATCAGAAAAAAATTATTTTAGTTATTTTTGACATTACAAACTTCATTAATAGTTAATATAATAGGTGAATAATATAAATGAATATACATTTCTTTTTCCCAAATGCCCCAGGAATTGATACTGACAGTTGCACTGTAATGTCTTCTAAAGCTGTTGGTGCAGTCACTGAAATACAGAAAGCTGCGAAGAGAGCATACGCATAGTTTATTCTTTATTGTTTGGTCTTACGACTTTCAATATAAAAGTTGTGATATTTCTGTAATAACTAAATATTGCTTAAAAACTGCTCATGACAGTTTAAAAACATATTATTAGCATGCTAAAATTTACAAATTAATTAATTTGTTAATTTACACGGATCCATCCCCCCCCCCCCCCCCCCCGATTAATTTACCCGGACACTTGGCTGCCCCAGAAAAACTCTCCTGGAACCGTCCTCAGAAGAAGGGACACAGAAACAAACAAAGAAGTATTGAAATGGATACTTCTGGAAAAGGGCAACATAGTAGACCAAAGCCAACGTGGATAAAGGGAATTCAAGATATCATGAAGAAGACAAATATGACAGAAGCAGACACGCAAGACCGGATATATATAAATTTCTTTCCTTTCTTCTATTCTTGGTTTAATCTCTCTCTTTCGGGTACTTGTAGCGAATACTGAAGGAAAGAAACTTTCGAGGCTATTCTCAAGAAAATACTTCAGAAAATTTTTACAGGTCTTCATATATCCTATCTAGCAGGCATTGAAAAGTACAAAATTCATTTTTCCATTGTATAGTTTTCATATAATCGAAAAATCAAAAGAAGGTAAACTAATAAATAACAGTACCATTAATTCTTGTTAAGGTGGTCTTCCGGCCTGAGTGGCCATGGTTCAGTTTTGTTTAAACTCGTAGTTTCGTCTACTACTGCAGTAGACATCCTCAAGAGACTTTCTGTGAACTTTAGCTGCAGACTGACTGCAAGTTGGTAACTGTCCAGTTTTCTTCAAACCCGACTTTGAACAAAACTGGATCACAGCCAATCAGCACAGAAGACCATCTTAACAAGTATCAAGACATCAGCCGTGAAAGCCTATATTCTAAATAGTATCATTCCCACAACAAGAAAATGACACATAATTTAAATCCAGAGTTTTATTGGGGCACCCTTTAGAAATATAGTATGGTTTAATTTTTAAAAATCTGAAAAAACTTGTTTTCCCCATCATAACCTCCTTTCGCAATCACTGTTGAGGTGAAAGACAAAAGTGCATTGTAATATGGAGCAAAGAATCGCTTCCGTATTCGTACAGCCGCACATGCTTTATAAACTGTAACTGGCAAAATGTACAACCAATACTTTTAAAATTAATTTTAAAGCACCGTTGAGGTTATGTAATAAAGTACTAAAATACAAAATTGGTACCTGATAAATCAGTCGTCCTCAACTAAATTATAAAACTTTGTCAAGTAGTTAAAATATGAAGGCCTTTCAAAAACAATGTTTCATCCTCTGCAATTTAAAATTCATTTTAATTCAGTACCATTTGAAATGCAGAAGATCAAACTTTTGATTTTGAAAGGCTTTCATATTTTAACTACTTGATAAAGTTTTATAATTTAGTTGAGGATGACTTATTTACCAGGCACTAATTTGGCATTTTAATATTTTAAAATGGAATTATGAAAAGGCTTATGATAATGTAAACCGAGATAAACTTTGGCAGATACTGCATGAAGAACATATACACTCACATGTAATACGAGCCATACAAAGCTTATATCAAAATTCTAAAATCAAAATTAAATTACCAGATGGAGAAATAATAAAACACATAAACACAAACAAAGATATTCGACAAGGATGTGGACTATCTCCACTCTTATTTAATACAGTGTGTCCCACTCGCTACCGAACCCGACATCAATTGTAATAATTCCAATACTAATGGAGATATTACAGTGAAATTTGAAGACGACTTACCTCATTCTGTGAGAAATAAGGTGACATCATAACAGATGCTGGAAGTGTTCGCCATTTGCATCCAGGCAAGCTTGAATTCGCCGGAACATATTATCGGATGTCTTCGCTAAGATGTCCGCGTTTATTGCCTGGATCTCTGTGCGGATGTTTTCTTTCAAAGCGTCTATGGTTCGTTGTTTGTTATTATAAACTGTCCCTTTCAGATGTCCCCACTGAAAATCAGGTATTGTCAGATCGGGTGAGCGCGGTGGCCAAAGCCCTTTCGAAATGACGCGGTCACCGAAAAAGGATTGAATTTCAGCCATGCTGGCGTTTGATGTGTGGCATGTCGCAGCGTCTTGTTGGAAATATCCCATGGAGAGTTCCTGGTCATCCAGTTGATTTACAAACGTATTGAATATTTCAAGGTATTAATTTGTTGCGACAGTTGTATTGAAGAAGATGGGACAAATTATTCGCCGCCGAGATATTGCACACCACATACCAATCTTTGCTGAATGAAGGGGCTCTTCGTGTATCATATGGGGGTTCTCGCTTGCCCAGACACGGGAATTTTGATTATTTATGTATCCCGACAAGTGAAACCATGCCTCGTCCGTGAACCAAGTGTAGTCCAGAATAGTCGGATTATCTTGAAGAAATGTTTGAAAATTTTGACAGTACCTTACTCGTTTCTTTTAATTCGTGCACCACAGTGTAACGATAAGCGTGAAGCTTCGCTTTTTTCGCAGCACGCTGACAACTGCTTTTTGACATTCCTGTTTCTTGTGAAAGTCGGCGGAGTGATTTAGAGGGAGAAGCCAGCTGCCTATTCTTCACATTAGTGATCGTTTCCTGTGTAATTTGTTCTCTACCTCCTGCATGTCTGTCCAGTAAAGTTCCATGTGTTTCAATTTTCTTCGCTAAGGCCCAAATGGTGGACTTACTTGGTGGATGTCGGTTGTCTCCAAATCTCTCTACAAACTGCTCTTGACATGTCTGTATTGAGTCTGTCTTCCAATATACTCGAATAATAAACACACGCTGTTCTAGAGTATACCGAATTCATTTTCAACTGCAATACTTATCTTTCTAGTGTACGAACTGAACTTAACTCTTGTTTTCCAATGCAAACGAATATGAATAATGAATAAACACGATTAAAACAATTACACACGCAACGCAATAATCACAAACAACATAGCAAATAAACTCATTGTTGTTCGTGTTACCAAACGCAAATAAACTCATTGTTGTTCGTGTTGCCATATTCTCGTAGAAAAGTCTTAAAAATTTCACTGCAATATCTCCATTAGTATTGGAATTATTACAATTGATGTCGGGTTCGGTAGCGAGTGGGACACACTGTATATATATTAACAGAATAGTGCAAGAATGGAAACAAACAGTAAATAGTGGAATTTCAAACAATATTATATGCTCCATCCATAGTAATTCTGCCCGAAGGCAGGTCCTTCACTGCAATCATAGCATTTTCATGCTATGCTTGCAGCTTTACTAGGGAATTGTGTAGGTGTGGTAGCTTCCCGTTGCTTTCCACACCGGTGAAGGATGATGATGATAATGATAATGGTAAGGATGATAATGATAAGGATGATGGCCATATGATTTCGGGGACCGTTTGGGCCTTAAAGTTTTCCTGACATTTGTCTTACAGGCAAGGAAAAACCCCGATAAAAACCTCACCCAGAAAAACTGCCCCAACTGGGGATCGAACCCGGGCCCGCTGCGTGACAAGGCAGCACGCTACCACGAGACCACAGCGGTGGACATAATATATGCTGATGACCAAATAATATTATCAGATTCCGAATATAGCTTACAAATAGCAGCGTATCAATTATTCAAAATTGCCAGCAAATATAATATAAAAATTTCTACTTCAAAATCCAAAACAATGGCAACGTGTAAAAAACATACAACGGGTGAAAATTGAGATTGATGGAAAATTATAGAACAAATGTCGATTTCTCTTACTTAGGAAGTGTATTTGCAGAGTATAAGAGTGACATTGATTCAAAATTACAAAAATATAATAAAATGAATGGGGTAATACGAAGACATTTTGGTAAACAGATGAGGACAGAGACAAAACTAAGATTACATAACATCACATCAAAAGCTGCTCTAAAATACGGAAGTGAAATTTGGATTTTAAATAAAAGAAACTCTCATAAACTTCAAGTAAGCCAAATACGCTTCTTACGATCATTGTTAGGAGTTAATAGTCTATTAACTGGATCACCAAAGGAACACTATTATCAGAGGAAAACTTGGAGTAACAAGTTTAAATGAAGATATACAAAGATACCAACAAGAATGGAAAAATCATCCGAGGAGAATGGCAAGAAATAGACTTCCAAAATTGGTATTCTAATATACCCCAACTGGACATAGGGACCAAGGAAGACCAAAACATCGGTGGAAAGATCAAGACCATCTTCGCTAGGTTTACCGTACAGGCCACATGGCCTAAAACGAATTTGTCCATGATGATGATGAATATTTTAAAATTTACACCATTACTGTTTGCTGACAATCAGGTTATAATAGGGAGGACAAAAATGAGTCCAAGAAGCAGTCCAAGGTAAGCAGATTGAATACAACATATTTATTTCTAAAAAAAAAAACTAACGTAATGACAATCCCAGGGATACAACCAAGAACAGCTAAAATTGTAATAGGCCTAAATAGTAAACTCATTGAAAAAATAAGTTAATTCAAATATCTGGGATATCACGTAGATAGGGTACAGAAAATTATAGGCACTCATGTTTTAACTTCTCTCAAAAATGTTAAACTGAAAATATATAAAAATGTTATTCTTCCAGATATATTATATGGATGTGAAACATCGGCTTTTACTTTAAGAAAGGAGAAAATATTACTCGTATTTGAGAATGAATACCTTAGGAACATTTATAGACCAAAGAGAGATAAACAGACAGGTGAATGGAGAAATATACTTAACAATAAGCTATATGGTCGTTACAGAAACATAGATATAATAAGAACAGTTAAGCTTCATACACTGCATTCGGCGGGACATGTGGCACGAATGGAGAACATAAGAGGCGGAATGGAAAGTTTCTTGTGGGAAAATCAGAGGTAAAACGCCAACTTAGTGAATCAACGGAGAATAACATTAATTATGATTTGAAGGAAGTAGATTATACACATGATTGGAAAACATTAGCTCAGGATACGGATGTTTAGAGTTGCTCATATCTGCACGTAGATGAATCCAGTTATCCCTGGGTTTCGATTGGTGCCACCCAATGAGTTAGTTAGTAGGGCCGGAACATTGAAGAGATTGCATGAGAAACTTCTTTGAAGACAGAACAGGCCAGAAGGCCTAATCCTTAAGGTTAATTAACTATCAATACACCTAGTTTGGATTGCCTATAATACATAAAACTACATTTTATGGAACAATGTTCACTCTATATTATTCTGGATACCAAGCCAGGATTTGCTCAGATCTGGGACGGAATTAAAGCACGTCACCAGTAGAACCACAATAATTAACAATTGTTTTAGATAACTACATACACCATAGGAAGTAATACACACTTACATATAACAGCAAGGAACTGCAGCACGCTTTTCAATCAACTTATCTGCCAAAAAAAAGTATTAGGCCTACATTAATGTAAATCAAAATGAAATTTGCAAAGAAATCAAATTTAGAAAATGGAAATGGGTAGGTCATGTGTTATAAGGAGAGACAATGAAAACATCACAAAAACCACACTTTATTGGAACCACCAATGATTGAGAAGGCAAAGAGGAAGACCTAGGGCAACATGGAGTAATACCATCAGGGATGAAGCTGAACAGGCAGGGATGAGTTGGAAAGGAATTAAAACATTGGCAAACAAAAGAGTGTGTTGGCGAGCTTTTATCAAGGCCCAATGCTCCCAGAGGAGTGACCAGGACTACTACTACCCACATTAATGTATTTAATACCATAAGAATGTAAGATCAAAACGTATACATTGGTATTTTGGTAGTAAAATCTCGACTGGAAAGAACTAGAAATACAAAAATTAGAATTGATGAATGCAGAAAGAAGTATAATGGATGAGATTGAACACAGAAGACTAATATGGTATGGACACGTAAGAAGACTGCAGGATGGAAGACTACCAAAGTTTGTTTATACATGGAAAATTGAAAGGAAAGGAAAAGGAAGACCAAGAACAACCTGGAAAAATAACATTCAACATTCAGTGAGGAAATTTGGTGTAACGGATCAAGACACAGAAGACAGAGAACGATGGATAAGTTCAATTAAAGGAAATTTGTGAATGTGAATTACAAACTGATGGTCTATAAGTCCGTAGTCATTTATGTATTTTTAAAACTCGTGTAAATTGTTAAGATTGGTTGGAGAAAACCCTCAATGATGAGGAAAATTATCATTAAAAATACAGGATGTAACTAAATTCCCAATACGTACTTTGAGGATGTGCAGTGGAGACTTGAACAGTTACATTTAGCATAAGAACCTATGCCCGGAAACATAACATTTTCTCCCTACTCACGAAGTACCCCAACAAATGTTGAACTCTCCTGTATTTTGGGCCCATCCCCGCTAGACTACTTCCTATGAGGTTACATATAATCCTTGATTATGAGACCCCTATGGTATCCGAGGAAGATCTTGCATGGGTTATGGCTGCAGCGTATGTCGCAGGTCCAAGATTGGTGATAGTATACCAGAACATGGCAAGTAGGTACAACATCTGTGTTCAGTCGGTGGTCATCACATCGAGCCCTTCTTGTTTAATAATAATAATAATATTGAAAGCTCAACACAAGCAATTCTACTTTGTGAACAATTTTTGCACGTCTTATTCTTAATCTCTTCAGAAAAAAAATTACAAGAACTTTGCCAACATTTCAAATGTCTTTAACTAACAATTATTTTTCACCTCATACACTCTGTGTTCTTCACAGTACAGGACCATGGTTTTAGAAACAGTTAACCCTATCTTCTGTCATCTTTTCGAAAAGTTTCTCATTTTGATGCTAAATCCGAACATGGCATAATAGCATTTTACCAGGTTTTCAGGAGAGCAAAAAACTATCTGGTAGGCCTATGTTATGAATTGTCACCCGTTTGGATATCTGAACAAATCTCAACTAAATCCAAATTAAGACTATATTTGTTAATATTATTCTGCTACTTCATTCTTGGTCTTCTAACTGGGCGTTTTCCCTCTGGTTTTCCTACAAAAAGCTTCCAGCACGTCTTTCATTTCCTTTGTGCCACATGTTCTGCCCATCGCAGACTACGAGACTTATTACATTGTTCATATTATATCTGGCTTACTATAAAGACCATGTAGTGCACTGTTATGTAGTCTTCTCCATTTATCTGCCACTTTTAATTGCAAGGCATTAAAATCCAGCTCCAAATCTTTCATTTAAACTACAGGAAATAATACAATTCCTGTATTGGATAACTCTCACTACCTACTCTCCTGCTCATTTCACTCCATTCTTAGGGCCGCATGCAAATACATTAGTCGCCACTCAAATTACTTCCAATCACTGGTGAGCTGACTCACCGTGAAGAAGTGCAAAGATCAAATTAGCTACACACAAACTGGTCATGCATGAAAGTCATCATTTTCATAATATTGGCAAGAAATTACCCAGAATTCTCAGCGATAAAACCACTTCCGTTATTTTCGTCTGCTATAGAGGAATGCATTTATGCTTGCATTCCGCAAATAATACCGTATACGACGTGTGCATTGTGCAATATTCCGCCGATTCTCCTGTTCTTCCAGTTGAATTTTTTGGTAGACTCTATTAAATTCCTCTTCTCCACGTATACTGAAAACATGATCAAAGTCTTCAAGGTCCGACATCTTGGATAAAGCGGCAAGGTTTCAAACTACATCGGTTCCCTTCGGCATTCTCACGATAAGTTTCTATCTTAAGCTATGATCTTAAGTTACCTCGTCAGGTAGCTTATGATTTCAACAATTATTATCGCATGAATAGATTTCTGAGTAAGCAAAATCGTATTAGGATAAAACTTTCTCAGCAGAGAACGCCTTTTACAGTCTAATGCGTTCAAAGTTTCGACCCTTAGTCATACAGGAGTCCACCTGTTCCGTAAAGTGGATTGCCATTGCTGAATTCTGGCTTAAATATCTGTGCCTTGCAGTTAAAAATGGGGGGTTATTTTTCGAACATGGCATTGGTGCATCACAAAACATTTCCGGGAGAAATTTCAAGCAAGGTTTGGACATGCAATGGTTGACTGTTTCCTTGTAAGTAATTATTCACGATATTTTTAAAATCAACATATGTGTATGTACCGGTACATCCCACTGGTAACTAGTGACATACTGCTACAATAATTTGTGCATTTTTGTTTTATTTCAATTTACACACAAACATTCTTTGCATACAATCCCTAGATTATATCTATAAGAAACTGCTATTAATGACAAAGTAGTAATTAATGTTACAAGAATTGAAAATAAGATTTAATAGACGAGTTCTTTTAAGGGTGTGATTGAGGCTGCAATTACAAAACCAACTCTTAAAACACTTCCACTCCTTGTAATGTACCTAACTTTATTTCATATTATGTTAAATTTGATTATTTTACGAGAGTTGATCAGAGTGTAATACACAATACATATTTTTTAATAGTTTAATAACCAAGAACCACATAATGTTCACAGCTAAATAAGGTAAATAACATTATGAATGAGTCATTTCTTATTTTACCTCTTAGTTTATGTTTTCTTAAATAAGGGAACTGCAGTTTCAAGAGGAACATCCCTCCCATTTCCAACCGATGTTATGACTACTCTATCCATAGAGAATCTCTATCCATAAAGTTCAGTTTTGACAGAAATGACAGTTTGGGAGAAGATATAAATTCAGAAGAACAAATTGAGATCTATGAATTTTGAAATTCCCAATGAACAGGACATGATCTCAAAGTTCATCAAACCAACGCCAGATGGAGATTCCAACGAAAATCCGAGTCATAATCAGTTGAAAATGGGAGGGATATCCTCTTGAAAACTGCAGTTCCCGTGCTTAAGAAAATATAAACTATGAGGTAAGATAAGTCACTCATTCGTTCACAGATCTCATAATGTTATTTCCTGTATTTAACTATGAGTTTAATAAATAACTCACTGGCACTATTGAACCCATAGGTTCATGTCCATGCAGACATCTTCTTCTTTTTCCTTCCAAGTATAAGGCCAAGGCTTGTTACGATCCTATAGAAAATTTTCCCTCCAGCGTGATCCATCCGGGAAATTCTCATATAAGATTTGAAAGCATAATAATAGTCCCTTCGATTGGTTGCTGGCCAAAGGAAGGCAAGACCAGTGATGGGGCTGCCATCTTATAACCTCTGGTCAGGCTTCTCTGGAGAAGAAAAGAAAATTAAAGGAAAGAAGAAATGCAAGAAAGGAAAGACTCCCTAGCCTTCGGATGCCCTAATAGCGTTGGGGTCGAAAAAACAAGAGTTAACCAAGAAAAGTTAGATAGTAAAGTTAAAAGAGTCTGGTATAAGTAAGTGGAAGAAAGGAAGAAATACCAGATTGGTTAAAGATAAAAGTAAGGAGCAAAACCCAAGTAAGTGGAAGCAATGTTTTGCTCAGCTTGGGCACCTTGTGGTCGCCATCCACATATCCCCTAGATGGGGACCCCTGAGGGTTCCATGCAGACATAAGCTCACCATACATCCCTATCCTGAGCTAATGTTTTCCAAACATCCCCTGTATACCTGTATAATCTACTTCCTTCAAATCATTATTGTTTTTCTCTCACTTCATTTTTGACCTACCTACTGGGTTCTTTTCCACTGGTTTTCCTACAACGAGTTTCTATGTCCCTCCTTCATTCCCCATTTATGCCACACGTCCAGGACATCATATAAAAAGAATTGTGTCTGTAGTGAAAATTTCAAAATATATCTTGGTTAAATTTCAACATCCTCATCCATAATAGCAGCACAGAAAAAAATACTTTGCATTACTTTCTGATTCACCTTCATAATAAATTAATTATATGTATAAAACTTATTCAACTGCTGCACAAAATATGCTCAGAATCAACAAGTTATGATGAACAAAATGAAATACAAATGAAAGTATTACATTCTAAATATACAGGGCATCTCTAAAGTCACTATACATTTCTATGAAGGAAGCCAATGATTGAAAAATCAACGTTATTGTGAAGTTTTACACATATTCTTTCTACAGGACTGTCATCTTGGTGAAAACACATACTCCATATTTCAGCTGTGAAACAAAATGTAGATCCTAACATTAAAATCATAACAGGCCTGCTTCTTCTGCGATGATTCTGTATAACAAGCAGTGAACATGTTTGTGAATGCTTGCAATCTATCATCAGCTCGTTTTGACTGTTGAATTATAGGTTGGCAATCCTGTAGGTTAATAATTAAGTTGAGTTATTGTCAACTTAGTACATATTAGTTGATTTCTTTAGGACACCTTGTCCAGAGTGACGTTTCTTATGTTGTTGACCCTGGATGTGGACTCCAACTCGCTATTTTTGAGGTCAAAAGAACTTGTATATCAAATCTCTCTCCCCGAGAATTTCAAAATTCTTGTTCTTCTGGATGTACATTTTCTCCCAAATAGCAAGTTCATTTGTATTTTCTAATGGTTTTAATAATTTGGCATTTACATGAATTTTATGTTTTTCTGGCCAAATGTGAGCAGCTACTGCAGATTTTTCTACTTTTTTTTTTTACATTTCTTATGTGTTCCATCGTCCTAATGGTTAAATTTATCTTTGGTTTCCCTATGTATATTTATTGCAATCTGATTTAATATGAAAGTTCTTTGGACCAAAAAAAGAGGGAGTAGGAGTTTATATCCAGGGCCGACAACATAAGCTTCAGACTGGACAAGATGAAGGGAAAACAGAGATGTTTTGAAACATATCCTAAAGAAATCAACTAATACAAGGTGAGATGACAACAGACTCAACTTGTTTATTAAGAAGAACCTCTTAATGTGACGTCCTAACGTAATTTCACAATTTAGGCTGACCTATGAGCTTCCAAATCAAATTTCTTCCCTGAGAATTTCAAAATTCATGACATTATCCTTATACTTCTGGATCTAAATTTGCTCCCAAACTGTGAGTTCTTCAGATTTTCTGTTTTAATAATTTTCCATTCATTTTCATTCTGTTTTTCTGACCAAGTGTGGGCAGCTTAGTCCTGATTTATCTACTTCCTCATTTTTTTTCACATTTCTAAGGAGTTCTTTCATTTCAGTATTCAAATTACTTCTTGTTTTGAAGGAAGTAGATTATACAGGTATGACTGGAAAATCACCATGAGGTTTAATTTAAGATTTAAATTAAAATTCTTTATACTTCCCATGTCCACCGCTGTGGTCTCGAGGTAGTGCTGCCTTGTCATGCAGCAGGCCCGGGTTCGATCCCCGGTCAGGGCAGTTTTTCTGGGTGAGGTTTTTATCGGGGTTTTTCCTCACCTGTAAGACAAATATCAGGAAAACTTTAAGGTCCAAACAGTCCCCGAAATCATATGGCCATCATCATTATCATCATCATCGTTCACCGGTGTGGAAAGCAACGGGAAGCTACCACATCTACAATTCCCTAGTAAAGCTGGAAGCATAGCATGAAAATGCTATGACTGCAGTGAAGGACCTGCCTTCGGGCAGAATTACTATAAAAAAAAATATTTCCCATATCAAGTTTCAAAACCTAGGTGGTTTCATCTTCAGTAATATTTCAGCCGATGTTATGTCAATCAGGAGAACTGGTTCTTGAGAAAGCAATGTGTGGAGAGCTTATGTCTATGTGGGATTGAACCTATCAGTTCCACAATGTCATTGAGTTAGTTTACCTATATATATATATATTTTCTCACAATCTGCATATTTTATTTGGTGAATTTGTGATTTCTTGCCTTCATCTACCTTCTCATTATTTTTAGTCTCAATTAGTTTTTTAGATTGTAATAACTTTTTAGATAATGCATTTGTACAGTATATTCTACATCTAGTCCCATGTCCCTATTCTGAGCATCCTTCATCTTAAACCAGTTTCATCCATTCAACTCTTCTAAACTTGTTCTCCCTCCCACACACACACACACACACATATATATATATATATATATATATATATATATATATAGGGTGTTTCAAAAAAAAAAACACCAACAACAGAGGTGAGGTAGTATATTGAGATAAGTTGACCGTTTTTTAATAAGGTACCAATGTCAGGAAATGACTAGTTGATTATGTCTCAAGATTAGTGTTTAGTTTGAAGAATTTAAAGACTCATTACTTGACAACACCTCACAGGTACGGAACCTATGATACGTGGCTTTGCAACAGAATGTGGCTACTATATGATGGAGCTCCAGCTCACTTCAATGCCAATATGAGGAGACATTTGGATACCATGTATCCAGGTCGATGGATTGGCAGTCCCATGGCCTCTGAGATCACCTGACCTTAACCCTCTCGACTACTTTTTATGGGATGACATGAAAGTCAGTTTACCAGACTCCAGTAAAGTCATGTATGGATCTTATAACCCGAATCCATGCTGCTAGACAAACAATTAAAACGAGGCCAAGCATATTTGAACGTGCAGACCAATGGTTGCTCTGTAATGAGATGGGAGGTGGATATTTTGAAAACTTGATATGATGTGAGAGTATTGTCAAGTATTGAGTCTTGAAATCCAACTAACAAAACTCTTGTGAAATTAGCTACTCATAATGTGAAAATGCATTATTTCCAGACATTGGTACCTTATTAAAAAATGATCAACATATCTCAATATACAACCTCATCTCCGTTGTCGGTGTTTTTTTTGCAACCCCCTGTACATGTGCATGTGTGTGTGTATATGTATATATATATATATACTAGGGCATTTGATATGTGATAATTTTTTTTAATTTTTAGCAAATTTAACATTAAATTAGCACCAAAAAAATGGTTACAGTTTGAATCAATTAATAAGAGAACCAACAAAAATGAAAAGATCGAAGATGGCAACAAATCATGGATTTATCAAATTGATTGTAAATATTGCAAAAAAAATATACATAGGAAAAACAAAAAGAACTTGGATACAAGATAGAAAGAACATCTTAGAAATGTTACAAATGGAGAAATAGAAAAACCTGCAACAGCTGCACATACATGACCAGAAAAACACACAATCAAAACAAAGGCTAAATTACTCAAACAGATAAATCTAAGGAAAATTTACATCCACAAGAATAAGGAGAAAACTATGAATTTTGAAATTCCCGGGGAAATGGAAAAAAAATTTTTATTTGGAAGTTCATCGGTCAGCCAACAGAGGGAGTAGATATCAACTTACAGAATGACTATCTGCAAATCAACAGTTAAAATGCATTGACAATGACGCATAGATGCGATGAAACTATAGTCTGCAGAATATAAAAAAAAAAGAGGTGAGTCAAAATAACTAATGCATAATAATGTCAACACTGCTATAACATCAGAAAAAATTTATTTTAGTTACTTTTGACATTACAAACTTCATTAATAGTTAATATAATAGTTGAATAACATAAATTTTTTTTTCTCCCAAATGCCTAAGGTTGTCATTTCGACATTTCTGGTGTTCTCTCCTGGCATGGCATATTTATAACCTACTTTCGAGATTGGGGCACCTGGAAGGCGGGGTTACGCTGCCCAAATGATAAGGGAGTTGATGATGTGCCAGGAAAAGCCTTAAACTAAACTTAGGCAAATATATTGATGAGCTAAGAAGAATTCACGATTCATTCAATTCTTATTCATTAATAGTCCATTCCAAATATTTTGGTTACATCCCATTCATCATAATAATATCTTGTAGTTACATTAATAATTTTAATTTTAGGGCACAAAGCCTGTATTTGATCAAATATAGCATGAAAATTATCATAATAACGACCTGTAAGGTCCACTTCTATCAAATTTCTGCAAGTTACATTTTTGAAAGCATTAACCAACTCTTGTTCAGGTATAGCACAGTTTCTTAGAACCAAATATTTTAATTTAGGCAATTTCAGAAGAGATTTCACTGTTTTTACACTTAAAAGATCTGCTTCTTGTAAACAAAACTTAACAATTTTTTCACACTTTGATATTTCTGTAAATGCTCTTTTTGTTAAACCATGTCCTTCAATTTCTAGAATTTCTAGGTGTTTATGTACCTTCTGAAGAAAATATTCAACATCATCATCCATCAAATTTCTGCTATAAAGTATGGTTAATCTAGAAAGCTCTTTGCATCCATCTGCTATAGATCTGAGGTGATGACCCAACAATTCAGAGCCATAGTTTATTATCAGTACTTTTAAGTTAGAAAACTTAGAAATTAATTCATATTCAAAATTATTATATGCCACAAAATGAAGATGTTCTATGTTTTTAAAATTTGCTGCTAAAAATTTAAAGTCTTCATTTACATCTTCCATTAGACTGTATATATCTAATTTTTTTAATTTGATTCCTTGGTGATATAAATTTGACAAGATATCTATAGTGTTTATTGTTTTACATTTTAAAGCACTTATGGGAGGATAAGTTTTTAGGAGTGAAAAATCTGTGCTGAGGGAAACGTGAAACCATCGATTCTTCCAAACAAAAGGATCTTCACAAATGAGGTATCTCCACTTCTCACATACGTGTGATAACGATGTAATGAGATCATGAGTGTTAATGTACGAAAAGATCATTGGAAGGATTTCTAATGGTAAATCATCAATTGTGCAGGAACTCATGACTTTACTTCAAACAGCTCACCTTGATGTTCCCAGTAAGTAGTATAATTCTGTTCCTGCAACAGACAAGTCATACACTTAGTTTTGTTATCTATAAAAAATAACTACAGTTTGACTAAACTATCAGATTCATAGGTTTGTGCCTTCGCAAACAAAAGCTCTCCATACATCTCTATCCCGAGATGCTTTCCAATCATTCTCTCCTGCCATTAACTGTTATTCTCCCAGTTATATTATATGGATGGGAAACATGGACTCTTACTGTAAAGAAGGAGAAAAGAATATGGCTATTTGAGAATAAAGTTTTTAAGAAAATATTTGTATCAAAGGGAGATGAACAGACAGGTAAATGTGAAACACTACTTAACTATGAGTCACATGATCTTTATGGGAAACCAGATATAATACAAACAGATAAATCTTGTATACTGTAATGGACAGGACATCTGGCACAAATGAGGAATGAAAGAGGGGCATCTTGTAGGAAAACCAGAGGAAAAGTGCCCAGCAGATAGACCTAGAAAGAGATGGGAGAATAAAATTAATCATGATTTCAGGGTAATAGATTACACAGGGATGATTGGAAAACATTAGCTCAGGATAAGGATGTATGTCTGCAGCATAACCATGAACTTGCAGGTTTGACAGTGCCAGTAAGTTAGTTAGTTAGTTCTTTGCTCATTATGGGAAATAAGGTGCAATAAAGTTAATGCTGGCAGTAAATTCAATATTGTAACATAGCTTCAATATCATTAATGACCAATAGTCTTCTTCTTCTTCCTTTCAATTATTAGGCCAAGGCCTGTTACGATCCTATAGATAATTTTCCCTCCAGCGTTTCATAGGATGGCCCAGTGATCTTCATTCTCTTGGTATATAATTATAAACAGCTTTGGGGATCCGATTTGAACTCATTCTTTCAAGATGGTGTTTCCAATTTAGTTGGTACTGTTTAATATATTCCAAAATTGACGTCTTCAATTCTTTTAAAACATCGGTACTCCTTTTCCGATCTCATCTGGTGTAACCCGCTGTTCCGCGCATGAATCTCATTTCACAAGCCATTATTCTGCTTTCATGTTGTCTTTTTAGTGTCCATGCTTTGGTCGTCATTAGTTTGATCCTTCCGGGAAATTCTCGTATAAGACTTGAAAGCATAACAATAGTCCCTTCGATTGGTTGATGGCCAAAGGAAGGCAAGACCAGTGATCGGGCTGCCATCTTATAGCCTCTGGTCAGGCTTTTCTGGAGAAGAAAAGAAAATAATGGAAAGAAGAAATGGAAGAAAGGAAAGACTACCTAGCCCTCGGATGCCCTAACAACGTCAGGGTCGAAAAAACAAGAGTTAACCATGAGAGGTTAGATAGTAAAGGTAAAAGAGTGCAAAACACAAGTAAGTGGAAGAAATGTTTTGCTCAGCTTGGGCATCTTGTGGTCGCCATCCACATATCGCCTAGAGGACCCCTGAGGGGAAATGACCAATAGTTCTAAGCGTAATGGCTGGTCTCTTAATTTCATCTATCAAATAAAGTAGTTGTAATATTCTTTTATGAGCAGCTTCATAGCACAAGCATTAGACACTCTCTTTCCACCTGGGTCCCAAGTTGTAATTCCATTATTCCATGTGGGGTCTTGTATACGAATTGGCCAGGGCAGATTTTTCTTGTTATTTCCCTTTGAGAAAACTTCATTCAATCAATGTTCTTATTATTAATTTCATACATCTCAATGATGGATAAATCATATTTGAAGAGATGCTTTCCAATCATTCTCTCCCGCCATTAACTGTTAAGTCTCCCAGTTACATTATATGGATGGGAAACATGGACTCTTACTTTAAAGAAGGAGAAAAGATAATGAGTATTTGAGAATAAAGTTTTTAAGAAAATATTTGTATCAAAGGGAGATAAACAGACAGGTAAATGTGAAACACTACTTAACTATGAGTTACATGATCTTTATGGGAAACCACATATAATAAGAACAGATAAATCTTGTATACGGCTCTTCAAGACGACAGAACAATGGTCACGAGATTACTTGAAGATGGAACTGAAGTGTAAAGTTCCAAAACTAGTTACAAAAAAAATATATGTATATATGGGGTGATAAAATTACAGGCACTCTTGTTTCAACTTCTCTCAAAAATGTTAAAATGAAAATATATAAAACTGTTATTCTTCCAGTTATATTATATGGTTGTGAAACATGGACTTTTACTTTAAGAAAGGAGAAAAGATTACTCATATTTGAGAATAAATATCTTAGGAATATTTTTAGACCAAAGACAGTTAAACAGACAGGTGAATGGAGAAATCTACTTAACAATAAGCTACATTAAGGTAGAATTTTTTATCACTCACCTCATATTATCAAATTCATTAATGAATGCCTTAAATTGAACATTGTACCAAATTTCGTAAGAGGAATAATCAAAGACAATGACTGCCTACAACAAACAGTTTTGGAAAAGAAAATTTTGAAAAAGGAGAAGAACAAACATTACGAAAAAATTAGCAATTTCGACACTCAATTATACTTTTTACATTTGAAAATTTCAAAATACATTAGTGAATTTTGTTGCAAAAATTTAGAAGAAAAGTTCTTCAGTAGGCTTAATTACATCATCAAACAAAAAATTACTAAACATGGAAAGAAAATCGAAAATTTGAATATTAAAGCAATTGGAAATAAGAAGAAACTAGGAAACAACCATAAAAAGAACAATACGAGGCGAGTGATAAAAAATTCTACCTTAATGAATATACCTCATAGTGAGAATTCCTAAAATAAGTAATAAGCTACATGGCCGTTATAGAAAACTAGATATAATAAGAACAGTTAAGCTTCATACACTGCATTCGGCAGGACATGTGGCACGAATTGAGAATGGAAGATGGGGAATGGAAGCTTCTTGTAGAAAAATCAGAGGGAAAACACCAACATAGTGAATCAAAGGAGAATAACATTAATTATGATTTGAAGGAAGTAGATTATACACGATTGGAAAACATTAGCTCAGGATACGGATGTATAGAGAGATCATATCCATTAGCCATAAACCTATGGGTTCAATAGTGCCACCAATGAGTGAGTTAGTTAGGCTGACCATTGAAGAGATGGCATGAAAAACTGCTTTGAGACAGAACAGGCCAGAAGACCTAATCCTTAAGGTCAATTAACTAGCAATACACCTAGTTTGGATTGCCTATAATACATAAAACTACATTTTGCAGAACAATGTTCACTCTATATTATTCTGGATACCAAGCCAGAATTTGTAATAACTTTTTTTGATAATGAATTTGTACAGTATATTCTACATCTAGTCCTATGTCCCTAATCTGACCATCCTTCATCTAAAACCAGTTTCATCCATTCAACTCTTCTAAACTTGTTCTCCCTCCCATTTATATTTTTTTGCAACACTATATATCAACATCAGTTAGGAAAAACCAGTAAGTCTTCAAAGTAATTTTTTACAGGAGAGGAAAAACAGTTCAATGACTTACATCAAAGAGTGCATACATCGAAAATTCAATGCTTAAAAACATCATCACTATTCACTTGATGACTTACCCGTTTTTACCGAATGTGCATTGGACCAAAAGCTATCGGGAGTTGTTAATAACTAATTTTCGACCAAAACTTGACTTACTCGGTTTTTCCTAACTGATGTAGATATATATATGTATATATATATACAGGGTGTTGCAAAAAAAACACCGACAAGAGGTGAGATAGTATACTGAGATAAGTTGACCATTTTTAATAAGGTACCAATGTCAGGAAATGGTTAGTTAATTATGTCTCAAGATCATTGTTAGTTTGAAGGATTTGAAGACTCATTAGTTGACAACACCTCACAGGTACGGAACCTATGATATGTGGCTTAACAACAGAATGTGACTACTATATGATGGAGCTCCAGCTCACTTCGATGCCAATATGAGGAGACATTTGGATAACATGTATCCAGGTTGATGGATTGGCAGTCCCATGGCCTCTGAGATCACCTGATCTTAACCCTCTCGACTACTTTTTATGGGACGACATGAAACAGTCAGTTAATCAGACTCCAGTAGAGTCATTAATGGATCTTATAACCCGAATCCATGCTGCCAGAGAAACAATTAAAACGAGGCCAGGCACATTTGAACGTGCAGACCAATGGTTGCTCTGTAATGAGATGGGAGGTGGATATTTTGAAAACTTGATATGATGTGAGAGTATTGTCAAGTATTGAGTCTTGAAATCCAACTAACAAAACTCTTGAGAAATTAGCTACTCATAATGTGAAAATGCATTATTTCCAGATATTGGTTGGTACCTTATTAAAAAATGATCAACATATCTCAATATACAACCTCATCTCCGTTGTCGGTGTTTTTGCAACACCCTGTATGCGTGCGTGTATATATATATATATATATACTAGGGCATTTGATAAGTGATAATTTATTTTTAATTTTCAGCAAATTTAACATTAAATTAGCACCAACAAAATTATTACAGTTTGAATCAATTAATACAAATACCAACAAAAATGAAAAGATCAATGATGGCAACAAATCATGGATTTATCAAATTCACTGTAAAGATTGCAAAAAAATATACATAGGAAAAACAAAAAGAACTTGGATACAAAATAGAAATAACATCTTAGAAATGTTACAAATGGAGAAATAGAAAAACCTGCAATAGCTGCACATGCATGGCCAGAAAAACACAGAATCAAAACAAAGGCTAAATTACTCAAACAGATAAATCTAAGGAAAATTTACATCCACAAGAATAAGGAGAAAAATATGAATTTTGAAATTCCCGTTGAAATAAAAAAAAAAATTTATTTGGAAGTTCATCGGTCAGCCAACAGAGGGAGTAGAAATCAACCTACAGAATGGCATCGACAATGACTCATAAATGCAATGAAACTATAGTCTGCACAATATAAAAAAAAAGAGGTGAGTCAAAATAACTAATGCATAATAATGGCAACACTGCTATAACATCAGAAAAAATTTATTTTAGTTACTTTTGACATTACAAACTTCATTAATAGTTAATATAATAGTTGAATAACATACATAATCTTTTTTATTTTCTCCCAAATGCCCAAGGTTGTCATTTCGACATTTCTGGTGTTCTCTCCTGGCATGGCATATTTATAACCTACTTTTGAGATTGGGGCACCTGGAAGGCGGGGTTACGCTGCCCAAATGATAAGGGAGTTGATAATGTGCCAGGAAAGGCCTTAAACTGAACTCAGGCAAATATATTGATGAGCTAAGAAGAATTCACGATTCATTCAATTCTTATTCATTAATAGTCTTCTCCAAATATTTCGGATACATCCCATTCATCATAATAATATCTTGTAGTTACATTAATAATTTTAATTTTAGGGCACAAAGCCTGTATTTGATCAAATATAGCATGAAAAGGATAATAATAATCACCTGTAAGGTTCACTTCTATCAAATTTCTGCAAGTTACATTTTTGAAAGCATTAACTAACTCTTGTTCAGGTATAGCACAGTCTCTTAAAACCAAATATTTTAATTTAGGCAATTTCAGAAGAGATTTCACTGTTTTTACACTTAAAAGATCTGCTTCTTGTAAAGAAAACTTAACAATTTTTTCACACTTTGATATTTCTGTAAATGCTCTTTCTGTTAAACCATCTCCTTCAATTTCTAGAATTTCTAAGTGTTTATGATCCTTCTGAAGAAAATATTCAACATCATCATCCATCAAATTTCTGCTATAAAGTATGGTTAATCTAGAAAGCTCTTTGCATCCATCTGCTATAGATCTGAGGTGACGACCCAACAATTTAGAGCCATAGTTTATTATCAGACCTTTTAAGTAAGGAAACTTAGAAATTAATTCATATTCAAAATTATCATATGCCACAAAATGAAGATGTTCTATGTTTTTAAAATTTGCTGCTAAAAATGTAAAGATTTCATTTATATCATCCGCACCACTGTACAAATCTAATTTTTTAAATTTGAATCCTTGGTGATATAAATTTGACAAGATATCTATAGTGTTTATTGTTTTACATTTTAAAGCACTTATGGGAGGATAAGTTTTTAGGAGTGAAAAATCTGTGCTGAGGGAAACGTGAAACCATCGATTCTTCCAAACAAAAGCATCTTCACAAATGAGGTATCTCCACTTCTCACATACGTGTGATAACGATGTAATGAGATCATGAGTACTAATGTAAGAAAAGATCATTGGAAGGATTTCTAATGGTAAATCATCAATTGTGCAGGAACTCATGACTTTACTTCAAACAGCTCACCTTGATGTTCCCAGTAAGTAGTATAATTCTGTTCCTGCAACAGACAATTCATACACTTAGTTTTGTTATCTATAAAAAATAACTACAGTTTGACTAAACTATCAGATTCATAGGTTTGTGCCTTCGCAAACAAAAGCTCTCCATACATCTCTATCCCGAGATACTTTCCAATCATTCTCTCCTGCCATTAACTGTTATTCTCCCAGTTATATTATATGGTTGGGAAACATGGACTCTTACTGTAAAGAAGGAGAAAAGAATATGGCTATTTGAGAATAAAGTTCTTAAGAGAATATTTGTATCAAAGGGAGATGAACAGACAGGCAAATGTGAAACACTACTTAACTATGAGTTACATGATCTTTATGGGAAACCAGAAATAAATACAAACAGATAAATCTTGTATACTGTAATGGACAGGACATCTGGCACAAATGAGGAATGAAAGAGGGGCATCTTGTAGGAAAACCAGAGGAAAAGTGCCCAGCAGATAGACCTAGAAAGAGATGGGAGAATAAAATTAATCATGATTTCAGGGTAATAGATTACACAGAGATGATTGGAAAACATTAGCTCAGGATAGGGATGTATGTCTGCAGCATAACCATGAACTTGCAGGTTTGACAGTGCCAGTAAGTTAGTTAGTTAGTTCTTTGCTCATTATGGGAAATAAGGTGCAATAAAGTTAATGCTGGCAGTAAATTCAATATTGTAACATAGCTTCAATATCATTAATGACCAATAGTCTTCTTCTTCTTTTCAATTATTAGGCCAAGACCTGTTACGATCCTATAGATAATTTTCCCTCCAGCGTTTCATAGGATGGCCCAGTGATCTTTGTCCTCTTGGTATATAATTATAAACAGCTTTGGGGATCCGATTTGAACTCATTCTTTCAAGATGGTGTTTCCAATTTAGTTGGTACTGTTTAATATATTCCAAAATCGACGTCTTCAATTCTTTTAAAATATCGGTACTCCTTTTCCGATATCATCTGGTGTAACCCGCTGTTCCGCGCATGAATCTCATTTCACAAGCCATTATTCTGCTTTCATGTTGTCTTTTTAGCGTCCATGCTTTGGTCATCATTAGTTTGATCCTTCCGGGAAATTCTCGTATAAGACTTGAAAGCATAATAATAGTCCCTTCGATTGGTTGATGGCCAAAGGAAGGCAAGACCAGTGATGGGGCTGCCATCTTATAGCCTCTGGTCAGGCTTTTCTGGAGAAGAAAAAGAAAATAATGGAAAGAAGAAATGGAAGAAAGGAAAGACTACCTAGCCCTCGGATTCCGTAACAGCGTCAGGGTCGAAAAAACAAGAGTTAACCATGAGAGGTTAGATAGTAAAGGTAAAAGAGTGCAAAACACAAGTAAGTGGAAGAAATGTTTTGCTCAGCTTGGGCATCTTGTGGTCGCCATCCACATATCACCTAGAGGACCCCTGAGAGGAAATGACCAATAGTTCTTAGCGTAATGGCTGGTCTCTTAATTTCATCTATCAAATAAAGTAGTTGTAATATTCTTTTATGAGCAGCTTCATAGCACAAGCATTAGACACTCTCTTTCCACCTGGGTCCCAAGTTGTAATTCCATTATTCCATGTGGGGTCTTGTATACGAATTGGCCAGGGCAGATTTTTCTTGTTATTTCCCTTTGAGAAAACTTCATTCAATCAATGTTCTTATTATTAATTTCATACATCTCAATGATGGATAAATCATATTTGAAGAGAAAAATTATACGCTCAGACCGGGACTTGAACCCGGGACCCTTGGTTTTCTAGTCTAAGTGCTCTACCATTTGAGCTACCTGAGCAAGTACCGATCTAAACGCAAATTTTTCTCTATATACGTTGTAATTCCCGCCCACCAAATGCTTTGAAGCCTTTACTTCTATCTTTGCAAATGGCGGCTCCTATATTAAGAAGACATATTTGGGAATTATACATTACATTATAAATGCCAGTACGGCTTTTATCGATGTTCTTATTATTAATTTCATACATCTCAATGATGGATAAATCATATTTGAAGAGAAAAATTATACACTCAGACTGGGACTTGAACCTGGGACCCTTGGTTTTCTAGTCCAAGTGCTCTACCATTTGAGCTACCTGGGCGGGAATTACAATGTATATTGAGAAAAATTTGCGTTTAGATCGGTACTTGCTCAGGTAGCTCAAATGGTAGAGCACTTGGAGTAGAAAACCAAGGGTCCCGGGTTCAAGTCCCGGTCTGAGCGTATAATTTTTCTCTTCAAATATGATTCATTCAATCACTTTATTGTACTCATGTCATCTATCTACAATGACGTAACAGCCCGACGTTGGGTCTTAACCTCACCTTTGTTAGGAGTTACAGACCAAGTTAATTTAGTTCAGCTTATATTTTCCTACAGTTATAAATATTATGCGATCAACTTACCAACCCAATGAGACATCTAGTAAGCAACTAAGGTATTAGAGGTACAGCCAAATAATTTGAGTGCAATGTGCACAAACAGGCATATTTTTAGTAACTTGTAATATCAGCTGAAAGAGTAGGGACGTAAACAAATGCATCTCTAGATGTAAGAATATGACATAAGATGGTGTCGATGAGCCAAGAGGAAGAAAGAGAGAGGTTTGTCTGGACTTTTTGACTATTTGCACTGCAGATGTTTTACCTCTACTAGGATGATGATTGGTAAATTTTGCTTAGAAATCTCTTTATTCAGGCTTAAGATTCTTCTATGAGCCTGAAAATATTCAGGCTCAGAACTCATGGCTTAAAGTTCCTCCGAGGTCTTGCTCCTTGGAGTTTTCCATCCTAAAAATCCGTAGACCGCCACTGGGATTGAACCTGCGACCCTTGGGACCAGAGGCAAGGAATATAACCACTAGTTCACTGCAGCAGACGTACTTCTGCCATCCTTCTTTTTCTTCTCATTGCTTTAGGTCCATGACCTGTTCCATCCAGAATTAAGAATTCATCTCTTTTTTTTTTATCTTATCCTTGGTAGCTTCCCTCTTGCTATGCATACAATTCTATCTGGTGTTGATTACATTCAAATATTCTTTTTTCCACCCATTCGTCTACTGCCAGAATATTCAGCTGCCTTCTTATTTCTTCTTTTCCAATTCAATATTTCCTTGATTTACGTACAATCTTCCTCAGAATATTCATTTCATTTGTTTCTAAAGATTGTTTTGTTTTAAAGTATCTGCTCTTGTTTCGGAGGGATAGGTCAATATTGGACATATCACAGCTTTTTATACTTTTGTTCTGGTTTCTTTATTTAAGTACTTGCTTCCATATGATATAATTCATACATGCAGCCACTCTTGCAGCTTTATTAGCCAGATGTGTGAGTTCTCTGTGTAACAATCCCCAGCTAGTTATTTTCACACCCAAATATTTGATTACAATAATCTGCTCAATCATTTTCCTTTCTAATTGCAACTTGCATCTTAAAGGAAATTTACTTATTGTCATCACTTTGGTTTTTTATTAACGATATTGTCATATTGAACTTTTAGCAACTTAGACAGAATCCATATGATAATCTTTGTAAATCATCTGTATTCACATTAAGGCTGCATCGTCAGCATAACACACAATATTGACATCTTTGGAGGGTAGTGGGGAAATAAAATAACCAGGGCAGGTCAGGCTCTATAGCTGTGGAGGAAGCAACTGACCTAGAAGAAGGAAAACACTGAAATATATATAGAATAAAAGAAAAAGCGCACAAGTTGTGCATGGAACTGACTATGGTTAGAGTCTTCGTTTTCTCAGTGATAACACCAACTGCATGTCTCAATTATTGACTTGGGTAGTTTTTTACATGTTGTAATGTGGTAACGATTACAAGATACTTCACAAAGTTCACATACACATGTTGAGTTAGGGTCGTGGTAGGTCTTCACATTACATTCTTTGTGGTGGTAACGTAATAACAATCCCAGGGATACAACCAAGAACAGCTAAAATTGTAATAGGCCTAAATAGTAAACTCGTTGAAAAAATAAGTTAATTCAAATATCTGGGATATCACGTAGATAGGGTACAGAAAATTATAGGCACTCATGTTTTAACTTCTCTCAAATATGTTAAACTGAAAATATATAAAAATGTTATTCTTCCAGATATATTATATGGATGTGAAACATCGGCTTTTACTTTAAGAAAGGAGAAAATATTACTCGTATTTGAGAATGAATACCTTAGGAACATTTATAGACCAAAGAGAGATAAACAGACAGGTGAATGGAGAAATCTACTTAACAATAAGCTACATGGTCGTTACAAAAACATAGATATAATAAGAACAGTTAAGCTTCGTACACTGTATTCGGCAGGACATGTGGCACAAATGGAGAATGGAAGATGGGGAATGGATGCTTCTTGTAGGAAAATCAGAGGGAAAACACCCACAAAGTGAATCAAAGGAGAATAACATTAATTATGATTTGAAGGAAGTAGATTATACATGATTGGAAAACATTAGCTCAGGATAGGGATGTATAGAGTGCTCATATCTGCATGGACATGAACCTATGGGTTCGATAGTGCCACCAATGAGTGAGTTAGTAGGCCGACCATTGAAGAGATGGCATGAAAAACTGCTTTGAGACAGAACAGGCCAGAAGGTCTAATCCTTAAGGTTAATTAACTATCAATACACCTAGTTTGGATTGCCTATAATACATAAAACTACATTTTATGGAACAATGTTCACTCTATATTATTCTGGATACCAAGCCAGGATTTGCTCAGATCTGGGATGGAATTAAAGCACGTCACCAGTAGAACCACAATAATTAACAATTGTTTTAGATAACTACATACACCATAGGAAGTAATACACACTTACATATAACAGCAAGGAACTGCAGCACGCTTTTCAATCAACTTATCTGCAAAAAAAAAAGTATTAGGCCTACATTAATGTAAATCAAAATGAAATTTGCAAAGAAATCAAATTTAGAAAATGGAAATGGGTAGGTCATGTGTTATAAGGAGAGACAATGAAAACATCACAAAAAATTACACTTTATTGGAACCACCAATGATTGAGAAGGCAAAGAGGAAGACCTAGGGCAACAAGGAGTAATACCATCAGGGATGAAGCTGAACAGGCAGAGATGAGTTGGAAAGGAATTAAAACATTGGCAAACAAAAGTGTGTTGGTGAGCTTTTATGAAGGCCCTATGCTTCCCAGAGGAGTGACCAGGACTACTATTACCCACATTAATGTATTTAATACCATAAGAATGTAAGATCAAAACGTATACATTGGTATTTTGGTAGTAAAATCTCTTTTGACTGGAAAGAACTACAAATACAAATTGATGAATTCAGCTTTCAGTTTTAAATCCTGCCGATGATGGGACAAGTCCCGAGAGCGCTACAGTCAACTAATTAAATAAGGTGAATATTCCATAATTTTATATTAATTTTGAATAATACCTCAACGGAACACATCATGAATCATAAAAGTTGATTATATCTGGCTTACTATAAAGACCATGTAGTGCAGTTATGTAGTCTTCTCCATTTATCAGCCACTTTTAATTGCAAGGCATTAAAATCCAGCTCCAAATCTTTCATTTAAACTACACGGAAATAATACAATTCCTGTATTGGATGACTCTCACTACCTGCTGTCCTGCTCATTTCACTCCATTCTTACTCATGTAGGAGTCCATCTGTTCTGTAAAATGGATTGCTATTGCTGAATTCTGGTTTAAATATGTGCCATGCAGTTAAAAATGGAAGCTAATTTTTTTACCATGGCCTTGGTGCATCACAACACATCTCCAGGAGAAATTTCAAGCAAGGTTGAACATGCAATGGTTGACTGTTTCCTTGTAAGTAATTATTCACAATATTTTTAATAAATCAACATATCTGTAAATTATATTTGAAGAGAAAAATTTTCGCCTAGACCGAAACTCGAACCCAGGACCTTTGGATTTCCAGGCCAAATGCCCTACCAACTGAGCTACCAAGGTGAGTTGTGATCTAGATGCAAATTTTTCTCTTTATACGTTGTAATTCCCTCGTTTCTATCTTTGCATACGGCCTCTTAGCTAAGAAGACTAATTGGGAATTTAACACTACTTTATAAAGCCAGTAGGGCTTCTATTAATGTTTTTATTATTAATTTAACACTTCTCACTGAAGGACAAATTATATTTGAAGACATCCCTATCCTGAGCTAATGTTCTCCAAACATCCACTGTATAATCTACTTCCTTCAAATCATGATTAATGTTATTCTTTCACTTCATTTTTGACCTACCTACTGGGTGCTTTTCCACTGGTTTTCCTAAAAGGAGTTTCTATGTCCCTCCTTCATTCCCCATTTATGTCACATGTCCTGGACATCATATAAAAAGAATTGTGCCTGTACTGAAAATTTCAACATTCTCACACAAAATAGCAGTACAGAAAATAATACTTTGCATTACTTTCTGATTCACCTTCATAATAAATTAATTATATGTATAAAACTTATTACTGCAGCACAAAATATGCTCAGAATGAACAAGTAATGATGAACAAGATAAAATACAAATGAAAGTATTACATCCTAAATATACAGGGCATTTCTAAAGTCACTATACATTTCAATGATTGAAAAAATCAACGTTATTGTTAAGTTTTACACATATTCTTTCTACATGACTGCCATCTTGGTGAAAACATACTCCTATTTTAGCTGTGAAACAAAATGTAGACCCTAACATTAAAATCGTAACAGGCTTGCTTCTTCTGCGATACGATTCTGTATATCAAGCAGACATGATAAGGGCATTTCCATAGAGTGAACATGTTTGAGAATTATATTTGAAGAGAAAAATTTTCGCCTAGACCGGGACTCGAACCCGGGACCCTTGGCTTTCCGGGCCAAGTGCTCTACCAACTGAGCTACCGAGGCGAGTTACGATCTAGACGCAAATTTTTCTCTTATGTACGTTGATAATTCCCTCGCGCCAAATGCAAAGATAGAAGCTATGGTTTCAAGCATTTGGCGCGAGGGAATTATCAACGTACATAAGAGAAAAATTTGCGTCTAGATCGTAACTCGCCTCGGTAGCTCAGTTGGTAGAGCACTTGGCCCGGAAAGCCAAGGGTCCCGGGTTCGAGTCCCGGTCTAGGCGAAAATTTTTCTCTTCAAATATAATTTATCCTTCTATGAGAAGTGTTAAATTAATAATAAAATCGTCAATAGAAGCCCTACTGGCTATAAAGTAGTGTTAAATTCCCAATAAATGTCTTCTTAACTAAGAAGCCGCCATTTGCAAAGATAGAAGCTATGGTTTCAAGCATTTGGCGCGAGGGAATTATCAACGTACATAAGAGAAAAATTTGCGTCTAGATCGTAACTCGCCTCGGTACCTCAGTTGGTAGAGCACTTGGCCCGGAAAGCCAAGGGTCCCGGGTTCGAGTCCCGGTCTAGGCGAAAATTTTTCTCTTCAAATATAATTTATCCTTCTATGAGAAGTGTTAAATTAATAATAAAATCGTCAATGTTTGAGAATGCTTGCAATCTATCATCAGCTCATTTTGACTGTTGAATTATAGGTTGGCAATCCTGTAGGTTAATAATTATGTTGAGTTATTGTCAACTTGGCACATATTAGTTGATTTCTTTAGTACACCATGTCCAGAGTGATGTTTCTTACGTTGTTGACCCTGGATGTCGACTCCTGACTCCCTATTTTTGTGGTCAAAAGAATTTGTATGTCAAATCTCTCTCCCCGAGAATTTCAAACTTCTTGTTCTTCTGGATGTACATTTTCTCCCAAATAGCAAGTTCATTTGTATTTTCTAACGGTTTAAATAATTTGGCATTTACATGAATTTTATGTTTTGAAGAAGTAATTCTTTTCCCATGTTGTGGTGATGTATTGAAGCAGCTAACTCTCTTCACGCCCGATGTTCTAGTAGCATTTTGAAGGATTGGTGTCCCAAAAAGAATTACTGGTTCAGGTTGGGTTTGATTTTCGGTAGAGCTGGATTCTATTCTTAGGTCAGAAGTTGGTACACTGGATAGGAAAACACTTCACAATCATAAAAAAATGTTTCTTGTAGAAATAATTTCACATTTATTCACTTTGTAGGTTCCCAGCAGATTAAGTAAATGTAGGTGGTATTATTCTTCACCATCAATTAAAATAAAATTATTTTCTTATCTTGAATCAACTATTCTTCTTGTACTAAATATCACATTTTATCAGGAAGTCTCTTATTGCTTCTATGTTTGTTGAAAATTGTATGCAGAATGACTAGGTAATTCTCTTATAATTTTAAAGAACATTATTACATCACATGATAGTAATTTTAAATTCTATTGGTTAATAGACCATTAAATACCAGGTTTAAATTTGATTTGTTAAATCAAAAAGTTAATTGTTTTAACATCCAATTAGAATTTGGTATACTTTTATTTAAAAATATGAAGTAAAGCAGGTGTTCTTATTAAATTATAACAGCTTTTTAATTCTCACAACAATGACTTAAAACAATTTTTAAAAGCATTATTTAGAAAGACAGTTATGTAATACAATTTCTTTAACTGTTACTGAGACATTTTTATTCAACAATCAACAACAATGAATTATTTAGATGTTTTTCCTTATTTAAGTTATATTTAAATATTAAAAGAATTTTACAATACAAAAATATTAACTTTAATTTTCATATTTATTATGATATTAAAATCCTGCTATAGCTTTTCTGACCAAATGTGAGCAGCTACTGCAGATTTTTCTACTTCTTTCTTTTTTTTATATTTCATGTGTGTTCCATCGATCTAATGGTTAAATTTATCTTTGGTTTCTCTATGCATATTTTATCACAATCTGATTTAATATGCAAGTTCTTTGGACCAAAAAAAGAGGGAGTAGTTTATATCCAGGGCCGACAACATAATCTTCAGACTGGACAAGATGAAGGAACAGAGATGTTTTGAAACATATCCTAAAGAAATCAACTAATACAAGGTGAGATGACAACAGACTCAACTTGTTTATTAAGAAGTTCCTCTTAATGTGATGTCCTA
The DNA here is from genome assembly GCA_030220185.1 of Diploptera punctata. Classification (NCBI taxonomy): domain Eukaryota; kingdom Metazoa; phylum Arthropoda; class Insecta; order Blattodea; family Blaberidae; genus Diploptera; species Diploptera punctata. The sequence continues at coordinate 2,226,418 of JASPKZ010007290.1, read as the reverse complement.
ACATAATTTCACAATTTAGGTTGACCTATGAGCTCCCAAAACAAATCTCTTCCCTGAGAATTTAAAAATTCATGACATTATCCTTATACTTCTGGATCTAAATTTGCTCCCAAACTGTCAGCTCTTCGGAATTTCTGATTTAATAATTTTGCATTCATTTTGATTCTGTTTTTCTGACCAAGTACGGGCAGCTTAGTCCTGATTTCTCTACTTCATTTTTTCACATTTCTAAGGTGTTCTTCCATTTCAATATTCAAATTTCTTCTTGTTTTGAGGGAACTAGATTATACAGGGATGATTGGAAAACAATCTCTGGATTGAACTTTTATAGGAAAAATCACCATGAGGTTTAATTTAAGATTTAAATTAAAATTCTTTATACATCTCATCATATCCAGTCTTTAATTAATCATCTTAAACTAGTTTCATCCATTCAAATCTTCTAAACTTGTTCCCCCTCCCAAATATATATAAATATATATACACGGTATTGTTTATTTTTTATTAATTCACTCACCTCATACTTCATAATTCATAGCAGACCCTGGGTTTCTTCACATCTTTTGTGACATTCTCAACGAGTTGTGAACGTGACGCAGCATTGAGAATGTCACAAAAGATGTGAAGAAACCCAAGGTCTGCTATGAATTATGAAGTATGAGGTGAGTGAAATAATAAAAAAATAAACAATATTAAAAAACCTCATAGTGTTATTTCCTATCTACATAACTTAATATATACAGGGTGTTGAAAAAAAAAAACACCGACAAGAGGTGAGGTAGTATACCGAGATAAGTTGACTATTTTTTAATGAGGTACCTATGTCAGGAAATGACTACTTAATTATGTCTCAAGGTCAGCGTTAGTTTGAAGGATTTGAAGACTCATTACTTGACAACACTTCACAGGTACGGAGCCTATGATACGTGGCTTAACAACAGAATGTGGCTACTATATGATGGAGCTCCAGCTCACTTCGATGCCAATATGAGGAGACATTTGGATACCATGTATCCAGGTCGATGGATTGGCAGTCCCATGGCCTCTGAGATCACCTGATCTTAACCTTCTCGACTACTTTTTATGGGACGACCTGAAACAGTCTGTTTATCAGACTCCAGTAGATTCATGTATGGATCTTATAACTCGAATCCATGCTGCCAGAAAAACAATTAAAACGAGGCCAGGCACAGTTGAATGTGCGGACCAATGGTTGCTCTGTAATGAGATGGGAGGTGGATATTCTGAAAACTTGATATGACTGTGAGAGTATTGTCAAGTATTGAGTCTTGAAATCCAACTAACAAAACCCTTGAGAAATTAGCTACTCATAATGTGATAATTCATTATTTCCAGACATTGGTACATTATTAAAAAATGATCAATATATCTCAATATACAATCTCACCTCTGTTATTTACACTTCATAACTCCTCTCAGAACCGGGTTTCGTCACATCATTTTTGTGACACAGCATTGAGAATGTCACAAATGATGTGACGAAACCCGGGTCTGAGAGGAGTTATGAAGTATGAGGTGTGTGAAAGAAAAAATAAATCATATTAAAAAACCTCAGTGTTATTTCGTATCTACGTAACTCACCCCTGTTATCGGTGTTTTTTTACAACACCCTGTATGTATATATATATTTATACTAGGGCATTCGATAAGTAACAATCTTTTTTAAAATTTCAGCAAATTTAACATTAAATTAGCAACAAAAAAATTATTACAGTTTGAATCAATTAATTGTAATAAAAAAAAATTAAAAGATCGAAGATGGCAACAAACCATGGATTTATCAAATTCATTGTAAATATTGCAAAAAAAATATACATAGGAAAAACAAAAAGGAACTTGGATACAAGATAGAAAGAACATCTTAGAAATGTTACAAATGGAGAAATAGAAAAACCTGCAACAGCTGCACATACATGGCCAGAAAAACACACAATCAAAACAAAGGCTAAATTACTCAAACAGATAAATCTAAGGACAATTTACATCCACAAGAATAAGGAGAAAAATATGAATTTTGAAATTCCCGGGGAAATGGAAAAAAAAAAAAAAAATTGGAAGTTCATCGGTCAGCCAACAGAGGGAGTAGAAATCAACCTACAGAATGACTATCTGCAAATCAACAGTTAAAATGCATCGACAATGAAGCATAGATGCAATGAAACTATAGTCTGCAGAATATTAAAAAAAAAAAAAAGGAGACGAGTGAAAATAACTAACTCATAATAATGGCAACACTGCTATAACATCAGAAAACATTTATTTTAGTTACTTTTCACATTACAAACTTCATTAATAGTTAATATAATAGTTTTCTTTTCAAATATAATTTGTCCATCATTAAGATGTTTAAAAACAAATAATATTAACATTGAAAGAAGCACTACTGGCTTTATAAGTAATGTTTAAATTCCCAATAAAAAGTCTTCTTAACAAAGAAGCCGCCATTTGCAAAAATCGTAGCAACGGCTCATAGCATTTGGGGTTAAGGAATTAACTACGTATAAGTGAAAAATATGCGTTTAGATTGGAGGCCTAGGTAGCTCAGATGGAAGAGCATTGACATAGACAGTCAAAGGTCCTGGGTTCAAACCCCAGTCTAGACGTATATTTTTCTTTTCAAATATATCTTGTAGCAATATTAATAATTTTAAGGCACAAAGAACTTATTTGATCAAATAATGCACGACAAATCAGAATAACGACCTGTAAGACCCACTTGAATCAAATATCTGCAAGTTACATTTTTGAAAGCATTAACTAACTCTTGTTCAGGTATAGTACAGTCGCTTAAAAACAAATATTTTAATTTAGGCAATTTCAGAAGAGATTTCACTGTTTTTATACTTAAAAGATCTGCTTCTTGTATAGAAAACTTAACAATTTTTTCACACTTTGATATTTCTGTAAATGCTCTGTCTGTTAAACCACCTCCATTAATTTGTAGAATTTCTAGGTGTTTATGTACCTTCTGAAGAAAATATTCAACATCATCATCCATCAAATTTCTGTTATAAAGTATGGTTAATCTAGAAAGCTCTTTGCATCCATCTGCTATAGATCTGAGGTGACGACCCAACAATTCAAAGCCATTGTCTATTTTCAGAACTTTTAATTTAGGAAACTTAGAAATTAATTCATATTCAAAATCATCATATGCCGCAAAACTAAGGTATTCTATGTTTTTAAAATTTGCTACTAAAAATGTAAAGATTTCATTTATATCATCCGTACCACCGTACAAATCTAATTTCTTTAATTTGATTCCTTGGTGATATAAATTTGACAAGATATCTATAGTGTTTGTGGTGTTACATTGTAAAGCATTTATGGGAGGATAAGATTTTAGGAGTGAAAAATCTGTGCCCCAGGAAACATATAACCAGCGATTCTTCCAAACAAAAGCATCGTCACAAATGAGGTATCTCCACTTCTCACATACGTGTGACAACGATGTAATGAGATCATCAGTGTTAATGTAAGAAAATATCATTTGAAGGATTTCTAACGGTAAATCATCAATTGTGCAGGAACTCATGACTTTACTTCAAACAGCTCACCTTGATGTTCCCAGTAAGTAGTATAATTCTGTTCCTGCAACAGACAAGTCAAACACTTAGTTTTGTTATCTATAAAAAATAACTACAGTTTGACTAAACTATCAGATTCATAGGTTTGTGCCTTTGCAAACAAAAGCTCTCCATACATCTCTATCCCGAGATGCTTTCCAATCATTCCCTCCTGCCATTAACTGTCATTCTTCCAGTTATATCATATGGATGGGAAACATGGACTCTTACTTTAAAGAAGGAGAAAAGATTATGAGTATTTGAGAATAAAGTTTTTAAGAAAATATTTGTATCAAAGGGAGATAAACAGACAGGTAAATGTGAAACACTACTTAACTGTGAGTTACATGATCTTTATGGGAAACCAGATATAATAAGAACAGATAAATCTTGTACACGGCTCTTCAAGACAACAGAACAATGGTCACGAGATTACTTGAAGATGGAACTGAAGTGTAAAGTTCCAAAACTAGTTACAAAAAAAATATATGTATATATGGGGTGATAAAATTACAGGCACTCTTGTTTCAACTTCTCTCAAAAATGTTAAAATGAAAATATATAAAACTGTTATTCTTCCAGTTATATTATATGGATGTGAAACATGGACTTCTACTTTAAGAAAGGAGAAAAGAATACTCATATTTGAGAATAAATATCTTAGGAACATTTTTAGACCAAAGAGAGATAAACAGACAGGTGAATGGAGAAATTTGCTTAACAATAAGCTACATTAAGGTACAATTTTTTATCACTCACCTCATATTATCAAATTCATTAATGAATGCCTTAAATTGAACATTGTACCAAATATCGTAAGAGGAATAATCAAAGACAATGGCAGCCTACAACAAACCGTTTTGGAAAAGAAAGTTTTGAAAATGGAGAAGAACAAACATTACGAAAAAATTAGCAATTTCGACACTCAATTATACTTTTTAGATTTGAAAATTTCAAAATACATTGGCGAATTTTGTTGCAAAAATTTAAAAGAAAAGTTCTTCAGTAGGCTTAATTACACCATCAAACAAAAAATTACTAAACATGGAAAGAAAATCGAAAGCATTTGGAAATAAGAAGAAACTAGGAAACAACCATAAAAAGAACAATACGAGGTGAGTGATAAAAAGTTCTACCTTAATGAATATAGCTCATAGTGAGAATTCCTAAAATAAGTAATAAGCTACATGGCCGTTATAGAAAACTAGATATAATAAGAACAGTTAAGCTTCATACACTGCATTCGGCAGGACATGTGGCACAAATGGAGAATAGAAGATGGGGAATGGAAGCTTCTTGTAGAAAAATCAGAGTGAAAACACCCACATAGTGAATCAAAGGAGAATAACATTAATTATGATTTGAAGGAAGTAGATTATACATGATTGGAAAACATTAGCTCAGGATACGGATGTATAGAGAGATCATATCCATTAGGCCATAAACCTATGGGTTCAATAGTGCCACCAATGAGTGAGTTAGTAGGCCGACCATTGAAGAGATGGCGTGAAAAACTGCTTTGAGACAGAACAGGCCAGAAGGCCTAATCCTTAAGGTTAATTAACTAGCAATACACCTAGTTTGGATTGCCTATAATACATAAAACTACATTTTGTGGAACAATGTTCACTCTATATTATTCTGGATACCAAGCTAGAATTTGCTCAGGTCTGGGACGGAATTAAAGCACGTCACCAGTAGAACCACAATAATTAACAATTGTTTTAGATAACTACATACACCATAGGAAGTAATACACACTTACATATAACAGCAAGGAACTGCAGCACACTTTTCAATCAGCTTATCTGCAAAAAAAAAAGTATTAGGCCTACATTAATGTAAATCAAAATGAAATTGGCAAAGAAATAAAATTTAGAAAATGGAAATGGGTTGGTCATGTGTTCTAAGGAGAGACAATTAAAACATCACAAAAATCACACTTTATTGGAACCACCAATGATTGAGAAGGCAAAGAGGAAGACCTAGGGCAACAAGGAGTAATACCATCAGGGATGAAGCTGAACAGGCAGAGATGAGTTGGAAAGGAATTAAAACATTGGCAAACAAAAGTGTGTGTTGGCGAGCTTTTATCAAGGCCCTATGCTTCCCAGAGGAGTGACCAGGACTACTATTACCCACATTAATGTATTTAATACCATAAGAATGTAAGATCAAAACGTATACATTGGTATTTTGGTAGTAAAATTTCGACTGGAAAGAACTAGAAATACAAATTGATGAATTCAGTTTTAAATCCTGCCGATGATGGGACAAGTCCCGAGAGCGCTACAGTTAAATAATTAAATAAGGTGAATATTCCATAATTTTATATTAATTTTGAATAATACCTCAACGGAACACATCATGAATCTTATAAAAGTTCATTATATCTGGCTTACTATAAAGACCATGTAGTGCACTGTTATGTAGTCTTCTCTATTTATCTGCCACTTTTAATTGCAAGGCATTAAAATCCAGCTCCAAATCTTTCATTTAAACTACACGGAAATAATACAATTCCTGTATTGGATAACTCTCAGTACCTGCTGTCCTGCCTCATTTCACTCCATTCTTACTCATGTAGGAGTCCATCTGTTCTGTAAAATGGATTGCTATTGCTGAATTCTGGTTTAAATATGTGCCATGCAGTTAAAAATGGAAGCTAATTTTTTTACCATGGCCTTGGTGCATCACAACACGACTCTGGGAGAAATTTCAAGCAAGGTTGAACATGCAATGGTTGACTGTTTCCTTGCAAGTAATTATTTACAATATTTTTAATAAATCAACATATCTGTAATTATATTTGAAGAGAAAAATTTTCGCCTAGACCGAAACTCGAACCCAGGACCTTTGGATTTCCGGGCCAAATGCTCTACCAACTGAGCTACCGAGGTGAGTTGCAATCTAGATGCAAATTTTTCTCTTTATACGTTGTAATTCCCTCGCGCCAAATGATTTGAAACCGTTGCTTCTATCTTTGCATACGGCCTCTTAGCTAAGAAGACTAATTGGGAATTTAACACTACTTTACAAAGCCAGTAGGGCTTCTATTAATGTTTTTATTATTGATTTAACACTTCTCACTGAAGGACAAATTATATTTGAAGACATCCCTATCCTGAGCTAATGTTCTCCAAACATCCACTGTATAATCTACTTCCTTCAAATCATGATTAATGTTATTCTTTCACTTCATTTTTGACCTACCTTCTGGGTGCTTTTCCACTGGTTTTCCTAAAAGGAGTTTCTATGTCCCTCCTTCATTCCCCATTTATGCCACATGTCCTGGACATCATATAAAAAGAATTGTGCCTGTACTGAAAATTTCAACATTCTCACACAAAATAGCAGTACAGAAAATAATACTTTGCATTACTTTCTGATTCACCTTCATAATAAATTAATTATATGTATAAAACTTATTCAACTGCTGCACAAAATATGCTCAGAATGAACAAGTTATGATGAACAAAATGAAAGTATTACATCCTAAATATACAGGGCATTTCTAAAGTCACTATACATTTCAATGATTGAAAAATCAACGTTATTGTTAAGTTTTACACATATTCTTTCTACATGACTGCCATCTTGATGAAAACACATACTCCATATTTTAGCTGTGAAACAAAATGTAGATCCTAACATTAAAATCGTAACAGGCTTGCTTCTTCTGCGATACCATTCTGTATATCAAGCAGACATGATAAGGGCATTTCCATAGAGTGAACATGTTTGAGAATGCTTGCAATCTATCATCAGCTCATTTTGACTGTTGAATTATAGGTTGGCAATCCTGTAGGTTAATAATTATGTTGAGTTATAGTCAACTTAGCACATATTAGTTGATTTCTTTAGTACACCATGTCCAGAGTGACGTTTCTTACGTTGTTGACCCTGGATGTCGACTCCTGACTCCCTATTTTTGTGGTCAAAAGAATTTGTATGTCAAATCTCTCTCCCCGAGAATTTCAAACTTCTTGTTCTTCTGGATGTACATTTTCTCCCAAATAGCAAGTTCATTTGTATTTTCTAACGGTTTAAATAATTTGGCATTTACATGAATTTTATGTTTTGAAGAAGTAATTCTTTTCCCATGTTGTGGTGATGTATTGAAGCAGCTAACTCTCTTCATGCCCGATGTTGTAGTACCATTTTGAAGGATTGGTGTCCCAAAAAGAATTACTGGTTCAGGTTGGGTTTGATTTTCGGTAGAGCTGGATTCTATTCTCAGGTCAGAAGTTGGTACACTGGATAGGAAAACACTTCACAATCATAAAAAAATGTTTCTTGTAGAAATAATTTCACATTTATTCACTTTGTAGGTTCCCAGCAGATTAAGTAAATGTAGGTGGTATTATTCTTCACCATCAATTAAAATAAAATTATTTTCTTATCTTGAATCAACTATTCTTCTTGTACTAAATATCACATTTTATCAGGAGAACTCTTATTGCTTCTATGTTTGTTGAAAATTGTATCCAGAATGACTAGGTAATTCTCTTATAATTTTAAAGAACATTATTACATCACATGATAGTAATTTTAAATTCTATTGGTTAATAGGCCATTAAATGCCAGGTTTAAATTTGATTTGTTAAATCAAAAAGTTAATTGTTTTAACATCCAATCAGAATTTGGTATACTTTTATTTAAAAATATGAAGTAAAGCAGGTGTTCTTATTAAATTATAACAGCTTTATAATTCTGACAACAATGACTTAAAACAATTTTTAAAAGCATTATTTAGAAAGACAGTTATGTAATACAATTTCTTTAACTGTTACTGAGACATTTTTATCAACAATCAACAACAATGAATTGTTTAGATGTTTTTCCTTATTTAAGTTATATTTAAATATTAAAAGAATTTTACAATACAAAAATATTAACTTTAACTTTCATATTTATTATGATATTAAAATCCTGCTATAGCTTTCCTGACCAAATGTGAGCAGATACTGTAGATTTATCTACTTTCTTTTTTTTTACATTTCATGTGTGTTCAATCGATCTAATGGTTAAATTTATCTTTGGTTTCCCTATGCATATTCTATCGCAATCTGATTTAATATGCAAGTTCTTTGGACCAAAAAAAGAGGGAGTAGTTTATATCCAGGGCCGACAACATAATCTTCAGACTGGACAAGATGAAGGTAAAACAGAGATGTTTTGAAACATATCCTAAAGAAATCAACTAATACAAGGTGAGATGACAACAGACTCAACTTGTTTATTAAGAAGTTCCTCTTAATGTGATGTCCTAACATAATTTCACACAATTTAGGTTGACCTATGAGCTTCCCAATCAAATCTCTTCCCTGAGAATTTAAAAATTCATGACATTATCCTTATACTTCTGGATCTAAATTTGCTCCCAAACTGTCAGCTCTTCGGAATTTCTGATTTAAATAATTTTGCATTCATTTTGATTCTGTTTTTTCTGACCAAGTACGGGCAGCTTAGTCCTGATTTCTCTACTTTCATTTTTTCACATTTCTAAGGTGTTCTTCCATTTCAATATTCAAATTTCTTCTTGTTTTGAGGGAACTAGATTATACAGGGATGATTGGAAAACAATCTCTGGATTGAACTTTTATAGGAAAAATCACCATGAGGTTTAATTTAAGATTTAAATTAAAATTCTTTATACATCTCATCATATCCAGTCTTTAATTAATCATCTTAAACTAGTTTCATCCATTCAAATCTTCTAAACTTGTTCCCCCTCCCAAATATATATAAATATATATACAGGCTGTTGCAAAAAAAACACCGACAAGAGGTGAGGTAGTATACTGAGATAAGTTGACCATTTTTTAATAAGGTACCTATGTCAGGAAATGACTAGTTAATTATGTCTCAAGGTCAGCGTTAGTTTGAAGGATTTGAAGACTCATTACTTGACAACACTTCACAGGTACGGAGCCTATGATATGTGGCTTAACAACAGAATGTGGCTACTATATGATGGAGTTCCAGCTCACTTCGATGCCAATATGAGGAGACATTTGGATACCATGTATCCAGGTCGATGGAATGGCAGTCCCATGGCCTCTGAGATCACCTGATCTTAACCTTCTCGACTACTTTTTATGGGACGACATGAAACCGTCTGTTTATCAGACTCCAGCAGATTCATGTATGGATCTTATAACTCGAATCCACGCTGCCAGAGAAACAATTAAAACGAGGCCAGGCACATTTGAATGTGCGGACCAATGGTTGATCTGTAATGAGATGGGAGGTGGATATTTTGAAAACTTGATATGATGTGAGAGTATTGTCAAGTATTGAGTCTTGAAATCCAACTAACAAAACTCTTGAGAAATTAGCTACTCATAATGTGAAAATGCATTATTTCCAGACATTGGTACCTTATTACAAAATGATTAATATATCTCAATCTACAATCTCACCTCTGTTATTTATACTTCATAACTCCTCTCAGAACCGGGTTTCGTCACATCATTTGACACAGCATTGAGAATGTCACAAATGATGTGACGAAACCCGGGTCTGAGAGGAGTTATGAAGTATGAGGTGAGTGAAAGAAAAAATAAATATTAAAAAACCTCATTGTTATTTCGTATCTTACGTAACTCACCCCTGTTATCGGTGTTTTTTTTGCAACACCCTGTATGTATATATATATTTACACTAGGGCATTCGATAAGTAACAATCTTTTTTAAAATTTCAGCACATTTAACATTAAATTAGCAACAAAAAATTATTACAGTTTGAATCAATTAATTGCAATAAAAAAAATTAAAAGGTCGAAGATGGCAACAAATCATGGATTTATCAAATTCATTGTAAATATTGCAAAAAATATATACATAGGAAAAACAAAAAAGGAACTTGGATACAAGATAGAAAGAACATCTTAGAAATGTTACAAATGGAGAAATAGAAAAACCTGCAACAGCTGCACATACATGGTCAGAAAAAAACACAATCAAAACAAAGGCTAAATTACTCAAACAGATAAATCTAAGGAAAATTTACATCCACAAGAATAAGGAGAAAATTATTAAATTTGAAATTCCTGGGGAAATGGAAAAAAAATTTATTTGGAAGTTCATCGGTCAGCCAACAGAGGGAATAGATATCAACCTATAGAATGACTATCTGCAAATCAACAGTTAAAATGCATCGACAATGAAGCATAGATGCAATGAAACTATAGTCTGCAGAATATTAAAAAAAAAAAAGGAGACGAGTGAAAATAACTAACTCATAATAATGGCAACACTGCTATAACATCAGAAAACATTTATTTTAGTTACTTTTGACATTACAAACTTCATTAATAGTTAATATAATAGTTTTCTTTTCAAATATAATTTGTCCATCATTAAGATGTTTAAAAACGAATAATATTAACATTGAAAGAAGCACTACTGGCTTTATAAGTAATGTTTAAATTCCCAATAAAAAGTCTTCTTAACAAAGAAGCCGCCATTTGCTAAAATCATAGCAACGGCTCGTAGCATTTGGGGTTAAGGAATTAACTATGCATAAGTGAAAAATATGCGTTTAGATTGGAGGCCTAGGTAGCTCAGATGGAAGAGCATTGACATAGACAGTCAAAGGTCCTGGGTTCAAACCCCAGTCTAGACGTATATTTTCCTTTTCAAATATATCTTGTAGCAATATTAATAATTTTAATTTTAGGGCACAAAGACCTTATTTGAGCAAATAAAGCACGAAAATTAGAATAACGACTTGTAAGATCCACTTCTATCAAATTTCTGCAAGTTACATTTTTGAAAGCATTAACTAACTCTTGTTCAGGTATAGCACATTGTCTTAGAGCCAAATATTTTAATTTAGGCAATTTCAGAAGAGAAGTCACTGTTTTTATACTTAAAAGATATGCTTCTTGTATAGAAAACTTAACAATTTTTTCACACTTTGATATTTCTGTAAATGCTCTTTCTGTTAAACCACCTCCATTAATTTCTAGAATTTCTAGGTGTTTATGTACCTTCTGAAGAAAATATTCAACATCATCATCCATCAATTTTCTGTTAAAAATTATGGTTAATCTAGAAAGCTTTTTGCATTCATCTGCTACAGATCTGAGGTGACGACCTAAGATATGAAAGCCATAGTTTATTATAAGAACTTTTAAGTTAGAAAACTTAGAAATTAATTCATATTCAAAATTATTATGTCCCACAAAATCAAGATGTTCTATGTTTTTAAAATTTGCTACTAAAAATGTAAAGACTTCATTTATATCATCCCTTCTGTTGAACATCTCTATTTTTTTAATTTTTATACCTTGGTGATATAGATTTGACAAGATATCTAAAGTACTCTTTTCAAAGCTGCTACATTTTAAAGCACTTATGGGAGGATAAGTTTTTAGGAGTGAAAAATCTGTGGTTTGGGAAATGTGAAACCATCGATTCATCCAAACAAAAGCATCTTCACAAATGAGGTATCTCCACTTCTCACATACGTGTGATAACGATGTAATGAGATCATGAGTGTTAACGTAAGAAAATATAATTTGAAGGATTTCTAATGGTAAATCGTCAATTGTGCAGGAACTCATGACTTTACTTCAAACAGCTCACCTTGATGTTCCCAGTAAGTAGTATAATTCTTTTCCTGCAACAGACAAGTCAAACACTTAGTTTTGTTATCTATAAGAAATAACTACAGTTTGACTAAACTATCAGATTCATAGGTTTGTGCCTTTGCAAACGAAAGCTCTCCATACATCTCTATCCTGAGATGCTTTCCAATCATTCTCTCCCGCCATTAACTGTTAGTCTCCCAGTTACATTATATGGATGGGAAACATGGACTCTTACTTTAAAGAAGGAGAAAAGATTATGAGTATTTGAGAATAAAGTTTTTAAGAAAATATTTGTATCAAAGGGAGATGAACAGACAGGTAAATGTGAAACACTACTTAACTATGAGTTACATGATCTTTATGGGAAACCAGATATAATAAGAACAGATAAATCTTGTACACGGCTCTTCAAGACAACAGAACAATGGTCACGAGATTACTTGAAGATGGAACTGAAGTGTAAAGTTCCAAAACTAGTTACAAAAAAAATATATGTATATATGGGGTGATAAAATTACAGGCACTCTTGTTTCAACTTCTCTCAAAAATGTTAAAATGAAAATATATAAAACTGTTATTCTTCCAGTTATATTATATGGATGTGAAACATGGACTTTTACTTTAAGAAAGGAGAAAAGATTACTCATATTTGAGAATAAATATCTTAGGAACATTTTTAGACCAAAGACAGTTAAACAGACAGGTGAATGGAGAAATCTACTTAACAATAAGCTATATTAAGGTAGAATTTTTTATCACTCACCTCATATTATCAAATTCATTAATGAATGCCTTAAATTGAACATTGTACCAAATTTCGTAAGAGGAATAATCAAAGACAATGACTGCCTACAACAAACCGTTTTGGAAAAGAAAGTTTTGAAAATGGAGAAGAACAAACATTACGAAAAAATTAGCAATTTTGACACTCAATTATACTTTTTACATTTGAAAATTTCAAAATACATTGGCGAATTTTGTTGCGAAAATTTAGAAGAAAAGTTCTTCAGTAGGCTTAATTACATCATCAAACAAAAAATTACTAAACATGGAAAGAAAATCGAAAATTTGAATATTAAAGCATTTGGAAATAAGAAGAAACTAGGAAACAACCATAAAAAGAACAATACGAGGTGAGTGATAAAAATTCTACCTTAATGAATATACCTCATAGTGAGAATTCCTAAAATAAGTAATAAGCTACATGGCCGTTATAGAAAACTAGATATAATAAGAACAGTTAAGCTTCATACACTGCATTCGGCAGGACATGTGGCACGAATGGAGAATGGAAGCTTCTTGTAGAAAAATCAGAGGGAAAACACCCACATAGTGAATCAAAGGAGAATAACATTAATTATGATTTGAAGGAAGTAGATTATACACGATTGGAAAACATTAGCTCAGGATATGGATGTATAGAAAGATCATATCCGTTAGGCCATAAACCTATGGGTTCAATAGTGCCACCAATGAGTGAGTTAGTTAGGCTGACCATTGAAGAGATGGCATGAAAAACTGCTTTGAGACAGAACAGGCCAGAAGGACTAATCCTTAAGGTCAATTAACTAGCAATACACCTAGTTTGGATTGCCTATAATACATAAAACTACATTTTGCAGAACAATGTTCACTCTATATTATTCTGGATACCAAGCCAGAATTTGTAATAACTTTTTTTGATAATGAATTTGTACAGTATATTCTACATCTAGTCCTATGTCCCTAATCTGACCATCCTTCATCTTAAACCAGTTTCATCCATTCAACTCTTCTAAACTCGTTCTCCCTCCCATTTATATTTTTTTGCAACACTATATATCTACATCAGTTAGGAAAAACCAGTAAGTCTTCAAAGTAATTTTTTACAGGAGAGGAAAAACAGTTCAATGACTTACATCAAAGAGTGCATACATCGAAAATTCAATGCTTAATAACATCACTATTCACTTGACGACTTACCCGTTTTTACCGAACGTGCATTGGACCAAAAGCTATCGGGAGTTGTTAATAACTCATTTTCGACCAAAACTTGACTTACTCGGTTTTTCTTAACTGATGTAGATATATATATATATACACATATACAGGGTGTTGCAAAAAAACACCGACAAGATGTGAGGTAGTATATTGAGATAAGTTGACCATTTTTAATAAGGTACCAATGTCAGGAAATGACTTGTTAATTATGTCTCAAGATCAGTGTTAGTTCGAAGGATTTGAAGACTCATTAGTTGACAACACCTCACAGGTACGGAGCCTATGATACGTGGCTTCACAACAGAATGTGGCTACTATATGATGGAGCTCCAGCTCACTTCGATGCCAATATGAGGAGACATTTGGATAACATGTATCCAGGTTGATGGATTGGCAGTCCCATGGCCTCTGAGATCACCTGATCTTAACCCTTTCGACTACTTTTTATGGGACAACATGAAACAGCCAGTTTACCAGACTCCAGTAATGTGATGTATGGATCTAATAACCCGAATCCATGCTGCTAGAGAAACAATTAAAACGAGGCCAAGCATATTTGAACGTGCAGACCAATTGTTGCTCTGTAATGAGATGAGAGGTGGATATTTTGAAAACTTGATGACGTGAGAGTATTGTCAAGTATTGAGTCTTGAAATACAACTAACAAAACTCTTGAGAAATTAGCTACTCATAATGTGAAAATGCATTATTTCCAGACATTGGTACCTTATTAAAAAATGATCAACATATCTCAATATACAACCTCATCTCCGTTGTCGGTGCTTTTTGCAACACCCTGTACGTGTGCGTGTATATATATATATATATTAGGGCATTTGATAAGTGATAATTTTTTTTTAATTTTCAGCAAATTTAACATTAAATTAGCACCAAAAAAATGATTACAGTTTGAATCAATTAATAAAAAAACCAACAAAAATGAAAAGATCAATGATGGCAACAAATCATGGATTTATCAGATTCATTGTAAATATTGAAAAAAAAAATATACATAGGAAAAACAAAAAGAACTTGGATACAAGATAGAAAGAACATCTTAGAAATGTTAGAAAAGGAGAAATAGAAAAACCTGCAATAGCTGCACATGCATGGCCAGAAAAACACACAATCAAAACAAAGGTTAAATTACAGATAAATCTAAGGAAAATTTACATCCATAAGAATAAGGAGAAAAATATGAATTTTGAAATTCCCGGGGAAATGGAAAAAAAAATTTATTTGGAAGTTCATCGGTCAGCCAACAGAGGGAGTAGATATCAACTTACAGAATGACTCTGCAAATCAAGAGTTAAAATGCATTGACAATGACGCATAGATGCAAGGAAACTATAGTCTGCAAAATATAAAAAAAAATGAGGAGTCAAAATAACTAACGGATAATAATGGCAACACTGCTATAACATCAGAAAAAATTTATTTTAATTACTTTTGACATTACAAAACTTCATTAATAGTTAATATAATAGTTGAATAACATAAATAATTATTTTTATTTTCTCCCAAATGCACGAGGTTGTCATTTCGACATTTCTGGTGTTCTCTCCTGGCATGGCATATTTATAACCTACTTTTGAGATTGGGGCACCTGGAAGGCGGGGTTACGCTGCCCAAATGATAAGGGAGTTGATAATGTGCCAGGAAAGGCCTTAAACTAAACTTAGGCAAATATAGTGATGAGCTAAGAAGAATTCACGATTCATTCAATTCTTATTCATTAATAGTCTTTTCCAAATATTTCGGATACATCCCATTCATCATAATAATATCTTGTAGTTACATTAATAATTTTAATTTTAGGGCACAAAGACTGTATTTGATCAAATATAGCATGAAAATGATAATAATAATCACCTGTAAGGTTCACTTCTATCAAATTTCTGCAAGTTACATTTTTGAAAGCATTAACTAACTCTTGTTCAGGTATAGCACAGTCTCTTAAAACCAAATATTTTAATTTAGGCAATTTCAGAAGAGATTTCACTGTTTTTACACTTGAAAGATCTGCTTCTTGTAAAGAAAACTTAACAATTTTTTCACACTTTGATATTTCTGTAAATGCTCTTTCTGCTAAACCATGTCCTTCAATTTCTAGAATTTCTAGGTGTTTATGTACCTTTTGAAGAAAATATTCAACATCATCATCCATCAAATTTCTGTTATAAAGTATGGTTAATCTAGAAAGCTCTTTGCATCCATCTGCTATAGATCTGAGGTGACGACCCAACAATTCAAAGCCATAGTTTATTATCAGAACTTTTAAGTTAGGAAACTTAGAAATTAATTCATATTCAAAATTATCATATGCCACAAAATGAAGATGTTCTATGTTTTTAAAATTTGCTGCTAAAAATGTAAAGATTTCATTTATATCATCCGTACCACCGTACAAATCTAATTTTTTTAATTTTATTCCTTGGTGATATAAATTTGACAAGATATCTATAGTGTTTATGGTGTTATATTTTAAAGCACTTATGGGAGGATAAGTTTTTAGGAGTGAAAAATCTGTTCTGAGGGAAATGTTAAACCATCGATTCTTCCAAACAAAAGCATCTTCACAAATGAGGTATCTCCACTTCTCACATACGTGTGCTAACGATGTAATGAGATCATGAGTGTTAATGTAGGAAAATATCATTGGAAGGATTTCTAATGGTAAATCGTCAATTGTGCAGGAACTCATGACTTCACTTCAAACAGCTCACCTTGATGTTCCCAGTAAGTAGTATAATTCTGTTTCTACAACAGACAAGTCATACACTTAGTTTTGTTATCTATAAAAAATAACTACAGTTTGACTAAACTATCAGATTCATAGGTTTGTGCCTTTGCAAACAAAAGCTCTCCATACATCTCTATCCTGAGCTGCTTTCCAATCATTCTCTCCTGCCACTGACTGTTATTCTCCCATATGGATGGGAATCATGGACTCTTACTTTAAAGAAGCTCCAGAAATGAAATGAGGATTTATCATCCATTTAATTTAATCTGCACCTGTGACGGTCAGCCAACATTACACACTCTCAGTAAAGCAACAGGGGCTTCATCTCATCTCTCCACTTGACATTGTGCTAGATTGTTATTTGCTCAACTTGAGAATTGATTTACTTTTTTTAGGAATCCACACTATGAGGTATACTTATTTAAGTAAAATTTATCACTTACCTCATATATATATATTAACTAGTTTTGGAACTTTACACTTCAGTTCCATCTTCAGTAATTTCGTAACTGTTGTTCTGTCTTCTTGAAGTGGTACCTATAGCTCCCACACTTGCTAGCCTGATAAACCTCAATATATATAAACTAGTTTTGGAACTTTACACTTCAGTTCCATTTTCAGTAATTTCGTAACTGTTGTTCTGTCTTCTTGAAGTGGTACCTATAGCTCCCACACTTGCTAGCCTGATAAACCTCAAAATCAGGTCATTTCCCCAAGAATTTCAAAGTTCATTTTTTCCCCCTTTCCATTTTTTTTTAATGTTGATTTTTTTCCCAAACAGTCGGTTCTTTTAGTCTTTCTATTTGTTTTAATAATTTACTCTTCTTTTTGATAAGATGCTTTTCAGATAATGCATGAAAGAACTCACGGATATGCTACACTTCGGGTCGCATGAAAATTTTTCTAAGTTCTATAGAATCGCAGTGCGCATGCGCTAGTACTCCAATTATCCCAGGTAGATAAATGCAACCTCCAGCAGTTGGCGGTATATGTATGAGAAATCAGTATGACCAACATTGACACAAAATTCCCAGAACTTGTCTAAAAATGTATAATTAACACGAAATGAACTAGTGGAAATATGATTTTACGTGGTGACCATCCGATATTTTGAATTTTTCATAGAATAACAGATATGAAGAGGTAATTTATTTTACGTATCAAATCACATTTAAAAAGCAAGGAACCTAAAAGCTAACCAAACCTAAATCAATTACTGTAACACAAATCAATTACTGTAACGTAGGTGAAATCCAGGGAATGTGGAATCACATTTAAAAAGCAAGGAACCTAAAAGCTAACCAAACCTAAATCAATTACTGTAACACAAATCAATTACTCTAACGTAGGTGAAATCCAGGGAACGTGGAAATGGTTGGCAACATCTGGAGTATTTTGGGTTGTTGATGGTGGCAACGCTGGAACAACATAGGAAGAGGAGGGAAAATAGCAGTAAGCAATGTAGCACGACCATGTTTTACGTAAATATATAAATATAAAAAAAAGATCATTGCAACATTGGAAGATGTTTAAAATGTGTTTAAAAGTGTTGCAAAATGTTTTAAACGTGTTTAAAAGTGTTTAGTGCATCAGTGGAATAAGATATTAAATTGAAAAATTTTTGCGACCTGAACTGTACAACAGCCGAACTCACTGTTTGGGAAAATATCTACATAAAAAAAAAAAAAGAAAGAGAAATTAATAAGCTTTAAAATTCCTGGGGATAATGATCTGATTTCAAAGTTTTTCAGTCCACCAATAAAGGAAGCGAAAGGTGGCTCTTCAAGACGACAGAACAACGGTCACGAGATTACTTGAAGATGGAAATGAAGTGTAAAGTTCCAAAACTAGTTATTGACGTTCCACTACTCCCTCAGGTTGTTTGCCCACAAACCCCACACAATTGGTCTACGAGTTCATTGGAGTTATCTGAGAAGACTGCTAAACACTACGCATTCCTCGCTACTTTACAGACCATCTCTCATCTGTCAACTGAGGACGAGTCCTGTCGCCATTGTGAGATTGTCAACAGACTCCACAGTGATGAGCTTTTAGTAAAACTGGCTATTCGAATCTTTGCGACCCCAAAATTGGTCCATTACCATGAATCCATTGAACTTAGCCTCGCAAGTCAACATAACATCCTATTTGGGAAGTCCCAGGAGGCTGATTTCTCGTAATCTACTATTCATTGCTCACCACTGTCTCGGGTTAAAACCTGGTTGGAGTCATGAAATTTTCAGGGGATAAAGTTTACATTACACACAGTGAGAAATTTTTACAAGTTCCAATACACACCATGGGCATGCGCCAACAAACGGGAAGCAGTTAACACTATGGAATCACATGATGCAACCAACATATACACAATATTTAACAAACCTAAAAGCAATTTAAGTACTCTAACTTGTGAAATACCAACCTAAAAGCTAACCTATTACAATATAAGCACTCTAACCTATGAAAGAATGCAATGCCCAAAAATAAATAGTAAGTTCTGAAATTCTGAAGTACATACTTTATGTTGGCTGCATTGGTACATGTGTTGATGATGGGATAATGTTTCCATTAAGCGCAGTGAGAATTTTTTCTAAGTCCCAAGCAGACACCACGCGCAAGTCCCAACAAATGCAAAGTTGTTTACTCTATGGAATAATGCGATGCAGCCAACATTATACATGCTATTTAACAAACCTAAAAGCTAACCTAACGCAATTTAAGTACTCTAACCTATGAAAGACCAACCTAACGCAATTTAAAAATTCTAACCTGTGAAAGAATATGATGCACAAAAATAAACAGCAAGTTCTGAAACTCTAAAGTACATACTCTATGTTGGCTGCACTGTTGTTGTATAGAATATTAGTTAAAATCAATATGGCTGCCACATCATATTACATATATATAGTTAAATATCATAGAAAAATATGTTAAAATAATTGTTACAAAAAATGTAAAATTGGATGTGGTAGGTTTTATGTCTCTCACAATTCTACACTTACACTCTTATGCCACTGATGCACTAAACACTTGTAAACACGTTTTGTACTGTTTTAAACATTTTCCAATGATCTTCAAGCTTTCTTTACAATATTTTATATTTATATATTTGCGTAAAACATGATCGTGGATAAATTACTTGCTTGCTACTTTCCCATGTTGTTCCAACATTGCCACCATTTGAAAATAATTTCAAACCATATTTAGTGTTAGTGTACGTAAAATTAGTTTATAGTTCATTAAATAGTATGCATGTAAATTGCTTTGTTACGTTAGGAAATGGGAAGTTGGTTTACATCCATTTTTTTAAGCATTTGGGAATAAATAATATGCATGTAAATTGTTTTCTTTAGTTAGAAAATGGCAAGTTAGTTAATGTCCATTTTTTTTTACGGAAAAAGTTGGTTATATGTCTCAGACGAATTTTTCTAAGTCCCACAGAATTGCAGTGCGCATGCGCGAGTTGCAGGAATTGCCATAATGGTTAATATAGCCTCCAGTAGATGGCTCTGCAGTCGGCATTACCAACTTTTGGGAATAAATTTTGAATGCAAAAAAAAAAATTAACGTTAACTAACTTGCCATTTTCTAACTAAAGAAAACAATTTACATGCTTATTATTTACTCCCAAATGCTTAAAAAAATGGATGTAAACCAACTTCCCATTTCCTAACGTAACAAAGAAATTTACATGCATACTATTAATGAACTATAGACTAATTTTATGTACACTAAACACGAAAATATGGGTTTGAAATTATTTTGCAAAGGTGGGCTGGGCAATGTTGAGTGGAGGACGGTCATGGGAAAGTAGCAAGCAAGTCATTTATCCACGCTCAGGTTAATTCCGTAAGATAGTATAAGTATGGAATATTGTAAAGAAAGCTTGAAGATCATTGGAAAATGTTTAAAACAGTACAAAACGTGTATAGAACAAGTGTTTAGTGGATCAGTGCGCGTAAGGGATGATAAGTTGTTATGAATGTCCAGAGACAATAAAACCTACCACATCCTTTTTTGCATTTGGAAATTGTATTCCCAAAGGTTGGTTAACGCCGACTTCAGAGGCACAAGTCTTCCGGAGGCTATATTAACCGTTAAAGGCAATTCCCACAGGACTCGTGCGAGATGCGCCCTGCAATTATGTGGAACTTAGAAAAATTTGTGTTGAGACAAAATAACCGACTTTGGCTATGCTACAACTTCGACCAGGCGTGATCGCACGAAACTTGTTCTAAGTTCTATAGGAATCGCAGGGAGTGCAGCACGCGCTAGTGCTCCCATTATCCCAGGTAGATAAATGCAACCTGTTGCGGGGTAGATGATAATGAAGAAATCGCAGATATGACCAACATTGACACAAAATTCCTCAGAACTTGTCTAAAAATGTATAATTAACACATCACGAATGAACTAGTGGACATAATGATTTTATGTGGTAACCGTCCCCAATTATTTTGAATTTTTCATAGAATAACAGATATGGAAGAGGTAATTTATTTTTACGTTATCAAATTCACATTTAAAAAAGGCAAGGAACCTAAAAGCTAACCAAACCTAAATCACTTACGGTAAACGAACAATCAATTACTCTAACGTAGGTGAAATCCAGGGAACGTCACATTTAAAAAGCAAGGAAGCTAAAAGCTAACCAAACCTAAATCAATTATTGTAACACAAATCAATTAACGTAGGTGAAATCCAGGGAACGTGGAAATGGTTGGCAACATTTGGAGTATTTTGGGTTGTTGATGGTGGCAACGCTGGAACAACATAGGAAGAGGAGGGAAAATAGCAGTAGGCAATGTAGCACGACCATGTTTTACGTAAATATATAAATATAAAAAAAAGATCGTTGCAACATTGGAAGATGTTTAAAATGTGTTTAAAAGTGTTGCAAAATGTTTTAAACGTGTTTAAAAGTATTTAGTGCATCAGTGGAATAAGATATTAAATTGAAAAATTTTTGCGACCTGAAGTGTACAACAGCCAAAATAAGAGTCCATGCATCGCATCCAAATAATGCCATCTCATAGAATTCCAAAAGCCATGCTTCGTTACTGCCCCCAAGACAAAAGATCGCTAACACGTCCAAAAAAAAAAAACGGTAGGCCTAGATGGAAAATTCTTGTTTTGAGACCGTAACAGGCCACATGGCCTAATACTTGCATGGGTGTTGATCATTAAGAACCGAGGTTGATGATATATTTTGAGTATTTTCAAAAGAGTGGGACCATTGAGAAACTTGTGGAGTGGGACGACAAAAGCCCCTGTAATGCATAATAGCTTGCATTTCCGGAATTGAGCCTATGTTTAATTTCTTTGTGTAATGTTAATAATTACCTAAAAACAGTGTAAAAACATAGGAACATCGATAACAGACTTTTGTAAGACATGAAAACAGTTCTTTCTACATGGCCATTGGCTGCAATGATACCTATTATTATTAATAATTACCTAAAAGAGAAATATATGTTGATTTTCTCAAAAAATTTGAAAAATACTCAAAATTTGAAGTGAGATGTTGAATTCAAAGTAAACTGAAATCAGCTGACATGCAATATAAAAAATCAAATTAATACTTACTATGACCTTGAAAAACACGTGGTACTTCTGATGATCCCAGTAGCTGTGATGTATACGAAGCGTGCCTGTTCTTTTGATCTATGCCTGCTGTTTGTTCCTTTGTTGTTTATGCCCAGGGTTTATGCCATAGAATGCGATAGAATGTTTATGTTGTTGTTTACATACATAGAGAAACTACTCTGTGGTTTACATAGACAAGTTGTTTATGCCATAGATTAACATAGATCAAAGTATTTGTGTTCTAAGCAAAGGTAATCCAATACAAAGGTGACCAACATTCTCTGTATTGTGGATTGTGAACGCAAGACTAACGTTTTTCCTGTTTTTTGTTATATGATTCATTGTGATTATAATTATATTACCGTATTAATTTAAGTAGCTTAAAAGAAAGAGCTAATAGATTTGAAGTACTGGAATCTTCAGATGACAATGTGGCAAATGAAGAAGAAACTGATATAAATAAAGAATGGGAGGCTATAAGAGATACTATTAAATTGTCAGCATCAGAAAGCATTGGTTGTTTAAAAAAGAGGCAAAACAAGAAATGGTTTGATGAGAAAAGTGCCGACATTGTAAAGAAAAGAAAGCTAGCAAGAATGAAATGGTTACACGAGCCAAATGAGGTAAATTTAGAGCAATTGGGTAGTATTAGACGGGAAACCACCAAGTTACTAAAGAGTAAAAAGAGGGAATAGTTGAGAGAGAAGATTAATGATCTTGAAATGAACGCAAAAAATAGGAACGTTAGAGATATATATCAGGGAATTAGCACAGAGAAGAAAGGGTTTCAGGCTAGAACAAACATAATTCGGAATGAAAATGGAGATATGATTGCAGATTACATGAGTATATTAAATAGATGGAAAAGTTACTTTAATCAGCTATTAAATGTACATACAGAACAGGACATTGAGGAGGATAATTTACAGACAGCAGAAATGCTTGTCGCAGAACCAAGTGCATTAGAAGTTGAAATGGCGATTGAAAACTTGAAGATGTATAAAGCATCAGGTTCATATGAGATCCCAGCAGAACGGATAAAATCAGGGGGAGAAGAATTGATGGACAATATACGCTGGTTGCTTAGTATGATTTGGGAAAAAGAAGCTCTTCCAGATGAATGGAAGGAATCAATTATCGTACCAATTTATAAGAAAGGAGATAAAACCGATTGCAACAACTACAGGGTCATCTCATTACTTTTAACTTCATGCAAAATTCATGCGACCCCTCAAATTCATCACAAGGAAATTCTGAATGTACAGCCTGGGTGAAAATTAAAAACTCCTCAATTGTTTTGAAGCCATTCCGGAAACTTATTGATCACACCTCGTATATTAGTAAGCAGACTTACTCCCTATATTGATGACATTCTAGGAGATCGTCAATGTGCATTTACAAGAAACAGGTCTAACAACAGATCAGATTTTTAGTGTAAGACAGTACATCACCTATATGTAGACTTCAAAAAAGCATATGATTCAATTAAGAGGGAGAAGTTATATAGTATCCTGCTGGAGTTCGGAATTCCTAAAAAGTTAGTTAGACTTATACGAATGTGATTAAATGGCTCAAAGAGTAGGGTGCGTGTAGGCAAACAGTTTTCGGACACTTTTGAAATCCAGAATGGGTTGAAGCAAGGAGATGCACTATCTCCTCTACTATTTAATTTTGTACTAGAGCATGCCATTAAATCTTTAGAGAATGAGGAAGGCTTACAACTCAATGGTATTAATAAGCTGTTAGTTTATGCTGATGATGTAGTATTATTGGCCGATAGCGAGGAGATACGAGTACTAAAGGACAACACACACACACTATTGAGTAACACTAAGAAATTAGGACTGGAAAGTAAATACCAATAAAACTAAATATATGGTCATACGTAGAAATTCATTATGTAATGGAAAATGGACAGCTAATGACAAATGTGGGAAATTTTGAAGAAGTGGCTGAATTCAAATACCTAGGAACAATAATCACAAATAGGAATGAGATGCACAAAGAAATTATACATAGGCTCAATTCTGGAAATGCATGCTATTATGCATTGCAGGGACTTTTGATGTCCCAACTCCTTTCAAAAAACGTTAAACTGAAAATATATAAAACTATTATTCTACCAGTTATACATGGACTCTTACTTTAAGGGAGGAAAGGATATTACAAGTATTTGAGAATAAAGTACTTAGGAAAATTTTTGGACCAAAGAGAGATGAACAGACAGGTGAATGGAGAAGACTACTTAACAATGAACTACATGGTCTTTATAGGAAGCCAGATATAATAAGAACAGTTAAGTCTCATAGACTGCGATGGGCAGGACATGTTGCACGTATGGGGAAAGACTTGCATGGAAGCTTCTTGTAGGAAAGCCAGAGGGAAAACGCCCTGTTGGTAGACCAAGAATGAGGTGGGAGAATAACATTAACTATGATTTGAGGGAAGTAGATTATACAGTGAATGATTTGAAAGCATTAGCTCAGGATAGGGATGTATGGAGAGCTTATGTCCGCGCGGCCATGAACCTACGGGTTCGATAGTGCCAGTGAGTGAGTAAGTAAGTTGATCATCTCTATAGTGGGTTATCTCTGATTGTGAATCTAGCGTAACCCATAGAGAAACTTACTAACGAGTATTTAATCTGTGATCATAACTATCATCGGTGGTTCTCTATGACTCGTTCTCTATGCTCTATGACTATCATTACCATAATATAATAAGAAAGGTTCACCGGGTCTCTGGGTTCGCCCTAATGGGCATTGATTTTTCTTTAGTCTTTGCTGTAGTCATTCAGCGATTTCGTGTTTCTTGGGCATTTCGGTATATGATATCGGTCGCACTGTCCGCCACACAATTCACACACGCACTTCTCACTAGTTTCTTGATATTTCTTGATTCTGCACACCTTATGATGAAAGTCATGTATCGTGTTACAACATGCCTTGGCTCTTGGTTGGTTTTCGTCCAGTTTCTGTCCAGCATAGCTGCTGAGGTGTAGAATTCAGCACCTTTCATTCTCTGTTTTTCTCTCCTGCTGTTTAAAAGTTCTTGGTAAAGGCTAGTAGCATTCTCAGTCGTAGATCTTCTATGTAGTATGTTTCCTTTGTGAGTTCATAGATGAGTCGTGAGGGTGCAGTTTTCCCCGTTCTCAGTGCTGTTTTTAGGAAGCGAACTTCCACGTTTTCTATCTTCCTAAGGTCGCTGAGAGTCAGTTTTTCCCATATCAGATCTATTCCATGAGTGATAATCGGCGAAATCGTGGTTTCGAATAGAATCATAGCTATCTGCAGGGATAGTCTCGCTAAGTTCTTGATGCTGTAGATTGCTTTAATGTCAACTATTGTTTTGCCATGTACACCCTTCGACAAAAAAAAAAAAAAGAGTCATCTCTTGAACGCACATTTCTTCTAAGTCATATTCGGCACAGCGCTGGGTTCAAACTAGGAAACTGTTATAATTGTGCAGTCCCTGAGCTACTTTATTATATGGCATGAACTGAAGACTCTTCTACGTGTCCCGATAGCTCAGCGGTAAAGCACGCGGTCACTGTTTCTGTTAATGAAGATCGCAGGTTCGCGTCTTCAATTACGCAGTTTTTTTTCGTGATATTTGCATGAAAACGTTTTATGAATTAAATACATTTTATTTCGACATTTGAATTAATCTATACTTTTTAAGTTCATAATTTTTTTATACCGTTGAGGTTATAACAATGTTAAATTATATATTTTTACACGCTTTATATTAGCTTGACCTGTATTCTGTCTATGTAACGGAATCTTTGAACACGATTTTCTTCCACTTAAAAACATTGGATCGACTTGAAACTTTGTATACTTGTAAAGAACCCATGGCAATACAATAATTTCATTGTTTTTTTTCTAAAATCCCGGCCAGAATCATCGGAAAATCAAAAAAATAAAAACCTGTGTAATAGGTTGCGGACTTATCGACTTTTTAGTCAATCGTTGTAAGACCTCAGTTAGTAGAGTGGTGGACTATAGTGATATATAATTTTTGCAATCAATAGGTCGCTGGTTCAAATCCGGGCCGGAGGTTTTTTTTAGAAAAGTATTAAGCAATTACATTTTCATGGGATTCCGGTTTATGACAATCAATTAAACTAAAAATTAAAAAAATAAATAATAGTTTAAAAACTGAAACAACACGCTTTATTAGATAACCAAACTAAAAAATAAAAAATAAATAATAGTTTAAAAAACTAAAACAACACGCTTTATTAGAAAACCGAACAAAAAATAAAAAAATAATTTTAATTTCCAACACACTTGGGGGAGAAAAATTAAAGTGGTCAACAAAAAATCATCTCTAACACATCTAGAATAAAACTAGAGTTATCTACAAAAAAAATAATTTTACCATCAAAAGCGTTGGGTGCTTTTTATGGTTTTTACGTTTTCTTCTTAGAGACTTTACTTTTACCAATATCTGTTTATTATCAAATATAAGTATTAATTGATATAGAGCACCCCACGCTTTTGATATTAAAATTATTTTTTTTTGTAGATAACTAGTTTTATTCTAGATGTGTTGGAGATTATGTTTTTGTTGACCACTTTAATTTTATCCCAAGCGTTTTGGAAAATAAAATTATTTTTCATTTTTTAGTTCGGTTTTCTAATAAAGCATGTTGTTTTAGTTTGTTTAAACTATTATTTATTTTTACCTTGTATACTACCGTCTTCCTCAACTATCTAAAATTTTTGTTGATTTCACTCTAGGCCTTTCGATGCATGCTTCATCTTCTGGAGTTGTTGTAGTAGTATTGAATTAACTGTATGTCTAATAGAGGGTTTTGCTTATTAGGCACATTTTCGTTGAGAATGTTTGTATTCTTGGCCTTCTTGATAATTTTGATTTCTTGTAAAATGTTAATTTTGTGTCTGTTGTTTTCTCTGTGTATAATTTACATTGTATTATCGATATTGTTGAAACTGTGGCCGCTTTCTGAAATATGTTTAGCAAAATTTGATTTCATTGTTAAAGGAGAAGGTAAATCAAATTTTGCTGTTCACCAGGTTGAATCCAATCGAAAATGTATGGGCTAAGATGAAAATAGAGATGAACTCTAATTGGCCTGCAGATGCACGAAAAATGAAAGATGGCTTATGGGCACAAATTCAAGATGCCTGGGATGCTCTAGCCGATCGTCCACGTGCCTGTAGAAATTTAATTGCATCAATGTCCCGCAGATTGAGGGCGGCAATAGATGCTGAGGATTCATACACCCGATATTGATTTTGTTTTTGTTAAAGTTTCATTTTAGAAGATATTATTTTCTTTCTTCATTTAATTATTAGAAGGTTTTCATTTATGTGTTTTGTGTGTGCATTAAAGCCATAAAACTCAAATATAAAATTAAATATGAAACTATATTACAGGCGAAATGCTATCCTAACATTAAGTAAAAAAAAAAGAATAGAACGGGAATTGAACCCGTGAGGTTACGAACGCAGATGTTGTGTGTTAAACCTCTCGACCACAGAAACACACAAAGGCAAGCTCTCTCTTTTATGTTACTTGAGTGTGCACTACGTTAACTAGCAAACACCACAGTACAATTACTGAAAATGTGTTAATGTGAATAAGGCTTCTGCGAGAGCTCACGAAGTTCCCCGATCGGTTGATAGAATCAAGAGATGACTCTTTTTTTTGTCTAAGGGTGTACATGTTGGCTGAAGGATTTCGCTGTAGTATGTATAGGGTCAGTCCTAGATATTTGAATTTATTTACTGTTCTCAGGAGTGTTGTTCCTAACGTCAGATTGTCCTGTGTTGTAGCTCTTCCTCCTCCCCTAAATGTAATCTGGACTGTTTTATCGGTATTTATGCTGAGGTTGTTCTCATCAACCCACTTTTTTAGGTCATATAGAGTGTCCTGGAGATTGCTTTTGTTTGTGCTTCCTAGGGCCATATCGTTGACATATATTATCAGCACTGTTTCATTCGAGGGCTTCCGTATCTTCGTTATATCAGATGTGAAGACATTGGACTCAAATCTGGTGAACAGCGAAATTTGATTTGCCTTCTCCTTTAACAATAAAATCAAATTTTGCTAAACACATTTCAGAAAGAGGCCACAGTTTCAACAATATCAATAATACAATGTCAATTATACACAGAGAAAATAATTTATTATTCCGGCTTTTACAATGAATATACATTTTTCCGGTACCCATGTTCACAGTTAACTACACATTTGTTTCAACACATTTTTCCATTCTTGTCTGTTCATCCATATATCTTCTTCTATTTCCCATTCCCTCTTAGTTTCATTGATTCCCTGAATCCACTTAATATATAGAAATAATACACATAAAATTAACATTTTAGAAAAAATCGAAATTATGAAAAAGGCCAAGAATACAAACATTCTCAATGAAAATATGTCTAATGAGCAAAACCCTCTATTAGATATACAGTTAATTCAATACTACTACAACAACTCCAGAAGATGAAGCATGCATCGAAAGGCCTAGAGTGAAATCAATGAAAATTTTAAATAGTTGAGGAAGACGGTAGTATACGAGGTAAAAAAAATATATAATTTTAACATTGTTATAACCTCAACGGTATAAAAAACTATTATAAACTTAAAAAGTATAGATTAATTCAAATGTCGAAATAAAATGTATTTAATTCATAAAACATTTTAATACAAATATCATGAAAAAAACTGCGTAATTGAAGATGCGAACCTGCGATCTTCATTAACAGAAAGAGTGACCGCATGCTTTACCGCTGAGCTATCAGAGCACGTAGTCGAGTCTTCAGTTCATGCCACATAACACAGTAGTTCAGGGACTGCACAATTATGACTAGTTTCCTAGTTTGAACCAAGCGCTGTGCCGAGTATGACTTAGAAGAAATGTGCATTCAAGAGATGACTCATTTTTTTCATCGAAGGGTGCACATATCTATGTCAAATTCGTTGAAAAAATCTTGGCAGGTAGCTACATAATATGAAAAAATATGAATG
Source organism: Diploptera punctata (assembly GCA_030220185.1). Taxonomy (NCBI): domain Eukaryota; kingdom Metazoa; phylum Arthropoda; class Insecta; order Blattodea; family Blaberidae; genus Diploptera; species Diploptera punctata. The sequence goes on along the minus strand of JASPKZ010007290.1, from coordinate 2,196,920 downwards.
AAGATTATTTTCTTAACATTATTGGTGTAAATTTTATATGCTTTTATATAAAACATAGTTTTTGGATAAACTTTTGACTCACCCTGCAGAGAAATTGGTATTCATTTACCATAATTTGCTCTTAGTGCAGTACCAGTACTTACTATATTATTTTTAGTCTGGACATCTTACCTCAATATTAATGTTGATTTGTTCTTGGACATGTTTCAAAACAATTCTGTTTTATCGTCAGCTTTCCCAGACTGGTTTTATTTATGTTGCACAACCTGGATGTCGATGTCAGCTCCATCCTGTGGTTGTGAATTTTGATATTCCGATGGAGGGTGACCTTGTTTGGAGGTTCTTTGGCCAACCACAGGATGGAGCTGACATCGACATCCAGGTTGTGCAACATAATGCAACATAAATAAAACCAGTCTGGAAAGCTGACGATAAAACAGAATTGTTTTGAAACATGTCCAAGAACAAATCAACATTAATATTGAGGTAAGATGTCCAGACTAAAAATAATATAATTAAAATAACCTCAAAATATAACTTCCTAAAATTAAATACCAGTACTTATGTTTTTGTTGGAAAATGAAAAATATGGTGATTATGTGTTATATAAATTACATTTCGTATTTTTTAAAATCCAGCCTGATATAGCTTATTAACCCAGTATCTGGCCAGATAGTAAATTAGGCTGGATACCGGATAGTTACCAGATATCCGTTTCATCCCTAATAATGTGAAGCTGCAAAGCACAATGCTGTTGGTGAATACCTCACAAAAATTAATGTGAAGTGTGACCCTCACCCTCTCTGTATTCGGGATTTAGCACCGTATGATGTTTTCTATTCCCTACCTGAAAAAACACTTTTGCAAGAGATATTTTCCATCTTCAGAAGCAGTAGTGAACACTGCTTAAGCAGTTTTAAAAGACCTGACGATTTTTATTATTAATTTAACACTTCTCATAGAAGGATAAATTATATTTGAAGAGAAAATAAAAATCGTCAATAGAAGCCCTACTGGCTATAAAGTAGTGTTAAATTCCCAATAAATGTCTTCTTAACTAAGAAGCCGCCATTTGCAAAGATAGAAGCAATGGTTTCAAGCATTTGGCGCGAGGGAATTACAACGTACATAAGAGAAAAACTTGCGTCTAGATCGTAACTCGCCTCGGTAGCTCAGTTGGTAGAGCACTTGGCCCGGAAAGCCAAGGGTCCCGGGTTTGAGTCCCGGTCTAGGCAAAAATTTTTCTCTTCAAATATAATTTAAAAGACCTGTCAAGAAATGGTTTCCAGTATAACTTCGCAGACTGGCAGAAATCATTGCATCCAAAGGAGACTATTTTCATATGGAGCATAAAAATTGTGATGAGCAAAAATATATTGCGAAAAAACAATGATCATTCTTTATTGAACAGCAAAAATGGTAGGATGAATCCAAATTATATACCAATAAAGATAATGGAAATCAAATTAGATGGAAAAAGAGAGTAAGAAGACCCAAACTTTGCTGGTTGGATTGTATATTAAATGATAGGGAAATTGGTGTTTAGAGTTGGTGGAATTTAGCTAATGTCAGAGGCTTATGAAGGAGAATCCTAAAGGGAGCTGAGATCTGACTGGGATGAACTGCTGACGATGAGGTCCAGGTTCGAATCTTCAAGCATCTTCTAGCAATACTGTGTTTAGCAAAGTGAACATATCTTAATTAATTTTTTTTTTTTGCAAATGCCTCAGGTTGTCTTTCGACATTCCTGGTGTTCTCTCCTGGCATAGCATCCTTGTAACCCACTTCTGAGGTTGGGGCGCCTGGAAGGCATGGTTACGTTGTCCCGATAATATCATGAGTGATGGTGGTGATAGTGGTGTGTCAGGAGAGTCCCTAATCCTAAACTTAATCTAAGATGAATATGAATGATGATGATTGCGATGGCCATGATTTCGGGGACCGTCTGGGCCTTAAAGTTTTCCTGACATTTGTCTTACAGGTAGGAAAAATCCCAATAAAAATCTCGCCCAGAAAAACTGTCCCGACCGGGGATCGAACCCGGGCCTGCTGCGTGACAAGGCAGCATGCTACCTCGAGACCACAGCGGTGGACATCTTAATTAAATTTGTAAGTAGGAAATAACACTATGAGGTTTATTTTAATTAATTTAAGTTGTATTTTGACTCACCTCATATTTCTTGATTTTTTGCAGACTTGAGTTTCTTCACTGCCTTTGTGATATGCTTGTGTTGCACTGAAAATGTCACAAAGGCAGTGAAGAAACTTGAGTCTGCATAAAAATCAAGAAATATGAGGTGAGTCAAAATACAACTCAAATTAATTAACATATCTTGTTTTCCTAAGTTCCATCCATAGTAATTCTGCCCGAGGGCAGGTCCTTCACTGCAATCATAGCACTTTCATGCTATGCTTGCAGCTTTACTAGGGAATTGTAGGTGTGGTAGCTTTGATGATGATGATGATAGCCATATGATTTTGGGGACCGTTTGGGCATTAAAGTTTTCCTGACATTTGTCTTACAGGTGAGGAAAAACCCCGATAAAAACCTCACCCAGAAAAACTGCCCCGACTGGGGATTGAACCCGGGCCCGCTGCGTGACAAGGCAGCACGCTACCCTTCCTAAGTTAGTAAATAAAGTATTCCCACTACAGACCTCAGGAGGCCCTTGGGGTAGTGGGAGGTTAAGGCTCCCACTTTTTCTGGACAATCGGCACTTGATATCAACCGGGTTGTCAGCCCTGCATGACGGCCGCCTTTACCCCCAGAACAAGCATCTGGTACTCTTTTCCACTAGAGGTTGAGTCGACTCCAGGGCCATAGTGCCGCCAGAAGGTTTGGATCAGTATAAAAATCCTGACCCTACTGGGACTTGAATCCTCGACCCTCTGGCTTGTAGCGCAGTGCCTTAACCACTGGCGTGCCCGTTTTCCTAAGTTACACCAGTTAATATTAGATTAGATATTCTAGCTTTCTGTTTAAAACTATTGACTTTCAATTAATTTTCAGAGAACATAGCCCATATGACTGGTTAAGGGAGTAAGAGTGGGAAAGGGGCAAAAAGATGGCATTCTTGGTTATTCTCTTCATCAAACATACAAATAAATATAAAAAATTGTATTTCTTAAGGTGTTTCAATGAGAGTGGAATGGAAGCCAGGAAAATCGAATCTCAACGAAGAAACTGTCATTGCCCAATGACACAGCAATCAAATTTTCCAACAATACTCGTTTGCTCAAAACACACACACATTCAATATTGAACATACTTTGCTGTTCAGGAAAGAGGTAATATTGGAGTTGTTGATTTGAATTCTGGATTGAAACAAATGGAGATGCCATGAGGATAGATGATATGGAGTCTATGCCGAGGTTTTCAAGAAATGAAGCTTAACGTCTCCAACACAACAGGTTTTAATATATATGATACAAAAATATACACACAACGCAATATAAAACACTTGTTTCACAGGAACCGCGGTCGTTGCGGCAGGCACAGATTGTAGTACGCTGTCTTTTTCCAGAAATCCACCCCTTTCCACCCACACCACCCTTTAGATTGTATGATTTGTAAATCTTCTCCCCCTGTGTAATGTGGATCCAGGATGAGAAACTTCAATTCTCCTGTGTTCCTGTTGTAATCCACCCCCAATATTGTATGTGCAAGTACACCTCCCCCTGCAACATAACAATCACATTACAGTCCTGTGTATCAGAAATACCTTATTTACCCAAATATAAATCAGTCTCAAATTTAAGATGACATCCTCCCCCCCCCCATTTTGTAAAAGCTTTTTAAGAATTTTAGTTCCAACTCATGATAAGAATCAAATGAATCCTGAATTCTTCTATCTCATACATCTATGTTTTTAACACAGAACTGCAGTGTCGGGAAACATCACTCCCATTGTCAGCTGTTGTCCGATTCCGATTGAGGGTCTTTCCACTGTTCAGCAGTTGCCCTTTTACCAGCCGGCTGCCGGCCCTTCACATCCACATGTGTCAATCACAGAGGTAGATGATCAACAGCCAGTGTAGGGGTGACATGTGGTTAGCATGTCGAGTCCCCCAGCCGTTATAGCTGGTTCCTCAACCTGGAGCCGCTACTTATTGTAGCTACCCAATTGCCTCACGATGCTGGGTGGGCACCGGTCCCATACTGGCCGAAATGCCATGAGAAAATTTCTTCCCCCATGGAGACTCGAACCAGCGCAAGTCCCGTAGCTCTGCGCCAAGGCTTCCTACCTTAACCGCTCGGCTACGGCGCAGGACTCAATTTTTCGCAAATTACCAGCATAATGAAAAATTGACAGTTGTGACAACAGCTGATGATGGGAATGATGTTTTACTGATTCTTATTAAACATTCTTAGACCAATTTAGTACCTTACATTATATATAAAAATCCTTACCTACATTCCTTTCTATTTAAGGCCATTTTCTTGGCCTCTTCCCACGTCACTTCCAAATTCTTTGGAAATTCTATAAGCATATGTTTTTTTGTGGTCTTCCTCCAAGTCTACTTCTATCTAGTTCATCTATTCGGGGTTCCCATATTTGTTTAGCTATTCTGTTATTATGCATTCTAATTATGTGACCAAAACATTTGAGTTGAGATTGTAATATATTATTTTGCAGAAATTGAACATTCAATATTGATACAGTTGAACCTGAATTAGACGTATATCAAGGCGAAGAAGAAAGAATACTTATAACTCAGATATTGAACATTTTGTAATTAAATAAATTTTACAATTAAAATTTTCAACCCGAACCTGAGCCCACAAGTATGCTACCATCTGAGCCAGCACTGCACATCTTATATAAAAGGTTAAAACAATAAAAAAGTACCTAAGAATTGAGTTGTTCTCAACAAAGTAAAATTTTATTAAAATATTGAATTAATGAAATCTCACTTTGTTGAGCATTCAGGTACTTAGCAGCTCATAGTTTGCTAGAGAATCACAAAATTGGAAGAGAAACTAAACTTTTGAAACATTTGGAGAAATCTTTGGAATTAACAGTTTGGGAAAAGATATACATTCAGAAGATATTCCCGACGAGAATAATTTCATCTCCAAGTTCATAAAATCGACACCAGATTGCAGTTCAGAAGATGATGTTAATGGCAAAATTTCGACAGTTGGAATTTCACTAAAGATGGAAGTAATACTATACTTTTTAAACCGGTATCATGAAGACATGCAACTTTATGAGCATTTTCTCCAACTCATGCATTAATTCAGGTACTTGTTTTATTGTGAAATTAAATGTTTCTTACCTCTCCTCATAAATATTTTCTAAGTTGATTGCGATTTCGAGACTATAACAGTCTCATCATCAGAACTTTGTTGGCGACTGGTGTTATGTAGATCGGAAAAAACTCTTCTTCTTCCCTCTGTTGGTGGACCGATGAACCTCTGGATCAGGTCAAAATTAGCGGGAATTTCGAAGTTCATAAGTTTTCTTTTGTTTCTCTGAATGTAGATCTTTTCCCAAACCGTGAGTTCCTTTTGTTTGTCTATTTGTTTAATTAGACTGGCTTTTGATTCAATTAAATGTTTTAAACAAATAGACAAACAAAAGGAACTCATGGTTTGGGAAAAGATCTACATTCACAAAAACAAAAGAAAACTTATGAACTTCGAAATTCCCGCAAATTTTGACCTGATCCAGAGGTTCATCGGTCCACCAACAGATGGAAGAAGAAGAGTTTCTTCCGATCGACATAATACCAGTCGCCAACAAAGTTCTGATGATGAAAACAGTTATAGTCTCGAAATCGCGATCAATTTAGAAAATATTTATGAGGAGAGGTAAGAAACATTTAATTTCACCATAAATTAAACCTCATAGTGATTAATTCCTATAAAAGTTAAACTTGTTTTATTATTTTAACCTCTCATTCAATAATAGTGAGTGGAGAACATATTTTAATCGACTCACCTCATACTAGAACATCATAAAATTGAAAAAGAAGCGAAACTTTTAAAACAGTTGGATAAACCGTTGGAATTGACAATTTGGGAAATGATATTCATTCAGAAGAATAAATATCGATCTATGAATTTCGATATTCCGGTGGATAAAAATTTAATTACAAAGTTTATAATCCCAACGAAAGATGGCAGCACAAGAGGTGATGTCACTAAAGAAATCAACAATCACGGAATTTCATCAGTGGACGCCATGACTGATGAAGGACATGATATTGTCTGAAACCGTCGGTATCAAAGAAGTTTGAAAATGTATGAGGTGAGTCGATTAAAATATGTTCTCCACTCACTATTAATGATATAACCTCATAATGTTTACTTCCCGATATTAATTTAAATATAACTCTCATTCAATGTTGTTTTTTTTATTTCTAACTTTATCCCTCCTTTTTTCCCCAACGATCTTGTGTAAATATTTATTTTCTGCTGTTTATATATAATATATATATATATTTTTTTTGTATTTATCCAAGCTTTGCTTCTGTAAAGTAGTGTATGTTGAGTTATAAACTTTTTTTTCTGACTTATTTCCATTTTTCCTAAGAAATCTCTATTTATAGTGTCATATACTTCACATGTGCATTAATATTAAAGTTAGTTATTGTAGCTACACTATTATTTATTGCAGCTACCAAATTTCTCATAATGCTACAATGGGCACCAGTTCATAAGAAAATTTCTTCCCCCATGGGGACTCGAACTAATGCATGTCCCAGAGTGCTTTTCCAAGACAAGACTTCTTAAACTATTTGATCATGACATAAGACTTTCTGGATTTTTACACCCTTCAAAAATCCTTTGACCCTGACTGGGTTTGAACACACAAACCCTTCTTTGTTACCTACTGCCAGAATTCCTTGCAAAGACTAGCATGGTAAACAAACCCCCATACAACAGATACATCCATAGTAATTCTGCCCGAAGGCAGGTCCTTCACTACAATCATAGCATTTTCATGCTATGCTTGCAGCTTTACTAGGGAATTGTGTAGGTGTGGTAGCTTCCCGTTGCTTTCCACACCGGTGAAGAATGATGATGATAATGATAATGGTAAGGATGATAATGATAAGGATGATGGTCATATGAATTCGGGGACCGTTTGGGCCTTAAAGTTTTCCTGACATTTGTCTTACAGGTGAGGAAAAACCCCGATAAAAACCTCACCCAGAAAAACTGCCCCGACCGGGGATTGAACCCGGGCCCGCTGCGTGACAAGGCAGCACACTACCTTGAGACCACAGCGGTGGACACAACAGATACAACAAACAATAAATTTATTTTAAAATTTTTAATAAATTTTTATCACCTCATCTCATATCCTGTCTTCTAATTAGATTAAATTTATTACATAACTCTAGAGTTGCCAAACTATGAATACAGTTGACATGAAAGCTGGATGTGCGTACCAAAAGAAAATGATACCTTCTCTAGCCAATAAGAATCAGCTTTTGTCTAAATCTTGTGCAAGTAAGGTCCCTGACCATGTTGTGTTTATATTTAGTAAAGCAAAGTGATCCCACTACAGGCCTTAGGGGTAGTAGGAGGTTAAGGCTCCCACTTTATCTAGACAATCGGAACTTGATGTTATCCAGGTTGTCAGCCCTGCATGACGGCTGCCTTTACCCCCCAGAATAGTGTCAGGTATTCATTTCTGTTAGAGGTTGAGTCGACCCCGGTGCCATAGAACCGCCAGAAGGTTTGGGTCAGTTTAAAAATCCTGACCTCACCCGGACTCGAACCCTCGACCTTCCAACTTGTAGCATATTGCCTTAACCATTGTGCTATGGCGTATAATAGATTTAGATAACAGATTTATTTAGCCTGGTGGAGTTAAGGCCATGTGGCCATCTCTTCCACTCACCAGGACAAACATATTTACATTTAAATACAAAAAAATTCATAAATGCTTTTTTTTTTAAGTTATGGGAAGTGGAGTTAAGAAATGGTACACGAAAATGACAAAATAGAGCATTTCGCGTTATTGCAACTCACGAATTTCACGGATCTCTATATATAGAATATATGAATAAAAACTATAAAATAGTCACCTCTATATATATATATATATATATATATTATTATTATATTATATTATTAACATTTATAAAGTTTATCCTCAGGGGTCCTCATCTAGGGGATATGTGGATGGCGACCACAAGGTGCCCAAGCTGAGCAAAACATTTCTTCCACTTACTTGTGTTTTGCACTCTTTTAACTTTACTATCTAACCTCTCTTGGTTAACTCTTGTTTTTTTTCGACTCCGACTCTATTAGGGCATCCGAGGGCTAGGGAGTCTTTCCTTTCTTCCATTTCTTCTTTCCTTTATTTTCTTTTCTTCTCCAGAAAAGCCTGACCAAAGGCTATAAGATGGCAGCCCCATCACTGGTCTTGCCTTCCTTTGGCCAGCAACCAATCGAAGGGACTATTATTATGCTTTCAAGTCTTATACGAGAATTTCCCGGGGAGGGAAAATTTTCTATAGGATCGTAACAGGCCTTGGCCTAATACTTGGAAGGAAGAAGAAGAAGAAGAAGAAGAAGAAAATTACAATAATTGTACATACTAAACAATTAATTATCTGTTTTTATTATTAATTTAACATTTCTCAATGAAAGATAAATTAAATTTGAAGAGAAAAATTTTCGCCTAGACCGGGACTCGAACCCGGGACCCTTGGCTTTCCGGGCCAAGTGCTCTACCAACTGAGCTACCGAGGCGAGTTACGATCTAGACGCAAATTTTTCTCTTATATACGTTGTAATTCCCTATCGCCAAATGCTTTTGAAACCATTGTTTCTATCTTTGCAAATGGCGGCTTCTTAGTTAAGAAGACATTTATTGGAAATTTAACATTACTTTAAAAGCCAGTAAGGCCTCTAATGAAAATTTTTCTCTTCAAATTTAATTTATCTTTCATTGAGAAATGTTAAATTAATAATAAAAACATCATTAGAGGCCTTACTGGCTTTTAAAGTAATGTTAAATTTCCAATAAATGTCTTCTTAACTAAGAAAGCCGCCATTTGCAAAGATAGAAACAATGGTTTCAAAAGCATTTGGCAATAGGGAATTACAACGTATATAAGAGAAAAATTTGCGTCTAGATCGTAACTCGCCTCGGTAGCTCAGTTGGTAGAGCACTTGGCCCGGAAAGCCAAGGGTCCCGGGTTCGAGTCCCGGTCTAGGCGAAAATTTTTCTCTTCAAATTTAATTAATTATCTGTCAAACTGAACAATAATGTCTAAAAATACAATACAATTAAAATTAAACTAATGAAATAATGTATACACAAAGGAATAACAGCTCATATCTACTATACATAAAAATAAATAATAAAAAATACAAAGAAAGTAATAAACTATAGTGAATTAATATATCACTTATATATACAGCATTAGGTAAATATACTGACAAATTAATAAAATTCATCGGAGAACATTTTGTTTAAACAACTCGCCTCATAGGATTCATGCTTCCATGATACCGCGGTTTCAAACACAGTCGTGTTCATCCTCAGCCATAACTCTGACTGACGAAATTCTTCGGCCATCAACTGTTCTATTGTCGCCATCTTCAGTGCTGCCATCTATGGTTAAATTTATGAACTTCGAAATCAAAGTAATTTCGTTAGGGATATCAAAATTCATTGATCTATTTTTATTTTTCTGAATGTATATTTTCTCCCAAACTGTCAATTCCAAAGGCTTCTCTACTTGTTTTAAAAGTTTAGCTTCTCTTCCAATTTTATGATGTTCTAATAAACTATGTGTTGCAATTGCAGATTTTTCAATTTCACAATTTTTAATATTTCTAAAATGTTCTTTTGTTCCGAGTTTCTAAATTCCTTTTTGTTTTTCCTTTATAAACTTTATTGCAATCTTCACAACTTATTTGATAAATTCCAGATTTCTTACTGTCTGGCACATTGACCTTTTTATTGGTACTTAGAAGATTACCCAGACTAAATTTGTTTATTGGTGCCAAAGAAATGTTGTATTTGTCAAATTTTTTTTTGAAATTTTCTATGCATTTCAGGATGGTAAGTAATTTTCTTGTATTTTTTTCTTTTCTTTGCAATTTTGTAGAGTAGTATATTCTCTAAACTCCTGGCGCGACAGGCCTAGATGGCACTTAGCCTACCAGCCAGCTGCACAGAGGTAGATGATCATCAGCCAGTGTTGGGGTGACATGTGGTCAGCATGTCGAGTCCCCCAGCCATTATAGCTGATTTTCTCAACCTGGAGCCGCTACTTATTTTAGCTACCCAAATGCCTCACGATGCTGGGTGGGCACCGATCCCATACTAGCCGAAATACCATGAGAGAATTTCTTCCCCCTTGGAGACTCAAACTAGCGCAAGTCCCGTAGCTCTGCACCAAGGCTTCCTGCCTTAACCACTCGGCTACGGCGCGGGACGAGTAGTATATTCATTAAGTCTTTTTTTGTGTCTGAATTTCTTCAACTTATTTATAATTAATTCTTTATCAAAACCATTTAATCTAGCAGTGTTTAAGATATGTTTATACTCTTTGTTGAAATTTTCTTCATTTAATGGTACATTTGCCAATCTCTAAATTAAGCTATTGAATATTGCATGCTTATGAGCAATGTGATTGAAGCCTGATGATTTAATGTAATTATTTGTATGAGTTCCTTTCCTATGTATATCAAAATCAATTTTCAGTGTTTGCTCATTCCTAATTAAACATAAATCCAAAAATGGAATTTTATTTTCTTTTTCTAATTCAACGGCAAACTTTACTGATTCATCCTGAAGGTTCAATAATTTAAGAGCATCTTCAATATATTTGGAATTTATTATTGCAAAAATATCATCCACATATCTGAACCAAGTCTTAAACATCCATGGGTATGCTTCTGTGATTTGACACTCCAAATAACCCATGAACAAATCAGCCAAAAATGGTGAGAGAGGATTGCCCATTGACAAACCCAAAACCTGTTGGTAAAATTTTCCATTATAGGTAAAATAAGAATTACTGACACATAGCTTATTTTACCTATTGTTCAACTTGAACAAGCTGAAAATGGAGTAATAGCTTTGAAACGAACATCCAACAAAATAAGCATATGAGGTAAGAATGTTAAAAAATACTAATTCAAATATTAAATTAAACCTCATAATGCAACTTCCTAATAATTTTAAAATGTATTCATAAAGTTCAGAGACTCTAGGCACTACAGAATTAATATTAATGTTTTATATATTATATAATGAAGGAACTCACCAATCATGACAGGAGTGCCGATGTGCTTGAAGTGGTACTCCAGTTCCCCTCCCTTACTGCCGAGCTCTTCCCCCGAGCTGACAGATATGATGCGTGAAGTAATACCAAGCATCGTCTCAAGGCAGAAGCTCACCTCCGTAGAGCCAATCCACTGTGTGGATCCAACAAATGAGGGCTGCTTGTCTCCAATATCCACCAGACACTGCTGGATCTCCCGGTGTGATGGTACAGGCTTATCTGTATATCCCTGCCACCGGAACCATGAGACTATGGTTTGTAGAGAGCGGTATGCACAGCCCCAACCACTGTCATCCATGCGGTCTTGACAATAGTGATGGTAAGTATATATACCATGTACCACTGACACTTCCCCATCTTTTACTGTAACATACAGACAGTCTATTGCAGAAACAAAGTCAAGATCATAACTATGGTAAATTAATGAGTCATTTTAACATCATCATCTTCCTTCCAAGTATTAGGCAAAGGTCTGTTATGATCCTATAGAAAATTTTCCCTCCAGCGTTCTTCGTCCTCTTGGTATACAATTATAAACAGCTTTGGGGATCCGATTTGAACTCATTCTTTCAAGGTGGTGTTTCCAATTTAGTTAGTACTGTTTAATATTACTTATTTTAGGAATTCTCACTATGAGGTATATTCATTAAGGTAGAATATATTCAAAAATTGGCGTTCTCTTCAATTCTTTTAAGATACTGGTGTTCCTTTTCCAATCCCATCTGGTGTAACCCGCTGTTCTGCGCATGAATCTCATTTCACAAGCCGTTATTCTGCTTTCATGTTGTCTTTTTAATGTCCATGCTTCACTACCATAGGTCAATATTGGTCTAGCCAAAGAATTATATAAATATAATCAGGTGTTTTTTTGTATAAGGGATGGTTTCATAACTTGATTAATAATTCCCAAACTTTTATTATAACTAGTAATTTTTTCAGGGATATCCTTTTCATCCCAGATAGAGAGATAATATCCAAGATATTTAAATTGATTAGATCTCTCTAAAATTTTATTCTGGAGACAGATTTTACTTTGTATGGGGTCCTTCCCAAGAAATGCCATAAGTCAACCAAGTCATAATGTCGGTTGAAAATGAGAGATCCTTCTCTTGAAAACTTGTTCCTGTGTTTAAAGAAACATAAAATATGAGGTAAGATGTTAAAAATGACTCATTAATTTACGAATTAAGAACCTTATAATGTTACTTCCCATATTTAATTATGAATCATAACTATGGCATTATGATTTTTTTTACTGTTTTCATGACTACTACTTTCTTATTTAATATTTCAAGGAAGTAACACTACGAGGTTTATTTTAGATAATATGAGTTAGATATGCATGACTTACCTCATATTTGTAGTTTTTTTAAGAAGCTGGGTTTCGATGCCTTAGGCATCATTGTCAATTCTTTCTAACTGTCGAAACAGCAGTTGGTGATACTGTAGGTTGATTTCTGCTCCCTCTGTTGGCTGACCAATGAACTTTCAACAGATGGGAGCAGAAATCAACCTACAGGATCACCGATCGGCGTTTCGACAGTTAAAAAAGAATTGACAATGATGCCTAAGGCATCGAAATCTAGGGTCTTCAAAAAAGCTACAAATATGAGGTGAGTCATGCATATCTAACTCATATTATCTAAGCTACTCTCTTAAGTAAGAGAGAAGATGAATTTTAACACAAATGGACCCAAGGAGCAACATACCTTGAAGATAAAAATCAAATGAATCGTGAACTCTTCTTACCTCATATATCTATGTTATTTAACACATTTACAGTATTCTATACACAATTGTAATATAATTGCAAAAAGGTACAATATGGAAATCAATACAAAGAAAACTAAAGTGATGGCATTTTGTGGGAAATACCCTATACCTAGCAAAATTGTTTTGGATGATGAAATTTTAGAACGAGTAAACAAATTTAATTATTTGGGTTATAATTTAATATTTCAAGATGAAGCTGATATATTTTACAAAAACAATGGGGATAATTAACAGTAAAATGAAACCATCTTTAGTACAGAAGAACACAAGATAACGGCTTTATAGGGTTCTTGCAAGACCAGTATTAAGATATGGCATGAAGCATGGACAATACGAAGAAGAGATGAAAGCCAAATAACAGCAAATGAGATGCAATTTATGCATCGTACAGCAGGCTACACAAAGTGGGACCATAAAAGAAATGAGGAAATTATGGAAGAGTTGGATGTAGAACCCATTCTTCACCATATACAAAACTACTAGAACAACTGGAAAGCCTATCTTCAACGAATGCCGTCTCATAGAATTCCAAAAGCCATACTGCGTTACTGCCCCCAAGGCAAAAGATCGCAGGATGGAAAATTCCTCTTTGAGACCGTAACAGGCCACATGGCCTAATACTTGCATGGATGATGATGATGATGAACACAGAACCACAGTATCAGGAATAATCATTCCCTGAGTCACTCTGAGTCGTGACAACAGCTGAGGATGGGAATAATGTTTCCCGATACCTTGGTTCTGTGTTAAATAACATAGATGTATGAGGTAAGAAGAATTTACGATTCATTTGATTTTAATTAAGAAAACATCATAAAGTAAAAATCCCCAACTTTATTATATGAATACAGACCCTTCCCTATAACCCAGAATCTGATCTCACACCCACATGTGTCATATACAGAGGTAAATGATCATCCAGTCATAGGGGTGACTTGTGGTCTCTCAGCCATTAGAGATGGTTTTCTCAATCTGGAGCCGGTACTAATCCAACTCATGATGTCTTTGACAACTTGACTATGGCAAGGGACAGATGGCACTTACCATCATTTTAGAAATGCAGCAAAGAACAGATGAATTATTCTCAATATTGACAGAAAGTAAATGTTATGAGGTAATTTATAAAGACATTGAATCAGTTAATACATCTCAATAAATAAATTTTGTCTGTATTCATCTTACCTCATATTTAGTTGTTTATTTTAAGATGCGTTTCTCCTTGGAAATTTCAAAATTCATAATTCTCTCCATGTTCTTCTGTATGTAGATTTTTTCCCATATGGTGACTTCGTTTGTGCTTTCAAGCTTTTTTTAATAATTCTGTGTTTACATCTATATTATGATTAACAAAACTAAAACTATGGCATTTCATGGGAAGGACCCCATACAAAGTAAAATCTGTCTCCAGAATAAAATTTTAGAGAGATCTAATCAATTTAAATATCTTGGATATTATCTCTCTATCTGGGATGAAAAGGATATCCCTGAAAAAATTACTAGTTATAATAAAAGTTTGGGAATTATTAATCAAGTTATGAAACCACCCCTTGTACAAAAAAAACACCAGATTACGTTTATATAACACTTTGGCTAGACCTATGGTAGTGAAGCATGGACACTAAGGGTCGTATGCAAATACATTAGTCTCTACTCAAATTATTTCCAATCACTGGTGAGCTGAGATCGAATTAACGGCCGCCTTAACTGGTCATGCATGAATGTTGACGTTTTTGTAATATTGGCAACGAATTACCCAGAATTCTCAGCAATAAAACCACTTCCGTTATTTTCGTCTGCTATAGAGGAATGCATTTATGCTTGCATCTCGCAAATAATACTGTATACAAACACGTCTGCGACGCGCAATATTACACCAATTCTCCTGTTCTTCCAGTTGAATTCTTTGGTAGACTCTATCAAATTCCTCTTCTCCGCGTATACCGAAAACATGATCGAAGTCTTCAAGGTCCGACATCTTGGATAGGTTTCAAACTACATCGGTTACCATCGATTCCCTTCGGGATTTTCACATAAGTTTATATCTTGAGCTACGATCTTAAGGTACCTTGTCAGGTAGCTTACAATTATTACCGTGTGAATAGATTTCTGAGTAAGAAAAATGTGTTTGAATAAAACTTTATCAGCAAAGAACGCCTTTTACTGTCTAATGCGTTCAAACATTCGACCCTAAAAAGACAACATGAAAGCAGAATAATAGCTTGTGAAATGAGATTCATGCGCAGAACAGTGGGTTACACCAGATGGGATCGGAAAAGGAACACCGATATCTTAGAAGAATTGAAGACTACGCCAATTTTGGAATATATTAAACAGTACCAACTAAATTGGAAACACCATCTTGAAAGAATGAGTTCAAATTGGATCCCCAAAGCTGTTTATAATTATATACCAAGAGGATGAAGATCACTGGGCTGTCCTATGAAACGCTGGAGGGAAAATTTTCTATAGGACCATAACAGGCCTTGGCCTAATACTTGGAAGGAAGAGGAAGAGAAGAAAATTATGATTTTTTAAAAAGTTATTGATTTTAAATGTTAAACCTCTTTACCGTGTCTATCATCTTGAGACTTACCTGATGAAGTGAGACCTTCATGCACATTGATAAGAGGTGAGTTGAGGGGAATGTCTTCAGAGAATACAAATGCACATCCACGCCTGAACAACGGGCAATCCAGAGGTAGTGCCAACTGTTTATGCAGCAATCTACGTTCTTCTTCTGTAACCAATATATTTGTAAATGAGTTTATAACATTTAACACAGTCTTTGGTCTCTAGAAAGCAATTACTTGATT
Organism: Diploptera punctata; assembly: GCA_030220185.1. Taxonomy (NCBI): domain Eukaryota; kingdom Metazoa; phylum Arthropoda; class Insecta; order Blattodea; family Blaberidae; genus Diploptera; species Diploptera punctata. Next base: position 2,181,072 of record JASPKZ010007290.1, on the reverse strand, counting down.
GAAGCATGATACGATGAAAAACAAGTGATGGGTCTAAGAAATGCTATACAGATGTAACTTACCAAGCTGTGCATCAGGCTGGTTTTTAGGATAAAACACAGTAATAAAGTGGCCACACTCGCGAGGTAGGAAGTGGAATGGTTGTGGACAAGACACCACAATGTCTCCGCCTTCACAACTCGATATCTGCTCCAGAAAACAGTTCTCAGCGAGTCTCAGGTTCCGGCACAAACTGTCCACTAACATCGCATACAGCCGTACTGTCTTGGTATCTCGATGCACCATTGAGATCGCATCCACTTGCACAAATGTTCTCATACTCGTGTATGACCCTGCAACATGTCACATTATCACTAATGAAATTATAAAACACTACTAAAATTCATCGGAGAACATTTTGTTTAAACAACTCACCTCATAGCATTCATGCTTCTATGATACCGTGGTTTCAAACACAGTCATGTTCATCCTCAGCCATAACTCTGACTGTGTTTGAAACCACGGTATCATAGAAGCATGAATCCTATGAGGTGAGTTGTTTAAACAAAATGTTCTCCTTAAGTTATGTAGGTAGGAAATAACACTATGAGGTTTATTTATTTATTTATTTTTTTTCCAAATGTCCCAGGTTTGTCTTTCGACATTCCTGGTTACTCTCCTGGCATGACATACTTGTAACCCACTTCTGAGGTTGGGGCACCTGGAAGGCAGGGTTACCTTGCCCCGATGATATGATGGGTGATGATGATAATGGTGTGCGAGGAGAGTCCTTAATCCTAAGCTTAACCTAAGATGAATATGAATGATGATGATTGCGATGACCATATGATTTCGGGGATCGTTTGGGCCTTAAAGTTTTCCTGACATTTGTCTTAGAGGTGAGGAAAAACCTCACCCAGAAAAACCGTCCCGACCGGGAATCGAACCCGGGCCCGCTGCGAGACAAGGCAGCACACTACCCCGAGACTACAGCGGTGGACTTCTCATTTTAATATTGTTTAGTTGTTTCTTGACTCACCTCATACTTCTTAACACCAAAGCAGACTCGAGTTTCTTCACTTCATTTGTGACATTCTCAATGCTGTATTACGTTCACAACGTTGGACATCAGTTGTGAAAGTAATACAGCATTGAGAATGTCACAAATGAAGTGAAGAAACTCGAGTCTGCTTTGGTGTTAAGAAGTATGAGGTGAGTCAAGAAACAACTAAACAATATTAAAATGTTCTCCGATGAATTTTAATGATTATACCTCAAATTGTTTACTTCCCAACATTAATTTAATATAAACACTCTACTCTTAACAAATAAGTTGGGACTGCTTCATCTTATCTCATATTTTTGTTGTTTCTTGTAAGCCATGTTTCAAAGCGCTCCTTCTTCAGACTCTTACCAATTGAAGAAGAGGCAAAGAGATAATGAAATATGCGGTAAGATAACCCTACTTTATTGAATATATGTAGGAAATAAAACTGTGAGGTTAACTCAAATATAATTCAGACCCAACTTATTTATTAAGTAGAATTTTATAATGTTACTTCCTATTATATTTTCATAATACTCTACTCTTGGTAGGTTGAGGAACATGATGAGATCTAGCCTCTATTGTTGAAGGTTTTTTTTATTTACATATATGCTACAACCCGTGTTTCACCAATGGTATATCATGGGATATTTACAGTTTTAGGAAATCAAATACAAACAATAATTTTCGCAGATGATCAAGTACTTCTAGCGGAGAATGAAGATGATTTGCAGAGATCAGTGATTAAATTGCAGAATACCCTAGAAAAATACAACATGAAAATATCTGAAAATAAAACCAAATCCATGGCAATCACTGGAAAGGAACTTTCGAGAGTAAAAATAATAATAATAAATAATAAACCAATAGAACAAGTAACACACTTTAATTATTTAGATAATAATATATCACAGTTTCATAATCAAAAAGATGTGGAAACAAATTTAGAAAAATATAACAGATTAAATGGTATAATTAGGAGAAATTTTGGAAAACAAATGAGGAAAGAAATCCAATTGAGATTTCATAATGCCATAGCCAAACCTGCTCTACTATACGGAAGTGAATGCTGGACACTTCGAGCAAAAGATAAATCCCGCATTAATAGTTCACAAATGAGATTCCTCCGATCACTAACTGGAGTAACATTAAGGGATAGAATGAAAAGTGATGAGATAAGGATGCAGTGGAATAGTAGGGAAATGGTTGAACATATACAAAATTATCAGATTAAATGGTTCCAACACGTCCAGAGAATGTCAAATTCCCGTTTACCAAAGATGATTTACCACCTCAACCCTAACGGCAAAAGAGACCTCGGAAGACTGGTGGAAAGATCAGTTTTTGTAGTTCTTGTAGTTGACGGAAGATTCTTGTAAGAAATTCTGCAACGTTGACTGTGTTAAAGTGGAACTTCAGAATATTTGGCGGAGTAGCAATTTGTAGTATAGCCGGTCGATCTCTGGAGAACATGTTGCATTCAGTCATCAGATGGTGGGCCGTCTGCAGTGCAGTTGCAATAAGGTGAAGCAGTTTTGTTCATTTTGTGTAGGTAGGATTTAAATAGTCCATGGTTGGTGAGAAATTGTGTGGTTGTATAGTTATAGAGAGAGTCTATAGGGTATGTTGGGGATGAACATTTTGGTATGGAAGGCGTCATTTGATTTGGTGTAAATTAAATTCCAGATTGTTTCATAGTATTCTTTTAATAACTGCTTGCCTCGTGTTATAGGGATGGAGTTGTAGTCAATAGTAGTTTTGTAACTGGTGGCTATTTTAGCCAGATCGTCAGCTCTCTCATTCCCTCGAAGACCTGTGTGACCTTTTATGACATAGTTATCCCTGGTGCACCATTAATGAAAATGAAATGGAACAAACTGGATGACATGAAGGTTTTGGGAGGGAAAATGGAAAAAAACCTAAAGAAAAAAACTTGCCCTGGCTCTGTTTTATATATTTAACTTTCACAGGGAAAAAACACTATGAGGTTTAATGTAAAGTAAAGTGATCCCACAACAGGCCCGGAGGCCCTTGGGGTAGTAGGAGGTTAAGGCTCCCACTTTTTCTAGACAATCGACAGTTTATGTCAGCCGGGTTGTCAGCCCTGCGTGACGGCCGCCATTACCCCAGAACATTTCCATTAGAGGCTGAGTCGACCCCAGGGCCATAGTGCCGCCAGAGGATTGGGTCAGTTTAAAAATCCTGACCCCCAACGGGACTTGAACCCTCAACCCTCCAGCTTGTAGCTCAGTGCCTTAACCACTATGCTACGGCATGAGGTTTAATGTAAGAATTAAATTAATATTTTTATTACCTCACCTCATATCCTTTTTCTTCTAGACTGCAGTTTCGGAGCTATATTTCCATCATATATTGATGATGTCCACCGCTGTGGTCTCGAGGTAGCGTGCTGCCTTGTCACGCAGCAGGCCCGGGTTCGATCCCCAGTCGGGGCCGTTTTTCTGGGTGAGGTTTTTATTGGGGTTTTTCCTCACCTGTAAGACAAATGTCAGGAAAACTTTAAGGCCCAAACGGTCCCCGAAATCATATGGCCATCATCATTATCATCCTTCACCGGTGTGGAAAGCAACGGGAAGCTACCACACCTACACAATTCCCTAGTTAAAGCTGCAAGCATAGCATGAAAATTGTAGTGAAGGACCTGCCTTCGGGCAGAATTACTATGGATGGATATTGATGATGGAGATATAGCTCCGAAACTGCAGTGAGGTAATAAAAATATTAATCTAATTCTGTTTTATATACCATAAACCCCATATGGAGTGAATGAGATGTAAAATTTCGACCAGAGATGAAGGGTAAGTGTCTAGGGTCATCCCATATCAAATCAACATAGGCCACAACCTGACCTTTTTTCAATTTTAATAAAAATTTTGCAAAATTGAAGCTAGTATGAAGTTAATAGTGAGTGGAGAACATATTTTAATCGACTCACCTCATACATTTTCAAACTTCTTTGATACCAACGGTTTCAGACAATATCATGTCCTTCTTCAGTCATGGCTTCCACTGATGAAATTCCGTGATTGTTGATTTCTTTAGTGACATCATCTCTTGTGCTGCCATCTTTCGTTGGGATTATAAACTTTGTAATTAAATTTTTATCCACCGGAATATCGAAATTCATAGATCGATATTTATTCTTCTGAATGAATATCATTTCCCAAATTGTCAATTCCAATGGTTTATCCAATTATTTCAAAAGTTTCGCTTCTTTTTCAATTTTATGAAGTTCTAGTAAACTATGTGCAGCAATTGCTGATTTTTCAATTTCACAATTTGTTTATTTCTAAAATGTTCTTTAGTGAGTGTTTCCAAATTCCTTTTTGCTTTTTCCTATGTATACTTTGCTACAATCATTACAATTAATTTGATAAATTCCAGATTTCTTACTGCCTGGGATGTTGACTTTTTATTGGTATTTAGAAGTTTTTCCAGACTAAATTTATTAATTGGTGCCAAAATAATGTTGTATTTGTCAAATATTTTTTTAATTTCCCATGTACTATTGGATGGTAGTATGAAGTTAATTAAATGCATAAAATATTGAATCTCTGAGTTCTTTTTTGTAAAAGCTATTTCAATTTTGGAAAAAAATTACAACTTTAGGTAAACAGTTTACTCTCTAAATTGAAATAACTCATGATTTGTTGAAGGTAGAGTGCTGGGTTTAGTCTCATTTTAAAGCTTATGAAACACTTTTATTTTTCATCATCATCATAGTATATTCACGAATTTAGGCCACTTGTTGACTTGTTTCAGCCTCAAGAGAAACATCATCAGAAGTCTTTTGAGTGGACATCCTGGTCTTCTTATTCCTGCAGGTTGATAGTTTACATTTGTTTGGGTATCCTGTGATCTTCCATACGATGAACATGTTGCATCCATCTTGACTTATAATCAGAAATTTTGTTTTCTAAAGGTTCCATGTGTAATTCTTCTAAGATGTCTTAATTTTTTTTGTGATATAGTAGGGTGTATCCTGCAGTCCTCCAAAGGTATCTCATTTCAGCACTTTATTTTTAACTATATTAAAGATATTGTGACCTTGAACAATGTTTTCTAGGATTGAAGTATGTTAAACTAAATATAACATCAAAATATTAAGCTTTACCACTTAAATATAATGTGAAATTCTTGTTAAAAATACTCCGAAGAGAAGTCGTCTGATGGCATTGTTAGTATCTGCCATCACACATAAGAAAATTGTATATGTGGAAAGAAAATTTGGGGTTTGTATTGGGTCTTGAAAGGTGTAATTGACTGCACACTGACATACCAAGTTAGAGGTGCAGGTTCCAATCCTGGTTCAAGTGTTAATTTTTCTTTTCAAAAAATAAAAGGTACTTAATTAACATCCTGTCCCACATTGTCAACACCAGCATTCCACCTGTCACCTGGTGCAGGCTGAATGAACTTCAAGAACATTTAAAGAAACCTATGGAACTAATAGTTTGAGAAAAAATACACTTTCAGAAGAACTGTTGCGATAGGGGTCTCTATACTAATGGAGGCCTTTGGGTAGCGTAGCAGGCCTGTACTAAATTAGAAACAAAGGATGTTAATTAAGTTATGCATATAAATTAAACGAAATAGCAAATAAATTCAATATAACAATCTCTGAAAGTAAATCGAAAGTAATGGCATTCAACGGGAAAGACCACATGAGGTGTAAAATCAGTATTAATAACAGTATAATACAACAGGTGAACAATTTTAATTATTTAGGATGCAACACATCATATGCCAGAAGGAAGATATTAATATTAAATTAAATAGATTTTACAGAATGTGTGGCACTATAAGACGGACACTGAAAAATAAAACTTTGAGGAGCACACAACTAAAATTTTACAAAATTATGGCAGTGCCTGTCTTAACATATGCAAGTGAAAATTGGACTCTTAACCGTTCAGACAGAAGGAAAATAGAAACTGCAGAAATGAAGTTCCTACGTTCAGTAGCAGGTGTGACAATTTTGGACAAGAAAAGAAGTGAGGATATTAGGAAGGACTTAAATATTTTCAATTTAACAAATAGAATTGACAACATGAGAAACAACTGGTATGAACATGTCAAGAGAATGCATACAGATAAAATCCCTCAGCTGTTACTAAAGTACAAACCAATAGGACATAGAAATGTTGGACGCCCATTTACTAGATGGGAGGATTCATTAAATCCCACTTGATGTGAAAACAGGTCAAAAGGCCTAATTTCATGAAGCAGAAGAAGAAGAAGAAGAATTAAGTTATGTAGGTAGGAAATAACACTATGAGGTTTAAGGTAGAATTTTTTATCACTCACCTCATATTGTTGTTCTTATTTGACTATAAACTAGTTTCGGAACATAGTTTCTGTTCCATCCTCAGTATCGTCACGACCGTTGTTCTGTCGTCTTGAAGAGCTGTCCTTCGCTCCTACCATTGGCTGACTGATAAACCTCGAAACCAGGTCATTCTCACCGGGAATTTCAAAGTTCATCAATTTCTTCTTTTTGCTCTTTTGAATGTAGATCTTTTCCCAAACAGTAAGTTCTTTTGGTTTTTCTACTTGTTTTAATAATTTAGCTTCTTTCTCGATAAGATGTTTTTCAGACCAAGCATGGGCAGCCCCTGCAGATTTTTCTACTTCCCCTTTCTTGACATTCCTGAGATGTTCTTTCACTCTAGTTTTCAAGTTTCTCTTAGTTTTTCCTATGTAGAATTTCTCACATTCTTCACATTTAATTTGATAAATCCCTGATTTGTTTTCTTCTTTAATTTTCTCATTCTTAGTAGATCTAATCAGTCTACTGATGATGTAGTAATTTTTGGGTGCTAACCTTATGTTGAAATCTTAAAAAAAAATTTTTTTGAAACTTGTGGTGTTTTAATGGACGATATGTGAATTTTCTAAAGTTTACATTTTCTTCTTTTACTTTTAGAAGAGTGCTTTGATTAATAAATTTTTGTCTTTTGAACTTGTTTAATTTCTTGAGTATCATTTTTATTGCAAAACCATTTTTCGTGGCTACGTTGATTATGTAATATTACATAATGTAACTATGAGGTTTATTTTAATTTTGTTGAGTTGTTTCTTGACTCACCTCATACTTCTTAACTCCCTCGCAGATCTAGATTTCGTCACTGTTTTTGTGACATTCTCAATGCTGTTCAGGTTCACAACACAGTGACGAAATCTAGATCTGCGAGGGAGTTAAGAAGTATGAGGTGAGTCAAGAAACAACTCAACAAAATTACAGGATGTTAAGTTACACCCGTCAGGCAGCGCTCTCTCCTCGTCTGCATTTCACTCTGCCAGCCGTTCGTCCTTGAACTAGTCAGTTTACTATCGTTCGACAAGATGAGACGTCAGCTGACATTAGAGCAGCGCATTTATGTGTGTAAATGTTATTATAAATACGAATCAGCTCGTCGCGTTCTTGAGGAATTTATTCGGAACTTCCCTGGACAATTACCTCCTTCCAGATCGACAATCCACGATCTTGTGACTAAATTTGAGACCACTGGTTCAGTACAAAATAAGAAACACTTGCTCCCCAGATCTAACAGTGTGTGATTTTTATTTGTGGGGTAGCCTGAAAGACAAAGTGTACAAAACAAATCCGCACACATTGGAAGAACTGAAGAACAACATAAGAAATGAAATCAGAAACTTGACAGTGCCCGAACTACAGCGTGTCAATCTAAATGTGTTTACTCGGTATAATGCCTGTTTAACTGCGAGAGGACAACATTTCCAGCATTTTCTATAAGGTAAGAAACAGTTCAAGGACAGGTGGCAGGCAGGGTGAATTGCGGGAGGTAGAGACAGCACTGCATGCCGGGTGAAACTCCGTAAGGCCAGTCCGGTTTTACGAGTATATTGGAAGCCCGTTTTATATATATATATACTTTATTTTCAAGAATATTATATCAATCTTTTGTTTGTTAATTAATCTCTATTTAAGTTAAACAGTGTATGTTTGAGTTTCCTTTGTAGTCATATATGATATCATCTGTTTGATAATTATTTAAAGTTTATTTATCAGTTTATCCAAAATATTGTTTTGTATAATTTTTTCCCAGTCTAATATTCCTAAATTTCACCCCAATTTATTACAAGAACAAATACAAATCCATGAATGCTGAAGTTCCCAGCGAGAAAGATTTGATTTTGAAGTTCATTCAACCTGCATCAGATGGCAAATCAAATGCAAGTGTTAGACTCAATTTCAAAAAGACAGAGTGTAGCTATGATGGAGGCTATTGCCTTTGGAAGTAGTCAGGTGAGAAATTTACATTTTTATGAGGTGAGATTTAAAAAATGTATAATTGAATTATGTAATATTGACTACAGGAATAATTTATACATTTTGTGTGCTGCAAGTGGAAAAGGGTTGGGAAACATTGCTCTAAAAACAACTACAGTATTGAAAAATGTAAAGGTAATACTTACGTTTGATGTAATGTATGACAGGTGCACACTTGTTGGAGGACTCTGCCTGCAGGTCGTGAGTGCACTTCAACAACATGTCCACATTCAATACATCCTAAAATCCACAAATCGTCATAAGTAATGCCACGAGTGATTTCCAAATTATCGATAAATTCACAACTCACAAAGTAAGGAGTGAATTTATCTAGAGAATTTGGAAACCAAGAGTGGCATTTGTTAGGACTATTTAACGAATAAAATTAAGCTGTTTACTCACAAATCATTATTTAAATATAGTTATTTTAAAATATTTATACATTTAATGAAAATGGCGATGTTTGAAAACAAATGAGAAACGACTGGTACACTTAATTTGCTTCTTTTGTTCATCACTGCAACCAGATCATTATTTATTGCCAAAGGAACACAATATTGTAAAAATGCACTCTAGTGGAGAAAAAATGAAACACATCAAACTGTATATTAATTCATTTCTGATGTCCTATGACAATTATATTTTTCTGGAATGTTATTATCTGGCAAAAAATACATTTAAGAAACTGCAAATAGTGGTTTCTTTTTTATGGTGGTATAATCAATTGCTACAAAGGTTTTTATATTAACTCCCACATGCACTATGTGTTGACATTCATGCACTATATATACAATCTGGTAGCTATATTTCTTAGAGAGTCAGTCATTGCAAAATAATGCTATGACCTATTCAGAATGTTAAAAAGGAGGTGCTTTCTTTATTATGATAAACTTTAGTTGGTAAATTCTAGGCGAAACATGACTGTGATTGGTTGTAAATAAAAAATTATTGAAATGTGATTGGTCATTGACTTCCATTTGGGGCATGAGTTAAATAGTCATTATAAATTCATTAATCTAACAAGAAGAGATTTAGATTATATTGTTTTAAATGATAAGTGAATTAAATATATGTAGGAAACAACACCTTAGAAATGTTAAAAATGGAGAAATAGAAAAATCTGCAATAGCTGCACATGTATGGTCAGAAAAACACACAATTGAAACAAAGGCAAAATTACTTAAACAGTTAGAAAAATCTAAGGAACTCACAATTTGGGAGAAAAGTTAAATATGCAAGAATAAAAAGAAAACCATGAATTTTGAAATTCCCGGTAAAAGGGAAAAAAATTTGATTTGGAAATTCATTGGTCAGCCAACAGAGGGCACAGAAATCAATTTGCAGGAAGGACAACAGCAAGACAACAGTTGTGAAGCATCGAGAATGTCACACAGTTAGCGATGAAACCGGTCTGCATAAAAATCAAGAAATGATCCATCCATAGTAATTCTGCCCGAAGGCAGGTCCTTCACTGCAATCATAGCATTTTCATGCTATACTTGCAGCTTTACTAGGGAATTGTGTAGGTGTGGTAGCTTCCCGTTGCTTTCCACACCCGTAAAGGATGATGGTGATGATGATAATGATAAGGATGATGATGAAGATAATGGCCATATGATTTCGGGGACCGTTTGGGCCTTAAAGTTTTCCTGACATTTGTCTTACAGGTGAGGAAAAACCCCGATAAAAACCTCACCCAGAAAAACTGCCCCGACCGGGGATCAAACCCGGGCCCGCTGTGTGACAAGGCAGCACGCTACCTCGAGACCACAGCGGTGGACCAAGAAATGATAAGTGAGTGAATATTTAAAAAATGTATGTTCTTCAGGTTCCACATTAGACAAATACTACTATTGATGTTTTCATTATTAATTTAACAGTTCTCACTGAAGGATAAATTAAATTTGAAGAGAAAAATTTTCGCCCAGACCGAGACTCAAATCCAGGACCTTTGGTTTTCCGTACCAAATGCTCTACCAACTGAGCTACCAGGGCGAGTTCCAATCCAGATGCAAATTTTTCTCTTATATACATTATAATTCCCATGCACCAAATGCTTGAAGCCTTGGCTTCTATTTATGCAAATGGCGGCTTCTTAGTTAACACATTCAGTACTGTAAACCAGTTAAGGCATTTAAAGAGACTGCCGTGTATGTGGCCGTCGGTCAGTTAACTCGTTTTAGAGCGGGCACGAACAAAGTGCGTTTATATTCGGTGCCTAAATATTGTGTTGGCTTAGTATGTCTTGGAGATCATAGATGGCATGTAAATGTACATTTTCTATTCCCGTTTGACACGTTTAACCTTGGTAAATCCCCTTTTATTTTTAAAACAAACAACACATGGAATTCGTTCACCCAAATTTGCCTGCAGGCTCCAATGCAGTCGTATATGTTTCCCGTTATCGCGCTGTTGTTTGTGCGTGAGTGAAACCATGGCGAAAGAAAAATATCTCACTGAAGAAGAATTAGTGAATATTTTGTATAATGATGATTCAGGTGATGAACTGATTCCTGAATTAGAAGATTCACAAAGTGAAAATGAAGATGAACTTCCACTTCCTGAAATTGATATGCCGATACCATGTGATGTCAATCACCCAAGTTATTTCACCATCAAATCCTAGTAGGATGTCTCCTTTAGGTATGTACAAAATTTTAATTTTCTAGGACTAATAGTTTGTGAATAATGGTCCATTTTCTGAAGTGCCGCGAAAAGGGTAGCTGGGGTATTTAAATGGTTGGCCTGTGGGTTTAAATGCCCTGCTCAGTGTCTGGTACTGAATGTGTTAAGAAGACATTTATTAGGAATTTAAATACTACTTTTAAAAGCCAATAGGGCTTCTATTGATGTTTTCATTATTAACTTAATACTTCTCACTGAAGGATAAATTAAATTTGAAAAGAACATTTTTTGCTCAGACCAAGACTCAAACCTGGGACCTTTGGTTTTCTGTACCATATGCTCTACCAACTGAGCTACCGGGGCAAGTTCCAATCTAGAAGCAAATTTTTCTCTTATATACGTTATAATTCCTGCACATCAAATGCTTGAAGTCTTGACTTCTATCTATGCAAATGGCGGTTTCTTAGTCTTCTTAACTAAGGGAACTGTCAAGCTTAATGTTCCCAACAGAAAATTGCTATCAACAGTATCACATGCCATCTCAACATATCTCTTCTGCGGGGTTCATAATTTAATCCAAGTATAACTGGTACATAATCTAATGATTAATAAATAATAGTTTAAAAAACTAAAACAACACACTTTATTAGAAAACCGAACTAAAAAATGAAAAATAATTTTAATTTCCAACACGCTTGGGATAAAATTAAAGTGGTCAACAAAAAATCATCTCCAACACATCTAGAATAAAACTAGAGTTATCTACAAAAAAAAAATATTTTACCATCAAAAGCATGGGGTGCTCTATATCAATTTAATAATAAAACAGATATTGGTAAAATTAAAGTCTCTAAGAAGAAAATGTAAAAACCATAAAAAGTACCTCACGCTTTTGATGGTAATTTTTTTTAGATAACTCTAGTTTTATTCTAGATGTGTTGGAGATGATTTTTTTGTTGACCATTTTAATTTTATCCCAAGCGTGTTGGTAATTAAAATAATTTTTCATTTTTTAGTTCGGTTTTCTAGTAAAGCATGTTGTTTTAGTTTCTTTAAACTATTATTTATTTTTTACTTTGGTTTTCTAATAAAGCATGTTGTTTTAGTTTTTTAAACTATTATTTATTCTTTAATTTTTAGTTTGATTGTCATAAACCAGAATCCCATGAAAATTTAACTGCTTAATACTCTTCTAAAAAAAAATCCTCTGGGCCAGATTTGAACCAGCGACCTATGGATTACTAAAATTATATACCACTACAGTCCACCGCTCTACCACTGAGCTCTTACAACGATTCACTAAAAAGTCGATAAGCCGGCAACCTATTATACCAATTCTTTTTTTATTTTCTGATGATTCTGGACAGGATTTTAGAAAAAAATTATGAAATTTTGTATTGTCATGGGTCCTTTACAAGTATACAAAGTTTCAAGTCGATCCAATGTTTCTATGTGGGTGAAAATCATGTTCGAAGATTCCGTTACATAGACAGATACAGGTCAAGCTAATATAAAGCACGTAAAAATAGTACATCACCACGTTTCCTAACATCAAGATTGAAAATTTTACAATTAAACATTGGAACTCAACAGGATATAAAGTCTGGACATAGTAGTCAGGAAAGAGTCATGCTAACACAGTGTAACCAGAAAAGACAAATTTCATTACAACTATAGTAATATTAAGAGTTAAATTAATGTTTTTTATTACCTCACCTCATATCATTTTTCTTCTAGACTGCAGTTTCGGAGCTTATCTCCATCATCAGTAGCCTCTCGTCGACCGGTGTTATGTCGTTTACCGCCAAAAAACAACATAACATCAGTCGAAGAGAGGCTACTGATGATGGACATAAGCTCCGAAACTGCAGTCTAGAAGAAAAATGATATGAGGTGAGTTAATAAAAACATTAATTTAATTCTTAAATTAAACTTCATAGTATTTTTTTTTCCTGTGAAAGTTAAAAAAAAAAAATATATATATATATATATATAGTAATAATATTATTTATACCATGAATCAGCAAAATATTTTTACATCACCTCATAAAACTCCATGATTTTCACAGGATGGGTTTCAAGAGCCATTGCTCCATCCTCAACCAAAACTCTGACTCTCATAGTTTTGGCTGAGAATAAGAGCAACGGCTCTTGAAATTGGTCCTGTGAAAATCACAGTCTCATGAGGTGAGATGTAAAAAGATTTCTCTGATTCATGATTTTTTTTTACTAATACCACCAGGTTGTCTTTTGTGTCATTTCTGGTTTTCTCCCCTGCCACTGGTGGAATTGTAATCCATTTCTTAGGTTGGGCACCTGGAAGACGGAGTTACATTACCCAGATGATATGATGGGTGATAAATTATAATGAACCTACATTCCAGACCATGGGCAACCACAGGAATAATTGCATTGAAGGAAAAATTTATATGGTTTGACCAGGAATCGAACCCAGGACCTCATGAATTGTAGTCAGAAAAGCTGACTACTAGCCCATGAGGCTGGTCTGATTCATGATATAAATTGTAAATTACTACATAGTTTTGATGTTATATTCAAATATTAATACTTTCCAATACAGGATAATATTAGATTAGAGAATTTATTGTATATGAGGAAAGAAATGTTGATGTTCGTATCGTGTCTTGAACAGTGTAATGGACTGCATGCTGGTTCAAGAATTAATATTATTTTATAGTGATGTTTTTATTACTAATTTAACACTTCTCAATGAAGGATAAATTATTTAGACAGAAAAATTATACATTCAGACTGGGGTTTGAATACAGGACCTTTGGCTTTCTAGGCCAATGCTCTACCACTGAACTACCTGAGAAAGTCAAATCTAAACTCTTTGCATTTAGATTGGAGTTTGTCAGGTAGTTCAGTGGTAGAGCATTGGCCTAGAAAGCCAAAGGACTTAGATTGGAGTTTCTCAGGTAGTTCAGTGATAGAGCATTGGCCTAGAAAGCCAAAGGTCTTCAATTGGAGTTTGTCAGGTAGTTCAGTGGTAGAGCATTGGCCTAGAAAGCCAAAGGTCTTAGATTGGAGTTTCTCAGGTAGTTCAGTGGTAGAGCATTGGCCTAGAAAACCAAAGGTCTTAGATTGGAGTTTCTCAGGTAGTTCAGTGGTAGAGCATTGGCCTAGAAAGCCAAAGGTCTTCAATTGGAGTTTCTCAGGTAGTTGAGTGGTAGAGCATTGGCCTAGAAAGCCAAAGGTCTTAGATTGGAGTTTCTCAGGTAGTTCAGTGGTAGAGCATTGGCCTAGAAAGCCAAAGGTCTTAGATTGGAGTTTCGCAGGTAGTTTAGTGGTAGAGCATTGGCCTAGAAAGCCAAAGGTCTTAGATTGGAGTTTCTCAGGTAGTTCAGTGGTAGAGCATTGGCCTAGAAAGCCAAAGGTCTTAGATTGGAGTTTCTCAGGTAGTTCAGTGGTAGAGGATTGGCCTAGAAAGCCAAAGGTCTTAGATTGGAGTTTCTCAGGTAGTTGAGTGGTAAAGCATTGGCCTAGAAAGCCAAAGGTCTTAGATTGGAGTTTGTCAAGTAGTTCAGTGGTAGAGCATTGGCCTAGAAAGCCAAAGGTCTTAGACTGGAGTTTCTCAGGTAGTTCAGTGGTAGAGCATTGGCCTAGAAACCAAAGGTCCTGGGTTCAAACCCCAGTCTGAGCATATAATTTTTCTCTTCAAATATTACTTCATAGTGTTACCTCCATTATAATTGTTATTAAAATAATATTATTATTAGTTTGTAGACAAAATAAATTTTATAACTGTATTCTGAATCTCTTGTTTTTGACCATGAAATGTAAAACTCGTGATTTGTTTGAATTTGTGAGATATTTGTAAAATTAGTTTCAATTTATTGTAACAGAAATGACAAATGTTTTACTTACAACGTCTCTTGCAGAGTATTTCTTCTTGCCACGTTGCTTGCCACATCCTTCTGATATAGAATCTGACATGTTACACAGCTCCCCCACTGTCGGATCTCCTGTGAGTCCGCTCAGTCCATTGTTATCAGTATCGCTGCTCATCAGATACACACTCGATTTTTGGAAGTGGAAACATGCCATCCCTGCTGCTATCTGGAAACATAATATAATAGCAGTTTCACAATACAAATTTTGATATTTGTTAAGAACAGCGATTCCATAGCTTTTTAACTTTTTATTTTACAATGATAATTTAGACATTTTCAAATGATTGTCCAAAGAACCTCCAAACAAGGTCATATACCGATGGAGCATGACCTTGTTTGGAGGTTCTTTGGCCAACCACAGGATGGAGCTGACATCGACATCCAGGGTGTGCAACATAATGCAACATAAATCAAACCAGTCTGGACAAGCTGACGATAAAACAGAATTGTTTTGAAACATGTCCAAGAACAAATCAACATTAATATTGAGGTAAGATGATCAGACTAAAAATAATATAATTAAAATAACCTCAAAATATCACTTCCTAAAATCAAATATTAATTAAAATTAAAATGTATCCTTCTTTTATAGACACCATATTTATAATATTATCATCAAGATAACTTTCAGAACATATTTTAATCAATGATTTCTTATATTATGTGAATGAAGTATTTAATGGTTTAAGATTATTAATATTCGTTCGCTTGTAGAGAAATATATATAAGTTGTAAGAGTCTGACTAATACTGATAACTCTGCAGAACAGAACAGGAAAAAAGCACTTATACACTTGTAAGTATTGATTAATAATGCAGAAATGTACAAGAAACCTTCGTGGAACACAATTCTAATACTTATTATAGTTACGAGTGAATACACATGTAAAATATTACACAATACTTTTGTAAATGTGGCCCTGAGGCAAATATTTACGTATTGGTGGGGGCAGCTTTACCATGCTTGTCTCTGGTTCTGAAACAAATGCGTTCAAACCTGGATAGGTTACGGGTATTTCAAGGTGTAAAATCTTGGACATAAGTTCCTTTGGTAGAAAACTAAAGTCTTGAGTCTCACATTGTATATTTATGGAATATAAAAGAACTTAAACCCTGATAAAAGAGCCCTCTCCTCCGCAAAATTTATCAGACATTTCATATCCAGATTTGAATTGCAATGCTAATGACATTAGTTGTTAAAGAGAATCGTTAAATAAAATAATTTATTCTCTCTCTTTTGCCCTTGATTTTTTTTCTCTCTATTCCTCTCCCACTGGATTTAGTGTGGTCTGATAGTATACCTTTCTTCTGAGCTGCTGGAAAGCATCGCTGATTGCTTCTAGTTGCAGTTCACATACCAAGGGTAGTTTTGTCTGCAGGCGAACATGTATGAACTGCTTCCACATCTCATTCTCCGTCACAACTTCGTAACTCACATCTTTCAAGTTCTCATTCACAAACATCTGCATCTTCACCACTGAGTTTGTGTCAGCATTGTACCGCAGCAGCACAGGGTTGTCTGTCATGTGTACATCCTGATACACAAACACATGTTCCTTACAAGAAATCACTGAGGGATGTTGCACACATAGAATTATATTTAAGAAATGTAAAAAAAAAGTTTGAAGAATCATTACAAAATGTTAAAATAGTTGGAAATGTTAGTAGAAACAGAAAAAATAAATAGTGCAACAGTGTCATATGAATGTTGTACGGTATAGCAAGTGTCATAAATGGTCATTTTTACAAAAAAAAGTGACTTTGATGTTTTTATATTAATTTCATACACCTCAATGATGGATAAATCATATTTGAAGAGGAAGATTATATGCTCAGACCAGGACTTGAACCCGGGACCCTTGGTTCTCTAGACCAAGTGCTCTACCACTGAGCTACCTGAGCAAGTACTGATCTAAATGCAAATTTTTCTTTATATACATTGTAATTCCCGCCCACCAAATGCTATTTGCATTTAGATCGGTACTTGCTCAGGTAGCTCAGGTGGTAAGCACTTGGTCTAGAGAACCAAGGGTCCCGGGTTCAAGTCCTGGTCTGAGCGTATAATTTTTCTCTTCAAAAGAGTGACTTACCTGGTTCATTCTTTGTACCCTTCATATATATATATATATATATATATATATATAATTGATCCAAAATTACAAAAATATAATCAAATGAATGGAATAATAAGAAGACATTTTGGTAAACAGATGAGAACAGATACAAAACCAAGATTACATAACATCACATCAAAAGCTGCTCTAAAATTCTAAAATATGGAAGTGAAATTTGGATTTTAAACAAAAGAAATTCTCATGAACTTAGAATAAGCCAAATGCACTTCTCACATTCACCGTTAGGAATTAATAGACTGGATCACCAAAGGAACACTATTATGAGAGAAAACTTGGAGTACCAAGTTTAGATGAAGATATAGAAAGATACCAAGAAGAATGGAAAAATCAACTGAGAAGAATGGAAAGAAATAGACTTCCAAAACTGACTTTCCAATGTTCTCCAACTGGACATAGGGACCAAGGGAGACTAAAACATTGGTGGAAAGATCAAGACTACCTTTGTTAGATTTACCATCACAGGTCACATAGCTAAAACAGATTTGTTCACGATGATGAGATATATATATGAGTCCACTGCTGTGGTCTCGAGGTAGCGTGCTGCCTTATCAAGCAGCGGGCCCGGGTTCGATCCCCTGTCGGAGCAGTTTTTATGGGTGAGGTTTTTATCGGGGTTTTTCCTGACCTGTAAGACAAATGTCAGGAAAACTTTAACGCCCAAACGGTCCCCGAAATCATATGGCCATCATCATCCTTATCAGTAACATCATCATCAGCCTTCACCAGTGTGGAAAGCATCGGGAAGCTACCACACCTACAATTCCCTAGTAAAGCTGCAAGCATAGCATGAAAATGCTATGATTGCAGTGAAGGACCTGCCTTTGGGCAGAATTACTACGGATGGATGTATATATATATGATATGAAAAGAAAAATGAATGCTTGAGTCAGGATTTGAACTCGAGTCTCTAAACTCTGTACATTTAGCACTCTAACGACCTGAGCTACAGAGTTTAGAGACTTGGGTTCAAATCCCGACTCAAGCATTCATTTTTCTTTTCATATCATATTTGCCTTCATTGCCAAATGTCAAAAATATAGTTATAACATCTAAATATACAAGTGTTACTGCTATAAAGTAAATATTCTCTTTAAAAATTTGCTTAACTGTTATGTTAGCCACTAGATGTCAGTCGGAACGAATTTCCGCTACCTCTTGTGTGAATTGAGAATACTACATATATAAGAAAAATGTATGTTTGTGTTGGAATACTTGGGTAGCTCAGGTAGTTAGAGCGCTAAATGTACAGAGTTTAGAGACTCAAGGATTCATTTTTCTTTTCATATCATATTTGCCTTCATTGCCAAATGTCAAAAAATATAGTTATAACATCTATATATATATACACACATACACTAAATTCTACAATGGTAATTTATGTGTTTTTTTTTTGTGTTTCTTCCAAAGTTATGGTGTTCGGTTGTTTCACTGACATTCCTAGCACTCATTCTAAGTTCAACAGTCCCTAAAAGAGTAGTCCAGTTTTGTTATCTGATGTAATGTATTACGTTGCTACAGAGAATAATAATGCACCTGCATCAGGTATGTGAGCAGGATGTACTAGAACATAGTGCATCAGTGGCCCAAGAATTTTGTATAGTATAGCATAAAGAGAACTTACAATGGCATTACAACCATAGTTGGATCCTAGTCTCTCCTTTGTTAGGAATTACTAGATGCTTATTTTCCTACATGTGTCAATGAGTGGCTTCTGGTCAGCAAACCGACCCAATAAGACATTACTAGGCAATTAAGCTATTACTAGGATGAAAATTTTCAAATTTAGGTTCCATAGCATTATGTCCCTTCCAGAAAACTTTTTCCTTGCATATTTTCTCATAAAAATCCAGCGATTCTGGCTGCTTTTGAACCTACAACCCTTGGAACCAGAGGCAAGGAACGTAAATACTAGATCATCATGTACAACAACATAAAGAGTGCTGTAAGCTAAACTTGAGCCAAAAAGCTTAAATGTAATAAACCAAACTATTAGGTTTGTTCTATAATAAACAACATGTTTTTTTTTAAGTATTTGACCAGATCCCTTCTTGGCTCAATTCTAGAATTTGTCATTCACAATTTTCCACAGTGTTCTTATGTCACTGTTGCACTTCACACTTTTACCATTTGTAATAACGTTTCATACTATTTTAAACATTTTGTAATGATTCTTTAAACATTTCTTATGAATTTTAAATATTCATATAATTATGCAAATATAGTTAAGTTCTACAGAATTGCAGTGTGAGATGTGCAAATGTTTAATGTAACTTCTGCTAGATGGTGATTGAAATCGGAATTAATTCCAAACCAATTTCAAGAAATTAACTTTATTTTATTAAGTTCCAAAGAGACAAGCTAGTATACACAAGATTACTTTATAGTTTATTAAATAATATGCATGTAATTTATTTAGTTAGGTTAGGAAGAGGAAAGTTAGTGTAAGTCCATTACAAATATTTGGGAATTTATTGCGAAAGTTGGTAACACCAATTTTACTGCCATCTTGCAGAAGCTATATTAAGCATTTGAGTATCTCGTGCATGCACACTGCGATTCTGTAGAACTTAGTAAAATTTGTAAGCAACAAATACTAGACTTTTTCATCATTCTTACATAAAATACTGGCTAGCAATATCATACATACTCATCCACTGCTGTGGTCTCGAGTTAGCATGCTGCCTTGTCACACAGCGGGCCCGGGTTCGACCCCAGGCCGGGACAAGTTACCTGGGTGAGGTTTTTTCCTCACCTGTATGATGAATGTCAGGAAACTTTAAGGCCCAAACAGTCCCCTAACACCATCTGGCCATCAATATCATATTCGCCTAATTAGCATAAGTTTAGTTTAAGGCCTCTCCTGGCACATCATTACTATCAGCAACTCACATATAAAGCAGGATTTTACTATCATAATAAATATGAAAGTTAAAGTTAATAATTTTATACTTTAAAATTCTTTTAATATTTAAATATAACTTAAATAAAGAAAAAACATCTAAATAATTCATTGTTGAATAAAAATGTCTCAGTAACAATTGAAGAAATTGTATTACATAACAGTCTTTCTAAATAATGCTTTTAAAAAATTGTTTTAAGTCATTGTTGTCAGAATTATAAAGCTTTCTGTTATAACTGTAATAAGAACACCTGCTTAACTTCATATTTTTAAATGAAAGTAAACTAAATTCTGATTGGATGTTAAAACAAAAATTATCAAGCAAGAGGAAGGCGTGATGTTGGAAGACCTAGAAGACGTTGGGCTGATGCAATATGAAGTCGGAACGGGCAATTGCCTAATCCCTGGAGTGATGATGATGATGATGATGTTAAAACAATTAACTTTTTGATTTAACAAATATTTAAACTTTATATTTAATGGGCTATTAACCAATTGAATTTAAAATTACATCATGTGATGTAATAATGTTCTTTAAAATTATAAAAGAATTACACTAATCATTCTTCATATAACTTTTCACAAAGATAGAAGCAAATAGAGCTCTGATAAAATGTGATATTTAATACAAGAAGAATAGTTGACTCAAGAAAAGAAAATAATTTAATTTTAATTGACGGTGAAGAATAATACCACCTATATTTACTTGATCTGCTGGGAAATTAAATAGTAAATAAATTTACAATTATTTCTACAAGAAACAGTTTTCAGTTATTTTAAAGTGTTTTCCAATCCAGTGTACCAACTTCCGACCCTAAGAAGAGAATCCGGCTCTACCGAAAATAAAACCCAACCTGAACCAGTAATTCATTTTGAGACACTAATCCTTCTTCAAAATGTTACTACAACATCGGGCATGAAGAGAGTTAGCTGCTTCAAAACATTGCCACAATGTGGAAAAAGAATTACTTCTTCACATATCATCGGGGCAGCATAACCCCGCCTTCCAGGTGCCCCAACCTCAGAAGTGGGTTACAAGTACACCATGCCGGGAGAGACCACCAGAAACGTCGAAATGACAACCTGGGGCATTTGAAAAAAAAAATATGGATATACTTTCCTTTAAGACCGGAGAAAATTTTTCTAAGTTCTATAGAATCGTAGTGCGCATGCGCTAGTGCTCCAATTATCCCAGGTAGATAAATGCAGCCTCCAGCAGTTGGCGGTGTATATATGTGAAATCAGTATGACCAACATTGACACAAAATTCCCAGAACTTGTCTAAAAATGTATAATTTATTTTACGTATCAAATCACTTTTAAAAAGCAAGGAACCTAAAAGCTAACCAAACCTAAATCAATTACTGTAATACAAATCAATTACTCTAACGTAGGTGAAATCCAGGGAACGTGGAATCACATTTAAAAAGCAAGTTTGGGTTGTTGATGGTGGCAACGCTGGAACAACATAGGAAGTGGAGGGAAAAAGACAAAGAGCAGGAAGTAAGAAATGTAGCACGACCATGTTTTACGCAAATATATAAATATGGAAAAAAACTCGTTGGAACATTGGAATATGTTTAAAATGTGTTAAAAAGTGTTGCAAAATGTTTTGAAAGTGTTTAAGAGTGTTTAGTGCATCAGTGGAATAAGATATAAAATTGGAAAAATTTCCGGTCCTAAAGGAAAGTACAGCCAAAAATATATATATACATACATACTTGTTGCAATGTTTCCAAGTGTTCTGGTGTTATTTCAGAATTATGGAATATAAAGAATCCGCACAGGTCGACTTCTCCTGGGAAATGAAGTCTAGCTTGGGTTTGATCTTGCTCATCTGTTTCTTTCTCTTCATTTTCTTGTTCATGATCAATTTGAAGGCTGACACCCACCACCAGAAGTACTCCATCATACATCACACCAAACAAGTAGCCCAGACATTCCGACTTTATCGTGCTCAATCTCTGTACAAGAAGTCATAACAATACCTTATTACTATTTATAAAATTGTAATCTTTAATAATATAATTTCAGAATATTTTGACATATGGAGTACCCATAATATCAATATTATTTTAATCCCATTTTTTGTAACAGATAATTGAGAAAACCAATAAATAATATGCTAACAGAAATGTAAACTTATTACTAATTTTTTTAAACAATGATTTCTTATATATTTTTAAACCTTACATCTAAAACATTACTTGAAATTTTCAGACGTGGAGTCATTTTATGGCTTGATTTAGCCAACAAAACAAAAATAAACTTTCCCCTGAAAATACATATATTTACTAATCCAAGAAAATCTAATTTTTATTGTTAGAAGTAGAGATAACACGGTTGAAGTAAATTGGTTGAAAGTGGAGTTAAATTTTTAATTGGATACATAAATTCGTTAAATGCGTCAAATTTTTAAGAAGTTTCGTATTAAAATACAATTTCATTCTGATGTTTAGTTCCTATCATAATATTGTTGCAGCTGTGTTATTTCTATGTAGTAATATATAAATGAAGAGGATTAAAGATCAGAAGCAAGCAAAATTATTTTTGATTAATAATCCGTTATTTTTACTATATTAGGTTTGTATAATTTCGTAATTATGAGTAAAACGTAACCTATTTCGAATCGACTTTCTTCCATTCCGACACACGCACAATCGTGCGTTTTCATTTTATTAATTGATTGCAGCGCCGCCAAATTTCATTTTGATAGAAAACTTCACTAGGCTGAAGAAATTGAACTCATAAACAAAACCAAAACTCTACAAATGGCCTTCAGGAAAGGTGGACGAATAGTAGCAGATGGCAATCTACAATATGAGGAAGGTAGAGTAGAAATTTTAAACTCTTTCAAATACCTCGGAGTTACTCTGCCAAGTACCGTGCTCGAAAGAGTAACGATATCTCACCGTAAAAAACAACCGTCAAGAAATGCGGACATGGGTTCAACTGGGGTAAAATAGTCCCTCATTCGGTTCTCCGGGCGGGGACTACTTCAGGGAACCCATGCCAGAGGCTCAAACAGGCGAATGGAGAAGACTACATAACAATGAACTACATGGTCTTTATAGGAAGCCAGATATAATAAGAACAGTTAAGTCTTGTAGACTGCAATGGGCTGGACGTGTAGCACGTATGGGGAATGAAAGACTTGCATGGAAGCTTCTTGTAGGAAAGCCAGAGGGAAAATGCCCAGTTGGTAGACCAAGAATGAGGTGGGAGAAGTAGATTATGCAGGGAATGATTGGAAAACATTAGCTCAGGATAGGGATGTATGGAGAGCTTATGTCCGCGCCGCCATGAACCTATGGGTTCGATAGTGCCAGTGAGTAAGTAAGTAAGTTACTCTGTTAACACTAACTTTCAGACTCCAAATCAAAGAGAGAATAGTGGCCGCCATGAAAGCAACATCCAGAAAGTATCACTAAAAACAGCGATGTGCATATTTAGAGCCAAAATCTTACCAGTAATAACATATGGACTCCATCTTATCTAGAAGAAACTATATAAGAAAGGTATTTACATCATAGAGGGAACTAACTAACTCACTGGCACTATCGAACACGTAGGTTCATGGCCGCGCGGACATAACCTCTCCATACATCCCTATCCTGAACCAATGTTTTCCAATCATCCCCTGTATAATCTACTTCCCTCAATTCATAGTTAATGATATTCTCTCATCTCATTCTTGGTCTACCAACTGGGCGTTTTCCCTCTGGGTTTCCTGCACGAAGCTTCCATGCACCTCTTTCATTCCCCGTGCATGCCACATGTCCTGCCCATCGCAATCTACGAGACCTAACTGTACTCATTATTCTGGCTTCCTACAAAGACTATGTAATTCACTGTTATGTGGTCTTCACCATTCACCCGTCTGTTCATCTCTCTTTGGTCCAAATTTTCCTAAGTTCTTTATTCTTAAATACTCGTAATTTCCTTTCCTCCCTTAAAGTAAGAGTCCATGTTTTGCATCCATATAGTATAACTGGTAGAATAATAGTTTTATATATTTTCAGTTTAATGTTTTTTTAAAGGAGTTGGGAAGTCAAGAGTCCCTGTAATGCATAATAGCACGCATTTCCAGAATTGAGCCTATGTTTAATTTCCTTGTGCATCTCATTCCTGTTTATGATTATTGTTCCTAGGTATTTGAATTCAGCCACTTCCTCAAAATTTCCCTCTTTTGTCATTATCTGTCCATTTTCATTGTATAATGTACTTCTATGTGTGACCGTATATGTAGTTTTATTGATATTTACTTCCAGTTCCAATTTCTTAGTGTTACTCAGTAGTTGTGCGTGTTGGCCTTTAGTACCTCCTCGCTATCGCCCAACAGTACTATATCATCAGCATAAACTAACAGGGAACCCATGCCAAGGCTCAAACATCATAGAGGGAATCAAAGCGAAATTTCTAAAGACCTCAATGGACGTCTCGAAGTACACACATTCGCTCCTGACTTACGAACTAGCAAGAGAGATTTTTCTCATAGAAGATCTGAGGACAGCACTAATATTACCATCCACAAATAATACAGAAAAGCATATTCTAGAGAGGAGAAAGAAGAGGGAAGGAATCCCATCGGATTTCTACGGCACCGACGCCATGATAGACCGGACCTGGACAAATGCCAATCAAAAACTGAGACATATGGTCATAGATCATGTACATGGATCAAAGGATCATGCATATGGTGATCAAGCTAGTGATACACGATGCCAACGACGACTGCATATGCTCACTATTCGGAGAACGCTGTGAAAAAATACAATATCGACAAATGCAGAAACAATAACAAATCGTGATGATCTTGTAGAAGATTTCCGGGCTATTGGCCATGGTCTTGAGACTTGTAGTTACCCGACGTTTCGCCAGAGACTGCGTCCGGCATCCTCAATTGGCCGTGGTCCTGAGGCCTGTAGTTCCCCCAGTTCTTTTGATCTATGGTTCCCCGACGTTTCGCCAGAGACTGCGTCCGTAATCCTCAAGTTGAGGATGCCGGACGCAGTCTCTGGCGAAACTTCGGGGAACTACAAGCCTCAAGACCACGGCCAACAGCCCGGAAATCTTCTACAATATCATCATAATAACTCCGGCAGTGAAAGCCTAAGTCAATATGATAACAAATCGTTTTAAGATTTCCGATTGAGGGTCTTTCCACTTTTCAGCGGTTGCCCTTTTACCAGCCGGCTGCTGGCCCTTCACATCCACATGTGTCAATCACAGAGGTAGATGATCAACAGCCAGTGTAGGGGTGACATGTGGTTAGCATGTCGAGTCCCCCAGCCGTTAAAGCTGGTTCCTCAACCTGGAGCCGCTACTTATTGTAGCTACCCAATTGCCTCACGATGCTGGGTGGGCACCGGTCCCATACTGGCCGAAATACCATGAGAAAATTTCTTCCCCCATGGAGACTCGAACCAGCGCAAGTCCCGTAGCTCTGCGCCAAGGCTTCCTACCTTAACCGCTCGGCTACGGCGCGTTTTAAGACTATAGTAAAAAACTATAGTATATCTTAATATAAAATTATAGAATATTCACCTGAAAGGTCCGTCTCCTCAACTTAATTATCATTTAACTGTAGCGCTTTCGGGACTTGTCCCATCATCGGCAGGATTCAAAACTGTTTGAATCCTGCCAATGATGGGACAAGTCCCGAAAGCGCTACAGTTAAATGATAATTAAGTTGAGGAGACGGACCTTTCAGGTGAATATTCTATAATTTTATATTAATTTTGAATAAACCTCAACGGAACACATCATGAATCTTATAAAAGTTGATATAGTATATCTGGTAAAAACTAAATAATTTAACTCCTATGCACCATAGTGCGCTTTCCGGTCATTATTGAAAACTTTTACTTATCTCTATGGAAAACTTCGGCTGCTCATTTGGTTTCATTTGGTTTGCTGTTTGCTAACAAAATTTATAAACATGGCGATGAGTACTAGTGGTGATTGGTATTCTCCAGCCCCGTTTTGGCATAATGGCCCGGCTCCAGCGAGTTTTTATAATTTTCCAGGAGTATCGTCTAATTCAGCGACACATTTATCTCAGCGTTCACAGTAAGATGTTAACTATGTTTATACTTGTTGTATTTTGCTTTATGTTGAATTTGCATGTCATCTTCAAGTTAAGCTTGGACTATAGTTATATATTTTTTCTTTTTTTTTTAAGGACTCCAATAACTACAGGAACTTCAGTACTTGGAACTACATTTAATGGGGGTGTAGTTATTGCTGCAGATATTTTGGGGTCCTATGGATCATTAGCAAGATTCAGAGATTGCCCTCGTGTGTTCAAAGTAAATGACAATATAATTTTGGGGGCCGGAGGAGATTATGCAGATTTTCAGTATTTGAAAGACGTTATTGAACAAAAAGTGTAAGTAATATCTTCTATAACATCTAGAAGAGCATTTTACTAGATGTAGATATAATTTGCCTTAATTTTATTTTCACAGGCTGGAAGAAGAATGCTTGGATGATGGATTTTCCTTGAAACCAAAGTCTCTCCATTGTTGGTTAACTCGTGTGCTCTACAATCGTCGCTCCAAATTTGATCCTCTATGGAATAATTTTATTGTTGGAGGTTTACAAGATAATGAACCGTGAGTTTTTTATATAGGCCTACTATAAGTATGTATCATCATCATCCTGCCAGGTATTAGTCCTAGAAGAACTGTTACAGCCTGAGAAAGTGGTTTTCGTGCCATCTTTTCATAGGTCGACCAATACATCATATATATATATATATATTGATTTTTCCACAAAAAATGTGAAAAATGCCTTTAAATTGAGAAATTAAGTGAGAAGTTGAGGTAATTTTAACTTAAAATCACTGTATTTACAATGGAAAACGCATTCTTCATTATTCAAACAGAATAGCCAACTTATCCTAATGGGGTGCCAGATTATCCAATAAATTGTAAACTAATTTGGTGTACACTAATTTGCCAATTTTCTTATCCTAACTTGACCCATTTTGTCACCCATGGCCATCATCATCACCACCACCATCATCCTTCACCTGTGTGAAAAGCAACGGGAAGCTACCACACCTACAATTCCCTAGTAAAGCTGCAAGCATAGCATGAAAATGCTATGATTGCAGTGAAGGACCTGCCTTCAGGCAGAATTACTATGGATGGATGAAATAAATTAATATAAAACATTCACAGCTAGAAACCTGGCATAGAATAGCCCTCTTGGCTCAACTGCACTTCTACTATCTCAACATTTTTCTGTTATATTGTTGTAAACTATAGCTTTTGTTCTGTACTTACCATTATTTTCTAATATTTTAAAACAATTTTTATAACATTATTAGACAATTTTAAAGTATTTATTTAAATACGCAAATCGCAATATTATGAGACTGTTGACGCTAACTGCTATTTTCTCCACAGAGTATATTACTTAGTCTATGATTTTTCTATCGCTGTTTTGGGTTATCACTGGTTGGATCAGCGTTAGGGAGTGATAAGTAAGTGTACACCCATTTTTAATAAACGTTTGGTAACTCACTATGATGTTTTGTGGGTTATCATTCAGTGATAACGTTATCGCTGCTACTTCTAACTGCTACCGTGTATTCGCAGTTCTTTGCAGTTTTGAGATAGTGTAAGTGCAGTTTTTCCGCCCTCTTTTTTTAGAGGCTGAGTCGACCCCAGGATCTTGGTTTTCCCAAAAACTTAGAACCAGTTTTAACATGATTTGAGGGATGAATGGAGAAGACTTACATAGCAGTGAGCTACATGATCTTTATGGGAAACTGGATTTAAGAAGAGCAGTTAAGTCTTGTAAACTGTGATGGGAGGACATATGCACAAATGGGGAATGAAAAAGGGTTATGAAAACTCCTTATAGGAAAACCAGAGGGAAAGCACCCAGTAGGTGGACCAAGAATAAAGTGGGTGAATAACATTAATTGTGATTTGAGAGAAGTGAATTATACAGGGGATGATTGAAAAACATTAGCTCAGGATAGAGATGTATAGAGAGCTTATGTCCACACAGCTATGAACCTACAGCTCTGTTAGTGCCAGTGAGTCAATTAGTTTGGGCTGAACAGCAGTTATGGTTATCCTTGATTTTTCAGTTTATTGTTGTAAATTATAGCTATTCTTCTGTATCTACTAACATTTTTTAATATTTTAAACTTTTTCAACTTTTATAACATTATTTGATAATTTTTAAGTATTTATTTAAATATGCAAATCACAACATTTGACACTCTTAGACAATATTGTGATGCTAACTACTATTTACTTCACAGAGTATATTACTCTGGTGCATGCGCACTGTTGTTCTATAGGACTTTGAAAATATATCAGGTAACCTAAAGTGCTGTTTTTCTGTTAGTTTGTTAGTTGTATTTTTATTTGTGAAATAAATCATTACTACAGTTACAGGAATGTTTCCTTCTTGTGCCAGTCATTTATTATCTGTATTGTATACTAAGAGCTTTTTATTTGCAGATTCCTAGGTACTGTGGATAAGTTGGGAACTGCGTTCCTGGATCGTCATATTGCGACAGGATACGGTGCTTATCTGGCTCTGCCGCTCATGAGGGAGGAGGCTGAGAAGAATCCAAATATGACAGAGAGCGATGCACGGAGACTTCTCATCAAGTGCCTTGAGATCCTGTATTACAGAGATGCTCGCTCCTTCCCCAAGGTAAGTTATGTCTCAGTCTGTCAATACATTTTGTGCTACTTGCAAGATTTCATCCCATTGGAAGGATCAGCTGAATTCAAACAGATTCCCAATTTATAATCGAGAAACAGCAAATTTGATTATATTTTCTTAAACATGACCAGGTGGACTGAAAAGTGTATAAGATGAGTTGTAAAATTGAATGGAGAATGAAAGAGAGGCATGAAACATCTTGTAGGAAAACCAGAAGAAAAATGCCGTATTGGTAGACCAAGAATGAGATGGGAGAATAACATCAACCATGATTTGAGGGAAATAGATTATATAGGG
The DNA here is from genome assembly GCA_030220185.1 of Diploptera punctata. Classification (NCBI taxonomy): domain Eukaryota; kingdom Metazoa; phylum Arthropoda; class Insecta; order Blattodea; family Blaberidae; genus Diploptera; species Diploptera punctata. The sequence goes on along the minus strand of JASPKZ010007290.1, from coordinate 2,152,167 downwards.
AATGATTGGAAAACATTAACTCAGGATACGGATGTATGGAGAGCTTATGTTTGCATGACTATGAGCCTACTGTTTCGATATTGCTAGTGAGTTAGTTTAGTTAGAGTTGTAAAATTCATCATCATCGTCCTTTCAAGTATTAGGCCCAGTGGCCCGTTACGGTCTCCCGCCATCTCCGAAAAGGTCTACCCACAGATCTTCTGCCTCGAGGAATGTAGTGAAGAATTTGTTTTGGTATTCTGTGACGATCCATGCGCTGAATATGGGCTAGCCAATTGTTTCTATATTCTTGGAGGTATTCAGATATAGGTACGATGTTTAACTCTCTGGCTATTGTTGAATTTCTTTGGTGGTCTAGAAGGCTATAACCTGCAGTTCGTCGCAGAAATTTCATCTCCGTGTCTGTAATATGACGATCATCCTGAGTTCTGATGGTCCAAGCTTCACTGCCATAACAGATTATGGGTCTAGCGAGAATTTTATAGATTTTCATTCTTGTGTGTCTCTGCAATTTTGATGGTTTAAAAACTTGGTTGATAATTCTTAAAGCTTTATTATAGTTTTGTATTTTAAAGGATATATCACATTCCTCATTATAAGTTAGATTATATCCTAAGTATTTTTGTAAAATTTCCAATTCCTATTTTAATTTATCTGATTTTACCTTCTGTGAAGAGAGACATGAGACTTGTTTGAGTCACCATAGGGGAAGAAATTTTCTTATAGAATTTTAGAGTATGAGAATGGTGCCCACCCAGCATCCTGAGGAATTTGGATAGCTACAATAAGTAGCTTCTCCAGATTGAGAAAACCAGTTATAACAGCTGGGTGATCTGACATTCTAACCACATGTCAGCCCTATTCTGGCTAAATTTTCATCCACCTCTATTATTAACACATGGAAGTGAGGCCAGCAATAGGCTAGTAGTTAAGGGCCTGTCGTGCCATGGAGTCTAGTTACATATTTACCTTATTGCATATTTTCCTGGTAAATCACAACTAGTGCTTACATGCTTGCCTCTAGTTCTGAAGTTGGTGGTTTTAAACCCTGCTGGGGTCAGTGGATTGTTTCAGAAGTATAAATTCTGAGTATGTCTTTCTTTGCAAGGAAGTAAATTCGTGGGTCCTGCATTATTTTATGCCATGTAAAAGAACCTCAAGCCTGAGAGGACTTTGAACAAAATTTCTTGACCCTTTCACGTCCAGATTTGAATTGCAATATTAATGACATGAGATTTTTAAGAGTGTTAAATAAAAATACAATTTTCCCTATTACATATTTGTGTGTGTGTGTGTGTTTACAGTACCAGATAGCCACTCTGACAAAGGAAGGTGTACGTATCGAGGGACCAGAGTCAGTGCAGCAAGATTGGAAAGTTGCACATTACGTCAAGGATTATGAGTAAATTGTTTCATTAACATTATGTAATGTCAAATGTTTTCATTAAAAAATATGTCACGTAAAAAAATCTCTGTTCTGACTTTATTCCATCCTGATTTTCAATAAAATAATTGGTTAAGTTATGTATATAGGAAATAACACTATGAGGTTTTTTAGTATTGTTTATTTTTTAAAAAATTACATTCTGAATTAAATGATTTAATTTTCTTGATTTATTTAATGCTACTTCATTAATAATTCCTACTTGTAGAAATTGTCTTTGCCAAGTTGTCTTCTTGGTGGAGTACATATCTTTCCCAACCTTTCATTCAAAGCAGGTATTATCCATTATAAAATGACAATAGGAAGTAACATTATGAGGTTCCTCTTAATAAATAAGGTGAGTATGTTGCATCCTACATCTTGAAGTTGAATTCTTTTAGTACATGTTTCAAAACAATTCTGTTTCATCGTCAGCTTGTCCAGACTCTGGACAACAGACAAGATACAACAGATTCACCTTATTTATAATTTAGATATTACCCATTTCCAGCTTGCTAGATCTGATGTAACTTGGCCGAAATCGGGACACGAAATTAGGTGAAGAAGAAGAAGATTAAATTATGAGTAATCTGAATGATACCTCATGGTGGTTTTTATTTTTTTTTTCTCCCATGAACAATTCCGAAATTGTTTTTATGAATGTATGTATGTCTACTGTTATTGAAACATTTTCAAGTTGGATATCTTGGAATTGTTAAATAACTGGAGAGCCTTTACACAATAATACATTGATAAACCATTATTAAATTTAAAAAAGCTAATTATTTTGATTTGAGTTTATATTCTTTAACATTCTTACCTCATATTAAGTTATGTAGTTAGGAAATAACACTATGAGGTTTTTTTAATATTGACGATTTTATTATTAATTTAACACTTCTCATTGAAGGATAAATTATATTTGAAGAGAAAAATTTTCGCCTAGACTGGTACTCGAACCCTGGACCCTTGGCTTTCCGGGCCAAGTGCTCTACCAACTGAGCTACCAAGGCGAGTTGCGATCTAGACACAAATTTTTCTCTTATATGCGTTGTAATTCTCTCGCGCCAAATGCTTGAAACCATAGCTTCTATCTTTGCAAATGGTGGCTTCTTGGTTAAGAAGACATTTATTGGGAATTTAACACTACTTTATAAAGCCAGTAGGGCTTCTATTGACGATTTTATTATTAATTTAACACTGAAGTTAACAGTGCCAATTTTGGAATATATTAAACAGTACCAACTAAATTGGAAACACCATCTTGAAAGAATGAGTTCAAATTGGATCCCCAAAGCTGTTTATAATTATATACCAAGAGGACGAAGATCTCTGGGCCGTCCTATGAAACGCTGGAGGGAAAATTTTCTATAGGATCGTAACAGGCCTTGGCATAATACTTGGAAGGAAGAAGAAGAAGGATATATACTGATGACTTCCTGAGTAACTCAGAAGATGAAGCAAGAGCAGGAATATACAGTGAAATCTTTTCCCAATATATTTCACTTGGACCAGGAGCAACGAATTTCGATGCAGAACTAAGGACAATAGAAACTGCACTACAGAATATTTTATACAGGCTCAATATAAGCAAGAAGAATAGTAATATTCATTGATTCAATGTCAGTAATACAAGCAATAACTGGTAACCAACAAAACACCCCGATCATCCAGAACATAAGAACCATGTATAAAATTGAAAAGCTCAAGGTAAACACGTATTACAATGGGTACCGTCGCATGTGGGATTACTGGGTAATGAACGAGCAGACTTCTTAGGAAAAAAAGGCTCCAAAACCAGGCTAAGGACAACAAAAGAAATATCCTACATAGAAGACAACAGGAGCTAAAACAAAAAATACATCTCAAAAGAAGAGAACAGAATATGAAAGATCTTCAAAATAAAAAATATGAAGACAGCGAAAAATGCTGAAATAATAAGGCACCTCCCTAGAAGAACGACAGTAGTTGCCTTCAGATTGGAAACGGGCCATGACTGTCTGGATGACCACCTTCATAGAATGGGGATTGTCTCCAGAACTATGGGATGCTCCTTGTGTGGAGAAAATGTTCTCCTAAGCAAGGAAAACTCGCTAAATTGCAGGCGACTAGACATGGAGAAAAAGGGACAGGAAAGAAATCGCAGGACTTTATTGGGAAGCAAGAGGACTAATGGTGTAAACCAAGCTCCAGCCATTTGAAAACAACAACACTATTATAACCAATTATACCATGTATTAATGCAGAACAGGCTCAAGTCTATATATATATATATGAAGAAGTAGATAGTGATTCAGACCACCACTCAGTGAGAGTAAAAAATAAACAAAGAGTATCCTATAGAAATAGAATTACTGGTGAGAAGAGAATAAAAATATAAGTTAGATAAACTTAAAAGGGAAAGAAATATATATAACGGGCTTCCAATATAAAACCGGACCGGCCTTACGGAGTTTCACCTGGCATGCAGTGCTGTCTCTTCCTCCTGCAATTCACCCTTCCTGCCACCCGTCCTTGAACTGTTTCTTACCTTATAGAAAATGCTGGAAATGTTGTCCTCCTGCAGTTAAACAGGCATTATACCGAGTAAACACATTTAGATTGACACGCTGTAGTTTGGGCACTGTCAAGTTTCTGATTTCATTTCTTATGTTGTTCTTCAGTTCTTCCAATGTGTGCGGATTTGTTTTGTACACTTTGTCTTTCAGGCTACCCCACAAATAAAAATCACACCCTGTTAGATCTGGGGAGCGAGTGTTTCTTATTTTGTACTGAACCAGTGGTCTCAAATTTAGTCACAAGATCGTGGATTGTCAATCTGGAAGGAGGTAATTGTCCAGAGAAGTTCCGAATAAATTCCTTGCGAACGCAACGAGCTGATTCGTATTTATAATAACATTTACACACATAAATGCGCTGCTCTAATGTCAGCTGTCAAACGGTAGTAAACTGACTAGTTCAAGGACGAGCGGCTGGCAGAGTGAAATGCAGACGAGGAGAGAGCGCTGCCTGATGGGTGAAACCCCGTGAGGCCGGCCCGGGTTTATATTGGAAGCCCGGTATATATATATATATTAAATTCAGAATCTTTCATTGTAATAATATATTTATTTCTTAAAATAGATTTTATACTCATAATTCAGTCACCATATTATAATAATGTCCCGTGCCGTAGCCAAGTGGTTAAGGCAAGAAGCCTTGGCGCAGAGCTATGGGACTTGTGCTGGTTCGAGTCCCCATGGGGAAGACATTTTCTCATGAAATTTCGGCCAGTATGGGACCAGTACCCACCCAGCATCGTGAGCATTTGGGTAGCTACAGTAAGTAGCGGATACAGGTTAAGAAGACCAGCTATAACGGCTGGGGGATTCGACATGCTGACCACATGTAACCCCTACACTGGTTAGATGATCGGTTCTCTATGTTAGATGATCGCCTACCTCTGTGATTAACATGTGTGGATGTGAGTCCAGCAGCCGGCTGGTAGGCCAAGGGCCTTCTAGGCTGTCGCGTTTGGAGTTTTTATATTATAATTATATCAATTTCAATAGAGTAAAAGAAAAATATTGGAAAAATTGAACTTCTGAAGTACAGATTGGCAAGTTCATTTTTTAAGTTTTAAAATACAGCTTCCTTCACGGATAAAACTAGCCATTTTAGGAGTCAGTTTCAGCCACTTTTTCTCACTGGGTGTTGGCAACCCTGGTTCTCGTTCTTTATTTTTGCGTCGGTTCAGAGTGTGTTTCAAAATTCAATACATTTAAAATTAATTTTGAGTTTCAACATGTCGTCTAGTTATAAGTAAATAGGCATTTTTTAAAATTATAAATAGGTTACATTTACAGTGAACTCAGATCTGCATTCTTAACGTTATTTAGTGATTAGGATTAAATGTGACAATACGTCGCTTATAAGTATAAAACATAACCTCACTAAGGGTAACAATTCTGATAGTTTTCGAACATTTTTGCATTGTAAAGTAATGTTTAACGGAGTTTACAATTTTCTGAAATTACTATACCGGTAATTAATTGTATTTCTTTTGGTGAATACATCCGCTATTTGAGTGTAAATTTTCCAATGTTTTTGCAGCCTGTTTAATTCACAAATAGTTATAATTTATTTAAAAAACTAAATCATATAATTTAATTACTTCTATTCTTATGCCGACCATAAGTTTAGTATTCTGATTCATTATTCTGCCCATCCTTGATATATATACGTACTCTTCACACAATCCCTATAAACAAAATAGCAGAAAAAGAACACAAGATTAATAAAAATAGTTATGGACAATTATCCTTGAGTTTATTGGACAGACTGAAACTACATAGAAAAGATCAAGTGTATAAATGCTCTCATATGGATAGGAGGCAATTTGGAAGAAATAGACAAGAAGGCATTGTAGAAGATGTTTGTAAACGAGGCATAAATCTAACTGTGGTTTGAAGTAGCTCAAACTTTGTTGATAATCATACCCATTTTGTATGTTTAGTTTTAATTATAAATTAGTTTCTCCAACTTTTATCTTCATAATTCTTTGATGTTAATTCGAGAAGAATTGTTATAACTGCAATGAAATACTGGTGTTCTGCAATCTATTACTTGGGCGGCTCAATGATTTCTTGCCATGTGATTGTTACTGTTTGGTGGCTCTAGGGGTCCTTGTTGTAGACATTCCATCAGGTTGTTTTGTTAATCATGAATGTAGCTTAAGAGTTAATGCTGGAGACACATTTAGAAGATTAATAAATGTTCATTAGTCTTTCAGTAAAGCCTGCAGTTTATCTCACTAGTTGTTATCTTTTTCTAATATTTTAACAGAGTCCCATATTTCACTGTGATAAGTGAGGACTTGCCAATGAGTTATATAATTTTATTCATGTTTGTTTAAGTTTGAATGATGATTTGAAAACTTGATTAATTAAACCTAATCTGTTCTACTGGTAGTTCTTTTTTTTTCCCCCTCTGATATGTCTAATTCTTCCAAAAATGTGAGTTTGTAGCCAAGATATGAAAAGGCATTTACCCTTCACTTTTATAGCGTATACAGTATAAGTCTGGATAGCATAATGATCAGTGTGCTGGTGCATAAAGCCAGAGGTCTTGGTTTCAATTCTTGGTTCAGGCAAAAGTTATTCAACACTTTTGAAATTCATTTTAAAGCACCGTTGAGGTTATGTTATTCCTTAAAAAAATTATGTATCGTTTGGTATGAGTATATAAAATAACATAATAATAATAATAATTCATTATTGACTTTTGTTTCAGAACTATACATCCTGTTAAATACTATAGAGATTTTCTGGTAAGTTTAATGATGTACTCGTCTTTTTTCTTGGAATATAGCTCTTAATTTAGCTAGTGACTTCTTGACAATGTTAATCCATTCTTCCTCAAGATTTCCCTTCAAAAATTTTTGGAAAATGTCGATTATATGTCTCAGATGAATTCTTCTAAGTTCCACAGAATTGCAGTGCACGAGTTGCTGTAATGGTTAATATAGCCTCCGGTAGATGGCTCTGCAGTCGGCGTTACCAACTTTGGGAATAAATTTCCAAATGCATAAAAAAATGGATGTTAACTAACTTGCCATTTTCTAACTAAAGAAAACAATTTACATACATATTATTTATTCCCAAATGCTTAAAAAAATGGACGTAAACCAACTTCCCATTTCCTAACATAACAAAACAATTTACATGCGTACTATTTAATGAACTATAAACTAATTTTACGTACACTAACACTAAATATGGTTTGAAATTATTTTCAAATGGTGGCAACGTTGGAACAACATGGAAAGTAGCAAGTAAGTAATGTATCCGCGATCATGTTTTACGTAAATATATAAATATAAAATATTGTAAAGAAAGCTTGAAGATCGTTGCAAAATGTTTAAAACAGTACAAAACGTGTTTACAAGTGTTTAGTGCATCAGTGGCATAAGAATGTACGTGTAGAATTCTGATGGGCATATAACCTACCTCACCCATTCTTTTAACTACCTTTCATCCAGATTACATGTCAAATCCTTTTTAACTTAATTACTTCAATCAGTTTGTAACATAGTTATCTTTTTAATTCTATAAAAAAATAAACTTATCTTTTTTTAATTTTAATGGAAAGTAACATTATGAGGCAAATTATAAACATTACATAATAGAATTTGAAATTTGTACTCCTCATTCCATAAAAATATTAGTTTCTCAGCAGACTAAGTTTCGAAGACTATTGCCTTCGTCAGCTACATTTTGGCTGTTTGAAGTTTAATTGTTACCAATCTTCTCCTGCCATCTGGTGTGGGTTGAATGGTCTTAGAGATCAAATTTTACTGCCAGGTACTTCAAAATTCATGGACCTGTATTTGTTCTTGTGAATTTATACATTTTCTTAAAACTGTTGGTTCCATAGGTTTTCAAAATGTTTTAATAATTTAGTTACCTTACCAATTATGTAATTCTGATCACTGGGCCGTCCTATGAAACGCTGGAGGGAAAATTTTCTATAGGATCGTAACAGGCCTTGGCCTAATACTTGGAAGGAAGAAGAAGAAGAAGTAATTCTGTATCAAACTATGAGTTGCAATAATTGATTTTTTTTAATTTCACCATTTTTAATATTCTGAAAGTGTTCTGTAGTATGAGTATCCAAATTTCTTTTAGTTTCAACTATGTTTACTTTATTGCAGCCATTGCAACTAATTTGGTAAATTATATGGAAATCAATACAAAGAAAACTAATGTGATGGCCTTTTGTGGGAAATACCCTATACCTAGCAAAATTGTTTTGGATGATGAAATTCTAGAATGAGTAAACAAATTTAATTATTTGGGTTATAATTTAACATTTCAAGATGAAGCTGATATATCAAAGAAAATCACAAATTTTACAAAAACAACAGGGATAGTTAACAGTATAATGAAATCATCTTTAGTATAGAAGAACACAAGATTATGGCTTTATAAGGTTCTCGCAAGACCAATATTAAAATATGGTAGTGAAGCATGGACAATACGAAGAAGAGATGAAATCCGAATAACAGCAAATGAGATGCGATTTATGCACCTACAGCAGGCTACACAAAGTGAGACCATAAAAGAAATGAGGAAATTATGGTTAAGAGTTGGATGTAGAACCCATTCTTCACCATATACAAAACTACCAGAACTAGAAAGCCCATCTTCAACGAATGCCGTCTCATAGAATTCCAAAAGCCATACTTCGCTACTGCCCCCAAGGCAAAAGATCCAAAAAAGCACTGGATGGAAAATTCCTCTTTGAGACCGTAACAGGCCACAGGCCTAATACTTGCATGGATGATGATGATATTTGAAGAGAAAAATGTATGCCCGAGACAATGAACCTTTGTTCCACATGCCATCTGGTTGCTTCTTCTCAAGAAGAGTGTGTAAGAAAAAGAAAATTTTTTGTTTACATTTAGATCATAGGTGTCTCAATGATTTAGGCTCGAATCTATGAATGCATTAGACCGTAAAAGTCGTTCTCTGCCTGTACTCTACTGAGAAAGTTGCATCCAAATACTTTTTGCGTACTCAAAAATCTGTTCATGCGATAATAATTGTTGAAATTCCTAAACTACCTGGCGAGGTGACTTAGCAGAGAAACGAATTGTGAGCAACCCGATGGGAATTGATGGTAACCAATGTAGTTTGAAACCTTGCTGCTTTATCCAAGATGTCGGACCTTGAAGACTTCGATCATGTTTTTGATATACACGGAGAAGAGGAATTTGATAGAGTCTACCAAAGAATTCAACTGGAAGAACAGGAGAATCGGCATAATATTGCGCGACGCAGAAGTCGTATACGGTATTATTTGCGGGACGCAAGCGTAATTGCATTCCTCTAGCAGACGAAAATAACAGAAGTGGTTTTATTGCTGAGAATTCTGGGTAATTTCTTGCCAATGTTACGAAAATGACGACTTTCATGCATCACCAGTTGATGGGTCGCTAATTCGATCTTTGCACTTGCTCACGGAAAGTCAGCTCACCAGTGATTGGAAGTAATTTGAGTAGAGACTAATGTATTTGCATGCGGCCCTTAGAGCGCTGGTATGGAAAACCAGATACCTTGGGTTCAAATCCCAGTTTAAGCGTTAATTTTTCTATTCAAATATAATTTTTCCTTCAGTTAGAAGTGATAAATTTAGAATAAAAAACATTGATAATTTGGTAAATTTCAGTCTTCTGAAGCATGTTTTCAAGAATTCTACAGATTATGAGATGAAGTGTCAATTTTCCAATTATTACTGTTTATTCTTGAATTGTGTTTCTTTTTTATTACAATTAATTTGTAGGGTGAGATATCCTCTCAATTGCTTTTGTTTCTTGAATTTATTTAACTTCTTTTATTATTATCTGCTTATCAAAACTGTTTTGTCTGGCAATGTGTAAAATGTGATTGTATTCTTTCTAAAAATCTCTGGGAGAATTCTGAAGAGAATTTTAAGAAGGAATACAATCACATTTTACAAATAGCCAAAATAAACGGTTTTGATGAGAAAATAATAATAAAGAAGGTATGTGAATTCAAGAAACAAAAACATTACTCACTGGCACTATTGAACCCATAAGTTCATGGCCGTGTGGACATAAGCTCTCCATACATCCCTATTCTGTGCTAATGCTTTCCAGTCATTCCCTGTATAATCTACTTCCCTCAAATCCACCTCATTCTTGGTCTACCAACTGGATTTTTCCCTCGTGCTTTCCTACAAGAAGCTTCCATGCAAGTCTTTCATTCCTCATATGTGCAACATGAGAGAAATTTCACCCTAAAAACCGATAGTAATAAAAAAGAAAAACACTTCAAGAAATTTACTTACTATCCATTTACACACACAAAATTTCATAAAATATTTAGCAAATTCGTTATTACATTAGCACCCATAAACAAATTTAGCCTGGGCAATCTTCTAAAACCATAAGAAAAAACCTGAAATTTACCAAATTAATTGCAATGACTGTAATAAAACAGGAATGCATAGGAAAACTAAAAAGAAAAAAAATTGGACATTCGTACTGAAGAACATTTTAAGAATATTAAATATGGTGAAATTGAAAAATTACGATTGCATCTAATAATTTGATACAGAACTACTCAATTGGAAAGGAAACTAAACCATTAAAACATTTACAAAAAAAAACTAAGGAACTAACAATTAGGGGAAACGTATATATTCGGAAGAAACAATACAGGTCAATGAATTTTGAAGTTCCTGGTGAACATGACGTGATCTTGAAGTTCATTCAACCCATATCAGGTGGCAGGAGGAATGCTGGTAACAACTTATTTTCAAAAATTCGTAGTGTAGCTGATGATAGAGGCTGGTCAGGTGAGAAAGTCATATTTTTATGAAGTGAGGTGCAAAAATTTCTGATTCAGTTATTAAATATTGAAACTTATCTTTATTTTTATTTACAAAATCGTATATTTTTATCCTACCAGAAAATAAATACAAATTGTCTAAAACTTAAAAGGAATTGTTAATATTATTTTTGTTAGCTTTTGCATCTTAAAATAAAAAATAATCAATAAATAAGTTGAGTCTGTAGTCATCTTTGTCGACCTCATAATGTTACTTTCTATTGTGATTTTATAATAATTATCAATTTTGTCCATTAATTTTTATTTTAGAAAGAATAATTAATGTTCAAACTGGGACTCGAACCCCAGATCTCTGATTCTACATATCAGTATGATATATATATAAATCATACTGATGCATAGAATAAGAGATCCAAGGGTTCTAGTTCTGGTTAGAGCATTAATTTTTCTTTCTAAAATAAAAAATGCGCAATTTTGGAAAGTGTTAATTTAAAATATGTCAAAAAATTGTTCACTAGATTAACTTTGAAATAAATTAATAATTTATTGGCATATATTTCCAAATTATTGATCACAGAAGTTAGATGTTTGTTTTATGTTATAGTCTCATGATGTGAGGCCTGATGGACGGGGACTACAGAAATTCCGTCCTGTTTCTGTTAATGTCGGATCTATACAAACTGCTGATGGATCAGCGATTGTGAAAATTGGCAACACCACAGTTGTATGTGGGATAAAAGCTGTAAGTAAATGGTACACATATTAATCAAAATTGTTAACACTTCAAAGTAAAATCAGAATGTGGTTGGTTGTTAATGCTCAAGAATATTGCAAGTTTTTCCATTTATCTTCTTACTTCCTAATTGTGTAATAAGAGATTTGTAGCTGGTAAGTTTTGACACTAAGGGAGATGAGATGCATCCAGTGTTATTTTTTTCTTTTTGGAGTTGAGAGGATGTTTAATTTATGTAGATGGGCACCATGTCCCATAAAAATCAAAAGAAAGTAATATCTTTTAATCATGTACTTCTGGAATTAATGTATTTTTAATGTTTTTATTATTAATTTATCACTTCTCACTGAAGGACAAATTATATTTGAAGAGAAAAATATACGCCTAGACCGGGATTTGAATGCAGAACCTTTGGCTCTCTATGCCAATGCTCTAACCAACTGAGCTACCTGGGCCTCCAATGCAAATCTTTCTCTTGTACATAGCGAATTCCTGAGCATCAAATGCTACAAGCTGTTGCTCGATTACACAAATGGCAGCTTCTTTTTAAGAAGACTTTTTTAAGACTTTAAAAGTAATATATAATCTGCAATAGCTGCACATGCCTGGTCAGAAAAACATAGAATAGAAACCAAAACAAAAATTACTTAAACAATTGGAAAAACCGAAGGAACTCACAATTTGGGAAAAAAAATTTACATATGCAAGAATGAAAATACAACTATGAATTTGAAATACCCGGTTATAAGGAGAGAGGACTGATTTGGAAATTCTTCGGTCGGCCACCAGATGGCGCGGAGGTCAGTCTGCAGGATAGAAGGCCGTTGGACGTCAGTTGTGAACGTGACACAGCATTGAGAATGTCACAAATGATGTGAAGAAACCCTGGGTCTGCTATGAATTATGAAGTATGAGGTGAGTGAAATAATAAAAAATAAACAATATTAAAAAACCTCATAGTGTTATTTCCTATCTACATAACTTTAAAAGTAATATTTAAATTCCCAACTAAAAGTCTTCATAAATAGAAGCTGCCATTTGCGTAATCGAGTAACGGCTTGTAGCATTTGACGCTTGGGAATTAACTATGTATAAGAGAAAGATTTATGTTTAGGTAGCTCAGTAGGTTAAAGCATTGGCATAGAGAGCTGAAGGTCCTGGGTTCAAACCCTGGTCTAGGCATATATTTTTCTCTTCAAATATAATATATTTCTGTTACAACAAGGTTTTCCATTGTTTATTTACACTCTCTTGAATTAAACTTTCATATTTGTCGCTTGCTGAAATTGTTTGTCAGCTTACTGATACCTGGTTTATATATATTTTATAAATTAATTATGGGAAATAACATTATGAGGCTTTCAAGTTAATAACCCTCAGGGGTCCTCATCTAGGGGATATGTGGATGGCGACCACAAGGTGCCCAAGCTGTGCAAAACATTTCTTCCACATACTTGTGTTTTGCACTCTTTTAACTTTACTATCTAACCTCTCTTGGTTAACTCTTGTTTTTTCGACCCCGACGCTATTAGGGCATCCGAGGGCTAGGGAGTCCTTCCTTTCTTCCATTTCTTCTTTCCTTTATTTTCTTTTCTTCTCCAGAAAGCCTGACCAGAGGCTATAAGATGGCAGCCCCATCACTGGTCTTGCCTTCCTTTGGCCAGCAACCAATCGAAGGGACTATTATTATGCTTTCAAGTCTTATATGAGAATTTCCCATAAGGGAAAATTTTCTATAGGATCGTAACAGGCCTTGGCCTAATACTTGAAAGGAAGAAGAAGAAGAAATAAATGGTGAGTCATGAAAATTTCCACTCATAAACTCCGTGTTCTTCAAGCACAGGACTGCGGTTTCAGGAGGGGTCCATCCTATCTTCAGCCAACTTTACGATTGTTGAATTTATTAAATTAGTTGCAAAGACTGCAATAAAGTAAATGTAGGGGGAAAAAAAAAAGGAATTTAGACGCTCACATAAAAGAACGCTTTAGAAATATTAAAAATGGTGAAATTGAGAAATCAGCAATTGCAGCTCATAGTTTGCTAGAGTCATGAAATTGAAATACATGCTAAACTTTTGAAACATTAGGCAGAACCCTTGGATTTGACAGTTTGAGGAAAATACATACATCCTGAAGAACAAATTTAGATCCATAAATTTTAAAATTCCCAGCGAGCAAGATTTGACCTCAAAGTTCATCATATAAACACCAGATAGCAGCTTTGAACATAAAGGTGTAGACGAAAATTCAACAGTCGTAAAGATGGCTGAAGATAAGAGAGATGCCTCCTGAAACCTCGGTCCTGTGCTTGAGTTTATGAGGTGAGATTTTCCCAACTCACTATTTATTTATTAATTGCTTTACATTATTTAATTCAAGCAAATAAACTTGCACACTGGATTTATAAAATATATGCATTTCTAGCAGAGCATTTACATAATGTGTTTTGCTTATCCCCTTACCACCTTGAATTGAACCCAATGGAACTCATATGGGCTACAGTCAAGAATAAAATAATTAAAAAATCAAGATGAGTGCCCAAGAGGTTGTAATAATTAGATAGATCAATAGAAAGGAATGAAAGTAGGAAAAGATTTCATAGGCCTCGAATGCTCTAATACCATCAGAGTCAAAAAAACAAGAATTAGCCAAGAGAGGATATACGAGGTGTGATCAATAAGTTTCCGGAATGGCTTCAAAACAATTATGCCATTGAAGAGTTTTTAATTTTCACCCAGGCTGTACACTCAGAATTTCCTTGTGATGAATTTGAAGGATCGCGCGACCTTCTCTGACCTTGCAGTATGCTGGTAGAAGCTCTGAAGTGAAGACGTGTTTTGTGCATGCGGCGATTTCTCTGTGTAGCAACAATGCGGGATTATGAGGAACAAAGAACATGCATCAAATTTTGCTTTAAACTTGGTAAAACTGCAACAGAAACATATAAAATGTTAAGAACAGCTTATGGGGAGGAAGCAATGGGCAAATTTCAAGCATTTGAGTGGTTTTCGAAATTTAAAAGGGGCGTGACATCGGTTAAGGATGAAAATCGTCTGGGACGACCAACTTCCAGCAAAACAAATAAAAATATCGATCGAGTGAGGGAAATGGTATTAAATGATAGGCGCATTACAATACGAGAACTGTCTGATGCACTAGCACTCTCGTTTGGAAGTGTTCAAAGCATTTTGAAAGACGATTTGAACATGCGAAGAATTGCTGTGAAGTTCGTGCCCCGCCTCCTTTCAAATGACCAAAAGGAAAGTCGTGTGATTGCCTGCACAGATCTTAAAGAACAGCTTAAAAATGACCCACGGTTCATGGAAAAGGTTATTACTGGTGATGAAACATGGATTTATGGCTACGATCCAGAAACTAAACAACAGTCTTCGCAATGGAAGAGTCCTGCATCTCCACGCCCCAAGAAAGCCAGACAAGTTCGATCGAATGTGAAGTCAATGATGATTGTTTTTTTTTTTACATTAATGGAATTGTGCATAAGGAATTTGTACCACGGGGTCAAACAGTGAATCAAGTGTACTACAAACAAGTGTTGCAAAGATTGAGGGAGAATGTGCGATGCAAACGGCCAGAGAAATGGAGGACTGGTGACTGGTTCCTGCATCACGACAATGCGCCCGCGCACAAAGCAATTTCTGTCCGCCAGTTTTTGGACAAAAATAGGATGAGTACTGTTCCCCATCCAGCCTATTCTCCAGTTCTGGCTCCAGCAGACTTTTTCCTGTTTCAACGGCTAAAAATTCGGCTCTGAGGACATTGATGTCATCCAGCGCGAATCGCAGAAGGCATTGGACACATTTAAAGAAGACTACTTCCAGAAGTGCTTCCAGCATTGGCAGAAGCGCTGGTACAAGTGTATCAACTCCCAAGGTGACTACTTCGAGGGTGACAGTGCTGAATAGAAACTTTGAAGTGTTGTGTGTGTTTATGGCCTCATTCCGGAAACTTATTGATCACACCTCGTATACAGAAAAGATAAAAGTAAGGAGCAAAACACAAGTAAGTGGAAGCAATGTTTTGCTCAGCTTGGGCACCTTGTGGTCGCCATCCACATATCCCCTAGATGGGGACCCCTGAGGAGAAAATGATCTGTTCTAACAATAAAAATATTCTAAAAATTCCTCAAAAATTATGTGAGCTCACTGGAATGATTGTAACAAAGTGAATATCACTCAAAATTAAAGTGGGAAGTAACACTATGAGGTATTTTCATCATCATCAGCATCAGGGATTAGACCTTAAGGTCTGTTCTGATTTCACACTAGAATTGGTCTGTTCATCTTTTATTGGGTCTTCCTATATTTCCGTCCCACGCCGTAGCCAAGTGGTTAAGGTAGGAAGCTTTGGCGCAGAGCTATGGGACTTGCGCTGGTTTGAGTCTCCATGGGGGAAGAAATTTTCTCATGGTATTTCGGCCAGTATGGGACCGGTGCCCACCCAGCATCGTGAAGCATTTGGGTAGCTACAATAAGTAGCGACTCCAGGTTGAGAAAACCAGCCATAACGGCTGGGGGACTCGACATGCTGACCACATGTCACCCCTAAACTGGCTGATGATCATCTACCTCTGTGACACATGTGGATGTGAGGGGCCAGCAGCCGGCTGGTAGGCTAAGGGCCTTCTAAGCCTGTCGCGCCAGGAGTTTTTTCCCTATATTTCTTCGTCCTAGTGGTTTGTAATGAAGAATCTGTTTCAGAATTCTATTGGTATCCATTCTATTGATGTGGTCCATCCATTCATCTCTATATTGTGCAATTCTGTATAATAGTTTGAATATATTTAGTTCACTTCGTTATGAGGTATTTCTAATTTATAAATTAGTTGGAGAAATTGTTTTTATATCTCACCTCAAGTTTGACTGAAGATGAAGCTGAATGGCCTTTGAAACTGATATTGTGAAAACATGCAACTTCATGAGGTCAGATATAAAACCATTTTCTTTGCCTCATTTATAAAGTGATTATTGTTATTTCAGGAACTTGCAACTCCAAAAACTGAGGAGCCAAATCTGGGCTTTGTGGTACCAAATGTGGAACTGGGACCATTATGTTCATATCGATTCCGGCCAGGTCCCCCGAGCGATCAAGCGCAGGTGGCTACGAACTTCATAGCCGAGACGTTGGTTAACTCAGAGTGTCTGGACTTGAAGGAACTCTGCATACAGACTGAACATCTGGTATGGGTGCTGCGATGTGATCTCATCTGTCTTGATCATGATGGTGCTATATTCGATGCTTGCATGTTGGCGCTAGTTGCAGCTCTTCATACAGGCAAGTTGTTACATCCTCTAAAAAAACTCAGATTTTCTCTGAAAAAAAAATATATATACTTAAAGAATTATTACTCCATTTAACTTGCATCTTTGAAGAAAGTAAGGTAAATCTTTGAAGTAGAGTAAGGTAAAGGAAGGATTTTGCTTGGATGGGAATGAAGCCTGAATTAGCTCAGTGGACAGAGCATTAGCATGGAAAGCTAAAGGTTCGGGGTTCGATTCCTGGTTCAGGCAAACATTTTTCTCTTTACCATTGATTTACGATGTGTAACATGTATTTCGAGTGCTGTTACTTTTTTTTTTTTTTTAGTTATGTTGTGATTTTTAATTTACTGTTACAGTGAGGCTGCCAAAAGTAAGTTATGATTCTGACACCGGAGCTGTGAGTGTCTCTAAGAAGAAGAAAAAACTGAAGATAAAACACTGTCCCATAGCCACCACATTTTCTATATTTGATGACAAGTTACTGATTGATCCTACAACGGAGGAAGAAAGTTTATCAAGTGGCATTGTGACAGTAGTGATTCAAGGAGAAAAGTTAAGTTCAGTACATAAACCTGGGGGGAGCCCCCTCAATAACACGCAGCTACAGGACTGCATAAGTAGCGCAATTAAGCGCGGTGATCATATTTATAAACTAATAGACACAGCGCTTGAATCTTTTAACAAATAACATTTCATTTATTAAATTAATATGAAGAAGCTAAAGCTATTACTATGATTGAAGTAAGTAAATTAATGAACATAATTAAACTATTGTAATCAATGGTAAAGAGAAAAAAATTTTACCTGAACTAGGAATCAAACCCCGAACCTTCAGCTTTCCGTGCTTCAATATGGGACCAAGAGAATAGGATCTTCTTTCTTCTTCTTCTTCTTCTTCCTTCCAGGTATTAGGCCAGTGCCTGTTACGATCCTATAGAAAATTTTCCCTCCAGCGTTTCATAGGATAGCCCAGTGATCTTCGTCCTCTTGATATATAATTATAAACAGCTTTGGGGATCCGATTTGAACTCATTCTTTCAAGATGGTGTTTCCAATTTAGTTGGTACTGTTTAATATATTCCAAAATTGGTGTAGTCTTCAATTCTTTTAAGATATCGGTGTTCCTTTTCCGATCCAATCTAGTGTAACCCGCTGTTCTGTGCATGAATCTCATTTCACAAGCCGTTATTAGGATAAAGGGAGGATTTATGCTTGGATGGGAATGTAGCCTGAATTAGCTGTGGTCAAAGCATTAGCACATAAAGTTGAAGGATCGGGGTTCAATTCCCGTTCAGGCAAAACATTTTCACTTCACCATTGATTACAATAGTTTAGTTATGTACATTAATAATTATTTATTTCAATCATAGTAATAGCTTTAGCTTCTTAATATTAATTTAATAAATAATGTTATAGCTGTGTGGAGTCCCTTTATGTCTTCTTAATGTAGAAGCCATTCATTGTGTATTTGTGAATGATGATTCATTGCATTGAATGTGGGACCAACAGAGTAAGACAAAGGGAGGATTTATGCTTGGATGGGAAAATTGCCTGAATTAGCTCAGTGGTCAGAGCCAGCATGGAAAGCTGAATGTTTGGGGTTCGATTTCCGGTTCAGGCAAACATTTTTCTCTCTATTATTGATTATAAAACTTAATTCCTTGTTTTTATTATTAAGTGCTCAGGTAATTCAGGGGAAGAACATTGGCCTAGAAAGTGCTGGGTTCAAATCCCAGTTTGAACATATAATTTTTCTCTTCAAATATAATTTATCTTTCAGTGAGAAATGTTAAATTAATAATAAAAACATTGAAAGAATCCTTACTGGCTTTATAAAGTAGTGTTTAAATTCCCAATAAATGTCTTCTTAATATAGAAGCTGCCATTTGCATAATCGAGCAAAGGCTCGTAGCATTCGGCAATCAACAATGTATAAGAGAAAAATTTGCGTTTACATTGGAGTGCTCAGGTGAAGAGGCATTGGCCTAGAAAGCCAAAGGTCCTGGGTTCAAACCCTAGTCTGAGCATATAATTTTTCTCTTCAAATATGAATCACTCATTGTATTTAATGTTAATATTTTTAAATTAAATAAATTTATTTTATATGTTCTCCGAAGTGTTGGTGTTTTTTTAATTCCTTTCAGTTCCTGCTTTATCAGTTTTATTCCTTAAAATTACATTTACAAAGGTCATATAATTTGAAATTAATAGCAAAAAAAAAAAGTAAATGAAAATATCATATTAAATTAATGTTTGTAAGTATCAGCTTTGAAATCCGAAATAATGGGTTTTCGTGGTAAGGATCCTGTACTTAGTAACATTTGTGTAGATAAAAAAAATTATAGAAAGAGTATACCAATTTAATAACTAATAAATAGAGAGTCTTTAAATCTCACCTCATACTCATGATCCTCAAGCATGGAATTGCAGTTTCTGGTGCATCTCTCCCATCTTCAGCCTTCTTGAAGATGGAGTAGACCAGGGTTGAACAGTAGTAAAGATGGGAAGAAACTGCAGTTCCGTGCTTGAAGATCACTGAGTATGACGTGAGATTTAAAGACTCATTAACTTGAGAACCTCATAATGTTATTTTCCATAATTAATTTATGATAAGAATAAACCAATTTTCTTTATAGGAAGTCAGATATAATAAGAACAGTTAAGTCTCGTAGACTGCGATGGGGAGGACATGTTGCGCGTATGGGGAATGAAAGACGTGCATGGAAACTTCTTGTAGGAAAGCCAGAAGGAAAACGCCCAATTGGTAGACCAAGAATGAGGTGGGAGAACAACATTAACTATGATTTGAGGGAGGTAGATTATACAGGGAATGATTGGAAAGCATTAGCTCAGGATATGGATGTATGGAGAGCTTATATCCGTGCGGCCATGAATCTACAGGTTCGATAGTGCCAGTGAGTAAGTAAGTATAAACCAATTTAATTATTTTGGCTTCAGACTGTCATTTTTGACAGAAATGGATGTCTTGGACAAGATTGCAAAATTTAATACATCTAATAATGTAATGAAGCCTACTTTGGTCCAAAAACATACACCCATATATATGTATATATATATATGCAGAAATTGCAACTTCCACATTCAAAAGAAAATATGCAGATGAGAAACAACCCTCTAGAATTTTTGGAAATTGAATATAACCTTCATTTAACAGAAGACATCAAGAGATCTGAAACTCCCCCATATATCTTAAAAACAAATGTCACTGGAAATAATGAATTTAAGATACCCTGCTCCTGAATGGATACACATTTTTTACAGATGGCTCCAGCCTACCAAATGAGGGTGGCACTTGCACTGGTGCTGGTGCAGTATGCCCACTTTTTTCCTTTTATCGTAAACTAAACACAAATTCAACAAACTTTGATAAGTTTACAAAATCTTTTATATCACATCTAAAAATTTACAAAAGTTGTAATTCTATGCAACTCCAAAGCAGCCACTCTCGCTATAACACGAGACACAACACCCAAAAGCATCAAAATTATCGAATGTCACAAGATAATAAAACAGTTATCCCGTCTACATAAAAAAAGTTGTACTTCAATGGATTCCAGCCCATTGTGGAGTGACAGGCAATGAAATAGCAGATTTTCTGGCCAAGACGGGTAGCAAAATTGTTTCAAACCAACTTCTACTCCAGTTTCCTTTTACTCTATCAAAAAAATTATCTCAAATAAATATATCAATAAACTTAGAGAAGAATACACCACCAAAACATCTGGAAAGGAATGGGAAAATCTACAAGTTTATGACATTACTACATTACAAAGAAAATCTGCAGTAGCAATATTCAGACTGCTAACGGGATATGACTGCCTGAATAAACACCTACACAGACTTGGCATAACAAATTCACCTAAATCCCCTTTTTGCAAGTTAAATGAAGATATGGAAAGAAACCATCTCCTCCATTGTCCAGCTTTTGTAGAAGAGACCAGCCTTTCAGCTAAATACTGGAGTGCAAGAGAGCGAATGATTTCATTATCAAGTGCTTGACATTAGATACCAACCAACCATATATATGTATACTAGCTAATATCCGGCGTGCATTGCAATTCCTAAATAAATTAATCATGAATTAAATTGTATGGTATACTTAATATTTAATCATTAAGTTTGGTCTGTATATTCTTATCCCATATGGTTGTTTCAAGGCATGTTAGCCTCATTCTCAGCTAGTACAGACTGATTTTCTCAATTTGTTGGCCCTGGATCTTGACACCTGCTCTCTCTTTCTGTGGTCCAATGAACTTGATAATTAGGTTTCTTTCCCCAGGAATTTCAGAATTCTTTCCTTGTTCTTCTGTACGTATATTTTTTCCCCTTACGGTGAGTTCATTTGTGTTTTCTAACTGTTTTAATAATTTGTGTTTAAATCTATTTTTTGTTTTTCTGACCAAATATGAGCAGCTACTGCAGAGGTATATGCTGAGACAAACCAAACATAGTGGTTGCTAGTCAATTTTTAATTTCAGATAAACCTATACTTCTAATTGTCAGATTTCGCTCATTTTTTGAAAATACCTATCTCAGTTTATTGTAATAGGATATACTGAGTTTCATTGTGAAACAACAGAAATTGTTTCGTATAATAAAGTTGGGAATTTTTACATTATTTTAATAACAATCAAATGAATCGTGAATTATTCTTACCTCATACATATATATTTTTTAACATAGAACTGCAGCATCGAGAAACATCATTCCCATCATCAGCTTTTGTCACGACTGTCAATTTTTCATTATGCCAGTTATTTTCTACATCAACACCAGATGGCAGTTTAGAAAAATTACTGGCATAATGAAAAACTGACAGTCGCAACAACAGCTGATCATGAGAATGATGTTTACCAAAACTGTAGTTCTGTGTTAAAAAACATAGATGTATGAGGTAAGTAGAATTCACGATTCATTTGATTCTTAGCACTTTTCAAGGGACAAAGAGGGAAAGTGGTGTAAATTATGGGAAATGAGGAGCTAAAAATTGTTGACCCTCATATTGCAACTGTTCTAGAACATGCAAAAACAGCACTGACTGGGGTAATATATATAATATTGGCTAAATAATGTAATGTTTCTTTTAATTTAAAACAAATTTCTTTACTATTTAATTTTAGGAAGTTATATTTTGAGGTTATTTTAATTATATTATTTTTAGTCTAAACATCTTACCTCAATATTAATGTTGATTTGTTCTTGAACATGTTTCAAAACAATTCTGTTTTATCGTCAGCTTTTCCAGATTTTCCAATTTCTTTACACCTCATCTCATATCTTGACTTTTATTTATTTAGAAGACGATGTGAGGTGTAAAGAATTTTATTTTAAATTAAACCTCATAGTGATATTCCTATAATAGTTCAATGTAATGTGTGTTTTGAACTGCTATAAACATAAAATTACTTTCTCTCTTTTATAAATAACAAAGATAGGTTCAACAAGCAGCACTATGAATTATATTTGAAGAGAAAAATTTTCGCCTGGACCGAGACTCGAACCCGGCAAGCCAAAGGTCCTGGGTTCGAGTCTTGGTCTAGGCGAAAATTT
Organism: Diploptera punctata; assembly: GCA_030220185.1. Taxonomy (NCBI): domain Eukaryota; kingdom Metazoa; phylum Arthropoda; class Insecta; order Blattodea; family Blaberidae; genus Diploptera; species Diploptera punctata. Next base: position 2,129,808 of record JASPKZ010007290.1, on the reverse strand, counting down.
TTCTCTTCAAATATAATTTACCTTTCAGTGAGAAATGTTAAATCAATAATAAAAACATCACTATGAATCTTTATTGAAAGATTAAAAAAATATTTGTTTTGCCATAGTAATATGTGGGTTGAATTTCAGAAATGTTTGTCACCTCTGAGCCAGTTTTGTTGGCTCGATGAACATGCTCAGCTCCTTATTGATTGTATAAAAGCCAGTTTCATTGGCTCAATGAACTTGCTCTGCTATATACAGAAGCGAGATAATCAAATAAATTGAATACCTTCAATCTCTAACGCTGATGATTGACATGATGTGAGGTAAATAACAGGAAAATAAAATTGCAGAAACGTAAAAATTTTAATACATCATGAATATAGGGAAACCGTAGGTGGGAAAACGTAAAAGTGGAGTAATACTGTATATAATTATGAAAAACCCTGCATAATTTGGATGTAAACAGGAAGGTATCTAACAGTGGGCTAACAAGGGACCATAACCAACATAGGGCACTAAATTTTTCTGAAAATATACATGTAAAGTTGATTGGTTATGAAGAACTCTGTATAATTAGGATGGAAAGAGGAAGGTATCCAACAGGCAGTGGGCTAGCAAGGGACCATTTCCAGCATGGGGCATTCAATTTTTCTGAAAAGCTCAGTCGTGGAGAAATTGGCCTAGAAAGCCAAAGGTCCTGGGTTCAAGTCCCAGTCTGAGTGTATAATTTTTCTCTTCAAATATGATTTATCCATCATTGAAATGTATGAAATGAATATTAAAAACATCAAAAGAAGCCATACTGGCTTTATAATGTAATGTTCTTCTTGTATCTTGTATGCCCATGTTTCCCTTTACAGAGATTTAGGCGCTCTCCCCCTACAGGGAAGGTTTTGAACCATACTAATTTAGTTACACTTGTTTTCGTATAGATGTCATTTTTGAGTGGTCTGTAGTCAGTGTTTCACCTCATACTGACATCTAGAAAACCAAGATAGTACAAGGACGGGAAAATTTGGTAAATTTTGCTTAGAGGCCTTCTCATTCAGGCTTAAAGATTATTTACAGGCCTGAAAATCTTCAGACTCGAGACCCACAGCTTAAAGTCCCTCCCGGAGGACTTGCTCCTTGGATTTTTCCATCCTAAAAAATCCATCGACCCCGGCCGGGTTTGAAAACCCGCGACCCTCGGGACCAGAGGCAAGGAGCGTAACCACTAGTCCACCGCGGCCGATATAATGTAATGTAAAAAGCCAAATAAATGTCTTCTTAATAAAAAAGCCACCATTTGCAAGATAGAAGCAAAGTTTTCTAAGCATTGGTGCATGGAAATTGACAGCGTATATAAGAGAAAAATTTGCATTTAGACTGGAACTCACACAGATAGCTCAGCCGGTAGAGCATTGGCCTAGAAAACCAAAGGTCCTGGGTTTGAGTTTTAGTCTGAGCGTACAATTTTTCTCTTCAAATATGATTTAGCCATCATTGAATTGTATGAAATGAATAATAAAAGCATAAAAAAAAGCCGTATTGGCTTTATAACGTAATGTAAAATTCCCAAATAAATGTCTTCTTAATAAAGAAGCCGCCAATTGCAAGATAGAAGCAAAGGTTTCATAGCATTTGATGCGCAGGAATTGACAGCGTATATAAGAGAAAAATTTGCATTTAGATTGGAATTTGCCCAGATAGCTCAGTCAGTACAGCAATGGACTAGAAAGCCAAAGGTCCTAGGTTCGAATTCCAGTCTGAGTGTATAATTTTTCTCTTCAAATAGATATATGAACTGATTATGAAAAACCCTGTATAATTTGGATGAAAACAGGAAGTTATAGAACAGGTTGTGGGCTAAGACAGACAGCTTTGTCCTGTTTTCTTAACTCTGCTATAGAAATTTATTCAAACTCTGTAGATAAATTTATCTTAATTTTTTGTTTCAACACATCTGTACCCTCATATATACACATGATAATTCATAAATATAATATGTACACGTGACACACATACACACGGCTAGCTGCGTACAAAATATTCACATCATACCAACATGTCTGTACAAAAAAACATGTATAACTATTTATTTTTGATCCACATTTAAAAATCTAAAAAAAAAGTACAGATTTGGCAACATGGGTTTATTATAATGAGTGCACTGCGGAAACATTCACAGTTAAGTACCAACATACACCACCGCCAGCAGGACGTGATTTCCACAAAACATTTCCTGACTCCAACTTCCATTCCATAAAGCTTAAATAATAACATTATTTTAAAAAGAAATTACTCTTAAACATAAACTATAATATTTAAAAATATATAAAACACAATTTATTAATTTTACGTAGAAAGAATACAGTATTATTGATGTATCTCTCCAGGGTTATAAACACTAATTGTGCAATACTTGTCAGACACAGTAAAACCATTTACATCAACTGATGCAGAAACTTTCCAAGTTTAGTATGTACCATATATTTAAATTAATATTGGGAAGTAAACATTATGAGGTTATATCATTAATAGTGAGTGGAGAGCATATTTTTAATGACTCATCTCATATAATTTCAAATTTCTTTGATACCGGCGGATTCAGACAATATCTTGTCCCTCTTCAGTCATCAGTGGAAGCCATGAAGAGGGACAAGATATTGTCTGAAACCGTCGGTATCAAAGAAATTTGAAATTATATGAGGTGAGTCGTTAGAAATATGTTCTCCACTCACTGGTAGTATGTACCATATTGGCCTGAAAATAGGAAATTCTCAACTATAATCTTCAACCTTAAAATTTGTAGGAAAAAAAAAATGTTGGCATGAAAATAAGCCACTCCGAGACTCCAGGAAGAAAAATGACCACAAACATTTACTTTCTTATGTCTATATAAACATCTTGCTGCAATAACTAAATTTGAAGCTAACAAAACAAATATATACAATAATAAATAGTGAATCATGAAAATCTCACCTCATAAACTCCATGTCCTTCAAGCACAGGACTGTAGTTTCAGGAAGCATACCTCCTATCTTCAGTCATCTTTAAAGTTGTAAAGGTAGCTGAAGAAAGGAGGAATGCCTCCTGAAATTGTAATCCTATACTTGAAGAACATGGAGTTATGAGATGAGATTTTCACGACTCACTATTTATTTATTAATTTGAAAGCCTCATAATGTTATTTCTCAGAATTAATTCATGAAAAAATAACTATATATATATACACAATGTTAACAAAATACCAGTAAAAGTTTTCATTGTGGCATCATTAACCCTTAAATTCATAATGTATCCTATAGGATACATCAGTTGGTTTAATTAATTTAATATTTTTAATAAATGAGAAGAAAACCAACACAAAGAAACCACTTAAATTGTGTCCAACTACACAATATACCTAATAATAACAGTTATACAAGATTCCGTTTTCACTGCGGTCTGCCAGACCCAAGAAATTTATGTTTTGGTAATTTAAGGGTTAAGTAATGCCAGTTTTGGTTATGAATGCTGGGTGCATTATCAAAAATCAGCATAAATTTTAACAACAAAGGTATGTAAAAAAAAAAAGCCAAGGTAGGGATTATAATTCACAACCTACTTTTTCTAGTTCAAATTTGGACTAAAACTGTGGCTTATTTTTGGGCCAATTTTATATGTTACAGATGCTTGATATGTACACCTCTGGTTGATCCCACATTTCAGTTCTTGTCACACATGTCCCAACATCCAACGATCAAAATACTAAGGAATGTATCAATTATCCTTTTTGGAGTTCTGCTAAATAATGGAAGCATGTACACACAATCTTTGATGTAACCTTGTATGAAAAAAAAAATCACATCGGGTTAAGTCAGTTGACCGTGGAGACGATGGAAGAAGAGAAGAATTATTTGCAATGGCAAGATCTATACCACATATGTATTGTTTTGCTGGTAGTGCTGCAGTATTATGTATAAAATTATCTTTGTACAGTTAAACAGATTCACATTTAGTACATTGTAAGCATATCAAGCTCTCTTGTCACCAGAAAAGTCGCCATATTTGTTGTTTACATTGTTGAAAGTCATCTAGCGACTAAATATACAAGGACATCGTAACACATATTAATATGGATACAAACTTGAATGTAAGTGGTTTTACAGTGTCTGACCTATTAATGTGCACAACCCCATAGATACATGTGGATAACACTGTATATAACACAACTTATTTATTTTACGTAGAAATAATACTGAGGATTTATGCTATTCTTCTTTTGTACACTGGCGAAACAAAATAGCTTTAAAATCTTCAGACATTCCTTAATATTACATGTAAACAATAGCACACAGATAACTAATTATCTATGCTTTTTTTTTAAGTAAATATATCCTTCAGAATATAAATTCTACAAGATGCTATATACTTTTTTCAGATTTTTTTATTTCCATACAAATTTGCAGAAATGAAGATTCTCTAAAATGTTACACTTGCAGCATTTTTGCAAATAAATTCTGTAGAAAAGGAAATTCCATAAAGATTGATTGAGATTTTAGAAATAGACTCTAAAATGAATATAAATTCTATAAGATGCTATATACTTTTTTCAGATTTTTTTTTTCCATACAAATTCTGCATAAATGAAGAATCTCTAAAATGTTACACTTGCAGAATGTTTGCAAATAAATTCTGTAGAAAAGGAAATTCCATAAAGATTGATTGAGATTTTAGAAATAGACTCTAAAATGTGTTTAAGATCGACGAATACTAAAAATTTTATGGAAAAAATAAATTCTACATATTCTCTAGATTCAAAGATTTTTTAAAAATTAATTCTATGAAATAATTTAGAAATGATAAAGTTATTCTTACAAATTCCAGAAAATAAAAATTACAAGATAATTTATTGGTAATAAAGTATGCAGAAAATTCACAAAAGCTTTAAAATGACAGAATTTTTTACAAACAAATTCTATAGAAAATAAAATTCATGAAATAGTTTACAATGAAAGAATTTTTGCAAAAGAATTCTGCAGAAAATGAATTTGACAAAAATTCTATGACTCTGGCAGAATTTTATTTAAAAACATCCTGCAAAATATAATTGGTAAAACTGATTTTCTTGCAAAAATATATTTCACAGAGATATCAGGTATACAAATTTATATAGAGAACAAAGTAAGAGATTATTTTCTCTCTTAATTTCTGTATCTCAGAAGTACAGTATGATAAATCCACAGTCTGTTTTAAATTGCTAGGAAAAAATCTATTTTTATTTTCAACTCAAATATTTACAACATACTTTTTTTATTTTCGGTTTTGTAAAATTAAACATATTCTTTAATGCTTGGGTTTGCCTTTAGGTTGTAGTAATATATTATTCTGCTACTATAAATTTAAAAAAAAATGCTAAATGAAAACAAATATTCAGATCTGTTAATATGTCATCTATTGTCAGTAATTTGTTTTCAAGAAAATAATTACAACTTTATGTTTCATAACACATTTATATAAACATCATACTTTTTTGACAACCATTTCCTTTTTCTTTTCTGTTTGGTGTTTTTAACACATTTCCATTGATTTATTTTTTAATATTTCACTTACAGCATATTCTGATGATATATTTTTTCCCCCACTATTTCATAGTCACAATTGAAAGTTCTGCACACCTCAAATTAAACAAATTTAGGATTCATATTTGAAGAGAAAAATTATATGCTCAGACTGGGGCTCAAACCCAGGAACTTTGGCTTTCTATGCCTAGAAAGCCAAAGGTCCTGGGTTCGAATCTCAGTCTGAGCATATTAATTTTTCTCTTCAAATATGATTCATCCATCATTGAGAGGTATGAAACGAATAATAAAAACATCAAAATTTAGAATTACTTCTTGACCTGATTGTAACGGTCACTGCACTTGGTATCACCAAGTGAGCCATCTTGAAAAATCTGAGTCAACAATTTAAACAATTTCATATTTTCTCTAAGTTCTTATGCAATATCTGTCATTAATAGCAAATTATTTCCATTCATTCAAACGTATATTTCCTACAGGTTATTTAATTTCAGAGCAATTTCTTTGATGTTAATATATGTACTGTTTTAGAATGCATACAAAATTAAATTATATCATAAATAGATTGGACTGGGGCCTTCCTTGCAATTTAAAAGTTAATACACTTTACAGTATGTTGTATAATGGACTTCACATACTACACCTCTGAGGTATAGATTTTACCTCATCTTCAGCACATGAGTAAGAATCAAAATGTATGTCAATACTAAAAAACAATGGACAAAATATTACATAAAAGAGAAATTCCACATTTATTTATGACAAAAGTTCAATAGCAAATTTAAAAATGGTGGATGCTGAAATATTTTAAAATCTATTTTTAACAATTAAAGGAATTACATTAATATATATTCAAGTATACTATAAAAAAATATATGCTTAGTTTTGTGGAAATCTATTTTGTATCATTAAAAAACTGATATTGGATCTGATAATTAGAGCAGTGCAAACAGAGGAAGGATCACTCAGTGCATTTCCTGTTTACAAACAAAGGTTACATAAACAAAAGAATACTTTGTGTCTGTATTGAAGGTCTGAAATGACACACTCAATAATGTTTCAGCAAATCAATTTCAACAAACAAATATAATTACCTTAATTAATAAGATGTAACACAATGGGCAGGGGGAGTTTTTACTGGATGTTGCTGGTTTGCTTACTTACTTACTCACTGGCACTATTGAACCCGTAGGTTCATGGCCGCACAGATATAAGCTCTCCATACATCCCTATCCTGAGCCAATGCTTTCCAATCATTCCCTGTATAATCTACTTCCCTCAAATCATAGTTAATGTTGTTCTCCCACCTCATTCTTGGTCTACCAACTGGGTGTTTTCCTTCTGGCTTTCCTACAAGAAGTTTCCATGCACATCTTTCATTCCCCATACGCGCAACATGTCCTGCCCATCGCAGTCTACGAGACTTAACTGTTCTTATTATATCTGGCTTCCTATAAAGACCATGTATGTCTTTGTTATGTAAGTCTTCTCCATTCACCTGTCTGTTCATCTCTCTTTGGTCCAAAAATTTTCCTAAGAACTTTATTCTCAAATACTTGTAATCTCCTTTCCTCCCTTAAAGTAAGAGTCCATGTTTCGCACCCATATAATATAACTGGTTTTATATATTTTTAGCTTAACGTTTTTTGAAAGGAGTTGGGACATCAAAAGTCTCTGCAATGCATAATAGCACGCATTTCCAGAATTGAGCCTATGTTTAATTTCTTTGTGCATCTCATTCCTATTTGTGATTATTGATCCTAGGTATTTGCATTCAGCCACTTCCTCAAAATTTCCCTCATTTGTCATTTCCATTATATACTGAATTTCTATGTGTGACCATATATTTAATTTTAAAATAACTTATTCTATCATTATTATGATTTAAAAAAAATGTTTTTAATCTAAACGAGCTCTTAACATATTATTTTCAAAATAGAACAGGCTGTGAAATGAATTTGTTGCAAATAATAAAGCACAAGGGTTGCAAATTTCCTGCAACTTGGACAGAACATATCTTTGTTGGTTTTTCATGTGTGTAAATCCCCCTCATCTTCATAAAAACTTGGCTACAAGCAGTGATTTATACTGCAGTGTTCCTGCAAATGTGGGATTGCTGAGACTTGCAATGAATGTATTACTGCTTTCTCTAAGTCTTTAAAATATACAATTGTTCACATATTTTGTTTTCTCAGCTGGACATGCCTTTGCAATTCTTAACTTGATCAGATTCTGTTCTCTTACCTAGATCCAATTAGGATGCTAGTCGAGAATGGCAAATATTTTGCTGAAACATGTCCTGGTAAGATAACAAAATATAATGAGGAGGATTTTTATATTAATTTGGATGACTTCAGCCCCAGATAGTCTAGATAAACAAGGTTTTTACTGTAATTACAAACCTGTATTTCTCATCCTATGGATCCCGGGTACTCATAAGTCCTGAAAGGGTCACAAAGTCCCCCAAAGTGATGAAAGGGTCCACAAAAAAAATATCGTACTAAACTAACTCACTGGCACTATTGAACCCATAGGTTCATGGCCGCACAGACATAAGCTCTTGAGCCAATGTTTTCCAATCATCCTCTGTATAATCTACTTCCCTCAAATCATAGTTAATGTTATTCTCCCACCTCATTCTTGGTCTATCAACTAGGTGTTTTCCCTAAAAAGATCATACAATAAATTTGAATAGAAAATACTAAAACAGAAATAAAAAAAGATCATACAATAAATTTATTTCTGTTTTAGTACTTTCTATTCAATTTTATTTCCTACACTTCTATTAAATTTTAATAAATTATATTGGTTGTTGTTTGTTTCCTCCTCTCATGTCATGGGTATGGTACACTTGACTCATTTGAACCCAACATACACTACCTTATCCCCAACCATCACATTTAGTACCATGAGTAAATTTTATCTTGTGCTCAATTTAAATTATTTAATATTTTTTAATAAATGGTATTAAAAGATTCCGGGCTATGTGGCCATGGTCTATAACTGGCGTTTCTCCTTCAACTGCGGAGGGCATCTTCAGTGGCGAGCGCTTCCAGCTGTTGTTTCCCTATCGTAGACTCGACTGCGAATGAACAGCAGAAAGCTGGACGCTCTTATTTATACTAGTGCTGACGTCACATGAGTCGCAGCTGATTGGCTCAACGTCATCATACTGGCTTCTGATTGGTTCGGAACTCTCTCCTTGTTATTGGTAGGTTTTGACTGTCTATTGTCTAATGTGTGATACCAGGCTTTGGCTAGTTTTATTCCTTCATCTTTTCTATTGAAATTGTCCTTGTGTTTATAAATTTCTATGGCCTTCCTGTATAATCTTGGGAAATAATATGGTGTTGTAGCTAAAACTTGTGTTTTATCGTAGAGAATCTGATGTCCGTTTTCAGTAATTACGTGTTCTGCTATGGCCGATTTTTCTATTTGTCCTAGTCTGCAGTTTCTTCTATGTCTGCTGTTCATTCGCAGTCGAGTCTATGATAGGGAAACAACAGCTGGAAGCACTCGCCACTGAAGATGCCCTCTGCAGTTGAGGGAGAAACGCCTGGAAGAAACGCCAGTTATAGACCACGGCCACATAGCCCGGAATCTTTTAATACCATGATTACCGGCCGTGAAAGCCTGCATTCCACAATTTTTTAATAAAATTTTTCATCGGTGATTAGAGGGTAGTAATTTAACTTATGGGGAGCCATCATCATCCTAAGGCACGACAACTTTGAAAGTGAAAGTTTTGGCCTTCTCAACAATCCTCCTCCATGCCAATCTGTCTCTTGCCATATTCAAATTAGTCACTTTCATTTTCCTTAGATCGTTCATTGTGTCATCTTCCCATCTGATCTTCGGTCTTCCTACAGCTCTGCCTCCTATAGGTTTCCATTTGTAGAGTCTTTTGACCAGTCTCTGATCATCCATTCTTATCAAATGTCCAAGCCAACCAATCCTGAGAGATCTTGTATGGTTTACTATATTCTGATTTTTGATTAATTTGTTTTGATTCTCCAATAGTTATCAGTTCCTCTATTTGGTCCAAGCCGAAGGGGCAATATGTGGTCTCACAAGTGTGCACCACTAATAAAACCTGAAAAATGCCATTTATTCCTGCCCAGCCCAATGCACTATGTCCTCTTCGTGGCACCTGGTTAATATTAAGAAGTGCAGGGGCGAAAAAGCGACTTCCCAACACTTAAAAATTGCGACATACCAGCTAAGGGAGAAAACCCCAACAGGGCATAAAAACAAATATGTTCAGAAACCCAACATGCCTTGGAAAGATAGTCTACAATGACTAAAGCAAAGGAAAATGGGGAATAGACAAGTTGGAATACAGAAAAAACGATGGGAGGATGGTATTAAGGAATATGCTGCAAACCTACTTAAGTGTTGCAACTGGAGGCTCGCTGCGCAAAATAGAGATTGGAGGCAGAAGTTAAGGGAGGCTAAAGCTTGAATTTGAGCCGATCAGCCATTGTATGGATGGAATTTAACTTATGCGTCGCATAAATGGATCCTCAACTTAAAAAGGCTGAGAACCACTATACTAAATAAAAGAAACATTTCATCATAAACAACTAATCTATTAAAGAAATTGAATTGGTTATTTATATGTATCTCATAATTTGCTCTCTCACCTGGAACATGTTTCAAAGAAAATTTTCAAAATTTTCAGCCAAAACTTGACTGCTGGAAACCTTGTATATCCTCTCCCTCTAGTGTTGGGTAGACAAATCTCACAATCAAACTCTTTTCCCACGGGAAAAGTTTAACGGTCTAACACCAGAGAGAAAGGATTTACAAGATTTCTAACAGTCATCTAAACAGAGATCTATTGAAATCTATAAGCATAACAATCCCTTCAATAAAAAAGAAGAATCAAGAAAGATCAATATATTTAATTTTGTTTAGTTAGTTTCTTGACTCACCTCATACTTCTTAACTCCCTCGCATATCTAGATTTTGTCACTGCATTTGTGACATTCTCAATGCTGTTCACGTTCACAAATACAGTGACAAAATCTAGATATGCAAGGGAGTTAAGAAGTATGAGGCGAGTCAAGAAACAACTAAACAAAATTAAAATAAACCTCATAGTGTTATTTCCTACCTACATAACTTAATATATTTAATATTTAAAGGAAGTGACACTATGAGGTTTATTTTAAATAATGATATGCACTACAAATATGAGGGTCATGCACATCTAACTCCTTTATTAAATAAAAAAATATTATTACTTACTATTACTTAAAATCAATAAAATTTGGATTCTGGTTCTACACGGAACCAGAACTAAGCCAATGACAACTCCAGTACTGTAACCACAGTTCTCCAATCATGGACTGCATAGAGAATGATATAACCAAGTGATTGCCTATAAATAGTGGGTGCATTTCCACGTCCAACCACTCTGCAGCCATCAGCTAAGAAGTTCACAAGAGGCAGGCACATCTTCTGAGGATGTCTACCACAGGAGTAGATGAAATCCCAAGTTGAATAAGCTCTGAATCAAGGCCATTCAGCACGGAAGACAATTTCAAGAATCAAGACACTTTTTAACATCTTACCTCTAGCCATAATGTTGGTTGAAAATGAGAGAGATCCTTCTCTCGAAAACTAGTTCCTGTATTTGAAGAAAAACAAAATATGAGGTAAGATGTTAAAAATTGACATTAATTTACGAATTAAGAACCTCATAATTTAACTATGAATCAAGACACTGCCCGTGAAAGCCTACAAAGTTATATGGTCACCTAAACAGTCAGTTTATGGTCGAAAATATTGTTTTGAAACTTGTCCCAGGTGAGAGAGCAATATAAGAAATGAGGTGTAAATAACGAATTGAAATCCTTTGATAAAATGCCTTATTGTGTAACTTCCAATCAATTTTGTGTTTAATTCTTATATATATACATATATATGCATGTACTTTAACCTCATTGCTGTGTTTAGTAGTTTCCTTTACATTGTTGTATGCTTGTCTATGTACCTCGGTTTTTAAACAAGATGAAGTTACAAGCCACTTTCTTACGTCATATTGCCCTGTTTGCGCTGCTCTAGTAATATTTCAATTCAATAAGTTGTGTCATCATTATATAGACTAGAATAATATCAGTTACTGTATTTATTTTTCAAATATAATCTCTCTGCTCGCCTGGCAAGATGTAAGAATTACTTTGTTTTGTACAACTGGTCTATTTATTACATCAATACCAGCTTTTGTCAAACATGTTCGGCAAGAATCTAAAACAATTCTATTAACACAAAAATAATGTATAAATAATATTACTAATATTTATGAGGCCATGCCTTCATCCTTCAATTTATGTAGGGCACAAGTTCTTGCCACTACACATGATATCTATAGTTAATTACACAGGATATATCAAACGTGACGGTCCAAAATGTAGGTATGAGAAGTAAAAATGAAGAGAAACAAAAATTTCCAGTAAATGCATCTGTAAATTAAATGGTTATGAGATAATACCATTGTTTGCTGGTTAGATTGGCAACAGTTATAAATTATGATAATAATGAGGTTATACGTAAATTTATATGCTCAATTGATCAATAAACAATTTTTCAGGAGAAAAATGTTTGCCTGAACTTGGATTTGAATCCAGGATCTCCAGTTTTACGTACTGTTGTGCTAACCACTTGTGCTATACAGGTATCTCAATTCAGACACAAATTTTTCTCTCTCTTATTTAATCCTGTATACCTGTAACAAGTTGTTGTTTTCAAATGCTGGGCCTTGGCAACAAAGCCGTTAGCATTCTTGCTCTCCAATATTTCTCTATGGTGAATTCAACGAGAAATATTGGAGAGCAAGAACGCTAATGGCTTCGTTGCCAAGGCCCAGCATTTGAAAACAACAACTTGTTACAGGTACACAGGATTAAATAAGAGAGAGAAAAATTTGTGTCTGAAATGAGATACCTTGAATTATCGATTACAATAAAATTGGGTAACTTGCTATTGCAAGAACACTTTATTATGGGATTATTAATATAACTATTATAGCTGTAAAGCTATTATTATGATGTCATATGTAAATTTATTCATTCATATCGAATAATAAATAATTTTTTGGAGAAATAATTTGTCTAATTACTACTTTATTTTTTATACATTCCTAATGTGTTAGAATGAAGGAACACATTAGAAATATAAAAAATGGAGAAGTAGACAAATCTGCAGTAGCTACTCAAGTTTGGTCAATAAAACATAAAATCAACGTGAACACAAAATTATTAAAACAGAAAATATAAATGAACTCACTATTTAGGAGAAGATCTATATCCTAAAGAACAAGAAATTCCCGGGAAAAAGGATTTGATTTGCAAGTTCTTTGCTCTACCAAGAATTGGAGTGGAAGTTGACATCCAGGGGCAGCAACATAAAATTCAACAAGTCTGGACAAGCTGATAATGATACATAGGCATATTGAAACATAATTTAAGAAAGAAAAATTAGTGTGCTGTCCATTACATCATTCAAACGATGATACAAATATTAACATTTCTTTCAACTTACACAATTCTTTTTTTTTAGAAAAAAAAATTGTTCTCTTCAAATATAATTTATCCTTCAGTGAGAAGTGTTAAATCAATAAAAACATCAATAGAAGCCCTACTGGCTTTATAAAGTAGTGTTAAATTCCCAATTAATGTCTTCTTAACTAAGAAACCGCCATTTGCAAAGATATCAAAGCATTTGGCACGAGGGAATTACAACATATATAAGAGAAAAATTTGCGTCTAGATTGCAACTCACCTAGGTACCTCAGTTGGTAGAGCATTTGGCCCAGCAAGCCAAAGGTCCCGGGTTCGAGTCTCGGTCTAGACAAACTTTTTTTCTTCAAATATAATTTATCCTTCAGTGAGAAGTGTTATCAATAATAAAAACATTATACAATTCTCGTTCGTCTGAAGGCTAATAGCTGTCGCTACAATCTCGCCTTCATGAAGCCATTAGCCTTCGGACGAATGAGAATTGTATAAGTTGAAAGAAATGTTAATGTTTGTATCACATTAAGGTAGAATTTTTTATCACTCATATAGAACAATATGAGGTGAGTGATAAAAAATTCTACCTTAATGAATATACCTCATGTAAGAATTCCTAAAATAAGTTTTTATATCACAGTTTGAATGATGTAATGGACAGCACACTCATATGGAGAACAAGAGGTCCAGGGTTCAAACATTAATTTCTCTTTCTTAAATTAAATTCTATCCAGGATTGGAAAATGTTAATTCAAATAAAAACATCAAAAACATTGAAACATATCCAAAAAAAAAAAACAAGTTTTTTTATGAGAGATGACGAAACAGACTCATTTATCCCTGTTTTTGTTGGAATTACTACTTAGCATTCCGTGAGCCCCAACCAGCATATAATTACATTATCTCATAAGCAATTTTTTTGAAATCAATGTTCACTCCAATATTTTACTTCTTTAATTTTTAATTTTCATCCCTAGATATTGGATCATCACTTTTAAAATACCCTGTATGGTGAAGTTATTGGTAATTACCAAAAAATGCCACTCCTTCGTGACATAAGCCAACTGAGAACAGTAATATTGAACAGTATTACATTTAAAAGTTAACAGAAATTACATCCTAACCTTATACTTGGTTGGTACTTAGCAATAGTGATCCAAGACAAAAATCATAAACTGAGATAACTGATTAATTGTAAACCTATTCATCGCAAAAGTAGGAAAGATGACACTTGGTTTAACTTATGCATCACATTGCAACTGTTGCTGGATTCACCATCAGCATAACAGGAATTTTAGGAATTAATGCTATAAGGTTATTATTTATTTAAGTAAAATTTTATCACCTCACCTCATATTCATCTTCTAAGACTGGTTTCAAAACTTTCTTCTTCAGAAAGTTCCAAAACTGGTCTAAGAAGAATAATATGAGGCGAGGATGAAATTTTACTTAAATAACAGCCCAATTTTAATTTCAGAGTTCTCTATCTCTGCCATCATCCTTTAATTCCAATTTCCTCAACTCCTTCCCACATTTACTCTATGTAACTTCCCTTGGAATTAAATTAATATTGAGAAGCTAAAGCTATTACTATGAGAGAAATAAGTAAATTAATGAACACAATTAAATTATTGTAATCAGTGGTAAAGAGAAACATTTTTGCCTGAACAGGGAATCGAACCCTGGACCTTCAGCCTGAATTAGCTCAGTAGTCAGAGCATCAGCATGGAAAGCTGAAGGTTCGGGGTTTAATTCCCGGTTCAGGCAAAAAAATTTTCTCTTTACCATTGATTACAATTCCCTTGGAATATTTAGTTCAATCTTATAACTTTAATTCATGCCACAATATTATAGGAAACTCATCTCCTGTGCCAGCTCTGGTTGTAGCATGCCTCCTCCTTCCTGACTTAGTGGGTCTGGCTTCGATATTGGAACAGAGTTGGTAATTTTAATTTAAAATGTTCAATCTCAGAGCTAGGAGGGGTGGTGGTGTACAATTTTTAATCACTATATTGTGCACCAGATGTCTGGATTAAATTCCAAAATCCTGCATCTACATATTTATAGAAGGCATGTGGTGCCGCTGATAGCAATTTGTCTATCAAATGGGAACATTATGACTGGTGGCCCCCTTGTGTTTTTAAACAGAAGTAGACTATGTGTTTCTCCCTTGTTTTATCATTATCCCTCATGTAACACATTTACACTATACACAAACACACATACAGTAACACTCTCTGTACATAATACAAATACACATCATCTATGTAAAGTGGTCTGCTGAATTTATGCATAAATAAACCACTATAATGCCATCTATCGACTTAGTGTGGAACCTGAAGCATGAAGAGTGTAGTGGGTGACTTTGAAAACACACACATCAGACTTGAATAACTAATAGATTAAATTAATATTGAGAAGCTAAAGCTATTACTATGATAGAAATAAGTAAATTAATGAACACAATTAAATTATTGTAAATCAATGGTAAAGAGAAAAATTTTTGCCTGCACTGGGAATCGAACTCCAAACCTTTAGCTTTCCGTGCTAATGCTCTGTCCGCTGAGCTAATCCAGGCTTCATTCCCATCCAAGCAGAAATCTTCCGTTACCTTACTCTACTGGCCCCACATTCAATTGCAATGAATCATCATTCACAAATACACAATGAATGGCTTCTACCTGAAGAAGACATGAAGGGACTCCACACAGCTATACTTACTCACTGGCACTATCGAACTCATAGGTTCATGGCCGCGCTGACATAAGCTCTCCATACAACCCTATCCTGAGCAAATTCTTTCCAATCATTCCCTGTATAATCTATTTACCTCAAATCATAGTTAATGTTATTCTCCCACATCATTCTTGGTCTACCAACTGGGCATTTTCCCTCTGGCTTTCCTACAAGAAGCTTCCATGTAAGTCTTTCATTCCCCATACATGCAACATGTCCTGCCCATCTCAGTCTACGAGACTTAATTGTTCTCATTATATCTGGCTTCCTATAAAGACCATGTAGTTCATTGTTATGTAGCCTTCTCCATTCACCTGTTTGTTCATCTCTCTTTGGTCCAAAAATTTTACTCCACACAGCTATAGCATTATTTATTAAATTAATATTGAGAAGCCAAAGCTATTATTATGATAGAAATAAGTAAATTAATGAACACAATTAAATTATTGCAAATCAATGGTAAAGAGAAACATTTTAATTGTGTTCATTAATTTACTTATTTCTATCATAATAATAGCTTTGTAAAAGTAAAGTAAAGTGATCCCACAACAGGCCCGGAGGCCCTTGGGGTAGTAGGAGGTTAAGGCTCCCACTTTTTCTAGACAATCGGCACTTTATGTCAGCCGGGTTGTCAGCCCTGCGTGATGGCCGCCTTTACCCCCAGAACAAGCATCTGGTACTCATTTCCGTTAGAGGCTGAGTCGACCCCAGGGCCATAGTGCCGCCAGAGGGTTTGGGTCAGTTTAAAAATCCTGACCCCAACGCGACTTGAACCCTCGACCCTCCGGCTTGTAGTTCAGTGCCTTAACCACTACGCTACGGCGTGCCCCCTAATAATAGCTTTAGCTTCTCAATATTAATTTAATAAATAATGCTATAGCTGTGTGCAGTCCCTTCATGTCTTCTTCAGGTAGAAGCCATTCATTGTGTATTTGTGAATGATGATTCATTGCAATTGAATGTGGGACCAGTAAAGTAAGGTAAAGGAAGGATTTCTGCTTGGATGGGAATGAAGCCTGGATTAGCTCAGTGGCCTGAGCATTAGCATGCAAAACTAATAGAGTTTATGGTTGTATCTTCTCCCTGATCATATATGCATATAACACCATATACACATGTGTTTCTAAAGAAAGTAATAGTTTCATAAATTTATAATTCAAACATTATCACACCTAAGCTAAAGTTTGATGGATCATCTGACGCACTAGACAATGAATTTTTTTCGTTATATTGAAATTCCCTTTTGTTGACAACATATTGCACTGTATGTAACAATGTGCTGAAAAAGTTTTCTAAGTTCTGTGATTCAATAAAAATCATCGTGCTAGACAAATACAATGTTAATTTTTATTTTTTTCCAATCTTACATATTAAATTTATCATTTCTCACTGAAAGACAAATTTTATTTGACGAGAAAAATATATTCCTGTATCGGGATTTGAACTCGATGTCTCTTGTTAAAGAAGCCGCTGAAGCCTCGGCACATGGGAATTCATATAAAAGAAAGAATTTTGTTTATGTATTTAGCTTGGTAGAGTTAGGACCATGTGGCCTTCTCTTCCACTCACCAGGACTACGTATGAAAAACCACGCTTCCTCCAAGAAGTCAACAGAGGTATGGGCATCACCAATTTGTCACAATTGGTAGTTTATCTTCACTGAAGAAAGTGGATGTCCACCAGTCTTTGATGAATGTGTTATGCAAGTAAGGGATCTAACTTAGTTCTCAAAAGTCCTTGTGCAGAACTTCTAGTGATCTAGGAATGTCACATCAGACAATGTGGAGAGTTTTGAAAAACTCTACAAATTGCTAGTCACACCTGACATGTTGTTCAAAGTCGGGCTATTGCATCGATTTATTAAATTAACGTACACAACTAAACTATTGTAATCAATTGTAAAGAGACAAATTTCTGCTTGAACTGGAAATCAAACCCTGAACCTTCAGCTTTACGTGCTGATGCTCTGACCACTGAGCTAATTCAAGCTTCCTTCCCATCCAAGCACATATCCTCTCTATACCTTACTCTCTTGATCTCACATTCAGAATAATGATTCATTGCATTGAATGTGGGACCAAAAGAGTAAGGTAAAAGGAGGATTTGTCCTTGGATGGGAAGGAAGTAGCTCAGTGGTCAAAGCATCAGCATGTAAAGCTGAAGGTTCGAGGTTCAGTTCCCAGTTCAAGCCAAACAAATTTTCTCTTTACCATTGATTACTGCATCGATGTTAGTCACATTACATATTGTGCCACATTGAGATACAGTAGTGCAAAGCCTTACAAAAATAAATAAAAAGAAAACTTAATATTCACTACATCATATGAGCCATAATTTATCAACTTAGACATGATAATGTTGGATCAATATGTGACTTCCTTAAAGACATGGTACATTTTCCTGAGTATAAAAGTCTTCAATCTCGATGTATCAATTGGATATTAACACTGGTTTTATTTCAATTAAATTTTGTTTTTCTTGTTATAAGTATGGCTTAAAATAAGAATCTTATTAATAAAACCTCACAATGTTAAAAATTCCCAAATTTATTATATTAAATTGGTTTAAAATGTTTTGTCCCGCGTTGCAGCCGAGTATTTAAGGCAGGAAGCCTTGGCGCAGAGCAAGGAGACTTGCGCTGGTTCGAGTCTCCCTGGGGGAAGAAACTTTTCTAATGGAATTTTGGCCAGTATGGGACCGGTGCCCACCCAGCATCGTGAGGCATTTGGGTAGCTACAATAAGTAGCAGCTCCAGGTTGAGAATACCAGCTATAACGGCTGGGGGACCCGATATGCTGACCATGTCACCCCTACACTGGGTAGATGATTGCCTACCTCTGTGATTAACACATGTGGATGTGAGGCCAACAGCCGGCTGGTCAGCCAAGGGCCTTCTAGGCCAGTTGCGCTTGGAGATTTTTAAAAATATTTTACTAATACAAAATATCTTTTATTGGCATTTTGTATTCTTCACAACTGTTGCTTGGATATTTTTTTCTAAATTAGAATAGTCCTGTATGGATGATCTTAACATCTGCATATTGGCAATTGGATCACTATTGCTGCATACTTAATCAACTTTTAAAATTCATACCAGGTACCAATTTTATATTTAATATCTCACTCCATATTTGTCATACATTATTACTTAGGTCATATTTTGGCTGAGCATAAAGGAGTGGCATCTTCAAGTAAATTAACATGTTATTTTATTATATAACAATGTACTACTGCTATTTATTCAGTTAGTTTATCACCTGACCACTACATAAAAAAAAATCATACCACAAAACACTGCAGAGACATTTTTAAATCCAGTTAACATTAGGCAATTAAAAAAGAGAAATGTAATAAAGCTGTGATTTAAAAATATGTTATCTTTCTTCTTCTTAAATAGTGATTTTCCTTAAAACAAAGGTTTCTCTTCTTACTTACTTACTCACTGGCACTATCGAACCCGTAGGTTCATGGCCGTACGGACATAAGCTCTCCATGCATCCCTATCCTGAGATAATGCTTTCCAATCATTCCCTGTATAATCTACCTCCCTCAAATCATAGTTAATGTTATTCTCCCACCTCATTCTTGGTCTACCAACTGGGCGTTTTCCCTCTGGCTTTCCTACAAGAAGCTTCCATGCAAGTCTTTCATTCCCCATACGTGCAACATGTCCTGCCCATTGCAGTCTACGAGACTTAACTGTTCTTATTATATCTGGCTTCCTATAAAGACCATGTAGTTCATTGTTATGTAGTCTTCTCCATTCACCTGTCTGTTCATCTCTCTTTGGTCCAAAAATTTTCCTAAGTACTTTATTCTCAAATACTTGTAATCTCCTTTCCTCCCTTAAAGTAAGAGTCCATGTTTCGCACCCATATAATACAACTGGTAGAATAATAGTATTATATATTTCCAGTTTAACATTTTTTTTTAAAGGAATTGGGACATTCTCTTCAACCAAATAATTTTCCCATGGGGAGAATTTTTTTAATGGAATTTCAGCCAGTATGGAACCAGTGACCACCCATCAATGTGAGGAATATGGGTAGCTAAAATAAGTAGCGGCTCCAGGTTCAGAAAACCAGCTATAATATCTGGGAGCTTGACATGCTCACTAACTGATGATTATCCACTCCCATAATTAACATACGTGGATGTGAAGCCAGCAGTCAGCTGGTAGACCAAGAACCTTCTAGGCCCCCTGTGCCATGGTATTTTTTTAATATATAGCATATATTGAATAATTTATATTAAGGAATTTTACCAAATATTTGTAACTTGTGTACCTTATTGTAATAGACCAAAATTTACAAAGAATATTTAACACTGTTCCATCAAATATTGTTTGGTCTTTCTCGTTTCCTCCTTCCATTCATATATTATTTTAGGTAACATTTCCCTCTCCATTCTAGTCTTCTTTTGTACTATTGTAATTGTATTTTCTTTTACTTCCATTATTCTTCTTTTCTCTGACTTTAGGAAAGTAGAGTTTAAGCATGAAGTAAAAAAAAAAATCATACACTTTTTAAAAACACATGACATTTTCTCTGCAGAGTTTTGTAAACATATATTAAGTTTGTAATGGCAGCAGCAAGAGAGATTTAACAGACTTTTCACATGAATAAAGTACGTATATGGACATCCCTGACTTCAACAATCAATTGAGCTCTCATACCAACAGCTATGAAGAAAAAAAATATGACTAAATACAAACATAAAAAAAAAAATTAAACAGTACCTTAAAGTACTGTAAAATCTCAGATGGGTGTATAAACAGATACCTCCAAAATTAAGAAATTTGAGTTATATATCTAGAAAGGACAATAATTTCCTTTCTGTGTCATAAAAAAAAAAAGAATATTGAGACTGTAGTTACAGACCAATATCTTGTATTGTGAATGGGGATGAACACAGAATGAATTTTTATATAGGTGGTAGTATTTCATTTTGAAACTAGACAGGTAAAACAAAATATATTTTTGGGATAAGGCGTTACATAGTATTGATAATTTGGCTCATAGTTCTACTTTCCATTAGAATTTTTGTTAAAAAAGATGGTGTTTTAAGATTTAAATTAAAATGTTTTATAACTCACCTCATATCCAGTCTTCTAATGATACTGGTTTCAAAGCTTATAGGCAGCTTCATCTTCAGTAATTTCTTGTTAACTGATCGACATAACATCAGTTGGACAAGAAATTACTGAAGATGAAGCTACCTACGCTTTGAAACTGGTAAATTTAGAAGACTGGATATGAGGTGGGGTATAAAATAATAAAACATTTTAATTTAAATTTTAAATTAAACCTAATAGTGATTTTTTCCTATAAAAATTCAAGATGTATTGCCTCATTTTGACATGTGACAAGGATGGAATAATGCTATGAAGACCATTAAAAAGACGTTTGAAGGGGGAGACCATGTAAGATATGGATGAAAAAGATATGAAAATTTTGTTTAGTTGTTTCTTGACTCACCTCATACTTCTTAACTCCCTCACATATCTAGATTTTGTCATGTATTTGTGACATTCTCAATGCTGTTCACGTTCACAACTGACATCTAATGTTCTCCTCACCAGCAGACTGACCTCTGCACCATCTGATGGCTGACCGACGAACTTCCAAATCAATCCCCTCTCCTTATCCCCAGGTGATTTGGAAGTTTGTCAGTCAGCCATCAGATGGCGCGGAGGTCAGTCTGCAGGAGAGGAGGCCATTGGACGTCAGTTGTGAACGTAAACAGCATTGAGAATGTCACAAATACAGTGACGAAATCTAGATATGCGAGGGAGTTAAGAAGTATGAGGTGAGTCAAGAAACAACTAAACAAAATTAAAATAAACCTCATAGTGTTATTTCCTACCTACATAACTTAATAAGATATGAAAAATTTGAATACAAGAGGATGGAGATAAGCGAATGAAAACAAGACAGAATGGAAAAAGATCACTGAAAAAGCCAAGACTCATTCTGGGTTGTATTGTCAATGAATGAATGAAGTTTAAATGTTAAACAATAGAGAAGAGAGCATGAGAAGAATAACAATAGTGTGAATTGATCTTTTTATTATTAATTTAACACTTCTCACTGAAGGATAAATTATATTTGAAGAGAAAAAAATAGTGTGAATATTTATGACTAGCAGAATACTACTGCTATTAAACAACCCATTCATTATAGTTACTTACATAATCCATCAGTATCAGGATATGGGCCTGACTCATTCCTCTCCATATTATAACATGTAGTAGGTCAATAAATGAGTTGGAGAAAATGTTTTAACATCTCACCTCACAAAGTTGCGTGTCTTCACGATACCGGTTTCAAAAGTTCAGTCAAATTCCAACTGTTGAAATTTTGTCGTTATCATCATCTTCTGAACTGCCATCTGGTGTAGATTTTATGAACTTGGAGATTAAATTATTCTCGTCGGGGATATCGAAATTCATTGCTTTATATTTATATACATTCAGAAGAATAAATATAAAGCAATGAATTTCGATATCCCCGACAAGAATAATTTAATCTCCAAGTTCATAAAATCTACACCAGATGGCAGTTCAGAAGATGATGATAATGACGAAATTTCAACAGTTGGAATTCGACTGAAGATGGAAGTAATACTATACTTTTGAAACCGGTATCGTGAAGACACGCAACTTCGTGAGGTGAGATGTTAAAACATTTTCTCTAACTCATTTATTAATATAAATACCTCATAGTGTTTCCTCCCACTGTAAATTTAATTAAAAATGTAGTAGGTCGTTTTTCCAGCGTTTCCTTGGAAATATTTGACTTGTTCTTTTAACCATTATAGGAAATATCACTATGAGTTTAATTTAAGATAAAATTCTTTACACCTCACCTCATACCCAGTCTTCTAAATAAACTGATTTCAAAACCTAGGCGGTTTCATCATCAGTAATATCACGACCGATATTCTGTTGTCCAGGAGAAAGGCTTCATATTTCATCTGTTGATGGACAATGAACCTCAGAATTAAATCAAATTCCTCACGAATTTCAAAATTCAGTTTTCTAATTGAAATTGAATGTGGATTCAAGAAAGAAAAACTAGTGAATTTTGAAATCCATCTTCTAATTAAAATTGAATAAGGATTAAAAAAAACAAGAAAGAAAAACTAATGAACTTTGAAATTCTCAGGGAATTTGATTTAATTCAGAGGTTCATCGGTCAAGAAGCAGTTCTCCTGGATGACAGAACATCGGTCATGAAATTATTGATGGTGAAACTACCTAGGTTTTGAAACCGGTTTAATTAGAGGACTAGATATGAGGTGAGGTGTAAAGAATTTTTTCTAAAATTTTAGACTTATTCTTGTTGCAGGACTGAACAGTATTTTGGATTAGTGACTAAATTCTGTCAAAGACCCAGTATTTCACAGTATAATGAGATCCTTGCCCTCGACAAATGCATTGATAAAAAAGAATAAGCTTTAATAAAGATGAAACAAGTGGAAGAGGCACCCTTATTTGGAGTTAGTATGTCTACAGGCTTTATGGTGGCAGCCCCACCAGAGACTTACTCAGCAGCAAGACTGATTACCCGTTACGAGGAAATTTAAACAAATTTGAACTCCCCAACGTAAAATGTACGTAACTACGTCTGTAAAAATCAATATTCAATTAAATACATAACATGAATATGTTTACTTTCTTCAAATCAGCGCCAAAAGATATGACGTTTTATGGAGTTAATATAATATACATTTCTGCATAGCTGTAAGTTTTTGAGCTAACAAATATTTCTGAGATCTATACACAACTCCTGCCAGCGGTGACATCTACCCGCAGTTATAATTTTGATACTGTAATGAAGTGCCACTAAAATCTATATTTTTATTATTATTTTTTTTTGTTAACAAGTGTAACTGCCAACTTTCCAACAAATAAACAGTTTATAGCTTGAGGAGAGTTTTGCACCGGGCACAACCAATTGAGTATCACACACAGCGCGTTCACCCATAATGCACTTAGTGAGCATGATTTCAAATAAATAAGCATCAGTCAACTTTATGTTACCCGACTCCACCAGCACTTCTCCATTCATTTGTCAGTCTTCACGGCGTAACACCAGACTCCATCTGAATCAAAACAACACTTTGCTATCTCAATTCCAAACCTCACAACACCCAGTTCATCATAAATAAAAATAAATCAGTCAAATTCTACACATAACACATAATATAAATACACTGCCTACTGTAGTATCATTATTTTTGCAATGTGCCATGAATGCAAGACAAGGCTAGATGCAGCAAGAATTTCAAGAGAAAAAAATAGGAACTCAATTATAAGGAACAAAATGAAGATTGAAGACACTATTTTAGTTTTAAAATACAATAGGAAGTAACATTAAGAGGTTTGTTTAATAATTAAAACATTTTCTCTGTTCATTCTTACCTCTTAGAGTTGTTTTTGTTGAACATGTTTCATCGCTGACGATGGAGCTAAGAAGCTCTGAAACAGGTTTGACAAAAACAACTCTAAGGCTCGAATCTATGAATGCATTAGACGGTAAATCTGCCTGTACTCTGCCGAGAAAGTTGCATCCAAATATGTTTTTGCGTACTCAAAAATCTGTTCATGTGATAATAATTGTTGAAAGTCCTAAGCTACCTGGCAAGGTGACTTAGCAGAGAAACGAATCGTGAGCAACCCGATGGGAACTGACGTAGTTTGAAACCTTGCTGCTTTATCCAAGATTTTTATAAGATTCATGATGTGTTCCGTTGAGGTTTATTCAAAATTAATATTCTATAATTTTATATTAATTTTTATCCAAGATGTCGGACCTTGAAGACTTCGATCATGTTTTCAGTATATGCGGAGAAGAGGAATTTGATAGAGTCTACCAAAGAATTCAACTGGAAGAACAGGAGAATCGGCGTAATATTGCACGACGCAGACGTCGCCATATACGGTATTATTTGCGTGATGCAAGCATAAATGCATTCCTCTAGCAGATGAAAATAGCAGAAGTGGTTTTATCGCTGAGAATTCTGGGTAATTTCTTGCCAATATTACGAAAATGACGACTTTCATGCATGACCAGTTAGTGGGTAGCTAATTCGATCTTTGCACTTGCTCACGGAAAGTCAGCTCACCAGTGATTGGAAGTAATTTGAGTAGAGACTAATGTATTTGCATGCGGCCCTAAGAGGTAAGAATGAACAGACAAAATGTTTTAACACTATTTTAGATTGTATTAAAACTCAGCAATTGAGATGTACGGACATATCCAGTGAATGGAAGAGGATCGGCTACCAAAATGTGTTTTGGAATGGAAACCTGAGAGAAGATGAGGCATAGGAAGACCTAAAACCTCCTGGAGTCAGGGAATATATTTATACATGAAGGAGAAACATCTACAACCAGGAGATTGGATGGATCGACAAAATTGGATATTAGGAATCGGACGATGTCAAAGACATTAATCAACCGATGATCTCCCTATCTATAAAATTAAATCTCACCTTATTTATTTTTCTTTTTAAACCTCAGTTTCTCCAGAACTAGTCTAAAAAGAAGGCAGAATATGAAGCGAGATGTAATTTTATTACTACAAGTTTTGAACTTATAAGTACCTATTTATGCAATATTTGAAATACAAGCATTTTCTTGTTTACTAGGAGATATTTGTTTTTTCTTGGATTAATATGCAGATGCATTTTTCTTGCTACCATTCCAAATTAATTATAAAGGCTTCTTTCATTGCTAATTGAGTTCTTTTCACTATAATATCATCTGGATAAGCCAATATTTCGATTGACTTGTAAGAAAACAGTTTCTCTAGTTATTAATACTAAAATATCTTATAACCTTATCAAAAACCAATTTTGAGAACATAAGAGGAGACATTACAGTTATGTCACAAAAATAATTAAATCACATGAAATCAAATGTTAAAAGATATCAGAAATATATAGTGATACAGGACATTATTTTTAATATATTCTATGACAATTATTCTAACTATAATTGTAATTATTCTAACCACAGTGAGAAATCCATGTCCTTGAGTTGAGGAGTTATGCACATGAGACTTTACTAGCAGACAAGTTGTTTTCATTCACCCACACATTCTCGGCACATTACAAAAACAATGACACTGTAGATAAAACTAAATGCTCTAGATAACGATTCTAAAATTTAAGTTTTTTTTTATTTCATTCTTATTTATATGTATAGGGCTTTCCTAGAAGTATGCAGCACTGGCACCTTTATTCAGACATACATTTTTAAAGAATTTTTTAATTTATGATTTTTTTGGTAAATTTATCTAAGTTGATCTACCGAACCTTCATTAATCTTCTTCTTCATCCAACCAAGTCTTAGGCCTATAGGCCTGTTACGGTCTCACTGATGAATTTTGTATCCAGTTATATTTAAATTAATATTGGGAAGTAAACATTATGAGGTTATATCATTAATAGTGAGTGGAGAACATATTTTAATCGACTCACCTCATACATTTTCAAACTTCTTTGATACCGACGGTTTCAGACAATATCATGTCCTTCATGAGTCATGGCATCCACTGAAGAAATTCCGTGATTGTTGATTTCTTTAGTGACATCACCAATAAAAAAATCAACATCCCAGACAGTAAGAAATCTGGAATTTATCAAATTAATTGTAATGATTGTAGCAAAGTATATATAGGAAAAACAAAAAGGAATTTAGAAACACGCACTAAAGAACATTTTAGAAATATTAAAAATTGTGAATTAAAATTCATCGGAGAACATATTGTTTAAACAACTCACCTCATAGGATTCATGCTTCCATGATATCGCGATTTCAAACATAATCATGTTCATCGTCAGCCATAACTCCGACTCGGCTGACGATGAACATGATTATGTTTGAAATCGCGATATCATGGAAGCATGAATCCTATGAGGTGAGTTGTTTAAACAATATGTTCTCCGATGAATTTTAATGATTATACCTCATAATGTTTACTTCCCAACATTAATTAAATATAAAAATTGTGAAATTGAAAAATCAGCAATTGCTGCACATAGTTTACTAGAACATCATAAAATTGAAAAAGAAGCGAAACTTTTAAAACAGTTGGATAAACCGTTGGAATTGACAATTTGGGAAATGATATTCATTCAGAAGAATAAATATCGATCTATGAATTTCGATATTCTGGTGGATAAAAATTTAATTACAAAGTTTATAATCCCAACGAAAGATGGCAGCACAAGAGGTGATGTCACTAAAGAAATCAACAATCACGGAATTTCATCAGTGGACGCCATGACTGATGAAGGACATGATATTGTCTGAAACCGTCGGTATCAAAGAAGTTTGAAAATGTATGAGGTGAGTCGATTAAAATATGTTCTCCACTCACTATTAATTTGTATCCTGTGTTTCCTTGGACGGCCCAGAGATCTCTTCCCTGTTGGACAATAACGAACTGTGGTGCAACCTGCAGTATAATAGATAAGGCTCTAGGGACCGAGCATTGGTATAACCATAACATCACTAGCAGAGTAAATGCTGCACGGATGGAAACTCCTACACTTAACCCCTTCGGGCTAGCAACCCGTCTGCTAATACTTTAGAGTTGCTTTCAATTCTTACAACTTTCATTAATAAAAATAATAATTAAGGATAGACTAGGAATTATTTTGCAATTCATCGACTATGACAGGTTTTGAACTTTGAACCCATGGGCAATAGCAATGTGCTTACACAACTGAGACTGATGGTTTTTTATTACTAGAAAGCAAAATTTCTGTAAATATTCCATGGCCTTCTGAGGAAAATTAATAGTGTTGGCACTACTGTAAATACCGGCACTTGCTTTTTTTCTAGAAAAATAGCAAAATTCTATTGAAGGTGGAGAAAGAAAAAGACTAACTGTAGAAGACCCAATTCACTGAAATGACAAGCATTGATTCCGAGCCAATTTGTTGTCGATTGCATAGACAGCTCTGTATAATTTACTAACTCCCTGACATATCAAACCCAAGAGGTTCATTACCATACAGAAAAGAGCTCTCATATATCCGTATTCTGAGCTGTAAGCTTTGTTTCTGGTTTTCCTACATAGAGTTTCCATGGCCCTTTTTCATCCATTTGTGCCACATATCATACCCAGCACAGTTCTACGAGACTTAACTGCTCTTATTGGTTTCCTATAAAGATTATGTAGGTCAGTGCTATGCAGTCATCTCCAATCATCTGTCTGTTCCTCTCTCTTTGGTCCAAACATTTTTCTAAAACCTTTATTCTCAAATACCCATAATATTTAATTATTATGAATCGGTCAGGACTGACAACTGCAAATACAACAGTTAGAATGCATCGACAAAACTATAGTCTGTAGAATATAAAAAAATATGAGGTGAGTCAAAATAACTAACTCATAATAATTAAAAGAAACCTCATAGGGTTATTTCCTACAAATGTTATATAAACTCATAATATTTTCTTCCTCTCTGGAAATAAGAGTTCATGTTTTGTATCCATAAACTATAAATGGAAGAAATACAGTTATACATTTTTTGAGAGAAGTTGGGATGACAAGAGTTCCTGTAATGCACAACACCACATTTCCAGAATTTAGTTCATGCTTAATTTCCTTGTGTATCTCATTCCTATTTGTTCCCAGGTATTTGAATTCATCCACACTATTTATTATTATTTTATCTATGGTTGTAATAGGCCTAATAATTAAATGAATCATGATTTTTTCTTACCTCATACTTCTATGTTTTTTTAAACACAGCACTGCAGTATCGGCGACACGTTGTCGTCATCATCAGCTGTTTTCATGACAATGTGTCGCCGATACTGCAGTGCTGTGTTTAAAAAAACATAGAAGTATGAGGTAAGAAGAAATCACGATTCATTTAATTATTATTAATTGAACCTCACAATGTTAAAAATTCCCAAATTTAATATATAAATGTAATAGGCCTACCTCAATTTTATTAAAAAATGGTTGAAGATCGAGAAAAATCTTCTCCCTTTGAATGTGGATTTGATCCTCCACTTCTTCAAAATTTCTCTCATTTGTCAGTAACTGTCCATTTCCACAATCAAAACATTGTACATGATATAATTTTAAAGCATCTATAAATAAGAATGAAATAAAAAAATATATATAATAATCAAAATAATTAAAACTTAACTATATATCTTAAAACATCCTTTCAGCTTATGTTTCCTTTTTCCAATCACCACCTCAATTGTAATAAAAGCTTATATGAATAAGTAGTGGTATTCAACTCGGGGAACACATATGCAACGATTCTTAGGGGTTATGTGAATGATTATAAATAATTAATTTAAAAAATTTCTATCAGACACAAATTATATCAAGAGACTGAAGTGGAAATATGGTTGATCCTGAGTTATACGTACGTCAAGGAGGAGAAGAAAGAATACTTACAACTCAGAATTACTCATAAATTGGTTTAGTAATATTTTTAGCTCTCGTGATAGAATGCAGGTGAAAGTAATAATATAACTAATATTTAATTTCTTCCACAAAATGCCATTACTTTTGTTTTACTTATTGATTTTCTAAAGGTTCCATGTGTAATTCTTCTAAGATGTCTTCAATTTTTTTTTTTGTGATCTAATAGTGTGTATCCAGCAGTCCTCCGAATTTATCTCATTTCAGCAGATCTAAATCTCTGCATATCCTTCTGTTTCAACGTCCATA
Organism: Diploptera punctata; assembly: GCA_030220185.1. NCBI lineage: Eukaryota > Metazoa > Arthropoda > Insecta > Blattodea > Blaberidae > Diploptera > Diploptera punctata. The sequence goes on along the minus strand of JASPKZ010007290.1, from coordinate 2,100,309 downwards.
CTTCACTACCATACGAAAGAGTTGGAAGAGCGTGTATTATACACTTTTAGTCTTGAATGTTTTTGGACTAACTGTGGCTTGAAGATAGAATTTATAGAATTTATTAACCCTAAATCCCTAAAAATTTTGATATTTTTTGCATTCACATCCTTTTCTTCTTCATATGAGATATTGCATCCTAGATATGTAAAATTATTCACCTGCTTCAAAATTGTATTGTCAAGTATAATTTTACTTCTGACAGGATCTACACCTTGAAAAGCCATTTAATTGTAATATGAAATCATGAATTGACTTATAATAAAATTTAACTGAAAAAAAAAAAACAAATTAATACAGCACCTATATTCTTAGAACTTATTTTAAAAAGAACACTAAAAATATACTATAATTTTGAACTTGTAGGTACACATCTCAGCGTAGTTTAAGCAATTCCCATACCTGTAGCTATTTAAGTTTTGTTTTATATGGATTAATATCCCGGTCTCTTATAAATTCTTTCTATTCTCCATGGCAGACCAAACTCAACTGAAGGAACCACTGTTTTATTGCCATTATAGAACACAGCTGTGGGCATCTTTTTATTTCCCGATTGTTCCAACGAAAGTGTTCAAAACATCTGCCCTTATCAGAATATTTTTATTGCATATTCTTACTGAATGTTCCCATGGAAGTGGTTATCATATTTGAAACAAATGTGTCTTTAAGAGTCTTTATTTCTTTAATTAAACTGCACACTTTCCTGACCCACTGAAGAGATCACACATTTCCGCTCCTGTCTTTGTAACTGGAGTTTTGCCACCTATGTCATCTCATATTTATCGAATTCATGACGAGTTGGTATTGCCATCCATTTTTAAAAATATAATGTTTGTATTCTTTGTTTATGTACAACTCGGATATACTTTATGAACTTTCATATGTATAACTGCAAATTACATATCTCTTTTTTTCTTCTTCTTCTTTCCAAGTATTAGGCCAAGGCCTGTTATGATCCAATAGAAAATTTTGCCTCCAGCGTTTCATAGGACGGCCCAGAGATCTTCGTCCTCTTGGTATATTATTATAAACAGCTTTGGGGATCCGATTTGAACTCATTCTTTCAAGATGGTGTTTCCAATTTATTTGGTACTGTTTAATATATTCCAAAACTGGAGTAATCTTCAATTCTTTTAAGATATCGGTGTTTCATTTCTGATCCCATCTGCTGTAACCTGCTGTTCTGTGCATGAATCTCATTTCACAAGCTGTTATTCTCCTTTCATGTTGTCTTTTTAATGTCCATGCTTCACTACCATAGGTCAACACGGGTCTAGCCAAAGTGTTATATAAATGTAATCTGGTGTTTTTTTGTACAAGGGATGGTTTCATAACTTGATTAATAATTCCCAAACTTTTATTATAACTAGTAATTTTTTCAGGGATATCCTTTTCATCCCAGATAGAGAAATAATATCCAAGATATTTAAATTGATTAGATCTCTCTAAAATTTTATTCAGGAAACAGATTTTACTTTGTATGGGGTCCTTCCTATGAAATGCCATAAGTACAAGTAAGATTTAGTTATATAACTTTTCAATTACACTTAGATGGGACTTAGAATTTTATTCTAAGGATTTAATTTTAGAGATGGTTTCATTAAGAAATTTACATTTTTTTACGGGGTTAATTGTTTGTAATTCGTTTTGTTTATTTTACTAACATTTGCGTAAAAAAAAAACCAAATTACATAGAAGTGAGTTGCATATAAAGCAGGTTCAACCATACATACCTCTCTGCATATTTTGTTTGATCACCTGGAACATGCTTTGATGAACATCTTGCCATTCTCACCCAGAAAACAACTGCTATGACATCTTGTATACTGTATTCTTTCCTTTTGTTGGTGGGCAGATGAACCTCACATCAAACCCTTTTCCTTGAGAACTTCAAACTTAATCATTTTCTTTCTCTTTTTCTGATGTAGAGGTTTTTTCTCCCATTTTGAGGTCCCTGGGTAAAGGATTTAATTGAGGTTCATCTATCCACCACAAAAAGGAGAAAATATATAAGATTTTCTTAAGTCAATGCAGGAGTAAGTTATTGGCTGATAATGACGAAGATGTCCACCAAAACATGTTTTAGGTAATATAATTAAAATTACAGTGGGAGGAAACACTATGAGGTATTTATATTAATAGATGAGTTGGAGAAAATGTTTTAACATCTCACCTCACGAAGTTGTGTATCTTCACGATACCGGTTTCAAAAGTTGGAATTTGACTGAAGATGGAAGTAATACTATAATTTTGAAACCGGTATTGTGAAGACACGCGACTTTGTGAGGTGAGATGTTAAAACATTTTCTCTAACTCATTTATTAATGTTGTAGGTAAGTAAACAAAATATGAGGTGAGATGTATATTTCCAATTTAATTTCTTAATGACTTACTTTATAGTCTTATTTCCTTTCAATTTTGATTAATAATTTGTTCTATTAACTATTTCTAAGAACTTCTATTGCTTTAATAGCATAATTTTTACTTTATGCTAAAATTTGGTTATTTAATGGGCGATTTGTTAATTTATTTTTCATATAATTACCTGTAATCTGGGGATACATTCTTCATGGAAAAGTAACTTTAGGCACATGTATAGTTAAAATACAGGATGAAACAGCAGAACTATACTGACAAACTTTCACACGCTATTTCAAGGATGTTGAGTGAGTGCTTTGATATATATATATATATATATATATATATATAGTCCCTGGCCTCTAGTGACTCATTACTGAATTTGTGTGTAAATTATTATAAATTTTTACGGAAATTACTTAAGTAATTATTAGTTAATAAGAATTAAATGAATTGTGAATTCTTCTTAACTCATACTTCTATGTTTTTTTAAATACAGCATTGCAGTATCAGCGACCATCGTCACCATCCTCAGCTGTTTTCACGACTGTCAATTTTTTTCTTTTGCCAGTAATTATCCAAACTGCCATCTGGTGTTCTTTTGAAAGAATTATTTTCTAAACTGCCATCTGGTGTTCTTTTGAAGGAATCATTTTCTAAACTGCCATCTGTTGTATTTTTGAAGAACTTTGTAATCAAGCTCAGTTCGTCTGGAATCTCGAAGTTCATGGTTCTAGTATGGTTTTTTTTAATATATATCTTTTCCCAAACTGTTAAATCCAAAGGTTTCAATAGATGTTTTAAAAGTTTTGCTTCTTTTTCAATTCTATGATTCTCTAATAAACTATGTCCTGCTATAGCTGATTTTCCAATTTCTCCATTCTTTATGTTTCTGAAGTGTTCTTTTTTACGAGTTTCCAAGTTCCTTTTTGTTTTCCCTATATATATCCTATTGCAATCAATTTGATAAATTCCAGATTTTTTGTTGTCTGTGGTGTTAACTTTATTATTAGTTAACAGAAGATTACCCAGGCTGAATTTGTTAATTGGAGCGAATGTTATATTAAATTTTCTGAAAATTTTTTGAAAGAATAAAGTGCATAAGATTTGCTGATGATATGGCTTTGCTAGCAGAAGATGAAATGACACTGAGGAACATGCTGATGGAGCTAAATGATAAGTACAAGGATTATGGGATGAAGATAAATATAAATAAGACGAAGGCCATGATTATAGGAAAGAAACCAAGGAAGGTAAACACGAGGATTAAAGATGAGGTCATTGAGCAAGTGGAGAGCATCAAATACTTGAGTTGTACTATCTGTAGTAACATGAACTGCGGTCAAGAAGTAAAGCAGAGGATAGCAATAGCAAAAGAAGCTTTTAACAAGAAGAGTTGGAAAGCATAAAAAATGTTGCACAAAAACGACGAAACCGTTCTGCATAAAAATCTAGAAATATGAAATGAGTCAAAATGTTGTTGTTGTTTTCTAATGGCGAGATTTGACGCTTAAGTCATTTTCTCTCTGGCTTCCCAGTACAAGCGAACAAGGTCCTTAGAGTGTTGTGCAGTTGGATTTAAAGCTGGACAGACTAGAAGGTGGTGTTTGTCCATGATAAGGTCCGGGTCTTTGCATATGACACATCTGTCGGATTGGAAAACGTTTATTCTGTGGAGGTTGTGAGCCAGGTAGTTGTGTCCTGACATCAGTCTGAATTTTGCTACTGCTTCCTTGCGGCCTTTATATTTTATTTCTGTGTATAGCTCATCAATTTTTTCCCATGGTTTCCCTCTGGTTGTTGCAATGTTTTCTTTCATGTTTTCCATTTGGAATGCTTTCTTAATTTCTTCGATTTTTCAAATGAGTCAAAATATCCAACTCATTATTAATCATAAGAATATATCTCATAATGGTCCTAAGCTGTACTGCGGATCATATTTGATAGCTCAGCTAGTAGCCATAATCCTAGCACCAGACTATAATTTCCAAAGGATATGTCACATGCCTAACACATCAACAATATGTTACTCTGATGTTTATTTTTTTTATTATTTCGCTCACCTCATACTTCATAATTCATAGCAGACCCTGGGTTTCTTCACATCATTTGTGACATTCTCAATGCTGTGTCACGTTCACAACTGACGTCCAACGGCCTTCTATCCTGCAGACTGACCTCCTCGCCATCTGAGAGGTCAGTCTGCAGGATAGAAGGCCGTTGGACGTCAGTTGTAAACGTGACACAGCATTGAGAATGTCACAAATGATGTGAAGAAATCCTGGGTCTGCTATGAATTATGAAGTATGAGGTGAGCGAAATAATAAAAATAAACAATATTAAAAAACCTCATAGTGTTATTTCCTATCTACATAACTTAAACATGTTACTCTGTTATAAATCACTGAAGAACATGGGTTTGTTACGTCAAAATACTACCCAACATAGCTGAAAAACCTATGAAAGTTTGTATTGAATACCACTGGTTTATGAAATTAATCTAGTACACTAATGCAAATGAGTGTTGAGCATTTTATCTTCAGTCTACATTCATTCTACTAAAATATAAAACTTGACAGCTCTGCTCGACATTTCTCCTTCACATCATTATCAAGATATCCAATATAATATCATATATTTTAATGTGACAGTATGGTAACATAAACCAAGATTAAATTTTTCTCTGTTTTATCGATTCAGATAAAATAATTAAATCTAAAGTTCGCAAGGAAAATTATTTAATAATGAGATCAATTTCCCCAAGACCAGAGGCAAAGAATATGTATAACTTCCAAATGGTCAACAACCATTAAGGTAGAATTTTTATCACTCACCTCATATTGTTCTTCTTATTTGACTATAAACTTGTTTCGGAACATAGTTTCTGTTCCATCCTCAGTATCGTCATGACCGTTGTTCTGTCATCTTGAAGAGCTGTCCTTTGCTCCTTCCTATGTGAGAAATTCTACATAGGAAAAACTAAGAGAAATTTGAAAACTAGAGTGAAAGAACATCTCAGGAATGTCAAGAAAGGGGAAGTAGAAAAATCTGCAGTGGCTGCCCATGCATGGTCTGAAAAACATCTTATCGAGAAAGAAGCTAAATTATTAAAACAAATAGAAAAACCAAAAGAACTTACTGTTTGGGAAAAGATCTATATTCAAAAGAGTGAAAAGAAGAAATTGATGAACTTCGAAATTCCCGGTGAGAATGACCTGGTTTCGAGGTTTTTCAGTCAGCCAATGGAAGGAGCGAAGGACAGCTCTTCAAGACGACAGAACAACGGTCGTGATGATACTGAGGATGGAACAGAAACTATGTTCCGAAACTAGTTTATAGTCAAATAAGAAGAACAATATGAGGTGAGTGATAAAAATTCTACCTTAATGAATATACCTCATAGTGAAAATTCCTAAAATAAGTAATTATAAGACATATCAGGTCAACAACCAGTTTCTGGTTGAGAATTGTGGAGACATTTGCCAAAACAAATACAGAGTATTCCTTCATAAAACTTATTATGGGAAATAACATTATGAAGATTTCAAGTTAATAAATAAAATGAGTCATCCACTCTGTATTCTTCAAAGCATAGGACTGATATTCAAATGAAATGTGAAACTGATAAGTCAGAGATGTCAAGTGAAACTCTAACCTAACCTGACAGATGGAGAGCACTCGGTGGCAACAAAACAAAGCACCAGTTGCAGTTATTGAGTGTGTAGCGGTCGCTATTTGTTAGGATCCGCTGCATTTGATCTACGCCGATGTTTTGTGGCTACGGCTGCAGGCGATACTGTTGGTTGCTGTTGTTGCTGAGGTTGTGCCGGTGTCGTCTGGTTCACACACAGCTGTTGATACTGCGCTTGTTTCTGTAGCGCCAGCTGCAACTGGATTCAAAATAACATGAAAACAATATAATATTCATATCAAAATAGTGATCCAACTAGTATTTTCTTTTCGTTTAATGCCACCAGGTTGTCTTTCATGACATTTCTGGCTTTCTCCCCAGGCAATGGCAGAATTGTAATCCATTTCTTAGGTTGGAGCAACTGGAAGGCGGAGTTACATTACCCCGATGATGGGTGATAAATGATAATGAAGCGCCAGGAGAGTTCTTAATCTAAACTTAACCTAAATTCCAGACCATGGGCAACCACAGGAATAATTCCTTTTAAGAAAAAATTCTTATGATTTGACTTGGAATCAAACCCAGGACCTCATGAACAGTAGTGTCAGTGAGGCTGGTCTGATCCAACTAGTATAGGGCTTAATAAATTACATTAGGAACTAACATTATGAAGTTCTTAATAAATAAGGTGAATCCGGAATCATTTTACCTCATAACTTGTTGTGCTCTTCTATTTAAACATGTTTTGGTATATCATGTATACCATCGTTAGCTTTTCCAGTCTGCTGAATTTTACATTGTTAGCCCTAATTGAAATATAAAATTATGGAATATTCACCTGATAGGTCCATTTCCTCAACTTAATTGATTATTTAACTGTAGTGCTTTTAGACTTGTCCCATCATCGGCAGGATTCAAAACTGGTGTTTCACTGAAGATCTGGTAGAGGGGGTTACATGTATTGGGTTCGTTTTCATTTATCAGATTGTCGTTGTTGTGAGCTGCTTTCATGATTTCTATCTCTTCGAGTACGTTTATCTTCGCTGGATTATTTTCTCTGTGCATTACTGTTAGGGTTTTGCAAAACACGTTATCCTTCATGTATCGCATGTTAAATATTGAAAACACCCTAATAGTAATGCACAGAGAAAATAATCCAGCGAAGATAAATGTACTCGAAGAGATGGACATCATGAAAGCAGCTCACAACAACGACAATCTGATAAATGAAAACGAACCCAATACATGTAACCCCCTCTACCAGATCTTCAGTGAAACACCAGTTTTGAATCCTGCCGATGATGGGACAAGTCCCGAAAGCGCCACAGTTAAATAATTAATAAAGTTGAGGAGACGGACCTTTCAGGTGAATATTCCATAATTTTATATTTTAATTTTGAATAACACCTCAACGGAACACACCATGGATCTTATAAAAGTTGATTGTTAGCCCTGGATGTCAGCTCCCACTCCATCTTTTGGCTGACCAAAGAATCTTTTTTTTTATTTGAAATTTCCCAGAAAAAAGATTTGATTTATAAGTTCTTTGGTCAGCCAAAAGATGGAGTGGGAGTCGACACCAGGGCCGGCAACGTAAAATTCAACAGTCTGGGAAAGTTGATGATGGTATACATCAGCCCATGTCATAGTTCAGAGCTCCAAGTTCTATGCGGAGCACAGTATTAACTCTGGGGCATGCATTTGTATCCCCTTCCTACTTCTCCAGCAGGACCTGTACGAAAGCCTACATTGTCATGAACGCTCATAACACAAGGAATCAAAATATAAAACAAAGCACAAACAGGTGTAAAGCATTTATTAATGAATATCATTAACTGGTTTACAGTGTTAAATAATACCTCAAAATTATATTATTTTTAGTCTGATCGAAAAAACTGATAAAAATAAAAAGTCAGGAATATATCAAATTGAATGCATGGGTTGTAAAAAGATATATATAGGAAAAACAAAAAGAAACCTAAAAATTAGAACCAAAGAACACATAAGAAATATTAAAAATGGGGAAATAGAAAAATCTGCAGTTGCTGCTCATGTTTGGTCTGAAAAACATAATATAAATTCAGATACTAAATTATTAAAACAGTTAGAAAATACAAAAGAGCTATTTGGGGAAAAAAAATTATATTCAGAAGAACAAAAACAGAGTTATGAATTTTGATATACCGACGGAGCGTGACCTTGTTTGGAGGTTCTTTGGTCAACCACAGGATGGAGCTGACATCAACATCCAGGTTGTGCAACATAATGCAACATAAATCAAACCAGTCTGGACAAGCTGACGATAAAACAGAATTGTTTTGAAACATGTTCAAGAACAAATCAACATTAAGATTGAGGTAAGATGATCAGACAAAAAATAATATAATTAAAATAACCTCAAAATCTCACTTCCTAAAATTAAATATTAATACCTCAAAAGATTTTAATCTGCAATATTTAATATTTGCCTGAACAAAACATTTATAACCAACAGGCCTATATGTACAAACAAAACAAAAGATGAGAATATGTTTAACATGTTCACGTATTTCTATACCGTTTTAACAAATATGATTTAATATTTCTTGGTACAGGAGAAAAATAAGTGGGTATATTTATTGCTTCTACTGTAGGAAAATAAATCGCCTCTTTTCAGGATGCTACTTCTTACTTGACACTTTTTTAATTTTACTAATTTAATTAAAAATATAAAATTAGTTTTTTATATTTGAAGAGAAAAATTTTCGCCTAGACCGGGACTCGAACCCGGGACCCTTGGCTTTCCGGGCCAAGTGCTCTACCAACTGAGCTACCGAGGTGAGTTACGATCTAGATGCAAATTTTTCTCTTCAAATATAATTTATCCTTCAATGAGAAGTGTTAAATTAATAATAAAATCGTCAATATAAAATTAGTACCTGATAAACCAGTCATCCTCAACTAAAATAAAGTTCTGTTTGAAAACTTCGTCAAGTAGTCAAAAATATGAAGGCCTTTCAAAATCATGTTTCATCTTCTGCATTTCAATTGGTACTAATGTTGTTGTATAAGTTGTACAATGGGTTCAGGTACATGGGCGTGTTTTTGTTGAGCAAGTCTGTATTCTCAGCTTCTTTTAAAATTTCTATGTCTTCTAGGATGTTAATCTTGTTGTTATTCTCTCTGTGTAATATTGACATAGTATTATTGATTTTGTCGACTGATGACTCGTTTATAGTATATGTTTGGCAAAACTTAATTTTTCTTCATTATTAATAGATTTTTGAAAATGTTCAGTGTATCTTGTGTTAAAATTTCTTGTTGTTCTACCGATATAAAACTTGTCGTAATTGTTGTACTTTAGTTTATAAACACCTTTATTTTTGTATTTATTTGTTACTTCAATTTTGTTTGATACAATTTTGTTGAGTTTGTTATTAGTTTTAAAGGTGATTTTTATGTTTTTATCTTGTTTCTTCATCAAATTAGCTAATTTAACCATTTCAAAATTGGGAGAGATATTCTGTGCCAAACAAATATGAAGGTTTGGTTCTTGCAAATCCTCCATGCTGGACGTAGCCATGCTCATCACTGCGTTTAACCAGTGAAACTGAACCAAGTCACCAGGTAGCATTACCTGTCCAGTGGAGCACTCCGGGAGCATATCAGAGCACATCATCTCACGGAGCTCGTGTTTTACATCACTGGTATACATGGTATATTGAAACATGTTCAAATAGAACACAACTAGTTATGAGGTAAGATGATTTCAGATTCATCTTATTTATTAGTATAGGGCTGACATGTGGTCAGCAGATTGAATCCCCCTGTCATTATAGTAGGTTTTCTCAATCTGGAGCTGGTACTTATTGCAGCTACTCAAATTTCTCACAATGCTGGGATGGCCACCAGTCCCATACTAGGCCATAATTTCATGAAAAAAATATCTTTTCCTGTGGGGAATCAAATCAGATCATATCTCACAGCTTTGTGCTATGGCACAAGGGAGAAACTTTGCACTTCACTTTATAAATTAAGAACCTCTCACCTGGACTTTTTCAATTAAACTCTGATATTTAAATATCAGAATGAATGAACCTCAGAAAAGTAAAATATGGAGAAATAGAAAAATTGGCAGTAACTGTTCATGTGTAAACTGAAAATCATAGGTTTTTTTAAAAGAGATGTAAAATTTGCTGAACAACTGAAAAAACCAACAGAACTTTTAGTATGAAAAAAAAATATATATATATATCCAGAAAAATAAAGACAAAGTAATGAATTTATAATGATCTTGTAGAAGATTTCCGGGCTGTTGGCCGTGGTCTTGAGGCTTGTAGTTCCCCGATGTTTCGCCAGAGACAGCGTCCAGCATCCTCAAGGGTTGTCTTCTACAAGATCATCATAATAACTCTGGCCGTGAAAGCCTAAGTCAATATATTAATGAACTTATAATTTGCTGGGGAAAAGAATTTAATTTTGTTGAGTTGTTTCTTGACTCACCTCATACTTCTTAACTCCCTTGCAGATCTAGATTTCGTCACTGTATTTGTGACACTTGTGAACGTGAACAGCATTGAGAATGTCACAAATACAGTGACGAAATCTAGATATGCGAGGGAGTTAAGAAGTATGAGGTGAGTCAAGAAACAACTCAAGAAAATTAAATAAACCTCATAGTGTTATTTCCTATCTATATAACTTAAAAAAAATGTAATATCAGGTTCTTATGTCTAACATTGAGGGAAAGAATATGCAAGACTTCAAATGATCAACAAAGCAGTGAGATTATAATCATCGAGATGGTGAGGAAGTTACATCTAAACATGTCCACATGAGAAAATAAAATATGAAGTGAGCTACAAAATTGCGATTCGATCTCTTAATAAATGCTAAATGTTTGACTTAAGTTGTTCTTTGTGCATCTGTTGGTGCATAAACTAACTTCAAAGATTAAATTTTACTCGCTGGAACTTCAAAACCAATAATTCTGTGTTTCTTCTTCTGATCCTCATTTCAAACAGTTTGAATAAACTGAGTCAGAGAAATATTTTTACATCTCATCTCATAAAACTCCATGGGGATCAGTTTCAAGGTCATTGCCTCTATCCCCAGCCAAAACTCCCGACTGTTGAAATTCTTCTGTTACCATCATCTTCCAAACTGCTATCTGGTGCCAATTTTATGAACATTGAGATTAAATTAATAGTGAGTGGAGAACATATTTTAATGACTCACCTAATATAATTTCAAATTCTTTGATACCGGCGGTTTCAGAGAAATTTGAAATTATATGAGGTGAGTCGTTAAAAATATGTTCTCCACTCACTATTAATGATATAACTTCATAATGTTTACTTCCCAATATTAATTTAAATATAACTGAGATTAAAATTTGCTTGCTGGGAACTTCACCTTTGGAATTAAGAGTTTGGGAAAATATATAGATTCAGAAGAACAAATATAGATACATGAATTTTGAAGTTTCCAGTGAGCAAATGGATAATAGAGGTTCTATTGTATAAAGATATGATTTGTTTATTTTTTATCATTTCACTCACCTCATACTTCATAATTTATAGCAGACCCAGGGTTTCTTCACGTAATTCGTGACATTGTCAATGCTGCGTCATGTTCACGAATTACGTGAAGAAACCCTGGGTCTGCTATAAATTATGAAGTATGAGGTGAGTGAAATGATAAAAAATAAACAATATTAAAGAACCTCATAGTGTTATTTCCTATCTACATAACTTAATATGATTTGTACCTGCTGTTGTGCTGTGAGGGTTACTGCAGGTCGCTGAGTGCTGATGATGCCTCTCGTAGCGAGTCCTGTTTGTTTATTTGCTGCTGTCACTATGCCCCGCGGCCTCTGTAATGTCCCCAGCAGTTGGATCGCAGGTCCTCCACCCTGACATACATATAATAGTTATATAGCACATTTTAAACCTTTTTCAATTGTGTACATTAATTTTCTGTATTTATTATGGTTTAGGCAGTGTAAGCCATTTAAGCGTCCAAAAAGCTACTTTTTCACGTTTTCCACATAAAGGGTGATTTTTAAGGGTGTAGGAGTTGAGTATCACAACTCTCTTATAGCCTATGTTCATCCCGGGAATCTCCTGAATATTTTGCAAAAAGCCCCATCACAATCGGATCAACGGTATGGCCGCACATAACATACAAACAAACAAACATTCATTTTTATATATTAGATTTTACCTGATGGAGTTAAGACCACAAGGTCTTCTCTTCCACTTCACCTGAGTTAAATTACACATTTAATAACAATTATGAATTATCTACATGTTGATTAACGATACATAATAGATATAGGCTACACAATATAAAGTTGACAAGGGAAAGAAAGAAAAATAGTAATAATAATAATAATAATCTATAATTGGTTTAAATAACTGGCTTGGTAAGAAAAGTTTAAAATGTAAAGGAATAACAAAAGAATACATGGAACACAGTTATATATTATATTCAAAGTTAAAATTGGGAAACACATTATGAGGTTCTTAATTAATAAATTAATGAGTCATTTTAACATCTTACCTCATATTTCTCTGTGATAAATTCTAAATATATTGAAGATGCATTAAAATTACTCAACCTCCAGGATGAATCTGTGAAATTTACTATGGAATTAGAAAATAATAACCAAATCCCATTTTTGGACCTCTACATAAGAAGGAATGAACAACAACAAAGAATTGAATTCAATATATACAGAAAAGATACTCATATTGACAATTACATAAAGTCTTCAGGTTTCAATCATATTGCGCATAAGCATGCAATTTTCAACAGTTTGATAATTAGATTATTGAATGTTCCACTAAATGAAGAGGATTTTAAGAAAGAATACAATCACATTTTGGACATAGCTAATTTAAATGGTTTTGGAAAGGAAATAATTATAACTAAATTGAAGAAATTCAGACAACAAAAAAGATTAAAAGAATACACTACCCTGCAATCTGATTCAAAGAAAGGAAAACAATTTAAGAAAATCACTTATCATCCTGGAATACATAACAAATTTCAAAACATTTTCAAGAAATTCAATATTACATTGGCACCGATAAATAAATTTAGCCTTGGTAACTTATTAATAACCAATAAGAAAATAAACACCCCAGATAGTAAAAAATCTGGAATTTATCAAATTGATTGTCGAGATTGCAATAAAGTATACATAGGAAAAACAAAAAGAAATTTGGACACTCGCACAAAGGAACACTTTAGAAATATTAAAAATGGTGAAATTGAAAAATCAGCTATTGCAGCACAAAGTTTGTTGGAAGGTCATAGAATTGAAAAAGAAGCTAAACTTCTAAAACATTTGGAAAAACCTTTGGATTTGACAGTTTGGGAGAAAATATTTATACAGAAGAACAAATTTAAATCTATGAATTTCGACATTCCGGATGAACGTGACCTCATCTCGAAGTTCATCAAATCAATACCAGATGGCAACGATATCTCGAAGTTCGTCAAATCAACACCAGATGGCAACGTTATAGAGGGAGATTCCAACAAATATCTGGTAGTCATAATGGCGGTTGAAAATGAATGACAAGATCATTTGAAAACTATAGTTACCGTGTTTGATAAAACATGAAATATGAGGTAAGATGTTAAAATGACTCATTAATTTATTAATATATTTTTCACCTGTCTTCCAATCAGAGCCAAGACAACATTTCAAATACTGGAGTTATGTGGTCTGATTTATGGAGGTTGCATGTATAATGTGCACAAGCATTATGAACTTGTTGCAGTCTTTGTCCGAATGTGATACTCATGTCAGTTAAGAGTAAGTCACAATAATCAAAATGCAGCATAATCAAAGTGTACCGAAATCACTTTTTCGGTACGTGAAAACTACGTAACAATACGTCGTGTCTTCCTTCTACAGTGATGTTATAGAACAGTGCCAAATTCCTGTCTTCGTTGTCCTCTCTCCTAAGTATGTCCCCTTCCTTCTTTATGCGCTGCGTGTGACTGCGCATCTTCCCCTCGTTATCGAAAGCCTCAAATAAGATGTGCAAGTTAGTATCAGGGTCATCATCAACTTTGGGATCGTCGTGGTCAGGTCAACTGTGGCTCGAAGGAGCTGTTTGGTTTCATCAGTCCCACAAGCCAGGGTAGGGCAACCAGGACTGTGAACCCTAGCCCTCGGCTGGACTGGACTGTGTGTATGTATGTATGTTTATTATTATTATTATTAACTTTTTTAATTATTGATGACCGAGTTTGTTAATTTATATTATTTCATTCATATCTTTTCTTTCAATGGTCAAGAAGATAAATTTTTGTTATATTATTTGTATTTCAATTATCTGACTTGATTTTCATTAAAAGTTACTTATTTTTAGTTAACGTATGTTTATATATTAAATTTGGGAATTTTTAACATTATGAGGTTCAATTAATAATAATTAAATGAATCGTGATTTTTTCTTACCTCATACATCTATGTTTCTTTAAACACAGCAGTGCAGTATCGGCGACACTTTGTCGTCATCGTCAGCTGTTTTCACGACTGTCAAGATGGGAGTCTAGATAATTACCGGCAAAAATGAGAAAAAATTGACAGTCGTGAAAACAGCTGACGATGACGACAAAGTGTTGCCGATACTGCAGTGCTGTGTTTAAAGAAACATAGATGTAAGAGGTAAGAAAAAATCACGATTCATTTAATTATTAACGCATGTTTACTAATTATGTAGCTAGTCATGTTTCGTATTGATATATATTCTAAAGCTTTCTCAAGCCAAATTAATCTCCATTTTCCTTTTAGCTTCCAAGATTATAATACTGTTTAGCATTCAGTACTGTATGTTAAGTAATTTTACAAAGGAAAGGTGGATTAATCTTTGCCTTCTATGGGCCCGGGCAAAGGAATGTCGATATAGTCACTCAAAACTTTCAAACGCAATGTTATATAAAAAAGGAAGGATCGCGTGGTGCAAAAGTTGAGACAAGCACTTTTTTCAATGAAGAAGGAAGGAAATTTTTCGAACGTTTTAGGGAATGGAAGATTGAATATATTTGACGGGGACCAAACTCGGGCTCATGTTAATTTTTTCCATCTTGATGATACAGTCATTCAATCAGGAAGAAGAAAGATGAGAGGAGAAATATGGAAAAAGAGATGTTCCTTAGATAAAAATGTTACTATTAGACCATAACAATGACCCTCTAAGATTACAATTACAGAGAAGAGGTAAATAGTGACACTCACCTGCGCAAGAGATACGGAGGCAGTTGGTCCAACAGCGCGGATATTCTGCTGGTTCAAACCCTTAACACCAGATGTCATTAGTTGAGCTGAAATACAAACAATATTTAGGTAGAATATTTTTATCACTCACCTCATATTGTTCTTCTTTTTGACTATAAACCAGTTTCGGAACATAGTTTATAGTCAAAAAGAAGAACAATATGATGTGAGTGATAAAAATATTCTACCTAAATGAATATACCTCATAGCGTGAATTCCTAAAATAAGTACAAACAATATTTTAGTTTTGTGTGTTTTTTTCTCAGATAATACTCGACCGCAGTGGACTAGTGGTTATGCTCCTTGCCTCTGGTCCTGAGGGTCATGGGTTCAAATCCGGCCGGGATCGATGAATTTTTTTAGGATGGAAAAATACAAGGAGCAAATCCTTCAGGAGGGACTTTAAGCCATGGGTCCCGAGTCTGAAGATTTTCAGGCTCGTAAAAAATCCTTAAGCCTGAATGAAAAGGCCTCTAAGCAAAATTTACCGAATTTTCCCGTCCTAGTACTATCTTGGTTTCCTAGAAGTCAGTATGAGGCGAAACGCTGACCACGGACCACTCAAATGACATCTATATAAAAACAAGTGTAACTAAATTAGTATGGTTCAAATTCTTCCCTGTAGGGGGAGAGCGCCTAAATCTCTGTTAAGGGAAACATGGGCTTACAAGAAGAAGATAATAATTCTTCATTTAACTAATTTTTGAAGAGAATATTTTTCCTGAATGAGAAGTGAACATCAAAACATGTTACTTACCAACAGGCAACGAGAGGGTGGTACCAGCAGGAGTATTAGTGAGCACCATGGTGGGGTTAGCAGTAGTGGCAGACGCAGCGCACGTAGTGGTAGTACTGGTCACCGGCACAATCACCCCTGATGACGTAGATACGTTGAGAGACAATGAAATGGGCACCGCAAGGCCTGGGAAAGACACCTGAACGTTCTGGAGACCTGGGATGCTTGCCATTGCACCTTGCAGGCTCGCCAGACTGAGTCCCTGAAGATTGAGGTTCACACTCTGTTGAGGAGGACTGGATAATGGGGAGGGGGTCGACGATGCAGGCACGGGATTGTATGGGGAAGGCGGTGTTGTCCCTGAGGTAGACGATGATGCCGTTAACCTCTCCAACAGAGACGACGCTGAGTTGGTGGACCCTGGTATCGGGTGGTCAGCTGCAGGAGTTCCTGAAACACATCATTTTTAAGTCGTAGCATAGCTGAAGATAGAAACAATTATTTTAGAAACTAGTCAGATAAGAAATTTATATTTTATGATGTGACGTGTAAAAATTTCCAGTTCAATTAACAATATGTTTTGTTCACGAAATACAGAATGAATCAGTAAAATACATTTTTTGGCCCGGAAAGCCAAAGGTCCCAGGTTCGAGTCTTGGTCTAGGCAAAAATTTTTCTCTTCAAATATAATTTATCCTTCAGTGAGAAGTGTTAAATTAATAAGAAAAACAATAGAAGCCCTACTGGCTTTATAAAGTAGTGTTAAATTCCCAATTAATGTCTTCTTAACTAAGAGGCCGCCATATGCAAAGAAAGAAGCAACATATTTAAAGAGAAAAATTATATGCTCAGACCGGGACTTGAACCCGGGACCCTTGGTTTTCTAGTCCAAGTGCTCTACCATTTGAGCTACCTGAGCAAGTTCCGATCTAAACGCAAATTTTTCTCTATATACATTGTAATTCCCGCCCACCATATGCTTTGAAGCCTTTGCTTCTATCTTTGCAAATGGCGGCTCCTATATTAAGAAGATATATTTGGGAATTATACATTACATTATAAATGCCAGTATGGCTATTTTCGATGTTTTTATTATTAATTTCATAATCTCAATGATGGATAAATCATATTTAAAGAGAAAAATTATACGCTCAGACCGGGACTTGAACCCGGGACCCTTGGTTTTCTAGTCCAAGTGCTCTACCATTTGAGCTACCTGAGCAAGTTCCGATCTAAACGCAAATCTTTCTCTAGAAAGAAGCAACAGTTTCAAAAAATTTGGAATGAGGGAATTACAACGTATAAAGAGAAAAATTTGCATCTAGATCGCAACTCGCCTCAGTAGCTTGGTTGGTAGAGCATTTGACCTAGAAAGCCAAAGGTCCCGGGTTCGAGTCTTGGTCTAGGCAAAAATTTTTCTCTTCAAATATAAAATACATTTCACCTCATATTTTGTTCTCTCATCTGGAGAGGTCCCGGGTTCAAAGCTCAGTCTGAGCATATAATTTTTCTCTTCAAATCTAATGTGAAATGTTGTGTTGCTTCGGAAGAAAAATAAAAAAAACAGTGTCAACAAGAAAATCATGGTATTACTTCCTATAGATATCAATAGATCAAAGCAAGTCAAAATTTCTAAAACAATTGGAAATAACCAGCAGAACTTAAAATATGGGAAAAAACTTACCTCCATAAAAATAGAGTGAGGGAAGAAAGCTTGTTTCATACTGATATGAACGATCAGTTAATGAGAAAAGCACAATCAAATCTAGGAACGTGACGTAGTTAAGATGCAAGCTTCAAACTTGCTGTGTTATGCCCAAAACTGCCAACCAGCAGAGGGGTCGGAAGAAAGTATGGACCAGACGAATCAAATGTGAGATGTTTTATAAATAAATCTCTGGCTTTATAAAGTAGTGTTTAAATTCCCAATAAATGTCTTCTTAGAAAAAGAAGCCGCTATTTATGTGATCGAGCAAATGCTCATAGCATTCGGCAATCGGTAATTAACAATATATATGAGAAAAATTTGCATTTAGATTGGAGTTCTCAGGCAGCTCAGTAGTAGAGCATTGACCTAGAAAGCCAAAGGTCCTGGGTTCATACCCCAATCTGAGCATGTGGTTATGCTCCTTGCCTCTGGTCCTGAGGGTCGCGGTTCAAACCCGGCCGGGGTCGATGGATTTTTTAGGATGGAAAAATCCAAGGAGCAAGTCCTCTGAGAGGGACTTTAAGCCATGGGTCCCGAGTCTGAAGATTTTCAGCCTCGTTAAAAATCCTTAAGCCTGAATGAAAAGGCCTCTAAGCAAATTTACCAAATTTTCCCGTCCTAATACTACCTTTGTTTTCTAGAGTCAGTATAAGGCGGAACACTCAAAATGACATCTATACAAAAACAAGTGTAACTAAATTAGTATGGTTCAAATTCTTCCCTGTAGGGGGAGAGTGCCTAAATCTCTGTAAAGGGAAAACATGGACTTACAATACAATACAAATCTAATGTGAGATGATGTGTTGCTTCGGAAGAAAAATGGAAAAAGAAAAACAGTGTCAACAAGAAAATCATTTAGGGAACCTAAATATAGCAAATATCAGGAACTTGAAACTAGAGTTCTTTCCTACATAAAAATACCGGTATGTAGATATAATCTAGTCTAGTTCTATACCAATATATCCACACATGGGGAAAAGGATGTTCCCTTTAGAAATTACTTAACCAAGCTAATTTTAATTATGCTTATTTTCCTACAGATATCAGTAAATGACATGTGGATTCCCTCAAAGAGACATCTAGCAGACAATTAAAGTATTCAAATAATAAATAAATTTGGTCTGTATTATTCTTACCTCATATGGTTGTTCCTATTAGACATATGTTTCAAGGCATGTTTGCCCCATCTTTAGAGGTAAGAATAATACAGACCAAACTTATTTATTAAACAAAATCTCATAATGTTACTTCCTATTATTATATTTTCAAATAAGATATTCATATAATTTGAAGAGAAAAATTTTCGCCTAGACCGGGACTCGAACCTGGGACCCTTGGCTTTCCGGGCCAAGTGCTCTACCAACTGAGCTACCGAGGCGAGTTACGATCTAGACGCAAATTTTTCTCTTATATACGTTGTAATTCCCTATCGCCAAATGCTTTTGAAACCATTGTTTCTATCTTTGCAAATGGCAGCTTCTTAGTTAAGAAGACATTTATTGGGAATTTAACATTACTTTTAAAAGCTAGTAAGGCTTCTAATGATGTTCTAAGATATTCATAATTTGTAGGAAGTAACACTATCAGGTTAATATTATTAATTTTTAAACATCTTAATGAAGGACAAATTATATTTGAAAAGCAAAATATACGAATATTTTTCTTTTCAAATATAATTTGTCCATCATTAAGATGTTTAAAAACGAATAATATTAACATTGAAAGAAGCACTACTGGCTTTATAAGTAATGTTTAAATTCCCAATAAAAAGTCTTCTTAATAAAGAAACTGCCATTTGCAAAAATCATAGCAACGGCTCGTAGCATTTCGGGTTAGGGAATTAACTATGTGTAAGAGAAAAATACGCATTTAGATTGGAGGCCTAGGTGGCTCAGATGGAAGTGCATTGACATAGAAAGTCAAAGGTCCTGGGTTCAAACGCCAGTCTAGGCGTATATTTTTCTTTTCAAATATAACACTATCAGGTATTATAATTAAATGTTATTAAAATTACAGCCCATCTTATATTTAGGGCCGCATGCAAATACATTAGTCTCTGGTGAGCTGAGTTTTCCGTGAGCACGTACAAAGTTCGAATTGGCGAGTCGCTGACTGGTCATGCATGAAAGTAGTTTTTTTCATAATATTGGCAAGAAATTACCCAGAATTCCCAGCGATAAAACCATTTCCGTTATTTTCGTCTGCTAGAGGAACGCATTTACGCTTGCATCCTGCAAATAAAACCATATACGATGTCTGTGTCGTGCGATATTACGCCGATTCTCTTGTTCTTCCAGGTGAATTCTTTGGTAGACTCTTCTCCACGTATACCGAAAACATGATCGAAGTCTTCAAGGTCCGACATCTTGGATAAAGCAGCAAGGTTTCAAAGTACATCGGTTCCCATCGGGTTGCTCATGATTCGTTCTCTGCAAAGTCACCTCGCCAGGTAGCTTAGGAATTTTGACAATTATTATCGCATGAACAGATTTTTGAGTACGCAATAACGTCTTTGGATGCAACTTTCTCAGCAGAGTACAAGCTGAGAACGGCTTTTACGGTCTCATAGATACGACCCTTAGTATTCTCTTTAAGACCAGTTTCGAAAAAACTAATAATTCTCCATCTTTAATTTGTACTTGACTTTTGAAGACAAAATATGAGGTGATGTGTAATTTTAATAATATTTAACTAAGGTATCGTTCGGATGGGAAAGGCTGATTAAATTTTGCTCAGGAGCTCTAATTTAAGCTTGAGGTTCTTTTATGAACCAAAACATTTTCAGACTCAGGACCTATAGCTAGATGTCTTATCCCTTGGATTTTTCCATGTAGATATGAGTACAAGAAAATAAATCTTTATGGTAATTTTTCTTTCTCAGACCGGATGTGGTTTATTTTTTGGGCCAAAATTTATTTTTATTTTTCTCCATCAAATTTTAAGGATGTGATTTATACAAATGAAAAATATAGATGCTCCATTAGCATGAAGGGTTTGTAAAAGTCAACCATAATTTACGTCTCGACAAATGTGATTAACTCATTAAAGGCTAATTCAATATTAGGGCAGTAGTGTATAGCGAGAAAGATCCCGGTAATAAGTTGAATTACTAAACATAATCCTAATAAAGATCCAAAATTTCATCATCTATACCTGGAGATGGGTTATTTTTTAACCAATATGAATTTTTGTTGTAAAAAATCTACTTGAACTGACCTGCTAAGAGTGCTGAGAGGCCAGGCATCGATAGGCCAAGATTTGAGCCACTTGATGTCGTGTCGGACGAGACAGATAGTCTCCTGGGTGCAGATGTTGAGTTTAACAGCCTGCTCGTGTGATTCAGAGTCACTGGCTGCTTGTTACCACCTGCACAAAACATAATATATTTAAATTCAATTGCAAAAAAAAATTAAACTCAAATTTGGTAGAGACATTGATATGGAAAGCCAAAGGTTCAAGTCTCGATCTGGGTGAAAATTTTTCTCTTCAAATTTAATTTATCCTTAAATGAGAAGTGTTAAATTAATAATAAAAACATCAATAGAAGCCCTACTGGCTTTTAAAAGTAGTGTTTAAATTCCCAATAAATGTCTTCTTAACTAAGAAGCCGCCATTTGCAAAGATATAGGCCATGGCTTCAAGCATTTGGTGCGTGGGAATTACAACGTATATAAGAGAAAAATTTGCATCTAGATTGGAACTTGCCCCAGTAGCCCAGTTGGTAGAGCATTGGTACAGAAAGCCAAAGGTCCAGGGTTCGAGTCTCGGTCCGGGCGAAAATTTTTCTCTTCAAATTAATTTTATCCTTCAGTGAAGTGTTAAATTAATATAAAAACATCAATAAAAGCCCTACTGGCTTTTAAAAGTAGTGTTTAAATTCCCAATAAATGTCTTCTTAACTAAGAAGCTGCCATTTGCAAAGATATAGGCCATGGCTTCAAGCATTTGGTGCGTGGGAATTACAACGTATATAAGAGAAAAATTTGCATCTAGATTGGAATTTGCCCCGGTAGCTCAGTTGGTAGAGCATTGGTACAGAAAGCCAAAGGTCCAGGGTTCAAGTCTCGGTCTGGGCGAAAATTTTTCTCTTCAAATTAATTTTATCCTTCAATGAAAAGTGTTAAATTAATATAAAAACATCAATAAAAGCCCTACTGGATTTTAAAAGTAGTGTTTAAATTCCCAATAAATGTCTTCTTAACTAAGAAGACGCCATTTGCAAACATAGATGCCAAGGCTTCAAGCATTTGGTGCACAGGAATTACAACGTATATAAGAGAAAAATCTGCATCTAGATTGGAACAGTTGGTAGAGCATTGGTACCGAAAGCCAAAGGTCCTGGGTTCGAGTGTCGATCTGGGCGAAAATTTTTCTCTTCAAATTAAATTTATCCTTCAGTGAGAAGGGTTGAATTATTATTATTAAATATATCACATATTCTTGTTTTAATTCTATCTGATGCATATTTAAATAATTCGGCAATAATTTCATCTTTTCCTGGAGTTTTTCTATTTTTAAAAGTCTCCAAAAGTCATTAAATTCTTCAATTGTAATGGGGTCTATATTTGTGACATTATAATTTTCTTGATTAAGTTCTAAGGGAGTCTGATCAGACCATAATGCTTTAAAATATCTCATCCATTCATCTTGTGATACATTATTTAAATTCGCTCTCTTTTTCAGATTTATTTAGATATTTCATTATTTTCCAAGGTTTCATTTACATTCCATGGATATCATGTTCTATTTCACTAACATACCTATTCAAGCTTTCTCTATGTAGTTTCCTTGTTTCTCTCTTTACCAGTGCACATTTTCTTTTATATTCTATTTTATCTTCATCTGTTCCACTATTTAAAAAATTAAGGAATGTTTTCTTCTTTTCTTCAATAAGTTTTGCTATTCATAATTATTACAAATTAATAACCTCATAACGTTATTTCCCATATTTAACTATGAAGAAAATTTTGCTATGTCTTCATACCAGATCCTTAGGCCTTTTCTTCTCTTAATTTTCTTTCTTGTGCCAAATGTTTCTATTGCTGCTTTTATTATAATGTTTTTGAAGTCATCTCACTCTAAATTAACATCTGTACTTATTGCTCTCTGATACACATATCTAAACGTTTTCAGTATAATTTCCTTACACTATCCTCTTGGAACAGATGTACTTTAAATGTTTATTTTATTTAGGTATTTAGGTAAAATTTGATCACTCACCTCAAATATTATTTTATTTTTTGGTTTTTGTTTTTTAATATTAACCCATAATTTTAACAGTTTTATTTTACTTTTCAATAGAAAGTGGTCAGAGTAAATATCATAACTTCTGTGCACTCATATATCCATTACTTGTGGTGCTAATTTCTTGTTTACGAGGATATAATCTATTATGATTTTTTGTTGCCTGCTAACTCTTGTAAATTTATGAATTCTTTTATGCCGAAAAAATGAGTTGGTTACTTTTAGTTCATTGTACGTAGCGAAATTTCTTAAAGTTTTTCCATTTTCATTCAATCTGTCTTCTCCATTGTTCCCTCTTACATTCAATTCTGGTATTTGTCCAATTCTCGCATTATAGTCTCCTCCTACAATTAATCCATCATTTTTATTTATAGTATCTAGATGTTTTGGAGATCTTTATAAAATATCAAACTAAATCAAATTAATAAATATACTCCCCACTTACATATTTCAGAAATTATCAAGCATATAAATCTAGTTATATTTAAATTAATATTGGGAAGTACCAATAAAAAAAATCAACATTCCAGACAGTAAGAAATCTGGAATTTATCAAATAAATTGTAATGATTGTAGCAAAGTATACATAGGAAAAACAAAAAGGAATTTAGAAACACGCACTAAAGAACATTTTAGAAATATTAAAAATTGTGAAATTGAAAAATCAGCAATTGCTGCACATATTTTACTAGAACATCATAAAATTGAAAAAGAGGCAAAACTTTTGAAACAATTGGATAAACCGTTGGAATTGACAATTTGGGAAAAGATATTCATTCAGAAGAATAAATATCGATCTATGAACTTCAATATTCCGGTGGATAAAAATTTAATTACAAAGTTTATAATCCCAACGAAAGATGGCAGCACAGGAGGTGGTGTCCTTGGAGAGATCAACAACCAGAGAATTTCATCAGTGGAAGCCATGACTCAAGAGGGACAAGATATTGTCTGAAACTGCAGGTATCAAAGAAATTTGAAATGATATGAGGTGAGTCGTTAAAAATATGTTCTCCACTCACTATTAATAACATAAATCTAGTCCCTAATAAAGATATACCTGCAGTGGTGACGCTGATAGGAACCGTAGCCAGGGATGGCAGTGAAGGCTTGTTGTTGTTGTGGAGGGGTTGTAGTGGGAGGAGATGCGAGTTGGGATGCGAGAGACGACAACGTCACTCTCACAGGCTGTGGCTGCTGAACGGTTGTACTGTTACTATTCCCGTGGTTCACCAGCCGAGAGTTAAGCAGATTCAACGTCATCTTCTTAGCCAGCAGCTTCTGATTGGCAGTCGCTACAGGCGTGTTACTGTTCAGAAGGCTGATTATCGCAGCATTGCTGTTATTATTGTTGTTACTCGAACTCTGCTGCACCGTACTACTGCTTGCATTCGAAGATGCAGCCGCAGGCGCAGGCTGTGGTTGAGGTACTGCTGTTGCAGCTGCTGCTGCCGCCGCTGCAGCTTGGGCTTGTGCTGCAGCTGAAAACACAACAATTTTTAGTAAATTTCATACATCTCAATGAAGGATAAATTATATTTGAAGAAAAAATATACACTTAGACTGGGGTTTGAACCCACGACCTTTAGCACTCTAGCCAAATGCTCTACCAAGTGAGCTACCTGACAAATTCCAATCTAAACGCAAATCTTTTTTCTTATATATGCTGTTAATTCCTGTGCATCAAATGCTTTGAAGCCATTGCCTCTATCTTGCAAATGGTGGCTTCTTTATTAAGAAGACCTTTAACATCAATGAGAGATGTATGAAATGAATAATAAAAACTTCAAAAGAAACCGTAAAAGGTAAAGTGATCCCACAACAGCCTCAGGAGGCCCTTGGGGTAGTAGGAGGTTAAGGCTCCCACTTTTTCTAGACAATCGGCACTTTATGTCAGTCAGGTAAAGTAAAGTGATCCCACAATAGGCCTCAGGAGGCCCTTGGGGTAGTGGGAGGTTAAGGCTCCCACTTTTTCTAGACAATCGGCACTTTATGTCAGCCGGGTTGCCAGCCCTGCGTGACGGCCGCCTTTACCCCCAGAACAAGGCGTCTGGTACTCATTTTCGTTAGAGGCTGAGTCGACCCCAGGGCCATGGTGCCGCCAGAGGGTTTGGGTCAGTTTTAAAAATCCTGACCCCAACGGGACTTGAACCCTCGACCCTCCGGCTTGTAGCTCAGTGCCTTAACCACTACGCTATGGCGTGCCCCTCAAAAGAAACCGTACTGGCATTATAATGTAATGTAAAATTCCTGATTAAAGGTCTTCTTAATAAAGAAGCCACCATTTGCAAGATAGAAGCAACGGCTTGATAGCAT
This sequence comes from Diploptera punctata, assembly GCA_030220185.1. Lineage (NCBI taxonomy): Eukaryota > Metazoa > Arthropoda > Insecta > Blattodea > Blaberidae > Diploptera > Diploptera punctata. Next base: position 2,075,000 of record JASPKZ010007290.1, on the reverse strand, counting down.
TTGGTGCATGGGAATTAACAGCATATATAAGAAAAAGATTTGCGTTTAGATTGGAATTTCTCAGGTTGCTCAGTTGGTAGAGCACTCACCGAGAGTGCGAAAGGTTCCAGATTCAAACCCCAGTCTGAGCGTATATTTTTCTCTTCATTATAATATTTAGTAATTCTAGAATAATGTTAATAAGGGATTGTAGGTTACAATTGTTCAGACATGTTAAATGAATGACACTGAAGAGACTATCAAGAAAAACATTAGAAATGAGAATAAAAATATGAAGCAATCATTGGGAGGATCATGATTGAGATGGAGAGACCAGATATGGGAAAACCTGCAGGCAGAAGGAGTAAAATGGACAACAATCATGAATGATTTTTTTTTGGTCTAATGCCACCAGGTTGTCTTTTATGACATTTCTGGCTTTCTCCCCTGGCATTGGCAGAATTGTAATCCATTTCTTAGGTTGGGGCTCCTGAAAGGCAGAGTTACATTACCCCGATGATGTGATGGGTGATAAATGATAATGAAGCACCAGGAGAGTTCTTAGCCTAAACTTAATCTGAATTCCAAACCATGGGCAACCACAGGGATAATTCCCTTTAAGGAAAAATTCCTATGATTTGACTGGGAATCGAACCCTGGACCTCATGAACAGTAGTCAGGAACGGTGACCACTAGCCCATGAGACTGGTCAAAAAAATTGACAATGTATCATGTAAGGTAACATTAGTTTAATTTATTTAAACCACTCAACTGATTTCTATGAGAATTTGTACATGTATGCCTATGTTTAATTTATTTAGGCATAGCAGCACATGCCGCAAATTACCTAGTTCCAATAAAAAATAGTCAATTTGACATAAGTAAAACTATTTTTGACTGACATAGACGAAAGTGCCCATAGGCCTAAGTGATATTTATGTGCGCACGCATTTATTTCGGTACATAATTTTTATGGAAACCCAGGGAACAGTGGATGGATGAAGCGAGAAGAAACATGAACAGCAAAGACCTCAAAGAAGAAGATGTTGAGGACAGAAATCTGTCGTGAAGCAAAATACATTTGGGCTGAAGGATCATCATCATCATCCTGCCAGGTATTAGTCCTAGAGGAACTGTTACGGCCTGAGAAAGCGGTTTTAGTGCCATCTTTTCATACGTCGACCAAGTGACCGTTTCCCATTTGGACAGTAGTTCATTATTGCCTTGGGGATCCTGGATGAAGTGTCTCATATAACCTCTCCTACTCAATTCTCAACCTTACCTTCTCGTGGTGCAACCTGTTTTAACAAATGAGTTTCTGGGGACTGAATCATGGCGGTATAACCATTCCAAATGCTTAAAGATGGCAACTCCATCGCTGGACTTACCACCTCCTTGCTAGCAACTAGTTGGTGGGACATTCAATTGCTTTCAAGCCTGATAAAAGGATTCAGGCGTACCCTCAGAAGTAAGGGCTGAAGGATAACTACTATAATGTAGAGAAAACCCTTAATATTCTCGTTAAAAATATTTGGAATAGAAGCCGTCTGATTGCATTGTTAATAGCTCTAGCTAGCTGCCTTCAGACGTAAGAGAATTGTATAAGTGGAATGGAATGTTAAGAGTTTGTACTGTGCCTCGAATTGAACCGAAAGTGCCTTTCTGCGGTTCAGTATGGTATCTTTGTTCTCCTCCCTACTACAGAACATTTATGAAATATGCCAATGTCCTGTTTTCCTTGTGCCTACCCTTCCCCTTTTCATCCTTTCCGCCGCGCATCTCTATGGCGCATATCCCCTCTACTTGCGAACCTTTATATACATTGTACTCTTACCGAACATCATCATTCGATCAGCCTAGCAACTGACGTTTTGGTTATTTAAAGACGGATTCAAAGGTGGAATCCAGTTCCAGCTCACCATGCGACTGGAAGGTTAACATGGTAGTCTATATAGACAAGTTGATTGAGGCCAAGAAGAGGTCTGTTTTGAGTTAGTCCAGCAATGTACGGAAGAAGTGATTCCTAAGGCTTGGACACGTGTGTGAGTGTGGTATTATGTATGGTATGTTATTTATTCAGTTATTTCTACAGCTATGCTTGGTCGTTTGATCAAGAATCATTTTTTGTTATTAATTTATTGTTTTATTTAATACCAACTTGTTTATATTAAAAGGTTATCTTTTTAAGCAACGCCCCTCTGTTATTATTCAAGTATAAGTAGTTGTTCACTATCCTGTAACAAAAATCACTCACTGTATGCTTTTAATAATCTGTATCTATATATGTATATATGTTCATCAGGGAAAGAAAGATGAATTAATAGCTGCCTTTCATGGGCCCGAGGCAAGCTGCTTTCTTACAGATAACTTCTTTGAATATCAGGACCACATTAATAAATACAGCAAATTACAAAGCCCGATCCCGGACAAGTGTTACGCTGAGCGTGGTTTGCTTTTCTAAACCCTCTAATGGTAGCAGTTAGCGTGGTTTAGGATTTCGTAACCCCCACAAATGGTTAGCAGAGCGTGTTCCAGGGTTCTTACAACCAACCCCACCCTGTACAAATGGTTTGCTGAGCGTGGTTTTCAAACCCCACCCAGCACAGAATGATATAATGGGCTGCATGCCAACATATAGTCAGAAGTTTGGGATTTGATTCCTGGTTCAGACAATAATTTTTCTTTAAAAAAAAATTAATTATGGACTCTGTCTTACCTTGGTACTAGCTACGAGTGGTGTACTTTGGTCAATGTTTATATCAAGACTAGGTCTTATTTTGGATAAACATTAGCATCTAATAGAAGGTGTAATCTCTCAGCTATTACAGCCGATTTTCTCAACTAGGAGCTGGTCAATGCTAAACACTTACCAGCTGCCTGCTGCTGGAACTGCTGAGCCGAGTTCATGAGACTCGTAACTAAAGCACTAATGGCTGGGTTTGTTACATGACGCGCTCCACTCGAAGACGATTTCTGCACCTGACTAGCACCAGACTGAAAAAAATATATATACAGGTTAATTTTTAAACACTGGGGATGACAAAGCATTGGCTGCGGTGGACTAGTGGTTATGCTCCTTGCGTCTGGTTCTGAGGGCCGAGGATTCAAACCCGGCTGATGTTCAATGGATTTTTAGGACAGAAAAATCCACGGAGCAAGTCCTCTGGGAGGGACTTTAAGCTGTGGGTTCCGAGTCTGAAGATTTTCAGACTCGTAAAAGATCCTTAAGCCTGAATAAAGAAGCCTCTAAGCAAAATTTACCGACATACGTCCTAATAATACCTTAGTTATCTATTAAATGTCTCATTGAGTCGGTGTGTTGACCGCATGCCATCCATGAGCAAATAAGGTAACTAAAAATTAACTTAGTCTAGTAACTCCTTATAAAAGGAGAGGCTATGGCTCAATAATGGGCTATGCCATTATAGATAGATAGATACATACATAGGGATGACATAGCATAGTTGATTAAGGCAATATATTACAAGCTGGAAGGTTGTGTTGGATTCCCAATGGGAGTCAGGATTTTTAAACTGACCTAAACCTTCTGACGAGACCATGGTTCTGGGGTTAACTCATCCTCTAATTGAAATGAGTACCAGATTATGTTCTGGAGACAAAGCTTGCAATTATGCAGGACAGACAACCCATACTGATTGTCTAGCCTTACCCTCCTATTATTCCAAGGATCTCCTTAGGCCTGTAGTGGGATATGACTTTAAATGTGAATGCAATGTAGATGTAAATATTTATAGCTATTTACATTACAAAGTTAAAGATTAGATTTTATAGATGAGTTGAGATGTTCATGATTGAAATACAGCTGAGGTCAGAATTACGAGGGTCATACTGAAAGTCGTGAGCAACTCATTGTTAAAATTCAAATTTCAACAATGTAACAAAAACAACTGCAGGATCGTAATCTACAGACTTTATACCACAATATTGCCTTTTTTGGTGTCATAGCTTCTATCATGTGACCACATGCAGTGTTTCCAAAATGGCAGACATTAATGTTTCGTTTTGACAGCGTGCTGTCATTGAATTCCTTGTTAAAGAGGAACAATCTGCTCTTGATATTCACCAAAGATTTCAATGTGCTTATGCAGATGCCTGCATGGGTGCCAGCAGTGTTAGGATATCGGTGAAACATTTTAAAGATGGGAACACGAGTATCAAAGATGAGCCTCGTAGCGGTCGCCCACACTCTGTCTCCACGATTTGCAACAAGGAAAGAGTTGATGCGCTCATTAGAGACGACAGGCGTATCACAGTGAATGAAATCGCTACAAAACTTCCAGTAGGACACAGTGCATTGCAAGAAATGATTCACAGCTTAGGTTACCGAAAAGTTAGTGCCCGTTGGGTTCCACGTTTATTGAGTGAAGACCACAAACTTCAGAGAAGAACCATCATCCATAAACTTCTTCAGAGATTTTGAAATGAAGATGATGATTTTTTGACGAATATTGTGACAGGTGACGAAAGCTGGTTTCATCGCTACGAGCCTGAAACAAAACACCAGAGTATGGAATGGCACCACTTGAATTCGCCATCAAAGAAAAAAGTGAAGACAGTGCAATCTCTTGGGAAAGTTATGGGCAGCGTCTTCTGGGATGTGCAAGGTTGCATTCTGGTTGAATTTCTTGAACCTGGACAAACCATAAATGCTGCCTGCTATATCCAGACACTTGTGAAGCTCCGTCGTGCATTGCACGACAAATGCCCTGGAAGGAAGATCATTCTGCAACACGATAACGCGCATCCTCACACACTGCTTGTGCCACTGTGGAGAAGATCAGGACATTTGGGTGGGAAACTCTTCCACATCCTCCCTATAGTCCCGATTTGGCACCCTCCGACTACCATCTTTTCGGTTCTGTGAAGGAGCAGATGAGAGGCCAACACTACGAGACGCTGGAGGATATTCGGAAAGCAGTGCATCAGTGTCTTCGAGCAGCTGGAACGGACTTCTATCATAAGGGAATTTTCAAGCTTGTAGAACGCTGGACAAAATGTGTGCAAAGAAATGGAGACTATGTTGAAAAGTAGCACAAAGGTCTGTAGATTAACATGGTGTACTTGGTTTGTCTAAAATAAATATTATGATTGTTTAAAAAATGTTGCTCATGACTTTCAGTATGACCCTCGTATGAAAGAATTTGGAGACAAGGCAGGTTTACCAAGGGGTTTCTCCCATTTTCCCCTACCAGAAATTTCATTCCACCACTTCTTCATACTTTTCTTCTTTTCCACTGTACCTTACAGGTACATTTACATGTCTCACAGTATGGCATGACCTGATGGGAGAGGAAATTAAAATTTGGATCATACATATATTTGGTCCATCACTGTGGTCTCGAGGTAGCGTGCTGCCTTGTCACACAGCGGGCCTGGGTTTGATCCCCAGTTGGGGCAGTTTTTCTGGGTGAGGTTTTTATTGGGGCTTTTCCTCACCTGTAAGACAAATGTCAGGAAAACTTTAAGGCCCAAACGGTCCCCGAAATCATCATTATATGGCCATCCTCATCATCATCATCATCCTTCACCAGTGTGGAAAGCAATGGGAAGCTACCACACCTACAATTCCCTAGTAAAGCTGCAAGCATAGCATCAAAATGCTATGATTGCAGTGAAGGATTTGCCTTCGGGCAGAATTACTATGGATGGACAGATATTTTTTACCACACAAGGACCTGGAGGGCCTCCATGAATGAATAATCAGCTCAATCCAAGTTTATTCCGAGACAAAACAAATTTTTACGAAGAAACACATTATTTACTCACACATACTAAATATGGAAAATATGATGGTAATTATATGGTCAGATGATGTTCGGGAATATTTTGGGCCTTAAAGTTTCCTGGAATTTGTATTACAGGCTAGGAACACCCCAAAGAAACCATTACCCAGGAAACATCCTGACCAATGGATCAAACCCGGGCCGCTGTTTACAAAATAATTCATCTGCATCTGTGATGATGCAATAGGTATGGACAACCAGCATCCTTATATATATCAAACCTTCAACAATAGGTATTTCATCTCATCTCATCCCTCAACCTAGAATTAGGCTGGTAACGAATGATTGATTTACTTTACTTTGACTCTCCTCCTCAACTCATGTCCGACACAGGGCTCGATCGAGGGATGAGATGCAATGAAGCCCCTCACATTGGAGGTCTGTGAATAACAATAATGTTGGCCATCTGTTCTGAACGCACCATTACAGGGGCAGATAAAATAAAATTAATGAGATAAGCATGGAGAAATTGTAGAATGAAATTTGTGGCAAGGACATGGGAGAAATCTGTCCAAACTCTGTTTTGTCTACCACAAAACCCACATGGAGTGACTGAGACATGAACTCAAGACCTCAGCAGTGAGAGGTGAGTGTCCAATCATGGACCCACCTTACTTTGTCTCTGTGATACCAAATTTAAATTGGGCTCAAGTTTAGATTACCTTTCCCTTGATTTTCCATACTATATTCTTATAATACTGTTGCTCTATGTACTTCTTCCATCTTTACTAACATTTCGTAATATTTTAAATGTTTTGCAATGATACTTATAATTATATTTGAAAAGAAAAATATACGCCTAGACTGGGGTTTGAACCCAGGACCTAGGTAGCTCACTTGGATAGAGCATTGACATAGAGAGTCAAAGGTCAGTCTAGGCATATATTTTTCTTTTCAAATATAATTTGTCCATCATTAAAATGTTTAAAAACTAATAATATGAACATTGATACTTATTAAGGTAGAATATACCTCATAGTGAGAATTTCTAAAATAAGTAATTATAAGACATATCAAGTCTAAATAGGAAACACGAAATTCCATTGAACAATATGAGGTGAGTGATAAAAAATATTCTACCTTAATGAATATACCTCATAGTGAAAATTCCTAAAATAAGTAGTTAGTACTCATTAATTTATTAATTAAGAACCTCATAATGTGTTTCCCATTTTTAACTTTGAATGAGTTAGTATTGATACTTATAATATTTTTTTTACAATTATTAAATTTTTATCTATGTATACAAAATGTTGCATTTATCTCAAATTATATTGTTGTGTGCATGCATGAATGCTTAAAGGAACTTCTGCTTGATGGCGGATATCTGTGAAATTGGAATGGCCAACATTCACTCATTTCATTTTGTTGGCTCCGATGGGACAAGTTAGTGTACATCAGATTAGTGTACACTTCATAACATAATATGCGCGTAATTTATTTTGTTAGGTTAGGAAGAGGGACATTGGTGAACATCCATTTCTAATAAATGTTTGAGAATTTATTGCAAAGGTTGGTCAAACCGATTTCACACATATGTCTGCCATCTAGTGGATATTTCTTTAAGTTTATATAATAAATTTGGGGAATTTTTAACATTATGAGGCTTATTTCATAAGAATTAAATGAATCGTGATTTTTTCTTACCTCATACTTCTATGTTTTTTTAAACACAGCACTGCAGTATCAGCGACCATCATCACCATCCTCAACTGTTTTCACGACTGTCAATTTTTTCTTTTGCCGGTAATTATCCAAACTGCCATCTGGTGTTCTTTTGAAGGAATTATTTTCTAAACTGCCATCTAGGAATCATTTTCTAAACCGCCATCTGTTGTATTTTTGAAGAACTTTGTAATCAAGCTCGGCTGTTTAGAAAATGATTCCGTCAAAAGAACACAAGATGGCAGTTTAGAAAATAATTCCTTCAAAAGAACACCAGATGGCAGTTTGGATAATTACCGGCAAAAGAAAAAATTGACATGTATTTTATGTCTTTCGGGCTAAATGGCCGTGGTCTGGTTTTATTAACACTCGACGTTTCATCTACTACTGCGGTAGACATCCTCAGGAGATTCTGTGTGCTCTTTGACCTCTTAACTCTTCAAATGTCGGCTGCAGACTGGCTGTGTGTTGGAAATCATGTCTTTATTTATAGTTGAGTATTGTGTGGTGATGTTTTCTACAAGGTCTGTTACTTTGGAGCTATTTTTCTGATTGGTTGTCACTGGCGTAAGTCATAGGTTTTATTCTCGTGTTATATAATGCCGGAATCCAAATTTTATTAATCTTCATAGTTTCTTCTTTTTTCTTAAAGGAATTTTTGTGTTTGTAAATTCCTTTAACAAGAAAGAAGAAACTATGAAGATTAATAAAATTTGGATTCAGGCATTATATAATACGAGAATAAAACCTATGACTTACACCAGTGACAACCAATCAGAAAAATAGCTCCAAAGTAACGGACCGTGTAGAAAACATCACCACACAATACTCAACTATAAATAAGGACACAATTTCCAACACACAGCCAGTCTGCAGCCGACATTTGAAGAGTTAAGAGGTCAAAGAACATGCAGAATCTCCTGAGGATGTCTACTTCAGTAGTAGATGAAACGTTGAGTGTTAATAAAACCAGACTATGGCCATTTAGCCCGAAAGACATAAAATACATGAATCAAAATACCTGCCATGAAAGTCTACAATTTTACATAAAAAAATTGACAATCGTGAAAACAGCTGATGATGGTCGCTGATACTGCAGTGCTGTGTTTAAAAGAACATAGAAGTATGAGGTAAGAAAAAATCACGATTCATTTAATTCTTATTTCTTTAAGTGTTCATGCATGCGTACTATGATTGCGTAGAACTTATAAGGGAACTGTCAACCATTGCACGCTCAAACCTATCTTGAAATTTCTCCCAGAGAAGCGTTCTGTTGTACAAAAGCTGTGTCCAAAAAAATTATCTACCATTTTTAACTGCAAAATACTAAATCAAGTACTAAATCTCACATTTAAATTATAGGGAAGTAATACGACTCCTGTATTGGCAGACTGGAAAACCTTCACTACCTGCCATCTGCACCGCATCACACCTCACTTCACTCTGTGCTTAACTCACGCAGGGATGTACATGTGTTCCTTACAGAAGGCTGCCATTACTGGATTCTTCTTCTTTCTTCCAAGTATTAGGCCAAGGCCTGTTACGATCCTATAGAAAATTTTCCCTCTAGCATTTCATAGGACGGCACAGAGATATTCGTAATCTTGGTATATAATTATAAACAGCTTTGAGGATCCGATTTGAACTCATTTCAAGATGGTGTTTCCAATTTAGTTGGTACTAAATATTAATATTATTCGTTTTTAAACATCTTAATGATGGACAATTTTTTTTTCTTTTCAAATATAATTTGTCCATCATTAAGATGTTTAAAAACGAATAATATTAACATTGAAAGAAGCACTACTGGCTTTATAAGTAATGTTTAAATTCACAATAAAAAGTCTTCTTAATAAAGAAGCCACCAATTGCAAAAATCGTAGCAACAGCTCGTAGCTTTAGGAGTTAGGGTATTAACTATGTATAAGAGAAAAATACGCATTTGGATTGGAGGACTAGGTAGCTCACTTGGAAGAGCATTGACATAGATAGTCAAAGGTCCTGGGTTCAAACCCCAGTCTGGGCGTATATTTTTCTTTTCAAATATATTAGTTGGTACTGTTTAATATATTCCAAAATTGGCGTAGTCTTCAATTCTTTTAAGATATCGGTGTTCCTTTTCCGATCCCATCTGGTGTAACCCGCTGTTCTGCGCATGAATCTCATTTCACAAGACGTTATTCTGCTTTCATGTTGTCTTTTTAGCGTCCATGCTTCACTACCATAGGTCAACACTGGTCTAGCCAAAGTGTTATATAAACATAATCTGGTGTTTTTTTTGTACAAGAGATGGATTCATAATTCGATTAATAATTCCCAAACTTTCACTATAACTAGTAATTTTTTTCATCCCAATTAGAGAAATAATATCCAAGATATTTAAATTGATTAGATCTCTCTAAAATTTTATTCTGGAGACAGATTTTACTTTGTATTGGGTCTTTCCCAAGAAATTCCATAATTTTAGTTTTGTTAATTGATATTTTCATATTACATTTGGCACCTATTTTTTGTAAATTATAAATTGATCGTTACAAATCATTTTCGTAAAGTGCCAGAAGAGCTAAATCGTCTGCAAAAAGAGTAGCATCGAGTTTGAGGTTACTGGATTCTGGCCTCAATTTCTGTGCCTTGCACTTTAAAAGGCAGATAATTTTTTGGACATGGCCTTGGTACATCACAACACTTCTCTGGGAAAAATTTCAAGGTAGGTTTTGGCATGTAATGGTAGACAGTTCCCTTGTTAGAAAAATTCTTGGGTAAGTTAAACTAATAAGAATTAAGTGAATCGTGATTTCTTCTTACCTCATAGTTCTATGTTTTTTATTCTTCTTCTTCCTTCCATGTATTAGGCCAAGGCCTGTTACGATCCTATAGAAAATTTTCCCTCCAGCGTGATCCTTCTGGGAAATTCTCGTATAAGACTTGAAAGAAAGGCAAGACCAGTGATGGAACTGCCATCTTATAGCATCTGGTCAGGCTTTTGTGGAGAAGAAAAGAAAATAAAGGAAAGAAGAAATGGAAGAAAGGAAAGACACCCTAGCCCTCGGATGCCCTAATAGTGTTGGGGTCGAAAAAACAAGAGTTAACCAAGAGAGGTTAGATAGTAAAGTTAGAAGAGTGCAAAACACAAGTAAGTGGAAGAAATGTTTTGCACAGCTTGGGCACCTTGTGGTCGCTATCCACATATCCCCTAGATGAGGACCCCTGAGGGATGTTTTTTTATTTATTTTTTTATTTTAAAAAACATAGAAGTATGAGGTAAGAAGAAATCACGATTCACTTAATTCTTATTAATTGAACCTCATAATGTTAAAAATTCCCAAATTTAATATATATAGTAAAAACTAAACCTCTTCCTTAAATTGTATACACACCTTACTTACATGATGTACATCTTGAGTTACACTCATCATCCAATGTGGAATAAAAAAGATACTCACATCTTAATGCTCCCATTATAGACACATTACATAATATACTAATTACACCGTACACTGCAGTATTGCATCTAAGCCTAAACGACACACACATAATGTGTAGGATCACAACTTACTGAAGGGGAGGGCCCAATAGTCTGTGACGTCACTATGTTTGTCCCATTCACAATGTTCGTGGGGGGAGGTGACACTACCGAGTGCGGCACATGGTTTGCAACTTGAACTTGTTGTTGTGCTGCTGCTGCCGCCGCCGCTGCGGCAGCTGCTGCAGCCGCTCTTGCGTCTCTCTCTTTCATTCCAGCTGTACATGTCACACGCGGCTGTTGTCCTGGTATTACATGCTTTATCCTGACTGACTTGCGACCTTCTTCTGTAAATATCTCGGTGAACTGTTGGATGTAACGATTTGCTTGCGCTCGAGTTCCCAACGAGAACCTGTTCACACATAAAACACCCTTTAGTTTAATGCAAATACAAAAACTATCTACAAATGAAAATTTAATTTTGGGAATTCTAGTATAAATGACAGTCTACAGTAACAATAAAAAAAATTATTGAAGCAATATGTTTAGCCAATGATAAAACAAAGCTTTTTAAAACATTACTTATTTTAGGAATTCTCACTATGAGGTATATTCATTAAGGTAGAATATGTTTATCACTCACCTCATATTGGATATATATAATAACAATATGAGGTGAGTGATAAACATATTCTACCTTAATTTTTAAAACATGTCCGGTGAGAAATTTTCAAGAAATTCTTTAATTTTGAAGTTCATAAATTCAACCATAGATGGCAGCACTGAAGATGGCGACAATAGAACAGTTGATGGCCGAAGAATTTCGTCAGTCGGAGTTATGACTGAGGATGAACACGACTGTGTTTGAAACCATAGTAACATGGAAGCATGAATTCTATGAGGTGAGTTGTTTAAACAAAATGTTCTCCGATGAATTTTAATGATTATACTTCATAATGTTTACTTCCCAACATTAATTTAGTAATCAATTGAGTTGGTGTTTACTTGATGAAAATCCATATTTATTAATTAAATATAAATTCAATATTACACTGACACCGATAAATAATTATTATGAGTTAGTTATTTTGACTCATCTCATATTTTTAAAAATATTCTGCAGACTATACTTTCGTTGCATCTATTCGAGAAAACTAGTTAGAATGCATTGACAATGTCGCATAGATGCAAAAAAAACTATAGTCTTCTTCTTCTTCACTTCCTGGTTTAGGCAAGAGTTGCCTGTTCCGTCTTCACTAATAGATCTAAGACCATCTCTTCCGAGGATGTCCGACATCTCTTCTTCCTCTTGGAAAATAATGGAAGATTTTATTTGGTAATCTACTTTCTTCCATTCTTTCTACATGTTCTTTCCACTGTATCTTGTTGTTAAATATCTTTTCTTTTATGGAGTAGATCTGCAGTTTTTCACGGATATCCTCGTTTCTTATCTGGTCCATTCTAGTGCAGCCTTTTACTCTTCTTAAAAATTTAATCTCGGCTGCTTGGATTTTACTTTCTTCTTTGGTAGTGGTAATCCAAGATTCACTCCCATACAAAAGGACAGGGACAGCCATTGTTTTATAAAATTTTAATTTTGTTTGTTTATGGGCTTTATTATTCAATGTTCTATTTATTGTACCACAAATAGCTTGAAACTGATGTGTTTTGTGTTCAATATCTTTATCATACCCATAGCTGATGTCACATCCTAAATATTTAGGATATAAAAAAATATGAGGTGAGTAAAAATAACTAACTCATAATAATTAAAAGAAACCACATAGTGTTATTTCCTACAAATATTAAACCGATAAATAAATTTAGCCTTGGTAATCTATTAATAACCAATAAGAAAGTGAACATTCCAGATAGTAAAAATTCTGGAATTTATCAAACTAGTTGTAAAGACTGCAATAAAGTATACATACGAAAAACAAAAAGGAATTTAAACACTCGCACAAAGGAACACTTTAGAAATATGTTGTTGTTTTCAAATGGCTGGAGCTTGGTGTACACCATTAGTCCTCACTTTAGAAATATTAAAAATGGTGGAATTGAAAAATCAGTTATTGCAGCTCATAGTTTGCTGGAGAGTCATAAAATTGAAAAAGAGGCTAAACTTTTAAAACATTTGGAAAAACCTTTGGGATTGACAGTTTGGGAAAAGATATATATTCAGAAGAACAAATTTAGATCCATGAATATTTAAATTCCCGGTGAACAGGACTTGTTCTCAAAGTTCATCAAATCAACACCAGATGGCAACAACATTATAGATGAAGATCCCAACAAAAATTTGGTAGTCATGGTTTTGGCTGAAGATGAGAGGGACACCTCTTGAAAATTGGCGTTCCCGTGTTAAAAAACATGAAGTATGAGGCAAGATAAGAACTGATTCATTAAGGGAAAAGCATATTTTATGAGCTGATGTGAGAGGTTTCAGATTCATATTAGTATTCTACTGATCTTACCTCATAGTGTCATTCCCATGAATTTTTGTTAAAATTCAAAAATCAGGTAGTAGTAGAGCATAATTAAAACATTTTGTCTGTTATTGTTTATTTTTTATTATTTCACTCACCTCATACTTCATAACTCCTTGCAAACCCAAGGTTTCGTCACATCATTTGTGTCACGTTCACAACTGATGTCCAACGGCCTTCTATCCTGCAGACTGACCTCCGCGCCATCTGATGGCTGACCGACGAATTTCTAAATCAGTCCTCTCTCCTTATAACTGGGTATTTCAAAATTCATAGTTGTATTTTCATTCTTGCACATGTAAATTTTTTCCCAAATTGTGAGTTCCTTTGGTTTTTCCACTTGTTTAAGTAATTTTGTTTTTGTTTCTATTCTATGTTTTTCTGACCAGGCATGTGCAGCTATTGCAGATTTTTCCGTTTCTCCATTTTTAACATTTCTGAGGTGTTCTTTTAATCTTGTATTTAGATTCCTTTTTGTTTTTAATTGTAAAGATTGTGAAAAGATATACATAGGATAGTCTGCAGGATAGAAGGCCGTTGGACGTCAGTTGTGAACGTGACACAGTATTGAGAATGTCACAAATGATGTGACGAAACCTTGGGTTTGCAAGGAGTTATGAAGTATGAGGTGAGTGAAATAATAAGAAATAAACAATATTAAAAAACCTCATAGTGTTATTTCCTATCTACATAACTTAATTTTGTCTGTTCTCTGTTCATTCTTACCTCTTAGAGTTGTATATGTTTCAGGGCTTCTTAGCCCCATCGTCAGCAATTACAGGCCATTTTGAAGAAGTAAATTGCTGTATGTCCCATGTTGTGGTGATTTTTGAAGAAGTAATTCTCTTCATGTGAGTTCTCAATGTGATGGTAACATTTTGAAAATGTATTTATGTCCCAAAAATAAGGATTATTGGTTTAGGTTGGGTTTAGCTTTCGGTAGAGCTGGACTCTCTTCTTAGGGTCGGAAGTTGGTACACTGGATAGGAAAACACTTCAAAATCACAAAAAATATTTCTTGTAGAAATAATTGCAAATTTATTCAATTTTCAGTTCCCAGCAGATTAAGTGAATGTAGGTGGTATTATTCTTCACCGTCAAGTAAAAATAAATTCTTTTCTTTTCTTAAATAGATTATTCTTCTTGTATTAAATATTACATTTTATCTTGGGAGCTCTTATTACTTCTATCTTTGTTGAAAGTTGTATGCAGAATGACTAGTGTAATTCTTTTATAATTTTTAAGACCATTATTACATCACATTATGTTATTTTTAAATTCTATTGGTTAATAGTTCTTTAAATATAAGGTTTAATTTGATTTATCAAATCAGAAAGATAATTGTTTTAATATCCAATCAGAGTTTAGTTTACTTTCATTTAAGAATATGAAAATATGCAGGTGTTTACAGAGTCTGTAGTCGCTGACGATGGGGCTAAGAAGCACTGAAACATATGTTCGACAAAACTACACTAAGAGGTAAGAATGAACAGACAAAATGTTTTAATTATTAAACAAACCTCTTAATGTTACTTCCTATTGTATTTTAAAGTAATAGAGCAGATAGACTAACCTACAGGATTCACCATTCCTCTCCCCCTCTCTATAATCTCTGTCCATATACAGCTCGCCGATGTACTCCGAGTTGGAAGGTCGCTGCAGTATGGACAGCTTTATGTGGTACACACGATCTTGATCCCTATCTGTCTCCAAAATATATTCCTCTACCAGCTGTGGTGTGCAGTCGTTTGACTCTCGTGGTCTGTCGTACGCTCGAGCAAACCTTATCACATCCACACCGCCTTCTGGTACAGTCAGCTCTGGCATAGATGATTCTAAAGGTGTTGTGTGTGACGTAGAAACAACCGGCAAACCATTCTCACATGGCTAAAAATAACAGAGAAAATTATTAACTATTTCACAGAGGATAACAGTGATGTGAGAGAAAAAAATTAAGGATGATTTATGGTCCAGTTGTTCAGCGCTGTAGTCAAAGGTGTAAGGCATCGTATCTTAGCACAGAGCTACAGGACATATGCTGTTTACTAAAGAAGAAATAAAAAAATACAAATACCACAAATATTAACGATATTCAATCAATTGGTTACGGTATTATGCTAGGAAGAGTCCACTACTGTGGTCTCAAGGTAGCATGGTGCCTTGTCAAGTAATGGGCTCCAGTTTGATCCTTGGTCGGGACAAGTTTCCTGAGTGAGGTTTTTCCTCACTTGTAAGACAAATGTCAGGAAACTTTAAGGCCTAAACAGTCCCCAAACATCACATGGCCATTATAATCAACATTATTCATATTCACTTTAGATTAAGCTAGGATTAAAAACTCTCCTGGCACATCATCAGCACTCAAATCATCAGAGTAGTGTAACTCTGCCTTCCACATGCTCTAACTCAGAAGTGGATTACAAGTGCGCCAACACCAGAACAGAATACCAGAAATATCGAAATGACAAACCTGGTGGCATTGAATATATATGTTACGAAGCTCAAGGAATCAAGGATTTTTAAACTTACCTGTCATGCAGGGCTGACAACCCAATTGACATCTCATAGCAATTGTCTAGAAAGATAGGAGCCTTAAACTCGGCACTACCCCAGACGCCTCCCAAGGCCTACAATGAGATTACTTTACCTTTTTAACATTTTTAAAGGTATATTATGTCAAATAACGAATAAATCTTTACAAATAAGAATAAAATGAATTGCGAATTCTTCTTAAACATAAAAAACATAGAAGTATGAGGTAAGAAGAATTCACGATTCATTTTATTCTTATTAATAAAACCCCATAATGTTATAAATTCCCAAATTTATTATATTAAATCTTTACAAATTAAGAATTCCCCTATTTTAAATTGTAGAGTCCCAATGGGTGAAGAAACTTTCTCAAGGAATTTTAGCCAGCATGGGGACTGGCACTCACAGAGCATTGTGAGGAATTTGAGTAACTATAATAAGTAGCAGCTCCAGGTTGAGATCTGACGTACTGACCACTATACTAGCTGAATGACCACCCACCTTTGTAAGTGGCACAAATTAATTGAGGCCATAAGCCATTTGGTAGGCCAAGGGCTTTCTAACCCTATCAAGACACAGAGTTTCTAGGTCGATCAAATGTGATGGAGAATTTACAGTAACCACCTAAATCAGAAATTGAAAAACTGTGTTTCTGTTCCAATTCTCTTGAATCGTGTTTGGCATTAGAGGATAACCGATGCTAATGTGTTTAACTTTTATAGGAATTAATCACTATGAGGTTTAATTTATGGTGAAATTAAATGTTTCTTACCTCTCCTCATATAAATCTTCTAAGTAGATCGCGATTTTGAGACCATAACGGTCTCATCTTCAGTACTTTTTTGGCGACTGATGTTATGTCGATCGGAAGAAACTCTTCTTCTTCCCTCTGTTGGTGGACCGATGAACCTCTGGATCAGGTCAAAATTTGCGGGAATTTCAAAGTTCATAAGTTTTCCTTTGTTTTTCTGAATGTGGATCTTTTCCCAAACCGTGAGTTCCTTTTGTTTGTCTATTTGTTTAATTAGACTGGCTTTTGATTCAATTAAATGTTTTTCGGACCAAGCATGAGCAGCTACTGCTGACTTTTCCACTTCTCCATTTTTTATGTTTCTAAGATGTTCTTTGACCTTTGTTTTTAAATTTCTTTTCGTTTTTCCAATATAAATTTTGTCACAATCCCTGCATTTGATCTGATAAATTCCTGATTTGTTTTCATTTTCAATTCTTTCATTTTTATTGGTTTTAATTATACTATTAAGGCTGTATTCATTCTTTGACAAAAATTAATTAATGAAAGCACACTTATATAAGAAACAGAAAAAATGAAATTCAAGAAATTCACTTACCATCCATTGAAACACCATAAATTTCAAAAAAATTTCAAAAAGTTTAATATAAGATTAGCACCAAAGAATGAATATGGCCTTAATAGGATAATTAAAACCAATAAAAATGAAAGAATTGAAAATGAAAACAAAGCAGGAATTTATCAGATCAAATGCAGGGATTGTGACAAAATTTATATTGGAAAAACGAAAAGAAATTTAAAAACAAGGGTCAAAGAACATCTTAGAAACATCAAAAATGGAAAAGTGGAAAAGTCAGCAGTAGCTGCTCATGCTTGGTCCGAAAAACATTTAATTGAATCAAAAGCCAGTCTAATTAAACAAATAGACAAACAAAAGGAACTCACGGTTTGGGAAAAGATCCACATTCAGGAAAACAAAGTAAATTAATATTTAATTTTAGGAAGTTATATTTTGAGGTTATTTTAATTATATTATTTTTGGTCTGGACATCTTACCTCAATATTAATTAATTAATATTGAGGTAAGATGTCCAGACCAAAAATAATATAAACAAAGTAAAACTTATGAATTATATTTAATTAATGTTGGGAAGTAAACATTATGAGGTATAATCATTAAAAATCATCGGAGAACATATTGTTTAAATAACTCACCTCATAGGATTCATGCTTCCATGATATCGCGATTTCAAACATAATCATGTTCATCGTCAGCCATAACTCCGACTGTTGAAATTCTTCGGCCGTCAACTATTCTATTGTCGCCATCTTCAGTGCTGCTATCTATGGTTGAATTTATGAACTTCGAAATCAATGTAATTTCGTTAGGGATATCAAAATTCATTGATCTATTTTTGTTTTTCTGAATGTATATTTTTTCCCAAACTGTCAATTCCAAAGGTTTCTCTACTTGTTTTAAAAGTTTAGCTTCTCTTCCAATTTTATGATGTTCTAATAAACTATGTGCAGCAATTGCAGATTTTTCAATTTCACAATTTTTAATATTTCTGAAATGTTCTTTTGTCCGAATTTCCAAATATGAGGTGAGTTATTTAAACAATATGTTCTCCGATGATTTTTAAAACTTATGAAATTTAATTTTAAATTTGAAGAGAAAAATTTTCGCCTAGACCGGGACTCGAACCCGGGACCCTTGGCTTTCCGGGCCAAGTGCTCTACCAACTGAGCTACCGAGGCGAGTTACGAGTTTTCTCTTCAAATTTAATTTATCTTTCATTGAGAAATGTTAAATTAATAATAAAAACAAAACTTATGAACTTTGAAATTCCCGCAAATTTTGACCTGATCCAGAGGTTCAATGGTCCACCAACAGAGGGAAGAAGAAGGGTTTCTTCCGATCGACATAACATCAGTCGCCAAAAAAGTACTGAAGATGAAACCGTTATGGTCTCGAAATCGCGATCTACTTAGAAGATTTATATGAGGAGAGGTAAGAAACATTTAATTTCACGATGATGCTAATGTGGTTTATTTTCAATTTCTGGACTACTTCAGCAGACTGGTTTATATAGATGATCTGTACTTGAATTGTATTCAAAGAAAAGTGTGGGAATTACCATAGTTTAGTCAGTTAAGGGAACAGGCTACAAGCCATGCAGGTTCGTGTCCCAATAGGGTTAGGATTTATAATCTGATTTAAACCATCAAACAGCACCATGACCTCTAATGGATATGAGTTTTGTACTAATGTTCTAAGGGGTAAAGGTGGCCATCAAGCAGGACTAACAACTTTTAGTTAATTATTATTTTAAAAAGAAAAATGAATGTCTGAACCAGGATTTGAACTCAAGATCTCTAGCTTTGTACAATATCCAGGGCTTCTGAAGTAACCATTAATTTTTCTTTCTTCATATACAATTCTCTTTTCGTCCAAAGCATTGCTACCAATGTGATCTGATGACTTCTAATTCAAGACATTCCAATGAGAATTTTTTACACAACTTTTATAGCAGTAAGGCTCCATATTTCAATGCATTTATTTATTAATAATTAAATTAATGTTTTTATTACCTCACCTCATATCCTTTTTCTTCTATACTGCAGTTTCGGAGCTTATCTCCATCGTCAGTAGCCTCTGGTCGACCGGTGTTATGTCGTTTCTTGGCGGTTTCCTTCTTACTTCTATCGGTGGACCGATGAACCTCTGGATCAGGTCAAAATTTGCGGGAGTTTCAAAATTCATGAGTTTGTCTTTTTTGTTTTTTTGGATATGGATTTTTTCCCAGACTGTGAGTTCCTTTAGTTTATCTGTTTGTTTGATTAGGCTAGCTTCTGTATCAATTAAATGTTTTTCAGACCAAGCATGGGCTGCTACTGCTGACTTGTCCACTTCACCCTTTTTTACATTTCTAAGGTGTTCCTTCAATCTAGTTTTTAAATTTCTTTTTGTTTTTCCTATATAGATTTTGTCGCAATCTTGACATTTGATCTGATATATTCCTGATTTATATTCTTCTCCAATTTTTTTCATTTTTGTTGGTTTTAATTATCTTGATGTACAATTATTTTGAAAAGAAAGATTAATGCCTGAACTGGAATTTGAACCCAAGACCTCTAGCTTTGTACATTAGTGTGCTATCCATTACACCATCCAGGGCTTCTCATTCAACTGTAAATTTTTCTTTCTTCATATATAATTCTCTTATAATCCGAGGCAGATAGCGATTGCTACCAATGGCCATCTGAAGGCTTCTAATTCTAGAAGACTTTTTTTAATGAGAATTTCTTTTGGTCAATTGTCTAGAAAGGTTGGAGCCTTAGCCTTCTACTAGCTCAAGGAGCTTCCTAATGCTTGTAATGGGATCACTTTACCTTTTTATAGAGACACATGTGGAATAAGGGTTTATATACTTTAAATATGTGGAAAAAACTCACCTTCTTGGAGACTTTGCTACCAGACAAAGAGGAATTTCTTGTTCTTGCTTTCCGTCGCACGATGAAGTCGTACAGAGGCATGTCATGATGAGCAGAGAACTGATCCAATTTCCTCTTTCTATTGATAGAAACCTGCACACACATCACCAATATCTAGTACATTTCTTAACTAGCAATCAATTATAAATTTACAATAGGAAATAACATTATAAGGTTCTTCTTAATTAATAAGGTGAGACTGTTGCATTTACCTCATAAAAGTTGGGTTTTAGGACACATTTCAATACACACTTGCATAATTAAGATATTTGGTCTGTGTATTCTTACCTCTTATGGTTGTTTTTGTTGAACATATGTTTCAAGGCATCTGAGCCCCATCTTCAGCGATTACAGACTGAATTTTCTCAAGTTGTCAGCCCTGATTCTTGACTTCTGCTCCCTCTGCCCATGGTCCAATGAACTTGCTAATGAGATTTCTTTCTCCGGGAATTTCAAAATTCATAATTCTTTCCTTGTTCTTCTGTATGTAGATTTTTCCCCATATGGTGAGTTCATTTTTGTTTTAATAATTTTGTGTTTACATCTATTTTGTGTTTTAATAATTTTGTGTTTACATCTATTTTGTGTTTTTATATATAAACACAAAATTATTAAAACAGTTAGAAAACAAAAATGAACTCACCCTATGGGAAAAAATCTACATACAGAAGAACAAGGAAAGAATTGATGTTCTTATTATTAATTTAACACTTCTCACTGAAGGATAAATTATATTTGAAGAGAAACATTTTTTTCGCCTAGACTGAGACTCGAACCTGGGACCTTTGGCTTTCCGGACCAAATGCTCTACCAATTGAGCTACCGAGGTAAGTTGCGATCTAGATGCAAATTTTTCTCTTATATACGTTGTAATTTGTCCCGGAAAGCCATAGGTCCTGGGTTCGAGTCTCGGTCTAGGTGAAAATTGTTCTCTTCAAATATAATTTATCCTTCAGTGAGAAGTGTTAAACTAATAATAAAAACATAAATAGAAGCCCTACTGGCTTTATCAGATAGTGTTAAATTCCCAATAAATGTCTTAACTAAGAAGCCGCCATTTGCAAAGATGGAAACAAAGGTTTCAAAGCATTTGGCACAAGGGAATTACAACATATATAAGAGAAAAATTTGCATCTAGATCGCAACTCGCCTCGGTAGCTCAGTTGGTAGAGCATTTGGCCCAGAAAGCCAAAGGTTCCGGGTTCGAGTCTCGGTCTAAGCAAAAATTTTTCTCTTCAAATATAAGGAAAGAATTATTCATTTTGAAATTCCCGGAGAAAGAAATCACATTAGCAAGTTCATTGGACTACAGGCAGAGGGAGCAGGAGTCAAGAATCAGGCCGACACTAGAGGAAAATTAGTCTGTAATCGCTGAAGATGGGGCTCAGAAGCCTTGAAACATATGTTCAACAAAAACAACCATAAGAGGTAAGAATACACAGACCAAATATCTTAATTATTAAATAAAGCCTCTTAATGTTATTTTCTATTGTATTTTTAAAACACACCTGTATATCATCTTCAGCTTGTTGATTTTTACATTGTTGGCTCTCTATGTCGACTCCCACCCAATCTTTTGATGGACCAAAGAACTTGTATATCAAATTCCTCTTCCAGTGAATTTTAAAATTCATGATTTTATCCCATAAGTTTGAAATTCTAGGGAGAGGGAATATGCAAGTTTTTTGGTCCACCAAAAGATGGTGTGGGAGTCAACATTCAGGGCTGAGAACACAAAAATCAACAGTCTAGATAAGCTGAAGATGATACAGAAGTGTGTATTGAAACATGTTCTAGAATTCAACTTTTATGAGGTAAGTTACAACATACTCATCTTATTTATTTACCCTCAGTCATGACCCTTTAAGTTAGTGTTTATTAGTACATTGGATTTTTTTATACCATATCTCATTTCAGTAGTTTACAATTTACAAGAAGGTCAAGCAAAAGGGAATATTACAACTGTATTACAATTATCATAAAAATGGAAACAATTTTTGCCAACATATGAATAAACCTTGGATAAAATTGCATTAATAATTTTACAAATAAACAAGCAAAAGAATTAATATGAATTATCATTAAGTTATGTAGATAGGAAATAACACTATGAGGTTTTTTAATATTGTTTATTTTTTATTATTTCACTCACCTCATACTTCATAATTCATAGCAGACCCAGGGTTTCTTCACATCATTTGTCTGAGTGAGCCCTGGTGAGGTCAGGATTTTTAAACTGACCCAAACCTTCTGGGGGCACTATGCCCCTGGGGTCGCCTCAGCCTCTAAAGAAAATGAGTGCCAGACACTTGTTCTAGGGGTAAACGCGGCTGTCATGCAGGGCTGACAACCCATCTGACATCAAGTGCCTATTGTTCAGAAAAAAGTGGGAGCCTTAACCTCCCATTACCCCAAGGGCCTACTGAGGCCTGTAGTGGAATCACTTTACTTTACATAAGATCTAATTAATCAAATAAAGATTTACTTCATAAAGCAGCAAAATCAGACCAAAAATTTGACTTGCTGAGGAATTTGACAGGTTTGTACAGTTCCTGCAAGAAATCCTTTTGTAAAATTGTAAGATACTGAAGATGAGACAGGGTAGTATCAAATAAAAATAATTATTGTGCTTTTAAACAAAATTGAATAAATCACAATCATGCCAGGCATTGAACCTTGAGGTACTAAGTGGGCAAATATATGTTGTGTCTTAAGTGGGCAAATATATTTTGTGTATTATTAATTTATCCAAATACTATAAATGTTAATCATAGGGGTAAGGCTAATGATAGAGTTATTGTTATGTGTCTAGTACTAGTAAAGACATATGGGAATAATCCTAAAAAATTGTTGAATATAATGATTGAAAATAATGAAATGAAAATAAATGTTCTTCCTTTACTAATATTTTTGTATCCGATTAATGTTTTAAATTCTTTGTGAAGAGTTCTTAAGATAGAATTTCATAGAATGAAATTTCGTGAAGGAATAAGTCAAAACGTTGAAGGAATAATTATTAATCCTAAGAATGTTCTAATTCAGTTTAGTGAAAGATTATAAACTCTTGGTTCATTTCCTTGTTGCTGGAAAATTTAAAAATAGTGATTATGTTGATATACCTGGGAGAACTTGCGTGCACAACGCCTGAGAGGCTCGGTATTCAGGCTGCGGCGGTGATACTGCATGCGGTTATTTACAATTGCTATGGAAGGCGATGGGTCGAGGCACAACGGGCCCTGAGTGGCGAGGATGAGTTGGCTCTCAAGCGCCAGTTTATCCTCGTTGCTCCATTCCCCCTCAGCAGTCATTAAGTTCACATCACTCAGAAGACTCTGCAACATTAAAATATTATTTCAATTACAAAACTGATATGACATATTTTATCAAAGAGAATCGGTTACACTGGTCAACATGATTTTTGTCTCATGAGTACCAATAGTTGTACTTAATGCAGTTTTTTTATCATGTTTTGAAATATGTATTCGGAATTTCTCCACCACCCACAGTTATTTTTATTTCAATTAATGGATTTAAATAATTATATTTTTAATAAACGTTTTTTCTCTCATATTTGAAGACAAAAATTTTCGCCTAGACCGGGACTCGAACCTGGGAACCTTGGCTTTCCAGGCCAAGTGCTCTACCAACTGAGCTGCCGAGGCGAGTTACGATCTAGATGCAAATTTTTCTCTTATATACATTGTAATTCCCTATCGCCAAAAGCTTTTCAAACCATTGCTTCTATCTTTGCAAATGGCAGCTTCTATTAGAAGCCTTACTAGCTTTATAAAGTATAGTTAAATTCCAAATAAATGTCTTCTTAACTAAGAAGCCGCCATTTGCAAAGATAGAAGCAATGGTTTCAAAAGCATTTGGCGATAGGGAATTACAACGTATATAAGAGAAAAATTTGCGTCTAGATCGTAACTCGCCTCGGTAGCTCAGTTGGTAGAGCACTTGCCCCGGAAAGCCAAGGGTCCCGGGTTCGAGTCCCGGTCTAGGCAAAAATTTTTCTCTTCAAATATAATTTATCTTTCATTGAGAAATGTTAAATCAATAATAAAAACTTTTTTCTCTCATTTGTCCATTGTAAAATAAAACCAAATGAGCTAATTCAAATGTTTCAGCTATGGAAAAGAGATATCAAGGCAAATGGAATCCTAATAAGCTGGCCAATTATTGTTGGACCATCAAGAGCGATGCACCACAGGCGAAATATAGCAGAAAATCATCATTTCTTACTTTCTAGGTGAGTCTGAATGTTCAAATATTGTGTAGTTACAAATGTACAAAATATTGAAGTGTTTGAAATTATAAATTCCTGTCTCTCGGAAACCTTGTGTGATGGAGAAAAACCAATATCATATTTGAATTCAGGAGAAAAAATCATAGAGAAGAGGGGAAAAGCTGGGATTGGAACACAGTGTTGAATTATTTACAGATAGACTAATGGAAGAGTTTTTACATCTAGATATTATTCAATAAAGTATTTATTTACCTGTGTGGTGGGGCGCAGGAGAACGTGGTGAGTATCGTACATGTAGTGGGGGAATGCTTGTCGATAATCTCGCACTTCGGCAATCACGCAGCCGCTGTAGAAAAGCTCTGGGTTACAAGCTTCCAACAAGTCTATTAAAACCGGTGGCAATTCCTCGTTATCCACGTAACGAAGCAATTCTTCTTCATGGTACGGCCAACGCATTGTTTCTATTATATTTTCTGTAGGATTGGAACCCGTAGACGTACTAGTACTTGCTGTACTAGTGTTATTATTATTATTATTATTACTACCTGTAAAACAAAAAAAGAGATATATGTGGAAGTAAAATATGTTAAGAAGTTAATTCTTCTTCTTCTTCTACTACAAGGTTTAGGCTATGCAGCCTGTTCCGGCGAAGTTAAAAGTGGAGTCCATCTTCTACGTGGTCGGCCAACATCTCTTGTTCCTCTGGGAGAGAAGTTAATTTAAGGAACTTATATAATTAAGAATTACCATAAAAAAAAATATTTTTTTGAATATGAAGTAACAGGTCAACTAATTTCATGAAGCAGAGAAGAAGAAGAAGAACATGAAGGAAATATATCGGAGAACATTTTGTTTAAACAACTCACCTCATAGGATTCATGCTTCCATGATACCGCAGTTTCAAACAAAGTCGTGTTCATCCTCAGCCATAATTCCGACTGACGAAATTCTTCGGCCGTCAACTGTTCTATTGTCCCCATCTTCAGTGCTGCCATCTATGGTTGAATTTATAATTTTATTTATTTATTATAGATGGCAGCACTGAAGATGGTGACAATAGAACAGTTGACGGCCGAAGAATTTAGTCAGTGGGACTTATGGCCGAGGATGAACACGACTGTGTTTGTAACTGCGGTATCATGGAAGCATGAATCCTATAAGGTGAGTTGTTTAAACAAAATGTTCTCCGATGAAGTTTAATGATTATACCTCATAATGTTTACTTCCCAACATTAATTTAATATGAAGGAAATATTTCCTTAAGAGAGACTTTCTTGCCTGAACTAGATTTTGAACCCAAGACCTCCATAATAATTACTTTGAGTCTTAACACCTTAGCTCATAAATTGTTGTGCTCATGAGAACATATTACGGCTAAACTTTACAACATGTGGACATGACTTTTTAAATTACTTCATAAAGTCTTATTCTTAGGGTTTCATTTTTCAAATTATTTCCCACCATTTACAATGATTTTTACATGTTTTCTATTGATTATTTCAATATATAGTTTTTCACAATATTGAACTACATGAATACATGACAGCCATACTGATTTTAACGAATATTTTGTGTTTCAGTGCAGCTAACATAGCATCTGTACTAATTAACTTACTAACTAACCAACCAACTAACTCATTGGCACTATCGAACCCATAGGTCCATGACTGCACGGACATAGGCTCTCCATCTGTCATATAGTCAGAAACAAATGGTGGACTATTTGACCTCCGAAAAATTTTACCCCAGTGGAACCCATATCTGCATTTCTTGACGGTTGTATTTTTATGGTGAAAGATTGTCACTCTTTCGACAGAGGTACTTTTTTCGTCTGGCTTATTACCTTCGACCAGTCTGGCATGGCTTATCGGCAGCAATGCTACCACCGGTATAGCTCTCGGGATCATTTAAGCATGCAAGCCACTCCACCACAACAAGGTAAAGATACCATGGAGCGACTAATTAACTTACACTAGATAAAATCAGCATGCATTCTTTCAAAGGTTAGAGCACTTAAATTGCATTAGGTAAGCTTTTAGGTTTGTTGGCAACATGAGTTCAAATATTGTGTATATGTTGGCTACATCCTGTGATTCCATAGTGTAAACAGGCACATGTGCATGGTGTATGGTTGGAACTCAGAAAAACTTTTCTTGTCAAATGTTGTAAAGTATTTTCCCACATTTCAATATGCAGACATAAATTAATTATAAAGAAGAAACTCATTATCCATCCACAGTAATTCTGCCTGAAGGCAGGTCCTTCACTGCAATCATAGCATTTTCATGCTATGCTTGCAGCTTTACTAGGGAATTGTAGGTGTGGTAGCTTCCCTTTGCTTTCCACACCGGTGAAGGATGATGATGGCCATATGATTTCGGGGACCGTTTGGGCCTTAAAGTTTTTCTGACATTTGTCTTACAGGTGAGGAAAAACCTGATAAAAACCTCACCCAGAAAAACCGGGCCCGCTGCGTGACAAGGCAGCACGCTACCTCGAGACCAAAGCATTACTTCCTATTTTAATACAGGCCTGCAAATTAATTTTTTTTCAGCAGCACAGGGTTTAACAGGTCTCTAAACCTAAGTTTGGTGTGCTGAATCCAAATATATTAACAATTTTTTCGTATCACTTAAGGCATTTTTGCCACATTGAAATTAAATATTTATTAATAATTAAATTAATATTTAATATTAAGAATTAAATCAATATTTTAAATATCTCACCTCATGTCCTGTATTCTTCTAGACTGCAGTTTCAGAGCAATATCTCCATAAATATTTATTACTTTTTGCATTATATATAATAGCCATAATCCTTTAAATTGGTGTAAAAACTACAGAGGCCTGATACAATATCAATTGTGCAGTTAAAACATATTAAAACAAATAATAAAAACTACTAATATACCTTAAGATTAGTATGCAGACATACTGAAACATGTTCTCAAAAATTTTACAAAAATTCAACGGTGAGGTGTTAAATTTCACTAATTTACTGATATTAAATCAATATATCTTTCCAACAAAAGAAGCTCTACTGGCTTTATATGTTTTTTCCATTGCACGACAGGCCTAGAAGGCCCTTAGCCTACAATCCGACTGCTGGCCTCACATCCACATGTGTCAATCACATCCATCCATAGTAATTCTGCCCGAAGGCAGGTACTTCACTGCAA
Organism: Diploptera punctata; assembly: GCA_030220185.1. Taxonomy (NCBI): domain Eukaryota; kingdom Metazoa; phylum Arthropoda; class Insecta; order Blattodea; family Blaberidae; genus Diploptera; species Diploptera punctata. Next base: position 2,047,401 of record JASPKZ010007290.1, on the reverse strand, counting down.
TCATAGCATTTTCATGCTAAGCTTGCAGCTTTACTAGGGAATTGTAGGTGTGGTAGCTTCCCATTGCTTTACACACCAGTGAAGGATGATGATAATGATGATGGCCATATGATTTCGGGGACCATTTGGGCCTTAAAGTTTTCCTGACATTTGTCTTACAGGTGAGGAAAAACCCCGATAAAAACCTCACCCAGAAAAACTGCCCCGACTGGGGATCGAATCTGGGCGTGCTGCGTGACAAGGCAGCACGCTGCCTCGAGACCACAGTGGTGACAGAGGTAGATGATTATCTAGCCAGTGTAGGGGTGACATGTGGTCAGCATGACGAGTCCCCCAGCCGTTATAGCTAGTTTTCTCAACCTGGAACTACTTATTGTAGCTACCCAAATGTCTCACGATGCTAGGGGGCACCGGTCCCATACCCATGAGAAAAATTTCTTCCCCCATGGAGACTCGAACTAGCGCAAGTCCCATAGCTCTGCGTCAAGGCTTCCTGCCTTAACCACTCAGCTATGGCGTGGGACAATGGCTTTACAAAGTAATGTTAAAATTTCTATTTAAAGTCTTCTTGAATAAAAAACCGCCATTTGGCATGACAAACAATAGTTCGTAACCTTTTGGCGCTCTCAGCAATTGTATAAGAGAAGATTTTGCATTTAGATTGGAGGCCTTAGGAAGCTCCGTGGCAGAGCACTAGTGTACAAAACTAGAGGTCCTGGGTTGAAATCTCAGCTAGGCATAATTTTTTTTCTTCAAATATAAATTCATCTTTATCTTACAAGACCATATATCTTTGCAATGAGATAGATTTTTACCTTGTGTTTTGTGAACTCTGATACCAATGGAATAGCCTTTGTTGCCAGGATACAGATTCAATATAAGAGTGTTGAGATGATGTTGTTTCACTAGTTTATCCAACAAGTGGGAACACGACTTGAGATGCTAAAACACATACAATACAATACTTGTTACACTGTGACAATCTTACACGGATATCAAGTTACACTACATTTCACATACTTACCTTGTTACGTTGATGTAAGTCTTTGGCACATTCTTCTTCATACAGTTCTCTTAATTTCTGGTGAATTGAGAAAAATGTTTTGCCATTCTTCTCCTGAACTTGCGGCACTGACTGCGGACACTTCCTGGCAATGTGCAGTATACGCTGAAACACAAAAACACATGCTCATTAAACTAATGTTATGTCTGGTGATTACACTTTGTTCAGAGAATGAGAAAAATTATGAAAAGTAATGTATCAATCATTTCCTTCTTCATAAACTTCAAACATATTTGTTCTTCTTCTTCTTCTTAAACTTAATTTGTAGGATTTTCATCTTGTTTATTTCCAAAATCACTCCTCGGAGGAAGACGTATTAGATGTGCATTCACTGTCTATCCATCTCTTGGCTGGTCTTCCTCTTGTTCTTCTCCCGTCCATTGGTCTATCTTCTTTAGCTCTTTTTTGCAAGCCGGTTTTCTTCCATTCTTTCTATATGACCCTTCCAATATTTTCGTCTATCTGTAATAAATTTGGTTATGTCTTGAATATGGCATTTGTCCCTAATTTCTGTGTTGTATATTTTATCAAATAATGTTTTCCCCTGAATAGTTCTTAAGATTTTCATTTCATATGTGCTTATTATTTGTTTAGTTTTTGTTGTATCAGCCCTAGTTTCTGCTCCATATACGATAACTGGTCGAACTATTGTTTTGTATATGTGGGTTTTGCTTTCTATTGACATATGTTTGTTGCGCCAAATTAAATCTTTCATATACCCTGATATTTGTGCTGCTTTATCAGCTTGTTTCTTTACTTCTTTTATTAAATTTTAGTGTTTGTTATTAATACACCTAAATAATGGTGATGATGATGATAGTGGTGCGCCAGGAGAGTCCCTAATCCTAAGCTTAACCTAAGATGAATATGAATGATGACGATTGCGATGGCCATACGATTTCGGGGACCGTTTGGGCCTTAATGTTTTCCTGACATTTGTCTTGTAGGTGAGGAAAAACCCCGATAAAAACCTCTCCCAGAAAAACTGTCCCGACTGGGAATCGAACCCGGGCCCGCTGTGTGACAAGGCAGCACGCTACCCCGAGACCACAGCGGTGGACAATTTCCATATTGTATTTTCTGGCATTTATATTAAACTGATGTAAAGATCTTTGTAAATTATCTTCAGATTCTGAAAGGAGAATGACATATTTGTTGCTACAGTCAATTATATAAATACATTGTTACCGTAATCTGCTGTTGTCAATATTTTTGTAATCATCTGGCTTTTTTTCCTTATAAGCCTTCTGACAAGGAAATTGTCAACCATTGCATGCCGAAACCTGCCTGGAAATTTCTCTCAGAGCATTGTGATGTACGAAGACTGTGTCCAAAAAATTATCTGCCACTTTTAACTTCAAGGCAATAAAATCCAGTGCCAAACATCTCATTCAAACCTTAGGAAAGTATTACAACTTCTGACTTGGTGGATTGGATAACCCTCACAACGCGCTCTACCTCACTTCGCTCTGCTCTATTCAAGCAGGGATGTCCATATGCTTCGCACAGTAGGTTGCCATTGCTGGATTCTGGCTTTGATTTCTATGCCTTGCAGTTAAAAGCGGCAGATAATTTTTTGGACATGGCTTTGGTACAACACAATGCTTCTCTGGGAGAAATTTCAAAGTAAGTTTCGGCATGAAATGGTTGATAGTTTCCTCCCCCTCCTAAAGGATGACAGTAAGAATAATTTGAAATTTTGTACTGGAAAGCCCTTAAAGAAAGGATTGTTAAAAATGATTGGGCCTAAGTGGGAGGATAATATTTGGATGGATCTTAAGGAACTGGATATCAGAGATATGAATTGGATGCAGTTGGCTGAGGATAAGGACATATGGAGAGCCTTAGTGAATACAGCATTGAATCTGTAGGTTCCACAAGCTATGAAGCAAGATAGTTGTTTTTTTTGTTGACCTGGAAAAGGCCTTTGACAGAGTAAATTGGAATAAACTCCTGAAGATCTTGAAGAAAATTGGCATCAACTGGAAGGAGAGGAGGCTCATAAGTAGTCTTTATATCAAACAGCGAATAAGAGTGAAGATAGGAGAAGAAATGTCAGAGGGAAGAGAAATTGGAATGGGTGTAAGACAAGGATGTCCTCTATCACCTATCTTTTCAACATCTACCTGGAAGACCTAGTGAAGAACTGCTTCAGCAATATGGGGGGCGTAAACATGGGAGGAAGAAGAATAAAGTGCATAGGATTTGCTGATGATATGGGTTTGCTAGCAGAAGATGCAATGACACTGAGGAACATGCTGATGGAGCTAAATGATAAGTGGGAGGATTATGGGATGAAGATAAATATAAATAAGATGAAGGCCATGATTATAGGAAAGAAACTAAGGAAGATAAACACGAGAATTAAAGATGAGGCCATTGAGCAAGTGGAGAGCTTCAAATACTTGGGTTTGTACAATCAGTAGTAACATGAACTGCGGTCAACAAGTAAAGCAGAGGATAGCAATGGCAAAAGAAGCTTCAACAAGAAGAGAAGCATTTTCTGCGGACCTTTGGCAAAAGAATTATGGAAGAGGCTAGTGAAGTGCTTTGTGTGGAGTGTAGCATTGTATGGTGTAGAGGCTTGAACATTACAACGGAATGAGGAAAAGCGACTGGAAGCTTTTGAGATGTGGATATGGAGAAGAATGGAACGTATAAAATGGACAGACAAAGTAAGAAATAAAGATGTGCTAGATAGAGTGGGTGAAAGAAGAACAATGCTGGAATTCATTAAGAAGAGGAAAACAAATTGGATTGATGACTGGTTAAGAAGAAGCTTATATATTAAATTTGGGAATTTTTAACATTATGAGGTTCAATTAATAATAATTAAATGAATTGTGATTTTCTTCTACCTCATACTTCTATGTTTGTTTAAACACAGCACTGCAGTATCGGAGACACGTTGTCGTCATCATCAGCTGTTTTCACGTGTCGCCGATACTGCAGTGCTGTGTTTAAAAAAACATACAAGTATGAGGTAGTCGTGAAAACAGCTGATGATGACGACAACGTGTCGCCGATACTGCAGTGCTGTGTTTAAAAAAACATAGAAGTATGAGGTAAGAAGAAAATCACGATTCATTTAATTATTAATAAGAAGAAACTGCCTACTGAAGGATGCCCTAGAAGGAATGGTCAACGGAAAAAAAGTTAGAGGCAGAAAAAGACATCAGAGATAGACAATATTAAAATGAATGGTTTGTATGCAGATACAAAAAGGAAAGCTGAGTTAAGGAAAGAGTGGAGAATGCTGAGTTTGCAGTGAAAGACCTGCTCAATGAATGAAAATGAATAGGTAAAAAAGTCATAGCACAGTATCTTAACACATTTATTTTAGACTTAGATCAGTATTTTATTTAATGTGCTCTTTAACTGTGATCAATTAGTGATACAATTCAAATTTGTGCCTGAAAGAGCTGACAAATTCTGATCAGACTAAGGTTATTGAATGTGGCATAATCAACAACATGAGACCCACAACTTTAGTTCCTTCCAAAGGAACCCATAATCAGTATGCGAAGGTCATACTGAAAGTCATGAGCAACATTTTTTTTAAACAATCATAATATTTATTTTAGACAAACCAAGTACACCATGTTAATCTACAGACCTTTGTGCTACTTTTCAACATAGTCTCCATTTCTTTGCATACATTTTGTCCAGCGTTCTACAAGCTTGAAAATTCCCTTATGATAGAAGTCCATTCCAGCTGCTCAAAGACACTGACGCACTGCTTTCCGAATATCCTCCAGCGTCTCGTAGCGTTGGCCTCTCATTTGCTCCTTCACAGAACCGAAAAGATGGTAGTCGGAAGGTGCCAAATCGGGACTATATGGAGGATGTGGAAGAGTTTCCCACCCAAATGTCCTGATCTTCTCCACAGTGGCACAAGCAGTGTGAGGACGTGCGTTATCGTGTTGCAGAATGATCTTCCTTCCAGAGCGTTTGTCGTGCAATGCATGACAGAGCTTCACAAGTGTCAGGATATAGCGGGCAGCATTTATGGTTTGTCCAGGTTCAAGAAATTCAACCAGAATGCAACCTTGCACATCCCAGAAGACGCTGCCCATAACTTTCCCAACAGATTGCACTGTCTTCGCTTTTTTCTTTGATGGTGAATTCAAGTGGTGCCATTCCATAATCTGGCATTTTGTTTCAGGCTCATAGCGATGAAACCAGCTTTCGTCACCTGTCACAATACTCGTCAAAAAATCATCACCTTCATTTCGAAATCTCTGAAGAAGGTTATGGGTGATGGTTCTTCTCTGAAGTTTGTGGTCTTCAATCAATAAACGTGGAACCCAATGGCAATAACTTTTCGGTAACATAAGCTGTGAATCATTTCTTGCACTGCACTGTGTCCTACTGCAAGTTTTGTAGCGATTTCATTCACTGTGATACGCCTGTCATCTCTAATGAGCGCATCAACTCTTTCCTTGTTGCAAATCGTGGAGGCAGAGCGTGGGCGACCGCTACGAGGCTCATCTTTGATACTCGTGTTCCCATCTTTAAAATGTTTCACCCATCTCATAACACTGCTGGCACCCTTGCAGGCATCTCAGTAAGCACATTGAAGTCTTTGGTGAATATCAACAGCAGATTGTTCCTCTTTAACAAGGAATTCAATGACAGCACGCTGTCGAAACGAAACATTGATGTCTGCCATTTTGGAAACACTGCGTGAGGTCACATGATAGAAGCTATGACGCCACAAAACGGCAATGTTGTAGATTACGATCCTGCAGTTGTTTTTGTTACATTGTTGAAATTTGAATTTTAACAATGGGTTGCTCACGACATTCAGTATGACCCTCGTATAATGCACTTAAAAATCATTAAGATTAAAATTAGACCCTAGTCAGATTTGAACTCACAAATTTTGGAACTATAGACAAGTATAAAGAAAGAAGAACCACCTATGAAAAAATACAGGAAATTCACATATCATATTTTAATTTTGTTTGTTTATGGGCTTTATTATTCAATGTTCTATTTATTTTGCCACAAATAGCTTGAAACTGATTAGTTTTATGTCCAATATCTTATCATATGCATAGCTGATATCACATCCTAAATATTTAAAGTTGGATACTTATTCAATAATTCCGTCTCTAATTATTATTTTTACACGCAGAGTGTTTCTTACTCGAAGTGCCAATTGCTACATATTACATTTAATTTATAAGCAGCCAATTGTAACAGATCTTCATCATGGTGTAGTAAGATTAAATCATCGGCGAAAATTATGTTATTAATACTTGTTCAATCTAAGGCCTTTGTCTGTTATAATTTTCCATTGTTTCATAATGTCATCAATATATTTATTAAAAGAGCAGGCGATAGACTACACCCTCGTCTAACTCCTTGATTTATTAAAATTTCTTCTGACCTCCTTCCATCAGTTTTTATCACTACTTTAGTTTCTTGTTATAAACCTTGGACTGATATTAGATGATGTGGATATCCTCGTTCTTTCATTATTTCCCATAGTTTAGATTTATTTACTCTATCAAAGGCCTTTTCAAAATCAACGAACAACAAATATGTTGGCAGGTTAAATTCTCTTCTCTTTTCGATTAGTCTCTTTATAATAAACACATTATCACTACAGGGTCTTCCTTTTCTAAACCTTGCTTGTTCTTCTTCAATCTATTATTTATTAATAGGGCAAGGCAATTAATGATTTTGCATCTTTTTCTTGGGAAGACTGAAACATTGTTTACATATCTGAATATGTACGTCATTAAAAAGCAGATTAAATAAAAGCAATTCGTTAGGGCATTTTTTTGCATTTTCTTAACTTTTTTACGGATAGGTCATTTTTAACATTTTTTACACTTTTCTGGAAGGCTGTGACATTATTTGTATTTGATTTAAGATTTTTATTATAATTCAGTATTTTTCCTTGTCAATACAATTTCTTGGAATGAAGTAGTTGTTTTGCTAACTACTACCCCTATTTTCCAAGGTATGTGCATAATGAACTTGCCCACTTCTAGGAATTTTATTCAATTTCTTAGAGCTTATGCTAACTTCTACCCTTATTCTGATTGTTAACCGCAATACAAAATTGCTGTAAAAGGTAATGTAGCATGTATTTTTTAAATATTTTTCTCTTAATATTTTAATGTTAGGTTAAATTTTATGTAATTCAGTAATCAAGTGAGTACTTAATCTAATAAATTGTATTTTTATTGGTAATTCTTAACTTTTTATTCGCCATTTTTTTTATTTTATTGGTCATTTTTTGCATTTGTTAGGTCATAAACGTATTTCTTATTTTGCATTTTTTACCAATTTATAGGTCATTAAATGCCTTGCCCTAATTATTAAAATATATTGTAAAGTAAAACTATCTTGGCTTGGTTCAGAACTGTGGGACAAATGCTGAGTGTAATTCTACTCCTGTCTTCACAACCAGGTCTTGTGAGACATTTATATAGATGAGCTCTTGTGTATCCTTGTTCCAGAGAGGGTTTCCTTACACTATTTAATAAACTGTAAATCGTCATTATCATCTATCCGAAGCATGGAGCTAGATAAGCAGTATCTTATTTAAAAACAATCTTTAATGTTTCAGGTTACCTTTCAAAGCTGGGCATGAGAGGGGTAAACATTTTATTCAGAGATCTCTCATTTCAGGCTTAAGCTTCTTTTATAAGCCTTAAATCTATAACAGGGAATCCATGGCTTTAATTTCTTTCTCAAAGCAGCTATGCTCAGAATTTTTGCACTGCGAAAAAATGCATTAATGCTGAAAGTTTGAACCAGTAAATCTCAAATCAGAGGTGAAGTTGATTGCTACTATTGATCTGAACCATTTAATCTAATGATTCATTACAGTATCTTTTCAAATGTCCTAATATTGATCTTTTTCCCATAGCCAGTTATGTTAAAGCCCTAACATTCTTCTGACATGGTTCCTCCAATACCATCACAACATCATCATCATCATCACTCCAGGGATTAGGCAATTGCACGTTCCGACTTCATAATGCATCAGCCCAACGTCTTCTAGGTCTTCCAACATCACGCCTTCCTCTTGCTTGATAATTTCTTGCTAACAGTGGATATCTCTCCTTACTCATTCCATCCATGTGATCAATCCATTTCTGTCTGTAATTATTGACTTTATCCAATAAAGGCTGTACTTTCAATTCTTCTCTTATATCCTCATTTCTTATTCTATCAAGTCTTGTACATCCTTTTATTTGTCTTAGGAACCACATCTCTGCCGTCTGTATTCTATCCTTCTGTCTTTTCACTGGAGCCCAAGTTTCACATCCATACAATATTATGGGAACCGCCATAACATTATACATTTTTATCTTGGTTTCTTTTCTAATTTTATTTTTGAATGTTCTCTGTATTGTTCCACACACCGTCTGAAATGTATTTATTTTGGAGTCAATAATATCTCTTTCCACATTGTAGCCAACATCACAACCCAAATATTTGAAACTAGACACCTGTTCTATACTTTGATTTTCTAAAATAATTTTGGATCTCACTGGATCTCTTCCTCTAAAAGCCATGGTCACAACATATTCTTTAAATTATTAGACCCTAGTAGGTCCATTATAATTTCATTATAAAACTTCATAGGTGTTCCCAAATGTTGACACAACTTTGTTATAGCCAGTCTCAAGCCAGGTGAGGGAGGAATAACAATTCATTAAAAATCTGGGTTCAGTTGGCTCCAACTGATAGAAACATACCTCGGTTATGGTGAAAATCTCAAGAGCAGTTTCGGTGTAGAAGAAAATCTTTAGAACCAGCAAAATATACAAAAGAGACACTTAAACCCTAATGGTAATATGGGGAAAACTGCAGGGAGTGTGATATTTAAAAGACTAAGGGAGTACATCCTCTCTCCATGGTATCTTTACCTCGTCGTGGTGGAGTGGCTTGCGAGCTTAAATGATCCCGAGAGCTATGCCAATGGTAGCATTGCTACCGATAGGGTTACCCATGCCAGACTGGTCGAAAGTGATGAGCCAGACGACAAAATACCTTGGTCGAAAGAGTGATGATCTTTCACCGTAAAATTACAACCATCAAGAAAAGTGGACATGGGTTCCATTGGGGTAAAATTTTCCAGAGGTCAAATAATCCCCCATTCGGTTCTCCGGGCAGGGACTACTTCAGGGAACCCATGCCAAAGGTAAACCAAGAATGAGGTGCGAGAATAACATTAACTATGATTTGAGGAAAATAGATTATAAGGAAATGATTGGAAAACAATAGCACAGAATAGGGATGTATGGAAAGCTTGTCTGCACGGCCATGAAAGTATGGGTTTGATAGTGCCAATGAGTTAGTTAGTTAGTTAACACTAAGAAATTGGGACTGGAAGTAAATATCAATAAAACTAAATATATGGTCACACATAAAAAGACATTATATAATGGAAATGGACAGCTAATGACAAATGAGGGAAATTTTGAGGAAGTGGCTGAATTCAAATACCTAGGAACAATAATCACAAACAGGAATGAGATGCACAAAGAAATTAAACATAGGCTCAATTCTGGAAATGCATGTTATTATGCATTACAGAGACTCTTGATTTCCCAACTCCTTTCAAAAAACGTTAAACTGAAAATATATAAAACTATTATTCTACCAGTTATATTATATGGATGTGAAACATGGAATCTTACTTTAAGGCAGGAAAGGAGATTACAAGTATTTGAGAATAAAGTTCTTATGAACATTTTTGGACCAAAGAGAGATGAACAGACAGGTGAATGGAGAAGACTGCATAACAGTGAATTACATGGTCTTTATAGGAAGTCAGATATAATGAGAACAGTTAAGTCTCGTAGACTGTGATGGACAGGACATGTGGCACATATGGGGAATGAAAGACATGCATGGAAGATTCTTGTAGGAAAACCAGAGGGAAAACGCCCAGTTGGTAGACCAAGAATGAGGTGTGAGAATAACATTAATTATGATTTGAGGGAAGTAAATTATACAGGGAATGATTGGAAAACATTGGCTCAGGATAGGGATATATAGAGCTTATGTGCGCATGGCCATGAACCTATGGGTTCGATAGTGCCAGTGAGTTAGTTAGTTAGTTAAAGGAGTGCACCCTATAGAAAATCAAAGGGTAGAGGGAACTCTTCAGGTGTGGTGTAAACTACCCCTCTATGGAAGGAAACCTTGAAATCTAATCTACGAGGCTTGGGCTAACCATCCCCCAACTTTGAACTTATAACAGATTTGGAAATAAAATTATAATAGTCAGACACATGTTTTATGGAAACTTACTGAGAGAGAGAGAGAGAGAGAGAGAGAGAGAGAGAGAGAGAGAGAGAGAGAGAGAGAGAGAGAGAGAGGAGAGAGAGAGAGAGAGAGAGAGAGAGAGAGAGAGAGAGAGAGAGACAAAGAAAATGGGATAACATTTTAAAGGAGTTGATAGCTAAACTATAACAAATGTATGTTGAGAAAAGAAAAGCAATTTTGATATCCTTTTGGAATACATGTCAGAATTTGTTACAGTCAGAAGATATTCTCTTCACATGTCAGAATTTGTTACGGTCAGAAGATATTCTCTTCACATGTCAGAATTTGTTACGGTCAGAAGATATTCTCTTCACATGTCAGAATTTGTTATGGTCAGAAGATATTCTCTTCACATGTCAGAATTTGTTACGGTCAGAAGATATTCTCTTCACATGTCAGAATTTGTTACGGTCAGAAGATATTCTCTTCACATGTCAGAATTTGTTACGGTCAGAAGATATTCTCTTCACATGTCAGAATTTGTTACGGTCAGAAGATATTCTCTTCACATGTTCCTCACACTGAAGTGTATATTGATGTAGTGGACAAAAGGGTCAATTTTCAAATTTTCTAGAATATCTTCATTTCTCCAAGCAATCTGCAGTCTTCCTCATGAATTTCATGTTGGCTGCTTAATCTCTTTTCAGCAGCCTTTCTTATAGTTCATGCCTCACTTCAATATATGATTCTTGCAAGCTTTTAATATATACACATTCTTGTACGTTTCTTCCATTTTAACTTCCTTCCTTCCTTCCTTCCTTCCTATTTGGCACTAAAACCCAATGTGAGTGTTTCAGCAGAGCATGTTACCATGGGTCTAATCAAAGTTTTATATATTTGAAGAGGAAAATGTTTGCCTAGACCTTTGGCTTTCCGGGCCAAATGCTCTACCAACTGAGCTACCGAGGCGAATTGCGATCTTTATATATTTTTAATTTAGTTGTTCTAGTTAACAGTTTTGATTTTATTAAACTGAGATTTGCAAAATATGCTTTGTTTCCTGTTAATATTCAGTGGTTTATTTCTTCTGTTATTAACCCTTTACTGGGGGCACGCCGTAGCGTAGTGGTTAACACATTGGTGACCGACAGCTGTGCATTCCACCCACCGCTGCTAGACCGGACATTTCTGTCAGGAGCGTGGACTTTTAAATTTTAAACCGCACTAGCACAGAGTGATTTTTACATCAATATATTTACAGTCAATAACAATAATGCATAAGTAAATCTTTATAAGTGTTCTCACCAGACCTTCTAGTAGAAATTGAGGGTTTGATAGCATTAGAAACATTTCCCTTTATGTAAAGGCACAGGGTAAAAGAGCATATGTAGCGAGTTTCTTATCTTGTGTTCACTACAATCGCGGCAAGGTTTGGAAGGTTTATTTTTTTTTTTCAGACACTGTTGGTGTTAATTTATGTTTCTTCATGACTCAGCCTTCTTGGTGGGTCTTGACATGGTGTCCTCTTCACACTGTCTTTCTTCCTCTTCCCTGTCATCTGTTCCTAATTTCACGACTGCCAAACAAGAGGCTGTTTCAAGCAAAAAACTTCTGTTTGACATATTGTTGTTAGGATTTTGAAATTTATAGACCCAAGAAGCATTAAAGAGTGCACAATTCAGAAGCCACAATACAACTTTCTTGCTTCATTTCACTGTTTTTCTAAGGATGGAGTAATATGATAGGTACTGGTCAGCCATGTCTACACCCTTCACATACTTGTTACATTGAAGTATTCAATAGGACATTTTTACAACTTTACCCCTCCCACTCTCGTGTTGCCCGATGCAATGTGCTAACCATTCTTACGTCTCTTTTATCTTTGGATGTTTGTAGCAAAAGGTTCCCCTTACTACAAAATACACATTCTCCTGGTTTGAGTTTATTTCCTGCTTCCACAAATGATTTTGTAAGCCCTCTGTTAATCCTTATTGTTCCACAAACTATCGTCTTTCTTGCGAGCAAATTTTCAGCTATAGCCACACTGTTATAATAATTATCCTGGTAGACATGATGCCACAAATATAAATTTGGCTCTAGAACGCAAAATAGTGTTTCTTCTAATTTTTCACCTCTGCAACATATATTTACAGGTTACATACGTATCCCGTAATCGCCTAACTATCGGCACTAAAATTCCATATTTCACCAGCCGTCTGTCTTAAAATTGTAAACAACTCTTTCTGTAAAGTTGGCATTTTCATAAAGGAGAAGAGAGGGGTAAAAACAACTAAAGTTTATTTCACAATGAGAAAAAACAAAATTGCATGCTCCTTCAAAAGCGAAGAGGCTGGAAAACCATAGAAAACATAAACACGGAAATCTCCGTGACCCGTCGACTAGCACTGGCCATTTAAACACGGAGATCTCCGTGGCCCGTCACCAATGTGTTAAGGCACTGAGCTACAAGCCGGAGGGTCGAGGGTTCAAGTCCTGTTGGGGACAGGATTTTTAAAATGACCCAAACCCTCTGGCGGCACTATGGCCCTGGGGTCGACTCAGCCTCTAACGGAAATGAGTACTAGACGCTTGTTCTGGGGGTAAAGGCGGCCGTCACGCAGGGCTGACAACCCAGCTGACATAAAGTGCCGATTGTCTAGAAAAAGTTGGAGCCTTAACCTCCTACTACCCCAAGGGCCTCCGGGCCTGTTGTGAGATCACTTTACTTTATTAACCCTTTACTATTTATCTTTGCTCCTAAATATGTAGAAGTAGTAACTTTTTCAAAATTATAATTTCCTATGTTAATTCTTTGTATTGTATTATTGACTGGATTTACTTCCATCTTCATTTATCTCTAGCCTTCCATTTTAACTTAACATTTATATAGTCACAGGACTAACTCCTAGTTCTTCCAAAATATCAGTGTTTCACTTCTTGCCCCAAATAGTGTACCATACAGTCTTCATACATAACAACATAAAATACAGTGTGTTCGAGGTAGAGATATCAAGACATAATTGTTCACCATTTAATAATAGAGGGGAATTTAATTATTATACTGCAACTACATCCTGAGCAGTCTGTCCCAGGTTGTGGCATCCAAGCAGCAGGCGAGCACAGAGTGGACAGTTCTGAGATGCCCGACCATATAAAGTCTTCTTCTTCTTCACGGTTTAGGCTTATTTACTAGCCTGTTCCGGCTCCAAATTGCCACTCTTTCCATCTTTTCCTTGGTCTTCCCAAACTTCTTCTTCCTCGTGGTGAATAGTTGTATGCTGCTTTTGGTATTCTATTCTCAGTCATTCTTGCCAAGTGTTCTTTCCAGTTTGTTCTGTATTTCTCTATTGTTGTGTTTAATTCCTCTACTTTTAGTTGTTGTCTTATTTCTGTGTTATGTTTTTTGCCTGTTCTTTGATATCCTGCTATTGGTCTGAGGAACCTCATTTCAGCAGCTTGTATTCTGGCAGATTATTGTGTTGTCACTGTCCATGTTTTGGATCCATAAGTAATAATAGGCACTGCCATTGTCTTGTATAATTTCATTATAGATTCTTTCCTGGCTTTATTTTTCAAAGTTCTTTTTAGTGTTCCTGTTATATAATTAAATTTATTTAGTTTGTTATTTATATCTATTTCTGCTGTGTATGATATTTCACAACCTAGGAAGTTATATCTTACTTATATTATTTTTGGTCTGGACATCTTACCTCAATATTAATGTTGATTTGTTCTTGGACATGTTTCAAAACAATTCTCTGTTTTATCTTCAGCTTCCCAGACGAAGATAAAACAGAGAATTGTTTTGAAACATGTCCAAGAACAAATCAACATTAATATTGAGGTAAGATGTCCAGACCAAAAATAATATAATTAAAATAACCTCAAAATATAACTTCTTAAAATTAAATATTATATCTTACTACTTGTTCTATTGGTTTATTTTTCTAATATTATCTTTGTCCGAACTAGATGAGCGCCCTTGAAGGCCATTGTTTTTTATTTTTGTGAGGATAATTCCATGTTGTATTTTTTTGATATTTCATTTAGTATAAGTACTTGTGAAAATACTTTAAAGCATTCACAATGACAAGTAGCTTCCTGAGGGTGACATAATAACTACTCTCAACCTTAGATAGTATTCGGGTGAAGTAGGAGATGACTTTCTCGTCCGCATTGATCTTGAGACAGCAGACGTTTCTAGGATCGGTGTTGATGATTTACTTCCTCTCCAGCATCAGATATCCAAGAACAGGGGACATGCATACGACTTTCTTCCACTTTCACAATGACATATCAGTTTCTTCTGTCCACTAGAAGGCCCAATTGTTTTCAGTTTGTTGTGTTAGAGGTTTAGTGATATAAGCGTACCTCTTGACAAATCTGCTTAGTAAGTACAGGCCCAAAAAATGACAAAACTTTAGTTGTCCCTTGGCCTGAGCCATTCCTGGACAGCCTGCAACTTCTCAGGATCGGTAGCCACTCTGTTGGTCTATACAATATGTGAAGCACAGGATGCAGGAATTTTCAAGATTTTTTTTTTCTTATAAGAACACTGCTGAATGGAAAATGAAAGATGGCCAAAAAATATATACCAATGGTCACCCCCTGGAAGAAATGAACTTGGCAGACCAAGATGGAAATGGAAAACCTACGTCAGAACTATAATGGATGATAGGAATTTGGAAGAGGGAGATTGGAATGATAGAGATAAATGGATACTGAAGACAGCAAACCTATAAGTGGGGGAAAGCCAAAGAAGAAGAAGAAGAAAACACTGCTAGAAATTTTATTATTATATGTAAGGCTCAGGATGCAGAACTTTAAAAGATCTTATTTTTATAACACCAATTTTATTGTTACATGTAAGATATGGGAAGCAGGAACTTTCCAGGATTTTATTTTAGAACTATATTAGAAATTTTATTATTAAAGGTATGACACAGTGTACAGGAACTTTCCAAGATTTCATTTTTATAATGATGCTAGAAATTTTATCATTAAACGTAAGACATAGGAACATTCCAAGATTTTATTTTTATAACAACAATGCTAGAAATTTCATTATTAAATGTATGGCATAGAATGCAGGAACTTTCCAAGATTTTCTTTTTTTTTAACAACAAAGACAGAAATTTTATTATTATACATAAGGAGCATGAATTTTCAAAGATTTTACCTTTACAATAACAATGCTAGAAATGTTATTATTATACTTAAGGTAGAGGATACAGGAACTTTCCAAGATTTTATTTTTATAACAATAATGCTAGAAATTTTATTATTAAATGTATGGCACAGGATTCAGGAACTTTCCAAGATTTTATTTTTATAACAACAATGCTAGAAATTGTATTATTAAATGTATGGCACAGGATTCAGGAACTTTCCAAGATTTTATTTTTATAACAACAATGCTAGAAATTTTATTATTAAATGTATGGCACAGGATTCAGGAACTTTCCAAGATTTTATTTTTATAACAACAATGCTAGAAATTTTATTATTAAATGTATGGCACAGGATTCAGGAACTTTCCAAGATCTTATTTTTATAACAACAATGCTAGAAATTTCATTATTAAATGTATGGCATAGGATGCAGGAACTTTCCAAGATTTTCTTTTTTTTAACAACAAAGACAGAAATTTTATTATTATACATAAGGTGCATGAATTTTCAAAGATTTTATCTTTACAATAACAATGCTAGAAATGTTATCATTAAACTTAAGGTACAGGATACAGGAACTTTCCAAGATTTTATTTTTATAACAACAATGCTAGAAATTTTATTATTAAATGTATGGCACAGGATTCAGGAACTTTCCAAGATTTTATTTTTATAACAACAATGCTAGAAATGTTATTATTAAATGTATGGTGCAGGATTCAGGAACTTTCCAAGATTTTATTTTTATAACAATGATGCTAGAAATTTTATTATTAAATGTATGGCACAGGATTCAGGAACTTTCCAAGATTTTATTTTTATAACAACAATGCTAGAAATTTTATTATTAAATGTATGGCGCAGGATCCAGGAACTTTCCAAGATTTTATTTTTATAACAGCAATGCTAGAAATTTTATTATTAAATGTATGGCACAGGATTCAGGAACTTTCCAAGATTTTATTTTTAATACAACAATGCTAGAAATTTTATTATTAAATGTATGGCACAGGATTCAGGAACTTTCCAAGATTTTATTTTTATAACAATGATGCTAGAAATTTTATTATTAAATGTAAGACATAGGAACTTTCCAAGATTTTATTTTTATAACAGGGACATTCCATACGAAATCGGCAAAAAAAAAAAATGTGAAAATTGAACTCACATCTTTAAAAGTTTTACAATTTTTTTTACAGTGAAACTTTATGATATACTAAATATCTGAACCGAATTTCAAGTCTTCGTTTGATGTAATTAAAGAGTAATAGACCTGTCAATTTATTGTATTGTTTTAAATAGTCCCTTTTATGAAATAAATTACTCGAAGTATAACTACTCCCTCAACTTGAAAAGATAGTCACATTATAGATGATCTTATGCTCTATCACTTGAAAATTAGTATGTTAATATTTACGTTTTTCTAAAGGGCCTAAATACAATTAATATACAATTGACCTTTCCCACCAAAAATTTTAAAAAATAAAAAAATATCACATTATTACCTAATGACCAGTTAATTGTTCGTAATTAATATTAAAGTGGTGGGATGAAAGGAAACTACCAAAAATAATTATTTTTTCTAAAATCTCCTATGTGTAGATTGTCCGCAATACTTTTCGCGTGAGTAAAGATCACTCGCTCGTACAAACAATGACGGAGTTACTTTGTATAGTCCTTTGTGCACTTCCAAACATTTTTACTGTTATTATCATCATTACATTTTTTATTATCATTATTACTATTATTACGTAATCATCGTCGTGGTTACTCTGCACGCCTCCGATTCCGAGGTTCGCGGGTTCAAACTCGATTGGAATCATTGGAATTTTAAAGGCGTAATAATTCTGGATGTAGCTTTCTCCAGAGGGAAGGAAATCCATGAGTCTCGTGTCGTAGATTTACGGTACGTACGAGAACTTCGCTACATAATGACCTCACATGTTAGTGAGCGTCATTAAATGCAACAATCTTTATTGATATCTCCAGTAGGCGGTTAATTTTGAGCTGATTTTGGCTAATGTATAGTTTAATTTAAATTACTAAGCACCTACGAATCCAAGCTTGTAAATAATGATGTAAGAGTTTTTATTATAATATTATATTTAAATTGAAATGAAAATTTTTTTACAAAATAAATAATTTGTTTTAAGGGAGGAAATAAGATTACGAACATTTGAGAATAAAGTTCTTAGGAACATTTTTGGATAAAAAAGAGATGAACAGACAGGTGAATGGAGAAAACTACATAATAGTGAGCTACATGATATGTATAGGAAGCCAGATATAATAAGAACAGTTAAGTCTCGTAGGCTGCGATGCGCAGGACATGTGGCACGCATGGGGGATGAAAGAGGTGCTTGGAAACTTCTGGTAGGAAAACCGGAGGAAAAATGCCCAGTTGGAAGACAAAAATGAGGTGGGAGAATAACATTGTACATGATTTGAGGGAAGTAGATTATACAGGGGATGACTGGAAAACGTTAGCTCGGGATATGGATGTATGGAGAGCTTATGTCCGCGCGGCCATGAATCTACAGGTTCGACAGTTAGTGAGTTAGTTAGTTGGTTATAAATAATTTGTTTAATAATTCACAGTAAACGTAAGTAACAGAGCTCTTTACTTCTCGCTTCAGCAATTAAATTCTGCAAATAAACACCTACTGTGTTAGAATTAAAATATTGCCAGTTTTATAAACTAACGGTACGGTTCCATTAAGCAGAACATATAATAATCTATTAGATTTAATGACAGTTAAAAAAGTCACTGATGAAGTGGGGTGAGCTGTTTCAATTAACTATGTGCGTGACCTTGGTCGTGAAATGAACCAGCTGCGTTCTGGATCCGCCAGTTTTTAACGAAAATAGAACAAAAAACATTTATATTTTCTGAACTATTCATCCCACCAGAAAGGTAATTGCTGGAAATTAATCCTTATTACATGAATAATATCCTGCATTTTTTACGTTTTCAGTTTTTGATATGTACTGCAGTAAACCGCCATAAAATAGAAAATTGATACCGAAAATTAAAATATCCCAATTATAAAAATAACACCCTTAAACTACATATCACCTATACAAATACATTTGAAACAAATTTTTGCTGTTTACTGTTTCAGAAATATTAGTAAACATTTTAGTTTATCATATTTAAGGTAATTTAACACCATCATAACTATGAACATATAAATGATAAAAATTAAATTTTGATATTAATATGTTTATAAATGTATTCACTATATTTAGGGATACATAAAATTAAAAAAATAAATTGCAAGATTTTTTGCTGTCCGATTTGATATGGATTATCCCAACAACGCTAGAAATTTCATTATTAAATGTACGGCACAGGATGCAGGAACTTTCCAAGATTTTATTTTTATAACAATGATGCTAGAAAATTTATTATTAAACTAAGACATAGGAACTTTCCAAGATTTTATTTTTATAACAACAATGCTAGAAATTTTATTATTATACTTAAGGCACAGGATGCAGGAACTTTTCAAGATTTTATTTTTATAACAATAAAGATAGAAATTTTATTATTATACATAAGGTGCATAAATTTTCAAAGATTTCATTTTTACAATAACAATGCTAGAAATGTTATTATTAAAGCACAGGATGCAGGAACTTTTCAAAATTTTATTTTTATAAAAACAATGCTATAATTTTATTATTAAATGTATGGCACAGGATTCAGGAACTTTCCAAGATTTTATTTTTATAACAACAATGCTAGAAATTGTATTATTAAATGTATGGCACAGGATTCAGGAACTTTCCAAGATTTTATTTTTATAACAACAATGCTATATTTTAATATTATATGTAAGGCAAAGGAAGTAGAATCTTTCCAAAATATTATTTTTATAACAACAGTGATAGATACTGTACAAAAAGCAAGAAAATTCACTCCCATAATAAGAAACATACTGACTACATGTTATCCCTATATTAGCTGGATGATCATCTATCTCTGTATATGGCACACATGGATGTAAGGCCAGTTGCTAAGGGCCTTCTGGGCCTGTCAAGTCATAGAGTTTAGTTTATTCTTATTGCATTCATTTATTCATTCTTCATTACATATTTCCAGCTGTAGCTGATGACGTGATTCCATTGCATAGTTACACTACTTGAAGATTCTTATTAAATATAATATTCTATTAATGTCCCGCGCTGTAGCCGAGTGGTTAAGGCAGGAAGCCTTGGCGCAGAGCTATGGGACTAGCGCTGGTTCGAGTCTACATGGGGGAAGAAATTTTCTCATTGTATTTCGGCCAGTATGGGACCGGTGCCCACCCAGCATCGTGAGGCATTTGGGTAGCTACAATAAGTAGTAGCTCCAGGTTGAGAAAACCAGCTATAACAGCTGGGGGACTTGACAAGCTGACCACATGTCACCCCTACACTGGTTGATCATCTGCCTCTGTGACTGACACATGTGGATGAGATGCCAGCAGCCGGCTGGTAGGCAAGTGCCTTCTAAGCCTGTCGCGCCAGGAGTTTTTTTTTTATTCTATTAATACTCAGTTATGTTACTTTCTATTTGATTATTTCCCATTAATAAGTCATTTTGTCTCCTCACCAATAGTATGTTTACCTTGTTCCTGGAGAAGGGCTTGTGGGTTTATATGATCCTATGAGTTATGTAGGTGGTATCATTGCTATCAGAAGGGTCACACATGCAGGATAGGTCAAGGATTAAAAGCCAGATTTTTAAGAGATAACTTAGAACAAGGAAGTGCTGATTTTGCACTGCAAATGCCAAGAAATTAAAAAGAGTTAACATAGACAAAAAAAAGTGATGATCTTGCACTGCAAGTGCCAAGAAATGCAAACATAGGTTCCACAGGAGTATATTAGCTATATAGATATATGAGAGCTTATAACATTATGGCCTTGAATCTCCAGACTTGATAATGGTAGTGAGAAAATTACTTATGTTATTTTGACATTCTTATTAATTTGGTCTCCTACATTTTTGGTTTGGTCTAATGCCGAGTCCTACCAAATTCATAGCTTCCATTGCAATCCTCTTCATCAAAGACTCTTCCATGTATAAAACACTCCCTCCCCCAGTTCAAGTTGGAAGGTCCAACTCTGAGGTATAAGATGTCTCTATGGTGAGATAAAATCTCCAGATTTGATAGTGATAGCGAGCAAGTTACTAAGTTTTTTGACTTTCTCATTAATTTGGTCTCCTACATTTTTGGTTTGGTCTAATACCAGGTCCTATTAAATGCATAGCTTCCATTACATTCCTCCTCATCAAAGACCTTTCCATGTATAAAACACCCCCTCCCCCTTTCAAGTTGGAATGCCCAACTCTGAGATAAGATGTCTCTAGGGTGAGATAGAACACCAGACCCAAAACAACAATAGCATGTATAGAGAAACTGTGATATGATCATCATACTTAAAGCAACTATAAATAACGTAAAATGAAAAGTAGAAGAAAATAAATTATATTCATATTATGGTAGAGTTAGGACCATAATGTATTGTTCCACTCGACCATATTAAAAAAAATAAATAAAATGTTTATTTTTAAAGAGTTTGATCAGCGAGTTATACAAATGGCAGGCAACTTGGAGACATGAGATACCAACAAATTTCTGTCTCAAGTCTCACACTTTACCTGCTTATCCATTAAGACATGCAAAATTGTAAAATTAAAGATATAACAAAACTATTTAAATTAAAATTTTAATTCTTTTTAAGTCTATTAAAAATTCACCTGAAATAAATATCAATAGAATAAAAATATGAATCAGAAACTATATACTCACCTCTCATGAGATGATAGTCTTTGATAGGACACATTTTATGAGGTAAAGTGCAAAGTTTCCAATTCACATTTGTATCCTATCATTCCTAAATGTATAATAATAATAATAAGAATAATGATAAAATAAGGAAATCATCACTACAAGAAATAGAAGCCAGAGCACTTGGGAAAAAATTGGATATATGAAATCGCGAATATCACAGAAACTCTGAGAAGGTATTATCGCCGGTCACAATCTTCTTGGAAAACATTTATACACTCTGAACTTTTACCAACTCTTTATCTGCATACTCTGTGACAAAAATGATGAAATGGACAGACTCCATCTTCCAATGCTTCCCATCACTTCATATCTCCAGTGAGGTTGACAGATACTGGAAAGCTAGCAACTTCACCTTTAATTGTTAAGTTAGTGATTTATAAATAAACTTACCATTAAATTCAATAAATAACACAATAATAATTTAATAAATTATTGACTTTATAACAAAAATAAAAAATATAAAAGAATTAAAAAAATTGTCATGCAAGAACTATAGTACAGCCACTGGATATCCGGCTCTGACATTTTCACGATAGTGTTGCCGATATGGATATTCAGTGGGAGCAGCCACTTTATTTTTAGATTTTAGATTTATTTAGCCTGGTGGAGTTAAGGCTATGTGGCCTTCTCTTCCACTCACCAGGACAAACATATATTACATCAGAATATAACAATCTCAATTAACTCTAATATTAAATAATAAAAATTTGATCAAAAAGATAATATCTATTATATATTACGATCTATAATGCAACCAGTTAATGTTAGTTAAAATTAAGACTAAAGCTAATAATAAAATCTATACAAGCAAGACATATTAAATTGTCCCTGTCTAATGTATATAAAAAACAATGAAAAATAATGAGATATAGAAAACTAATTTTACAATTATACAATATTTAAAACAAAACAAAAGAAAATATTTGTTAATCTTAATATTATTTTCATAAATAATTAAATTTATTAATTGTTAAAAGAATACTATCAGTGAGGTGTATAAGTTAGTTTGTTATTAAATAATTCTTTAGTTTGTTTTTGAAGGATGTTATAGTTTATGTACGTGGTTAGCAGAAATACAGCTGACTACATCTCAGCAATTTCAAACCTTACTAGTGCACTATAGCGGCATCAAGAGCAGTGATTGGTTGTGACAGACATCTATTCCCACTTCAGCTATTTCCTTATTGGCAGTAGAGGGCGAGTTTCTCCCTTTACCCCCTGTACAACCTAAACGTCAGAGCCGGATATCCAGTGGTTGGACTTTATGTAAACTAATTTAATTCCACAGCAAGTCGAATTTATGGTCCAATTTTTTTGGTTTACTGAACATATTTTTATTTTGATGTTATATTTAGTTCAACAGATTCCAGCCCAGGACAAATATTTTTTTAAGAAAAAATTAACACTTGAACCGGGAATCAAACCCCAGATCTCTCATTCTATGCATCAGTATGCAATCCGTTACACCATTCAAGACCCAATACAAACGTCACATTTTCTTTCTTCTTATACAATTATCTTATGTCCAAAAGCAAATAGCCAGCACTATTAACAACATATCAGATGACTTCCTTTCAAAGTATTTTTAATGAGAATTTTACATTACTTTAAAAAAAATTAAAATAATTAATTTGCCAAGGATTGGAATATGTTAAACTAAATATAACATAAAAATATTAAGCTTTTTTTTACTATGGAATTAATGAATCTTTGGATTTCTGACAGTTCAGCATTTGACAACGCTGACTTAACAACAGTCAATCGCTGCCTGATCAGCAATTACTGTCCTACAAACTATCAACATGTTTTGAAATCAAATGGTAAAGAGAAAAATTTATGCCTGAACCAGGAATCAAACTCTCTTGATCAAGAGAGTAAGGTAAAGGAAGGATTTATGCTTGGGTGGGAAGAAAGCCTGATTTAGCTGAATGGTTAAGAGCATCAGCACAGAAAGCTGAAGGTTCGGGGTTCAATTCCTGGTTCAGGCACAAATTTTTCTCTTTACCATTTGATTACAATCATTTAGTTGTGTGCTTTAATATACTTATTTCTATCATAGTAACAGCTTCAGCTTCTTAATATTAATTTAATGTTTTGAAATGTTGAAAGTTTTTCCAAAATATAAATATTGTCTCATAAGAAATGTTTTTTTAACAAAATTGTATTTGGAATTTTTTTCTGACAAGAAATTAACTGCTCTTTCAAAGTAAATACCATTAGATTCTTTCAATGAGATTTATTATCCTGTAATCATATCAGTCTCTGGTTTTTGATGTGAAAAATTTGTTGAAATAAACTTCAATGTGTTTGAAATTTTATGCAAGAAATGGTCCATGGATCAAAACGGATGGTAATCTGAGAGTGGCAAGATCAGGGCTATATGCTGAGTGTGGTAGCAGTTTGATTCCTCCCAATTCCCAAATTTTTTGTGATGGCTGTTCAAGCAGTATGGGGTCCAAAAGCAACCCTCAAAATATGATGAAATCATTACAGTTGTTGCATCAAATGCAACTACCATGAATCACATCTTCAAAATTCCACCAGACACACAACATTTACATTAAACATAACTTAGCCAATTGAGTAAGCAATTTTATAAACTTTACAATATCTTGTCCTTTAAAAATATGTTCTATTTCTTTGTTATTTTTCATTCCCATGACAGAAATTTAGATAAACATACTAAAATACAATTCAATTATCTATGTGGCACAATTAAACGCACTTTATTGAATAAGACTAGAAAATAAACTATTTTGAAGTTTTACAAAGTATTGGCAGTTCCATCTCTTATCTATGGATGTGAAATCTGGACATTAACAAAGGCAGATAGTAAACAAATAGAGGCTGCAGAAATGAAGATGTTGAGAGCAATAGCAGGATACCAAAGGACCAATAAAAAGAAAAATGAAGATATAAGAACAGAACTTAATATATTTAATCTCTGTGAAAGAATAAAATATTATCAAAATGCTTATCTTCAGCACGTATTACGAATGAATGAACAGCGTATACCAAGAAGAATGTATAATTATAAACCAAAAGGGAGAAGAATGTTGGGAAGAGATGGAAGGACCAATTCGACCTATAATGAGATCGGAACAGGCCATTAGGCTTAATCCTTGTTGTTGATGATGATGATTTTTCATTCCCCATATTCCTCTTTCAGAACTGGTCCTTAGATTTTTCTAATATTTTTTCTTTCAAATATGCTCAATGAAATTTCATCATCTGTGTTTAATGCTTATGTTTCAGATGCATATGTTACAATTGGTTTCACCAGTGTTTTATAAAGTTTCAGCTTAGTTTCTCTGGACAGATATTAAATATTAGTAAAATTATTATTCCTCTTCTTATAACGGAGGTGTTGAAAATAATAGGTCAAATTTGATTTTTTATATAAAATCTGTTTACAAATGTATTAGAATTGTTTAATATTTAGAATAATTATAGCATCTTTGGTAAAAATACCTATATTTCCTGTTCATTTATGGGATGGATATTGGAATGGTTTGGGTATGTCAGAAGGGTGGGGTAAGGAAGAATTAAAAAAAATTATCTTGAAATGGAATGGCCAAGGCAAAAGAAGAAGAGGAAACCCATGGGACAGATGGATAGATGGAGTCAGGAGGAGTATGAACAAAATATCTATTATATAAAAATGAATGTTTGTTTGTTCGTACTTTATGCACAGCCATACCGTTGATCCAATTGTGATGGCGCTTTTTGCAAAATGTTCAGGACATTCCCGGTATGAACATAGGCTATAAGAGAGCTGTGATACTCAACTCCTACACCCTTAAAAATTGTCCTTTGTAGTGGAAAACGTGAAAAAAGTAGCTTTTTGGACGCTTAAATGGTTTACGCTGCCTAAACCATAATAAATACACAAAATTAATGTACACAGAATTGAACATCTCAAAAAGCTCTACAAAAAAGTCCGCGATCATATGTTTATCTCTTACGGATACCTCACAATAACCATTTTTGTCTTTCATTGATGACAAGAAGATCGAGATAAATGCGTAGATTCCTGTGCAAGCATAGCAGCACATGGCGTGTATTCTTTTACGGATAACTCACAATAATTTTGTCTTTTAGCTCATTTATGCCAAGAAGATCAGGATAAGTAGATTCCCGGGCAACACCGGGTAATCAGTACAGGGAATCTTAAAATAATTGTGATATACACTCACAATTATTTTTCATTAAACTTATTCAACAACCCATAAGAAGTATATTAATTTTTGTCTTTCAGCTCATTTATGCAAGAAGATCGGGAGGAGTAGATTCCCGGACAACACTGGGTAAACAGCACGGGGTATCTAAAAATAATTACGATATAAATTTTTCCGATCACTTATGTAACTAAACATAAAGCATATTAATTTTCATATTTCAGCTCATTTATGTCAAGAAGATCGGGACAAGTAGATTCCCGGGCAACGCCGGGTAATCAGCACTGGGTATCTAAAAAATATAAATTTATAATTATTTTTCCTTCTACTTATTCAACTAAACATAAAAGCACATTAATTTTCATTTATTTAGGCGTAGCAGCCGGGTATTAGCTAGTTCATGATAAAAATTTGTGAAGGAATAAAATTATCTTAGGTTGAATGAAAACTAGTGTCCTATAGAATTGTTCTTAAATAAAAATAAAAGATTACTATGCTTGTAACTTAAGAAGTTGTAATTAATATTTAATTTTAGGAAGTTATATTTTGAGGTTATTTTAATTATATTATTTTTGGTCTGGACATCTTACCTCAATATTAATGTTGATTTGTTCTTGGACATGTTTCAAAACAATTCTCTGTTTTATCTTCAGCTTTCCCAGTCTGGGAAAGCTGAAGATAAAACAGAGAATTGTTTTGAAACATGTCCAAGAACAAATCAACATTAATATTGAGGTAAGATGTCCAGACCAAAAATAATATAATTACTATGCTATTTAAATATTCATTTTCTTCATCAACATCATCTTTGTAAGGATTAGTAAATTTTGCCTATTCTTCTTTCACAATGTTAGGTCAATACTGTGAAGAATTTAGAGTAATTATATTTTCTCAAATGGGATTATCAACGCTTTGTTAAGAATTCTGAAGAGGTTGACTCCTCAAAATCTCCATTCTTATTTGCTCCTGTACAAATCCCTTGAGCATCCATCCATCGATAGTAATTCTGCCCGAAGGCAGGTCCTTCACTGCAATCATAGCATTATCATGTTTATCTAGTAAAATATTTTTATTATTAAGAAAATTTTATTTAGTAATAAGTAAGAATGAAATATTTAATTTTCTATTTAAATTTAAATTTAAGTATAAAAAGAATATCAAAATACAAAATTGTTTATTAACTTCATAAGGTTCTTGCAAGACCAGTATTAAGATATGGTAGTGAAGCGTGGACAATATGAAGAAGAGATGAAAGCTGAATAACAGCAAATGAGATGCGATTTATGTGGCGTACAGCAGGCTACACAAAGTGGACCATAAAAGAAATGAGGAAATTATGGAAGAGTTGGATGTAGAACCCATTCTTCACCATATACAAAACTACCAGAACAATTGGAAAGCTCATCTTCAACGAATGCCATCTCATAGAATTCCAAAAGCCATACTTCTCCACTGCTCCAAGGCAAAAGATCGCTGGGACGTCAAAAAAAGCACTGGATGGAAAATTCCTCTTTGAGACCGTAAACTTGCATGGATGATGAACTTTAATTATATCATTTAGGCAATATTAAAATCCTGCTTTAGATATCCTAAGAAATTACTGGCAGAGTGAGTATCCTGATTTACTATATCTTATAAACACATCCCTACACCACTTATTTTGATTTAATATATTTTTTTTTTTACATTTTTGCTGCATATGGGAAATACCGGTTCAGGAAAAAAACTTAAAAAATAATTTAAAAAAACAGGTTATTCATTTATAAAGAAAAATTAATGCCTGAACCAGGATTTGAACATGAACCTCTAGCTTTGTTTGCTAGCGTATAATGCTAGAAGTTTGGGTTCAAATCCCAGTTCAGGCATTAATTTTTCTTTACAAATTAATAATTTGTCAATCATTATGAGTGTTACAATTTAATTATAACATCAAAATAAATCATGTTGCCTATATCTCTAACAAAACCTTAATCTCTACCTAACCCTAATAAATTTAAAGGAAACTATAGTGCAAATTACTACTTATTGTAATATTTAGAAAAACTTAAAAGAAGTATAAATATGATTAGCAACATGAATAATAATATATATATATATATGTTGTTGTTGTTTTCAAATGCTGGGCCTTGGCACCGAAGCCATTAGCGTTCTTGCTCTCCAATATTTCTCTATGGTGGATCCAACAGGTAATACTTCGCAGGTTTGTACATGTTCTTCATTCATTTCTTCGTCTTTATTGCATAGAGGACAATTTGGATTCGTGTAGATTCCTATTTTATATAAATGTTTGGCCAAATAGTCATGTTCTGTAAGCAGTCTAAATTTTGCTACTGTAGTTTTACGTGGAAATTCTGGAATAATATCTGGCTTCTTTACTAAAATATTCCATTTTTTGTCTTTGGCTTTATTACATAGGTCTTGGTTTTGTTTGATTTTATATTTGTTTTTAATTATTCTTTTTATGGATGTGAAAGGTAAGCTTTTAGTAGTATTCTGAATTAAATTGAAGCCTTTTTTGGCAAGAAAATCAGCAGTGTCATTTTCAGCAATTCCACAATGTGCAGGTATCCATTGCAATTGAATTCTTTTCTGTAGTTTTTGGAGTTGTTGAATCATTTTGTAGCACTCTTTAATTTGTATTGACTTCATTTTGTGTGAATTTATTGCATATATTGATAATAATAATATATAAATAAGAGAGTTTTCTTGCATTTTCTGCGTCTTGGATTCAACTTCAGCCTCTGGCCACTGATTCCGACGTTTCAGCATGATCCCACATGCCATTAACATTGGAATCAGTGGCCAGAGGCCAAACTTGAATCCAAGACGCGGAAAACCCAAGAAAACTTTCTTATTCATACTTATATCCACGAAAATCTGCAATATAACATATATATATATATATATATATATATATATATATCCATCAGGTTGTATATCTTTGTAGATTTGATCACAAAATTTAATAAATCTGTATGAATAATAGGTAATGTAATGAAGCCAGAAAAAAAGTACCCTCGGATCCACATATAGAAGATATTGGTAATATAAGTTTTCTGCTATGGGAGCGAGGCACGAAGCCTGCAAAAAAGTGATGAAAGTTAATTACAACTAGTGTGATGAGAAGAGTCCGGATGTTTAGGCACTTAAAAAATTCAAAATAGGCAGGCAAAAAGGCACTAAAAATCATTAATATATGCACTAAAAAATTTAAAATAGACTCTTACAAAAAATGGACTACAACATGACTTTTTACAGTCTTACGTTAAGAATATAAACATATGCTATCAATAGTACGCGAAGATATCAGAGATGCTTTTGGAATTTGTTTTGCCCTTTTTACAAGAGCAGAATCATCACTTGAGAATATTTCCGCACAAATTCTTTCACGAAATTGGTTAGTTTGTCTTTTACTATTGTCCGCTCTTTAGGGATAAAAAAAAGCTAACAATGTAGGACCGCAATAGAGTTTGATCGTTACCGGTAAATGGGATCCATTGAAATTGCATGCTAGTCAGTCTTTCTCTTTCTCTCTCTCCATTCCAGTTTTGAGATTATTAAACATGTAATTTTAAATAGCCAACTAGAGGATCCTGTTCGCCGAGTCTAATTGGTGTCAAGTGCCATAGGGAATGTCACAGACTGCTGTGTGTGTGTGTGTGTGTGTACGTGCATGCATGTGTGTGGTTTTAGGTCTATAAAGATTTAATAAAACGTGAAAAAATGAATTAGAAGGTGGAGATAGAAATAACCTAAAAGGCAAGCTCAGAATACCACTGAACATTCAACACTTTTGAAATTCATGTTAAAGCACCGTTGAGGTTATGTAAGAAGATGTTAATTATATAATTTTTTACCTGGTAAGTCAGTCCTCCTCAACTAATTTATTAAACTTCTTCAAGTTATTCTGATATGGAGGCCTTTCAAAAACAATGTTTCATCTTCTGAGTTTTAACTGGAACATTCCAGTTAAAATGCAGAAGATGAAACATTGTTTTCGAAAGGCCTCCATATCAGAATAACTTGAAGAAGTTTAATAAATTAGTTGAGGAGGACTGACTTACCAGGTAAAAAATTATATAATTAACATCTTATCACTGAACATGCCCTCCACAAGGAGCAAGATTATGAACTTGAATAAAAGCTCACTGGTTTTCTTGCTCAGTATTCTAGAGGGGTAAAACCTTGGCAAATTCTATGGGACGTGCCTGCCTACATAAAAAAGACCAAAAGTATAATTACTTAATCTAACCTAACCTGAAAAAAATATGTTGGCAATTGGGTAGAGCAGATATGGGAATAAACATATTGGCAACCATGTTGTTAGCATGAATGTCATCTGATAATGATGTTTCAAAATTTGGCTATTTACTAGAATTGGATTCTATGCACAGCCATTAAACTTGAAAAGCTAACAAAAATAGCTTTAAATATTTGGCTACTGTAGTGCAAACGGATATGTAAGCATATTACATTGTGCCACAGGACAGGCCTACAGACTATTTTGATTATGCTATTGCCAGCAAAATGTTAGAATCTACATGCTTGAAGGGTCCACAGGTTGCAAACTATACAGACACAGGTTTTAACTATCTTAAATGTTATCAATTAGAAGAGGTAGTACATTTGTAGTACCAACATGGGAAAAAGTCGGTTATATGTCAGAGACGAATTCTTCTAAGTTCCACAGAATCGCAGTGCGCATGCGCAAGTTGCTGTAATGGTTAATATAGCCACCGGTAGATGGCTCTGCAGTTGGCGTTACCAACTTTGGGAATAAATTTCCAAATGCAAAAAAAAAAAAAAATGGATGTAAACTAACTTGCCATTTCCTAACCAAAGAAAACAATTTACGTGCATATTATTTATTCCCAAATGCTTAAAAAAATGGACATAAACCAATTTCCCATTTCCTAACCTAACAAAACAATTTATATGCGCACTATTTAATAAACTATAAACTAATTTTACGTACATTAACACTAAATATGGTTTGAAATTATTTTCAAATGGTGGCAACGTTGGAACAACATGGGAAAGTAGCAAGTAAGTAATGTATCCACGATCATGTTTTACGTAAATATATAAATATAAAATATTGTAAAGAAAGCTTGAAGATTGTTGCAAAATGTTTAAAATAGTACAAAACGTGTTTACAAGTGTTTAGTGCATCAGTGGCATAAGAACATAAGTGTAGAATAGTGACCGGCATATAACTTACCTCACCCCCAACATGTTTTGAAGTGTGATGGCTAATGACATCTTTTGTTATTATGTACTACATCTTTATTTTTTTTATATTATATGAGTCATTTTTGCACATTTGTGTAGGTTAGAATATGATTTTGGTAGGTAAGTTAAATTTATTTTTTAAGAGAAAAATTATATGCTGAGACTGAGGTTTGAACCCAGTACCTTTTGCCCTCTAGGCAAATGCTCTACCAACTGAGCTATCTGAGAAACTCCAATCTAAATGCAAATTTTTCTCTTACACACGCTGTTAATTCCTGCACACCAAATGCTATGAAGCCATTGCTTCTATCTTGCAAATGGAGGTTCCTTTATTCAAAAGACCTTTAATTGGGAATTTTACATTACATTATAAAGCTATATTTAGTTTACATTAAGAAAATTAACAAAGTTTTATGCTGTATTCAGATGGAATTGGAGGCAGAGAAACCGAGAAACCGAGTGAGGCAACATGACCAGTCAATATGACAAATCCATTATGTTGGCAATTTTATTTTCCCAAAATTTTGAGCTAACTTTTGGAGCAGTCATATTGTTCTTTTTCACAGTTTTTAGATTAGAGTTATGTGAAATTCTACTTAATTTTTTCTCCACTTCTCGCTTTTTTTTTCACAAGACCTATATATATATATATATATCGTCGCTTAAGAAACAATACCGCATAACTGACACTTTTGGTGAAATTGACATTTTTATACTGTTAGCATCACTGAAGAAGTGCGCTCAGTTCAAACATAGATTAGGATGAAATTTTGTACCATGACCTCGCTAAACTTATAGATACAATGGTTTCAATCTATAGGTACTAAGGAGAAAACTAAACAGTTTTTTGTTTCTCGTGTAAAATTAGTATTTTGTTAGTTTCACGGTACTGTTTCTTAAGCGACGATATATATTTCTCAGGTGGTAATTTATGCATAATTTTGTGATTTTTAAAGTAATAGTACCCCATTTTTTCGCTGAGAAAAATCCGCTTTGATTATAATCAATTGTCTTCAAGATTATTTTAGATTATCTTAGCTTACATCTTGTGTCAACCTAATGTGAGTTAAGTAATTCCACTAGGTGAAATATTTCAAGGTTAGTGTGAGTTATTTCCATTAGCTTTTTAACTTTAAATGTTATAAATGGAATCCTATTCTAATAAAGTGCCAAACTTAGAAAGTTTTCATTGTAGAGCTAAACTTTCCACTGATATT
The DNA here is from genome assembly GCA_030220185.1 of Diploptera punctata. NCBI lineage: Eukaryota > Metazoa > Arthropoda > Insecta > Blattodea > Blaberidae > Diploptera > Diploptera punctata. The sequence goes on along the minus strand of JASPKZ010007290.1, from coordinate 2,015,457 downwards.
GTATCCCCGAAAGGTTTACAATCCTGTACTATGCAATAACCATAAAACAATTCATATTCCATGTAATGCACATTGTGCACATTTTCATTATTAAAATTAATATCGCGTGATTTAGGTTATGATTATCTCCACTTGTAATTGATTGTTTACACTATTTTTGTATTTTCTTCTGACTAAAAATTACAAAAATATACATTTATCAGGTTGATAAACATATTCTATAACAGTAACTGGTCAATTTTTTAACATTACGTTAACTTCCCATATCTACTACAATTCATAAATAATCCATCTAATGGAATTACTCAACCGCACACATCAGGTTGGCAGCACAAGATATAATCAGAAATAATCAAAATAGTTTGTAACCTGTGCTAACCTACAATAACCAGATACTAGTGCTACAATAGTTAAAAAAGCAGACCAACTGTCTTCTCATCAAGTTATACAATTATATAGTTATATCAATCAACATTTAATACAACTAACTGCAACTGTCTATCTGAAATAATGTAACATGTATCATTAAAACAATGTAATTTAACTTACTTCAGCTTCCTCACATGCCGCCTGCAGGCTGTGCATCGTTATCGTCTCTAGATATCAACATTCAGCTAACTAGAGATGCGAGATCCAGAATGAGGAGAGGTCCGACGTGGCCCTGCAACAATCCTAACCTAAATCACCATTCACTTAAATAATTACATAAACAGGAGCATTAGATCTAACACTAAAATATTCTAATCTTCCTCAGGAAATCTTTCATTTCATAACCAAAATACTTTTTAAGTGGGGCAAGACATGTCCACTGCATCCCCATCACTCTTTCTACTGAATAAACATGTACATTACAACAATCAAAACAACAATTGCAACTTAATTAATGAACAATCATTTTCAAGCATCTTGAGATACAAACAAGTCGAGTAATAAACATTTTCTAAGCAATCTGACAAGTGGCTGATCCTCCTCTTTTGACATTGCTGCTCAAGACTAGGCTGCTTCCTTACCATTCCTTTGCCGTTCGCTGACTGAGGCGAAGCTCTGATGTGCATAGGAGTTTAATTAACTATTTCTGCTGTGATTCACAACATAAAATACACTAAAAACCACCACAATTTTGTAAATTTTGATGTCCCATCTTACGGCTGTCTGCTTTAATCGTCCTAGAGACGGCCATCAGCTGCCCGTGAAGAATGCACGGATTCTAACCCTAGTGTTCAGATATAAATTATAACATGTACACAATATTTTAAACTATTAAAGGATTCGTTTAATGAATTGTTAACACGAAACATTAAAATTGGATATCCTTGAAAACTTATGTTACACGTGAAAATTATCCGATGAATACCCAGTTTACAAACATACTGGGACGATACTACCGATTCCTGCCGGTAACTGTATGCGATTAAACTTGCCATTTACCCACTTTTCTGCATGTGTACGCCATCCATTGAGATAAAATAGAATTATTTGAATGTTAATCACGGCACGTAAGATAATGTAATGGTCATGACCGGTGGATCATCAATTTCAATTAAATAATATATATTAAAAAAATAAATGCTATTACGTTGAAATGTTTGTAATCTAATTAATTATCTAATTCTTGTAAAATTTTTGTGATTTTGAAATGTCACGAAGGAAAGTCATGATCAATTCTATTTTTTTGTTAATTATAATTTTATTATCGTTATAAAAGAAACCTACTATGCCGATTGAACCAACTTTTCATGTTTTAAATTTTAACCGGAGATTGTGAATATTTTCGAGATACGATTTAACAGGCCATGGAATTTGTATTTGAAAATGCCATCGTGCTTTGAAATTTAAGTTTCTGTTTCTGTAGTGTATAAAATTATATAAAACTAAATTCGGGCATTTTATTTATTATTCTTCGATGGGTATTATCTAATTAAAAATGAAAGAAACTATTTTTATCAAATGCTGAGAAATCGTTTGTGTTGCAGGCAATTTCAAAAGGAAAGGTAAGGTTAGGTGTTACAGTTTAGATTTATAATTTTAAATTAAATTTACATTCTTTAATATCGTATATGGTGGAATAAATATATTAACACAAATTCACTTAATACTATTGTTAAAATATATTAGTTTTTTTTTTATTTGATTTACAAAATAATAAATTAATTATTTAAACATAGCTTTGCACCTTTTTCAATTGTAAGTAATTTGACAGAATGCTGATTTAAAGTTGTAAAAAATTAAATAAAAAATTGGGTACTGGAAGATGTGTGTTTGAATTATTAAACCAGTTTTAGTTAGAAATATGTATGTTCAGTAAATGATTTACATTTCACAACTCACCTCATAAAATGTAACTCAATTTATTAATTAAAATAAACCTTATAGTATCACTTCCTTTAAATATTAATGAAAAAAATATATGGTTATTTACCAGGAGACATCGCTGGAGTATTTCCATTCACTGTATTATTCCCATAACAATTGTTTTATATGCTAAATTAACTATATGAAGTGAACTGTACTGCAATGTCTGCTGGTAAATTACCAAATTTATATTATAATAATATCCTCATCTCATGTTCAATTCAGGAATGGGTTGAGATAAGATTAAACCCCTTTATTTATAGAGGTTTGTGAATCAAGGGTGCCTGCAAACCACACCTGACGCACCTCCAGAGGGGCCGATAAACAAAATTAAATGGATGAGATGAGTATGGAGAAATGGTGGAATGAAATTTGTAGCAAGGGGAAAATGGGAGAAAAACCTTCCCAAACTCCGTTTCATCAACCATGAAACCCATACAAAATATATATTATAATATGAAAAACTGCACTTAAACTACCGTGAAATATTTTCAAAGTCCTATAAAACAACAGTGTGCATGTGCCAGAGTTTATAGAGCTAGCAATAACCCACAATCGAACCATATATCGATTATCATCCTCGATTACTATCCATCGCTATGCAATTTAAATGACCAATATTTGCAATAAATCCCCAAATCTATGTTAAAAAATATATTAATAATATTAAAATTACCAAATGTTTATTAAAAATGGGTGTACACTAACTTATCACTCCCTAACACTGATCCAACCAGCGATAACCCAAAACAGCGATACAAAAATCTGTGGAGAAAATAGCAGTTAGCATCACAATATTGTCTAACAGTGTCATAATATTGTGATGTGCATATTTCAATAAATACTTTAAAATTGTCTAATAATGTTATGAAAATTGCTTGAAAAAGTTTAAAATATTAAATAAAGTTAGTAAATACAAAAGAAGAGCCATAGTTTACAACAATATAACTGAAAACTCAAGCGCTTGTAGAAGTGCAGTTGAGCCTTATATTTTTTTTATACATTTACTAGTCAACTACTAATATTTGTAAATGAATTCTCATAAAAAGACCTGTATCCGCTATGATATTTTAAATTTGTATCATTATGATTTCAGAGATTAGATGGCCGACAATTGGATGAATGGAGGAAATTGCAGATATTTTTTGGAACAGATTGGGGCTGTTGCATTGTCTCATTGGGCGAAACAAAGTAAGAAAGAATCAAATATCAAACATGGTTATCAGTTACCAGTCATTACATGATTTGGTAATTGTGTAGAAAGAGAGATTACATTTAGTGAATGAGTCCACTGCTTTGGTCTCAAGATAGCATGCTGCCTTGTCATGCAGTGGGCCCGGGTTCGATCCCTGGTCGGGACAAGTTTCCTGGGTGAAGTTTTTTCAGAGTTTTTCCTCACCTGTAAGACAAATGTCAGGATACTTTAAGACCCAAACGGTCCCCGAACACCATCTGGTCATCAATATCATATTCACCTCATTAGATTAAGTTTAGGATTAAGACCTCTCCTGACGCATTATTACCCATCATATCATTGGGCAGTGTAACCTTGCCTTCCAGGTGCCCCAACCTCAGAAGTGGGTTACAATATGCCAATGCAATGCCTTAAGAGAATACCAGAAATGTTGAAATAGTAAATGTCCTGCGATTATATTAGCTGCTAATCGAACTGCTAAGGTCCCAGGTCGAATTATATTTCTAATTGTTTCAATACAAACTATGAATGGCATTAAAACGGGGGGCGTTCCTTGGGGAACCAAATGGACAAATATATGTTGTGTATTATTGATTCATCCAAATACTATAAATGTTAATCATAGATGCAGGGCTAGTGATAGAGTTATTGTTATATGACTAGTAGCATTGAACAAAAAAAAAAATTGTAAATAAATTATTGTTTTATACATAAGTTTAAAAACTTAATGAAGTTACAGATTATTTAACAAATCTTTTAACTTCTGAGAATTTAGCATTTGAGAATTGTGGGTCTGTGTTACCATACCAATGCATTTAACCTTGACCACAGCCAATCATAGTATAACTTCTCCTACAAAATATGTTTAAATGTTGCAAGTTCTCCAGAACACACACACACACACACACACATGGTTGTAAAGGGTTTTTCATATCTAAAATATGGTATTGCTCTTATGGGAATGCTGCAGACTGAGTGACAGAAATGTATTGTAATTATCTCCAAGTTTCATTGAAAGAGTATGGTTCAATGACATCTCTGCTAGTCGCTGCTCCAGTGTTTGAGTTCACTCCCTAATTGTATTAAATATGTGGGTGATTTCTATTAGAGGCAAAGTCAAACCCAGGACCATGGTGGTGCCAGAACCTGTCTCCGTCAGGACTCGAACCCTAAATCTTCCAGCTTGTAGCATATTGCCTTAACCAACTATGTTATGGCATGACCCCTATATTAAAGAAATGTCATTAAGTAAAACTAAATTCCATGATGCAACAAGCCTAGAAAGACCTTGTACCTTGTAACATATATTTATTTACACCCTTTGGATTTTTCAGGGTTATGGCACAGGTAACATGTGAGGTACAGCAACCCAAGGCAACGCGTCCAAATGAAGGCTTGTTGTTCCTCAACTTGGAGCTGAGTCCAATGGGAGCCCCACACTTTGAGCCTGGCAGGCAGTCAGAACTTGGTGTACAGCTCAACAGATTGCTTGAGAAATGCATCAAAGATTCCCGCTGTGTAGATCTTGAGTCTCTGTGCATCACAGCAGAAGAAAAGGTAATAATAATAAAAATCCTTCCATTTTGCGATGTTTTAAGTACTGAACAATAAATTAATTAATCAATTGAGTTGGTGTTTACTTGATGAAAATCCATATTTATTAATTAAATAAAAATAGTAAAAAAAAGTAGTAAAAAACTGTTAAATTCTCAACTTGATTTGAATGAATCCCCTTTGTTAAATTTAAATAAATATTGTTGTATTGTTGCTTAGATCAGTTGGAACACAATTCATAATTTAACATGTCTGAAGAAGGTACAGTGTACCGAAACAGCTGTCACCGAATTATATAATAAATATGAAAATCAAATAAAACTACGTTTTATTTTTATTTAATTAATAAATTAATTTTTCAACAGAAATGATGTTTCACTGCTGCGTATGCAAAGGATTATTTAAGAGAGAGAAAAATTTTCTTCTAAACTGACACGGCAATTGTCAATAATTGCATGCCAAAACCTGCTTTGAAATTTTTCCTAGAGAATCAATGTAATGTACGAAGGCCATGCCCAAAAAAAGCTGCCTTTTTAACTGCAAACCCAGACATGACAACTCATTGTGCGAAGCAGATGGACTCCCTGTATGAGTAGAGCAGAGCTAAGTGTGGTGAGATGCAGCATGGACAGAAGGTTGTGGGGGTTATTCAATCTGCCATGGATGTAGAACTCATTCTTCACCATATATAAAAATACCAGAACAACTGGAAAGCTCATCTTCAATGAATGCTGTCTCATAGAATTCCAAAAGCCATGCTTCGTTACTGCCCAAGGGAAAAGATCGCTGGGACATCCAAAAAAGTGCTGGATGGAAAACTCCTCTTTGAGACCATAACAGGCTACACAGCCTAATACTTGCATGGATGATGATGATGATGATGATACAATCTGCCAATTCAGAAGTTGTATTACTTACCTGTAGTTTTAATGAGAGATTTGGTGCTGGATTTCTTTCTTCCTCAATTCTTGAGGCAGAGTTTCCTTCCAGTCTCAATTGTGTGGACTGTATTCTCACCACACTCAGCTCTGCTCTGCTCATACAGGGAGTCCATCTGCTTCGCACAGTGTGTTGTCATGTCTGGGTTTGCAGTTAAAAAGGCAGCTTTTTTTGGGCATGGCCTTCGTACATTACATTGATTTTGTGATATTCAGATTTTCATTAATCTGGATAACATTCCAATCCCAGCTAGTCTGGATAAATGAGGTTCCACTAACTCCTAGGTGTAACAGGCCTAGAAAGCCCTTGGTCAACTGTGTAGGTGTGACATGTATTCAACATGTTAGGTTCTCTAACCGTTATAGCTGATTTTTATATATTAAATTTGGGAATTTTTAACATTATGAGGTTCAATTAATAATAATTAAATGAATCGTGATTTTTTCTTACCTCATACATCTATGTTTTTTTAAACACAGCACTGCATTATCGGCGACACTTTGTCGTCATCGTCAGCTGTTTTCACGGCAAGATTTAACAGTTTGGGAAAAAATATATATTCAAAAAAACCATACTAGAACTATGAACTTTGAGATTCCGGAAGAACCAAGCTTGATTACAAAGTTCTTCAAAAGTACAACAAATAGCAGTTTAGGAAATGATTAATTCAAAATAACACTAGATGGCAGTTTGAAGAGGAATTCCTTCAAAAGAACACCAGATGGCAGTCTGGATAATTACTGGCAAAAAGGAGAAAAAATTGACAGTCGTGAAAACAGCTGACGATGACGACAAAGTGTCGCCGATACTGCAGTGCTGTGTTTAAAAAAATATAGATGTATGAGGTAAGAAAAAATCACGATTCATTTAATTATTAATAGCTGATTTTATCAAAGAATAAATGAGTTACTTCTTATCTTAACTCATAGTTTATATTTTCTTAAACACGGGAACTGCAGTTTTCAAGAGGACATCCCTCTTATTTTCAACCAATATTTTTATCAATCTGGAGCTGCAACTTATTGCCTCTAGACTATCCTCACATAGGGAAAGGGTGCTCCCTAGCAGGAGTTACTTAACCAAGGTAATTCTTAGTTATGGTTATTTTCCTAGAGATTTCAGCTAGTGATATATGGTTTAGCATATTACCTTCTTCTTCTTCCTTCCAAGTATTAGGCCAAGGCCTGTTACAATCCTATAGAAAATGTGTGGTGAGATCTTCGTCCTCTTGGTATATAATTATAAACAGCTTTGGGGATCCGATTTGAACTCATTCTTTCAAGATCGTGTTTCCAATTTAGTTGGTACTGTTTAATATATTCCAAAATTAGCGTAGTCTTTAATTCTTTTAAGATATCGGTGTTCCTTTTCCGATCCCATCTGGTGTAACCTGCTGTTCTGTGCATGAATCTCATTTCACAAGCCGTTATTCTGCTTTCATGTTGTCTTTTTAATGTCCATGCTTCACTACCATAGGTCAACACTGGTCTAGCTAAAGTGTTATATAAACGTAATCTGGTGTTACCTCAAAGAGACATATAGTGGGCAACTAAGGTATTACTTGCCAAAAGAAAGATTGCCGAATGATATTTTAAATTGGAAGCCACAGGGAACAAGACCAATAGGAAGACCTAAAGATCGATGGGAAGATGACGTAATTGAAGATTTAAGAGGGATGGGGATTTTATTTGAAATCTACTGCACAAGATAGGAAGAAATGGCGTAAACTAGTTGAGAAGGCCAAGACATTCCACTGGAAGTCGTAGAGCCTGACGAAGAAGAAGAAGGTATTACTTGGATGAGATCTATAATGGTGTAGCCATTGTTGAACCTCTCCTTTGTTAGGAGTTACTAGATCAAGTTAATTTTTAGTTACCTTATTTGCTCATAGATGTCATGTATGGCATATGGTCAACACACGACCCAATGAGACATCTAACAGGCAACTAAGGTATTACTAGGACGTTGATGTTGGTAAATTTTACTTAGAGGCCTCTATATTCATGCTTAAGGATCTTTTACAAGCCTGAAAATCTTCAGACTTGGGACCCATGGCTTAAAGTTCCTCCCACAGGACTTGCTCCTTGGATTTTTCCATACTAAAAAATCCATCAACCCTGGCCTGATTTTGAACCTGCAACCCTTGGAACTAAAGGTAAGGAGCATAACCACTATTCTGCAGCCACTGATTCTCCGGCCTTGACATTTTCACGACAGTGTTGCCAATATGGATATTCAGTGGGAGTGGCCGCTTTATGTATGCGGTTAGCAGACATACAGCTAGGGGGCACGCCATAGCGTAGTGGTTAAGGCACTGTGCTACAAGCCAGAAGGTCGAGGGTTCAAGTCCCGGTGGGGTCAGGATTTTTAAACTGACCCAAACCTTCTGGTGGCACTATGACCCTGGGGTCGACTCGGCCTCTAACGGAAATGAGTATTGTTCTGGGGGTAAAGGCGGCCGTCACGCAGGGCTGACATCAAGTGTCGATTGTCTAGAAATAGTGGGAGCCTTAACCTCCTACTACCCCATGGGCCTCCTGAGGCCTGTAGTGGGAATACTTTACTTTACTTAGACATACAGCTGACATCTCAGCAATTACAAACCTTACTAGCACGCTATAACTGCGTCAAGAGCAGTGATTGATTGTGGCAAACATCCACTCCCACTACAACCATTTTCTTATTGGCAGTAGAGGGCGAGTTCTCCCTTTACCCCTCGTACAACCTAAACTTCAGAGCCGGAGAATCGGCGGCTCAGGTATAGTCCACTGCGGCCGATATTTAGATGGAAAAGGGCAATTAAATTTTCTCCAGAGGCATTAATTTAGACTTGAAGTTCTTTTACAAGCCCAAAAATCTTCAGAGTCAATATTACTATGGCTTAAAGTCCCTCCCAGAGGACTTGTCCCTTAGATTTTTCCATCCTAAAAAATCAATGAGCCGAGGTAACCACGGCTTAAAGTCCCTCCCAGAAGACTGTCCCATAGATTTTTCCATCCTAAAAAATCCATCGAACCCAGTTGGGTTTGAATCTGCTATTTATTGTAGTTATCCAAATTCCTCGCAATGCTGGTTGGGCACAGGTCCCATACTGGCCGAAATATCTTCTCCAATGGGGACTCTAACCAGTGGATGTCCCTTAGCTCTTTGACAAGACCACTCCACTGTTGTGCATGACAAGCAAGGTTCTAATGTGCGGAATTTTTAAAATTAGGCTGTTGTTTCAGGTGTGGGCCCTTAGAGTTGATATCAATGTGCTGAACCACGAGGGGAATCTGGTAGATGCTGCATCAATTGCTGCACTTACAGCTCTTTGCCATTTCCGTCGTCCAGACGTTACGATGGCGGGTGAACTGATTGTGGTGCACGACCCATCGGAACGAGATCCAATACCCATCACCTTACATCACCATCCTGTCTGTGTTACTTATGCCATATTTAATAAAGGGTAAGAATATAAGTTCGTTACAAAATTGTATTCATGCTAATTTCAAATAAGTTTAGGTCCTGTGACAGTGTTTACTTTAAAATATGTGTGGTTTCACTGTCATGCTCTCCATTTTTAGCGAATTCTGAAGGAATGAAGCTATTGAGGTTTTCTCATGAAAAAATGTTTACAGATCTTCACTGATCTTACCTAGTAGGAATCAAAAGTTATCATGAGCAAAATTTATATATATATATATATATATACAGTGGGCACCTGTTAATTCGACATTCAATAATTCAAATTGTATTGTAAGCCCATGTTTTCCCTTTACAGATATTTAGTCGCTCTCCCCCTACAGGGAAGAATTTGAACAATACTAATTTAGTTACACTTGTTTTCGTATAGATGTCATTTTAGTGGTCTGTGGTCAGCGTTCCGCCTCATACTGACATCTAGGAAACCAAGGTAGTACTAGGACAGGAAAATTCGGTAAATTTTGCTTAGAGGCCTTTTCATTCAGGCTTAAGGATTTTTTATGAGCCTGAAAATCTTCAGACTCGGGACCCAAGGCTTAAAGTTCCTCCTGGAGGACTTGCTCCTTGGATTTTTCCATCCTAAAAAATCCATCGACCCCTGCCGGGTTTGAACCCGTGACCCTTGGGACCAGAGGCAAGGAGCGTAACCAATAGTCCACCACGGCTGACATAATTCAAATAATTGGGTAATTTGAATATAAATACAATCCCCTTGAAACTCATATTTAAAATAATGTTAAAAATCCATGTTTAATTCAACATTTTTAAGCCAACATTTGGATAATTCGAAGCCACAATTCAATTTATTGATAATGAAAAAAGTAATCTGAATTCTATTCAAGTTTAAATATGGTTGAAAAATTCGAAGAATTCATCTAGTGCCTGTATTCCTAGTTGCTTATTGTTAAAGTCCTGTTAGATGGCAAGTGAACTGGACCGTGTTGTCTAGCGCTTTATGTCATCGGGTACAGTATGTAGATATTCACCCTTCACTCATAGCCCAAAAACTGAGAATAATGTATGTAACCTACCTTACTTTTACAGTACAGGTATACTTGTATACATACAGTATAGTACAGTTAAAAACTTTGGTCAGTACTAATGTGTTAAGTGACTCGATTCACAATGTCAAAATGCGGAGTGTACACCAGTTTAACATTTGCAAAAAAGTTGAAGTGTTCAGATAAGTAGAAAAAGGAATAAAGAAGAAGTGTGAATTGCCAAGGAATATGGAATACTGCTGAACACTTTATCGACCTACATAAAGAAAAAATAATGGAGAGTTGGAACCTACAAAGTGGTGGAAGTAGGAAACGCATAAGAGGAGGTGAATTTGCTGAAGTTGATGAGTGTGTGTTCAAATGGTTCAAACAATCGTGTGATCATAACATACCATTGAGTGGCCCATTAGTGTGTGCCAAAACCAAAGAATTTGCAGAAAAGTGGGCATTAAAAATTTTAAAGCAAGTGAAGGTTGGTTAAGTGGTTTTCAGGAAAAAAATGGCATTTCGTCTAAAAACGTCTGTGGTGAGAGTGCTACATATTTCATAACAAAATATGGAAATTAAAAGGGCAAATTACAGAGCATGTTAATTGCAGTATTTACATTAAATAAATTTATTTCTGGGTGCAGTACTATGTAAAATAAAGTGTCTTTTGTTAATTCGAAGTTTTGATAATTCAAATTTTTAAAAATTCCCCCTTGAATTTGAGGGCACACCATAGCGTAGTGGTTAAGGCACTGAGCTACAAACCGGAGGGTCGAGGGTTCAAGTCCCGTTGGGGTCAGGATTTTTAAACTAACCCAAACCCTCTGGCGGCACCATGGCCCTGGGGCCGACTCAGCCTCTAACTAAAATGAGTACCAGATGCTTGTTCTGGGGGTAAAGGCGGCCGTCACGCAGGGCTGACAACCCGGCTGACATAAAGTGCCGATTGTCTAGAAAAAGTGGGAGCCTTAACCTCCCACTACCCCAAGGGCCTCCTGAGGCCTGTTGTGGGATCACTTTACTTTACTTTATTTGAATTAAAAAGTGTCCACTGTATATATGGCCATCATCCTTACCATTATCATTATCATCATCATCCTTCACCGGTGTGGAAAGCAACGGGAAGCTACCACACCTACACAATTCCCTAATAAAGCTGCAAGCATAGCATGAAAATGCTATGATTGCAGTGAAGGACCTGCCTTCGGGCAGAATTACTATGGATGGATATATATATGTGTGTGTGTTCATTAATGCCTAGCAGCCACAATTTTTGTTTAATTGGAACCAAACTTGGTATACAGGGCATAGAACCCGGAGCCACTAGTCATGCTACTACCTGAGCTAGCACAGTAGACCTAAACCCTTATATCCCCACATGGGGCAAGAATTTTCCCTTGCAGAAGTTACTTAACCAAGCTAAGTTAGTTACACTTATTTCCCTATACATGTCAACAACTGACAACTAGTTAGCTCATTGTCTCAAAGAGACATCTAGTAGAAAACTAAAATATTACTTGGATGGGAAAGATCAATTAATTATTTATTTTAGAAAGTAATATTTTGAGATTTTTTTTTTGATCAAGTTTTTTTTTTAGTCTAGAGATATCTTGCCTCAGTTTAATTTAATTTGTTCTCAAACATGTCTCCATATATTCTTCTATATCATCGTCAGCTTGGCTAGACTGATGAGTTTTATCCAGGGTTCACAACAAAAATTGAGCCGCCATTTGCAAAAATCGTAGCAACGGCTCGTAGCATTTGGGGTTAGGGAATTAACTATGTATAAGAGAAAAATACACGTTCAGATTGGAGGCCTAGGTAGCTCACTTGGATAGAGCATTGACATAGAGAGTCAAAGGTTGGGTTCAAACCCCAGTCTAGGTGAGAGGAAATTACAACGTATATAAGAGAAAAATTTGCATCTAGATCGCAACTCGCCTCGGTAGCTCAGTTGGTAGAGCATTTGGCCCAGCAAGCCAAAGGTCCCGGGTTCGAGTCTCGGTCTAGGCGAAAATTTTTCTCTTCAAGTATATTTTTTCTTTTCAAATATAGTTTGTCCATCATTAAGATGTTTAAAAATGAATAATATTAACATAGATATGTACTACTCACCTCATATTAGTAGCTTTTTAGAAGACTTAAATTCAGTGCCTTTAGGCATCATTGTCAATTCTTTCTAATTTTTTATTTCTAATTATTTTATTTTAATTAATAAATAGAGATAGATTTAACACCTCACTTCATAATTGTAAATTTGTTGAAGACTAGTTTTGATACAACGTTGTATCGAAACTAGTCTTCAACAAATCTTCAATTATGAGGTGTTAAATCTAACTGTATGTTATATTAATTTAGAAATTAGATACCCAAGATATTGAAGAAAAACAGATTGAGTTACTGAACACAATGATTTTTGTTTCAGGGAGCAAGTAGTTGCAGATCCAACAGGCATAGAAGAGAGAGTATCAGAGTCACAAATTGTGTTTGGTATGAACGCATACAGAGAGCTGTGTGGTCTGCACTTGGGCGGCAGTGCACTTTCTACATCGGACATTGTACTGATCACAGCTAGCAGAGCCGCCAACAGAGCTGCAGAGGTGGTAGAGACTATGAAAGAAGCTCTACAGGAAGACAGTGCTGCAAGGTTATTTGTTATTATTTTTTTTTAATGACACACTTTAACAGCTAATGTCATCAGTATGACCATTCAAATCCTGCCATGAATGAACCGACAAATTTTGGTCTGTGGTCTCTTGTTTTCATACTTTTTTTTTCTCTTAGTTTAATCTGTCTCTTTGTATGTACTTTTACATGCCTGAGACAATCTGCCAGGAGAAAATATATACTCTGGATTACATACACATCTTTTTGACCATGCAAGCACGTGGAAAGCCTCTCCAAGTAAATAACCATCTCAGTGCCAGGACCATCAACTTCTTCTTTTTCTCCTTCCTGTGGTGCTAATACAGTCCATGGAGGGCTTGTCCTTCAACTCCTCTCCAAAACAACACAAAACATACCATTCAGTCATACATTCATTCTAAACAAGATGAACATGTTATGATGATTAAATTGTGTTAAGGGACTATTTGGGTCTTAGGGTCGAATGTTTGAACGCATTAGACAGTAAAAGGCGTTCTCTGCTGATAAAGTTTTATCCAAACACATTTTTCTTACTCAGAAATCTGTTCACGCGGTAATAATTGTAAGCTACCTGACAAGGTACCTTAAGATCATAGCTCAAGATATAAACTTATGTGAAAATCCCAAAGGGAACTGATGTAGTTTGAAACTTATCCAAGATGTCGGACCTTGAAGACTTCGATCATGTTTTCGGTATACGCGGAGAAGAGGAATTTGATAGAGTCTACCAAAGAATTCAACTGGAAGAACAGGAGAATCGGCGTAATATCGCGCCATTTGCGGGATGCAAGCATAAATGCATTCCTCTATAGCAGACAAAAATAACGGAAGTGGTTTTATCGCTGAGAATTCTGGGTAATTCGTTGCCAATATTACGAAAATGTCAACATTCATGCATGACCGGTAAGGCGGCCGTTAATTCGATCTCAGCTCACCAGTGATTGGAAGTAATTTGAGTAGAGACTAATGTATTTGCATACGACCCTTAAAGTTTCCTGACATTTGATTTACAGGTGAGGAAAAACTCAGAAAAAAAACCTCACCAAGGAAATATCTCTCATGTGAGATTGAACCCAGACCTATTGCTTCTGAGACTATGACACAGGACTCGCTGGTTTATGTCTTTCCAAAAGAAGACATACATCTACCCAATGGGATTATATTGAAACATGTCTTGAAATTTTTCTGACATAATGGACATTGAGTAATGATCCCACATACCAGAGTCAGCTCTAGGGTTTGTGGATTCTATGCAACATAACAGTCTAAATAATTTTTTTTAAAGATATTGTATCGGTATATGTTTAATTTCCTGAGGAATATTTTTCTTTCAAAGTAAATTAAAAAAAGCCTTAAAATTAAAGAATAAAATTAGGTTAAAATTAAGTTATGTAGATAGGAAATAACACTATGAGGTTCTTTAATATTGTTTATTTTTTATCATTTCACTCACCTCATACTTCATAATTTATAGCAGACCCAGGGTTTCTTCACGTAATTCGTGACATTGTCAATGCTGCGTCATGTTCACAACTGACGTCCAACGGCCTTCTATCCTGCAGACTGACCTCCGCGCCATCTGGTGGCCGACCGAAGAATTTCCAAATCAGGCCTCTTTCTTTATAACCGGGTATTTCAAAATTCATAGTTGTATTTTCATTCTTGCATATGTAAATTTTTTCCCAAATTGTGAGTTCCTTCGGTTTTTCCAATTGTTTAAGTAATTTTGTTTTGGTTTCTATTCTATGTTTTTCTGACCAGGCATGTGCAGCTATTGCAGATTTTTCGGTTTCTCCATTTTTAACATTTCTGAGGTGTTCTTTTAATCTTGTATTTAGATTCCTTTTTGTTTTTCCTATGTATATCTTTTCACAATCTTTACAATTAATTTGATAAATTCCCGATTTTTTGCAGTCTTCAATTTTTTCATTTTTGTTGGTTTTTATTAAATTACCTAAGCTGTAATCATTTTTCGGTGCTAATTTAATGTTGAATTTGTTGAAAATTTTTTGAAACTTGTCAAATACGAAAGGATGGTATGTGAACTTCTTGAATTTTTTGCCTATATTTTTATCTGTCTGAAGAGTACTTTCATTGATGACTTTTTGTTCTTTGAATTTATTTATTTTCTTGTGTATCATTTTCTTGTGAAAACCATTATCCTTAGCAATTTGTATGATGTGTTCTTTCTCTTTATTGTAATTTTCTTTGCTCATGGGGACATTCACAAGTCTGTGTGTTAAACTATTAAATACTGCCTGTTTGTGTGAAAAATGGTTAAATCCAGTAGCTTTTATATAATTGTCGATGTGAGTTTCTTTTCTGTAGATTCCAAATTCTATTTTCTTTTTTTCTTCTTCTTTCCTAATCAATTTAAGGTCTAAAAATGGTATTTCATGATTATTTTCTATTTCCATTGTAAATTTGATTGTTTTATTTTGAATATTTAACAGTTTAATGGCATCTTCTAATTGTTTCTCTTTTACTATTGCTATGATATCATCTACGTATCTTCTCCAAAATTTAAACATCAAAGGATGTAGAAATAGAACCTTCAGAAAGATTGGTCTCATTTGATGTTACTTCATTATTCACAAACATACCGACTGACACAACTTTGAAAATTTTAGAAAAATGGTTGAAAGAAAACAAATTAGATGATGATAGCGTTAAAGAATACATAAAACTAACAAAATTATGCTTAAATCAAATGTTCTTCTTCTTTAGAGGAAAATACTTTAGACAAAAATCAGGACTCGCAATGGGAAATCCATTATCACCATTCTTAGCAGACATGTTTATGGGGAATTTTGAATGTCATGTAACTAAAGCACATCCTTTGATGTTTAAATTTTGGAGAAGATACGTAGATGATATCATAGCAATAGTAAAAGAGAAACAATTAGAAGATGCCATTAAACTGTTAAATATTCAAAATAAAACAATCAAATTTACAATGGAAATAGAAAATAATCATGAAATACCATTTTTAGACCTTAAATTGATTAGGAAAGAAGAAGAAAAAAAGAAAATAGAATTTGGAATCTACAGAAAAGAAACTCACATCGACAATTATATAAAAGCTACTGGATTTAACCATTTTTCCACACAAACAGGCAGTATTTAATAGTTTAACACACAGACTTGTGAATGTCCCCATGAGCAAAGAAAATTACAATAAAGAGAAAGAACACATCATACAAATTGCTAAGGATAATGGTTTTCACAAGAAAATGATACACAAGAAAATAAATAAATTCAAAGAACAAAAAGTCATCAATGAAAGTACTCTTCAGACAGATAAAAATATAGGCAAAAAATTCAAGAAGTTCACATACCATCCTTTCGTATTTGACAAGTTTCAAAAAATTTTCAACAAATTCAACATTAAATTAGCACCGAAAAATGATTACAGCTTAGGTAATTTAATAAAAACCAACAAAAATGAAAAAATTGAAGACTGCAAAAAATCGGGAATTTATCAAATTAATTGTAAAGATTGTGAAAAGATATACATAGGAAAAACAAAAAGGAATCTAAATACAAGATTAAAAGAACACCTCAGAAATGTTTAAAAATGGAGAAACCGAAAAATCTGCAATAGCTGCACATGCCTGGTCAGAAAAACATAGAATAGAAACCAAAACAAAATTACTTAAACAATTGGAAAAACCGAAGGAACTCACAATTTGGGAAAAAATTTACATATGCAAGAATGAAAATACAACTATGAATTTTGAAATACCCGGTTATAAAGAAAGAGGCCTGATTTGGAAATTCTTCGGTCGGCCACCAGATGGCGCGGAGGTCAGTCTGCAGGATAGAAGGCCGTTGGACGTCAGTTGTGAACATGACGCAGCATTGACAATGTCACGAATTACGTGAAGAAACCCTGGGTCTGCTATAAATTATGAAGTATGAGGTGAGTGAAATGATAAAAAATAAACAATAGGTTAAAATTGCCTAAAATTACCATATTAACAATGGAAGATATCTATTAATCATTGCACAAAGAGAATAGTCAGCTTATGAGAAACATGCTAACAAAATGGAAGAGGGCCGCTGAGTATCTACCTAATCTAATTTAACCTAATCTAACCTGAATAAAAATACTGACAATTTAATCAAAATAAAAAAAATATTGACAATGTGAATAAACATGTTAACAACCATGTCATCAGCACAAATATTTTCAGATAATTATCAATAACTGTTGATATAGTTAGTAACTAGTGGTCTGTTGCAAGATTTATAGACTGATATGTTACATAAAATTGCTCAGGATTTAACTGAAAATCTCATAATTGAGATTGAAAAGTTGCATTATAAACCTACACGACTGCAGTAGTTGGAAGTCGCTTAAGAGCTGGAAAGCTTAACTAGTGACAAGTTGCGATGTAGTGAAAATTGCTTATGATGGAGCTGGCCAACCATCTTTACAGTTTTAACATAGTGTAATGTGGTATTATATGTAAATTTTCAATTAGGTTGATTGATAAATTCATTTTTGAAGAAAAAAATTGTCTGAGTCAGGATTTGGACCAATTATGCTATCCAGGCATCTCACTTCAGACGTGCATTTCTCTCTCTTATTTAATCTAGGGTACCCATAGCAGTGAACTATCCTTCACAATGCAATTGAGTAGCCTCTTATTGAAGAAGACTGATGGGATTATTAATATACTATTATAGCTGTGAAGATATTATTGTGATGTTATATGTAAATATATACTCAAGTTGATCGATAAATTATTTTTCTCTTAAAAAAATAAACTCCAAGTGCAACAGGCCTAGAAGGCCCTTGGCTGACATCCACATGTATTAATCACAGATGTAGACGATCATCTAGCTAGTGTAGGGGTGACATGTGGTCAGCATGTCGGGTCCCCCACCCGTTATAGCTGGTAATCTCAACCTGGAGTCGCTACTTATTGTAGCTACCCAAATTCCTCACGATGCTGGGTGGGCACCGGTCCCATACTGGCCAAAATTCCATGAGAAAAATTACTTCCCCCATGGAGACTTGAACCAGCGCAAGTCCCATAGCTCTGCGCCAAGGCTTCCTGCCTTAACCACTTGGCTAAGGCACAAGACCTTCAAAAAATAGTATAATATGTTAAGAGAGTTGAACTGAGGTGCAAAAAACCACATGCTACATATGATAGAATTATATGATGAAATAACTAATCAACCTCAAATAAAAATTAAAATAAAAGAAATAAAATGGAGATGCATAGGACACATATTGACAAAACCAGTGGGTGCGATTGAGACTGGAGCAAGGAAAAGATGTTGACTTAGGAAAACATGGAGGAAAACCTTAGAAGAGGAAGCCCAGGAGTGTGGAAAAACATAGTGAGAAAAAAAAGATTGGCTGGCAATAGAAGGCAATGGTGGATCTTTACTGATGCCCACTGCTCCACAAGGAGCAACAGGAATTAAGTCATATGAAACAGAAGTCGAGATTCAGGGCTGACAACTTGGGGAAAAACCAGTCTGTAACTACTGAAGATGAGGCAAACAAGCCTTGAAACATATCGCTCATTTGCTGCAACAATATCATAACTCGAAAAATCATGATTTTTTGGGAGAAGCATTTGAAGTTTTAAATACTGTCATTCCAAGTCTCCCTGTGATATTAACTATAATATCGTGATTTTTTTAGTTATGACGTTGCAATAAATGAGTGATATGTATAAAAGAAACAGGGGACATGCTGTAGCATAGTGGTTAAGGCACTATGCTACAAGCCAGAAGGTTTAAGTTCCGATGGGATCAGGATTTTTAAACTGACCCAAACCTCCTGGTGGCACCATGTTCCTGGGTCGACAGAAATGAGTACCAGACACTTGTTCTGAGGGTAAAGGTGGTTGACATCAAGTGCCGATTGTCCATAAAAAATGAGAGCCTTAACCTCCTGCTACCCCAAGGACCTCCTGAGGCCTGTAGTGGGATCACTTTATCTTACCTAACAGAAACAACAATATGAGGTAAGAATTAATCAGACAAAA
The DNA here is from genome assembly GCA_030220185.1 of Diploptera punctata. NCBI lineage: Eukaryota > Metazoa > Arthropoda > Insecta > Blattodea > Blaberidae > Diploptera > Diploptera punctata. Next base: position 1,996,306 of record JASPKZ010007290.1, on the reverse strand, counting down.
TGTATTATTAAGTCATATGACTAATTTGTTAAGATTCTGACAACCTCGATTTTCAAAACCTCTAGTTAAATCTTGCAGCTGATTCTTGGTATATGGAGTTCATTATTAAGCATTTGTTTCTGTCATGAAAATTTCTAGGTGTGTTTTGATATGATCTGATTGATAGTTAAAATTCATCGGAGAACATTTTGTTTAAACAATTCACCTCATAGAATTCATGCTTCCATGATACCGCGGTTTCAAACACAGTCGTGTTTATCCTCAGCCATAACTCCGACTGACGAAATTCTTCGGCCGTCAACTGTTCTATTGTTGCCATCTTCAGTGCTGCCATATATGGTTGAATTTATGAACTTCGAAATCAAAGTAGTTTCGTTAGGGATATCAAAATTCATTGATCTATCTTTATTTTTCTGAATGTATATTTTCTCCCAAACTGTCAATTCCCTTATAAGCCTTTGGGAGAAAATATACATTCAGAAAAATAAAGATAGATCAATGAATTTTGATATCCCTAACGAAATTACTTTGATTTCGAAGTTCATAAATTCAACCATAGATGGCAGCACTGAAGATGGCGACAATAGAACAGTTGACGGCCGAAGAATTTCGTCAGTCAGAGTTACGACTGTGTTTGAAACCGCGGTATTATGGAAGCATGAATCCTGTGAGGTGAGTTGTTTAAACAAAATGTTCTCCGATGAATTTTAATGATTATACATCATAATGTTTACTTCCCAACATTAATTTAATATGATTGATAGTTCCCTTATCAGGACATTTATACCTTAAAAATCCATCAAATCTGCCTAAGTTTGAACCTGTGAACCTTAGATTTAGTAATGGCCAGACATTATTATCTGAACCATGTCATTAAGTATATTATATTATTGTGTGTTACAGAGCTGAGGGAAAGCCAATAGGATTTGCAGAGCACACCAGCAATGGTAAAATTCTTGCTCTTGTTCACGACCGACTCAGTTTGCAGCTGGACACATATCGGATAAGAAGAGATGCTGACACTCTGGTCACCGAACGACGTAATGCTGCAGGTATTGATTGGTTCATGTTTAAACAAAACTGATTGATTATTATTGTTATATATTAAATTTGGGAATTTTTAACATTATGAGGTTCAATTAATAATAATTAAATGAATCGTGATTTCTTCTTACCTCATACTTCTATGCTTTTTTAAACACAGCACTGCAGTATCGGCGACACGTTGTCGTCATCATCAGCTGTTTTCACGACTGTCAATTTTTTTTCCTTATGCCGGTAATTATCTAGACTGCCATCTGGTGTAATTCCTTCAAAAGAACACCAGATGGCAGTCTAGATAATTACCGGCATAAGGGAAAAAAATTGACAGTCGTGAAAACAGCTGATGATGACGACAACGTGTCGCCGATACTGCAGTGCTGTGTTTAAAAAAACATAGAAGTATGAGGTAAGAAGAAATCACGATTCATTTAATTATTATGATTATTTTTGCATTATCTTCATCTTTCCTCATGTCCTCTTTGGGGGAGAGGGTCAAGTCTTGGAAAAAAGCCTCCACCTAGCTTGATTATTCCACTTGTCTGTCTCCTCAACTTTACTCCAATCTATTCTTCTTTCAACATCCTTTATAACTTGTTCCTCATTTCAGCCAATCTCCTGGTACCTTCTCTTGTATTCTATATTTTAGTACCTGTCTTGGTAACTTCCCAGTATCCATTCTTTTTTTACATGGCCATACCATCTTATTGTATCTCTATTTTACCTCATCCTATACTCTAATCAAGATTCAAAGTTCTCTTATTTCTGTGTTCTGAATTTTTCTTTTCTAGTTTTCATTCTTCATTACATGTATCCATTCATAGCTAATGACACAAGTCCGTTGGATATTATAATTCTTGAAGAGCTGTTGTGTTTTTATATAAACTATATGTCAGTTCTACAGTAGTCCATAACTTAGATATGTAGGTGGGAAATAACACTATGAGATTTATTTTAATTTATGTTGAGTTGTTTTTGACTTGCCTCATACTTCTTAAAAGTATGAAGTATGAGGTGAGTCAAAAACAACTCAACATAATATAGATACTTTATTAAGTTATGTAGGTAGGAAATAACACTATTAGGTTTATTTTAATTTTGTTTAGTTGTTTCTTGACTCACCTCATACTTCTTAACTCCCTTGCATATCTAGATTTCGTCACTGTATTTGTGACATTCTCAAAAATGAAAAGATTGAAGACTGCAAAAAATCGGGAATTTATCAAATTAATTGTAAAGATTGTGGAAGCATATACATAGGAAAAACAAAAAGGAATCTAAATACAAGATTAAAGGAACCCCTCAGAAATGTTAAAAATGGAGAAACAGAAAAATCTGCAATAGCTGCACATGCCTGGTCAGAAAAACATAGAATAGAAACCAAAACAAAATTACTTAAACAATTGGAAAAACCGAAGGAACTCACAATTTGGGAAAAAATTTACATATGCAAGAATAAAAACACAACTATGAATTTTGAAATACCCAGTGATAAGGAGAGGGGATTGTTTTGGAAGTTTGTCGGTCAGCCATCAGATGGCGCGGAGGTCAGTCTGCAGGAGAGGAGACCATTGGACATCAGTTGTGAACGTGAACAGCATTGAGAATATCACAAATACAGTGACGAAATCTAGATATGTAAGGGAGTTAAGAAGTATGAGATGAGTCAAGAAACAACTAAACAAAATTAGATACTATATATTAGAGTTTAATATTTTGATATTATATTGAAATATTAATACTTTCTGTTTCTGGACAATATTATTTTGAAAAGAAAAATTAATGCTTGAACTGGGACTCAAACCCCAGACCAATTAACACAGTCCATTACACTATTTAAGACATAATACATACACCACCTTTCTTTCCTCATAAACAATTATCTGATCATCCGAAGGCAGATAGACGGCACTACCAATAGCCAACGGAGTCCCAGGATCCCAAGTTTGAATCCTGGCAATTCCAGAGGGGTACTGGTTATGGGGTTATACCAAGAATTTTCGGTTCTTTTTCATAGTTCTCCCATTTCCTGAATTTCATCCCAACAACATTCTCCCTTTCCTCTTCTTTGTGTCATTTAATCATTTCAAATCACCCTTTACCTTATTTCATGTTATGAAAAATAGTTTTTTGGCACCCACAGGTGTTCAAAATGTGATTGCAGAGATCTAGAGGGTGCACCAGGGTGCTGGCTCATGACTCTGAGCCTGGACAATAAAAATGGACAGAAGGGACCGACAGGAGGGTTGTGGTTCCTCCTTATGGCCAAGGACCCAACCCAAAAATGGCAATATTAGTCATGAGGAACTTTGTGTGCCAGACCTGGGAGATGACCTACAACATACATAATAACATAGAATAGTTAAATATGGGAAATAACATTATGAGGTTCTTAATTTGTAAATTAATGAGTAATTTTTTAACATCTTACCTCATATTTTATGTTTCTTCAAACACGGGAACTAGTTTTCGAGAGAAGGATCTCTCTCATTTTCAACCGACATTATGACAATGATTCCAATGAAAATCCGGTAGTCATAATGTCGGTTGAAAATGAGAGAGATTCTTCTCTCGAAAACTACTTCCCATGTTTGAAGAAACATAAAATATGAGGTAAGATGTTAAAAAATGACTCATTAATTTACGAACATAGAATAGACCTAATTCCATTCATCCATAATTTACTGGGATAGCACAATAGATCTTTCAGGTCATAGTGCTCAGGACAATCTGCCTGCCTAGTCCCAGTAAATAACTAAATAATTAGTGTTTTACAAAAAACTAGAATTGAATTTTCTTTATTCATATGTTGGTTAATTACTTAATTTCTTATTCTGTCCAGTTTAGAAAGTTTGGTTGAGCATCATAAGAAATCCATTTCTAGTACTAATAATTCTGACTGCAATATTTGATTCAGTTTCCATATTTCCCCTTCATATTTACTACAAGATTCGTAAATTAATGGGTCATTTTTTAACATCTTACCCCATATTTTATGTTTCTTCAGTCATGGGAACTAGTTTTCAAGAGAAGGATCTCTCTCATTTTCAACCGACATTATGACGGTTGAAAATGAGAGAGATCCTTCTCTCGAAAACTAGTTCCTGTGTTTGAAGAAACATAAAATAATGAGGAAAATGTTAAAACATGACTCATTAATAATTAAATGAATCGTGATTTTTTCTTACCTCATACATCTATGTTTCTTTAAACACAGCACTGCAGTATCGGCGACCCTTTGTCGTCATCGTCAGCTGTTTTCACGACAGTCGTGAAAACAGCTGACGATGACGACAAAGGGTCGCCGATACTGCAGTGCTGTGTTTAAAGAAACATAGATGTATGAGGTAAGAAAAAATCACGATTCATTTAATTATTATTAATTGAACCTCATAATGTTAAAAATTCCCAAATTTAATATATAAACATGACTCATTAATTTACGAATTAAGAACCTCATAATGTTATTTCCCATATTTAACTATGAATTACTATGAGATATTAATTAAAATATCTGTTATGTTTCAGAAAACTTGATGGAAGAAGATGCTGCAAATGTGGTATCCATATGTAAAGGTTCAGCAGAACTTATTCCTAAAGAAGAAAGTAACACTACAATTGGTGAGAAATATAAATTTTGATGTTATTTAATATTTAAAATAAAATTCTTTATATCTCACCTCATAGCCAGTCTTCTAAATTAAACCGATTTCAAAACTTAGGTGGTTTCATCATCAATAATTTCACGACCAATGTTCTGTTCTCGAAAACTGCTTCTTACTCCATGTGTTGGTGAACTGATGAACTATCAAATTAAATTCCCCGGGAATTTCAAAATTCATTAGTTTTTGTTTCTTATTTTTTTTAATGTGGATTTTTTCCCAAACTGTGAGCTCTTTTGGTTATTCTGTTTGTTCTATTATACTAGCCAATATTTCAATTAGATGTATTTCAGACAAAGCATGAGCAGCTAATGCTCATTAAAATTTCCAATTCTGGAAAGTATTAGTTAAAAATATAACATGAAAATATGAAGCTTTACTACTTAAAAGTAATGTATAAATTCTCAGTAAAAATACTTCAAATAGAAGTTGTCATATGATATTTGAAGAGAAAAATTTTCGCCTAGACTGAGACTCGAACCCGGGACCGTTGGCTTGCCAGGCCAAATGCTCTACCAACTGAGCTACCGAGACAAGTTACGATATAGACGCAAAATATAATTTATCTTTCATTGAGAAATGTTAAATCAATAATAAAAACATCATTAGAAGCCTTACTAGCTTTATAAAGTAATGTTAAATTCCCAATAAATGTCTTCTTAACTAAGAAGCCGCCATTTGCAAAGATAGAAGCTATGGTTTCAAAAGCATTTGGCGAGAGGGAATTACAACGTATATAAGAGAAAAATTTACATCTATATCGTAACTCGCCTCGGTAGCTCAGTTGGTAGAGCATTTGGCCCGACAAGCCAAAGGTCCCGGGTTCGAGTCTCGGTCTAGGCGAAAATTTTTCTCTAAAAATATAATTTATCTTTCATTGAGAAATGTTAAATCAATAATAAAAACATCATTGTCATATGATGTTGATAGCAGCAACGGCTACTAGCCTTCTGATGAAAGAGAATTATATAAGTGGAAAGAATTGCTGACAATGAAGATATTTGGTCTGTATATTCTTACTTCTTATGGTTGTTTTTGTTGAACATATGTTTCAAGGTTTCTGAGCCCAATCATTAGCGATTCTTACCATAAGAGGTAAGAATATACAGACCAAATATCATCATTATTAAATAAACCTCTTAATAAAATCATATGTTTCCTACCTCTCCTCATACAAATCTTCTAAGTACATCGTGATTTCGAGACCATAACGGTCTCATCTTCAGTACAATCCTGGCGACTGATGTTATGTCGATCAGAAGAAACGCTTCTTCTTCATATTTGAAGAGAAAAATTTTCACCTAGACCAAGACTCGAACTTGCGACCTTTGGCGTTCCGGGCCAAATGCTCTACCAACTGAGCTATCGAGGCGAGTTGCGATCTAGACACAAATTTTTCTCTTATATACATTGTAATTCCCTCGTGCCAAATGCTTTGAAACCTTTGTTTCTATCTTTGCAAATGGCGGCTTCTTAGTTAAGAAGACATTTATTGGGAATTTAACACTACTTTATAGGGCTTCTATTGATGTTTTTAATATGAATTTAACACTTCTCACTTCTTCTTCCCTCTGTTGTTGGACTGATGAACCTCTGGATCAGGTCAGGATTTGCGGGAATTTTATCATAAATGGAACCTCATAGTGATTAATTCTTATAAAAGTTAAACCTCTTAATGTTACTTCCTATTGTATTTAAAAAAAAAAGAATTGTTGACATTCGTATCCGAGTTCGGATGGTGTAATCCGTATCATACTAACATGCAGAGTTAGAGATCCATGGTTCAAGACCTGGTCTGAATGTTAATTTTTCTTTTATATATTAAATTTGGGAATTTTTAACATTATGAGGTTCAATTAATAATAATTAAATGAATCGTGATTTTTTCTTACCTCATACATCTATGTTTTTTTAAACACAGCACTAAAACAGCTGACGATGACGACAAAGTGTCGCCGATACTGCAATGCTGTGTTTAATAAAACATAGATGTATGAGGTAAGAAAAAATCACGATTCATTTAATTATTGTTAATTTTTCTTTCTAAAAAAAAGTAATTCTATTATAATATTTATGTTTTGTTTTATTTTAGGAAGTAATATTTTGAGGTTCTTTTAATTATATTATTTTGAGTCTGTTTATCTTACCTCAATATTAATTTTGATTTCTTCTTGAACATGTTTCGATTAGATCTTATTCATCCTCACCATATTGCCTTGTTTTGTGTTGCAGACAAGAAGTGGAATATCAAAGAAGAAGAAGAAGAGAGTGAGGAAGACATGTCTGACATTGAGATTGTGAAGGAAGTTAGTTTTGAGGACAGACTCAAGGAGGTAGTGAACATAGGTACGTGTTTTAACCTGTTCTTAAATAAAGGAAGTTACCTAATTTCAATATTAAGGAAGCATCAGAGGTCAGAATTAGAAAATCAAAAGCTATATTCTCACAACTGTCACCCATATGGAGATCCAAACAAATCTCAATTAGAATTAAATGAAGACTATTTGATAGCAATGTGAAAAGTACATTGCTATATGAGTGTGAGACTTGGATAGGAACATCTGCATTATATAAAAACATGCAGTAAAGATAAACAGGTGTCTTGAGATTTATTTTGAGAATCTGGTGGCCAAAATAGTATCAGGAAGGAGATAAAATATTGTAAATATAAATAGATTGGACATACTTTTGAAAGCCAGAGGGAAAACACCCAGTTGGTAGACCAAGAATGAGGTGGGCAAATAACATTAACTATGATTTGAGGGAAGTAGATTATACAGGGAATGATTGGAAAGCACTAGCTCAGGGTAGGGATGTATGGAGAGCTTATGTCTGCGTGGCCATGAACCTATGGGTTCGATAGTGTCAGTTAGTAAGTAAGTAAGTATACTCCTAGAAGAGAACTAGAGTGTGCTAAAGAGAGATCTGGAATAAAACCACAGGGATTGCCTAGGAAATGAGGAAGACCAGAAATTAAATAGCACAGAACAGTAATAAGCATATACATATATATATATATATATTATTTTAATATTTAAAAGAAGTAACACTGTGAGCTTTATTTTAATTATTATGAGTGAAAATATCCTAACTCATAATAAGTAATAACAGAAATTGAACAACAAGGGAAAATGGTAAAATTAAATGTTTCTTACCTCTTCTCATATAAATCTTCTAAGTAGATCGTGATTTCGAGACCATAACGGTCTCATCTTCGGTACTTTGTTGGTGACTGATGTTATGTCGATCGGAAGAAACTCTTCTTCTTCCCTCTGTTGGTGGACCGATGAACCTCTGGATCAGGTCAAAATATGCGGGAATTTCGAAGTTCATAAGTTTTCCTGAATGTGGATCTTTTCCCAAACCGTGAGTTCCTTATGTTTGTCTATTTGTTTAATTAGACTGGCATTTGATTCAATTAAGTGTTTTTCGGACCAAGCATGAGCAGCTACTGCTGACTTTTCCACTTTTCCATTTTTAACGTTTCTAAGATGTTCTTTCATCCGATTCCGATTGAGGGTCTTTCCACTTTTCAGCGGTTGCCCTTTTACCAGCCGGCTGCTGGCCCTTCACATCCACATGTGTCAATCACAGAGGTAGATGATCAACAGCCAGTGTAGGGGTGACATGTGGTTAGCATGTCGAGTCCCCCAGCCGTTATACCTGGTTCATCAACCTGGAGCCGCTACTTATTGTAGCTACCCAATTGCCTCACGATGCTGGGTGGGCACCGGTCCCATACTGGCCGAAATACCATGAGAAAATTTCTTCCCCCATGGAGACTCATCCTTGTTTTCAAATTTCTTTTAATTTTTCCAATAACACTTAAAACACTTAATTGAATCAAAAGCCAGTCTAATTAAACAAATAGACAAACAATAGGAACTCATGGTTTGGGAAAAGATCCACATTCAAAAAAACAAAGGAAAACTTATGAACTTCAAAATTCCCGCAAATTTTGACCTGATCCATAGGTTCATCGGTCCATCAACAGAGGGAAGATGAAGAATTTCTTCCGATCGACATAACATCAGTCGCCAAAAAAGTACTGAAGATGAGACTGTTATGGTCTCGAAATCGCGATCTACTTAGAAAATTTATCTGAGGAGAGGTAAGAAACATTTAATTTTTATCATAAATTAAACCTCATAGTGATTAATTCCTGTAAAAGTTAAACATGGGAAAAACTGGAATGAAGTCAAGAATTTAGTAAAAAACAGAATCCAATGGAACACTTTCATGAAGGTCTATGCTCCTAAGAGAAATGGCAGGAACTACTATTATAATCTGTTCTTACATCAATAACACTATTGATTTATCATCACTGAGTGTATAAATTTACATATAACATAATTTAATCAAATTCAGAGTAAGGAGGTAACACTATGAGGTATTTACATTTATGAATGAGTGGGAGAAAATGTTTTTGATATCTTACCTTATGAAGTTGCAAGTTTTCATGATACCGGTTTCTAAAGTATAATTTTACTTCCATCTTCAGTCAAATTCCAACTGTCGAAATTTCACCTTTAGGACCATATTCTGAACTGCCATCTGGTGTCGATTTTATGAACTTGGAGATCAAATTATTCTTGTAGGGAATTTCAAAATTCATGGCTCTATATTTATTCTTCTGAATGTATCTTTTCCCAACTGATAGTTCCAATGTTAATTCTAAGGGTTGTATGTTAGAACATTACTCTCTACTCAAATTACTTCCAATCACTAGTGAGCTGATTCACCGTGAGCAATTGCTGAGAACGAATTAACGGCCGACTTATCGGTCATGCACGAGAGTCGACATTTTCGTAATATTGGCAACGAATTACCCAGAATTCTCAGCGATAAAACCACTTCCGTTATTTTCGTCTGCTATAGAGGAATGCATTTATGCTTGCATCCCGCAAATAATACCGTATACAAACACGTCTGCGACACGCAATATTACGCCGATTCTCCTGTTCTTCCAGTTGAATTCTTTGGTAGACTCTATCAAATTCCTCTTCTCCGTGTATACCGAAAACATGATCGAAGTCTTCAAGGTCCGACATCTTGGATAAATGTTGGATAAAGCAGCAAAGTACATCGATTACCATCGGTTCCCTTCGGGATTTTAATTTGAGTTGCTCATTTAAGCTACCTCCGCAGGTAGCTTACAAATTTAACCAATTATTATCGCATGAACAGATTTCTGAGTAAGCAAAATCGTATTAGCATACAACTTGCTCAGCAGAGAAGGCATTTTACTGTCTAATGCGCCCAAACATGCGACCCTAAATGTTTTAAAAATTTAGTTTCTCTTCCAATTTTGTGATTCTCTAGTAAACTATGAGCCACAATTGCTGATTTTTCAATTTCACCATTTTTAATATTTCTAAAGTGTGGACCCCATATTTCCTTGGTTGGAATTATATTCAATTATATTATTAACAGTAATATACCTCTATTTTGGTTTCAACCAAAATAGAATTAGGGTAAATTAATACCAAGAATTAGGTCGAAACTAATTACATTATTGCTTCTAATTCTAATAAGGTAAATTGTTCAAACAATACTTTTTGAATGCAAATCAAATGCCCTTTTGTACGAGTTTCTAAATTCCTTTTAATTTTTCCTGTATATGGAATTAACAGTTTGGGAAAAGATATACATGCTGAAGAATAAATATAGAGCCATGAATTTTGAAATTCCCAACAAGAATAATTTGATCTCAAAGTTCATAAAATCGACACCAGATGACAGTTGAGAAGATGGTGTTAACGGCAAAATTTCGACAGTTGGAGTTTGACTGAAAATGGAAGTAAAATTATACTTTTGAAACCAGTATCGTGAAAACACGCAACTTTATGAGGTGATATATTAAAAACATTTTCTCTGACTCATTCATAAATATAACATTATAATTATCTACCATGTTTCAAAGTTATTTATTTTTAAGTTGTTTTATGGGGGTAATAACATTATGATGTTCTTAATTCATAATGTTATGAAAATGAAAGGCATTGACCTTTTGAAAACTGCAGTTTCCATGTTTAAGAAAACATAAATTATGAGGTAATCTTGTAAGCCCATGTTTCCCTTAACAGAGATTTAGGCGCTCTCCCCCTACAGGGAAGAATTTGAACCATACTAATTTAGTTATACTTGTCTTCATATATATGTCATTTGAGTGGTTTGTGGTCAGCTTTCTGCCTCTTACTGACATCTAGGAAACCAAGGTAGTACCAGGACGGGAAAATTTGGTAAATTTTGCTTAGAGGCCTTTTCGTTCAGGCTTGAGGATCTTTTATGAGCCTGAAAATCTTTAGACTCGGGACCCACAGCTTAAAGTCCCTCCCGGAGGACTTGCTCCTTGGATTTTGAGGTATTATGAGGTAAGATGTAAAAATTAATATGATTTAAGTTGAAGGTCAAAGGTTCGAGTCCTGATGAGGTCAAGATTTTTTAACTGGCCTAAACCTTCTGGGTCGACTTAGTCTCTAATAGAAATGAATACCACACATAAGTTCTATGGGTACAGGCACCCATTTTGCAAGGCTGATACCTAATGTCGAAGTCTACAAAGGTGAAGGCCTTAACCTCATACTACTCCATGGACCTGCTAAGGCCTGTAGTGGGATCACTATACCATTGCAATCACATTCAATAATTGAAAAATAATTTGGACACTAGTGAGTTAATTGAGGTTATATTTATTGCAGAATTGAGCGGAGACAGCGAGGAAGAAGAAACTGTGGAACTACGTGCAGATGTTGTCAGTATGGACAGTAAGAAAAAAGAAAGAACTTGGTACCCCATGCAAAAGTGGTGATGCATATGTATATGTTAAAAAATGTTATTAAAAATAAATTTGTTGTGTTCATAAATCAAACAAGAAACATAGCCCCAGCCTAACTGTGGTCTTTTCTCTTCCTGTCCCACTTTCCTAACCTTTGTAGTGCATTTAGTTAATGGACTCCAGCTGCCACAAATTTTGAACTGTAATCACATGACATCACAATGTCAGTGCTTCAAAATTATGACAATTGCAAAACTGTATGCTGAAAGAGTCAATTTCGCTTCCTTTTGTTTCAGTAATAAAGTTAATAACATAATAATACACGAAAGGATAGAAAAGTATAAGAAACAAAAAATGATAAACAGAAGTATTCTTGAAAAAGAAAAACCGCCTATGAAAAAATATAGGAAATTCACATATCACCCTTGGGTACACAATAAATTCCAAAAGATGTTAATATTATTCATTTTTAAACATCTTAATGATGGACAAATTATATTTGAAAAGAAAAATATACACCTAGACTGGGGTTTGAACCCAGGACCTTTGACTATCTATGTCAATGTTCTTCCATGTGAGCTACCTAGGCCTCCTATCTAAACGCGTATTTTTCTCTTCTACATAGTTAACTCCCTAATCCCAAATGCTATGAGCCATTGCTACGATTTTTGCAAATGGCGGCTTCTTTATTAAGAAGACATTTTATTGGGAATTTAAACATTACTTATAAAGCCAGTAGTGCTTCTTTCAATGGTAATATTATTCGTTTTTAAACATCTTAATGATGGACAAATTATATTTGAAAAGAAAAATATACGCCTAGACTGGGTTTGAACCCAGGACCTTTGACTCTCTATGTCAATGCTCTTCCAAGTGAGCTACCTAGGCCTCCAATCTAAACACACATTTTTCTCTTCTACATAGTTAACTCCCTAACCCCAAAGATATTTGAGAAGTTTAATATTAAATTAGCTCCAAAAAATAACTACAGTTTAAATAAACTAATAAAAACCAACAAAAATGAAAAAAACTGATAAAAATAAAAAATCAGGAATATATCAAATTGGATGCATGGGTTGTGATAAGATATATATAGGGAAAACAAAAAAGAAACCTAAAAATTAGAACCAAAGAACACATAAGAAATAGAAAAATCTGCAGTTGCTGCTCATGTTTGATCTGAAAAATATAATATTAATTCGGACACTAAATTATTAAAACAGTTAGAAAATACAAAAGAGCTAACTATTTGGGAAAAAATCTATATTCAGAAGAACAAAAAACAGAGTTATGAATTTTGAAATACCGACAAAGCATGACCTTGTTTGGAGGTTCTTCGGCCAATGACAGGATGGAGCTGACATCCAGGGTGTGCAACATAAATCTAACCAGTCTAGACAAGCTGACGATAAAACAGAATTGTTTTGAAACATGTCCAAGAACAAATCAACATTTATATTGAGGTAAGATGATCAGACTGAAAATAATTGAATAACATTCCTTTAACAAAATATTTTCAAATTATTTTTCATTATGCTGTCTACAATAATCTGAATAATATAACATAATATTCTTCTTCCAATAATATTAATATAATAAAAGTAATAATACCGGGTGCGGCAGCATAACTTCCTTTTTTAAAATGTGCGCCATTTAGTCGGTTGATGTCGTAGCGGAGCGCTAGTGGTCTCGTTCGAGAGGGGGGACTATAAAGTTTTGTCCTGACACAGTTCAGTCGCCATCATGCGTTGGAACAGTGAGGAGCGTGCGTTTGCCATTGAGGCCTACTTTTCGAGCGGATGTTCTGTGATCGCAACCCGGCGCGCCTTTCGGAATCGCTTTAAATTAGCCCCGTTGGCCCCTGTCCCGGACCGGAAATCAATTGTTACGTGGGTCACTACGTTCAGACAAACTGCAAGTGCGACAAGACGAAGAACTGGAGTCCCTCGGCCGATTAGATCACCTGAGAACATTGAGGTAGTGAGAGCTTCAATGTTGCGATCACCACGGCATTCTGCGCGCAAACATGCGTCTGCCCTTGGACTTTCCGATCGTTCTGTAAGGAGAATACTTCATGATGATCTTCATTTCCATCCATACAAGATGGCAATTGTGCAGGAACTTTCTGAACGTGACTTCAATTCTCGGAGGAACGCGTGTGAGGTTCTTCTGGAAGTCGTTCCTGAGGACGCTATTGTTTTTTTTAGTGATGAAGCCCATTTTCATTTGTGTGGATCCGTCAACAAACAAAACATGCGCTACTGGGCTGACACCAATCCTCGACAATTGCATCAAAGGCCTTTGCATTCACCTAAAGTCACAGTGTGGTGTGCAATTTCCTCAAGTGGAATTATTGGTCCCTGGTTCTTTGAGGAAAATGAAGTCACAGTGACAGTGAATTCGGACCGGTATGTAAACATGTTACAGGAATTTTTTTCCCACGGCTAGATGAGTTGGACTTAGGGGACACTTGGTTCCAACAAGACGGTGCAACGGCACACACTTCAAGAGCATCGATGACTGTTTTGAGGGAACACTTCCCAGAGCGCCTTATCTAAATTAGGGGCGATTTGAAGTGGCCGGCCCGCTCTCCCGATTTGACCCCTTGTGATTTTTTTCTATGGGGTTATTTGAAATCCCGTGTTTATGTGAACCAGACGAAAAAAGTACCTTGGGCGAAAGACTGACGATCTTTCACCGTAAAAATACAACAGTCAAGAAATGCGGACATGGGTTCATCTGGGGTAAAATTTTCCGGAGGTCAAATAGTCCCCCATTCGGTTCTCCGGGCGGGGACTACTTCAGGGAACCCATGCCAAAGGCTCAAACACAGGGACATGTTCCTAGGAACATGGAATGTGAGGACTTTATACAATAGCGGGGCACTAGAGATATTAACGCGGGAATTGGATAAATCGCCCTTGGATATAGTCGCTTTACAGGAAGTTAGGTGGCCAGGAGAAGGTAGTCAGGAATCAGGAAGCTTTGCGTTATACTACGGGGGGTGCAGAAAGACCTGCATTTGGAACGGGTTTTTTAGTCAGAAGGAGGATCCTATCCGCTATCCGAGATATTAAGTTTGTTAGTGATAGGATATCATACATAATTCTAAAGGGTAAACGACATGATTTTATAATTGTAAATGTACATGCCCCCACAGAAGATAAAGATGACAAGATCAAGGATGAGTTCTATGAAGATTTAGAATGCTTATTTGATAGCCTTTCACGATATCATATGAAAATTGTCTTAGGAGATTTTAATGCAAAAGTGGGGCGGGAAGATATATTCAAACCAACAATAGGCAAATTCAGTCTTCATGAAGATAGTAACGACAATGGCGTTAGATTAGTCACATTTGCCACATCGAAGAATCTCATTGTTAAGAGCACAACATTTCAGCATAAGGATATTCATAAATACACCTGGACATCCCCAGATGGAGAAACTTGGAACCAGATTGATCATGTATTAGTGGATAAACGCTGGCACAGTAGCATCATTGATGTTAGATCAGTTAGAGGGACAGACTGCAATTCGGATCATCATCTGGTCAGAGTGAAAATCAGACAACGGCTATCGCTTATGAGAGGAACGAACGCTAATGACGATTCTGTAAAATATGAATTAAAAAACTTGAAAAATGATGAAATGCGACAAGAATACCAAATCAAAATTGCTAATAGATTTGAAGTACTGGAATCTTCAGATGACAATGTGGCAAGCGAAGAAGAAAAACTGATATAAATAAAGAATGGGAGGCTGTAAGAGATACTATTAAATTGTCAGCATCAGAAAGCATTGGTTGTTTAAAAAGAGGCAAAACAAGAAATGTGTTTGATGAGGAATGTGTCGACATTGTAAAGAAAAGAAAGCTAGCAAAAATGAAATGGTTACACGAGACAAATGAGGTAAATTTAGAGCAATTGGGTAGTGTTAGACGGGAAACCACCAAGTTACTAAAGAGTAAAAAGAGGGAATATTTGAGAGAGAAGATTAATGATCTTGAAATGAATGCAAAAAATAGGAACATTAGAGAATTATATCAGGGAATTAGTATAGAGAAGAAAGGGTTTCAGGCTAGAACAAACATAATTCGGAATGAAAATGGAGATATGATTGCAGATTCTAGGAGTATATTAAATAGATGGAAAGGTTACTTTAATCAGCTATTAAATGTACATACAGAACAGGACATTGACGAGGATAATTTACAGACAGCAGAAATGCTAGTCACAGAGCCAAGTGCATTAGAGGTTGAAATGGCGATTGAAAAATTGAAGATGTATAAAGCATCAGGTTCAGATGAGATCCCAGCAGAACTGATAAAATCAGGGGGAGAAAAATTGATGGACAAGATACACTGGTTGCTTAGTAAGATTTGGGAAAAAGAAGCTCTTCCAGATGAATGGAAGGAATCAATTATCATACCAATTTATAAGAAAGGAGATAAAACAGATTGCAACAACTACACAGGGGCATCTCATTACTTTCAACTTCGTACAAAATTCTAACAAATATATTAGTAAGCGAGACTTACTCCCTATATTGATGACATTCTAGGAGATCATCAATGTGCATTTAGAAGAAACAGGTCTACAACAGATCAGATTTTCAGTTTAAGACAGATTTTAGAGAAGAAATGGGAATATAATGGTACTGTACATCAACTATATGTAGACTTCAAAAAAGCATATGATTCAATTAAGAGGGAGAAGTTATATAGTATCCTGCTGGAGTTCGGAATTCTTAAAAAGTTAGTTAGACTTATACGAATGTGTCTAAATGGCTCAAAGAGTAGGGTGCGTGTAGGCAAACAGTTTTCAGACACTTTTGAAATCCAGAATGGGTTGAAGCAAGGAGATGCACTATCTCCTTTACTATTTAATTTTGTACTAGAGCATGCCATTAAATCTTTAGAGAATGAGGAAGGCTTACAACTCAATGGTATTAATAAGCTGTTAGTTTATGCTGATGATGTAGTACTACTGGCCGATAGCGAGGAGATACTAAAGGCCAACACGCACACACTATTGAGTAACACTAAGAAATTAGGACTGGAAATAAATATCAGTAAAACTAAATATATGGTCACACGTAGAAATTCAGTATATAATGGAAGTGGACAGCTAATGACAAATGAGGGAAATTTTGAGGAAGTGGCTGAATTCAAATACCTAGGAACAATAATCACAAATAGGAATGAGATGCAAAAAGAAATTAAACATAGGCTCAATTCTGGAAATGCATGCTATTATGCATTGCAGAGACTTTTGATGTCCCAACTCCTTTCAAAAAACGTTAAGCTGAAAATATATAAAACTATTATTTACCCAGTTATATTATATGGATGCGAAACCTGGACTCTTACTTTAAGGGAGGAAAGGAGATTACGAGTATTTGAGAATAAAGTTCTTAGGAAAATTTTTGGATCAAAGAGAGATGAACAGACAGGTGAATGGAGAAGACTACATAACAATGAACTACATGGTCTTTATAGGAAGCCAGATATAATAAGAACAGTTAAGTCTCGTAGACTGCGATGGGCAGGACATGTTGCGCGTATGGGGAATGAAAGACGTGCATGGAAACTTCTTGTAGGAAAGCCAGAGGGAAAACGCCCAGTTGGTAGACCAAGAATGAGGTGGGAGAACAACATTAACTATGATTTGAGGGAAGTAGATTATACAGGGAATGATTGGAAAGCATTAGCTCAGGATAGGGATGTATGGAGAGCTTATGTCCGCGCGGGCATGAACCTTCGGGTTCGATAGTGCCAGTGAGTAAGAGTAAGTAAGTAAGTAAGTGTTTATGTGAACCGTCCAAGGACCCTACAAGATTTGAAGACCAACATCCAGGAAGAAATTGCCAACATAACGCCTGCTATGCTGGCAGGAGTCATGACAAACGCCAGAAATCGGTTTACTCAGTGTATGGAGAATGGGGGATGTCACCTACCTGATTTGATCTTCAAAACTGAGTAAAACAAAACTTTATGTATGTGCCTATATTATAAAAAACGAATAAAAATTTTCTGATTCATACAATGCATTTTATTAAGTTTTAAAAAAAGGAAGTTATGCTGCCGCACCCTGTATATTAATAACTGCTATACAATACCTTAATTTAAATCAAAGCTGTGGATTCCTCTTTATCCTTTTCCTCTTCTTTGACCTCTAAATCGTTCTCATCAGATTCAACTCCTAGATGAATGAAGAATTGATTGGTGATTCGATCCATTAACTGGTATCGTTCTCAATAAAATTTCTTAGTATTTTCTGCCTTTCCACAAGCATCTCTCCATCTTTCTGCCAGAATTATATATATATACACAATCTTGAAATAAGAAAGCATTCCAAATGGAAAACATGAAAGAAAACTTATATTTGAAGAGAAAAATTTTCACCAAGACTCGAACCCGGGACCTTTGGCTTGCCGGGCCAAATGCTATACCAACTGAGCTACCGAGGTGAGTTATGATCTAGATGCAAATTTTTCTCTTATATACGTTGTAATTCCCTCTCGCCAAATGCTTTTGAAACCATTGCTTCTATCTTTGTAAATTATGGCTTCTTAGTTAAGAAGACATTTATTGGGAATTTAACATTACTTTATAAAGCTAGTAAGGCTTCAAATGATGTTTTTATTAATTCAACATTTCTCACTGAAAGATAAATTACATTTGAAGAGAAACATTTTTGCCTAGACCGAGACTCGAACCCAGGACCTTTGGCTTGCTGGGCTAAATGCTCTACCAACTGAGATACCGAGGCGAGTTACGATCTAGATGCAAATTTTTCTCTTATATACGTTAACTAAGAAGCCGCCATTTGCAAAGATAGAAGCAATGGTTTCAAAAGCATTTGGCGAGAGGGAATTACAACGTATATAAGAGAAAAATTTGCATCTAGATCGTAACTCGCCTTGGTAGCTCAGTTGGTACAGCATTTGGCCCGGCAAGCCAAAGGTCCCGGGTTCGAGTCTCGGTCTAGGCAAAAATTTTTCTCTTCAAATATAATGAAAGAAAACATTGCAACAGCCAGGGGGAAATCATGGGAAAAAAATTTATGAGCTATGCACAGAAATAAAATATAAAGGCCGCAAGGAAGCAGTAGCAAAATTCAGACTGATGTCAGGACATGACTGCTCACCACCTTCACAGAATACACATTTTCCAATCTCACAGATGTGTCATATACAAAGATCCGGACCTGATAATGAACAAACACCACCTTCTAGTCTGTCCAGCTTTAAATCCAACTGCACAACACTCTAAGGACCTTGTTCGCTTGTACTGGGAAGCCAGAGAGAAAATGATTTAAGCATCAAATCTCGCCATTAGAAAACAACAACAACACTATCTTGAAATACTTGTAATAATTGTCCCAAGGTAAATTTCTTACAACTGTGGACATATGAGTTTGATGGGGTTAAATCCACAATCATTCATCTTCATTGCGTATATCCAGTCATAGCTGATGACACGAATCCATTGTATACTTATGCTATAAGTTGCAATGGGGCTGCATTTGAACATGCAGCTTATGGGGCATTCAATGTGAATGTCCACGAGCTTAAAAGAAAGAGATATAGGAAAGACAAAAATGAACCCTTCAGCCTCGAATACTCTAATACCGTCAGGGTCGAAGAAAACAAGAGGTCAGGCAAGGGAGACTGGATAGAAAAGTAAAAAGAGGGATCTGGTACTAGAAAAGGAAGAAATACCAACCGGTTAAAGATAAAAGGAGCAAAATGAATTGCACAATGTTCAAATTCTTCTGCAATTTTGTCTATTTCATATGTTGTGAATTGTGGCTTATGTAACTTTATGATTTTGTACAATTTAGGTTTTACCATGCTGTTATCAAATGCTATATTCCTACCACTCCTGCATATCTGCTTTACAGTGTTTGAAGTTGGAGCTTAATTTAATTCACACGAATGGTAACTATAATTTTCTTCTTCCAAGTATTAGGCCAAGGCCTAATAATAATAATTCAACTAACTATGAGCTGGATATATAGATTGCCTTAAATGGTCAATTTATGCACCATTCTGTGTTTGTGTAATGAAAGTGAGAATGTGAAACATGGTCTAGCACAGTCTAGCTTCTGTCAAAAAGCACTAAGGGGCAGCCAGGCTTAATATTCCCATCCGACAGATGAATCATTACCAACAGTTCCACATGCTTTTTCAACATATGCACCACAGAAGGATTTGCAATTTAATGCACAATCTTACTTACTCACTGGCACTATCGAACCCATAGGTTCATGGCCACATGGACATAAGCTCTCCATACATCCATATCCTGAGCTAATGCTTTCCAATCATTCCCTGTATAATCTACTTCCCTCAAATCATAGTTAATGTTGTTCTCCCACCTCATTCTTGATCTACCAACTGGGCGTTTTCCCTCTGGCTTTCCTATACGAAGCTTCCATGCAAGTCTTTCATTCCCCATATGCGCAACATGTCCTGCCCATCGCAGTCTACGAGACTTAACTGTTCTCATTATATCTGGCTTCCTATAAAGACCATGTAGTTTTCTCCATTCACCTGTCCATCTCTCTTTGGTCTAAAAATTTTCCTAAGTACTTTATTCTCAAATACCTGTAATCTCCTTTCCTCCCTTAAAGTAAGAGTCCATGTTTCGCATCCATATAATATAACTGGTAAAATAATAGTTTTATATATTTTCAGTTTAATGTTTTTTGAAAGGAGTTGAGACATCAAGAGTCTCTGCAATGCATAATAGCACGCATTTCCAGAATTGAGTCTATGTTTAATTTCTTTTTGCATCTCATTCCTATTTGTGATTATTGTTCCTAGGTATTTGAATTCAGCCACTTCCTCAAAATTTCCCTCATTTGTCATCAGCTGTCCATTTCCATAATATAATGTATTTCTATGTGAGACCATATATTTAGTTTTATTGATATTTACTTCCAGTCCTAATTTCTTTGTGTTACTCAATAGTGTGTACGTGTTGTCCTTTAGTATCTCCTCGCTATCGGCCAATAATACTACATCATCAGCATAAACTAACAGCTTATTAATACCATTGAGTTGTAAGCCTTCCTCATTCTCTAAAGATTTAATTGCATGCTCTAGTACAAAATTAAATAGTAGAGGAGATAGTGCATCTCCTTGCTTCAACCCATTCTGGATTTCAAAAGTGTCTGAAAACTGTTTGCCTACATGCACCCTACTCTTTGTGCCATTTAGACACATTCGTATAAGTCTAACTTTTTAGGAATTCCAAACTCCAACAGGATACTATATAACTTCTCCCTCTTAATTGAATCATATGCTTTTTTGAAGTCTACGTATAGTTGATGTACAGTACCATTATATTCCCATTTCTTTTCTAAAATCTGTCTTATACTAAAAGTCAAATCTGTTGTAGACCTGGAAATGTTAAGTTATAACCCAAATAATTAAATTTGCTTACTCGTTCTAAAATTTCATCATCCAAAACAATTTTGCTAGGTATATGGTATTTCCCACAAAAGGCCATCACTTTAGTTTTCTTTGAATTGATTTCCATATTGTACCTTTTTGCAATTATATTAAAATTGTGTATAGAATACTGTAAATCTGTTTCCGTTGGAGCTATTAATACCAAATCATCTGCAAAAAGTCTATTTTATGGTTTCTATTAATTTGGATACAACCGTGTCTCATCTTGGGAGTATTCTATCCATGTATATGATAAAGAGCAAGGTTGAGAGGCCACATCCTTGTCTTATACCCCTATTAATTTCGGTCCATTCTGTTTGTGTGTTATTGATTCGAACTGAAATCAAATTTGTTTTATAGATATTGTATAAATTAAAAATATGCTGTTGTGGTAGATTGTTGTCAGCTAAAATTTCCAACAGTTCAGATTTTTTCTGTCCTAAAAAAATCTATTGGTCCTGGCAGGTTTGAACCAAGGAAGTAATAGTAGTATGTCTTATTCTTCTACATTCATAGTCAACTCTTGTTTTTTAATTAGAGGAATGTAATAGTCTGATTTAAAAGGGGCAGGATTTTGACTAGAAAGTGAAAGTTTCTGAATGACTATGAAGCTCCATTCTTACAATAAGCCTCTTGTGGAATTTCACTAGGATATTGGGGAGTATAGAGGGCATAGTTGGTTAAGGCAATACACTACAAGCCAGAAGGCTAAGGTTTGAGTCCTGGTGGATCAGGATTTTTAAACTAATTCGAACCTTCTGGCAGTACAATGGCCCTGTGATCAACTCAGTTTCTAAAGGAAATGAGTGCCAGATGCTTGTTTTGAGGGTAAAGACGGCTGTTATGCAGGGCTGACATCAAGTGCAGATTGTCTACAAAAAGATGGAAGCTTAACTTCCTATTACATTAAGGGCCTCCTAAGGTCTATAATGGGAGATCACTTTACTTTTTTTTTTTGGGAGGCTATTCAAAGTTAAACACCTACATCAGCAACTATATTCCCGCTGTATAAAGATTCCTTTACTTGAGAATTACTCACCTCCTACAAAATAGATGTTGGATCAGACTATGAGAGGCTGAGATACAGATGGGAGAAACAAGTTAAGGAGAATGTTGAAACAAGAACAGATTTGGGAAAAAATATTGAGGGGAATGACCCAGATAAAAGTGAAGAACATCCAACCTATTTGCAGAATATTTTTACTTATACCTTTATTTTTAGAATTATTGTACACCTTTATTAATCCTTTTCTATCTTTAGTATCAATGACTTTGGTAAAAGTGGATACCTTCACAAATTATCTTCCTTCAGGCAGTGCATCTTTGGATGTTGCAGCTTGAATATACACGTATGTATTTAATACACAATTGATCTTCTTGGTGATACAATATTAAAATATATATACAGTCAATATGCCCATTTCACCAATAAATGTTTAAAATGGTCAACAAGTTTCTACAGCCAAGCTGTCATTCTCAAGACCAGATATTGACTGAAGACAATATAGATAATAAATAAAGATACAAATTCAGTTAAAAACAAACTACGTCACATGACGCAATCATTCACAAGTGAAAGTAAAACATAATAAAACTAATCCTCTTTTTTATCTATTAGAGAAAAGAGGGGGCTGTACGGAATAGGGCCTTTGTCTTTGTTCATTATTTTATCCTTATTTTTATAAATTTCCAAACTTTCAAGGACGTTAAGGAATTTGAAATCCCTGACCGAACGAACCAGCCTAAGATTACTTTTGTTGATAGCGTGACCGTACTCAGAAATATGCTGGGCAACTCCAGATTTTTCAATTCTGTTGAGTCTGAAATGGGCAATATGTTCATTAAATCTAGTTAAAATGGATCTTCTGGTTTGCCCAACATATTTCAAGTCACAGTCATTGCATGCAATTTCATAAATCCCGGATTTCTCTATACAATCGACTTTATCTTTAGGGTTTCCGAGTAAACTATTTAATGTCAAAGTGGAAGTGAAAATCAATTTAGTATCTAGTCCTTTGAATATCTTGTTCAAACCTCTAGTTAAAGAGGGAACGTACGGCATAATAGCAAAATTAGCTTTATTAATAGGAGAATGGAAAGCTGTAGAATCCATAACAAGTTTTCTAAATTCAAATTTACGAATCAACTTATCAATAATATTTCCATTGAAACCATTACACTTAGTTATATCTTTAATGGTTTGTAATTCCTTATTATATCTATTTTTACTTAACGGAAAAGTGATAAGACGGTGAACTAAAAAATTGAAACTGGCCATTTTATGTTGATTACAATGGTGAGAATCTGCCGGGATATATCTAAATGTACTGGTATCTTTTCTATAAATATCAAATTCCAATCTATAATTGTTTCTAATTATTATCATATCTAAAAAAGGCAGCCTTCCATTCTCTTCCTCTTCATACGTAAAATTTATGCTGGGAGTTCGGTCATTTAATATTTCAACAAATTCCTGTACATTGCATTTTTTGGTATCAAAAATAGCAAAAATGTCGTCAACATATCTGAGCCAGACCCTTGGAAAGTAATCTAATTCCTTCCCAAGCTCCGTCTCAAATCTGCTCATAAAAAGATCAGCTAGGAAAGGAGACAATGAATTACCCATTGCCGTTCCCTCCTTTTGTTCATAAAACTTATTGTTAAATTGAAAAATGTTCTGATTCATGCAAAGTTCCGTTAACTTGATATATTGATTGACAATATGGGGCTCCAATTTATTCTGTAGTAGTAGGTCTTCCAAGAAACTCAGCGTCTGAGGTATAGGTATACTAGGAAAGAGAGATTTCACATCAAAAGAAATCAAAATCTCTCCATCCTTCAGCTCGATATTCTTGGTTTTCTCAATGAATTCCAACGAATTCTTAACAGCAAAGCCGGACTGTGGTAGGGGTAGACCATTTTAAACATTTATTGGTGAAATGGGCATATTGACTGTATATATATTTTAACACGTATGTAGCTAATGTACACTACTAGATCACAAAAAAAAAAAATGAAGACATCTTAGAAGAATTACACATGGAACATTTAGAAAACAAAATTTCTGATTATAAGTCAAGATGGATGCAACATGTTCATCGAATGGAAGATCACAGGATACCCAAACAAATGTTAAGATATCAACCTGCAGAAGAAGAAGATCAGGACTTCCATTCAAAAGACTTCTGGATGATGTTTGTCTTGAGGCCGAAACAGGTCAACAAATGGCCTAAATTCATGAATGTACTGTGATATCTTCTTCTTGTTTCCCAACACTTTGATAATTTTCAAGAACTACACAGTTTGTTAAATGTTCTCTGTCCATTTCCACACCTTGAGAACACAATATACACTCAGGGACATTAATATACCAATTCTATGAAGATGTTTTTCTAAGCAGTCATGTCCTGTAGTAAGCTTCAGTATAGCAACTGTGGTAGTTCAGGAATTACAGATGGGTTTTCTAACAGTATTTTTATATTTCTGTTTCTGACTTTTTCAATTAAATTTGAACTATAATTATCATTAATTTTTTTCTTTATAATTATTTTAGTTGGTTCTTAAGAAAATTAATTTGTTACTTTCTTTAATTAATTTACTTCCCAATATATATTTAAATACTGTTACTTTCTGCTTAATTTTTATATCAGCTCTTTCATTCCCCTGTATTTAACAATGGGCTGGAATCCATTTTTGGATACATGGTTAATACTATGGCCTGAATTGCTGCTCTGGAATCTGATAGAATAACAATATTTTTGTACTGTTGTAGCCAATTAAAAATGTTTTAAAGTGAATATTGAAGATTATAATTAAGAAAGATACTGCCTAAGTATCAATAACTTGATGACAATTTACATGGGGAAGAATTGCCACAGATTGCCTTGGTAACAATTCGTCATATACCTTTCTCCTCATCCATAATGTAAACATTTTTTCACTATAATGAATGAATGAGTCAATTCTTATCTTACCCCATTATTTCATTTTTTTTTTCACTAGCAAAAAAAGAATTTTCCCTTTGCTGGTGAGTCCTTTCACAAACGAAAAATTAGATCTGTGATAGGGTCTATCCTCCCTTCATTGAAAATTTTGGTCTCTGAGAGCATGGATAGCTTTATGTCTTGTTCTTTCCTTATTAAGAGAGTTTTGATTTATTGGTCATCTGAAGAGTTCTCTCATGCATAAACTCCATGGTGCAAGAAACCAAGAAGGCCCTTGACTTACCTGCCAGTTGCTGGCCTCACATACACATGAGGTGGACAATCATATAGCCAGTATGGGGACATGTGGTCAACATGTTGGGTCTATAGTAGCAGATTTTCTCAACCTGGAGCCGCTACTTATATCTCACAATGCTAGGTGGATCTTTGGCTTCAGAGGAAGAAATTCATTACAATTTGGGAAATGTGGAGACATTATATGAGGATGAAGCAAATGCAAGAGGGAAAAGCTGGAAAAAAGTGAAATGGCTGGCTACAAACCGAATACACTGGAGGAACTACTGCTGACCAAAGTTCCACTTAGGAAATACAGAAAAGAAGAAGAAGATCCATCCATCCATAGTAATTCTGCCCGAAGGCAGGTCTCACTGCAATCATAACATTTTCATGCTATGCTTTGCAGCTTTACTAGGGAATTGTAGGTATGGTAGCTTTCCGTTGCTTTCCACACCGGTGAAGGATGATGATGATGATAAGGATGATGGCCATATGATTTCGGGGACTGTTTGGGCCTTAAAGTTTTCCTGACATTTGACTTACAGGTGAGGAAAAACCCCGATAAAAACCTCACCCAGAAAAACTGTCCCAACTGGGGATCGAACCCGGGCCCGCTGCGTGACAAGGCAGCACGCTACCTCGAGACCACAGCGGTGGAAAAGAAGAAGAATTGAGGATTAATAGGAGTTAGAATATTCATGACTCATCTCACATTTGTAGATTTCTTGAAGACCAGTCATTTAGATGTGTTATGCATCATTATCAATTCTTTCCAACTGTTGAATCGGCGGTTGGTGATCATGTAGGGTTATTTCTGTTCCCTCTATTGGCTGACCGACAAACTTCCAAATAATTTTTTTTCAGAAATTTCAAAATCCATCATTTTATTTTTGTGGATGTAAATTTTCTCCCAAATTGTGAATTCCATAGATTTATCTAAGTATTTCAGTGATTTGACTTTTTTTTGATTCTGTGTTTTTAAAAACAAAAAGGAACTTGAATACAAGATTAAAAGAACACCAGAAATGTTAAAAATGGGAAAATAGAAAAATCTGCAATAGCCACACATTCATGGTCACAAAAACACAGAATCAAAACAAAAGCCAAATTACTGAAACAGTTAAGATAAATCTAAGAAACACAATTTAAGAGAAAATTTACATCCACAAAAATAAAATAATGAATTTTAAAATTCCCAGAGAAAAAAAAATTGATTTGGAAGTACATCGGTCAGCCAAAAGAGGCAACAGAAATAAACCGACAGGATCACCAACCACCAATTCAACAGTTGGAAAGAATTGATAATAATGTGTAATGCATCGAAGCCCTGGTCTTCAAGAAATCTACAAACATGAGGTGAGTCGTGAATATTCCAATTCCTATTAATTATTATAATCTTTATAATGTCACTTCCTCTCAATATGAAAATATATATATATATGAGGTAATTTTCAAAACACATCTTGTTTACCTTGTACCAAAACTGGCTTTTTGTATACCTGCATCTTTCTTAGATTATTTTACAATGTACAAATGTCACCATTTGGCTTCAGAACATTCCTTAACCCAATACAAACTTGCATTAAAAGTGACTACTGTAATCAAACCAACTCATATTTACAGAAAAATAATGACCTTAGAATACTTCGCACAAATTTATAAAAATGGGGAAATAGAAAAATCTGTAATAGCTGCACATGCATGGTCAGAAAAACACAGAATTCAAACTAAAGCCAAATTACCAAAGCAGTTAGAAAAATCTAAGAAACTCACAATTTGGGAGAAAATTTACATCTGCAAGAATAAAAAGAAAGCCATGAATTTTGAAATTCCTGGTGAAAGGGAAAAAAATTTGATTTGGAAGTTCATTGGTCAGCTAGCAGAGGGAGCAGAAAGGAACTTTACAGGATGGACGGCTGCCAAGCAACAGTTGGAATGCATAAAAAATGTCACAGAAAAGCGACAAAACCAGTCTGCATAAAAATCAAGAAATATGAGGTGAATCAAAATAACCAACTCATTAATAATTAAGAAAATGGATAAAAGTTTTGAAAAATAAGCTCCTCATATGTACACCTTTAATAAAAGGAAAAAAGGAAGGAAGACTCTTGAAATGAGATTTTGTCTAAGATGGTGTCAAAGCTTCAGGAGATGAAACCACAAATAAGTACCTAAACCTCATATCACATTTTCTCGCCTGGGCATGTTTCTATTCTCAACAGATTCAGATAACTAACCCTATTGGCACTATTAAACCCAGAGCTTTATGACAGCGTGAATATAAGCTCTCTTAATGTCCCTATTCTAAGCTAAGGTTTTCCCATCATCCCCCGTATAATTCACCTCCCTCATATGGTTAATATTATTCTTTGGCCAACCACAGGATGGAGCTGACATCCAGGGTGTGCAACATAAATCTAACCAGTCTGGACAAGCTGACGATAAAACAGAATTGTTTTGAAACATGTTTTAAAAAAATTAATATTCAGGTAAGATGATCAGACTGTAAATAAACTAATTAAAATAACCTCAAAATATCACTTCCTAAAATTAAATATTATTCTCTCACCTCATTCTTGGCCTACCTACTGGATGCTTTTTCTATGGGTTTCCTATAAGAAGTTTCTATACCCCTCTTTCATTGGTTTTCCTAGTTTTGTATAAAGAAGTAGCTCACTGTCTTCTCCATTCATATACCTGTTCTTGTCTCTTTGGTCCATAATTTTCTCAAGAACACTAAATTTGGATGGTCTTCAAAATATGTCTGGGTGAGAAAATATGAAGTGAGCTTTAATATTCTGATAGGAATTAATATATGAGGCAAATTATCAATATTATATAATTGAATCTGAAAATGTTTTCACTTGCCTCATAAAAATATATAGTTGGAGTAGTGTAACTGATATCGGTTATGGAGGAGATTGCCTTCAAAACTAGTCAGGTGAGAAATATATATTTTTATGAGGTGTGTAAAAAATTTCCAATTCAAGCATGTAATGAGATGAGGTGTTTATTTTCAGTTCAATCTCATAATATTACCTCATAGTGTTACTTATCAAATCTTTCCTCATGCTTATCGTCACTGTTACTCTAAAACCTTGTAACTCCACCAGCAGCTAAATTTGAAATGTTGAGTCTTGTGAATTCAAATACTCGATCCTCAACCGTGTACAAAATCTTAATGAACAATGTGCAATAAATAAATAAATATAAATATTTTAAAATCATTAGGAAGTTACATTATGAGGTTTAATTTAATATTTGAGTTTATATTTTTTAACCTTCTTTCCTCATATGTTTATTTTGTTGGACGATTGTTTCAAAGCTATTGCTCCATCTTCAGCGTGTCACAAACTGGTTTTTTCTTTTCTTCAAGTTGTCGGCCCTGGATCTGTGTTCTAAAGAACTTGGTAATGAGGCTCCTTTCTCCGGGAATTTCAAAGTTAATAATTTTCTCCTTGTTCTTCTGTATGTGGGAAAAAATCTATATACAGAAGAACAAGGAGAAAATTATGAACTTTGAAATTCCCGGAGAAAAAAAAATGTGGGAAAAAATCTATATACAGAAGAACAAGGAGAAAATTATGAATTTTGAAATTCCCGGAGAAAGGAGCCTCATTACCAAGTTCTTTGGACAGCTGAAAATGGAGCAATAACTTTGAAATGACCATCCAAAAAATAAACATATGAGGTAAGAATGTTAAAAAATACAAACTCAGATATTAAATTTAAATATCCTCAACTCGTGTCCAACTCAGGGTCAGGTTGAGGAATGAGATGAGCCCCTATATATATATATAGGTCTGTGAATGACAAGGGTGCCGGCTGACCATGCCTGATGCACCATCACAGGGGCAGATGAATGAAATGAAATGAATGAGATGACTATGGAGAAATGGTGGATTGAAATTATGGCAGAGGAAAATGGGAGGAACCCCGAGAAAAACCTGCCCAAGCTCTGTTTCATCCAGCACAAAACCCACATGGAGTGACCAAGACTTGATCTCAGAACCCCAGAGGCGAGCGTCTAACCGCTTGCGCCACAGAGCCACCTAATGTGCAATAAAATGTATTTAAATTTAAAAAACAAATTTGAATTCACAAACTCAAAATTTGAAATTTAGCTGCTGGTGGAGTTACGAGAGTAACAGTGACATTATGTTAGGAATGATTACCTTCACAGACATCAATAGGAAGTATAAAACATTTTAATATAAATACAGCTGGATGTGAGCTCTCTCTAATGCCTGTTGAACAACACTTAAGACTCTGGAGTCTTCGCTTTTTATTTTGTCTTAAGGTGTATTTCCTTAAAAACTATTCAACAGATTTGGCAAATTGATAAAAATAAAATTGAACATCAAATGATGACAAAGCATTTTACATAAAAAGTAAAATAATAAAAGATAATATACTCAACAATAATAAAAATGACAAAAGCTTACTTTGAGCCCTGGTTTTATATGT
Source organism: Diploptera punctata (assembly GCA_030220185.1). NCBI lineage: Eukaryota > Metazoa > Arthropoda > Insecta > Blattodea > Blaberidae > Diploptera > Diploptera punctata. Next base: position 1,966,676 of record JASPKZ010007290.1, on the reverse strand, counting down.
TTCACTTGGTATCATATCCTGGCCAATTTAAATCTGTTTTTTGAAACAAAATTGTGTTCTCAATTTAACGGCTGGCAATTACATTTTTTAAATGTTATAGATGAATAATTATTCGTCTAAAGAAGAAGTGTTTGAAACAGTTGTTACGAACGTTAAAGAAAATAAAAATTTTATTGAATATTGTGTGTTTTATTTAATTATTTGCAATGCATATTTTATATAAAATGATAAACTTCAGTATAAAAATAGATAAAAATGTTTCTTATTATTTGAAAAGAAAAATTAACACCTAAACTGGGATTTGAACCCGAAACTCTTAGCTTTATATACTAACATGCTGACCATTACATCATTCAGACTTTGATTGGAGGAATTAATTTTTCTTGTCTCGTATACTATTATCATCATGAGGCAGAGATCCATTGCTTACAATGCCATCTGACAGCTTCTAATTCAAGAAGACATTTATTGAGAATTTCACATAACCAACATAGCAGTAAAGCTTAATATTTCAATATAACCCCGTTAATTTTTATGAGAAATATAAAAGAAACAAAAATCTGAAGACAGATTTCGATGTTATATTAATTAAACCTCAAAATATAAAGCTTTACTGCTTAAAAAAATGTATAAATTCTCAATGTAAATACTTCTGAATAGAAGTTGACAGAGGGCATTGTTGGTAGCACCGCCTATCGGCCTTTGGACAATAGAGAATTGTATAAGAGGAAAGAAATGTTGACATTTGTATCATAAAAAAATGTGTCATAGCTCGAATGGTGTAACAGTTAGCATGCTAATGCTTACAGCCAGAGATCCGGATTTGGGCGTTAATTTTTCTCTCTGAGAATTCATGTTAGTTACAGGATGTAACAGAAGAGATAGTTTGTAATTGTATCTACAGTTCAAGCACATTATTACTTTCAATGTTTTCATGATTAATTTAATACTTCTCACTGAAGGATATTTGAAGACACAAAAAATTATACATTCAGACTGGGGTTTAAACCCAGGACCTTTGGCTTTCTAGGCCAATGCTCTACAAGATAGCTCAGCAGTAGAGCATTGGCCTAGAAAGCCAAAGGTCCTGGGTTCAAACCCTGGTCTGAGTAAATAATTTTTCTCTTCATAGATATTTCTTCCTTGGACCAATAGTTCCATCTGTTACCTATTTTCTATACTAAGACAGTCAAAGAATCAATCTAAACATGATTTACTTGCACTTGAATCCACCCCAATTTTTGTTGGAACTTTTAAATTAAGGACATCATATGATGTTCAAGTGATTTACAACCAGACTAGGAAGACATCTTATGATGTCCTCAGGGCTCAAAGCAACACTTACAGACATAAAGATAGAGACTAGCAATGAATGTCCTTTCTCAAAGCATTAGATCTAGTGAAGCAGGAAGGGGATATTTGGTTTTCTTGCCATTTTGTGAATCATTTGAACACATATAATAATTTTATTAATCTCATATTAACACAATGCACTAGTATCTAGAATTAGAGCTACTGGGTTCAAATCACAGTTTGCACAAATATTTTTCTCTTAAAAAATTAATTTATCTTTCAGTAAACGTAAAGTGATCTCACTACACATGCTATAGGAGACCCTTGGGGTAGTAGAAGGCAAAGGCTCCCACTTTTTCTAGACAATTGGCACTTGATGTCAGCCCAGCATGACGGCATCTTTACCCCCAGAACAAGTGCCTGGTACTCATTTAAGTCAATCCCAAGTCTATGGTGCCACCAGAAGGTTTTGGCCAGTTTTAAAAATTCTGACCACACCGGGACTCGAATACTTGACCTTCCGGTTTGAAGAATATTGACTTAACCAATTATGCTACGTTCCCCTTTTATCTTACAGTATGATCATGTAAATTTTTATAAAAACATCACAGTATAAGGATTACAGCTATAATAGTAGCGTTAAATCCTATTAAAATCTTCTTGAATAAGAAGTAGCCATGTGGTTTTGTGGACGAACATTCACTGCCGCATGCACATGGGATTGTTTGAGAGAAAAATTTCTGTCTAAAGTGTGATGCCCAGATAGCATAGTGCAATGTGCTAGTACATTGAATTAGAGATCTTGGTTTCAAATCTCAGTTTGTGCAAAAAACTTTCTCTTAAGAAATAAATTAAATTCATTTATTTATTTAATAAGATGAATCTGAAACCATCTTACCTCATAAATCGTGTTCTATTTGAACATGTTTCAATATTATTTAACATTTTCCAATACTGTTATTTTAACACAGTTCCAATAATGGATCATGTTATAATGATGATATATCAATATCAATACAATATGCTCCATTATTGGAACTGTGTTAAAATAATACTTACTCACTGGCACTATCAAACCCGTTCATGGCCACGCGGACATAAGCTCTCCATACATCCCTATCCTGAGCTAATGTTTTCCAATCATTCCCTGTATAATCTATTTCCCTCAAATCATAGTTAATGTTATTCTCCCACCTCATTCTTGGTCTACCAACTGGGCGTTTTCCCTCTGGCTTTCCTACAAGAAGCTTCCATGCAAGTCTTTCATTCCCCATACATGCAACATGTCCTGCCCATCGCAGTCTACGAGACCTGACTGTACTTATTATATCTGGCTTCCTATAAAGATCATGTAGTTCATTGTTATGCAGTCATCTCCATTCACCTGTCTGTTCATCTCTCTTTGGTCCAAAAATTTTCATAAGAACTTTATTCTCAAATACCTGTAATCTCCTTTACTCCTTTAAAGTAAGAGTCCATGTTTCACACCCATATAATATAACTGGTAGAATAATAGTTTTATATATTTTCAGTTTAACATTTTTTGAAAGGAGTTGGGACATCAAGAGTCTCTGCAATGCATAATAGCACGAATTTCCAGAATTGAGCCTATGTTTAATTTCTTTGTGCATCTCATTCCTATTTGTGATTATTGTTCCTAGGTATTTGAATTCAGCCACTTCCTCAAAATTTCCCTCATTTGTCATTAGCTGTCCATTTCCATTATATAATGTATTTCTACGTGTGTTAAAATAATAGTATTGGAAAATGTTAAATAACATCGTTTACTACTTATTAAAAAAATAAAAAAAAACGAGGTGCAAAATTCTCAAATATTGATACTTCTAAATGAAGCCGGCCGTTGCTGATGGCAGTGTCATCTACCTGACAGCGGACAAAACGAGAATTATAGATTTGTATATGTGGAAAGAATTGTTAGTGTTTGCGCCAGGTGTGGAATGGTATAGTGGGCTGCACACTAGTCTGGAGAACTAGAGGTCCACAGTTTGATTCCTGGTTCACACATTAATTTTTCTTTTCACAATATCATTATAATATGTTTCAATATGCTAAGCACAATATCAGCTGGTACAGACAGTTCAGTGAGCCAAAAGATGGAGTAGGAGTTGACATCCAGGACCGACAACATAAAATTCAACAGCCTGGATAAGCTGATAATGATGTGCATAATATAACAAACCCCAGTCTGAGCATATAATTTTTCTCTTCAAATATATCAAAACATGTTCAAATAGAACACAACAATTTATGAGGTAAGAGATTTCAGATTCATCTTTTATTAAGAAATTTATGTTACTTCCAATTGTAATTTATTAATAATTCCTTTTTATTTATATATTTTAATAATTTATTACTTTTTTCTTGTTTAAATAGTCTTCCAGGTTAATAGGCCATGGTGTGGTTTCAATAAAACTAGGTTTCATCTACTGCTTAACCTCTATGAACTACTTAGCCAATTAATATATGTAGGAGATAACACTATGAGGTGTCTTTTAATTATTAAATGGCAGTATACCACTTAATAGATTATATAATTTAGACACCCTATTATTTGCAGATGACATTGTGTTTATAGCAAATTCAGAAGATGACCTACAATGTTCAGTCCACTCTTTTCACCAAATTGCAATAAACTACAACATGGAAACCTCAACAGAAAAATCTAAAGTCATGGCTTTCCTAGGAAAAGACCCAGTTCGCAGTAAAATTGTTATTAATAATAAAATATTAGAACAAACTAACACATCTAACTATCTCGGATACCAAGTTACATACGAAGAGGGAAAAGATTTTAGTAAAAAAATTATAAAATTTAACAGAGTAACAGTATGGTTCAATAACATTTTCAAGCCAAACACAGTACAGCAACACACACAAACTAGAATTTATAAAACACTGGCCAGACCCATATTATGTTACGGCAGTGAGGCCTGGACAATTCCACAGTGTAGATGAACAAACACTAACAGTGGCAGAAATGAAATGTATGAAACGTACTGCAGGTTACTCAAGAACAGACCATAAAAGGAATTCTGAGATTCTCAAAGAATTACAAACAGAATCAGTCATGGAATATGTAGAAAAATACAGAAACAACTGGAAATATCTAGTAAGAAGAATAAGCAGAAAAAGAATACCATGTCAAATCTTAAATTACCAGCCACCAGGCAAGAGATCTTTGGGCAGACCCTTCAAACGTTGGATTGAGACCGTAACAGACCACTAGGTCTATCACATGAAAGGAAGAAGAAGAATCTATGTAGGAAATACCACTATGAGGTATCGTAATGATTAAATAGGGTTAGAGATGTGTGACTCATCTCAGATGTCTTGATATTTAGGCAGACTAGGTGCGTCACTTCTGCCTGTGACATTCCTTCGATGCATTACAACTCGATTCATTACAGTTGTAATGCATCAAGAATGTCACACAGAAGCGACGAAACTGGTCTGCATAAAAATCAAGAAATATACAACTCATTAATAATACTTAGCCAATGTCTGTAGACAGGTTGGACAAATGGTTTTCTGTAGCTCGAATTAACACACCCGAGGGCCCGGGGGGAACACCGGCTCAGGTGCCATCGGCTGCAGGTGGACTAGAGGTTGTGCTCCTTGGCTCTGGGTCAATGGATTTTTTAGGATGGAAAAATCCAAGGAGCAAGTCCTCCAGGAGGGACTTTAAGCCGTGGGTCCCTAGTCAGAAGATTTTCAGGCTCGTAAAAGATCCTTAAGCCTGAATAAAAAGGCCTCTAAGCAAAATTTATCGAATTTTCCTGTCCTAGTACTACCTTGGTGTCCTAGATGTCAGTATGAGGCAGAATGCTGACCATGGGCCACTCCAATGACATCTATATGAAAACTAAATTAGTATGGTTCAATTTTCTTCCCGTAGGGCGAGAGCACCTAAATCTCATTGAGGGAAACAAGGGCTTACAAGATTTTTATTCCCACTTCGGCTGTGTTTTTATGTATGTGTGTGAAATTTTGATCTGTGTTTTGGATGAGATTATTTGTGTAGAATCATTGTGTGGTCTGGGAGAGATATGAGAGAGAGGCAGAAAACTGAGAAAAAAAACATTAGATTCTATGTGTTTTTGTATGTTTTATAAGTGAGTTTTTCAAATGTTGTGTTCTCAAAACATCAGCAAAATCTGGCCAATAGGAGTTAGGGTTTACCTGAAACCCAAAACTAAAAATTGACTCTAGCAACAGAAATGTTTGGTTCACTGCAATGTAATTATCTCTTAAATTGGCAATGCATGTTGCTTCAATTTCTTTAATAAAGTAATGGAAAAATGAATTGGTAGATATTTAAACTGGTGTCAAATTATACAACATACAGACAGGTAATAACTTACAGTTATGCATAATTCATTTTCACTGTAGTCTGGCACTTTTATATAAGCTGGCATCAGTAATTAATTTTCTCCAATTTAACAAAAGAAATATATATTCCATAAACCAGCAAAATGGGTCCATAAATTCAACTTGCCGAGGATTTTGCTTAGTTTATGCAGTTCCTGCCTGACAGACTTTTAATGGACGTGAAAGGTTACTTTATCGATAACTCCCATAGTTACATACGGAATCAATATATATGGCAGAAATTAACATTCAGCAACATCAACAAAACAGAGAAAGTGAAAGCAAGCTTCATGAAGAGAACCACTGGAACTGGAAAAACCGCACCATCCAGATTGATTTATGAACTTATGCGAGAAACATATTTCATAGAAGACATCGGGATAGCATACCTCCTACCATGTACAGAAACATATCAAAAAGCAGTAAAAATGAGGGAACAGAAATGGAAGGAAATAAATGAGGAATTTTACACCTCCAGTGCCATGACAGACAGAAACTGGACAAGAGAATGTCAGACACAGAGACACGTTGTAACCAGACCAGCGATACATGGCTTTCATCACAAGGTCTGCAAAAATAAAAAATTCCAGCAGCCAACTGAAGATTGCAAATGTGCACTATGCGGTGAAAAGTGTAAACTTTATCATATCACAGAGTGTAAAAACAGAACAAAATCAATTAATGAATACAGCGAAGAGTGAATACAGTTCAGTGGAAAAGAACATAAAACTTTCGAAACTAATGCTCTTCCGAGTGCTCCTTTCTATTATTATTAAAGGTTATTTTATAATCAATGGTAAAGAGAAATTTTTTTGCCTAAACCAGGAATCGAACCTTCAGCTTTCTGTACTGACGCTCTGACCACTGAGCTAATTCAGGCTACAGGTTCAGGTTTTGATTCCCGGCCCAGGCAAAAAAAATTTCTTTACGTTGATTACAATAATTTAGTTATGTTCATTAATTTACTTAATTCTATCATACTAATAGCTTTAGCTTCTCAATATTAATTTAATAAATAATACTATAGCTGTGTGGAGTTCCTTCATTTCTTCTTAATGTAGAAGACATTCAATGTGTATTTGTGAATGATGATTCATTGCATTGAATGTGGGACCAAGAGAGTAAGGTAAAGGGAGGATTTATGCTTGGATGGGATTGTAGCCTGGATTAGCTCAATGGTCAGAGCATCAGCACAGAAAGCTGAAGGTTCGGGGTTTGATTCCTGGTTCAAGCAAAAAATTTTCTCTTGATCATTGATTTAGTTACGTTCATTAATATACTTGTTTCTATCATTAGTAATAGCTTTAGCTTCTCAATATTAATTTAATTACTTTATAATTAAAATTCATTGGAGAACATTTTGTTTAAACTTTATAATGTTACATTGGACTAATTTAGAACCTTTCTTTGTTAGATCAGCAGTCTCGGTGGCAGCAATTGCTGGCAGCACAGTGCTGATATCCAATGCAATAGCATATATTTTCTGTAGTTTTTGATCATTTGGTGATGTTCTTTAATTTTTAAGGATGTCTTTTTATTTAAATTTATTGCATGAATTGATGGAATAAGTACTTCCTGGAAATAGAGGGAATATTTTCAGCTTTCAATCAGTCTATGACTAACAGAAGGCAATGCCAGTCTCCTAAAGATGTCTATGACAGCAGTAGACAAAATTTCAAGTCTTATTTAAATGGACCATGGTTATTTAGCCTGGAAGATTATTTCAACAGAATCAACACACTGGATGTGAAAGCCTAGAAACTTTTTTTGTTATATGTTTTACCTTCTCAAACAAACTGATTGGATTATATTATTTTTAGTCTGGACATCTTACCTCAATACTAATGTTGATTTGTTCTTGAACATGTTTCAAAACAATTCTGTTTTATCGTCAGCTTTCCCAGACTAAAATTAAATATTAAACTGATTGGATTTAGGCTTGGATAATATTGAGAACTGAATGAAAATGGATTAGAACCATATTGGAAAATTAATATTTTTAGTAATGGCAACAACTTCCTGCTTCAGCACTACACAGCCGGTTCCTAGTGTCTTTATGTCTGTTTATTAAACATAGTTTCAGTTTTTAAGCAGTATAGTATTTATGCATAAAAATGTTTTCTGTTGGATTTTAACCTGAAAACTTAGGTTAAAATGGAAAACATAACTGAAATAATGTCATCTTTAAACTCTAGAAGTTCATCACCTCTGTCATGTAATAGTTAACATAGTTGGGATATTTATTTTATGCTCGGAAAGTACTTTACACTTTTACAAAGGCAGGAAATGGTACATTACAATACTATGTACTGTAATAATTACAAAAAATGGATGCAACTTTCACCAACCTACATATAAATCATGGAAAACTTAATAATTTTACAAGAAACAAACAAGAGTAATCAATAGAAAATATATGGACATAAATAATAAGTTCATTCCATCAATATTTTTTTCATTATAAAGCCAACTAAAAATACAAAAATTGCATTTTTGGTAGTTGTGATATAATTTACATTTAATTTTGTTAATTGACAGTATTAATTGAAATTGCTTTTATTTGTTTCTTTGTTACAAGAAATAATGCAAATGGATGACTATACATTCCATGTAGCAAGTTTCAAGTTTTCTGCATATCCAAATCGATTGGTCCTGTTTTCTGCTTAGTCTTCATTTTTTCCAGGTTGAGCTTCCACTACTTGTTGCTGCTACAAACAGTTGGAGTATACATCACCGTACACGAGTAGCGGAAGCTCAACCTGCAGAAGATGGAAAATAACTTCTGAAAGCGCTCCAGTTAATTTTATATACAATATTTTAACAAAGTAGAGGCCAACAGCACCTACCAACAGGTACAACTTAATTTTTAACTTTCATCATATGACTTCACCTCAATGGAATTTGATATGAATTTTACTAGTATTGATTTATATTTTGATCACATTGTTAGGTAAAAAATATAATAAAGAAATAAGAACCAAATTAAACATTTACAGTGTTCAATGAATGAATGAGTCACTTCTTATTTTACTTCATAGTTAGTTTTTTTTTAAACATGGGAGAACAAAAGTTTTTAAGAGGACATCCCTCTCATTTTCAATCAATATTATGACTCATATATTTAACTATGAATCTGGTGTTATAGATAAAATTCAAAATTTAAGATTCAACTTGCTCCAACATATAGAATGATACCCATAGACTCCCACAAATTTTGCTTCACTACCAACCCAAAGAAATGTTGGGTGCCCCATAACTAGATGGAGGGATAGTCTCTTGATGTGGTAACAGGTCTATGACCTAACTTCCATTAAGTGGAAGAAGACGATACACACATTCATAACAGCAAGTTTATGCAATGATTTTTGCATATAGCTTACATTTGATATAGACAATTACTTTTATTCATATTTTATCTTGAAATAGACCTAATAACCTCAACATCCCATATGAGCGAGTTCATTGTGAACATATTGTTTAGTTGTTTCTTGACTCACCTCATACTTCTTAACTTCCCAGCAGACTCGAGTTTCTTCACTTCATTTGTGACATTCTCAAAGCTGTATTACGTTCACAACTTGGGTCCAGCATTATATAACATTATACAACACGAGAATAAAACCTATCACTTACACCAGTGACAACCAATCAGAAAAATAGTTCCAAAGTAACGGACCGTGTAGAAAACACCACACAATACTCATCATCATCATCCTGCCAGGTATTAGTCCTAGAAGAACTGTTACGGCCTGAGAAAGCGGTTTTCGTGCCATCTTTTCATAGGTTGACCAAGTCACCGTTTCCCATTTGGACCACACAATGCTCAACTATAAATAAGGACACGATTTCCAACACACAGCCAGTCTGCAGCCGACATTTGAAAAATTAAAAGGTCAAAGAGCACACAGAATTTCCTGAGGATGTCTACCACAGTAGTAGATGAAACGTTGAGTTTTAATAAAACCAGACCACGGCCATTTAGCCCGAAAGACATAAAATACATGAATCAAAATACCTGCCATGAAAGTCTACAATTTTACATTAGCTACAATATTTATACTGCCATGACTCTGTCCTCAGAGGCTTGTTACATCCCTTCCCATGACATGTACAAGAAAACCTCTTCTACTAATTGTAAAATTTATATTAAGACAATGGGCAGATCAGTCCTGTGTTAAGGAGCAAAATATGGACTGTTTAAAACAAAGATATAAACAACCTGCATTAATAAGGTTCATTAGCTGAACTATTGGCTACATCAAATGGAATAAGAGAAAAAATGTAGATGAACCCATTCTCATGACATACCTCTTTCAAGTATGACTGATACAGACGAAATCAAGAATTTGGTGACGTAAGTTCATGTAAATGTGTTATATGGAATTTTGGTCTGTATGAGACCAGTGCACACTATCAAGGTGAAGTATTTGGGTAGCTATAATAAGTACTGGGTCCATGTTGAGAAAACCAGCTAGGAGACTCAACTTGCTAACAACATTTGACCCATATAGTGAAGGATGATCATCCACCCTTGTGATTAACGTATTGCATCTTGGGAAGAAGACGGCCACAAGTGAATAAGTTTAGTTCAGAGTTATTCACAATATTAAAGTTTTAAAAAAGATAAGAGTAAATTCAATTTTTAATATGGACACAATTTTATCCTGTCTCCATTTTATTGCACATGACTTGTGGCCATAAGAAATAAATTTGTAACCATTTTTTTCTAACAGTCAGTAAACTCAATTTTTTGACATTTTTACACTTGTGGCCCTCCACCATCTTGAAAGAATGAGTTCAAATCAGATCCCCAAAGCTGTTTATAATTATATAGCAAGAGGACAAACATTTCTGGGCCGTCCTGTGAAACGCTAGAGGGAAAATTTTCTATAGGATCGTAACAGGCCTTGGAAGGAAGAAGAAGGCCCCATTTCTTCCCAAGGTACGATACGTGGATGTAAGACCAGTAGCTGGCTTCCTACTTCATTCTATTTACTATAAACCAAGCATTTCTCTGAATTCTTGGGATCATCTTAATCATGGGCATCCTCTGCCTCTTTTCCTTCTTTGGATCCTATATCATCATGAGATAGGCCCATATGTCCTGTTAGATCCTAGCTATATGACCTCTCCAGCTCCGATAATGTCTGAAGATTTAATTAAAATATTTTAATTTTATCTAGTGTTTCCTTTTAGCAAATTATGAAAGTATTGTATCCATGAAAATAATGATTGATTTTTTAAATCTTCATCAATCCTGCACACAAGACAAAAATTACTTAAAGTGCATATCTGTTAATGTTCTAGCGGTCGTAATTTTTATTTCTTCAAATCAAACTACTTACTTACTTACTGGTACTATCGAACCACGCGGACATAAGCTCTCCATACATCCCTATCCTGAGCCAATGCTTTCCAATCATTCCCTGTACAGTCTACTTCTCTCAAATCATAGTTAATGTTGTTCTCCCACCTAATTCTTGGTCTACCAATTGGGCGTTTTCCCTCTGGCTTTCCTACAAGAAGTTTCCATACACGTCTTTCATTCCCCATACGTGCAACATGTCCTGCCCATCGCAGTCTACGAGACTTAACTGTTCTTATTATATCTGGCTTCCTATAAAGACCATGTAGTTCATTGTTATGTAGTCTTCTCCATTCACCTGTCTGTTCATCTCTCTTTGGTCCAAAAATTTTCCTAAGAACTTTATTCTCAAATACTCGTAATCTCCTTTCCTCCCTTAAAGTAAGAGTCCATGTTTCGCACCCATATAACTGGCAGAATAATAGTTATATATTTTCAGCTTAACGTTTTTTGAAAGGAGTTGGGACATCAAAAGTCTCTGCAATGCATAATAGCAAGCATTTGCAGAATTGAGCCTATGTTTAATTTCTTTGTGCATCTCATTCCTATTTGTGATTATTGTTCCTAGGTATTTGAATTCAGCCACTTCCTCAAAATTTCCCTCATTTGTCATTAGCTGTCCATTTCCACTATACAATGAATTTCTACGTGTAACCATATATTTAGTTTTACTGATATTTACTTCCAGTCCTAATTTCTTTGTGTTACTCAATAGTGTGTGCGTGTTGGCCTTTAGTATCTCCTCGCTATCGGCCAGTAGTACTACATCATCAGCATAAACTAACAGCTTATTAATACCACTCAGTTGTAAGCCTTCCTCATTCTCTCAAGATTTAATGGCATGCTCTAGTACAAAATTAAATAGTAGAGGAGATAGTGCATCTCCTTGCTTCAACCCATTCTGGATTTCAAAAGTGTCTGAAAACTGTTTGCCTACACACACCCTACTCTTTGAGCCATTTAGACACAGCAAACTATGCATACAATAATCAATTAAGAGACTCAAGATTGAGTCTGTAAATCAGTAAATTCAGGCCATCATGAGTGGGGGTTAATATAAAGAAAAATTTAGATCACTCTATGGGCTACATTTATTGTTTTTTTTTTGCAATGAAACTTGGATATTGCCACATGGACATAAGCTTTCCATATATCCTAGCCTGAGCTAGTGTTTTCTAATCAGCTCCCTTATAATTCACCTCCCTCATATCATGGTTAATATTCTTCTCCCACCTCATTCTTGATCTACTCACTGGGTGTCTTCCCTCTAGTTTTCCATGCCCCCATTTCCTTCCCCATTCATACCATATATATTGTCCATTACAATCTATAGTTTCCCATAATGATAATGTAACTCGTTCTTATATAGTCTTTTCCATTCACCTCTTGGTTCGTTTTTTTCTTGATCCAAAAAAAATTTGACATATGCCATTGAAATAAAATGAGAAAGGTATTTTAAAATCAGTGACATCAGGAAATTAGGAATGGAAGTTTACATAAAACCCAGAATTTAAAAATAATTCTAGCGACCACTTTTTCTTTCTCTCTCTCAACAAAACTCAGCAGAGATAACATTTCAATAAGAGAGATAAGACTGAGTTCTTTAATCTGCAAAATTGGATCATAAATTCTACTTACTGAGGAATTTGCTTAGTGTCCTGTGTCATGGACTTTTATTGTTATTGGATTTTTCTTGTGGTAAATTAATCAAGTCACTATTCAGACTAACAATAATAATTAGTGCATTTTCTGCTTTTTAAAAATTAAGGTAGTGTTTTAAATGAGCTAATATCCATAAATTAATGAGTAATTTTTAACATCTTACCTCATATTTTATGTTTCTTTAAACACGGGAACTAGTTTTCGAGAGAAGGATCTCTCTCATTTTCAACCAACATTATGACTCATATGAGTCAAAATATGAGGTAAGATGTTAAAAATGACTCATTAATTTACGAATTAAGAACCTCATAATGTTATTTCCCATATTTAATTATGAGCTAATATCCGCTGATAATGTTTATATTTTTGGATCCTGTATGAATCATCATCTGCTCAAACACCCTGAATGGGGCCAAGCTTCCCTCAGAATCTTCCTCCAAACCTCTCTATTCCTAAAAACTAACCACCAACTCTTAAGTTCCAAGGACTTCATATCCAATAATATTCCATCCTTCCATCTGTTTGCTATACATAATTCTTCCTATCTCACTTTCATTCATTTATGGATTGTTCTGTCCATCTCAATATGCCTATCCTATATGAACATATACTGTAATTTAACTCAATGTTTTATTTTAAATTTAACATTTCTCACTGAATAACAAAATATATTTGAAGAGAAAAATGTATGTCTAGACTGGGGTTTGAACACAAGATCTCTAGTTAAATTCCATTAGTAGTTTTCTTAAATAAGAAGCTGCCCAATGACATGTCAAACAACACATCATAGCTTTTGTGCTCTTGGGAATTGTATAAATAAGAGAAAAATTCACATTTAGATTGGAGCCCTGGATAGCTCTGTTACAAAGAGCACTAGCGTATAGAACGAGAGAGGAGAGACCTTGGGTTCAAATCCCAGACTAGGCATACATTTTTCTCTTAAAATATAACTGTAATTTAATGTTTACATTGAATTGTATATTATAAACCTCACCTCCTATTTTACTCTATGACCTGGAACTTGTTTCAAAAGAAATTTTCCCCATTTTCAGCCAGTTGACGGTTGGGAGTCTTTTCTCCTCCACAGGCATTGGAAACAAACCTCAAAATTAAATTATTTTCTCCAGAAATTTATTATTTTGTCTCACTTTTATCTGGTTGAATTTTTAAATTTCGCAGGGGAAATTTAATTGGGAGGTTCATCTGCTAACACCAGAGGGAGAGAAAACACAAGACTTCCAAAGTCATCAGCAGTTGATTTTTTGGTGAAAATGGGATATATGTCCTTCAAAACATTCAGCTAAGTGTAAACAAAATATGAGGCGAGGTATAAACAACCATTTCAATTTGACTACTTTGTTTTTATGTTAGGCATTGAATACTGACCAATCCAATTTATAGATCACATCAGTATGAACCAATCAAGATTCAACTACCACTAAAACATTGTTGAAATGAAATTATCAGATCTGATGTGCAATTTTTTTAAAAATTGTCAAACCTGACTTGCACATATTTGTGATTTGAAAGCTACAGAATAAAGAAGATTGTTTTATCAAAACAATAAATTCAATTAAATAGTGTTATATAAAATCTTTAACTTATTTTCATTTTAATAATATTATTTATTAAAAATTTCATTCACTAAATGAGGGACTTGGCATAAAATATGGTAACTGACATTAAGGCCAACATTCAAACATAATATAGTATTCATGAACTGAGTCAGATTTTGACAACTCACCTCATAACTAGATTTCTTGAAGACTAGTTTCAATACTCTATGCATAATTTTCAATTCCATGAAACTGTTAGATGGAATTGAGAATGATATGTAGAGTATCAAAACTAGTATTAAAAACTCTACAATTATGAACAGGGTGTCCAGCAAATTACAAATATGGAATTCCTGATTACTTCCCGGTTTTTTCATGGCATAATAGAATAATTCCCAAGTTTTTAGAGTGCAAAATTGAATCAATTCTAGCAAAGTTAATTTTGTAAAAACATTTTTTTAAAGATGTGTAAGTAATAAAAACATATAAATTTTTTTATGATAAAATAAGAATAGCAAAATTATTTTTTATTATTTGAATAGGAACTATGTTACGATAAAACATTACAAACATTCTCACCTTAAAATTGCTTTATTGATGTTATTTTTTTTATCGTTTGATTTTTTCATCGATGACAGCAATTTCTTTGCCTAATTCTTTTTGTAAAGCTTTTTTCTTTTCTTCCAGTTCTTTTACAAAATTTCCTATTTTCAACTTTGGCATCTTCTTCGGGAAAATTATTTATTTTTTGGTCTAACTCTGTTTCCTTATATCTTGAAAAAAAAATCTTGATTTGAATACAAGATATATACATGTCGCTTTACGAATTCCCATCTATTTTCCAATTGCTTTTAAATTCATGACTTATATTTAATTTTAGGAAGTTATATTTTGAGGTTATTTTAATTATATTATTTTTGGTCTGGACATCTTACCTCAATATTAATGTTGATTTGTTCTTGGACATGTTTCAAAACAATTCTGTTTTATCGTCAGCTTTCCCAGACTCAGTCTGGGACGATAAAACAGAATTGTTTTGAAACATGTCCAAGAACAAATCAACATTAATATTGAGGTAAGATGTCCAGACCAAAAATAATATAATTCATGACTTATTCCTGGTTTTCAAGATTTTCCAGACTGCTGGACATCCTGTATGAAGTGAGTTGTCAAAGTCTAACTCTATTTATTAACTAAAATAAATCTCATTACTGTTACTTATTTTAGGAATTCACACTATGAAGCATATTCATTTAGCTAAAATGTTATCACTCACCTCATATTTTTATTCATTTTTAAATTTAAACTAGTTTTGGAACTGAAGTGTGAAGCTCTGAAACTAGTTTAAATTAAAAAAAAGAATAAAAAATATGAGGTGAGTGATAACATTTTACTTAAACTCATCACTGTTACTTCCTTTTAATATTAACATAATATAGTTTTTTTTAAGCAAAACTTTTGAAACATGTATCCAAACCTTTGGATTTAACAGTTTGGGAAAATATATATATTCAAAAAACCATACTAGAACCACGAACTTTGAGATTCCAGATGAACCGAGCTTGATTACAAAGTTCTTCAAAAATACAACAGATGGCAGTTTAGAAAATGATTCATTCAAAAGAACACCAGACGGCAGTTTAGATAATAATTCCTTCATAAGAACACCAGATGGCAGTTTGGATAATTACCGGCAAAAAAAAAAATTGACAGTCATGAAAACAGCTGAAGATGGTGACAATGGGTCGCTGATACTGCAGTACTGTGTTTAATAAAACATAGAAGTATGAGGTAAGAAGAAATCACGATTCATTTAATTCTTATAATATAGTATCTTGTGTTCCGAGCGTAATGTAATTATTATTTTAATATCAGAATATATGGTAGAAGTTTAAGATAAAATCAAATGTTTCATACCTCTCCTCATAATTTTAATTATGAAACATTTGATTTTATCTTAAATTAAACTTCATAGTGATTTATTCCTATAAAAGTTCAATATGGTAGAAGTTCTTCTTACCTCATACTTCTATGTTTTTTTTAAAAAAACATAGAAGTATGAGGTAAGAAGAATTCACGATTCATTTGAATTTTATCAATAAAACCTCATGTTAAAAATTCTCAAATTTATTATATTAAATGGTAGAAGTATTCAGATTTTTCTATTCTGGTAACTATAGGCTACTACATAACTTGATTTGTAAGAATAATAACTTAAAAATACCAAAAATCAGTTACCAAGCTTTACTTCCAAGCCCCTCAAATAGTCTTTTTACATACCACGCAAGTTTTCATCTCTTTTGACAATTCACTCCAGTTGCTATGCACCAGTCGTGAATTATAAATAAGACAAAATGTATTGCCCTTGATAAAATATCTCATAGTGAGAATTCCATCAATTTTGAGAGTAAAATATTTACATTTTATATAATACAATAATACTGCAATTAAAAAAGATGACATTAATTCAGTGCTGGCAACAATACGAGCTCATCCTAAAAGTAAATAAAATATGTTGAAAATGCAATGAGCATGGTACTATGTGTCTATATAACAGATGCTAGATATATATCTATTGCACATACAACATAAAAAATAGAGATTAAAACTATGTAGTGTCAGCACTGATGCCGTTCTTCTGGTCCAACTTGTTGCTGTTAGACTTCACCATGTAGATAAAAAATGTGAGAGCTTCCTTCTCTACGACGGGGATGGTCTTGAAGTGCTTCATCAGAGTCTAAAACAATCACATCAAAGAGTAGTTAATACAAGTCCATGTTTGACTCTGGTTCCAAGTTTCATGGGTTCAAAACTGGCCAGAGACGAACTTTTTTAAGTACCTAAAAATTACTGCGCATAGCTTCGGAAGGGAAGTGTATGTTCCAATGCACTTATCATGCATAAAAGACAATATAAATATAATTTTATTTTAGAAAGAAAAATTACGCTTGAACTGGGAGTCAAACCACGGACCTCTGACTCTTTATATCAGTGCGGTAACTGTTCCTCCATTCGAACTTCCGATAGTATTAATTATACAATTAATTCTCCTTTCATCCGAAGGCTGATAGCCATCACTATCAACAATGCCATCTGACGACTTATTTTCGAAGTATTTTTTAATGAGAATTTAAACATTAATTTTAAGTGGTTAAAACTATTTTAATGTTATATTTTAAATTAACATGTTCCAGGATTGGATATAGTTTTATTTTAGAAAGAAAAAATTATGTTCGACCTCTGGTGTAGACTTTATGAACTTGGAGATTATCTAGATCATAAAATCTACACCTGATGGCAGTTCAAAAGATGATGTTAACTATGAAATTTCAACAGTTGGGATTTGACTGAAGATGGAAGTAATACTATACTTTTGAAACCAGTATCATGAAGACATGCAACTTTGTGAGTTGAGATGTTAAAACATTTTTCTCCAACTCATTTATTAATGTAAATAACTCATAGTGTTTCCTCCCCCTGTAATTTTAATTAAATTGGCACATGATTCAGCCCTGCATGATAGCTGCCTTTACCCCAGAACAATCATCCGGTACTCATATTGGTTTGAGGCTGAATTGAACCCCAGGGCCAGGATGCCTCCAGAAGGTTTGAGGGATTTTAAAATCCTGAGCCCAACAGGACTCATACCCTCTACCTTTAAGCTTATGGCGTACTGCCTTAACTAACTATGCTACAGTGTGCCCTAGTGCAAATTTGAAAAAAAGTTAACATTTGTTTATTGCAATACTGATAAATATTGTTAATTCTTGTTTGTAAGGGGTCACTAACTAACTCACTGGCACTATTGAACCCGTAGGTTCATGGCAACATGAACCTAAGTTCTTCATAAATCTCTAAGGGCCGCATGCAAATACATTAGTCTCTGGTGAGTTGAGTTTTCCGTGAGTACGTACAAAGTTTGAATTAGCGAGTCGCCAACTGGTCATGCATGAAAGTAGTTTTTTTCGTAATATTGGCAAGAAATTACCCAGAATTCTCAGTGATAAAACCACTTCCATTATTTTTGTCTGCTAGAGGAATGCATTTACGCTTGCGTCCCGCAAATAAAACCGTATACGACGTCTGCATCGCACGATATTACGCCGATTCTCCTGTTCTTCCAGTTGAATTCTTTGGTACACTCTATCAAATTCCTCTTCTCCGCGTATACCGAAAATATGATCGAAGTCTTCAAGGTCTGACATCTTGGATAAAGCAGCAAGGTTTCAAAGTACATCGGTTACCATCGGGATGCTCAGGATTCGTTCTCTGCAAAATCACCTCGCCAGGTAGCTTAGGAATTTCAACAATTATTATCGCATGAACAGACTTTTGAGTATGCAAAAACGTCTTTGGATGCAACTTCCTCAGCAGAGAACGACTTTTACAGTCTAATGCATTCATAGATACGACCCTAAACCTCTGGAAAATTTTACCCCTGTGGAACTATGTCTGCGATTTTTGACGGTTGTATTTTATAGTGAAAGATAATTACTCTTTCAACCAAGGTATACTTTTTTTCATCTGGCTTATCTTCAACCTGTCCAGCATGGGTAACCTTTTGGTAGCAATGTTACTGCCAACATAGCTCTCAGGGTCATTTAAGCACACAAGGCACTCCACCACAACAGGGTGGAAGGGTTCACCATTATTTTAAATAGTAATAAAGTTAAGTTTCATCAGCATTCGTTTCATAAAAGGCAATGGCAGTGAGACAAGCCACATAAGATTGTTAAAGCATTTCTCAAGCTTCGAGCTTCTCGTTTAGGCTCGAAAAGCTTATCAAGGAAGGTGTCTGTAAAATAGACATCTAATGGAAAAAAGTTGTATTAACCACTACATATGCCATCAAAGTCAACGACAATCCACTTCAAGCTTCGTAGCCCGAGATAAAGACCCATAGGTGATCTATAATGTACCCATTACAGCTCTATTTGAGGAAGAATAATTTGATCTCCAAGTTAATAAAATCGACACCAGATGGCAGTTTGAAAGATGGTGTTAACAATAAAATTTCAACAGTTGGATTTTGACTGAAGATGAAAGTAAAATTGACTTTTAAAACCAGTATCGTGAAAATATGCAACTTGATGTGGTGAGATATAAAAAACATTTTCTTCAACTTAAAAGCTGGCAGCTTGTTGCATGTTCATTTATTTCAGGTCTGGGGTATGGTGACGTCCTTCCATCGTAGATGGGCCTAAAAGGCCTTTTCTGCTGAGGTATGTAGTCAAATACTTTCTTCACTAATCTACTGTTCTCCAATCTATCTATGTGATCTTTCCAATTTAGTCTTCTATCATTTAGAATCAAGCGAATGGCACGTAGCATACAGGATACGAATGTGCAAGACAAAGGGGAAAAAAAAAAAAAAAAGACAAATCAGGGCTGAGATCTTGTATTTGTCTGCCATGATTTTCCATACATTATTATGCCAATGATGCATTAAACACTTTTTGGCCATTTATAATAACGTTTTGTACCATTTGAAATATTTTGGAATCATTTTATAAACATTTCTTACGATTTTTAAATATTTATATAATTACGCAAATATTGTGATTCGAGTTTTAGAGATGTGCAAATGCTTAATGTAACATCCGCTAAATGGCTCTCAAATCGGTGTTATTAACATTCATAAATAATTCCAAACCATATTTCAAGATAACTTCATTTTGTTAAGTTCTGATGGGACAAGTTAGTGTACATAAAATTAGGGCTGATCTTTCCATTAAGCGCAGTGAGAAATTTTTCTAAGCCCGAGGCAGACACCATGCGCATGCACCAACTGGGCTTTATTTTCAAATTATTTCCCACCACTTATAAAAAATTTTACACTTTTTCTGACGATTATTTGAACATATTTTTCTATGATATTTAACTATATACATAACATGAAGAAGTGGCATCCATATTGATTTTAAAGAATATTCTATACAACAGCAGTGCAGCCAACATAGGGTATGTACTTCAGAATTTGAGAACTTACTATTTATTTTTGGGCATTGCATTCTTTCACAGCTTAGATTACTTAAATTACATTAGGTTATCTTTTAGGTTCGTTAAATAGAGTGTATAACGTTGGCTGCATCGCAATATTCCATAGAGTAAACCGCTTTGCGTTTCTTAGCACATGCACATGGTGTCTGCCTGGGACTTAGAAAAAATTCTCACTGCGCTTAATGGAAACATCCAAAATTAGTTTATAGTTTATTAAATAATATGCACGTAATTTGTTTTGTTAGGTTAGGAAATGGGAAGTCGGTTTACGTCCATTTTTTAAACATTTGGGAATTTATTCCAAAAGTTGGTAATGCCGACTTCAGAGCCGTCTAATGGAAGCTACATCAACCATTACATCAACTTATGCACACACACTGCGATTCTGTAGAACTTAGAAGAATTCATGAGAGACAAACAGTGGACTTTTTCCGAAATCAGTAATTAATTAAAAACAGGTGAAGTGGTAATTCACTAACTTCACCCAAATAGCTGCCACAGTCCTCCACCCTCGTGGAATTCAAGATGACACTGTTAAACACTGAACCAGCCTAATTAGCAAATATGAACCACATTTACTGAAGTTGTTAACTCTGTTCTAATGTTGTTTAAAGCACACATTTTAATTTATTTCTACCTAACTTCTAATTCAATATTTGCTAAGTTTATATACTTTATTATGATCAAACACTAAGCATATACATTCTTTGGTCACTAATCACGTTCTTAATTACTTACTTACTCACTGGCACTATCGAACACATAATGTTCATGGCCACGCGGACATAAGCTCTCCATACATCCCTATCCTGAGCTAATGTTTTCCAATCATTCCCTGTATAATCTACTTCCCTCAAATCATAGTTAACGTTATTCTCCCACCCCATTCTTGGTCTACCAACTGGGCGTTTTCCCTCTGGCTTTCCTACAAGAAGCTTCCATGCAAGTCTTTCATTCCCCATACGTGCAACATGTCCTGCCCATCGCAGTCTACGAGACTTAACTGTTCTTATTATATCTGACTTCCTATACAGACCATGTAGTTCATTGTTATGTAGTCTTCTCCATTCACCTGTCTGTTCATCTCTCTTTGGTCCAAAAATTTTCCTAAGAACTTTATTCTCAAATACTTGTAATCTCCTTTCCTCCCTTAAAGTAAGAGTCCATGTTTTGCACCCATATAGCATAACTGGTAGAATAATAGTTTTATATATTTTCAGTTTAACGTTTTTTGAAAGGAGTTGGGACATCAAGAGTCTCTGCAATGCATAATAGCACGCATTTCCAGAATTGAGCACTAATCACATTCTACAACAGTAATTTGTTCATTTTTCTGCGCTACAATCCCCCAAAAACTGTAATGAAAATAAAGTATTGGGCTCAAGTTTTTATTGGGTCACACTAAGCTACATCATACAACATTCATATGACAGACACTACTGCACTATTTACTTGCTACAGTTTCTCTTCCTTTCAATGTCACCACAATACAGAAATAAAATTGCACTACTCTTTTAAGGATTGCAAATGAGTGCCTTACAACTCCCTGACTGTAAGGTACAGAATATGGATAAGGTATATAAACCGTCGCACATGAATTCTTCTAAGTTCTATAGAATCGAAGTGCTCATGCGCGAGTTGCAGTAATGGTTAATGTAGCTTCTGGTAGATGGCTCTGAAGTCGGCATTACCAACTTTGGGAATAAATTCCCAAATGCTAAAAAAAATGGACGTATACTAACTTCCCATTTCCTAACCTAACAAAACATTTTACATACATATTATTTATTTCCAAATGCAAAAAAAAAAAAAAAAAAAAAAAAAAAAAATGACATAAGCTAACTTCCCATTTTCTAACCTAACAAAACAATTTACAAGCATATTATTTAACAAACTATAAACTAACTTTACATACACTAACACTAAATATAGTTTTGAATTATTTTCAAATGTTGGTAACTGCGATGTGAGAGTCTCCTAGCTGATGTTACATGAAGCATTTCCGCACCTGTAGAACTCGATGTACAATATTCGCGTAATTTAGAAATATTTAAAAATCATAAGAAATGTTTATAAAATGGTTCCAGAATGTTTAAAATAGTACCAAACGTTAGTATAAATGGTTGAAAAGTGTTTAGTGCATCAGTGGCATAAGAATATTACATGGAAAATTGCATGCGACGGTTTATACATCACAGCCCAGAATATATCTATTAAAGCATTGGAAAAAGTCTGGTTTATGCCAGTGACGAAATCTTCTAAGTTCCACAGAATCGCAGTGCGCATGTGCGAGTTGTAGGAGTTGCTGTAATGGTTAATATAGCCTCCGGTAGATGGCTCTGCAGTCTGCATTACCAACTTTGGGAATAAATTTCCAAATGCAAAAAAAAAAAAAAAATGAACGTTGACTAACTTGCCATTTCCTAACTAAAGAAAACAAGGCTGTTGTACACTTCAGGTCGCAAAAATTTTTCAATTTAATATCTTATTCCACTGATGCACTAAACACTTTTAAACACATTTAAAACATTTTGCAACACTTTTAAACATCTTCCAATGTTGCAACGAGTTTTTTTTTCATATTTATATATTTGCGTAAAACACGGTCGTGCTACACTGCATTTTCCCTCCGCTTCCTATGTTGTTCCAGCGTTGCCACCATCAACAACCCAAACTACTCCAGATGTTGCCAACCATTTCTATGTTCCCTGGATTTCACCTACGTTAGAGTAATTGATTTGTGTTACAGTAATTGATTTAGGTTTGGTTAGCTTTTAGGTTCCTTGCTTTTTAAATGTGATTTGATACGTAAAATAAATTACCTCTTCATATCTGTTATTCTATGAAAAATTTAAAATATCGGACGGTTACCACGTAAAATCATATTTTCCACTAGTTCATTTCGTGTTAATTATACATTTTTAGACAAGTTCTGGGAATTTTGTGTCAATGTTGGTCATACTGATTTCTCAGATATATACCGCAACTGCTGGAGGTTGCATTTATCTACCTGGGATAATTGGAGCATTAGCGCATGCGCACTGCGATTCTATAAGAACATTTTTCGTGCGACCCGAAGTGTAGCATATCCGAAAACAATTTACATGCATATTATTTATTCCCAAATGCTTAAAAAAATGGACGTAAACCAACTTCCCATTTCCTAACCTAAGAAAACAATTTACATGCGTACTATTTAATAAACTATAAACTAATTTTACGTACACTAACACTAAATATGGTTTGAAATTATTTTCAAATGTTGGCAACGTTGGAACAATATGGCAAAGTAGCAAGTAAGTAATATATCCACGATCATGTTTTACGTAAATATATAAATATAAATTATTGTAAAGAAAGCTTGAAGATCGTTGCAAAATGTTTAAAACAGTACGAAACGTGTTTACAAGTGTATAGTGCATCAATGGCATAAGAATGTGAGTGTAGAATTGTGACGGGCAAAATACCTACCTCACCCAAAGCATGTTTATGACCAAAAATGTAAAATTTTACAAAACCCACTGGTGAATATGCTCTGGTAAGCCTTATGAAAAATTATATATATATTTGTTTCAAGTGCATCAGTTAATTAAAATCGTAACCGACAAGTCATATTTGTTAATTGGACAATGTCATGCAGTTTGTTCATAAATTTGACATAATATAATTTTAACTACTGCAATAAGAATTAAAAATGCAGGATCTATGTATACTTCCATATGTACTTACATCTGCAAGCTGAGCCTTGTTTGTCCCTGGCCTTGTAGATACTTTGTAATGCCTCTTGTACCTCCTCAAAGTATTCACCTGAAGCTGGAAAAGATCTACTTCAGGTAAATCCGTATCAGTTTCATTGGAATCATCTTCAGAATCCTTCCTCCGTCGTTTTGTTCTCGCTTTTTGAATCACGTCCTTGTGATAGTCGCAAATGTAGATATGTCTCGCCTGTAGGTAATAAAACATACATGATAACTTGCACAACATTCAAAAATTACATTATTTCTATATTATTGAAACTCACTGCATGATCCAAATGTAGTTTAAGCCTCCTTTGTGTCACTGTTTTCTGTATTCGTTTACTATAAGAAGCGTTGCCTGCAGGGCGAGGGCATCTTTCTTCTTCATCTACGAGACAACAAATCTGATCAGGAGGTCCTCTAGAATCTTCTTCTCCAGTACTAAAACCATTCATCTTGATGCAAACATTGAATCCTGCAAACATATTGTCAAAATTATAATTGCAAAGTATTCTATTTGAGCCTTCAACCATAAAATCGTATATGGCACACGATTAAGGTACACAAGACAAAATTTAAAGACCTTTAAGAACATCATAACCTCACAAAACAATACTGATACGTAATTTACTCATTTTCAACACATATAATTTCGTGAAAATCTGTAAATATAATAACAACAAAACTAACAAACAATGATAAATCTTCATGATTTACCTCGGTCACAGTTGTCACGTCTCCATCTGCCTATGCGTGGTACTCCTCTCTCGAGTAATGGCGAAAGTTTGTTGTTGTCATACCTCGATAAACTAGACATGATTGGTTGATTTCAAATGGGAGGTATATAAGCCACGCCCACCAAAGAGACCAACAAAAAACATCTAGCTTTAAATTTGTTGTTTATATTATTACAAATTGCAACTGTAAGTGAAATATGCTATAACTATATTAAAGTGCGGTATAATCTGAAGTCGATATTGGAAACAAGATACTATTCCAAAGGTAAAAACTGATAGGAATAATTTTCGTCTGCTTTCAAGATATTAAATAAAAATTTACCGCCCTATAAGTAAAACGAATTTTTATTGGTTACAAGAAATAACGTTTTGTTAAATAGAACCAAAAGTTTCATTGGTTACTTTTTGCGGCTTATCCGAATTGGACCAATAGAAAACGACAAAGACTTTCCTATGGTTACATCTGTGTACCGCATAAGTAGCGTGGGGTCGCGATATTCGTAGCAGCTATCCTTTGGTCGTTCCAGTCTTGTTAAGGTAAGAATATTTTTATATTTCATTACTAAGATAGTGTCAGAAGAAGAAAATTATAATATTGAAAGTGTAATTTATGTTCTTTTCTGTGCGAAACGTGCATGCCAATGCTGTGTTTTTAAACGTTGAAACTAAATTATATAAATCTGCTACGTTCTATTCTATACAACCGTCAACGAAATGGCTGCCATAAGCTTAGCATTGGTAAGAAAATAAGTATGTGATATATATTTTTTCTTTCTGTATGTACATAATGGACCGCGTTTATAGCTTACTATATTAATGTTAATTTTAGTAGTGCTCTTTATAAATTTTAATGAGTGTGTATGATTCATATATACGACGTACGAGTGATAGAAAGTTTTGCCTTTTGTTCCAAATGGCAGCCAAGGCCGTGTTATGTGGACTCCATTTACATTAGGCAGGGCTATGATTCTGCTCTGTACTAACCTTATGGGCCGTATACACGTCCCTATAATAGCATAGGGGATTGCGCGTTAAGTAAAATTCTATAAAATTACGTAATTTTATTCAATGACATGGAACAGTGAGACTCTATTAAGTAAAATAAGGGGACTTTCAGTCATAATGTTGGGATTTGCGTCGTCTTTGTTTGATTTTTCTCGTAAATAAATCTTTCCCTATGGCTACCAATACAACCCGTAGTATCCTTATGGGCAGTATACAATGCTATTTCATATAGACCTGACATGTGAATTGATGGCGGCAACTTAACTAAAGGGTTTAAGAGTTGAAAATTATGATTCGAATAATGATTTTTTAGCAAAATGGCGAGCTTGGTGTTATATAAAATGGCGGGAAGGAGAAATGAAGGTCATATATTGAATTTAACAGAAAATTCAAATGTGTAATTTGAGATTTTGTCAGGAATTTTATATTTTGTTACTACAGATATTTGTATTTATGTTGAAAAAAATAGATGTTTTAAAATTAAGAATATATTAGAGCTAATAAAAAAATATTGTAATTATTTAGAATTAAATTTTTTTAATGTATCAATTTCTGAAAATCCAACTTTGGGGAAGTCGTTCAATGAGCAAAAGTGTTTGAGTTTCCAGTGTTTAAATAAATAGTAATTTATCATTTGAACTTTAAACTTATCAAATATTTAAGAAACTTGGTGAAAGTTTTGGCATGCACAGCTTGGTCAATCGAAGAGAAGATTATTCTCCTTCCGTTATAAAATCTGAAACTTACTAAATATTTAAGAAACTTGGAGAAAGTTTCGACATGCACAGCTTGGTCAATCGAAGAGAAAATTATTCTCTTTTGGTTATAAAATCTGTGCTATATAAAAGTAAAAATAAAAAATGCGAAACAGTAATTTATAATACTGTTTGTGAATATTTTTACAACAGTTTTATTTTTATTAACTGTAGGTAATTTGTTTTTGGAGTAGGTATATTTTGGTTTCTTATGATTGTGACGAAGTTACGTGTGTCATTTGTCAAAGGGGCAAGCACGTGACGTAATAGATTTGGCGCGAAAAAAATAGGGTGAGTTCAATAAACCGTGATGGCGTAACTAGTGCGGGGGCCGGTGGAGAATGGTTTGAGAACTTATATATATGTATGTATCAGTGTATGCGTATTTTAATTTGAAGTAATAGGGTTGAGGGGATGGGGAAGGAAGCATTGAGCGGGACGAAGCTTGGTTTGGTTCGATTCGGCACGGCAGTACAACCCCCAGGCAAACCTCAGCCCTGGGAATGCGTCCGTCGTCTTATTGACCGACCCGGACCCAGCGCTGCTCGGTACGGCAGGGATATATGTAACTGCGGACCAGTCCGCTGCGTGTCGAGGGCGCTGGGAGCGGCGTTGCCACGCACGGCACAGAAGGACAGTGTAGCCGGGAGAGTCATGTCGGAGCACCATCGCGGTGCTTGGGGAGCGCGGGAGGACGCGGCAGTATGGTGGCCAGGCGCGGGAGACTATCAAACGCATCATCAACACCTGCTCAACCAACATCACCAACAACAACAGCCGCACAGCACGGCGTCCACCGCGGTCACTCAGCCACTCTTCAGCTACAAGATGGCCAGCAGCTTCCAGAACCCGGCCACCAGCGTCTCCACATCCCCCTCCTGCATGAGGGGATACGACTACGTCGGTGGCGGTACTGGAGGCGGCGGAGGTGCTGGCACAATGCCGCCCCGACCCGGGGGCGAGTCCCAGTGGTGGTACCCCGGTGCCGTACCCACACCTCCTGCAGTGGTACGTTGTTTACATGATCGATCCACGTGCTTGGTGCTTCCTTTGTGTGCCTGCCTCGGTGACCGTGACATTGTTCGGCGCTTCCCGCGACGCTTCGGACGTGTTCTGTTTGTTGACAAAAACACGAAAATGTTAATCTATGACATAATCGTCTTAGCGCTTCCCAGATATTGACAATTTAACACAACAAAGAAGAGATATTTCACTTAAACCATATTTCAAAATGCTCAGTTGTCAAAACATTGACAACTATCAAACCAAACAAATTGTCAACACTCCAGCCATTTAACAGACATCCCACATTGTCAACTATTACTCCATGGTACAACGGTCCCTTGGCCTAACATCCAGTTTAGGGTTGACATGTGGTCAGTATGTTGGGTCTCCATTCATTATAGTTGGTTTTCTCAACCTGGAGCTTCCATTTATTGTAGCTACACAAATTCCTCACAATTAAAAAAAATCCAACTATTAAACCATCCTTCAAAATATTGAGTTGTCAAACAAAGATATAGTAAGCTATCAAAAACATTGACAAAAATTGTTGTTCTGAAAAGCTGATTATTCTGTACAAAGGGATATTTTTCTTATAATACAGCTTTGTGAATGTTAAAAGATAACCAGTTTCAAAACTTTGACCAAAAAAAAATCAACTTGCAATATTGTCAACTATTACTCCATGACCCTTGGCCTACCATTCAGTTTAGGGTTGACATGGTCAGCATGTTGGATCCCCCAGTCATTATAGTTGGTTTTCTCAACTTGGAGCTTATATTTATTGTAGCCACACAAATTCCTCACAATTAAAAAATATATTTTTCCAACTATTAAACCATCCTTCAAAATATTGACAATTGTCAAACCATCTGAAAAATATAGTCAACCATCAAAAACATTGGCACAAATGGGGAATGAATGACTTGCATGGAAGCTTCTTGTAGGAAAACCAGAGGGAAAACACCCAGTTGGTAGACCAAGAATGAGGTGGGAGAATAACATTAACCATGATTTGAGAGAAGTAGATTATACAGGGAATGATTGGAAAATATTAGCTCAGAATAGGGATATATGGAGCGCTTATGTCCGTGTGGCATGAACCTATGGGTTTGATGGTGCTAGTTAGTTATCAAAAATATTGACAAAAATTGACTATTCAGTACATGGGGATTTTTTCTAATGTACTGCTTTATGATTCATTTTGTACATAATTTTAAAAACTTTATGGAGCTAATTTGGGTCTTTAACCTTTGTGTCAAGTGGGTTTATTTTAGAAGTTATGTCAGTATGGTGAATGAAATGTAACCCCTTTCTTACACAATTATCAAAACATTTAGAGAAACAAATGACAGCTGTCCAAATCATTCTGAAAGAAGTTTAGAGATGCCAAACTATCCCAAAATATTATCATCTGTCAAAACTAAAATCCTAGATGCTATAGGCATGAAGGGCCGTGGTCTATCAGCTGACTGCGGCCTCATATCCACATGTCCCATTTAAAGATGTGAGTGATCCAACCAGTTTAGGAGTGACATATGGTCTCAAACAATCTTAAAATTATCATTATATGCGCTACAGCCTGAAGTAGGCCCTGGCACCCCAAAAAAAAAATTCATCTGCATTTCTCTTTTGTGTATTTCTTGTTCATCTCCTAATTTTCATTTGAGCTAAGTCATCTGACATGCCATTTAGCCACATCTGTGTTGGTCCCACAATTAACTGAATATAATTTTTTTGACATTCTGAATACTGTCCACTTACATAAAATAAATTGTTAAATTGCCAGCTAGTTCAAAATACATTATTGGCTTTAACCGTCTTGTAGAATATTTTAAATGACTAGCCTTATGTGCTAGTGGTGTTTCTGAATACAGTTCATAAGGTCTCAGGTTTGATTTCTAGTCAAATCATTGCAATTTTTCTTAAAGGGAATTACTCTTGTGTTTGTCTATGGTATGGAATTAGGTAAAAGACTCTCCTGGTACTTCATTATCATGCATCATATCATCAGGGTCACTTAACTCCACCTTCCAGGTGCCCCAATGTAAGAAATGGATTGCAATTCTGCCAATGGCAGGGTGGAAAACCAGAAATGTCATAAAAGAACCTGGTGACATTGGACAAAAAATATTGACAATATAGTATTTTAATTAGTTCCTGGATAAACTCATACATGCTAATGTTATATCTTAGGGATGATCTTCTGTTGGGTCTATCAATATCCCTGAACCCAAAAATAAAGGACTTAAAACCAAATAAAATAAGTTCATTAGGAACTTTAATGAAATACGTTAGCATTTTATTTGAGGATACTTTTTAACTGTTTGATTGTAAGCATTATAATTCAAATCTGGACTGAAAGGACCATTAAATTTTGCTCAAAGATTTCTTTCCTCAGACTTTGAGTTCTCAGGACGTAAATCCATGTCGTGTGGTTTTATTTTCGTTTTAAAGGAACACGTACTCAGGTTTTTATGTCCTGAAAATCTGTCAGGTTTGAATTTGCAATGCTTTGAACAAGAGACGAACATGGTAATCAGTAGTCTCTTAAAATCATCTTGTAAGCCTATGTTTCCCTTAACAGAGATTTAGGCACTCTTCCCCTACAGGGAAGATTTCAAACCATACTAATTTAGTTACACTTGTTTTCGTACAGTTGTCATTTGAGTGGCCCGTGGTCAGTGTTCTGCCTCATGCTGACATCTAGAAAACCAAGGTAGTACTAGGATGGGAAAATTCGGTAAATTTTGCTTAGAGGGCTTTTCATTCAGGCTTAAGGATCTTTTACGAGCCTCAAAATCTTCAGACTCAGGACTCACGGCTTGAAGTCCCTCCTGGAGGACTTGCTCCTTGGATTTTTCCATCCTAAAAAATCCATCAACCCCGGCTGAGTTATGCAAAATATATATTTAATTTTAATTCTATTTGGTTAAGGATTGTAGATATCTCTTTAAATGACGTTAGGGAAATGAGTTTAGTTATGACACAGCAAAAAGAATTACATGAAGATGCACGAAGTTTGAAATACACAGTATAATTATTTTTATGTGCCATAAATGCATGGCAGATTGGAAGCAAGTCATTCGCTAGTAAAGTCTTATTTATGTGACTTCTTAATTCAAGCATATGGAATTTAACTTTTAACCGTTAGGATAATCCTTATATTTTGTCAAAAGTTGTTAAAATTATATTGTACTATCATACATACAGGGTCTTTATTTTGATTTATGACTTTACCATAAAAAAAAATATTTGTTTATAGTCTGGAATGGGGTCCATTCAAGCTTGTTCAAATTTTCACTAATTATTTGGCCATAAGAAGTAACAAAAATCCGGTTGAGAAAACAAACTAGGTTGAGGGATTGTGACATGCTAACCAGATGTTTCCTTATATCTCAAATTCACTTACCCAAATGATCATTGGTATCTTGTGTCTTCTATCCTATTAACCCTGAAAAAGAATAATCAAAATTAACTTTCAATTTAATTACATCAGTCTTAAACTTAAAAACCTATACAAAATAACTCACTCTAACCTTATATTTGTCTAGTGTAGCTTTAGTCAAATTGTGATGAAATTTTAATGAGGAACTTTAATATTCAGGATATCTTTTGTGATTCTGTATTTGGAAAAGAGGGTTCATGATAATTCTTTGGGGGGGGGAATGTTGATATTTGGCATTTAGGAAAATGATAAACTGTAATCATATGATTTCCAATGCTGTTTTCTTATTGCTAGAACTGAGCCATTGTATTATTCCCCCAGTCTTGAAAACCTTACCTCACAGCACTACGTCTTTTTTTGGCAGACACGTTTTGAACTGTTGGCAACGTTTACTATATTGCTGTCTCTTAACAAACTGAGTCTTCATGCAAGTTCTCATAGGAAGAAAATTGGGAACGGTTGATTTTAGAGAATTTGGCTTCTATTCCTTTGTCGGTTAAGCCCCTAAATGATGGTCTTGCACCTGTCTGATTTATGGCTATCTGCTACCGAGGGTTTTCATGATTTTGGAAATTGTATATCGTGAATTCATTTATTAAAATTAATATTGGTACCAGTATCTAAAATCTGCTTTCTTAAGGAGCTCTGGAATATTCTATATCATATCACATTGTTCCATCAGGAGCATAAAACATTTGAGCAGCATTCCTTCTAACTATTCTATGCCAGCATTTTAACTTCACTCCAAGTTTTGTCGACCACTTTTGCATCTTCTGTAACTATTCTCAGAGTATGTTTTGGTTTTTCTATCCTTTGTTCGCTTTGAGGATTCCATCCCAGTGCTTGTTTTTACATCTCCATTTTCTCAACTTAATTTGTGTTCATTCAATTGGTTCTCTGCAGATCTGGTTAATGTTTCAGATCATCTTATTCTTCTTAAATGATTTATGAAATCTGTAATTTGTTTTGATTTAATGGATTCAATAGCTAATGTTAATAAAGTGCGAATTTTCTCATTAGACGTATAATTTTGGCTCTAAGAATGCATATTTGAAATATGCTTTAAAAAGCAAAATAGGTTCTAAAAATACTACTTTAGCTTTTAATAGTGCACTATACAATATATAAAACATTAACAGAAAAGTGGATTTAAGATTATCATGTCTATATGTCTACATGTTAGAATGGAACTCTAGAAGTTGGACTGTAGTAGGGCGGAATCAGTCAGCAAATGGGTGCTCCAGTAGGTTCAATTTAACTAGTCATGCTCCCAAGTCAAGTATGAAAGGGAGTGAGTTATTGAATCGAGGGAAGATAATTACACAAGACTGACCCCCATTTCTACCATTCTGCACAGAACAAGAAAATGGTCTGCGGCGCAGGTTCATTTCTAATTAATACACTTTGGTTATATCCAATGGGTTGTGTGTTCAGGATAGCTGCCAACATTATATAAACAGTAAACATGTATGTCTGCTATACATGATGTGTTGTGAAATTTTGTTTTGAATTTCTGAAGTGTCTGTTTTTAGGATTGACAGTTCAATATTTACTGTGAAAATATATGTGGACCTCATTGCCAATGAACTTCCTTTGTAGCAAATAATTTTTCAAGTAAACAGTGATTGTCTATCATTACTAAAAAATTATACTCACAAAAACAAATATTAAGTTTTTTCACATTCAAAATTGAATTTTTAAATAATTGTCTTAACTGTTAAATAGCATCATTAAATACTAATTTTTGTGATTGTAGTGCAAATGACTATTTATTTATTTTTAAAAACTAAACAGATTAATTATTGTTGTATAATGTTATTGACTCGTCAAATGCGTGTATGTAGCTTTTATGAGAATAAAGCCTGAAAATAGTAAGAAATTAAAAGTTAAAGATAAAATATAATGTAAAAGATGTGATTTGAACGTGGATTGTGCAGAGATAGCTATGAATGATGGTTAAAAACAATTAACCAATATGGGAATGTTTATATTGCGTTGTTAATCTTTTGTCATGTAAGCTAATATAGCTAACTTAATGAAATGTAACCTACAATGTGGGATGTAATAGCAAATTATGTCAGTAGTTAGGTTGGAGTAGAAGAAAAATATGCTGGCAGCATGAAATGTCAAAAATGTAATGGAAGATAATCAATAACAATTTATATGACTTGAATTTTTAACCGATGGTCCATTGTAACATGCATTTTCAATCATATGCACTATAATAGCCCTAATTTAAGTGTTCTTGAATAATATTTGTGTATATTGTGTATTTGTTACAGCAACAACCACAAAATCGAGGGAGGATGCCACGAGGGAAGGCTGACGCTAAACCTAGAGGTAGGATGACTGCCTATGCCTTCTTTGTTCAGACGTGCAGAGAGGAGCACAAGAAGAAGCATCCGGATGAGAATGTGATATTTGCAGAATTCTCAAAGAAGTGTGCCGAGAGGTGGAAGGTAAGTCCAGCATACTTAATTTTCTAAGTACAGTAGAACCTCATTTATCCGCTCTAGTGGGGACCAGAGTCAGCTGGACAATCCAGAAAATCTAGTATGATATTATAATGCACTTGCAAATTACATACAGTAAAAGCAAGTTAATAAGTAAATTCCACAAACAGTATAATACAAATATTTAAATAATGTTAGTTCCACTTTTTCTATAGTCCTACAATAATGGACAAATTTATTTTATATCAATTTGGTACATGCAGCACAAAACACAGGTATTGCACTGCCATGAAATGTTTTCTTCTTCTTTGGCTTTCCCCCACTTATAGGTTTGCCATCTTCAGTTTTCATTTATTTCTATCATTCCAATCTCTTCCAAATTCCTATCATCCATTATAGTTCTGACATAGGTTTTCTATTTCCATCTTGGTCTGCCGCGTTTATTTAATTCCAGGGGGTAACCATTGGTATACATTTTTTGGTTGTCTTTCATTTTCCATTCTTTGTACAGGGCCATACCATTTAAGAGTTTGATTTCCAATTCTCTTAACAACAGATGAGGAATTCATTTCTTATTTTATTGTCTTGTATTTTTAAGGCTTCTTTTAAGATAATCAAATTCAACTGTTCTAATTTTATTCTTTTGTAATTCTGTCAAAGACCAAGTTTCACTTCCATGACAAAATATTCTGTTTTACGCTCTTATAAATTTTCATTTTAGTTTCCTTTGTAATATTTTTGTCCCAAATTATTCCATGTAATGTCTTAGTTGCATTTTTTGCCATTGCAATTTTAGTTTGTACATATCTTTCACATGTACCTAACTAACTCACTGGCATTATTGTGCCTGTAGGTTCATGACCGCGTGGATATAAGCTCTCCATACATCCCTATGCTGAGCTAATGTTTTTCAATCATTCCCTGTATAATCTACTTCCATTAATCATAGTTAATGCTACTCTCCTACCTCATTTTTGATCTACCAACTGGGCATTTCCCCTATGGTTTTCCTACAAGAATCTTCCATGCATGTCTTTCATTCTCCATTTGTGCCATATGTCCTGTCCGTCACAGTCTACAAGACTTAACTGTTCTTATTATATTTGGCTTCCTATAAAGACTGCGTATTTCTGTTATGTAGTCTTTTTCATTCACGTGTCGGATCATCTCTCTTTGTCCAAAAATTTTCCTAAGAACTTTATTCTCAAATACCCGTAATCTCCTTTCCTCCCTTAAAGTAAGAGTCCATGTTTCACATCCATATAATATAAGTGGTGGAATAATAGTTTTATATATTTTCAGTTTAACGTTTTTTGAAATTGATTGGGGCATCAAGAGTCTCTGTAATGCATATCATCACGCATTTCCAGAATTGAGCCTATGTTTAATTTCTTTATGTATCTGATTTCTATTTGTGATTATTGTTCCTAGGTATTTGAATTCAGCTACTTCCTCAAAATTTCCTCATTTGTCATTAGCTGTCCATTTCCATTATATAATGTATGTCCATGTGTGACCATATATCTATATACCTAAACTTGTAATTATTGACCAAAGACATTTAAAGATTTCACATTTTTTTATTTTCCCTGTTTTGAGTATGAGGTCATCCACATCCTTTCCCAAACACATATTTCTTTTTTATGTAAATTTTATATTCAGTCCCTGCATGGCAGATAATGTAGGACTGTTGAACTACTTCCCTATAGCTTGCCTTTTGCCTGTAGCATTGTCTGGTTGAGATCTCTTAATACACTACTGTGTATTTCTTTACTTGCACCCAGAAAGGCTATGTAATACTGATTGTTGGGTAGGATTTTGTAAACAAAGACCTAATTTTTACTTTCATAATGGTGAAAGTCCCATGTTTTAAATGATATAGCTCTTGAGATATAAATTTAATTTCTAATTAAAAACAGACTGCTGCCTGTTATACAGTAACAGAGAGTTTAGATGAAGTATCATAATGGTAAGGAGAACATTTTCTGCCTGAACTGGGACTAGAAGCCCAGCTCTATGGCTTTCTAGGCCAATGCTCTACTGCTGAGCTATCTGAGAAACTCAAATCTAAATGCAAATTTTTCTCTTATACACTGTTAATTTCCGATCGCCGAATGCTACAAGCATTTGCTCGATCATGCAAATGGCGACTTCTTGTTTAAAAAGACATTTATTGGGAATTTAAACACTACGTTATAAAGCCAGTAGGGGCTTCTTTTTATAAAATTGAAATAGATAAGTCCGCATATTTTGTATGATTCGGTTAAATTTTAGAGATCGAGAACAGTAGAAATCTGATCATGATATGCTGCATCTGCTAGTAAATAATCCATTTACTATTACATTAGTTCTGTTGAAATAGTTTCCGTTTGGCATTCTTCTCAATATTTAAACTTGTCTAAATATCACATTTGAAAGGAAAATTGTTAAGTTTCACACTTGGAAACTAATTTACAAAAGAAAAGTCCGATTATGATTCAGGCAAACTGCAAATCTGGATAAACGAGGTTCTACCATAAGTAGTTAGTATCCAGGATCCTGAATTATCTCTATTCTCCTTGCTTCCCAGTAGAATTTTGATAAAGGTTAATATTGGAAAGTTTTGAAGTGTGGAAGATTATGTTTATAATTATATGTCAAGAGGACGAAGATCTCTGGGCCGTCCTATGAAACGCTGGAGGGAAAATTTTTCAATAGGATTGTAACAGGCCTTGGCCTAATACTTGGAAAGAAGAAGAAGAAAGATTATGTGAGGGGGATCTCCATGAATGAACTCTCCTCTTAACATAATGCACAAATTGGATTTCTATATATAGATATATTAATTAACGTGGCAAACAAAGCAATTATGGCCAGCTTTAAACTAATGCTTAACTTCTTAGTGAATCTGGCATAGAAGTTTTAATTATAAATAAGTATCAAAAATGTTAAATTATTTCCAAAACTTGTAGTAAATACATTTTCACATTAGATACAATTAGAATGGTTTAATTTGTAGGATTCCAAAGGTTTTTTTTAATACATCTCTTTGGGGGAAAATTCTAAATCCTATTATAATAAACTTCCATCTTTGTAAACACATAATTGATAGAAAGCACCACTATTAAGTATTTTATCAAAGAAATTGAATTGGATTTTTATGCTTTACCTCATATTTATTCTCCCACATGTGACATGTCCTGGTTGAGAGACAAAATATGAGGTGAGATGTAAGTAACCAATTCAGTTACTTTTTTTTTTTTAGATATTTCTTAGGAAGTAACACTAGGAGGTTTTATTTAAACAATCAATAAATGAATCATTTTACACCTAACCTCGTATTTTGTATCCTTTCCAGGACTAGTTTGTAGGAAGTTTCTTAATCAGATATTGGTTAATGATGAGGGAAATTCCACAAATTAGTCCTGGAGGGGATACAAATTGTGAGATGTAAAATATGATTCATTTAGAATACAGTGCTAATATATTATTTATTTTAAAAATACAGTGTTATGCATCAACCAGCTAAGCACCATTAAAATATTTTGATGTCATCTGTTGCACAGGTTCATGAAGTAAGTGTAAGCACAATTTTATAGTCCGTTTGTTCAATTAAGAGAATCTTCCCGTGTATATTTTCAAACGGTTGCTGCACTGCCAGTCGGAGAGTGGTAGCAACTAGCCGAAGTTTCTAAAATATGTTAACATGCATCGTTGAAAAAACACTTCACATAGCACAATTCATACGTCAACTCACCACTAAATGCAATGCAAAAGTGTACAATACCTTCGAAAGAAAGAATTTCCTACCCTTCCTATACCTGTCACTGCCATTCAAGTAGACAGAGAATTCACCCCCTGCCCCTAATCCCTTCAAATATTTGCACAGGAAGATTCTCTTAAATTGAGCAAATGCACTAAGTGCCAAATCTTTAAATATAGCCTTATTATTAAAGAAAGGTGTAATTGCGATCAGTCCTATGAGAGATTCTATGTTTTGCAATGAAACCAGATCTTCATAAATGCTAATCTAAATTTTGCATCATGCAGCTAAGCACCAAATGTTCCCACTCTTACATTGTTGATGCATAACTGTCAAACAAGGAAAATAATTTGCAATATCCAGTATTGTTAGTTTGGTGCTCCAATAAATAGTGAAGATTGACTTAAACTTTTAAAATATTTTTCTCAAAACTTACATAATGACACATAGCCGGTTGATGCATACCGCTGTCCAAAAATGGTGTTCACGGACCCCTAATAGTTGTTAGCAGTTCTCTGGTGTTTTGCAAAGCTCACTTTGGCGATCACAAATTTGGTCAGTCTTGTGTCTGCCTTTAAGAGATGAGAAAAAAAGTTTTTGTTAATAAAGCACTTCAGAAAGTTTTTAGACCTAAGAGAAAGGAACAAACATATGAATGGAGGAAACTACATGGTGAGCTCCAAAATCTTTGTAGGAAACTAGAAATGTAATAGGAGTTAAGTCTTATAGACTGCAAAAGGCATGTGTGGGAAATAAGAGGATCAGGAAAATGTTTGTGGGAAAACCTGAGGAATAGCACCCAGAATGAGGTGAAAGAATAACATGAACCATGATTTGAGGGGCCCAATGATCAGTTTCATGAGGTTGAGAATGAAGAAAGATTCCCAACAAAGAATTCCATAATTTACATCATTGTAGCTTGATTGTGTGACAGTAAATATACTTCTATAGTTGGAAAACACTATTGAAAAGAGTGTTATGAAGGCTAAACATACGTGGAAGGATAACATTTGGATGGATTTATAAATTGAATTGGATAAATATTTTCTCATCTCATAAAGCTCCATGTTTTCATGGTACCGGTTTCAATGGTCTTTGCCTCCATCATCAGCCAAAACTCTGACAATGGAGGCGAAGGCCTTTGAAACCAGTACCATGAAAACACTGAGCTTGATAAGGTGAGATGAAAAAATATTTATCCGTCTCAATTTAAAAATTGTAATTACTTCATAGTGTTACTTCCCACTGCTCCCTTTAAGGGGGTTAGGAGATGTGAAAAATCAAGTGTCAAAAGTGACTGAGATTAGTGTTAAACCAAAAGTATTTACTAAACTGATTGGTGATAGTCCCGGTGCTGTTTAGGTGCAAATTTGACCCCTACCACTCTAAATGAGGGTGAGAAGGGCTGAAAATAAAATTTCAAAAGTGATTGAGATTAACAATGAATCCTGTTTTGGGTCGTTAAAGCTGATTGATTCAATCCTGATTGCATTTAAGCACAAGTTTAACTCCTGGCACCCATAATGGGGTTAGAATGGGTGAAAAATGTGTCCAAAAGAGATTTAAAATACAAGGGGAAAATCAAGTTTTGCAATACACATTAAACATACAGTTCATCAGTTTAACACATTTGTCAGTGTACTTTCGATAGTAAAGAGTGTGTGTGTGAAACTGCAAAATAAACATCTTAGAAGAATTTAGGAATTTACACTATGGGGTATATTTGTTTAGGTAAAATTGTATCACTACATAGGAAAAACTAAGAGAAATTTGAAAACCAGAGTGAAAGAACGTCTTAGGAACGTCAAAAAGGGGGAAATAAAAAATCTGCAGTGGCTGCCAATGCATGGTCCGAAAAACATCTTCTTGAAAAGAAAGCTAAATTATTAAAACAAATAGAAAAAACAAAAGAACTCACTGTTTGGGAAAAAATTTACATTAAAAAAAAAACGAAAAGGAGAAATTAATGAACTTTGAAATTCCTGGGGAAAACTACCTGATTTCGAGGTTTTTCCGTCTACCAACACAGAGGGAGCAAAAGGTGGCTCTTCAAGACAACAGAACAACGTTCACGAAAATACTGAAGATGGAACTGAAGTGTAAAGTTCCAAACTAGTTTAAAAAGAAAAAGGAAAAAATGAAGTGAGTGATAAAATTGTACATAAATCTTAGAAGAAATTGAAATCTTAAAAGAAGTGAGAAATGGGAACACACCAACCTGAATCTTATATACTGAATGCTCATCTAGAACTGCTGACATTGTTTTAATGTTGAGGACAACATTACAGGTACATGTTTTATTATTTCAACCTTTTATATTAAAGATTTTATTTTTAATTACATTTTCCAGGGTAAATTAAATTTTTTAAACATTTCTTAGGATTGGCAGGAATTAGGTTAGTGTTGTATCCATAGTTTTCAGGATTGCTAAGATACATAGTGATAGTCAACTATTTTAAGTTCAAATTAAATTCATATATTAACTATATATACTCCTGGTGCGACAGGCCTAGAAGGCCCTTAGCCTACCAGCCGGCTGCTGGCCTCACATCCACATGTGTCAATCACAGAGGTAGATGATAATCAGCCAGTGTAGGGGTGACATGTGGTCAGCATGTCGAGTCCCCCAGCCGTTATAGCTGGTTTTCTCAACCTGGAGCCACTACTTATTGTAGCTACCCAAATGCATCACGGTGCTGGGTGGGCACCGGTCCCATACTGGCCGAAATACCATGAGAAAATTTCTTCCCCCATGGAGACTCGAACCAGCGCAAGTCCCGTAGCTCTGCGCCAAGGATTCCTGCCTTAACCGCTCGGCTACGGCGCGGGACACGATATTAACTATATATGAAGAGAAAAATTATACACTCAGACTGGGGTTTGAACCCAGGACCTTTTGCACTCTAGGTGAATGCTCTACCAGGTGAGCTATCTGAGAAACTCCAATCTAAACGCAAATTTTTCTCTTATATATACTGTTAATTCCCGCATGCCAAATGCTATGAAGCCTATGCTTCTATCTTGCAAATGGTAGCTTCTTTATTAAGAAGACATTTAATTGGAAATTTTACATTACATTATAAAGCCAGTACAGTTTCTTTCGAGGTTTTTATTTTTCATTTCATACATCTCAATGATAGATAAATTATATTTGAAGAGAAATTTTACACTCAAACTGGTGTTTGAACATAAGATCTTTCTAGGTGAATGCTCTACCACATATTAATGTTGGGAATTTTACATTATGGGGTTTTCATTATAAAAAAATCAATAGTGAATCATTTTATTCTTACCTTCATGACAACAGCCAAGGATGGGAGCGATGGCTCTCGACTCTGCGGTTCTGTTATAGAACATAGTTATATGAGGTAAGAATATATACAATTCAGTATTGATTTTCAATATTATATTTGAAGAGAAAAATTTTCGCCTAGACCGAGACTCGGACCCGGGACCTTTGGCTTGCCGGGCCAAATGCTCTACCAACTGAGCTACCAAGGCGAGTTATGATCTAGACGCAAATTTTTCTCTTATACATTGTAATTCCCTCTCACCAAATGCTTTTGAAACTATTGTTTCTGTCTTTGCAAATGGTGGCTTCTTAGTTAAGAAGACATTTATTGGGAATTTAACATTACTTTATAAAGCTAGTGAGGCTTCTAATGAAGTTTTTGTTATTAATTTAACATTTCTCAATGAAAGATAAATTATATTTGAAGAGAAAAATTTTTGCCTAGACCGAGACTCGAACCCGGGACCTTTGGCTTGCTGGACCGAATGCTCTACCAACTGAGCTACCGAGGCGAGTTACAGTCTAGATGTAAATTTTTCTCTTATATACGTTGTAATTCTCTCTTCAAATATAATTTATCTTTCATTGAGAAATGTTAAATTAATAATAAAAACATCATTAGAAGCCTTACTAGCTTTATAAAGTAATGTTAAATTCCCAATAAATGTCTTCTTAACTAAGAAGCCGCCATTTGCAAAGATAGAAACAATGGTTTCAAAAGCATTTGGTGAGAGGGAATTACAACGTATATAAGAGAAAAATTTGCGTCTAGATCGTAACTCGCCTCAGTAGCTCAGTTGGTAGAGCATTTGGCCCGGCAAGCCAAAGGTCCCGGGTGCGAGTCTCGGTCTAGACAAAAATTTTTCCCTTCAAATATTATTTATCTTTCATTGAGAAATGTTAAATTAATAATAAAAACATCATTGATTTTCAAAATCAATTCCTACTACCATGGGAGGGCAACTAGGGGTGAATATTAAAATATCCAAAATGACAGAGATTAATATTGAATACATAATTTTTGGAGTCACTGAGCTGAGATGAGGCAGGATCAGTGCCTATAATTATCTTACTCCATGGTGCAAGCTGTCTGTCAGCTAGCCTCACTTCATCTGTGTTAAATTACATAGACGATCATCTAGCCAGTATAGGTGGTATGATCAGCACATGGGTCCCACAGCCATTAGAGCTTGTTGCTAGGAATCTGAGTGAATAAATAACAACAATATCTGTGTGCGTTCCAATGTCACCCACTGTACTTTTCATGCAGGGTTCTGCACTGAGTGGATAGATGGCGATTTTCAATTTACACACCCTTCAGACCATTTTATATAGATGTATTCTTGTATCATGTATAGAGAAGGATGTAAGTTTGTGTTGTATGCAAATTATTTTTCAAGTCAAGAAGAAAGCTGAGAGTTTGATGTTCTTCCTTCCGCTCTACTTGGTGGGTATGTAGTGGAGAAAGTTGGTTGGTTGGTATCTAATGTCGAGAACTTGATAATGAAATCATTCGCTCTCTTGCACTCCAGTATTTAGCAGAAAGGCTGGTAGCGGAGAAACTAATTCTGTTTAATGTTTCATTTATATGGCAGAAGGGTTATTGTAAAGAACAATATGGTATTATTAATTCATGTTTGTGGTCCTCTGTTGGCGCATGCACATGGTGTATGATTGGAACTTTGAAACGTTTTTCGTATTTTAATTATCAATATTAAAAATACATTTTTGTAACATTAAACAGTTTATTTTTGTTCGGTATTGTAATATAAAAAGTACTGATGATAATGGTCTTGTGTCGTAGCCAAGTGGTTAAGGCAAGATGCCTTGGCACAGAGATATGGGACTTGTGCTAATTCAAGTCTCCATGGGGAAAGGAATT
Organism: Diploptera punctata; assembly: GCA_030220185.1. Classification (NCBI taxonomy): domain Eukaryota; kingdom Metazoa; phylum Arthropoda; class Insecta; order Blattodea; family Blaberidae; genus Diploptera; species Diploptera punctata. The sequence goes on along the minus strand of JASPKZ010007290.1, from coordinate 1,924,358 downwards.
TTCTCATGGAATTTCGGCCAGTATGGGAACAGTGCCCACCCAACTTCGTGAGGAATTTGGGTAGCTACAATAAGTAGCAGCTCCAAGTTGAGAAAACTGAAATAATGGCTTGGGGAACCAATATGTTTACATGTCATTCCTACACTGGTTGGATGATTGTTTACTTCTGTGATTAACACATGTGGATGTGAAGCCAGCAACCAGCTGACAATTAAGCCAAGTGCATTAAAGGCCTTTTGTACCATGGAGAGTAAAATCTTTTGATTTTGGAATTTCCGTACCTTAGGTCAGTTTCTTTCACTACCCCTTGATTTTCTGTTAAGGTTAGTCCTTGAAGTCCTTCATCACAAGACAATGGGATATCTTCTTTCATCCCCGAGATTTGATTGCCCCTTCCACTAATTTTGCCATACCGTGGACTTCCTACTCTGCTGGTTATGCCGTTGAGATCTTTACAGTTATTTGGGTAATAAGCCCTCACAGGTTACTATTAGCCAGAGCCATCCAGGTTTTTTATTTGCCAGATTTTTTGTAAGACCATAAAGTAACTGAAATGAGACATAGTATGAAATAAAATAAATGTAACCTCCAGATATTGGCCAGGTTTTACACCACAGTCCTCTTATCCAAAGATGAGAATTCATTAGGCCACTAAGACCAACCACATGCTAATAAAGAAATCACTTGTTTCCACCAATTACAAGACCTCTTTATAAATAGTTTCAAGATTTTTCTTGAAACCCTTTCATTCTGTCCGTCACCGTGGCTTAGTCGGTAGAATCCCTACCTTCCACTCCGGCGACCCAGGTTCAATTTCCGGTGGGGGGGATTTTAAATCTCCACCTTGTGTCTGGGTGTGTGTCCTGTCCTTGTGTTTATATGTAAAAGTGAAGTGATCCCACAACAGGCCTCAGGAGGCCCTTGGGGTAGTAGGAGGTTAAGGCTCCCACTTTTTCTAGACAATCGGCACTTTATGTCAGCCCTGCATGACGGCCGCCTTTACCCCCAGAACAAGCGTCTGGTACTCATTTCCGTTAGAGGCTAAGTCGACCCCAGGGCCATAGTGCCGTCAGAGGGTTTGGGTCAGTTTAAAAATCCTGACATCAACGGGACTTGAACCCGCGACCCTCCGGCTTGTAGCTCAGTGCCTTAACCACTATGCTGCGGCGTGCCCTGAGAATAAAAAAAAGTTAACAAAATGTTAAAACGAAAATGTAAAAACGAGGAGGAAAACAATCTTATTTATCTTTTTTGTATCTAATTGGCTTTGTGTTTTTATTAGGGTTGTATTTGTCCCAAAAAACTAGGATCGCCTTTGGATCTGACGTTTATGGGTTCAAACCCAGTGGGGTCATTGATTTTTTCTCTTTCTCCATGGCATGACATGCCTAGAAGGCAATTGTACTAGACTGCTGGCCTCACATCCACATTTATTTTAAGAATTTCTTATTATAAATGAACTAGTCTATTTTATTGAATGGGAGGTTATTGCAATTAATGCAAATAGTATTGTAATAACATTTTTGTTTGATTGGATATCTTTAATATAATATGGAATTTGTATTTTTTGATATCCAGTCAGTTTGGGGGTGACATGTGGTCAGCAGCTAGTTTTCTCAACCTGGAGGTGCATTTTTTTTTTGTAGCTACCCAAATTTCCTCAATGCTGATTGGGCATCAGTCCTATACAGGCCAAATTTTCATGGGAAAATTTATTCCCTCATGACTTGGACTAACACATGTCCCTTACCTCTGCACCAGAGCACCATGTCTTAAACTGATAGGCTACAGCATTGAATTTTTAAGGATGTAAACTTCTGAAGTATGGTGTTCTTTGGAAGAGAAGTAAATCTGTGGATCCCTTATCATAAATTTATGTTATAGTAAGGTGTCTGGGCAAAATTTCTTTGTCATTTGATGCCTAGCTTTGAATTACATGTCCCAAATGGGAGTCAATGACCAATCACATTACAATGATTTTCGATTTACAACCAATCACAGTTGTGTTTCGCCTAGAATTTACCAACTAAATTTTATCATAATAAAGAAATATAAAAACATTTGTAGCTATTGATTATACCACCAAAAAAAAGAAACCACTGTTTGCACTTTCTTAAATGTATTTTTTCCCCAGAAAAATATAATTGTCATATTTACATCGTAGGACATCAGAAATAATTAATATACCATTTGATGTGTTTCATTTTTTCCTCCACTAGAGTGCATTCTTACAATATTGCATTCCTTTGGCAATAAATAATATGATCTGGTTGCAGTGACGAACAAAAGAAGCAAATGAAGCGTACCAATCGTTTCTCATTTGTTTTCAAACATCGCCATTTACATTAAATATATAAATATTTTAAAATAACTATATTTAAATAATGATTTGTGAGTAAACAGCTTAATTTTATTCGTTAAATAGTCCTAACAAATGCCACTCTTGATTTCCAAATTATCTAGATAAATTCACTCCTCACTTCGTGAGTCATGAATTTATCAATAATTTGGAAACCACTCATGGCATTACTTATGATAATGTCCTTAGCTATTAAAGGGCTTTGTTAAATAGGCCAACACTCCAAATACAACTTTTTTTTTCCCCCATTCTTATGTACCCTATACCTATTTCAGTATAACTAATTTACTGGCACTATTGAACCCTGAGTTCTTGGCTGCAAAGACATGTCTTCATACATCCATTTCTTAAGCTAATGTTTTCCCATCATTCCCTTTATTCACCTCCCTCAAATCATTGTTAATGTTATTCTCCCGCCTAATTCTTGGCCTACGTACTGGACATTCCCCCTGGTTTTCCTATAAGAAGTTCCCAAGCCTATCTTGCATTCCCCATTGTAGTCTGAGGCTTAACTGTTCTTATTATATCAGGTTTTCCATAAAGATCATATAGCTCACTTACGTAGTATTCTCCATTCATCTGTCTGTTCGTCTATTTAGTACAATAATTTTATTCTCAAATGCCCATCTTTTCTCCTTCATTAAAGTAAGAGTTCATATTTACTTCAATACATTCTAATGTAGCCTATAATTTTTGTTTTTAAATACATTTACAGTAACAGCTTTACTTAACATGGAGAAGATGTGGACATTTAATTACAAAAATTCACCTACTGACTGCATAAAAATGACATTTATTCAATGCCATAGACTGTAATGTTAAGCCAATGTAATTTGGTTTCTGTTAAGTGATAAAATAAAACTGTTAAAGTTTTATACAATTTTCATATTTATTTTAATACAAATATATCAAACCACAATTCAGAGCACTTTAACATATGGTGCTGAAGTCGGGCAAATTCCTGCCAGGGAATCGAAAAGAATTTTAAGTACAGAAATGGATGTTTTAAGATGATCAGCTGGAAAATCTAGAATGGATAGAATATGAAATAAAGAAATTAGGGAAATTATGGGTGTAGAAGAGGAGCAGGGCATTATAGACATTATAGAAAAGAAAAGATTACAGTGGTATGGCCATGTCAAAAGAATGCCAGAGCAAAGATTGTCTAAAATTGTTATGGAATGGATCCCAATGGAAGAGAGGAAGACCGAAGAAAACTTGGATAGAAGGGGTACAAGCAGCTATGAATATCAAGAGGAATGGAGGAAGATCAATGGATGGACAGAGAGGAATGGCGTTTGGTTTCCGGAAGATGGCGGCAACTGCCATGATAACTGATGATGTTGACGACAAAGTATTGAAACAGCTGTAATGAATTTGTATTAAAATATATATGAAAATTGTATAGAACTTTAACAGTTTTATTTTATCACTTAACGGAAACCAAATTACATTGGTTTAACATTACAGTCTATGGCATTGAACAAATGTCATTTTTAGGAAGTCAGTAGGTGAATCAGATTTTACGCCTAACCTCATATTTTGTATCCTTTCCAGGACTAGTTTCAAGGAATGTTTCCTGATTGTCAATTTGTACTGTCAGATGCTAGTTTACAATGAGGTAAAATTTCTTGAGACTAGTCCTGGAAAGGATACAAAATATGAAGTTAGATGTAAAATCTGCTTCATTTACTTATTGTTAAATAAAACTTCAAATTGTTACTTCCTAGAAATATCGGTCATTATACGAGAGTGTAGAGAATAGAAACTAGGGAATTATATTATGGTGTGGAAGAGGAAAAATATCGAAAAGAGCTTTGAACTGTAATGGGAACAGAAGGAAGATCTGCAGTCTAATGGAAAGAAAGAATTAGAATGGCTATCCTCAACAGGGCAATTGGAGAAGATAAATGGAATGATGGGGAGACATGGTGTTTGAAATGCGGCAAATATGTAGTAAACTCCTGCTTATAAATATAATGTGCAATACAGGGGCTGGAAAATATAATAGTAGCCGTAGGATCTTAATTAAATTTTGTGAGTTTGAATATAACTATTTTTGTATATAATGCTTATAATCTAAAATTAATGTGCAGTTCAGTCATTATACCTACCTTAACCTAAAATTAGTTAGTTCTAAGCTTGTAAATTGTTCTACTGAAAAGTTTTTAAAAAGTCAGTGGAACCCTACAGTTCCAATCTAACAACAGGACATCATTGAAATTCATTGGATATAATTTTTTGACAACTCACCTCAGATAATTGTAATATTTGTTCAATGATACTGCACGTTTGGGCCGGCAAACTTAATTATGTCCATCGTCCGTCATAACTCTGATTACAGCTGGTCAACAGGAGGATTTTTTTGTCTCAAAAGTACCAATAGTTGTACTTAATGCAGTTTTTATCATGTTTTCAAATATGTATTCGGAATTTTTCCATCACCCACAGTTTTTTTTTATTTCAATTTCAATTAATGGATTTAAATAATTATTTTCTGCTTAACAAACATTAAAGGGATTACGTCAAAATCAAAACATACAGTGGTGCACCCTGACTTGCAATGAGACCAGTTCCACACTGCAAAGAATTGCCCATACCAAAGCCTCCAGAACGTGTGACATTAGATGAAGAGAGCTCATATTCTGATGGAAGTAAGGAAGAAGAAGAAACAGATTTTGGTGATACAACTTTTGAATAAAGCTTTTCATCTGAGCCTCATTTATTGACTCAAGAAGATCTTAACGAGCTCATACGAGATTTAAAGTTATCCAAAAACCAGTCTGAAATGCTTGGTTCCTGGCTAAAAGGATGGAATCTTCTTCAAACCTTGTATGATGGAGAAAACCCGATATATTTGAATTCAGGAGAAAAAATACTATCAGAATCACATATTTTTCTTTCTGAGACAATAAAAAGTTTTGTTTTTGTTGCTCAGTGTTATCAGTTGGAGTTATGGCAATGGATGTGATTGCATTTGAAACTGTGTAGTATCATGAAAAACATGAAATGTATGAGGTGAGTAGTCAAAAAATCTTATCCGATGCATTTCAATGATTATGCCTCATAATATTTACTTCCCAACATTAATTTAATATAATAGGGCATCACTTCATCTCCACTTTCCACAACTGGAATTCCCAACCACAGGAAATCAGAGGCTGCCGGACATAGAAATCTATTTAACTTTGGTTTTACTCTTATCTTGGTACTTATCTATATAATGTGCTGCCTGTATTAATTACTGGTTCCTGTATAAACAAATTATTTTTATTATTAACTACTTGGCACTATCGAACACGTAATGCTCATGGCCATGCAGACATATCCTGAGCTAATGTTTTCCAATCATCGCCTGTATAATCTACTTCCTTCAAATCATGGGTAATGTTATTCTCCCACCTCATTCTTGGTCTACCAACTGGGGTTTTTTTTCCCTCTGGTTTTCCTACAAGAAGCTTCCATGCACCTCTTTCATTCCTCGTTCGTGCCACATGTTCTGCCCATCACAGTCTACGAGACTTAATTGTTCTTATTATATGTGGCTTTCTATACATACAATGTAGCTCACTTATTTCTCAATAGATTTCTCTAATTCGCCTGTCCATCTCTTTTCATGGTTAATTTATTATTATTATTATATGAATGTTAATATAGTTATACTCTGTAACTTTCTGGAATCGTCATCATGTATGACAGGACTCCCCCCCCTCGGATTACATTCAGGCATCAGATTTTGATGATTTAAAAATGGTTTACAAAATGATGGAGAATACATCATAAACAACCTGAACTTTTATCTTAAAAAATATATTTACCAAATTAGGGTTTTTTTTTTTGTGTTCTAGATACAGCATACATTTTTCGCAGCAGATGTTATTGAACCATGATTTACTTTTTTCTACAGCCATTTTCATTTCATTCCCAAAAAGAATTATCCCACCTATGAAAAAAGCATCTGTGCCTACTCAGAAACAAGTTGTCTTAGACAGATACTTTAAGTGGCTTAATCTTTGATATTATAAAAACACTTAAAATTAATATTTATACATATAGGGATGAACAGACAGGTGAATGGAGAAGACTGCATAACAGTGAATTACATGGTCTTTATAGGAAGCCAGATATAATGAGAACAGTCAAGTCTCATAGACTGCAATGGGCAGGACATGCCCCTGGCACGAATGGGGAATGAAAGACATGCATGGAAGCTTCTTGTAGGAAAACCAGAGGGAAAATGCCCAGTTGGTAGACCAAGAATGAGGTGGGAGAATAACATTAACGATGATTTGAGGGAAGTTGATTATACAGGGGATGATTGGAAAACATTGGCTCAGGATAGGGATATATGGAGAGATGCCTGCGCTGCCATGTACCTACGGGTTCGATAGTGCCAATTAGTTAGAGGTTTGTTGCATAGAAACTTATTGACAACAAGACTGAAGTGTGATTATTTAGTTCTGTGTCATGATATGTGCTCTAAGCTGCCCCTTCAACTACAATGCCTTTTTTTCCCCAAGAATGTTTGTAACAGGTGCCCACACTATCTTATTAATCTGATTAATCAATTGATCTCTAAGTAGATGAATGTTAGTGCTTATTTATACTTTGGACATTACAAAATTCTGTGTCTGCCTTGTTGACTCAGTGATAGCAATGCTTGCTTCCTGGGCAGTGAGCCTGGGTACAATACCCATGGGGTTGAACATTTTAATTGTAAATATTTTTATCTTGAGGCCAGGAGGGATGGTGGTATAAAATTTTTAATTGCTAGATTGTGCATTAAATTGCAAATCCTTCTGTGGTGCATATTGAAAAAGCATGTGGAACTGTTGGTAATGATTCATCTGTCGGATGGGAGTATTAAGCCTGGCTGCCCCTTAGTGCTTTTTGACAGAAGGTAGACTGTGCTGGACCATGTTTCACATTCTCACTTTCATTACACAAACACGAAATTTCATCCTATGAAATCCTATTTTAAGAACTCTTCACAAAGAATTTAAAACATTAATCAGATACAAAAATATTAGTAAAGGAAGAACATTTATTATCATTTCATTATTCTCAATCATATTCAACAATTTTTAGGGCTATTCCCTAAATGATATTATCCTTCACAGTACAAATAACTATTATAATCCTTATTACATCAATACTAACTACAAAAAGGTAATTATATTTAAAATAATATCTACTTTAAATAAGTTCTTATAAAAGTAATAAAAACTAAATCAAGTTGTATTGAATTGCACAATAAAACTTTAAATGTAAATGAAACCCCTAACTCTTAAAATGACTTGACAGAAGTGGTGCATAAATTGTCCATTTAATGCAATCTATATATCCAGCTCATAACTCAAAGCGTGAAAAGTGCACTGAGTGGTTTAGAACACACATATATATATATATATATATATATATATATATATATATGTATGTATGTCAACAAATTCCTTTGAAAATATGAGGCAAGAGTCATGAAATGAAAGAATAATGATAAAATTAACAAAAAATAGAATGCTGGTAGACTGAAAAAAAAAATGGAAAGAAGGATTGACACATTCTTCTAATGAATCATCTCCTGTATGGTGATAAACAGGCTATGATCATAGTTAAAAGTATAATAGACGACTTAAAGATAAAATTGACCTAACAAATGTGCATTTCTATAATCTGAGTATGACCAGTATTTATGGGTAAGTTACCAATTTATTTGAGTTAAAATATGTCACCAAAAATCCAGGGGCTGATTATTATAAATCTTTTTACCCATAGGAGAATTGTCGTGCTGGAAATTTTGCCAGATCATTTCATTTCTGCGTGATCAACATAACACAACTTCAATTTTCTCTAGCATCTCCATTAAGGAGTATGATACATAATATAAAAATGGTGAGCTGTTTAAAGGGAGATACACAGATTTCAGCATTATAAATTATTTGTAATATTTATTATTTTATATCTCAGGAAGTATTAACTCTTTCCCTTTGAGATTTTAAAAGAGAAACATTCACTACTTCCATTAACGAAGGGAATTTTTAGAATTGCTAAAAATTAACATTCTTAATATCACAAATATGAAATTTCAATTTTTTTTTCTATCCTTTCAGATCAAATGGACTATAAGGTGTATAATATTTATGGCTTTAGCATGGGTTGTTGATGTAAAATAACTAACTCACTGGCTCTATTGACCTGTAGGTTCATGGCCGTACGGACATAAGCTCTCCATACACCCCTATGCATAAAATAACTAACTCACTGGCTCTATTGACCTGTAGGTTCATGGCCGTACGGACATAAGCTCTCCATACACCCCTATGCTGAGCTAATGTTTTACAATCATCCCCTGTATAATCTACTTCCCTTATCATGGATAATGTTATTCTCCCGCCTCATTCTTGGTCTACCAACTGGGCGTTTTCCTTCTGGTTTTCATACAAGAAGCCTCCATGTACCTCTTTCATTTCCCATTTGTGGCACATGTCTTGCTCATCACAGCCTACGAGACTTAACTGTTTTTATATCTGGCTTCCTATACATACCATGTAGCTTACTATTTTTTTTTTCAACCCATTACATTACAATTATTTTCATTGCAGATATTTAAAAAAATTGTAGGTCATATTGTTCATGTGATTTTGAAGTACAGATAAAAATAATAATTTTAAAACATTGATATTTGTGGGCAATCACAAAATATACACATTAATGCAAAAAAAAACTATAGATTTTTTATGATAATTATGAATAATGCTAAAACTTTTTTTACTAATTTTGAAAACATCCTATATTAAAGAGGGGGGGCACGCCGTAGCTTAGCGGTTAAGGCACTGTGCTACAAGCCGGAAAGTCGAAGGTTCTAGTCCCGGTTGGGTCAGGATTTGTAAACAGACCCAAACCTTCTGGCGACACTGACCCTGGGATCGACTCAGCCTCTAACGAAAAGGAGTACCAGACGCTTGTTCTTGGGGGTAAAGGCGGCCCGTCACGCAGGGCTGACAACCCGGCTGACATTAAGTACCGATTGTCTAGAAAAATTGGGAGCTTTAACCTCCTACTACCCCAAGGGACTCCCGAGGTCTGTAGTGGGATCACTTTATCTTTATTAGGGGAACTAGTGGATATTCATTTAAAATTTGTGAAATGATTACTACTTCCTGAGTAATAAATTAATAAATTCACATTTTATAGTATTGAAACCTGTGTTTACCCTCTTAAGTTATTAGATTTTTATGCATATTTGGTAATATCTAAGTTCATGTTGCGTCCTAAATTTGTATCCAATAAGTGTGAATATATATTGTGCATAACTAAGTTTTTTTAAATGATATATAGAAATGGCGACTATGATGAAATTGAGACCTGATAAGGAAATTCAAACCGAGCAATTTCCTTAACGAAAAAAAAATCCCAGGAAAAACCCTCGGTGTCTTCCGAGATTTGAACCTGGGACGTCCCGAATACTAGTTTCAAACGCTGCCGCCTGCCTACTCGTACGTTTTAGATATGATTTCGTTTTCAGTGCAAGAATTTCAAAACATAGATTTAGAAAAAATTGTCCAAGTTAAAAATATATTATTTTTGCCGAGGAGAACTTTTCGCCTAAGTATCCCGGTTTGGAATATTGTAAATATATTAAATGTGCATAAATGATATCGCGCACTAAAGTCATTTTTTAAGTAAGCTGCCGTGCGAAATAATGATAATAAACTTATGCCCGGTTTCTTGAACGTGAGATATCGGTTTTATAACGGTATCGAATTGTTAACTTGCGTTTTTTAAATGCGTGAAAGTTAGATAGCTCTATTGATTCAATAAAGGCTTTGTTAACTTATCGGGCCGTGATCGAAAAGATAATATATTATGTTCTATAAACTAGCAAGCGTCATGCCTAGTCTGTATATTCATAGTTAACGTATTTATATGGCGTTTTAATCATTAGCTGACAAAGAACAATCTTTATATTATAAACATCGGCTTAATATTATGGCGATGTATAATACAGGGAATTAAAGTAGGTTCAGGGTTACACAAATGTGCACTCTTTTGAGATTTATATAAAACTCCGTGGCACTACAGCCCTTTGATAGCCATTATAGGGGATCCCCTAGCCGCTATAGTTTTCTAGAGTCGCTACTTGTAGCTATCCAAATTCCACACGATGCTGGTTAACACCGGTCTCATTCTGACCGAAATTCCTAAGAATATTTCTTCTCACATGGGGACGCCTTAATCCGCGCGGGATCTTGGTTGAGGTTAAGGGCGACTATTTCCGTCCTGGAAAAGTTTTCCATTTTCTCCGCTTCATCAATAATGATGATTATGATTATTATTATTATTATTCCTTCAGGCTTCTGGTTCTTAAATTCTGACGGTGCCGGTATTCGTGTCCATGCAAGCACAGTATGAAAGATAATACTCGTATTTAAAGAAATTACGAATTTGTTGCTAACTTCTGTAAAAATAAAATAATATGGATGAAGGAAGGAATTATTTTTCTGAATTGAATATTATATTGTGTTGTCACATTTCCGTTATGACTTTACATTACATGATATTGTAAAACATATAGAGAGTCAGTTAACATAATGTGTTTTAATTTAATGTAATACTGTCGAATAGTTGGCTATTAGGAATTTGAAATTAATGAACCTGTTCAGGTTGTTCTAATGACGAGATTTACAAAATACAGTTCAACTATCCTATCTAGTGGACACCGAAAATGACATTGACCAAAATATGTGTGTGTGAGGTGCGAGGGTGCATACGTGCATGTCATCGTTCTAGAAGCCGCAATTTTTGTTTAATCGAAATCAAAGCGTCACATATAGCAATTAATTAAAAAAAGTAAGGTCGAGTTCGTTAACCAGAAAATTGGGAGTAGAAGTTCGCCTGAAACGAAAATTTAAAAATCACTTTAGCGATCACATTTTTCCATGTTTCACAATGAAACTCAGTATATCCTATTAAAATAAGCTGAGGAAGGTATTCTCAAAAATGGAGATTTACCTGGAACAAGAAATTAAAAATTGACTCTAGCAACCGCGTTTGGTTCGTCGCAATGTATAGGCCTACCATACAATTTAATTAACCCATAAATTGGCATTATATCTTGTAAAATACGTTGGTTTAATTAATACATAAAAATAGGCCGATTTGGCAACATATTGTCTACTTAAAATGGGCTGGACTTTTTTTTTCTCGTGAAAACGGCCGTTCGCGAAGCAACTTTGACAAAATTTCCGGTTTTCAACTAGCCTATATAAAGAGAGAATTTTCCCCCAATTTCATAGTTCACAAACATGGCTCAACCTTTGACAGCAGACTTGTATCTCGTGCCCGCTGTGAGACATTACAAATGGTCGTGTAAATTTTATTTCAAAATATTTGGAAGATCAAACTGCACTTCATATATTCCAATATAATCAGTAGATATTATTTAAATTGGTGTCAAATTATACAGCATGCAAATAGGTAATAACTTAAGGTTATGCATGATTTGTTTTCACTGCAGTTCTGACACTTTTAAATAAGCTAGCATCAGAAATTGATTTTTTTTTTCTATTTTAACAGAGGAAATGTATATTTGTAAACCAGCAAAATGGAACCAGAAATTCGACTTGTTGAAGAATTTACTGTATGCAGGGTTTTTTTTTTTTCACAGGCTTCGGGCCTTTTGGATTTTATTGTTATTTATGTTATCAGGACTTCTATTAGTATAGAAAGCGAGCATTTACGGATAGACGATTCGCGAAAATTACACAGCAGTCAGGAAGACGCATTCATTCATGCACCTTTCTGGCCCCACCCGTAGGCAAACGTTCTGTACTTTGACTTTACACTAATTGTAGTAGTTTCTATCACTCTGTTTTTGCGAAATACCAGATTTCATAACTTTTCTTTTTTCAATTTCTGTTATAGTTCTTCGCCACGTAATTTTTGGTCGTCCTCTTTTTCTAAGCAATCCCTGTGGATTCCACTAATTGAAATAATAGTACCTATTTTCAAGATGTTCAGTACATTTTGCCAATTGTGATTTTTATTGCCTAATACCCGACAGTTTAAATTATTTTTCATTTTATATTTTGTTCTCCATGACCAAGTTTCACTTCCAAATCTAATTATTAACTTCTGAGACCACAAAACTATTGATTTCAAAGCAGGTGTATGAGTTTAACTACTTAAATATTTTGTAAAATTGAATTGTTTCTTATAATTGTATATCAAACCCTGTTAAGTCTCATATGCTGGGATGAATAGGATATGTTGGCACGAATTGGAAATGAGAAAGGGACATGAAAACCAGAGGGGGAGGGGGAACGATAGAGGGACATAGAAACTTGTAGGAAAACCAGAGGAAAAGCGCCCAGTAGGGGGGAGGCCAATAATGAGGTGGGATATTGGTATTAATGATTTGAGGGAAGTAGATTATACATGGATGATTGGGGAACTTTGCGTCGGGATAGGGGTGTATGGAGAGGTAATATCCGTGCGGAATGGACCTGCGGGTTCGATAGTGCAATTGCGTTAGTATACCAAAGCGCCATCAATCCTGACTACTTGAATTAGAAATCTCCTCCATTACGTTTTGTTGTTCTGGTTCATATGAATAATTTGAATGAGAAAAAATTCATATTATCACCGATCGTACTTACTGGGTGTAAAACGTGACGATGAAGAAAATTATACACCGCGTGTGTTTGGTTTTTTAACGCTTAGTGATCGCAAATTGTATTTTTAATCAAACTGGGCGTATAGGAATTGTAAGTCTAGTTCTATAACCAGCAAAATCGGGCGATTAACATGAATTTAACAATTGAAAGTAGCTCTATACAATTTTTTTCAACGAAATTCTGTTATATAAAATATATATCCTCAACTCAGGATCGGGTCGAGGGATGAGGTGAGCCCCTACATATAGAGGTGTAACGACAAGGGTGCCTGACGCACCATCATAGGGACAGATGAACGAAATGGATGATACGAGATATGGTGGAACTGGAGAAACCCCGAGAAAAACCTGCCCAAGCTCTGTTTCGTCCAACACGAACCCCACATGGTGTGACCGAGACTAGATCTAGGGACCCAACGGCGAGCGTGTAACCGCTTGCGCCACGGAGCCGCCTAAACTTAGTCATATGCCTTTTAAATAAAATTAGAAAAGTGTTCTAAAAAAACACTAAATAAAACCATTCTAATGGCAGCAATTCGTTTTTCAACGAACCCGGGGCATGTAACATCTGAATGAAATAAATATGAATTCGTTAATCAGCATCAGATTATAGGAAAGCGTGTTATCCTGAAAAATAGCGTTTCATTGGAAACATTTTCAGCGCTACTGGTCACATTTTGTATCTCAACCAAACTTCATATTCTTCTTCCTTTCAAGTATTAGGCCAAGGCCTGTTACGATCTTATAGAAAATTTCATAGGACGGCCCAGTGATCTTCGTCCTCTTGGTATATAATTATAAACAGCTTTGGGATCCGATTTGAACTCGTTCTTTCTAGATGATGTTTCCAATTTAGTTGGTACTGTTTAATATATTCCAAAATTGGCGTAGTCTTCAATTCTTTTAAGATATCGGTATTCCTTTTCCGATCCCATCTGGTGTAACCCGCTGTTCTGCGCATGAATCTCATTTCACAAGCCGTTATTCTGCTTTCATGTTGTCTTTTTAGTGTCCATGCTTCACTACCATAGGTCAACACTGGTCTAGCCAAAGTGTTATATAAACGTAATCTGGTTTCATAATTTGATTAATAATTCCCAAACTTTTATTCTTCATCTAATTATTAAAAGGAAGAAAACTTTTCGTAAGAAAATCCAACCTTTGGGAATGGATGTTTTACATGGAACCTAAAGTTTGAAAATGTTCTAATGACCGACATTTCTGTTTCCTCCCAACGAAACTAGGTAATATACCATTTAATTAACGTAAGAAAGACATTCCGTAAATCGGCAAAATTGGATATGCTGATAGAACGTAAAACGTATGTGATAGGCAGCTTATACTTTTTAACTGCTGAACAATAACGCTTTTGTTATCTGATCAAAGGAATTTTCGACTGGTTGTTGACATCACCCCTGTATCATTTATTTTGTGAGAAATACTTTTGGACATTGAAAGCAAGAGACGGGAAGTGATATTTTATAAACGCCAATCGCATACTTAAATCTCACGTACTATAGTTTACGCGCTCCTGCTGACGGACTTTTGATAATTCTTTGCATTACAACAATAGTGCAGAGGTGTTGGGAAATAAAGGACGGAACATCAACTAATGTGGACGAGAGTCTGCATAATTGTTAAAGTAAAGGGGTAGAGGAACGTAATATGGATGCTGGGATCAGAACCCGGTACGCGCAGGTGGAGTTAATTTGTTAGGAACAAAGAAAGGCGCTGGACAAGAAGAGCCGGGGCTAGTGAAGGCAAACTGGTTTTGGGGCTTGGCTACGCCTCACCGCACATTGTTGCCAACTTGCAATTAGAAAATAATTTAAATGAAGTTTGAGTAGGGGTTTGGAATATTCCGATGTACTGCCTCCCCCGATGTGTTGCGCGCGCTTTCAAAAATCAATGGCGCCGCTTTCCTTGTGACAAATAAATTGCTCCGGGTTTTGAACAACACGTCGATAACGGCGCATGGTTTGGGGGAGGTTGGACCCTCCCCGGCCAACTACCCCCTCTCTTATTAAATAATATAACACCAGCCCTGCATTTTCTTCATCCTTTAAAATCTCTCTACAGGATCCGAGCCACAATCTGCAGAATTTAATAAAATTTTCTATATATCTCCGGATCATTTTCGTAAATAATTACGTACATAAACCTCAATCACATAAAAGGAAAAGCTCTTTTTGCTAATTTATCAATCGCTCAACTTATCTTTCTTTTTATTGCATATTATTTATAGACGCTTTAACGTGAAAGTTTTATCGCATTTTTAGGTATACTCCACTAATCATTGGTTTCATTAATTTGTGTTTATATTGTGCATTTTTGCCCTTTTTTAAATAAGTTGAATTGATAAATAATTGTAGCGTATTGATAATTGGTCAAATAGCTTTGTATACAATTTAAACCTTAAAGTTTTCTGATGTGAAGAAAACTTCGAAAGAAAACCATCCGAGAAAATTGTCCCGACTAGAGATCGGGCGCGTTTGCATACTCCCTAGACCACAGCCGTAGATCTTTTTTATTACTTTTATTTAATTTTTCTTCTTTATCTGACCGCTTTTCAGTGTGTTTGCTAGTGCATATAACTAGCATCCCGCAGATCCTGTGTTCGAGTCCTATCAAATTATTTTACTAGAGTCTGGAATTGGTTTAAGTTTTATTTCCTTTATTTTTTACTTTTTTTTCGTCTGGCTCTATGTAATTATTATTGTATTTGATTAGCGTTCCCAGAAGTCCCGGGTTCGAGTCCGTGTTATGCCGTAAAATCCTTTTATAGTATAGGGTCTGAAGTGCAGGTTCATTTTTTTTTCTGATAAAATTCCAAACAGTGGAAATTTCGGGCAATGTGACAGTTCTGAACTGAGACTACATCATGTAAATTTTTAAGAAGTCAATTTTAGGTTAAATGCAGGAAATGGTTACTAGTGAATAAATTAGTAAAGTGTGAATTTTTAGGACAGCTAAAGTCTTCCAGCTGATTTTTTTTTTATTTCTTTAGAAAAACCAGGCATGTAACCTAGAATCTTAGGTATGTTTATCATAATATGTTGGGTCCAATGGGCAGCTTTTTTTTTTCTATACTGTCATTTTTATAAAAATATGCAATTTTACCCTTCTTAAGAATTGCTATATTCTTTTATATTGATCAATTGAAAATGTACTATTCATAATCATTAAATAAATATCATGAAAATGACTAGCTAATTCTAAGCATATTCAATTAATACAATACAAGCCGGAAGGTTGCAGAATTTTTAAACTGGTTTAATTTTCTGGCTGCACCACGGCTCTGGAGTCGACTCTGCCTCTAAAAAATAGGTACCAGGCATGCTCTGGGGGTAATAGTGCTAGTCACCTGATTGTCTAAAAATGTGGTAGCCATAACCTCCTACTACCTCAAGGGCTCATAAGGCCCCCTGAAAGATCCTTTAATTTGTTTAAGCTTGTAATTGCATTGTTAATTGTATGAAACCCAAGTGGTAAAGCACAGCACCTGTTGTGTTATTTTCTATCTCAACAGTGTATAGCCAAAGAGGGGGAAGACAATGAGGGCTATGTTAGTTGTAAGACAATTATGTAATGGGCAGTAATAAGGAAATTTTCTGCATAAAGAAAGGTCACTTGAACTGAGAAATATTCCTAGTATAATAACGTTGATAAACTGCCTAAAATATTGAGATTTTTTTTATCCTTGGATAGTAAATATTACTTAAATATGTTTGAGAGTAAAGAAAAGAATAAGAATGTTACTAAAACCATATCATGTTTTTGCCATTCCAACGTTTTCTTTTTCTCTCAGTAAAATATGGTCAATGTGATGCTGGTATGTGAGGGAATGGCTTTATGCCACTGTTGCAATGAACATGGCATTCCAATGAAACTGGTTTCCAGGCAACAGAATGCAGGGGATGGCCAGATTGTCTTACACCACTGTATCCAATTATCAGCAGCATAATAAGCTTATTTTCTCTGAAAACAAAATTAAGAATCCCACATGGGAAACAATCAATTTAATAGCAGTGGGGACACAGCATACTATATACAGGGTGGAAATTAATTCAACAGAAGGGCTATAAAATTTATATCTATCTCATAGTTTTTTCTTCCCATTAAAAAAATTAATAAAGAAAAAATTTACCTAGTTACAAAATGTTTTATTTATTCTGGCAGAGTTAATGCTATAAGGTCTTCTCTTCCACTCTCAACTAGCACAAATATACAAAATACAGATTTGCAATTATATTAACACAACCTTAAGCAATATTAACAGCCAAAACTATATAGGCAGTACTTCTCAGTCTACAGTCTACTGAATTTTTTTTGTCTATAACTAAATCACTGGCTTTATCGAACCCATAGGTTCATGGCCACACGGACATAAAAGCTCTCCATATATCCCTATCCCGAGTTAATGTTTTCCAATCATCCCCTGTATAATCTACTTCTCAAATCATGGATTATTCTCCCACCTCATTTTTTGTCTACCAACTGGGCGTTTTCCCTTTTGTTTTCCTACAAGAAACTTCCATGCTCCTCTATCATCCCCCATACGTGCTACATGTCCTCCCCGTTGCAATCTATGATACTTAACTTTTTTTTTTCAATGCCTCGGGTTGTCATTTCGACATTTCTGGTGTACACTCCTGGCCTTGGCTTAATTGTAACCCACTTCTGAAGTTGGGGTGCCTAGAAGACGGAGTTACATTACCCCGATGATATGATGGATGATAAATGATAATGAAGCGCCAGGAGAGTTCTTAACCTAAATTCCAGACCATTAGCAACCCAGGAATAATTCCCTTTAAGGAAAAATTCCTATGGTTTGACCGGGAATCGAACCTGGGACCTCATGAATAGTAGTCAGAAACGCTGACCACTAGCCCATGAGGCTGGTCTTAACTGTTATTATATCTGGGTTCCTATACATATCATGTTGCTCACTATTATGTAGTTTTCTCCATTCACCTGTCTTCATCTCTTTTTTGGCCGAAAAATCTCAAATACTTATCTTCTTTCCTCCCTTAAAGTAAGAGTCCATTTTTCGCATCCATATAATATAACTGGTAGAATAACTTTCATGATTTATAAATTATAAAACAAATAATGAGGTGTAGAATATATTTATATATGTAACCATTCTTTTTCTACACTAAACATAATTAGATAAGTACCACAACACATGTATATATATATATATATATATATAAGAATCTAGGTAATATTGAAATCATAGTTCTAGCAAATATAAATTTAGATACATTTTATCCTCCACAGACCTGGGATTATTATGCAATATATACTTTAAGGGAGGAGAAAAGATTATAAGTATTTGAAAATAAACTTTTTGAAAAGAGGTGAATGGAGAAGACTACATATCAGTGAGTTACGTGGTCTTTATGGGAAGCTAGATATAATACAAACAGTTAGTCTCATAGACTGAGATGGGCTGGACATTTTCCTTGTAGGAAAACCAGAGAGAAAGCATCCAGTAGGTAGGTCAAGAATCAGGTGGGAGAATAACTTAACCATGATTTGAGGGAGGTGAATTATACAGAGGATAATTAGAAAACATTAGCTCAGGATATGGATGTATAGAGAGGTTTGTGTCATGTGGCCATGAACGTCCAGGTTCAATAATGCTGGTGAGTTAGTTGAATATGGAAATTTTGATGAGGATCTTAAATGATGACAGGCAACCCCTGATTTTCTGTGATAGGTATAACCCTAGCAATGATTCCTGACGAATGAAATTTGTAATGGGAGCTTAGATGCGAGTCCTGTACTAACCAGATGTAGGTCTCAGCCAATAGGAAGTATGACCACACGTCATTGCTCATTCGTTCTCTATGTTGCTAACTCCCTCGCTAGCGAATACCAAATACAGTCACTGCTAAATATTTTTAAAATCTCACTACAAAAATTAAATAATATAGGTAATCTTTATCGTAGACTGCGATGGGCAGGACATGTGGCACGAATTGGGAATGAAAGACATGCATGGAAGCTTCTTGTAGGAAAACCAGAGGGAAAACACCCAGTTGGTAGACCAAGAATGAGGTGGGAGAATAACATTAACTATGATTTGAGGTAAGTAGATTATACGGGGAATGGTTAGAAAACATTAGCTCGGGATATGGATGTATGGAGAGCTTATGTCCGCGCGGCCATGAACCTACGGGTTCGATAGTGCCAGTGAGTTAGGACATCTTTATCTGTGGAGGAAGTATATTCACTCTATATATATACACACACACACACTGTATAGTCTTCCCCGTGCTGTAGCCATGTGATTAAGGCAAGATGCCTTGGCTCAAAGCTACGGGACTTGTGCTGGTTTGAGTCTCCACGGAGGAAGAAATGTTCCCATGGAATTTCTGCCAGTATGGGACCGGTGCCCACCCAGCATCGTGAAGCATTTGGGTAGCTACAATGAGTAGCAGTTCGAGGTTGAGAAGGGCAGCTATAATGGCTAGGGGACCCGATATTCACATTGCACTATAATTTTAAGACTTCAGGCAGCAAGTGTACAAAATATTATAATTAAAGTCTATGGTTTAAAATTTAATATCAACACATCCGCGTCTCACTATAATTCTCTATGGACTGTACATGTTTTTGTAGAGGAACTGTTTTGTTTGTACACGTGGCAGACAGGGAATTCACAGCTCAGCAGTCTTGATAGGCTCTCCCATTGGATTTACGGTCAAGGACATTCTTCAAAATCCCTTGCGCGACCTATAATCTAGATGTAGGAAGTAGGGTTTTACAGTACATGGTGTGGAGTGACGAGATGTCCTATGTTGAGGTATACAGACTAGAGATTATGAAGTGGTTGTGTGTTTAAATTAATTTAATACAGAGTTGGATATATACAGAGTGGACCGCTCGAATGGACCTAATTTCAATTGCTTGTTACTGGCAAACGGTTGAAGATAGAAACTTAAAACAACGTTCATAGTACAGAAAAACTCACCAAGTTTCGAATCCTGTCGGTAGATGGCACAAAGATACGTTTCTTGTTCTTAGATTTAATTGTTTGTGAAAATGGCGACTCCGCAGATGAAAGCGCAAGCTGTTTTGTGGTATGCGGAGTTTAAATCAATCATTAGAGTTCAAAGGGAGTTCCGGCGTGTGTTTAACCGTGATGCTCCAACTGCTAGAAGCATAAAGAAGTGGCGTGATACATTATTAGCTACAGGATCTGTGTTGAAGAAGCATGGTGGTGGTCGCAGAGCATCCGATGAAATGGTAGCAAATGTTCAAGCCGCATTTGAGCGAAGCCCCCGGAAGTCATTAAGAAGAGCTTCGCGGGAACTTCAAATACCAAAATCGACATTACAACGGATTGTCCACAAACGCCTCAAACTGCACGCATATAAAGTGCAGTTAGTGCAACGTCTGGAGCCGAATGACATGCCGAAACGAGTGGAATTCGCCAATACGATGCTGGACCGTCTCGGCGCTGATCCTGACTTCATGACCAAGATTTTCTTCTCGGACGAAGCCACTTTCCATTTGTCAGGCAAGGTAAACCGGCATAATGTGCGGATCTGGGGATCGGAGAATCCTCACGCTATTCAAGAGCATGTTCGTGATAGTCCGAAGATGAATGTTTGGTGCAGTTTGTCACATAATAAGGTCATTGGACCGTTTTTCTTCGCCGAGAAAACTGTTCGTGGTACCACATATCTTGACATGCTGGAGCAGTTCTTCTTTCCACAAATTGAACAACTGCAGCCTAAACATCGTTTTCCAGCAAGATGGTGCTCCTCCCCATTGGTCCAATGAAGTTCGTACGACTTTGGACAACATTTTTCCCTGGCCGTTGGATTGGTAGGGGAGGACCAATCGCGTGGCCCCCGAGATCTCCCGATTTAACACCACTGGATTTCTTTCTCTGGGGCTATGTCAAAGATAAAGTTTACACCACCCCAGTCAAAGACCTTTGTGATCTTCGTGAGCGCATCATAGAGGCTATTGAGAACATTCCAGAAGACATACTCCAACGTACTTGGCAAGAAATTGTTCATCGCTTTGATATCGTCACAGTGACTGCTGGGGCTCATATAGAGATGTGGTGATCTGGATATCAAAACTTGGTGAGTTTTTCTGTAATATGAACATTGTTTTAAGTTTCTATCTTCAACCGTTTGCCAGTAACAAGCAATTGAAATTAGGTCCATTCGAGCGGTCCACCCTGTATAAACTATATTAAAATGTATATCATTGTATGTGTATAATTTAATTCACCTCACATTTAAGTATTATTGAACTATAAAATAAGTAATATCAGAATAATTCAGTTTTTTTTCTGAGACTGTAGGTTCCCTATCACACATTGTCTGATATATTTGTCATAATTCTGTGGTATTAGGGTGACATGATGCTGATAATGTAGCATTAAAATTAATCATCATCCATGCAAGTATTAGGCCGTATGGCCTGTTACGATCTCAGAGGAATTTTCCATCCAGCACTTTTTATTTTTAATTTACATTTGCTTTCAAGTCTCAAACCATTTAAATTAAATAGGGGTATAAGTATATAGATCTTAATCCAGGATTAAGGTGGGGTGGAGTTTACTATCCATTTAATACTGGAAGTGATGGTTATTAAAAATAATTATCAAGATCTGATCAACCACATTTTAAAATGTGGCATTGTAGCATTAAATATAATTATCAAGATCTGATCAACCACATTTTTGAGTATTGCTTATTTGACATTCTGTAGACGCTAACATTGTGAAAAATGTGGTTGATTAATTCTTAATAGTTGGATTTTGTCCAATCCCAAATTAAAGTGTTGATTCCAGTGGACTAGTTGTTACCATATTCGTCTCTGTATGCGAGTTCAAATCTGGCCATGGTTATAGATTTT
The DNA here is from genome assembly GCA_030220185.1 of Diploptera punctata. Classification (NCBI taxonomy): domain Eukaryota; kingdom Metazoa; phylum Arthropoda; class Insecta; order Blattodea; family Blaberidae; genus Diploptera; species Diploptera punctata. Next base: position 1,902,435 of record JASPKZ010007290.1, on the reverse strand, counting down.
TTTCAGGGCTTAAAAATCCTGAGTAAAGTTTCTTCAGAAGGGAAGTGAAGCCATGGCTCCTCTGTTGTAGATTTACAGCATGTGAGATAGCCTTAATCCTGAAGTAAGGCCTTTTGCAAAGTTTGTTCCGTTATAATTCTGTGGTATTAGGGTCATGGTTTAAGGAGCACCATTAAATAAAATAGCAACTCTCTTAAAAAAAGAATGTGCAGTAACTTTGTATGATATTGGTGATCGTTTCAGACGATGTTGGACAAGGAGAAGAAACGTTTCCACGAGATGGCGGAGAAAGATAAGAAGCGTTATGACACAGAGATGGAGGGATATACACCACCTAAAGGAGAGAAAACGCGTGGAAAGAAAAGGAAACACATTAAAGACCCAAATGCACCCAAGAGATCTTTGTGAGTAATATTTTATACTATCGTTTGATGGATGTTAGCTAGTTTTTCTGGAGATCAGCAGGGTAAATTATCATAGACTGGTGAATTTTCATTAATTCTAATTTTGGATACACTCAGTTATATAAAGACACCAAATTGTGTTCTGAATAATTGTGTAATTCTTTCTAATAAAAAAAAAGTGTATTGTATGTTTATAAACACTACTGTTATGAAATATTAACTGTTAATGGATGGTAGGTCTGCATTCTTCTGGTTCTGCAATGATGAGCGCAGCAAAGTGAAGGCCATGAACCCAGAATTTGGTGTGGGTGACATTGCCAAAGAGCTCGGCAGGAGATGGTCAGATGTCGATCCAGAACTCAAGTCTAAGTATGAAGCTATGGCAGAGAAGGACAAGGCGAGATATGATAGGGTAAGATCATCAGTTTATCCAAAATAAAAGGGAGACATCTATTTAGGATAACATTTTTTAAATATACATGGTAGTTATTTTTCAGTTATGGGGGAAAAGGATATGGTGTGTGGTTTTAATTTGTTGTAAAAATAATTGAAACTTTTGTTCTAATAAATATACAGTAGAAGTTCAAGTGCTCGATATAATCCAGTGTTCGGGAGACGTGTTTCACTTTTAATGTAACTGTCGTATATTACCTTGAAGGCTAAATATCATGTACACAGCGAACAAAGTAGTGGTTTAAAATCTAAAATAAGAATAATTTGTAGATTCCCAATTAGTATACTTCTCTCAAGAATTACTTATGGTAGGGTATGAAATTTTCCTCTTCCATGGCACAACAGGCCTAGAAGGCCCCTGACCTACTAGCCAGCTACTGGCTTCACATCCATGTGTATTAATCACATGGGTGGATGATCATCTAGGCCAGGCATGGGGAGCTTGGGCTCCGAGAGCTCATAACAAATCTTCCCCGCCGATTCCCATTCTACTCATTTGTACCTGCACTGGAGATGCAGGTACACGGTGAGAGTCAGTGGCGTTCAATCCAGCGTGAGCGGGGCAAATTCTAAACACCGATGTCATTTTAATACGGACTGGGTTAATGATTATTTTTGCATTCAGAATGGCACGAAAGTTGTTTGTTTATTGTGTTCTACACAGATCCGTCATGTGAAACACTATAATATCCCACGACATTTCAGATCTTCACATGCAAATCAATACGGACAGGCACAGGCATGATTAGAAATATATAACTATATTTTCACAGGAACATATTAATGATATATACTTTTAAAATACAACGGGTAACATGCATGGAGTTTAAATTCATAAATTAAATATAATAGACATAGGGGACACTGTATGTTTTGTTTACACAGGGGATGACAGGATGGGATTTTTAAGTAATCTAAAGCAGCAAACACTCCAAAACGATAGCAGACAACCACTTCCAGAGAATTCCGTACGTAGTAGTTACCGGATTTCAAAATTGATTGCTGAGAAATCATATGAAATCTAAAACACTCTGCAGATTAAACGATGACACCCTTGTCTCAATATTACGTCTCTCTATGAGTACTATCAGCCTGACATAGATAAATTAGTGTCAGCGGTCTACTACGCGCCCTTCAAACGTTTGTACAGATATACGCAAAGTATGTACGAATGGAAGGGATTAGTGCATATGTTTCAAGTTATAAGGTTGCGCCGCCACTGATACTGCATGGTATGCCGAGATGACAATAATAACAGTCTTGAGTTTGATGAAAGGTGGAATGAGGAAGATGTCATACTACCCCTCATTTGCCAGCTCCCCATGCCTGAATCTAGCCAGTATAGTGGTGATATGTGCTCAGGTCCTACAGGTGGTTTTCTCAAGCTGGAGTTGCTACCTATTGTGGCTAACCAGATTCCTCATGATGCTGTGGTGCAGTCCCAAACTGGCTCGAATTCCATGGGGAAAATGTCAACCCTGGGGACATGAACCACCACAAGTCCTGTAGCAGATTCACTAAAATAATCCTTCAAAAACCATATTTTCATCGATAGTTTATATAAAAATATTCAAACTTAAAATTCAATCATCCTGTATTTAAAATAAGAATAGTTAAATATCATACACTGCAATGGTAGGGGATGTAGCACAAATGATTAATGAAAAGGGGGACATAAGAAACTCTTTCCTACAAGGAGTAGGAAAACCAGAGGGAAAGCGTCCAGTAGGTAGCCCAAGAATGAGATAGGGAATAATGTTAACAATGATTTGAGATAGTTAAAATATGTAAGGTAATAAATATTTAAAGGAAGTGACACAATGAAGTTTATTTTAAATAATGAATTAAGTTATACTTTAAGGCTCGCCTCATTGTAGTGAGGCGTAAAGTCTTAACTCAATTTATAATTATATGTGTAAAGATTGGAAAACATTGATTCGTGATAGGGATGTATGAAGAGATTATCATGTCATCTGTAAGAATAATGTCAAGGAACTTCAAGGCTCAAATGGTCCCAAACACCATCTGGCTATCATCATATTTGTCATGTTTTAGTATCAGTGAATGGTACCTTAAATATTCCTTTTTGTTTACAGGAAATGACAGCTTACAAAAAGCGACCCAAAGGAGGTGCACCAATGGCCCAGGCTCCAGCGACAAAGAAGCAAGATAGTGAAGATGAAGAGGATGAGGAAGAAGAAGAGGAAGTGGATGAAGAAGACGAGTAAGCTGTGCGTGAAGAAGAGACTGACCATTACCCTTTCCCAGTTCCCCAGTGTAAATAACAAGTGTTTTGTGTTTGATTCTCCTTATTTTTTTATATCAGTTGACAGCTGGGACCATGTTCAATTTTGTTCCTTTAAAGGTTTTAAAAAACTTTTGTCCCAGTCTGTTTCATTTAATATATTGATTTTAAAATCCAACATAAAAGTTAACATAACTTATTGCTCCTTCTTATTACCGTTAATTCGCGAGTTCTGGCCACTGCCATTTTTCTGTTTGTTTATAACAGAGTTTGGCATTGACCAGTGAAGATAAATATTCTGTTATTTTCGTGTGACGTGTAAAAACGCGGGTGAATAACAGAATTTTATTTTTTTATTTTTTCATCGTCAAAGTGTCTCTCGCCAACATGACAGTGACTGGTTTCATCGAGAGATTTTTTCAACACAAAGACAATTTCAAATAAAACAATAGCCTGTTCTCTTTTTGAGGGGACGATTTCATTTGGTGGAATTAAGTAGTGGCAAAGTTAAAAATGGGGGGGGAAAAAAAACTCGTGTTTTCATGTCTGTAATCTTTATAACATTCCTCTGAGATGAGTTTAGAACAAAATTATTGAGGTGCAGGCAGTGTTCCCTCGTGCTAGGGTATTTTAACTGATTCTTCAGTCTAAAAAGAACAGTTTGGGCGTTCTCTTGACAGATTTGCTCTGTGTTATTTTTAGGGAAATTCAAATAGAGAAAAAGGCAGTGTTTGTTTTGTATCTTATAGGGAATAATAAACTTTTCAAAAAATCAGTTAATTATGTCCTATGTTTGTATTTATCCTTCCTCTTCCCCTCACTTTTCCCTTACAAACAATAGTGCACATTAATATTGGACTTCCTCAATTTTTATTTGGGCATTCCAATTAAAAGTGTGTTTTGGATTCCATACTAGGCAGATAAATTGCATTATAAGGTCTTTTTTCAATTTTTATATATTACTTCAGCAGACCATGTTACTAGGCAATATGTACTTGTATTGTTTGCAGAGGAGCCTTAAGATGAGTGTTTGTGCAGTATAAATGTAAGAGCAGAAATGGTAGATTTTAGCAATTAAAATTTTATAAAGGAAAATTAAGTTTTCACATTTTATAGCAATAAAAAAGTTAGTATTTGGCATTTTAAGAAAGTAGTCATAAACACTTCTTTCAGAACCCACATTATTCAAATATGTTGTTGTTGTTGTTTTCAAATGCTGGGCCTTGGCACCGAAGCCATTAGCGTTCTTGCTCTCCAATATTTCTCTATTGTGGATCCAACAGGTAATACTTCACAGGTTTGTAGGTGTTCTTCATTCATTTCTTCGTCTTTATTGCATAGAGGACAATTTGGATTCGTGTAGATTCCTATTTTATATAAATGTTTGGCTAAATAGTCATGTTCTGTAAGCAGTCTAAATGTTGCTACTGTAGTTTTACGTGGAAATTCTGGAATAATATCTGGCTTCTTTACTAAAATATTCCATTTTTTGTCTTTGGCTTTATTACATAGGTCTTGGTTTTGTTTGATTTTATATTTGTTTTTAACTATTCTTTTTATGGATGTGAAAGGTAAGCTTTTAGTAGTATTCTGAATTAAATTGGAGCCTTTTTTGGCAAGAAAATCAGCAGTGTCATTTCCAGCAATTCCACAATGTGCAGGTATCCATTGCAATTGAATTCTTTTCTGTAGTTTTTGGAGTTGTTGAATCATTTTGTAGCACTCTTTAATTTGTATTGACTTCATTTTGTGTGAATTTATTGCATATATTGCTGCCTTAGAATCAGAGAGTATGACCGCATTTTGAAATTTATTTATTCTGTATAGTAATTGTTGGAGTGAAATATGAATAGCCGTTACTTCTGCATCAAAATTTGTTGTGTGGTATCCTGCTGGTTGATAAAATGAAAATAATGCACATGTAATTCCTGATCCTGAGTTGTTATCAATAGTAGATCCATCTGTGTAGACATGTAACCATTCTTCTGGTGGATATCTCTTATTCACAACTTCTAATGCTAGAGCTTTTAGTACAAGTGTGGGAGTTTCAGATTTTGTAACTGGTTCTTCTAGATTTAGCTGAATGTTAATTGGTTCAAAAGTAAGAGGGTTATCTCTGATCAAAATATTTTCTTTAGATTTAGGAAGATTCAAATCTGTTTTTATTTCCATTACTTTGGACAAGAAACTTGTTTGTGTTTTCAACTTGCTTGGTTGTAACTGCCTTTTTTTCCCATTTTGTTGTTGTTAATCGTAACATTTTCTCATGTTGTGTTATTGCCTGTTCCTCTAAAGTTAGACATATTGGAGGGTTCTGAGTTAGTGCTTGCATTGCTGCGATTGGAGTTGATTTTGCTGCGCCAGTTATAAGCCGTAAAGCCTGATTTTGGCATACTTCTAGGCGATTCAGGTTCGAGTTATTTGCTGTGATTATTACCTCCCCATTGTATAGTAGTATTGGCTTGATGAATGTTTTGTATGTGGTGTTCAGAGTCTGGCGATTACTGCCCCACTTTGCTCCGGCTAATCTTTTAAGATTGAGAATCTTTTCGTTGCTTTGTTTACTACTGCTTCAATGTGTTTTCTCCATGATAATTTTGAATCAAAAATTGTTCCTAGATATTTTGTTTCATTTGTTTGTCTCAGATTTGTTTTCTTGAACTGTAGATTTAGTTTTGGAATTTTTTTCTTCAAGCTAAATATTTGAAACGTTGTTTTGTCTGTATTAATGGCCATTAAATTGTTGTGGGTCCACTTTTCTAGTAGGTTAAGAGCCTTTTCCATAGATGATTTAGATTTTTCTATTTGTGAGGAAGATGTCCACATAATCATGTCATCTGCAAAAAGAGCTGTCTTTATTTCTGTGTTTGATATAGCTGGTGGCAGATCGTTGATGTAGATGTTGAACAGGGTTGTACTTAGTACTGCACCTTGAGGGAGGCCCATTTTTATTTGTCGGAATTTGGAAGTACTGTCATTGTATTTTGTAGCACAGAAACGTTGTGAAAGGAACTGGGTGATCCAGTTTAACATATTGTTTTGAATGCCTAGTTTTGTGAGTTTTTCAAGTAATTTATATCTCCATACCGAGTCATATGCTTTTTCAAAATCAATGAAAACTGTTAGCGTATCTTGATGTTTGTTGAAAGATTCTTTGGCATCTTGAGAAAGTTGAATTGTATTTTCTTTTGTAGATAGATGTTGCCTGAATCCAGTTTGTGCTGTTGTTAGTATGTTTTTACTTTCTAAGAACCAATTTAGTCTCGCTGAAATCATACGTTCTGCTGTTTTTGCAATGACACTTGTTAAAGAGATTGGTCTGTAATTATTTATATCATCAGCTGTCTTGTCTTTTTTAAAATAGGAATAATTATTGCTTTTTTCCACTCTGTAGGTACAGTAGAGGTCCATGATAGGTTAAATAATTTCAGTAGTGTATTCCTTCCCTTTTGGCCAAGATGTTTCAAAAATTCAACATGTATTTTATCTGGACCAGGAGATTTGTTGTCTTGTAACTCGTGTATTGCAGAATTTAGTTCCCATATGGTAAATTCTTTGCCGAATATATCATTCTTTTGTTCTTGATGCTTCTTAAAAGTCTTGAGATCTTTTTTAATTTGCCTTTGCTTCTTTTTAGCTTTAGGAGGGAGTTTGTGTTGAGAGCTGTAGTGTTTATTAAAAGCTTCAGCAATAGAGTTGTTGGAAGTAAGTGTTTTCCCATTAAATTTGAGTGGTTCTTTCTTTGTATCTCTCTGACTTGTGATTTTACTTATATATCTATATACTTTTTTTGAGTCTTTTCTGTAATCAGCTTTTTCAATAAATTCACTGAATGCATTTTTCTTTGCTGCATAGATTTCTTTTTTAAACTTTGCTGCCTTTCTTCGCCATTCTTGTGTATCTATTTGGTTGTTGGACAATTCTGCTTTTCTTCTTGCTGTGTCCCTTTCTTCTTTTAACTTGGATAAGTCTGCGTTCCAAAAGGGTTTGTAGTGTTTAGTTTTTCCTCTTGGGATCCAATTTTTTGCTGCTTCAAGAATTATGTTTGAGATGGTATTATTAAGTTTATCTGTAGATACTTCGTACTGAATTAGGTTTAATTTATGTTCAGTTTCTTCTGTAAATTTTTCCCAATTAGCTTTTCTAAAATTCCAAGAGTATTTTGTTTTTTTTTTTACTGTTATTTTGTTTGTCCTGATGTATTATAGATGCAACAACTGCTCTATGTTCCGATCCTAGATCTTCAATGATTTCACGTGTAGTCTTATCTTTCAGGTCAGATGAAACTAACAGGAGATCTGGATTTGTACACTGGCCATTATAATGTATGTATGTAGGACAGTCATCATTCTTATAGATAAGTTCTAAAGTGTTTGAATTTAATAAATCTTCAATAGTTTTGCCACTAGGATTGTAGTCTTTGTATCCCCATTTAGGTGAATGGCCATTAAAATCACCAATCAGAATTGTTTTTGGATAAATATTAATTATATCTAGACAGGGGTTGTTATTAGGTGGATTGTATATTCCATATATGTTGTAATGTGAACTTCCTTTCCAGATTTCAATTTGGATGATTTCTACTTTGTCTTCTTGTTGCATTTCCTTTATAACTTTAGATTTTGATAAAATATTTGTTCTGACGCCTGCAAGAATTCCACTAGCTACTTGCCGTGCTTTGGGGAGGATATGTATGTTGAATCCAGGAAATTGAAAATATTTTAGTTGGTCTCTTGATACATTAGCTTCTTGTATGATAAATACATCTATCCCATTTTCCTCTATGATTGTTTGTAATTCGGTTTTTTTTACTCTGTGTAAGTCCTCCTGCGTTCCATTGGAGAATTTTAAAGATGTTCTGTATATGACGTCCTGCAGATGTCCCCATCCGGAGATCCGTAAAGGGGACTGTTTTACCTCCGGAAAATTTGTCTGAAGGATTTGCCATTGTTCAGCATAAATGTAACCGTTTTTTAAGAGGGCACCAATTTTTTATTTGTAATGGTGGTTACATCACCCACTCACATAAACCCCCAGTATGACTGGAGGGCCACACATGCCGTTGGTTAATGGGTCCATCGGACCTTGCCGGGAGGATCTATATATTTGAATCCACCGACCATTCTCACAAGCACCATTTTGTGGACCATTTCTACGCCGTGGCATGCCAGCGTAAGTGTTGAAATAGCATTTCCTCTATTTCTGATGATGTGGTTATACCGCCATTACTCGGTCCTCATAGCCTCATTTGTAAAAGCAGGTTGCACCACGAGCAGGTTGAGGTTGAGATTTGGATAGGAGAGGTTATGGAATGCACTTCACTATCCTTTGCATTATTCAAATATTGAATGTTTGTCTTACTAAATGACAAGTCAATCACTTATTTTTTGTTGAAGTTGATCTATAGTGAACATGAGCTACCAAATAGCAGGTCCAAATCTATTGTTATGCTCATTTATAAGGAAAATATGAATTCACACATTACAGAGTTAAATTCTGGTTGTAAAACATTTTCCAAAATAATAAAATTAAACGGATATTTAGAAATCTTAGGGGAACAGAATGGATTCAGGAATAGACGATCATGTGGTGACAGTTATTTCACAGTGAAAATTTTGGTAGAGAAATGTAAATTTATTATAGACACACACATATTATTTGTAGATTTCAAACTAGATTTTGATCGAGAAAATCAAAATAAATTATTAGAAATGTTAGTAAATGATCAAATGTCTCAAAATATTTATAATTTGCCTGCATGGCACAGGTGGTTACACACTCACCACTGGGGTTTCAGTCACCCCATATGGGTTTTGTGGTGGACAAAATGGAGCTTTGGCAGGCTTTTCTCAGATTTTTCTCTGCCACAGATTTCATTCCACCTTTTCCCATACTCATTCATCTGGCCCTATGAGAGTGCATGAGGCATAGTTGGCCTGTACCTTGTCGTTCACAGACATTTTGTATTATAATTTCCACAAGAAAACTTTCATGTCAGTTAAAAGTGGAGTCACGTCAACAAAGAAAGACGTTTTTATTAGTGTGAAACAAGGATGTCCACTTTCACCCTTTCTATTCAACATCAATTATCAGAGAATTTAAAAATACAAGACCTGGGCAAATGCCTTTAAACCACAATTTATTTTTGGTAAGAACACTTAAATTCTGTAGGCTGAATTGGCAGGATACAGGAAATGAAAAAGGGGCATGGAAGCTCCTTGTAGGAAAACCAGAGAGAAAATGTCCAGTTTGTAGACCAAGAATGAAGTGGGAGAATAACATCAACAAAGTTTTGAGGGAAGTAGATTATACATGGGATGAATGGAAAACATTAGCTCAGGATGGGGACGTATGGAGAGCGTACACCTGTGTGGACATGAACCTATGGATTTGATTGTGCCAGTAAGTTAGTGCCTTAATATACTCCTATAATGTATTATTTGCCACCTCATAGGATGATTTGTAAAAGTCATAATTGAAAATTATTTTCTGGAATATAGTCCAGGTGGACTAGTTGCTACACCCACATTTGTTTTGCAAGTTCAATGAATTTTAAGAGCATACAAATCCTGAGTGTGGGTTTATTCACAAAGAAACTAAAGCCTTGGGTTCTGTGTCATAAATTTACAACACAAAAAAACTAAAAAAAAAGGCCTCTAAGCAAAGTTTCTCTTGTACTAAGAGTTAAATTGTCGCTAAAGATCTCGGATGTTAAATAAAAATACCAATTATACAACATAGGTCTATCAACAATGGTGTAACAGCCAATGTTGGGCCTTAGCCTCTCCTTTGTTAGGAGTTACTATACCAAGTTAATTTAGTTATGTTTATTTCCCACGGATGTCATGAATGGTACGTGGTCAACATACCAACCCAGTAAGTCATCTAGTACACAACTAAGGGTTTACTAGGATGAATGTCGGTAAATTTTCTTAGAGGCCTCTTTATTCAGACTTAAGGATCTTTTATGAGCCTGAAAATCTTAAGATTCGAGACCCATAGCTTTAAAGTCCCTCCTGGAGGATTTACTCCTTGGATTTTCCCATCCTGAAAAAAATCTATCAATCCTGGCCAGAGGCAAGAACATAACCACCAGTCCACTGCAGCCAACACTAACAACCCTGGAAGTACTCGTGTGACATAGTGATGTGTGGTCCAATAGGCCAAGTTGTAACTAATCATTGCTGAATTAGAGAGACAATGTAGCATGTACTGATAGAAAGACAATCTAACACACCAACTGATGAGTACAACTGACTCCCATTACTATTAATCTAGAGGGATGGAAAAAGTGGTTTGTGGCACAGCTTCCTTTTAAGTTGTAAATCTATATTGAACTTTTGTAGGGAAAAAATCACTATGGGATTTGATTTAAGATTAAATTTAATGTTTCATATCCAGTCTTCTAATTAGACTGCGGTTTCAAAGCGTGGGTAGCTTCATCTTCAGTAATTTCTTGTCATCAGAAGAATTACTTCCCTCTGTTGGTGGACCGATAAATCTCCAGATCCAATCAGAATCTACGGGAATTTTGAAGTTCATAGGTTTTTCTTTCTCTTTTTTTAATGTGGATTTTTCCCAAACCTTGAGTTCTTTTTGTTTTTCTATTTGTTCAATATGCCAGTTTTATTAAATAAAAAGAACTCACGGTTTGGAAAAAATCCACATAAAAAACTTATGAACTTCGAATTTCCTGTGGATTCTGATTGGATCCGGAGGTTTATCGGTCCACCAACAGAGGGAACGATAAGTAGTTCTTCTGTTCGACATAACTTCAGTCGACGAGAAATTACTGAAGATGAAGTTTCCCAGGCTTTGAAACCACAGTCTAATTAGAAGACTGGATAATTGTAAATCTATAGTGACCTTGAAGGAAGTTACAATGTAATCAGGAAGGTTATACTATGGGGATGCAGGGAAGCCAGATTAGGAAGATTTTGGAAATGTCTGACAGTAAAACACAATATACAAATGGAATGTTTATTTAAATAGACTAGGTTGAGGACAGGTGGTGTCCTGATAAACACATTCTCCTGCAATCCATGTGGACCACACATTAAGACCATCTCCCAGCAAAACAAAATCAGCATCGGAACCAAACTGTAGTGTGCCTTTCTTATGCTGTATTCCTATTGCTTGGGCTGGATGCAGCGTCACAGCTTCCAGGGCTGTCACTATAGAACAAGCTGTAACACAACACTGCCATATTTGAAGAGAAAAATTATATGCTCAGACCGAGTCATATCCATCATTGAGATGTATGAAATTAATAATAAAAACACAACACTGCAAACTTATAATGGATTTAAAGAGCGGGATTCTATGCAAATGACAGTCTACAATAATTCCAAGAAAAATATAAGGGGAAAAAAAAGTTATGTAGCACTTGTGGTATGTGAATAATAACCTTGCTTAGAAGCAGGTTTTCACTTTTTTCGGGAGAGCTCAATTCAGATTCAGAACATTTACAATTTTGTGTGCGAGATTGATTTAAGAGATAATTTAGAATATTGTGGATACAACATTTTTTTTTTTTAAATGGAGTTCTAATAATATATACATACGGGGTGAACGGTAATTACACCGACAAACTTCAGGGACTGATTCCTGACTGGAAATGAAGGAAAAAAGGTCCTATAAATATGTATCCGGAAATGAACGATATGCATGTAACAACAAATCGTCCTGGCACACAGTACATAGCATAATCGCATCCATGTTACAACAGATGTTCAAAGTGGCCTCCATGGGATGCAATGCACACGCATAACATCAGTCACCAAAAAAGTACTGGAGATGAGACCGTTATGGTCTCTAAATCGCGATCTACTTAGAAGATTTGTATGAGGAGAGGTAGCAAACATTTGATTTTACCATAAATTAAATCTCATAGTGATTTATTCTTGTAAAAGTTAATTATTTCCCATATTTAACCGTGAATGAAACATCAATTGAAGCCCTACTGGCTTTATAAAGTAGTGTTTAAATTCCCGATAAATGTCTTCTTAACTAAGAAGCTGCCATTTGCAAAGATAGAAGTAAAGGCTTCTGAGCATTTGGTGCTGGGAATTAGAACGTATATAAGAGAAAAATTTGCATCTAGATCGGAACTTGTCCCAATAGCTCAGATGGTAGAGCATTGGCCTAGAAAGCCAAAGGTCCGTGTCTCGGTCTGGGTGAAAATTTTTCTCTTCAAATTTAACTGTGAATAAAATTAGTCTGGTTCAGGTAATTGATAGGGAACACCCTTATCCCCATGTGAGAAAGTAAGGATAAATGAGACTGCCTCATTCCATTTCCTCTATTTTACTCTCCCTCTTTTTTCTTGCTCGTTTTTTCCTCTTACTCAACCCATTTCCAAGCCACCCCAACTTATTGTCCTTTCACTTTTTTCTTCCACAAATCCTCAGAAAGATAAGTACTTCATTACGACTTAACGGTCGTGCAAATACTGAAGATGGACCAAATTTTGTTCCGAAACCAGACTAAATATGAAGTAAGGTGATATAGAAATTATTTTAAAGCTATAAAGCATAGCATGAAAATGCTATGATTGCAGTGAAAAACCTGCCCTTGGGCAGAATTACTATGGATGGATGAATTTACAGATCAAAATTTAAGGACAGGAACAGAAGGTTACTGTTTATTTTTTCTTTCACTCACATCATTTGTGACATTCTCAATGCTGTGTCACGCTCACAACTGACGTCCAATGGCCTTCTATCTACATAACTTAACAGGTTACGTTTTTAAGAACACTAAAGTAAAAGAAATTTTGAAGTTGGATAAAATGTGGTCATATTAGAAGGATACCAAGACAAACATTGAAATTTAGATTAGGAGGAAAAAAAAAACAGGTCGGCTGAGATACAGATGGGAAAAATAAGTTAAGAATGTTGAGAAAAGATGATACATAGAGAATGATCAAGATATATGGAGGTTTTTGTCCAAAAATGAACCCACAATAGTGGATGAACTACTGGGAAACAGGAAGGCAAATGGAAGAACTCCAAATGCTTGAGCATTAGCAAATCAATCATACTAGAAGAAGTTATTTAGAGAAGTCTTCAATTTTTAACTTTTACAGGAATTAATCACTATGAGGTTTAATTTATGGTACAATCAAATGTTTGCTACCTCTCCTCATACAAATCTTCTAAGTAGATCGCGATTTCGAGACCATAATGGTCTCATCTTCAGTGCTTTTTTTTGGCTACTGATGTTATGTCGATTGGAAGTTAATCAGTCGCCAAAAAAAGTACTGAAGATGAGACCGTTATGGTCTCGAAATCGCGATCTACTTAGAAGATTTGTATGAGGAGAGGTAAGAAACATTTGATTTTACCATAAGTCTTCAATTGCTGAATTACAGTACATATTCACTTTTAGGTACCAGTAAGTAACATGGATCTTCATATACTGGACTGTTTATCTTCCCTATATTTTTAGACCATCACTTTTGAAACACTCTATATTAAATATTATACTTACAGACAGCTTTCATGAAGAACTGAACACACTGACACATTGTAGCAATGCTGCCACACAAAGTGTCAGATTCAGCCAACATAGCACGTCCACCCCTTACTTCAATTGCTTTTTGTCCCAACTGGTGTGTCCCTTCCTCAAGACCAAGAGCAGAGATGGCATCTGTCACCAAAACTAAACCTAAAACACATTCAAACAATTGCAAAAACTAAGTCTAAATGCCTTCAGACTAATAACTAACAGGCAGATTTCTATAATTCATAGTTAAATATGGGAAATAACATTATGAGGTTCTTAATTCATAAATGAATGAGTCATTTTTAACATCTTATCTCATATTTTATGTTTCTTTAAACACGGGAACTAGTTTTCAAGAGGAACATCTCTCTCATTTATGTCAATTGAAAATGAGAGAAATCCTTCTCTCGAAAACTAGTTCCCGTATTTAAAGAAACATAAAATAAGATGTTAAAAATGACATTAATTTATAAAAGATTTCTATAATTTTAAAATGTTAGAAGTATGCAACCAAATACAACCTAAAAATGTTTATATATGGATGTGATGTAAGTCATTTTTGTCAGCAGTAAAACTATAACCATTATAATGCATTGAACCTTGGAACCAAAAGGATAGAGTTACAAACTAGTTCATAGGGACAACAAAAAAATAAATAAATCACAACTAAGATTAAATTAAACCACATGGTGATTTTTTCTTATAAAAGTTCAAAATCACAACTATTTAATATTTTTAGGAATTAACACTATGAGGTTTTAACAAAAATTATGGCATTTCAAGGTGTAGATCCTGTCAGAAGTAAAAGTGTACTGGACAATAACATTTTGGAGCAGGTGAATAATTTTTACATATCTAGGATGCAATATCTCATATGAAGAAGAAAAGGATGTAAATGCAAAAATATCTAAATTTTTAAGAATTTTAGGGTTAATAAATTCTATCTTCAAACCACAGTTAGTCCAAAAGCATTCAAGATTAAAAGTGTATAAAACACTGGCTCTTCCAACTCTTTTGTATGGTAGCGAAGTATGGACGTTGAAACAGAAGGATATATATATAGACTTAGATCTGCTGAAATGAGATACCTTCGGAGGACTGCAGGATACACACTACTAGATCACAAAAAAAATGAAGACATCTTTAGAAGAATTACACATGAAACCTTTAGAAAACAAAATTTCTGATTATAAGTCAAGATGGATGCAACATGTTCATCGAATGGAAGATCACAGAATACTCAAACAAATGCTAAGATATCGACCTGCAGGAAAATGAAGATCAGGACGTCCACTCAAAAGACTTTTGGATGGTGTTTCTCTTGAGACCGAAACAGGTCGACAAATGGCCTAAATTCGTGAATGTACTATGATGATGATGAGGTTTTATTATGAAAATACAATAGTAAGTAACATTATGAGGTCCTACTTAATAAATAAGTTGGGTCTGCCGTCATCTTAGGTCATATTTCATATTCCCTCAAAGAGGGAGCAGGAGTCAAGATCCAGGCAGACAACCTAAAGATCATCAGTCTGTATGAACTGAAGATGGAGCAAAGATGCTTTGAAACATGTCTTACAAGAAACAAAGTATGAGGTAAAATGACAGCAGACCCAACATATTTACTGCATAGGTACTTACTTACTCACTGGCACTATCGAACCCGTAGGTTCATGGCTGTACGGACATAAGCTCTCCATACATCCCTATCCTGAGCTAATGCTTTCCAATCATTCCCTGTATGATCTACTTCTCTCAAATCATAGTTAATGTTATTCTCCCACCTCATTCTTGGTCTACCAACTGGGCTTTTACACTTCAGCTCATATTTTGTAACTTTTCCAGGACTAGTTTCAAGGAAATTTTTCCCCATTGTCAACTGGCATCTATTAGTCAGATACCATTTGACAATGAGGATTAATATCCTAGAAATAATACAAATTATGAGATGGGTTATAAAATCTGATTAATTTACTGATTGTTGATGTTTTTATTATTAATTTAATACTTTTCATTTTTCTCTTAAAATTTGATTTACTGATTGTTAACCACAACTATACTAACCATCAGGGTGGGTTCGATGTGCAATGCGAAGAGCAGCAGGATGCGTATGAATCCCATCTGCGATGATCCCATAATACACCTGGTGTTCACAGTCCGAGGCTAGCAGACCAACCAGTCCTGGGTCTCGGTGGTGAAACTAAAATCCCACACAGTTTACATCAGATTGTAGTCCTGAAGAACTGTTACAATCTGTAAAAAGATTCTCATTCCATCTCTTCAGGGAACATCTGTGTAACTTTTTTTTCCATTTGGCATATAATTGAATACTGCCTTAGGAATAAGTTCTCTGCACATCCCTATAAACAGCTAAAGCTTTCCAATCATTTTGTGTATAATTCACCTCCCTCAAATCATGTTTAAAGGGAATCAGTTGCGAAGAAAAGTAAACAAATTATATCTCTGATTCTAAATGACCTGACATTATTACAAACTTTTTTTTTGTTAACTAAGAATAAATATATGTCGGCCGCGGTGGACTAGTGGTTATGCTCCTTGCCTCTGGTCCAGGAGAACTTTAAGCAGTGGGTCCCAAGTCTGAAGATTTTCAGGCTCATAAAAGATCCGTAAAATAAGAATTAAATGAATCGTGATTTCTTCTTACCTCATACTTCTGGCAGTTTGGAGAGTAATTCCTTCAAAAGAACACCAGATGGTAGTTTGGATAATTACTGGCAAAAGAAAAAATTGACAGTCATGAAAACAGCTGACGATGGTGACAATGGGTCGCCGATACTGCAGTGTTGTGTTTAAAAAAACATAGAAGTATGAGGTAAAAAGAAATCACGATTCATTTAATTCTTATTAATTGAACCTCATAATGTTAAAAATTCCCAACTTTAATATATAAAGATCCTTAAGCCTGAATGAAAAGGCCTCTAAGAAAAATTTACTGAATTTTCCTGTCCCAGTACTACCTTGGTTTCCTAGATGTCAATATGAAGCGGAACGCTAAACACGGACCATTCAAATGACATCTATACGAAAACAAGTGTAACTAAATTAGTATGATTCAAATTCTTCCCTGTAGGGGGAGAGTGCCTAAATCTCTGTTAAGGGAAACATGGGCTTACAAGAAGAAGAATAAATATAGCTTTAAAAATACACATACTTTATAGATCTTAAACCGTTGAATATAAATTAATGTTTAAATAAATGAAATTTGCCTATTGTATATCTATATTGGGGGGAAAGCTGTAGCATAGTGGTCAAAGCACTGCGCTACGAGCTGGAAGGTCGAGGTTTCAAGTCCCGATGGGGTCAGGATTTTTAAACTGACCCAAACCTTCTGGCAGCACTATGGCCCTGGAGTCGACTCAGCCTCTAATGGAAATCAGTACCAGACGCTTGTTCTGGGGGTAAAGGCGGTCGTCACGCAGGGCTGACATCAAGTGCCGATTGTCCAAAAAAGTGGGAGCCTTAATCTCCTACTATCCCAAGGGCCTCCTGAGGCCTGTAGTGGGATTACTTTAGTATATCTATATTGAGGTATAGTTTTCTGATCTTAGTAATAAAAATCATTCAGTACAAATTAATTTTTAAATAATTGAAATTTGATACCACATACCTATATTGAGGTGTAGTTTTCTCAACATATGTAATCCATCCATCCATAGTAATTCTGCCCAAAGGCAAGTCTTTCAATGCAATCATAGCATTTTCATGCTATGCTTTGCAGCTTTACTAGAGAATTATAGGTGTGGTAGCTTCCCGTTGCTTTCCACACCGATGAAGGATGATGAAGATAAGATGAATATGAACGATGAAGATTGCGATGGCCATATGATTTCGGGGACCGTTTGGGACTTAAAGTTTTCCTGACATTTGTCTTACAGGTGAGGAAAAACCCCGATAAAAACCTCAGCCAGAAAAACTGTTCCGAGCAGGAATCGAACCCGGGCCCAATGCGTGACAAGGCAGCATGCTACCTCGAGACCACAGTGGTGGACACATATATAATAAATAAGAAAATATATTTTAACAAGTAATCATATATCTAGAGGGAAAATACCTAGTTGGTAGGCCAAGAATTAGATGGGAGAATAACGATAACCATGATTTGAGGGAAGTAGATTATGTAGGAGATGATTGGAAAACATTAGCTCAGGATAGGATGTATGGAGAACTTATGTCTGTGCGGCCAAGAACCCACAGGTCTGATATTGCCAGTGAGTTAGTTAATCATTATATATAAAAATCTGTCCTAGCAGTTTGTTTTACTTGTAATATTTTGAATGCAGGATATAATCAAATTTTAATTTCAAAAAATTATTTTTAGAAATAGGTACCTGTGAGAGAGATGTACAGACTAAAATTGCAATGGCAAAAAATGCAACTAAGACATTATATGGAATAATTTGGAACAATAATATTACAAAGGAAACTAAAATGAAAATTTATAAGAGCATAATACAGAATATTTTGTCATATGGAAGTGAAACTTGGTCTTTGACAGAATTATAAAAGATTAAAATTAGGACAGTTGAATTTGATTATTTTAGAAGAAGCCTCCAAAAAACAAGACAGGATAAAATAAGAAATGAATGTCACCTCATCTCTTGTTAAGAGGATTGAAAATCAAATGCTTAAATGGTATGGCCATGTACAAAGAATGGAAAATGAAAGATGGCCAAAAATATATATACCAATGGTCACCCTCTGGAAGAAATAAATGTGGCAGACCAAGATGGAAATGGAAAACCTACGTCAGAACCATAATGGATGATAGGAATTTGGAAGAGGGAGATTGGAATGATAGAGATAAATGGAAACTGAAGACGGCAAACCTATAAGTGGAGGAAAGGCGAAGAAGAAAAAGAAATAATTATTGATGAAAATATAGTTCTTAAAAACTGCATATGCTACAGGAGCTTCATCATATAGCAAAATATAGTATCCTGAAAATATCATAACCCTACCCCAAATAGCTTTTTGAGAAAGTATTCCAATATGTAATTTTTAGGAATTATTTATAAATTAATACAAACTGATTTAAGATACATGTATACTTTTAATATTTAATTTTAGGAAGTTATATTTTGAGGCTATTTTAATTATATTATTTTAGTCTGATCATTTTACCTCAATATTGATGTTGATTTGTTCTTGAACATGTTTCAAAACAATTCTGTTTTATCGTCAGCTTGTCCAGATTGGTTTTATTTATGTTGCACAACCTGGATGTCGATGTCAGCTCCATCCTGTGGTTGGCCAAAGAATCTCCAAACAAGGCACACCACTATCATCATATCATCGGGTTAACGTAACTCTGCCTTCCAGGTGCCCAAACCTCAGAAGTGGGTTACAATTATGCCAATGCCAGGAGAGAAAACCAAAAATGTTAAAATAACAACCTGGGGCATTGAATAAAAAAAATAATAATTTTGGCAAGTTTTTAACAATAAAAACTGAGTGAATTGTGGATTACTGAAGTTCCATTAACACTATATAGAACTGGTAGCAATGGCTATCTGCTTCTGATGATAAAGAGAAATGCATATGAGGAAGAAAAATTGGCATTTGCATCAGAAACCTGAAGTAGTGTAATGGTGACATACTAGCGTACATAGCTAGAGATTGTGGGTTCAAATCCTGATTCAGGCATTAATTTTTCTTTTTTTTATATGAGTTGTGTTTTTTGACTCACCTCATATTTAATGATTTTTATGCAGACCTAGGTTTCGTCGCTAAACTTTGTGACAGGATGGACAACGGCAAGATGACAGTTGTATGGCATCGAGAATGTTGCGAAGTTTAGCAATGAATATTTAATTTTAGGAAGTTATATTTTGAGGTTATTTTAATTATATTATTTTTAGTCTGGACATCTTACCTCAATATTAATTAATCATTGTCCCAACTCCTTTCAAAAAGTTGATTTGTTCTTGACATGTTTCAAAACAATTCTGTTTTATCGTCAGCTTTCCCAGACTTAATATTGAGGTAAGATGTCCAGACTAAAAATAATATAATTAGTAATGAAACCTAGGTCTGCATAAAAATCAAGAAATATGAGGTGACCCAAAACCACAACTCAAATAAATTAAAATAATGTTTTTATTATTGATTTAACACTTCTCACTGAAACCTCATAGTGCTATTTCCTATATATATTTAATTAATTTTTATTTTCAAAATAATAACATTGTGATTTTTTTTAACATTGTGAATGTTAACATTTAAATTAATACGTCAAAAAAAATGTTAAAAATAGTATTTATATGAAAGAAACTCCAGGTGAGAAAACAAGATATGAGGTGAGATGTACATTTCGAATTCAATCTCTTAAAAGGGTATTACTTAAAATTTGGAAGTTTCTTGTAAAATGACTCATATTTTGAATAAGAAGACTTTAATAACAAAATGCTTATGGAATATGAATTGTTGGAATTTACCGGTGGCATGGCATTGAAAAGATGTGTTATGAACGTTGCACCATGATGAACTCCATTTTCTCCTTCGTGCAGGTCGGCCATTGAATGTCCTACAACAAGATAAAATGTACAATGAATGTTCACATCCAAAGTCAGTGCATAATTTCATGACATAAGGAGGGATTGTTGAAGAAGCACCAATAGCTTGGCTTCTCTCTTTTGTAGTGTTAGATAGTTGAAATCTTGTAGCACACCACCATACATTTCTTTGCTATATTGATTATTGGGGATACATGTAGAGAAAGAATTCATTTTCACCTTCATAATGTGAAAAGTCCTATGTTTGTAAATGGTGTAGTTCCTCAGACATTACTACTGTAATTTATTTTTAATTAAAAACATGTAATTGCTATAGGCTTGTAAGTTAGGCAGCAACAATGTGTTTAAATGAAGAAAGTATCTTATAAATTTGTTAAGCTTTATAAAATAAGGGGCACGCCGTAGCGTAGTGGTTAAGGCACTGAGCTACAAGCCGGAGGGTCGAGGGTTCAAGTCCTGTTGGGGTCAGGATTTTTAAACTGACCCAAACCCTCTGGCGGCACTATGGCCCTGGGGTCGACTCAGCCTCTAATGGAAATGAGTACCAGACACTTGTTCTGGGGTAAAGGCGGCCATCACGCAGGGCTGACAACCCGGCTGACATAAAGTGCCGATTGTCTAGAAAAAGTGGGAGCCTTAACCTCCTACTACCCCAAGGGCCTCCGGGCCTGTTGAGGGGTCACTTTACTTACTTACTTTATAAAATACACATTTCAAAAGTAGAGATGTTAAAGTGGAATGGGTAACCCACTTTCACCATTTTTGGCAAATTTATTTATGGGTTATTTAGAGTCTCATATCACCAATGTTTATCCCTGGATATTCAAATGTTGGTATAGATATGTAGATGATATTTTCGCTGTCATAAATTCTAAATATATTGAAGATGCATTGAAATTACTCAACCTTCAAGATGGAACTGTAAAATTTACTATGGAATTGGAAAAGGATAAACAAATCCCATTTTTGGACCTTTACTTAATAAGGAATGAACTACAAGGAAAAATTGAATTCAATATATATATATATATATATATATATATATATATATATATATATAGGAAGGATACTCATACAGACATAAAATCTTCAGGTTTCAATCATATGGCACATAAACATGCAATTTTCAACAGTTTGATATATAGATTATTAAATGTTCCAATAAATGAAGAAGATTTTAAAAAAGAATACAATCACATTTTGAACATAGCCAATTTAAATGGTTTTGGAAAAGAAATAATTGTAAATAAATTAAAGAAATTCAGACAACAAAAAAGATTAAAAGAATACACTACCCTGCAATCTGATTCAAAGAAAGGAAAACAGTTTAAGAAAATTACGTATCATCCTGAAATACATAACAAATTTTTAAAAAATTTCAAGAAATTCAATATTACATTGGCACCGATAAATAAATTTAGCCTTGGTAATCTATTAATAACTAATAAGAAATTGAACACCCCAGATAGCAAAAAATCTGGAATTTATCAAATTAATTGTAAGGACTGCAATAAAGTATACATAGGAAAAACAAAAAGAAATTTGGACACTCGCACTAAGGAACACTTTAGAAATATTAAAAATGGTGAAATTGAAAAATCAGCTATTGCAGCACATAGTTTATTGGAGAATCATAAAATTGAAAAAGAAGCCCTACTTTTAAAACATTTGGAAAAACCTTTAGAATTGACAATTTGGGAGAAGATATATATTCAGAAGAACAAATTTAGATCCATGAATTTCGAGATTCCTGATGAACGTGACCTCATCTCAAAGTTCATCAAATCAACACCAGATGGCAACGTTATTGATGGAGATTCCAACGAAAATCTGGTAGTCATAATGTCGGTTGAAAATGAGAGAGATCCTTCTCTTGAAAACTAGTTCCCGTGTTTGAAGAAACATAAAATATGAAGTAAGATGTTAAAAATGACTCATCAATTTACGTATTGATAACAGCTTCTTCAACAGTCTCTTATTAACTGCCATAAAATAATTGACTCAATTTAAATATTACACTCCATAACCTAGTATCTGAATTTACCTAGAGAGACAGTGATGCCTCTGTCTGTTAGCTCTTTGATGACTTGAGATGCATTCTCCATCTCAGGTGCAAGTGTGACAATCCTAGCATTGTCCACTGATCCATAAGCATCCACCACAGATTTAAAACCCTGCAACACAACCAGAGTTGTCATGTGTATAGTCTAATTTTAAGACTGTAAGAATTTATATAGCTATGAATAAAAAAATAATGCTGAAAATTACCAGAAATGGTATAATAGAAGGGAATCAAGTATTCCCAACTTGTGCATTAATATAAAACAAATTGAACTTTTAACGGAAAAAATCACTATGAGGTTTAATTTAAGATTTAAATCTTAAATTACAAAACAAATTGTTTGTATAGATTAAGAAACACTGACATATTGATAATATTATCATTAAAAAGTCCTACTCAATTATGTAAAAATAAAAAAAATCTCACACATTTAAGTTACATCCTCTCTTTTGTAAAAGTTCTCGTAGTTAATATGGTATATAATGTGTCTGGCAGATTCACTACCGATAATTATCGGTAATTATAATAAATGTGAATATCTTCTCACTTAAATTAAAAACACACTTTTTTATATTCTCTTCTGTAGAAGTTTTCCACGTTAATGTACAGTATCTGACAGAATCACTACCAGTAATAAAAGTGAATATCTTCTCATTCATTTAAGATACAAATATGCCTTTTATATTCTCTTCTGTAGTCCACTGCTATGGTCTTGAGGTAGTGTGCTCCTTTGTCATGCAGCAGGCCTGGGTTCGATCCTCAGTTGGGACAATTTTTCTGGGTGAGGTTTTTATTGGAGTTTTTCCTCGCCTGTAAGACAAAGGTCAAGAAAACTTTAAGGCCCAAACAGTCCCCGAAATCA
Organism: Diploptera punctata; assembly: GCA_030220185.1. Classification (NCBI taxonomy): domain Eukaryota; kingdom Metazoa; phylum Arthropoda; class Insecta; order Blattodea; family Blaberidae; genus Diploptera; species Diploptera punctata. The sequence continues at coordinate 1,879,370 of JASPKZ010007290.1, read as the reverse complement.
TATGGCCATCGTAAACATCATCATTCATATTCATCTTAGATTAAGCTTAGGATTAAGGGACTCTCCTGGCACCATCATCATCATCATCATCACCCATCATATCATCAGGGCAACGTAACCCCGCCTTCCAGGCACTCCAACCTCAGAAGTGGGTTACAAGTACGCCATGCCAGGAGAGAACACCAGGAATGTCGAAAAGACAACCTGGGGCATTTGCAAAAAAAAAAAAATATCTTCTGTAGAAACCTTTCAAATTTTTGTAGCAATGAAATTATGAAGCTAGTGAGCATGCACAGAATATGAGAACATAGAGTTAAAATGCCCAGAATTCACAGCAAAGCAAAAAGTGAAATTGTAGATTAGATTCAATTTTTAATTGTAATTGTACATTGTTTGGGCCATCAGAAGTGCACATGTGAAAATCTACTGAAACTTGGTGAATTCTCCTAACATACAAACTCTGTTACTATTTAGTATAGGAAATAAGTTGTTGTTGTTTTCAAATGCTGGGCCTTGGCACCGAAGCCATTAGCGTTCTTGCTCTCCAATATTTCTCTATGGTGGATCCAACAGGTAATACTTCACAGGTTTGTAGATGTTCTTCATTCATTTCTTGATCTTTATTGTATAGAGGACAATTTGGATTCGTGTAGATTCCTATTTTATATAAATGTTTGGCCAAATAGTTCTAAATTTTGCTACTGTAGTTTACGTGGAATTTCTGGAATAATATCTGGCTTCTTTACTAAAATATTCCATTTTTTGTCTTTGGCTTTATTACATAGGTCTTGGTTTTGTTTGATTTTATATTTGTTTTTAATTATTCTTTTTATGGATGTGAAAGGTAAGCTTTTAGTAGTATTCTGAATTAAATTGGAGCCTTTTTTGGCAAGAAAATCAGCAATGTCATTTCCAGCAATTCCACAATGTGCAGGTATCCATTGCAATTGAATTCTTTTCTGTAGTTTTTGGAGTTGTTGAATCATTTTGTAGCACTCTTTAATTTGTATTGACTTCGTTTTGTGTGAATTTATTGCATATATTGCTGCCTTAGAATCAGAGAGTATGACAGCATTTTGAAATTTATTTATTCTGTATAGTAATTTTTGGAGTGAAATATGAATAGCCGTTACTTCCGCATCAAAATTTGTTGTGTGGTATCCTGCTGGTTGATAAAATGAAAATAATGCACATGTAATTCCTGATCCTGAGTTGTTATCAATAGTAGATCCATCTGTGTAGACATGTAACCATTCTTCTGGTGGATATCTCTTATTCACAGCTTCTAATGTTTTTAGTACCGGCGTGGGAGTTTCAGATTTTGTAACTGGTTCTTCTAGATTTAGCTGAATGTTAATTGGTTCAAAAGTAAGAGGGTTATCTCTGATCAAAATATTTTCTTTAGATTTAGGAAGATTCAAATCTGTTTTTATTTCCGTTACTTTGGACAAGAAACTTGTTTGTGTTTTCAACTTGGTTGGTTGTAACTGTCTTTTTTCCCATTTTCTTGTTGTTAATCGTAACATTTTCTCATGTTGTGTTATTGCCTGTTCCTCTAAAGTTAGACATATTGGAGGGTTCTGAGTTAGGCATAGGAAATAAGTTATTATTATTTTCCAAAGGCTGGAATCTGGCTTCCTAGTAGTGAGTTGCAACATCCACCTGATTCTGCTTAAGAGGATCCAGGCATCTATAGATCAAAAGGCGGTTTTTATTTATGAGAGCATTTTTTTTAGATGGTATATAAATTGGAGGTGATAGCTAGAAACCGGATGTTAGGGAAAATGCCTATAGTTATTTATTATGGTTGGTATCTAATGTCGAGCACTTGATAATGAAATCATTCGCTCTCTTGCACTCCAATATTTAGCAGAAAGGCTGGTCTCTTCTACAAAAGCTGGACAACGGAGGAGATGGTTTCTTTCCATATCTTCATTTAAATTGCAAAAAGGGCATTTAGGTGAATCTGTTATGCCAATTCTGTGTAGGTGTTTATTCAAGCAGTCATGTCCCGTTAGCAGTCTGAATGTTGCTACTGCAGATTTTCTTTGTAATGTAGTAATGTCATAAGCTTGTAGATTTTCCCATTCCTTTCCAGATGTTTTGGTGGTGTATTCTTCTCTAAGTTTATTGATGTATTTATTTGAGATAATTCTTTTGATAGAGTGAAAGGAAACTGGAGCAGAAGTTGGGGTTTGAAACAATTTTGCTACCCTTCTTGGCTAGAAAATCGGCTATTTCATTGCCTGTCACTCCACAATGGGCCGGAATCCATTGAAGTACAACTTTTTTATGTAGACGGGATAAATGTTTTATCATTTTGTGACATTCGATAATTTTGATGCTTTTGGGTGTTGTGTCTCGTGTTATAGCAAGAATGGCTGCTTTGGAGTCACATAAAATTACAACTTTTGTAAATTTTTGGATGTGATATAAAAGATTTTGTAAACTTAAGAAAATTGCTAGAATTTCGCCATCAAAGTTTGTTGAATTTGTGTTTAGTTTACGATAAAAGGAAAAAAGTGGACATACTGCACCAGCACCAGTGCCACCATCATTTGGTAGGCTGGAGCCATCTGTAAAAATATGTATCCATTCAGGAGCTGGGTATCTTAGATTTATCATTTCCAGTGACATTTGTTTTAAAATATATGGAGGAGTTTCAGATTTCTTGATGTCTTCTGTTAAATGAAGGTTATATTCGATTTCCAAAAATTCTAGAGGGTTGTTTCTCATCTGCATATTTTCTTTTGAATGTGGAAGTTGCAATTTCTGTTTGATTTCTTGTACTATGCTTAAGAAGCTTTGCTGAGATTTTAAACATACTTGTGGTTTTCTTTGAGTCCAGTTATTATGGGGTAGCCTTAAAAATTTTTCATACTGTGTGATTGCAGTTTTCTCAATTTCTAATGCTATGTTTGGGTTATTTGTTAAGATTTGCATGGCAGTGATTGGTGTTGTTTTAATGGCTCCTGTTATCAGACGGAGGATTTGGTTTTGCAATTTATTAAGTTTTTCCACTTTTGTAGTTACTAGGATTTCTTCACAATAATGAAGTATAGGTTTTATGTACATTTGGTAGAAGGTGTTTAGAGTTTGTGTGTTGCAACCCCACTTTTTCCCTGCTAATCGTTTTAATAATGGTAACCTTGTTTCTATCTTTGTACATATATTCTCTATATGTTTCTTCCATGTTAATTTTGTGTCCAGAGTTATTCCTAAATATTTTGCTTCATGTGTTTGAGTTAATAATTCACCCTCCAATTTCAGAGTGATGGGTAGTGGTTTCTTTCTTAATGTAAATAGTTGATAATTTGTTTTCTGTATATTTATCTTCATTAAGTTCTGGGATGTCCAATTCTCTAACTGTATTAGTGATTGTTGGGCTATGGTTATTAATTGTTGACTTTGGTTTTTCGGTTTGGAGACCCATATTACAACATCATCAGCAAAAAGTAGAGTTTTTGTTTCAGTTATTTATTATAGATATTGTAAAAGTGACTTCATATAAGTTCATATCGATAACCCTAGAGTTGATTTTCATGAAGTTAATTTTGCCTAAAATGCCTATTTCAGCTTATAATGCCTATAAATGCCTATTTGCAATTTTTTCTCAAAATGAACTTAGTATTTCAATTAAATCAATTGAAATGGACAAACTTCATGACACACATCATTTCATAGAAATGTTCAAATGTTATTTTTATAAATTCTCTTAGAATATTTTAGGATAAGGGTGGCAATAAGCCAGTGACCTAGCAGGCAGATGGTTTCCCCTCTCAATGTACTCCCGTTAGGCAAATATTTTATTTCTCCACTTCATGCATTCCAGTTAAGCGAAATAGCCCCAAGCTATATCCCTAGACTGGAAAATCCAGGTGGATAATACCTGCAAGAAAGTGTTCTCAATTCTTCACTCCCTAAATAGTTTTAAAAACTTCCTTCCTACAAAATTAAAACAAATACTTGTACAGACTCTTATAATGCCACACTTCGACTACTGCGACATACTACTGACTAATCTGACAACTGATCTATCTGACAGACTACAGCGTGCTCATAATGCATGCATTCAATTTATATTCAATCTCCGTCGTTATGACCACGTGTCTCCTTCATTTTAGGCCTTATCATGGCTACGCCTAAATGACAGAAGAACTTTACATTCACATACCTTACTATTCCAAATTCTGCACACATATTTACCAACTTATTTAACAACACGTTTTCAAAATTTATCGGCTCATCACAATTTAGGAACAAGATCACAAGACTCTTCTTTACTTTTGATACCACAACACAGGACCTGCCTATACTCTGAATCTTACACAATATCTATGGCTAGAGCATGGAACTCACTTCCCAGTCATGTCAGGGACTGTCAATCGCTATCATTATTTAAATCCAAATGAACTGATATCTTAAGTTCGACACAATGAAAACATTAACTGCATAACAACTATATAGAGCATTCCATTAATAATCATCTAGGAAGCTTTATTTTACTTACTTACTCACTGGCACTATCGAACCCGTAGGTTCATGGCCGCACGGACATAAGCTCTCCATACATCCCTATCCTGAGCTAATGCTTTCCAATCATTCCCTGTATAATCTACTTCCCTCAAATCATAGTTAATGTTGTTCTCCCACCTCATTCTTGGTCTACCAACTGGGCGTTTTCCTTCTGGCTTTCCTACAAGAAGTTTCCATGCACGTCTTTCATTCCCCATACGCGCAACATGTCCTGCCCATCGTATTATTTTATATCATTTTAATTTTATTATATTCTATGTTTTTGTTAGTATTAGCTAGTATTAGATTATATCATCATTGTATTTTGTTTAGTCTGTATTTTAATAATATCTTAAAATTGTAATTTGTACATAATTTTTGTATAATTTTACTATTCGCTGGTTGAGTGGAAGAGAAGGCCTTATGGCCTTAACTCTGCCAGCTAAAATAAATCATTATTATTATTATTATTATTGAGAAAGTTCTATAGTACAGCTTTGCTTATTTTCAATACAAACATTGCCGAGTGACAAAGAGACAACCTTTCTTCCTCTGTCTCACACCTGTTGCTGAAAGCTTTAAGTAACAGGCAATATTCTTTTTGATGTTGGTAACACTGAATTCAGTCTGTAGTCCTCTTTCACAGACAGATGCTTCAAAGATAAAGTGGTGCAACAAGTGTATGTGGCTTATTTTTTTTAATCTTTAGGCAAAGAACAGACAACAGTAAAAGACAAACTGACGAATTTCGTGAAAGAATTTGGTGTGGAAATGTTCTCAAGTGACGGTTCAATATTGTTCTGCTAAGTGCTACATTTCGCAGCATGTACACTCTGCAAAACATGTCTGCTCTTTATAAAAAGGCAAAACAAATTCCAAAAGCATCTCTGATTTAACCGCACGCTATGTTTATATTCTTAATGTAAGATTGTAAAAATTTATGTTGCAGTCCTTTTTTTATAAGAGCCTATTTTGAATTTTTAGTGCCTATATTAATGGTTTTTAGTGCCTTTTTGCCTGCCTATTTTGAATTTTTTAAGTGCCTAACATCCGGACTCTAGTGATAGCCCTATTCTGTGCAAGTGGTCGTTGAGACAATCATAGCCATTTTCTAGTCAACACAGAGCATTAGATGATTTCTTGGTAGGTGCCTGACATTCTTAGTATATTGATTTTTGTGTTCACATTTTTTACCCTGCCAAAGCCTCTTTGAAATGTGTTAAGTTGGCTTATACTCATATTTGAAGATAAATATATACGCTTAGACCAGGGTTTGAATCCAGGATCTTTAGCTTTATACGCAATGCTCTGCCAATGAGCTATCCAAGGCTTCCAGTCTAAGTGCAAATTTTTCTCTTATACATTTCAATTCCCGAGAGTGCCAAAGGCTTGCAAACCATAGTTTGACATGTGAATAGCGGCTTCTTATTTAAGAAGACCTTTACTGGGAATTTAACATTACTTTATAAAGCCAGTAGAGCTACTTTCAATGTTTTTATTATAAATTTAACATTTCTCATGGACTAGTAGTAATGCTCCTTGCCTCTGGTCCCGAGGGTTGCAGGTTCAAACCCGGCCGGGGTAAAATGATTTTTTAGGATGAAAAAATCCAAGGAGCAAGTCCTCCAGGAGGGGCTTTAAGCCATGGGTCCCGAGTCTGAAGATTTTCAGGCTCGTAAAAAGATTCTTAAGCCTGAATGAAAAGGCCTCTAAGCAAAATTTACCGAATTTTCCTGTCCTAGTACTACCTTGGTTTCCTAGATGTCAGTATGAGGTGGATCGCTGACCATGGACTACTCAAATGACATCTATACGAAAACAAGTGTAACTAATTTAGTATGGTTCAAATTCTTCCCTGTAGGGGGAGAGCGCCTAAATCTCTGTTAAGGGAAACATAGGCTTATGTATGTATGTATGTAGAAACCAGTGTGTAGACCAGTGTTTTTACTTCTTTGTGCAATATTTCACAATGTTTTTCTATTGTTAACTTGTGTGTGGGTTTTTTTTGCTAGAGAGGGTGCTTTTTCATTTCTTTGTACGCCAGTGTGTGAAGGTATCCATTGTAGTATTACAATTTAATAATAAATATGACCCTAAAATTATAGAATATTTAATTAAGAAAATTCATTACAAAAAAGCAATTAACAAAGTTTTTCCTTTACCCAAAGAAAATATAAAGAAATATGTCATACATAAGCCCACTTTCAAATAAAATATCTAAAAAGTTGAACATTAATGTGGCATTTAAAACTAATAAAACTTTACAAAATATAATAAAAAACAATAAAACCAAAATAAAAAAAGAAAAATTATCAGGTGTATATAAATTGAAGTGTGGCACATGTGACAATGTCTATATAGGACAAACTAGTAGACCTTTTATCTCTCGTACAAAGGAACACATGAGAGCATATAACAGAAATTTAAAATATTCAAAATATGCTAACCACCTATTCCAATTTAATCATTGTTTCGATCCAAATTTTGAAATTTTACATGTTTGTGATAAGGGTAAGAAGTTGGACCTTTTGGAGGCTGTAGGATTAAATAAATTGAAAAGTAGTAATAAACTGTTAAATTCTCAACTTGATTTGAATGAATTGCCTTTGTTAAATTAAAAAATTTAAATACATTATTGTTGTATTATTGTTTATCTTTTTCTTTCACTCACCTCATACTTCATAACTCCTAAGTAGACCTAGGTTTCGTCACTTCATTTGTGACATTTTCAATACTGTATCACGTTCACAACTGACGTCCAACGGCCTTCTATCCTGCAGACTGACCTCCGTGCCATCTTTTGGCTTACCGACGAACTTCCAAATCAATCCCCTCTCCTTATAACCGGGTATTTCAAAACTCATAGTTGTGTTTTCATTCTTGCATATGTACATTTTTTCCCAAATTGTGAGTTCCTTCGGTTTTTCCAATTGTTTAAGTAATTTTGTTTTGGTTTCTATTCTGCAATAGCTGCACATGCCTGGTCAGAAAAACATAGAATAGAAACCAAAACAAAATTACTTAAACAATTGGAAAAACCGAAGGAACTCACAATTTGGGAAAAAATTTACATATGCAAGAATGAAAACACAACTATGAATTTTGAAATACCTGGTGATAAGGAGAGGGGATTGATTTGGAAGTTTGTCGGTAAGCCATCAGATGGTGCGGAGGTCAGTCTGCAGGATAGAAGGCCGTTGGACGTCAGTTGTGAACGTGATACAGTATTGAGAATGTCACAAATGATGTGACGAAACCTATGTCTACTTAGGAGTTATGAAGTATGAGGTGAGTGAAAGAAAAAAATAAACAATATTAAAAAAACATCATAGTGTTATTTCCTATCTACATAACTTAATATTGTTGTATTGTTGCTTAGATCAGTTGATTTGTACTATAATAACACAATTCATAATTTGTTAACATATCTGAAGAAGGTACAGTGTACCGAAACAGATGTCACTGAATTATATAATAAATATGAAAGTCGAATAAAACTAAGTTTTATTTTTATTTAATTAAGTACAATTTTACCTTGAATATAGGAAATATTCACTATTCTTATTGGTAATGATTGTGCTGGACACATTGTAAATACCAAACCTGAGCATGGTAACCACTAATCCACCATATGTCTATGCAGAACACATGGTATAACTTGTGAATTTTTTAAAAGAAGAAATTCAAAGAGAAAACTAGGATTATACAGTAAAATATAATTCTATACCTCAGAGAGATTAAGAATGTAGTCAGCTGGATGAGCTCCTTTCTTGCTAACATTTATAAAAGGTCCTTCAAGATGTGCCCCCAATATAGCTGATCCATGAGATCCACCTGCTCGTTTCTTGAGGAATGGCAACACCTGCAGGAGGAAAATTCTATAAATGCTTTCTTTCTATGAGAAATTTAAAAATATATATATTATTTTAAATAAAAAAAATTAATTAAATAAAATAAAACTAAGTTTTATTTTTATTTAATTAATAGATATGAATTTTCATCAAGTAAACACCAACTCAATTGATTAAAAAAATATATATTTTTTGCTAATAGATGTTCCATGGTCTTAGAAAGCATTTAAAATCTTGCAAAATATTCAGAAAAAACAAAAGTGATAATGTATAAAGTTCTTATAGGGTCTTCTGCATCTGAAACTTGGTTGCTATCAAAGTTAGATGAAACATTATTATCTATGTTTTTATTATTGATTTCGTACATCTCAATGATGGATGAATCATATTTGAAGAGAAAAATTATACGCTCAGACCGGGACTTGAACCCGGGACCCTTGGTTCTCTAGACCAAGTGCTCCACCAACTGAGCTACCTGAGCAAGTACCGATCTAAACGCAAATCTTTCTCTATATACATTGTAATTCCCATCCACCAAATACTTGGAAAAAGCCGTACTGGCTGTAATGTATAATTCCCAAATATGTCTTCTTAATAAAGGAGCCGCCATTTGCAAGATAGAAGCATGGCTTCACAGCATTTGGTGGATGGGAATTACAATGTATATAGAGAAAGATTTGCGTTTAGATCGGTACTTGCTCAGGTAGCTCAGTTGGTGGAGCACTTGGTCTAGAGAACCAAGGGTCCCGGGTTCAAGTCCCGGTCTGAGCGTATAATTTTTCTCTTCAAATACTATTATCTATATTTAAAAGAATTCCGCCATACTGTCCCAGCAGGTAGCATGCCTGCTTCCTGACTAGTGGATCTGTGTTTTATACCTGGCAGAGTTGAACATTTTAATTATTAAATAATTGATTCAATTATAAAATTTTTAATTTTGGGACCAGGAAGTGTGGTTACGTATAATATTTAACTGCTAGATTGTGCACCAGATTCCTGCATTAAAATGCAAATCCCTCCACAGTACATATGTCGAGAAAGCAAGAGGTACTGATAGTGATTCGTCCATCAGATGGGGAGTTAAGCCTGGTAGTCCCCTTGGTGTTTTTCGACAGGAGTAGGCTGTGTGCTGACACTAAGTTTAACTTTCTCCCTCATCATCTCTTATACAACATATAATTACCCTATACAAACATACACTCATCCTACACTCCTGCCTGAACACAATGCAATAAAATGTCATCTATGTAAAGTGATCTGCCAAAGTGCTGCATAAATTGAAAATAGACCACATTAATACCATCTATAAGTCCACCGCTGTGGTCTCGAGGTAGCATACTGCCTTGTCACGCAGCGGGCCCAGGTTCGATCCACAGTCGGGGCAGTTTTTCTGGGTGAGGTTTTTATCGGAGTTTTTCCTCACCTGTAAGACAATGTCAGGAAAACTTTAAGGCCCAAACAGTCCCCGAAATCATATGGCCATCATCACCATCATTCTTATCATTATCATCATCATCATCCTTCACTGGTGTGGAAAACAACGGGAAGCTACCATACCTACAATTCCCTAGTAAAGCTGCAAGCATAGCATGAAAATGCTCGAGCAGAATTACTATGGATGGATGGATGGAATACCATCTATCCACCCAGCATGGAACTCAAAGAAGTTAAAGTGCAGTGGGTGGCATTAGAAACACGCATACACACACAGTATAAATTATACAATGAACCAGATATTGTTAAAATTATAAAAAATAAAAGATTGAAATGGACTGGACATTTAGTGAGAATAAATGATATGAGAACTGTAAATTAAGTTTTAAATCAAAGCTAGGAGGGGAAACAAAAATTGGTAGATTGGAGGGTTGTGTGTTAAATGGGATATTGGGAGTTAAGAACTGGAGAACACTGGCTTTGAACACAGAAGATGGCATATACTTCTGAAGAAGCCCAAGGCCCACATGGGGCTGTCATCCTGATTATGATATTCCTTAAAACAATAACATTTTCTCGGGGCTAGCTCAGTTGATAGTAGGTTTGCCTCCTTGGTCTTAAGAGAGATGAACTTTTACTGCAAAATCAAGAAACACAAGCACTGTTTTCACTGAAGTAAAATTCTCTCTAGGAAACCAGATGTAATAAGAACAGATAAGTCTCATAGATTTGAATAGTTAGGACATATAGGATGAATGGAGAATGAAAGAAGGGCATGGAAACTTCTTGTTGAAAAACCAGATGAAAAGTATAGATAGATGAAAATAAGATGGAAGAATGACACTGACTATGATTTTAGGGAAGTGAATTATACAGGGGAATGAATGAAAAATATGAACTCAGGATAGGAATGTATGGAGAGCTTAAAAGTCTGTGTGGCCATGAACCTCTAGGTTTGATAGTGCCAGTGAGTTAATGAGTTACCTGCAGATATACATCACGTGGTGAAGTTACAACAGTTGGGCAGAAAGCTGTTACACCATGTGCTAGTAAGCCCTTCGCTACTTTCAGCAACCCATTCTCGACATCCTCTGTATTGTTAGAGAAATCTACACCAAAACCACCTAAAAACAAAATAATAAAATTGTCTAATGCAAAGCTAAATTCAATGGCTCCTGTCTTCTTGGCTTTTGTCTAAGAATCTAAAGATTAAAATTAATAAAACAATAATCTTTCCATAGAGCTAAGGAAATTGCGCTGGTTGGAATCTGCACAGGGGGAGAAATTTTCTCATGAAATTTCGGCCAGTAAGGGACTGGTGCCCATCCAGAATTGTGATGTATTTGGGGGTAGCTACAATAAGTAGCAGTTCCAGATTGAGAAAACCAGCTATAACGGCTGGGGGACCCAACATGCTGACCACATGTCACCCCTACACTGGCTGCATGATCATCTACCTCTGTGACTAACACATGTGGATGTCTTTCCATAATAATCTATGGGCATGAAACATGCTCTTATTATATCAAGCAGAAAAAGGGGGGGGGGGGGGAAAAGCTAAAAGTGTCAGTATTCAATAACAAGATTCTGATATGAATATTTGGTGATTGTCCACCACTGTGATCCCGAGGTAGCGTGCTGCCTTGCCATGCAGCAGGCCCAGGTTTGATCCCCGGTTGGGACAGTTTTTCTGGGTGAGGTTTTATTGGGATTTTTCCTCACCTGTAAGACAAATGTCAGGAAAACTTTAAGGCCCAAACGGTCCCCAAAATCATATGGCCATCACAATCATCATTCATCTTAGATTAAGGACTCTCCTGGTGCACCACTATCATCATCATCACCCATTATATCATTGGGCAACGTAACCCCGTCTTTCAGGTGCCCCAACCTAAGAAGTGGGTTACAAGTATGCCATGCCAGGAGAGAACACCACGAATGTTGAAAGACAACCGGGGGCATTTGCAAAAAAATAATAATTGGTGATTCTATGCACATAAATTAAAATAAAAATCAAAACAAAAAATGTAAAAATTATTGTGGCGGTATGTGAACAACCACCTGAGGAATGTCATAAACATTTGAAATTGAAATTGACATAAAACTAACCTAAAATATGTAATATTATCACTGAAACATGTGAATTTCCATTGCTAAAACAGAACAGCCAACTTGTGAAAAATGCACTTATAAAAAATTAAGGGAAAAACTGCACTTAAACTAGCGTGAAATATTTTCGAAGTCCTATAGAACAACAGTGCGCATGCGCCAGAGTTTATAGAGCCAGCGATAACTCACAATCGAACCACATATCAATTATCATCCTCAATTACTATCCGTCGCTATGAAATTTAAATGATCACCATTTGCAATAAATCCCCAAATCTATGTTAAAAAAAATATTAATAATATTAAAATTACCAAACGATTATTAAAAATGGGTGTACACTTACTTATCACTCCCTAACACTGATCCAACAAGTGATAACCCAAAATAGTGATAGAAAAATTATAGACTAAGTAATATACTCTGTGGAGAAAATAGCAGTTAGCATCACAATATTGTCTAACAGTGTCATAATAGTGTGATTTGCATATTCAAATAAATACTTCAAAATTGTCTAATAATGTTATAAAAATTGTTTGAAAAAGTTTAAAATATTAAATAATGTTAGTAAATACAGAAGAAGAGCTATAGTTTACAAAATATATGATAAATCAAGCACTAGTCGAAGTGCAGTTGAGCCAAATGAAGATTGCACAATATCTACCTAATGTCCTTCTCTTCAACTTGTATCCAACTCAGAGTGAAGTCAAAGGATGAGAGGCAATGAAGCCCCTTACATTAAAAGTCTGTCAATAGTGAGGATTCCGGCTTACCGTGCCTGATGCACCATCAGAGAGGTAGATGAAATGAATGAGATGAGTATGAAGAAATGGTAGAATGAAATTTGTGACAGGGGAAAACAGAAAAACTCTGAGAAAAATCTACCAATTTTAATCTAACACTTATTCCTTGGAATGTGTTCTATAATCGTACAATCTTTTTTAATATGTATCAGCACTATTTACAAATAAAATGTCCAGTGTTAGATTAGTGTTACAGTAAGATCAGCGTAATTCTGTAATTTGAAATCAGATATTCACGTATGTACTAACCTACCTAATTTAACCCAACTAACCTAACCTGAATAAACATGTTGACAACTAAATAAAGCAGAGATATGAATAAACGTGTTGCCACCATACTGAAGCAAGTATATTATTTTATAAAGTTATCGATATAGCAAGATTCACAGACTTAAACTCGCATAGAATATTAATTTTTTTTCAATAACATGAGAATGGAGAATGCTTCACAATGAACTCCATAAATTATATAACTGTTCTAATATTGTCAGAAGTCTAGAAATTTGAGATGGAAAGGCAATGTAACTTAAATAGGCAACAGGAGAAATGCTTTCAAAATCATTGAGAAACTCTTGGGGGAATAAGAAATGTAGGTTTAGGTGGAAGAATAAAATTCAAATGCATAATAGCGAACTAGGTATCGGATATATGAACTACATTCAATCGGCTGAAGATATAGACCAATGGAAGGCCTTAGTAAAATAATATGGTACTGAACAGATTCCATAAGCAAGAGTGTCGATGATTAATCAAATGTCAGATAACAAATAGACCTATATCATACAATCCTCCAAGAAAAAAAAAGTTTAAATTTAATTTATGCTATAGAGATTCTGTACTTCCATCTGTTCCCAAATAAAGCAGTGATTTATCAGAAATATTAAGATGTGTTCAATTGTTTTATCATCATTAGCACAACAACCCTGTATGGGTAAAGGCTTGCTTCGGCTCAACTGCACTTCTACTAGCGCTTGATTTTTCACCTATAATGTTGTAAACTATAGCTCTTCTTCTGTATTAACTAACATTATTTAATATTTTAAACTTTTTCAAACAATTTTTATAATATTATTAGACAATTTTGAAGTATTTATTTAAATGTGCAAATCACAATATTATGACACTGTTAGACAGTATTGTGATGCTAACTGCTATTTTCTCCACAGAGTATATTACTTAGTCTATGATTTTTCTATCGCTGTTTTGGGTTATCGCTTGTTGGATCAGTGTTAGGGAGTGATAAGTAAGTGTACACCCATTTTTAATAAATGTTTGGTAATTTTAATATTATTTATATACTTTTTTAACATAAATTTGGGGATTTATTGCAAGTGTTGGTTATTTAAATGTCATAGCGACAGATAGTAATCGAGGATGATAATTGATATGTGGTTCGATTGTGGGTATCGTTGGCTCTATAAACTTTGGAGCATATTGTTCTATAGGACTTTGAAAATATTCCACGCTAGCTTAAGTGCAGATTTTCCAAGGCTTCCTTCAGAATTCTACTCCAGACATCTGTATCTCTGGCAACCATCCACTAATTCTTGAGTTTTAAAGATTTGACATCCTGCAGCACTCCTTTTTTTCATTAATCATTTTTAAATAAAGATTGGCTATAATTACTTACAAGATTTGTTTTGATATTAATATTATTGAACAACGGTCTTACCGTTTATCTGTAGATCGATGAATCCAGGAGATATCAAAGCCCCTTTGCAGTCTATTTGGACATCGGCAGATACATTTTCGTCAAAAAATACTTTTTCTGGATCAACGATTTTTCCATTACGTACCCAAAAATCTTCAGTTATAATTTCATGATCGCGTAAAATTCTACAATTCCTAAATTGTAATAATCTAGACTGTTCTGAATATTTTTTTACATTGTTAATAGCGATGTTAATGTTAATATCCATTATAAAAATTACAGAAGTTGGTTATCATTGACCCATTTGTGGGGCAATGACTTTTAATACGTCAGTGGAGGTCATATGAATGTTTGAACACCAGTTAACATTTTTTATTTACATTTTGATAAAAATATATTAAAAAAAAGGTTGGAAATTGTTAAAACCATGACACGTCAATTCAGTCACATGGTTTACTGTTTATTCTGCGATTTTTTTATGCCAATTCCTCGACCATAAAACGGGTAATTTTTAATACAATATCCACATAGTTTCATAACAAAATTATAATTAATATTCTATCAAAATTTAGAACTTAAAATAACGAATTATTTATGCGAAAAGAATTAATCATTCACTTAAAATCTTCCTCTTGAAAATTTCAAATACGATTGGCAAACATGGAATAGCAGCGACAGACGAAACAGCTGCACCCATTCTGATTGGTTATTTCATTTAGTTTAAACATGGTGTCATTGCTTTTAAACAATGTATGGTTTATGTGTATATTTTGAGTTATTTACGTCTGGACATTAATATATGACGTGGTTTTTACCCACTTCCGAAGACAATAATAGATTTTTATCGAGGTAATGCCGTAAATTAGCGCTCTTAACCTATAATTTCAAAAACTTTTTCACGTAATGTGAAGATGTAAACAAATCTCAACTATAATTAAATTAATAGTTTTCACTCTAAAACAGATAATAGAGAAGAGAAGAGAGATGAATTTAGAAACACACATCATCTTCATAGATTATGAAAAGGCCTTTGATCGCGTCAATAGACCAAAATTATGTCCAAAAAAGGAATCCCACAACATATAATACATGTTATTAAAGGCTGGGGCACGCCGTAGCGTAGTGGTTAAGGCACTGAGCTACAAGCCGGAGGGTCGAGGGTTCAAGTCCCGTTGGGGTCAGGAGTTTTAAACTGACCCAAACCCTCTGGCGGCACTATGGCCCTGGGGTCGACTCAGCCTCTAACGGAAATGAGTACCAGACGCTTGTTCTGGGGGTAAAGGCGGCCGTCACGCAGGGCTGACAATCCGGCTGACATAAAGTGCCGATTGTCTAGAAAAAGTGGGAGCCTTAACCTCCTACTACCCCAAGGGCCTCCTGAGGCCTGTTGTGGGATCACTTTACTTTATTAAAGGCTTATATGATAACACTCGCATCGTTCTCTATGCTCGCATCTGCATTGATACCGGGTATAAAATCGGGAAAAATTATGAGACAACGAACCAAGGTGTTCGGCAAGGCTGCAGTTTATCAACCACATTATTTAACCTCTATTTAGACAATATGCTGAGTGAGTGGAATCAACATGTACGGGTAAATCAAGTATCCAGAGAAATAAATGTTAACAGAAACAAATACATCAATACACTGCTGTTCGTGGATGACCAAGTTTTAATTGCATATCTGAAGACGAATTACAATATAGTATACATACACTAAGCAAAGTGGCAGAAGCATATAATTGCAAGATTTCAACCTCTAAAACTGAGATAATGGCTTTCAGAGGAAAGGATCCTGCAAGATCAAAAATTGTAGTAGATAATGTTTTACTTAAACAAGTAAACAGTATATCTTATGATTATGACAAAGACTTAAAACAAAACTTTCCAGATACCAACTTATGGTTGGCACAATTAGACTAACACTCGGAAATAAAACGAGACAAGAAACACAGTTGAAATTTTACAAGATTATAGCAGTCTCTACTCTATTCTACGGTGGTGAGAACTGGGTCCTGAGACAGGAAGAAAATAAGAATATTCAATCAACAGAAATTAAATTTTTACGAGCAGTTAAGGGATGTACAAGACGAGATCATATCCATCTATAGTAATTCTGCCTGAAGGCAGGTCTTTCACTACAATCATAGCATTTTCATGCTATGCTTTGCAGCTTTATTAGGGAATTATAGGTGTGGTAGCTTCCCGTTGCTTTTCACACCGTGAAGGATGATGATGACAATGATAAGGATGATTTTTGGGGACTGTTGGGCACTAAGCTTCCTGATATTTGTCTTACAGGTGAGGAAAAACCCCTAAACAAACCTCACCCAGGAGCCTGTCCTGACCGGGAATCAAACCTGGGCCCGCTGCGTGACAAGGCAGCATGCTACCTTGAGACCACAGCGGTGGACACGAGATCATATAAGGAATGAAACTATAAGAGAAGAGTTAGGAGTAATACCAATTACACATAAAATCTATAATTACAAGAAGCAATAGACAACACCTGCAACGAATGGATAACAACAGACTTCTGAAGCAGGACAAACCACAAGGGAGAAGAGATCCTGGCAGACCTAGAAAAGATGGAATATTGAGCCGGAACAGGCCATGGAGTCTATACCATGAAGATGATGATGACTATGTAATAGCGATATGAAAAGTATATTGCTATATGGATGTGAGACTTGGAAAGGAACAATCACATTATATAAAAAAAATTGCAAGCACATATAAATAGATGCCTGAGATTTATTTTGAGAATCTGGTGGCCAAAATCTGTATCAAACAAGGAATTAGAGAAGATAAAATCACAGGATAAGATCTGGAAGGAGATTAAATATCGCAAATGGATTGGACATACTCTCAGAAGAGAACTAGACAGTGTGCCAAAGAGAGCACTGAAATGGAATCCACAGAAAAAGAGGAAGACCAAAAATTACACGGCGCAGCACTGTAACAGCAGAAATTGAACAATGAGGAAAAAGTTGGAATGAAGCCAGAAATTTGGCAAAAAACAGAGTCTGGCTTGGCGTGTTGAGGTAACTCCTCTCATGCTGGATATCACAAGTTACAGTTCCAAATTTTTTATACGCAATGTGATGAAGTCTGGAAGAACAAAAAGAATCAGTAGTAATGAAACAAAAGACAATATACAGGTAATTTTGTTTAGTTGTTTCTTGACTCACCTCATACTTCTTAACTCCCTCACATATCTAGATTTCGTCACTGTATTTGTGACATTCTCAATGCTGTTCACAAGTTCACAGCATTGAGAATGTCACAAATACAGTGATGAAATCTAGATATGTGAGGGAGTTAAGAAGTATGAGGTGAGTCAAGAAACAACTAAACAAAATTAAAATAAACCTCATAGTGTTATTGCCTACCTACATAAATTAATATACAGGTAGTTGGTAACACTCTCTTCTGGTCAATATGCCTTAACTTCATACCTGAAACAAATAAAAAAAAATTCAAATTAGTACATGAATATGATTTGAGGAAGATGTAAAAACACATCGTCCTCTTTTTAAGCAAGACACAGCTATGTAGCTATATCTTGCGAAACCACAGACCACACCCAGCACATAAGCACAGCTAGGAGTGATAGAGCCAGTATCATTGTCGACTTCTAAAACTAAACCCTACCTACACCTAGCCACTGGCCGACCAATGATGCTTTCAATATCCTAACTACAGAGAGATCGTAGCATCAGACCAGCAGAGACGTAGGTCAGGTGGGGACTTGCCTGGTGGACTTCATCTGTCCTGGTCTGTGCGCAGATCTTGATGCTTGCAACATCGTTCACAGTCAAGACTCAAGCAGCAGGTGCGCAGAGATGTAGTTCAGGGGGGGACTTGCCTGGACTTCATCAGTGCTGTTTAGTGCACAGATCTCGATGCTTCAAACATCACATCTACGAAGATCCTAGCACCAGACTCGCAGAGACATAGCGACAGCGGGGGACTTACCTTTGCTATGTCAGTACTTGTTTGGTGCACACATCTTTTCCCTGAGTGTCAGCGAGATCTCCAAATGTGAGACCAGCCAAAATGTGAGATCCAGAAACAGACTAAGTTTATTCTGCATTCTGGAATCTTGTGTGGATTAGCTCTGTTTAACCTGGGCATTAGCAGCATTAACCAGAAGCACTGACACTCGTACGCGCTATGTACTGCTGTGCATGGTCGTCTGTGGTTTAATTGGCTTTGTCTTCTCCTACCTTTCGATGAGGAGCTCCCATGATGTTTGTAGTTTTCCAACGATGGAAGGCTGCTACGTGGCCCCGGTCAGAACCAAGACCATTTTCACCCCTTAAAAGGGGCCCTAACTATACTAAAAAAAACTATCTAATAACAGCACACTAACTGCAACACCACACCTGCAAAGGAAGAAAATGCATATATTACAACACAAGGAATTGACATCTTCTTCTTGTAAGCCTATGTTTCCCTTAACAGAGATTTAGGCGCTCTCCCCCTACAGGGAAGAATTTGAACCATACTAATTTAGTTACACTTGTTTTCTTATAGATGTCATTTGAGTGGTCCATGGTCAGCGTTCTGCCTCATACTGATATCTAGGAAACCAAGGTTGTACTAGGACGGGAAAACGGGAAAATTCGGTAAACTTTGTTAAAGTCCCTCCCGGAGGACTTGCTCCTTGGATTTTCCATCCTAAAAAATCCATTGACCCCGGCCGGGTTTGAACCCGCAACCCTCGGGACCAGAGGCAAGGAGCATAACCACTGGTCCACCGCGGCCGATTACAACATAAGAAGACATTAATGCTATAAATGTATAATAAAGACAAGATGGTGATTTTTATGTTATGTTTAACTACTTAAAAATGTAGTGTAAAATTCTCATTAAAATACTTCTTTAATAGAAGCCGTCCATTGGCTACTGATATCGCTGTCTATCTGCCTTCAGATGATTAGAGAATTGTATATGAGGAAAGAAATGTTGATGTTTGTATCGTGTCTTGAATAATATAATGGACTGCATATTGGTGCATAGAATCAGAGGTCTGGGCTTCAAGTCCCGGTTCAAGCATTAATTTTTCTTTAAAAAATGATTGTTATATGCGCTTTTCATTATAAAGGGGCATGCCGTAGTGTAGTGGTTAAGGCACTGAGCTACAAGCCAGAGGTTCGAGGGTTCAAGTCTCATTGGAGTCAGAATTTTTAAACAGACCCAAACCCTCTGGCGGCACTATGGCCCTGGTGTCGACTCAGCCTTTAATGGAAATGAGTACTAGACACTTGTTCTGGGGTAAAGGCGGCTGTCATGTAGGGCTGACATAAAGTGCCGACCGATTGTCTAGAAAAAGTGGGAGCCTTAACCTCCTACTACCCCAAGGGCCTCCAGGCCTGTTGTGGGATCACTTTACTTTTTTTTTTCATTATAAAACTTCCCAGTTTGAATAATTATTCATATAAATTAAATTTAAAAACAAAAAAACTCATTAATTTATATACCAAGGGTGAATTAATTTTTGGAGAGAACACAAATTTATCATTCTTATATAATTCCAGATATCCATACCATCATTCAGAACGCTATTAAGTTGTTTCTTATTCAAGAAGACATAGATGAGATTTTTAACACTACATTTTAAGCTGTAAATCTATTATTATGTTATTAATATGTAAACTTATACACTCAGGCTGATCGTCTAAAAAAAAATTCAGACAGAAACTGTTCTCTTTAAAAATAATTTAATTGAACAGCCTGAATGTATAAATTTACATATTAATATAATAAGTGAGGAGGAAGTTCAAAAACTGTGTTAATTGAATTTAAGGTTAGGAGGCAAAACCAAAGCTCCAGACCACATAGCTTTTAAATTTTAAATAGAATCTCTATATTTTTTCTACTTAAATTTGAAAGCATGCCAGTATTTAATTGTTGATATATCTCATACATTTTTTAAATATTTTTTTGTTTTTTGTTGTCACTTACAACTTGAAAGGTTTAAATTTTAACAAATAAAGATATATTTAAAAAAAACCTTTTTAGTTTTATTCTCTTGAGATCTAAACAACAATAAAGTCGAAATCCCACATCTCCACTGGAGCTATCATGTAATTGCATTTCTTTTAATCAACAGTAACAAGAGAAAAATGTTTGCTTGAACTAGGAATTGAACCCTGAACCTTCAGCTTTACATGCTGATGCTCTGACCACTGAGCTAATTCAAGCTTCCTTCCCATCCAAGCAAAAATCCTACCTTTACCTTACTCTCTTGGTCCTACATCCAATGCAATGGGAAGGAAGCTTGAATTAGCTCAATGGTCAGAGCATCAGCACATAAAGCTGAAGGTTTGGGTTTTGTATTCCTGGTTCAAGCATAAAGTTTCTATTTTTATATTTGAAAAGATAAACATACGCTCAGACTAGGGTTTAGAATCCAGGACCTTTGGCTTTCTATGCCAATGCTTTACCAAATGAGCTACCTGAGCACTCCAATCTAAATGCAAATTTTTCTCTTATACATTGTTAATTCCTGAGCATCAAATGCTACGAAACATTGTACGATCATGCAAATGGTGGCTTCTTTTTTAAGAAGACTATCTATTGGGAATTTTAAACATTACTTTGTAAAGCCAGTAGGAAGTATTAAATTAATAATAAAAACATTGACAAATTTTTCTCTTTACTACTGATTACGATAGTTTAGTTGTGTATTTAAATTTACATATTTCAATCATAGTAATAGCTTTAGCTACTAAATATTAATTTAATAATTTGAATCTCTTTGTTGATGAGTCAGTCTCTCTATGGATCTCCTTTTAATAATACTATATCATCAGCATGTCCATCGCTGTGGTCTCGAGGTAGCGTGCTGCCTTGTCACGCAGCGGGCCCAGGTTCGATCCCCAGTCAGGGCAGTTTTTCTGGGTGAGGTTTTTCCTCACCTGTAAGACAAATGTCAGGAAAACTTTAAGGCCCAAGTGGTCCCTGAAATCATATGGCCATCATCATAATCATCATCCTTCACTGGTGTGGAAAGCAATGGGAAGCTACCACACCTACAATTCACTAGTAAAGCTGCAAAGAATAGCATGAAAATGCTATGATTGCAGTGAAAGACCTGCCCTCGAGCAGAATTACTATGGG
This sequence comes from Diploptera punctata, assembly GCA_030220185.1. Classification (NCBI taxonomy): domain Eukaryota; kingdom Metazoa; phylum Arthropoda; class Insecta; order Blattodea; family Blaberidae; genus Diploptera; species Diploptera punctata. The sequence goes on along the minus strand of JASPKZ010007290.1, from coordinate 1,857,882 downwards.
TGGATGGATACTTACAGAATAAACATACAACTCTAATTCCTTCCTTTTTTTTTTTTTTTTTTGTAATGGACTCCTCCCTTTTTATTACTTTTTTTAATGTAACAGAGGATGAAATGGATTTGGTGAAGAAATAAATATCACCTGTTACACATAAAACAAACAGTTTGTACACTTGCATCCCTGCTTCTTATTGCCATTTTACGTTATATTTACTTACTTAGGTAAATAATCACTTTATGTTATATAAGTTGTGCAATACAGTACTGGTAATCACTTACGAAACAAAATAGTAAAACAAATCTAATAGCTAAATTACTATGTAGTCTTCAGCTTTTTAATGAGTCAGTTATTACCAAGAAGCAATTGCTCAATGGTCTGCCGCGGGGGACTAGTTGTTATGTTCCTTGCCTCTAGTCCCGAGGATTGCAGATTCAAACCCGGGGGCGGGGTCGACGGATTCTTTAGGATGGAAAAATCAAAGCATCCTCTGCTGTAGTCGAGTGGTTAAGGCAAGATGCCTTGGTGCAGAGCTTCGGGACATGTGCTGGTTCAAGTCTCCATGGGGAAAGACATTTTCTTATGGAATTTCGACCAGTGCCCACCCAGCACAGCATCATGATGCATTTGGGTAGCTACAATAAGTAGCAGCTTCAGGTTGAGAAAATCAGCTACAGCGACTGGGGGGACTCGATATGCTGACCACATGTCACATCTACACTGGCAGTATGATAGACTACTCCTATAATTAACATATGTAAATGTGAGGCCAGCAGCCGGCTGGTAGGCCAAGGGCTTTCTAGGCTGTCGTGCCATGGGGTAGTAATAAAATCCCTTTCTCCGGGAGGGACTTAAAGCCATGAGTCCCAAATCTGAAGATTTTCAGGCTCATAAGAGAACCTTAAGCTAGAATAAAGAGGCCTCTAAAAAAATTACCGACTTTCATCATCGAAGTAAGACCTTAGTAGCCTACTAGATGTATCATTGGGTCGGTATACTGACTGCATACCATTCATGACATATGTAGGGAAATAAGCATAACTAAATTAACTTGGTTTAGTAACTCCTAACAATGGAGAGGCTACGGTCCAACACTGGGTTGTTATGCCATTGTAGATAGATAAAATTGCTCAATAGTTCAAGCTTACAGCAAGTTATTTTCGTTAGCTTTTTAGGTTCAGTAAAATTAATGATCAAGTTTTTAAAATAGTGTTCCTAATATTTTATGAATATCCCTAGCCGTAAAAAAATATATAATAAAAAAGATAGGCTATATATATATATATGTGACATGAAAAGAAAAATGAGTGCCGAAGTGGGAATTTGAATCTAAGACCTTTAACTATATACGTTAGCGCGCTCCCAACTGCGCCACTCTGGCATATATATATATATATATATATATATATATATATATAATATATGGCATGAAAAGAAAAATAAGTGCCGAAGTGGGGATTTAAACCGGATACTTTTAATTATATACGTTAGCGCGCTCCCAACAGCGCCACTCTGGTATCCCAGCACCATATATATATATATATATATATATATATATATATATATATATATATATATATATACAAGAGGGTTTTGTATTTGAGACTAGACTTTTATGTTAACGTGATAAAATCTACAACTATGGATGCCATGCTTTACTCCTTTGTGCGTGAAGCAATGGTTAGGATTTTTATTACCAAGAAAAAACATCAGCCTTGGCAGGTCGGAACTCAGGTTAGAAAGAAGCCTAGTACAGTGTATATACATTTAATGAATACATTTTTACCTCTTAATTTTACTTTAATGCTGTCCATCCTATATATATATATATATATATATATATATATATATATATAAATTCATAACTCGTCAGGATACAACTAAAATACACGTAATTTAAAACTAAACGTCCGTAGTGTTTGAAAATGGCCGCGTATTTCAGAGGGAATCTAAAAGGCGGTTACTTTTAAATGTTCTCTGATTGGCTGTGTATGACGTATGACCGCAGTCTATTCTCTCATTGGTTGCTCTCCATGTTCGATGTAGAATTGCGGTATAGTTAAATCAAGACGCTTATGAAAGTTAGTGAAAATGGCGTCACTAAAACTTTGATAATTACAATATGTTTTCAAAGCAACTACAATAATAGCCCAATGTAATACTTACAACATTGCAAAATATTTAAAGTAATTATATTTTATAATGTATCCACCCATAGTAATTCTGCCCGAGGGCAGCTCTTTCACTGCAATCTTAGCATGATTTGCAACTTTACTAGGAAATTATAGGTGTTGTAGCTTCCCACACCGGTAAAAGATGATGATGAAATGGTGGCCAGATGATTTTCGGGGACCTTTGGGCCCGAAGCTTCCTGACATCTGTTTTACAGGTACGGAAAAAACCGAAAAAAGAACTCACCCAGGAGCCTGTCCCGACCGGGAATCGAATCCGGGACCGCTACGTGACAAGGCAGCACGCTACCTCGAAACCACAGCGGTGGACTTATAATGTATGATTACAATAATTATCGTTGTTGATGTTAAGTTGTGTAAAAGAACGAAATATAAAGACCATGAATCAGCCATATTAGCTCAAACTTAATGCGTACTATTGGGACCTACAATCAGTTATCGATTATTATGAACTATATCTATTTACGCGAAATTTATAGTAAATTAAACCAGTTTATTTTACTTTGAATCCACTTAATTATATAAATCACGGACAACAAATTTTATGTTTAATACTATGCTGTGTAAAATGATAATGAATATACCACCAAGTGCAAAACTTATTGCGTTATATTACATTCTATATCAATTTATGTTATACTTAGAATACTTACATTAAATAAATTTGCATCTTCCATCTGCTTCACTGTAAAAAATCGCGACACAATAAAATTTTTATTCGTAAAACCCGCACTGTAGAAAACCTGTTGCTTTGACGCCCAAGGGTTGAAAGAGGTCGAACGAAGGGTATCATTTCCTTATCCGGTTTCACAACACTACCAGGTGAATGTTGGGTAATTAAAAAGTCGATTATCTACATGATCGATCAAGATTTTTTGACCAATGTCTTATTTGTAGGGAATGCTTCAAGTATTGTTTTAGATTGATTTATATTTTGGCGACATTCGTCTTTCTATTCTAGTCAAAACCGCCGCTTTTCCAGTGTCAATGTTTCAAAAATAAACCGCGGCTCCTATTATGTTTAAAATTATATCTAGATGGCAGCACACTTTGAACAATTAGTGGGTGAACTCTGCTCTATGGGTGAACCATCTGGCAAAACTCAAACCACAGATTAAATGTTCAAACTGCAAACAATGATGAAGTTTCATCAATAAAGCTATATAAAAAAAATAAAATTCCTATTCCTCCAATTGATATTTATAGCATTTTTATAAATAATAAAGTACCGGTAGTTATTTATGATCACATGGTATTGTCATGTGTAGAAACACTGAATTTCTTTATTTTATCAAGGTGTATTTAAAATTCTTTCAAAGTTTTGTATCTTAAAATATTATAATCCCCTTTTCCCAAACGTATGTACATATATTGAATACTTGTAATTGTTATATGATATGTGTATACACATATATAATTAAAAAAAAAGGTTTCTTTACTTTTCTGCATCATGGCGGAAATATATATACATAGCGTTTGAGGAGATGAGGTAGAATGATACGCGGTGAAGAGAAAAGGACAGTGAAATCCAGTCCTGGAACAGTCAGGTTTAACATCCTGTGTTTGTTATCAAATCACTCAGACTACATCCCTAAACAATCTGTGAAAGTTTATTAAGAGATTTAATTGAAAATATACTCTACACCTCTTTTTTTTCTCACTTGGACATATTTTAGCAAACATTTTTTTAATTAACTAGAATATGACTCGAGTCTAGTTGAGAATGGCAAAGATGTTCACCAAAACAAATGGTCTAGGCAAGAAAGCAAAAAATTGAGTTGAAATATATACTTCCGATTCAATCTCTTAATAAATTACCTCTTAAAAGATAGTGATTTTACTGTAGGTCTTAGGAAGCGCTTGGGATAGTAGGAGCTTAAGGCTCTTACCTTTCTAGGTAATCAGTATAAAATGTCAGCTGGGTTGTCAGCCCTGCATGATACCTGCCTTTATCTTCAGAACATATTACCGGTACACATTTTAATTAGAGACTAAGTCAACCCCAGGACAATGATGCTGCAAAAAAGGTTTAGGCCAGTTAAAAATCCTGAGCCCATTGGTACTTGAACCAGCAACTTTCGAGTTTGTAGCATATTGCCTTAAACTCTGAGCTATATAATTCAATTGATAAACAGGATGTTGCAAAATTTGTTAGAGTCCAATGTATAAGGTGGCTAGGACACCTGAATCATCATCCATGCAAGTATTATGGTCTGAAAGAGGAATTTTCCATCCAGAGCTTTTTTGGACATCTTTTGTATTGAGGGTAGTAACGAAGCATAGCTTTTGGAATTCTGTGAGATGACATTTGTTGAAGATGGACTTTCCAGTTGTTCGGGTATTTTTGTATGTGATGGAGAATGGGTTCTACACCCAACTTTTCCATAATTTCTTTTATGATCCCACTTTGTATAGCCTGAATAGAATGCTAAATACACACATACCATTAAACGGAAGGATTTATAACAGGAGAAAGAAAGGAAGATCTAAAATAATGTGGATGGATGGGGTAGCGATGGATCTTGAAATCAATCAGAGGCTGGAACAAATTGGGACCCAGCAGGTATGCCAAGAATGAGGTAGGAGAATATCATTAACCATTATTTGAGGGAAGTAAATTAAACAGGGGAGGATTATTGGAAAACTTAGCTCAGGAGAGAGATGTATGGAGAGCTTATGTCCACATGGCCATGTGTCAATGAGTTAGTTAGTGAAAGTCTGTTGATAAAATTCTGTTTTGACCATGCATGAACAAGAGGTAGAAAAACACATTTTAAGTGACTATTTATTTCTTAAAACAAAGAACATCATACAAATTAAGCATTCTTAGGTAAATTTAAAGGTTACTTAACAGTTTCCAAAAATAGCAAGAATTAACGTTTCAACAGGAACCCTGAATAATCAATAAAATTCACGTCTGGGGCCAAAAATGAAAAATTTGTACAGGAGCGATACAGAATCCCTTATTTTTAATATCATTTTGTATAATGTTCTATTAAGTGTATCAATATTATCTATAAAAGAAAAAAAAATCTTTTCTTGTCAATAGAGACAATTAATTTAAAAAATAAACGTTACATACTTGATCCGACTAGTTATGGCAAACAATTTTACTTTGGGGTTTTATTTTTTTAAGCTTAGAAGACAAAAATAGTTTTAAAAAACAATATAGTTAAAAAAACTGTTTGACCTCATTTTTTTATGATGTAAATAAAATAATCGCACAAATTCGTTGACACAATGACTTGGCTTGCATATATTATAACATGAAAATGGATATACTATATAATATGTTATAGAGACACTAAGAGAAAATAATATCTTTTTTTCAAATTAATTCGGTGCATCTATATATCATATTTTTGATTCACGAGGCCTCATGAAACTGAAAAAAAAGTGTAGTGATATGTTAATAATTTGACTCGAGTAAGCTAAGAACTACAAATTACAATTACATCAGGGCCATATTTTATAACACATCCCTGAACCATAAAAATTCTCCAAACATTCACATATATAAAATCTGTATTAACTCCCCTACACTTATAAGAATAAAAGTACTGAAACTTGAATGCCTATATTCCTTTTTTACAAATTAAATGTATACTATCATATTGGCCCAAATAATAAGATGCACTTTTGGTTCAAATTTCAACCCAAAAAGTCAAGTTATGGTTTATATTCACACCTAGGTTTTCTATACACTTTTGCTGTTAAAAATAGCCATTTACAACAGTACAGCTAGCATCTCTAACAAACTGGCAGCATTTAATCATGCAACAACGCAAATATTTACCATTCTTTTGGTATTCAACATTTTTATATTGTTTTGAATAGTTCTAATTCTACTTTAGTAAGAAGTTTATGTAGATGTAAGTACCAAATAAAGGTTTATGGTATTTTTTGTTCTTTCAGTCCAGGTAAAGCTTATTTCCGTGCCAAATCTTTTCTCCCTTCTTAAAATTTTAAGGTTGTGCCATATTTTTGGGCCAATATGGTACTCCATGACGTGACAGGTCTACAAGCTGGCTACTAATCTCACATCCACATGTGTTAATCAAAAGATGGACATGTGGTCTTCTAGCCATCATAGCTGGTTTCCTCAACCTGGAGCTGCTACTTATTGTAGCTACCCAAATTCCTCACAATGCTGAGTGTGTACCAATCTCATACACTGGACTGAAATTCCACAAGAAAATTTCATTTACCATGGCGCCTCAAATCAGAGTGCATAACTAGCTCTGGTCAAAGTATGATGTCTTAGACAAGTGTTTCCCAAACATTTTTAATCACACATCTCTGTAGACAAATTCACAGATCTTTAAATTAATGCTATTGATTATATTTATTATGTAACATGGACAATAGACATCTACACTTGACGATGTATAATATTTCTCCAATATGGTCTGGATACAAAATTGTAGGCATCAAAGAAAAATGGTTAATAAAGAGAAGAATTTTTTTCTGCTTGAACCAGGAATCAAACCCCGATTCAAGCAGAAATTTTTCTCTTTATTGTTATATCTTAGTTGTGTGTAATAATTTACATATACTTATTTTGAACATCTTAACAGATTTACCTGTGTAATTTTAATTTACTTAATTGATCATATTAATATATTATTTATTTAAAGAATGCATGACACCTGAGTATCCTTGAATATTTGAGGGGCTCCATGCAAAAGGGGCACAAGGAGACAGTCAATACTATCTAGTACCATAACTAGTAACTCCTAACAGAAAAAAATACTTTGGTGGCATGTGACACTTTTCCATTAAGTTCCTCAATTGTTGGGAGATCCTTGGGGATCTGCAGAGTAAATTTTGGGAAACATTGTCTTAGACCATTCGGCAACATTGCAGGACTGAACTAAAAGCATGAGAAATCTTTATACTGGTGAATTAGATTGGTTGGTTTTCTTCCCACACTTTACAACTTCCTCTAGATTTATGTACACCTTTAAAAAAAATGAGAAGACTTTTGAATCAAAATTTTGCTTGTGCAGAGGAAGATTGATTAAAAACAGGCTCAACTCTGGAAATGCTTACTATTAAGCATTACAGGGATTCTTCTTATATCAACTTACGCAAAAAAATTACACTAAAAACATATAAAATGATGATTCTTCCAATTACATTATATAAATGCAAAGCATAGTCTCGTATTTTAAGCAGGTGAAAAAAAAAAAGAGTATCTGTGAATAAAGAACTTAAAAAATTTTAGGACTAGAGAGAGAGAGAGAGATGAATTGAGATAAGTACATAACAGTGAGTTACCATATTCACTTAATGGAAACTTAACTTACTTACTCACTGGCACTATCGAACCCGCGGACATAAGCTCTCCATACATCCATATCCTGAGCTAATGCTTTCCAATCATTCCCTGTATAATCTACTTCCCTCAAATCATAGTTAATGTTATTCTCCCACATCATTCTTGGTCTACCAACTGGGTGTTTTCCCTCTGGCTTCCCTACAAGAAGCTTCCATGCAAGTCTTTCATTCCCCATAAGTGCAACATGTCCTGCCCATCGCAGTCTATGAGACTTAACTGTTATTATATCTGGCTTCCTATAAAGACCATGTAGTTCATTGTTATGTAGTCGTCTCCATTCACCTGTCTGTTCATCTCTCTTTGGTCCAAAAATTTTCCTAAGTACTTTATTCTCGTAATCTCCTTTTCTCCCTTAAAGTAAGAGTCCATGTTTCGCACCCATATAACTGGTAGAATAATAGTTTTATATATTTTCAGTTTAACATTTTTTGAAAGGAGTTGGGACATCAAGAGTCTCTGCAATGCATAATAGCACGCATTTCCAGAATTGAGCCTATGTTTAATTTCTTTGTGCATCTCATTCCTATTTGTGATTATTGTTCCTAGTGTAATAACAATTAAGTTTCATAAACTGTGATGGGGAGGACAAAGTGCCATGAATGGGAAATGAAAGACATTCATGCAAACTTAAAGGAAAACCAGAGGAAAAGTGCCCAGTAGGAAGTCAAGAATGGGATAGGAGAATAATATTCACCATATTTTTAGGGAGGTGAATTTTACACGGAATTGGAAAATATTAGCTTAGGACAGGAAAGTAAGGAGAGCTTTACATCTATGCAGTCATCAACTTCTGGGTTTGATGGTGCTATTAAATGAGATATGTCAAGTCTTACATCATGTGTGTTAGGGATGCCATTAGTGAAGACATTCCCCATATCAACATGAAGTATAAAACAATTTAGAGTGAATGCAGCTGTATGCAAGTGCTCTCAAAGTCTGCCAAACAATACTTAGCCTCTAGGGTCTTCTCATTTTTTTTTCTCTCTTAAGAATAACAGTGAGATCTTTTCCTGGTGACAGCTCCTTCTTGGAAAGTGCATGGAGTTGGAGTTTAAATAATTTTGTTCTTAGGAGTGTTGGGTCCCACATATATGATGAGATATTTGTAGTATAGTTTCCTCCCTCATGCAACACTTAATTGTGTTTCTTCCTATACAGATTAAAATTTACTTTAATAGTGAGTGGAGAACATATTTTTAACGACTCACCTCATATATTTTCAAATTTCTTTGATACCGGCGATTTCAGACAATATCTTGTCCCTCTTCAATCATGGCTTCATCAGTGGAAGTCATGACTGAAGAGGGACAAAATATTGTCTGAAACCGCAAGTATCAAAGAGATTTGAAATTATATGAGGCGAGTCGTTAAAAATATGTTCTCCACTCACTATTAATGATATAACCTCATAATGTTTACTTCCCAATATTAATTGAAATATAAAAGTTCTCCACCAAAAATCATTACCTTCCTCGCATGCACTCCTAGCTGTCAACAGGAGCTACATAATAAAGACTAGTTACCAGTAAAAAAAGGCATTCAAGTTAAAGGTGACATTATAACTATTCTATTGTTAATATTTTCTTTCTTTCCACATAAAATACTGCTTTTATAATTCTCACATTCTGATATTTATTACCTGTTTTCAGTACAAATGACAGTCTATGAATCATGGAATGGAAAACAAGTCACTAAGTGCACCGATATTTCTTGGTTAACACTAATTAAATCTCATTATAATGACACATTTGCTAATGTTTCATATTTCTACAATATACTTACTACATGTGATTTTTTTCCTCATACATGTTGCAATTCATAAAATATGGACCCTTACTATAAAAACAGCGTGTATTTTGAGACAATTTGAACATACAATTTTCCTTAATAAATAGAGTTAGATTTAACACTTCACTTCATAATTGTAGATTTCTCGAAGACTAGTTTTGGTACTTCTTTGTATCATTTTCAGTTCTATCTAACTTAGGGTCGTATGCAAATACATTAGTCTCTACTCAAATTACTTCCAATCACTGGTGAGCTGAGATCGAATTAACGGCCGCCTTAACCGGTCATGCATGAATGTTGACGTTTTCGTAATATTGGCAACGAATTACCCAGAATTCTCAGCGATAAAACCACTTCCGTTATTTTCGTCTGCTAGAGGAATGCATTTATGCTTGCATCCCGCAAATAATACCGTATACAAACACGTCTGCGACGCGCAATATTACGCTGATTCTCCTGTTCTTCCAGTTGAATTCTTTGGTAGACTCTATCAAATTCCTCTTCTCCGCGTATACCGAAAACATGATTGAAGTCTTCAAGGTCCGACATCTTGGATAAGTTTCAAACTACATCGGTTACCTTCGGGATTTTCACATAAGTTTATATCTTGAGCTACGATCTTAAGGTACCTTGTCAGGTAGCTTACAATTATTACCACGTGAATAGATTTCTGAGTAAGAAAAATGTGTTTGAATAAAACTTCATCAGCAGAGAACGCCTTTTACTGTCTAATGCGTTCAAACATTCGACCCTTAGTATCAAAACTAGTCTTCAAGAAATCTAAAATTATGAGGTGAAGTGTTAAATCTAATTCTATTTATTAATTACAACAAACCTCAGTATCACTTTCTTTAAATATTAATGATAAAATTTTCCATAGAATATTTGAGCCCATAAGAGATAATCAAGGATGGAGAATAATTCTGAGATATATAACACTGGTCGACAAAATGAACTTTTTTTCTTCCACAAGAATAAAAATATGAGATTTTAGAAATATTTTTCATCTGAATTTAAATATCATTTCAGTTTTTTTCTATCAGGCAAGAGTTTTCTGTGATATTATATACATTTTTAAATAAAATCCATCTAACTCTAACTCATCCTGACTTAATATTTAATTTTAGGAAGTGATATTTTTACTTAGAAAGTGGTAGATAGTGATTTTCGGGCATATTTTATGTAAGATCATTTTTATTTCCATCTGAATTATTTTCAGTTTGAGCTGGGTCAGAATCAGAGTTATGAGTTAAGGTCATATCTGCATATAGTGAACTCTTCATATGAGGTAAAGGTTCCTATGACAGGTCGAAGAAAATGCTAAAATCAATTAAAAAAAAGTAGCTGTCACAAAAAATCTGTGCCTGATGGAAAAATTCTGACTAGATATCTGAATTCAGTATGAAAAAAATGCACTAGATTCACTAATCAGATTTCTTGCGAAGAAAATCTTGTCGACCAGTGTAATTAACTGATTAGCAGGACATAGTAATATTTGTTAAAGCCCAACATATAAGATGGCTAGGACACGTGAATAGACACACACATACCATTAAGAATGTTAAAAGGATTTATAATTGGAGAAGGAAAGGATGACTTAAAATTAGGTGGATGGATGAGGTTGCTAAGAATCTTGAAATAATGGGAGCCAAATGGAAAAAAACTGGCATTGGCAGAGATGGAAAGCTAACAAACTAACATTGGCAAAGATGGAAAGCTGTTGTCAAAGTGGCCAAAATCCAAACCCATTCAGGATTGAAGTGCTTGGAGCTGATGATGCAATTCCTAAGACTTAATAAAATATGCTACCACAAAATGGACAAATATAAGATTCCATTCCATAGTAATTCTGCCTGAGGGCAGGTCTTTCACTGCAATTATAACATTTTCATGCTATGCTTTGCAGCTTTACTAGGGAATTATAGGTGTGGTAGGTTCCCGTTTCTTTCCACACCAGTGAAGGATGATGATGGCCAGATGATTTTTGGGGACCGTTTGGGCCCTAAGCTTCCTGACATTTGTCTTACAGGTAAGGAAAACCCCTCCAAAATCCTGACCGGGGATTGAACCCAGGCCCACTGCATGGCAAGGTAGCATGCTATCTCGAGACCACAGCGGTGGACAATATAAGATTAGGAAAATTTATTTTGTTTAGCTTTTTAAGTTTAAGTGTTTAAAACTAATTTAGGTTAATTAGTTTTTAGCATATTCATATTAAGTTGACCATCCTGTTATACCCATAATTCATAGATATCTTCCAATATGATATATTGTTAATATGTGATTTTTTAGGTTACTTCTATCTCAACTTTCCATTACATTTTCAATTATTTTCTGAGGATATATATATTTTCCAGGTTATTAAGAAATTGGATTGGCCACTGGCTAAGAAGAAACTGCCTGCTGATGGATGCCCTAGAAGGAATGGTCAATGAAAAGAAAGTTAGAGGCAGAAAAAGACATCAAATGATAGATAATAAATTAAATGGTTTGTATGCAGCTACAAAAAAGGAAGGCTGAGTTAGAAAGAGTGGAGAATGTTGAGTTTGCAGTGAAAGACATGCTCTGGGGCAGAACACTATGCAAAATGAATCACATACTGGTACAATAATTTGTGCGTTGTTTATATTTTGCTTAGATTACTATAGACTGTCATTTGCACTAGAATCCTTTATCTTCTATGACATTTAAGTAAAACTGAATTTCTGTTATATTTTTAAATTTAATCTGTTATTTGGAGAAGGCATATGTCCACATTTTCCAATTATCCAGGATAAAAAAAAAAACCTGAATAATATAGGAATTGTATGAGAAACTAACATTTTCTTTTACATTTCATTTTATCATTATGCTTACAGAAAATAAACAGGCAAACATTTATGCAATAAAAAGTGGTATATATAGCCTTTTCAAAATAACTGACAAAATTATTTTATAATCCCATTGTTCCTGGAAACCAAGTTGTCTGGAAAGATGTTTAATTAAAATATATAATTTGTATCATTCGACCTTTAAAATAATCTGGAGTTAAAATACAAATATGAATTGAAAAAGTTTACATTCTACCTCTCATAAAATATGCCACTGTCACCTGGACATATTCTACAGACCTCCTTCCTCAAAGTTGGAATTTAGTCTAGAATGCAAATCATGTGCAGATGAGATAAGCACATTTTGTGAGTTGAGGTATAAGTTTTCAATTCATAATTTACTCTATTGATATTTAAATCTGTAATACTGTCCATGAATAATTTAATAAATTGATTATCATTTTTATAAATTACATCTGGAGTTTTTTTTTTAGAAATTGGTATATTGCAATCATTAAGTATATATAGTGCCATTACTAGGAAATATAGTTTGGAACGAGGGCTGAAATGGTGTCAATATGCTGTAAAATTAATCAAAACTTGTTTTTAAGTATTAGGCATACCATACTGTATAGAGAACATTCATCAACATTTTAGGCAAAATAACAATAAGATTCTATCATAGTTAAACATAGGAAATAACATTATGAGGTTCTTAATTCGTAAATTAATGAGCCATTTTTTAACATCTTACCTCATATTTTATGTTTGAAGAAACAAAATATGAGGCAAGATGTTAAAAAATGACTCATTAATTTACGAAAGATTCTACCACCTGCTGCCATGCAGATAGCAAATTAATTTGCAGCACATTACATTCCCATTAGGCCAAAAAGACATACTTTACTTACTGTAATGAAAAAAAAAAAAAATTTATTTTTTAACAAACATTCAATTCTTTTTTTAAAGAATTCTCATCAGAAGTATGTGCTAACTCCATTATATTCCATTATTTATTTAACTATCTTTATTAAAAAAAAAGTAAGTTGTCATATGGGGTTTAGTTTTGCAGGGCTGAGTATACTGACCCTCTCTCAAGCATTCTGACAATATGCAAAGTTCATATACAATTGGAGCAACATATATGGCTTCATTCTTATGCCCTTTAGGTGGATAGATGGCATTAATGTGGTCCACTTTTGCAGATCCCATTGTCTAGGTGATTGTGTACAGAGAGGTTCTCAGCCAATAGCATGAGTAGTTAGGGTGATTGGCACCATTATCAGGCCAATTTTATCTCCACAAAAATGTCTGTTACCCACTTAAAAAGGGCTGAGTAAACCCCAATTTGAGCCTGAATGAAGAAAAATAACCACCCTCTTCTGCTAGTTAACAAACTCAGATCTTCTAGACCTCAGTAAACAGTTACCCAATCACATGAAAACAGGAACAAGACTAAGAGGTAGATCTGGCAATATATCGAAATATCATAACTCCATAATAGTAAAAATTTCAGGAGAAAGAAACCTTATAACTGGTTGATTTTTAAGTCAAAATCTATTATATTTTTAAATTAGTTTCTAAGGGTTGTATCTATGAATGCATAAGACCATAAAAGTCTTTCTCTGCTGAGAAAGTTGCATCCAAATACGTTTTTGCGTACTCAAAAGTCTGTTCATGCGATAATAATTGTCGAAATTCCTAAGCTACCTGGTGAGGTGACTTTGCAGAGAACGAATTGTGAGCAACCCGATGTACTTTGAAACCTTGCTGCTTTATCCAAGATGTCGGACCTTGAAGACTTCGATCATGTTTTCGGTATATGCAGAGAAGAGGAATTTGATAGAGTCAACCAAAGAATTCAACTGGAAGAACAGGAGAATTGCACGATGTAGACGTCGTATATGGTTTTATTTGCGGGATGCAAGCATAAATGCATTCCTCTAGCAGACGAAAATAACGGAAGTGGTTTTATCGCTGAGAATTCTGGGTAATTTGTTGCCAATATTATGAAAAAACTACTTCCATGCATGACCAGTCAGCGACTTGCTAATTTGAATTTTGCACGTGCTCACGGAAAACTCAACTCACCAGAGACTAATGTATTTGCATGCGGCCCTAAAAGTGTTATGCAGCAGATATAAGTTGTTGGGTATGAGATAGAGCAGACAAAACCTTGCTATTCCTCCCTGGTGAAGATGCGAGGTTTTGGGCCTGAGGTTAATAGCTGAGGAAATACATGATTTTTATAATTGTTAATAGATGGCAGTAAAATCATCTTGGAGTTACAAGACTAACAACATGTAGACAATGCATTTGTTTATTGAATGATGAAAAAATCCAGATTTTTACTCTTGAATGGAGTTATGAAGTTTTGATATCTGCCCGACGATACCACATATCAAGTATTAGACCTAGTAATCTGTTATGGTCTCTAATAACAACAAAAAAATAATTTCTTTTGGTCTTCCAGTTCTTGTCAACTCACTTGCTCTGACAGTAGCACGCCTACTTCCCAACTAGCAGATCCAAGTTTGACATCCAAAGAGGTTGGAAATTTTAATTGTACAAATTTCAATCTCGGGGCTAGAAAAGTGGTAATGTATAATCTTCAATTACTAGATTGTATACCAGATACCTGGATTAAATTTCAAACCCTTCCTCAGTACGTTGAGAAGGCATGTGGTATTGTTGTTAGATATTGCCTGGCAGGTTCCCTTGGCACTTTTCAACATGAGCAGACTATTAAGTCAGCATTGTGTTCACTTTTTCCCTTGTCTTCATCATCCCTCACACAACATAAATACACTGCATGCAAATATTTAAACATACAGAACTTTTACTTAAACATACACTGGTTCACACATTTTTCTGTACATATCACATATGTAAAACGGTCTGCTGAAGAGGTACCAAAGTAGAAAATAGACCACATTAAATGCCATCTACTGTTTGGTGTAGAACCTGAAGCAACAAAAGTGCAGTGGGTAGCATTAGAATGCAGTTCCTTTGATATTTTGGGACACATTAAAATCTGTTTTGATAAGTGGTCAGAAGAAATTCTTGCAACATGTTTTTTCCAATTTGGTCTATATTGTTGTATGCACTCAGTAATTGGTCTAGCAACATAATGCATTTTATAAAAACAATATTTTACAATAAAGAGAATGGAAAGAAAGAAAATAATACATCCATTATAATAAAATCATGCACAATGTTTATGCTTTTGTGAAAAAACAGTATCTTACATTATTAGCACCTGAACATCTTTAAATTAAATTTTACTGTTATATAAAATATTGTCTTACTTTAGGTACAGAGTTGTAAAAATTATTAAACATGGCCCTGAATTCTAAATGCCAAATTGCATCAATTTGCCTCTCACTTCTTAAAGGCACTACAGTCTCTTTGGGCTAACTTGTCTATTTATCTTCCAACTATAAATTAAAGCATGTGAATTGAAGTGCTTAGGTGCGGCATGTGCTTGAGATGCCTGTAGCTCTGTTCAGCCATAACCATCATTAGGAGACTTACGTTCAGTAGACAAAACACTGTATTGGGGATTATACAAAGTGCAAGAGAACATATGGTAAATTTAAATGAGAATGGGAATTTATTTAACTTTTACAGGGAAAAAACACTATGAGGATTAATTTAAGAATTAAATTAACGTTTTTATTAATATTTAATTTTAGAAAGTGATATTTTAAGGTTATTTTAATTATATTATTTTCAGTCTGATCATCATACCTCAATATTAATGTTGATTTGTTCTTGGACATGTTTCAAAACAAATCAACATTAATATTGAGGTAAGATGATCAGACTGAAAATAATATAATGTTTTTATTAGCTCATCTCATATCCTTTCTCTTCTAGACTGCAGTTTTGGAGCTTTTCTCCGTCAGTAGCCTACTACTGATGATGGAGATAAGGTCCGAAACTGCAGTGCTACTAATGATGGAGATAAGCTCCAAAACTGCAGTCTAGGAGAAAAGGATATGAGGTGAGATAATAAAAACATTAATTTAATTCTTAGAATGGGAATTGTTATTTTTGTGTTAAGAAAGTAGTGGAGATTATTATAAAATTACAATAGGAAGTAATATTATGAGGTTCTTCTTAATAAATAAGGTGAGTCTGTTGCATCTTATCTCATAAAAGCTGAGTTCTTCTAGGACATATTTCAAAACAATTCTGTTTTATTGCCACACTCAGAATCTGGACAAGCTGATGATAAGACAGAATTGTTTTGAAATATGTCATACAAAATATGAACTTTTATGAGGTAACATGCAACAATCTCACCTCGTTTATTAAGTGGTGGAGATATTCAATGTGAATAATGTTTTGAATTTTGATGTTTTATTTAAATAAATACCTTCCAAACCTGGATAGAGTTTTATTAGAATGTTTTTATTATTCATTTCATACATCTCAATGATGGATAAATCATATTTAAAGAGAAAAATTATATGCTCAGAACAGGGCTCGAACCCAGGACATTTGCCTTTTAATACTGGTAGAGTATTGGCCCGGAAAGCCAAAGGTCCTGGGTTCAAGCTCCAGTCTGAGCATATAATTTTTCTCTTCAAATATGAGAATTTTATTCATTTATTCTTAAATGAAACTCTATCCAGGTTTGGAAAGCTTTAATTTAAATAAAACATCAAAATATGAAGCTTTACTGCTCAAAAGTACAATTTCTCAATAAAAATACTTTTGAATACAAGTCGTCAGATGGCGTTCATGGTAGCGATGGCTATTGGTCTCAGATGGAAGAGAATTATATAAGAGGAAATAATTGTTGATGTTTGTATCGGAGCTCGAATGGTGTAACTGGTATCATACTGACGCGTAGAGTCAGATATCTGGGGCTGGAGCTTTAATTTTTCTTTCTTAAATAAGTTGTTTTGAATATTTAAATTGACAAAGTCTACGAGCTAGGTTCCCTGACTAGAATTTCAGATCCCATGTTTTAGTCATATACATCTCTGTCTATCTTTGTCCCCTATATCTAATATCTTCTCTAATATGGTTTAGGTTATATAAAAATCACTAGTAACTTTTCAAGAATTATAACTATGTAATGTATTCGTGTCATCAGCCATGGCTGGATACGCATAATAGAGAATGAATTCATAATATGGTCTAGGCACCTGATCAGGGTTTCCCCATTTGCTCCCTCCTTTTTTCCACCAGGAATATTTTTTTTTGTATTGCTCTGCTGACACGGATGTGTCCATGCTATTTTAATCCATTTTATTCTTAATTTCCTCTCTTTTAATTTGATCACTGTTTTATTAATTTTGTCTCGTTTTTCTTAAAATTCCTTTGAAAATTTCATTTCCATAGCTTAGATTTTACTATTGTCTTTTGCCCACATTTTTTTCTTTTGTATAAAAATATTCTCACAGTTTACTGTTGTAAGAAACTGATTAGGGTATTATTTACCTCTTCTTATATTTTGCTCTCTCATCTTGAAGATTTTTGATGGAGGTAATGTCTTTTAAAACTTATTCCAGGCAAAAGAGCAAAATATGAGGTAAATTATTAGTTTTTTACAAAATTAATCACATAAATAATTTTACGTCTCATCTTATAAAACTCCATGATTTTCACAGGACCGGTTTCAAGGGGCATCACCCCTTTTGGCTGAGGGTGACCCTTGAAACCAGTCCCATGAAAATCACTAAGTTTGAGATGAGATGTATAAAGATTTCTCTGACTCAATTTATAAATTGCCTCATAAATTATGAGATGTGTATGTGATTGACATTTATAAACCTCAATGGCTGTCTCTTGCTTCAATGTCCAAAAGTATTTCTCACTTCCAAGATATGATACAGGGATGATGTCAGCATTCAGTAGTAAGTCCCTTGGATCAGAAAATATAAACATTATTGGTCAGCAGCCAAATACTTATAAGCTGTCAATCACATACTTCATTCTCATGGACTTACTTTACTTACTCTCACCTCATATTTTGCTCTCACCTAGTTTCAAAAGTCATTATCCCCATTCTTGGCAAAAGTCAACTGTCATAACACCAGATAGCTTTACTCCTATGTCCAAGAAGCTTAACTCCAGGGCAATATAGCCAAATGGCTATAGCAGATAGGAGAGGATGAGTTGTGTAGCCAGACATTCAAACTAAGGGAGCATATCCGTACAGAAAAGAAGTTTGGAGGCTTTAAGCTGACAAAATCACAACTAAACTTATGAATGAAAGGGTGATTAAGGAATCCAATATCAATAGTGGGAGACAATCTACTATGAAAGAAGGCTCAAAAAATGAAAGAAAGAAAAATACTTCTGAAATAATAAATAGGATTATTCCTCATCGTAATCCCTATTTTGAAGAAATTAAAAAGAAAAAGATTACAAACTGAGTGGCACAATCAAACCCATAGGTACATGGTTGTATGGACGTAAGCTCTCCACACATCCCTAGCATGACCTAATGTTTTTCAATCATCCCCTGTATAATCTACTTCCCACAAATCATGATATCTACAATGAAAAGGAACATAAGCATTGGGAGAGATCAGCTGAACCCACGAGATTGAATATGTCCAATGGTCTAATAATCTAGAGAGCATTTGATGATGATTATTTCCTTATTAGTATTGAGGCAGGAGATTATTTCCGTTTTTTTATGCTTCTATTCAGTTCTAACTTTGAATTGTATCTAGCACTGTTCAAATGTGATTTATTCTTTCCGTTTTTTTATGCTTCTATTCAGTTCTAACTTTGAATTGTATCTAGCACTGTTCAAATGTGATTTATTTTTTGTCCTCTAAAGAGGCTATATATTTCTGATTGATTCTTTCACATATTTGGGAACAGATTTAAATATAAATTAAAAATTGTAATCAAATGGTAAAGAGAAAAATTTATGCCTGAACCGGGAATCGAACCCCGAACTTTCAGCTTTCCGTGCTGAGTTGAAGGTTCGGGGTTCGATTCCCGGTTCAGGCATAAATTTTTCTCTTTACCATTTGATTACAATAATTTAGTAGTGTACTTTAATATACTTATTTCAATCATAGTAACAGCTTTAGCTTCTTAATATTAATTTAATAAATTAAAAAAATTAAAATGAAATAAATAATAGGTTTATGCATAGAAAGAAAGGTTAGTATGCTAAAATAAAATTGTTTAAATTATCTCTTCTCTCCAGAGAAATTAAACTATATACAACATTAAAGTACACAACTAAATTATTGTAATCAAATGGAATAGAGAAAAAACTTTTTTTTAGTTGTGTACTTTAATATACTTATTTCAATCATAGTAACAGCTTTAGCTTCTTAATATATATAAACACTGGTAAGACTAGTTGTAACATATGGATTGCACTAAACATAGAAGATGATATTGCATTGAGGATATATGAGAGAAAAACTATTAAAAAAATCTGTGGATCAGTTATGAAAGTGGAACATGGAGAATAAAAAATAATCAAGAAATAGCACAAGGTATTGTAAAATGTATAAAATTTCTTAGACACAGTTTGCTAGGACAATGTCTACAGAATGAATGAAATAAAATGCCCAAAAAATCTTAAACAGTGTGATGCTAGAAAGTAAAAGACGGGATAGACAAAGGAAAAGGTGGCTGCAAAAATTAGAGTGTGACCTTGGTAAAATGTAAATTAGGGAATAGCAAAAGAAAATAATGGAGAGAGATGAGTGAAGGAGAATAATTGTGAAGAAAGCCAAAAATCCATCCTGAGCTGTAGAGCTGAGAAAGAAGAATGAGAATGGTCACAATAAGCATATATCCATCCCCACAGTGTTTTGTGAATCCATTGACCATTCATTTATATCTACAGTGTGATCAGTTTGGCAATGTCCAGTAGTCACTAGAGTGAATCATAACATTCTACTAGATTACATTTTCATCATGATTCTTCTTAATTGCTGTAATTTTTCTCATTTTGTAGAAGTTGCTCCTGTTTTATCAATAACAAATATTATTAAGAGATTGAATCAGAAATATGCACTTCAATTCATATTTTGTTTTCACACTTCTTTTCACACATAAATTTAAAAAATATTCAACAAATTCAATATCAGAGACATAATCAACAAAATGAAAAGATTAATGAAGGCAAATACATCAGGGATTTAACAAATTGATTGCAAAGATTGTGAAAAAATAAAAAGAGAACTTAAATACAAGATTGAAAGAACACATTAGAAATGTTATATGTGGGGAATTAGATAAATTTGCAATAGCTGCACATGCATGGTCAGAAAAACACAGAATTGAATAAAACACATAAATCTAAGGATTCATAGTTAAATATGGGAAATAACATTATGAGGTTCTTAATTTGTAAATTAATGAGTCATTTTTTAACATCTTATCTCATATTTTATGTTTCTTCAAACACGGGAACTAGTTTTTGAGAGAAGGATCTCTCTCATTTTCAACCGACATTGTGACTACCGGATTTTCATTGGAATCTCCATGAATTTCAAGATTCCTGATGAACGTGACCTCATCTCAAAGGTCATCAAATTGACACCAGATGCCAACGTTATTGATGGAGATTCCAACAAAAATCCGGTAGTCATAATGTCGGTTGAAAACGAGGGAGATCATTCTCTCAAAAACTAGTTCCCATGTTTGAAGAAACATAAAATACACTGCTCAAAACAATTAGAGGAACACTATGAAATATGCAAACATTTTTTCATTGGATAAAGGTACAAACATGAAATTAATAAAGTACATTATTTGTGGTTATTTATTTATTGCTCATGTCAGTAAAAACAAATGAATAACGCTGACAATTAACTTTTCAAATAATTCCGCTATGTAAGCAATTGAAGCTTGTGCTTATTTTTCAAAGTTAAACACTCGTTATATAGAGTTAGTATCGTGTATGGCCTCCACGACATTCGATGACAGTTTGGCACCTTCATGGCATGCTCCCAATAAGATTCTGGATTTCCTCTTGCGGGATATTCTCCCATTCCTCCTTCAGAGCATCTCCGAGTTGCTGCAGAGTTTGATGTCGGTTCCTGACCTTCCTGTCTAGAAGATCCCACAAGTGTTCAATAGGGTTGAGGTCTGGGCTGACCGCTGGACACTCCATTACCTCAATTTCATTCCTCCTCAGGAAATCCCTGGTGACAGCCGCAGAATGTGCCCTGGCATTATCCTGCATAAACAGAAATCCAGGGCCTACTCCAATGGCAGCAGGTACTACATGCTCTTCCAGAACGTGCTCGATATACCGGACAGCATTCAGTCCCTAAGTACAAGGTCCGTACGATTGTTGTACATAACTCCGGCCCACACCATTATGGAACCTCCTCCGAATCTATCAATTTCCTGTACAGCCTCTGCAGAAAATCTTTCTCCTGGCCGTCCCCACACCCTCAATCGACCATCACAACGTGTAAGACGATACCTGGATTCGCCCGAGAAGAGCACAAACTCCCACTGGTTCAGGTTCCAATCACCATGGTTTTCAGCTACGTACGTCTTGCTGCCTTATGCCCAATTGTTAAGCGTGCTTTTTAACGGGCCTTTTTGGACGAATATTCTCTTTCCTTAATCTGTTCCTTATGGTTTGGTCTGAAACCCGGATTCCGGAAGCCATATGAAGGTCATTCTGCAGGTCTTTTGCAGTTTTTGTAAGCTGTCGAAGAGCAGAAAGAGCAACGTATCTGTCATCCTGGGGGCTTGTTTTAAATTTACGCCCCTGGCCACGTCTTCTACAATACTGACCTGTCTCTCTGTGCCTGTTGTGTAACCTGGACATCACGGAAGGAGAAACCCCAAGCTCTCTAGCCACTTGTCGCAGAGATTGACCTTGTCGTAAAAGATGTAGAGCATGATATACTTCAAACTCATTTAAATGCCTCATTTTGTCAGAGACTTCAATAAACAAGGCAATAATCAACATTCGTCACTATAGCAACATCAGGAAGCTTACCAATTAGAAGTGGCCAGTGCCTTCCAAAATAAAAAAATTCTCTATATTTGTCATTTGAGGTAATTTCTCTGTATTTAGGCCATGGAACTTTAAAATTTGTATCCAATGATAAAATTAATAATTCAATTTACATATTATCCAACTTTCAGCATCACAGCTTTAAAAAACAATTACTTATTCAATTTATTACAAGAGTTCCTCTAATTATTTTGAGCAGTGTATGAGGTAAGATGTTAAAAAATGACTCATTAATTTACGAAATCTAAGGATGTTTTTATTATTCATTTCATACATCTCAATTATGGATAAAGCATATTTAAAGAGAAAAATTATAATATATATAGAAAAAGATTTGCGTTTAGATTGGTACTTGCTCCGGTAGCTCAGCTGGTAGAGCACTCGGTCTAGAGAACCAAGGGTCCCGGTCTGAGCATATAATTTTTCTCTTTAAATAAATCTAAGGAACTCACAGTTTGGGAGAAATTTACATCCAGAAAAATAAAAGAAAATGGCAATTTTGAAGTTCCTGGGGAAAAAAGATTAAATTTGTAAGTTCATCAGTCAGCCAACAGAGGGAGCAGGAAGCAACCTACAGGATTACCAACCACCAATTCAACACTTAGATATAACTGAAAACGATACGAAGATGTATCAAAACTAGTCTTCAAGAAATCTACAATTGAGTTGAATGGAATATGGGCATAACTCATGTTTTGCCCTTTTTCAGTTCAATGCATTTTTTGAACTCACCAGTTTGTAGTTGGCCAGCCTGAAAAGATTTGTTTCGATATCTCGATTACAGCAGGTTCAGCAGCTGATTGTATCAATTAAAATAAACAACAATATTATGCATTTAGTTATATATCAATTGCTAATATCTCAAAACGTATATTTTTAATTGTGCCCATATTCCATTCAACTCCTCAATTATGAGTTGCGGTGTTAACCCTAATTAAATGAATTTAAAATCAAGAAAACAAAATATAAGTTATGGTATATATTTCTGATTCAATTTAAAGTTAAAAAAATTAATTTTATGAACCATATGGTTATCTAAACATATAATCTGCCAATTAATGCTCTATTACTCCATTTTTTGCAGTTTTTCATAAAATAATATAAACAAGTGTCATTTGTTACTTTAATCTCAGATTGGAAGAATATTTAGGCCCACAATTTCTGTAATACATGTATACCTGTAAATCACAAGGCAAATTGATGCTCATTTTGACAGAAAAATATGAGCAATAAAATTAAAAAATTAAAATATATATGAGAATAAGAGACTAACTACGATAACCAGTATCTGTTTTTTTTAACATTTAAAAATTTGTACTTTAGCTGACTAAAAGAAAAAAGTGATAAAAGTTATTTTTTTCTAACGAACATAAAATTGAAAAATACGTACATAGCTTAACTACTGTACATGTCAGTCAACATTTAGGACCCCACACAAAACTCTTCACATCCAACCTCACACATTCAAAAAAAATAAAAATAAAAACATTATTGAGTACAGTGAAGGCATGGAATGCAATATCTAACATTTAAAATAACACTTTTTTTTTGGTAAATATGTATACATCATTAACACAAAGGAAAACTATATTTTTTTGTTATTGTTTTTTTCTCTTTTTTGTTTTTTTATATAATAACTAACTATTCTGTCGTGATTATTGCACAACTTTCCAAAAATTGAGAAAAAAAAAACAGAAATAATAATAATAATAATTGAAAAGGAAAAAAAAAATCTCACAACCTCAATATTTATATGGTCTAGTATTGATTGTTTAAGCTGGCAGCTGTGATACTTCAACTTGTCTTTTATGGCACACCCTGTAGCATCCCAGCTGCCAGATATTAAATATATATATATATTTTTTAAAGCTCACTATTTTTTTTAAAAGTGTTCAACAGCAAAAAATGAGTTTCTTTACCATCAGTTTTTTTTCACTACTTTTACAACAAGTGTTCATATAATAGCTGTTGTAAACATTATTATTATTATTATTTTTTATCATTATTATTTGAACAACAACAAAAATAATAGATCAATCCCCATAAAATACACCTTTTAAATTTTTATATCTTTTTTTTTTTTTTGTATAGTGGTAATACCAACTATCACTTATGAATACATTAGTTTAGAGGAAGAAGAGGACCAATAAATTTTAGTGCTTTTAGTTTGGTACACAGTCAATATTAGAATATCTTACACACCAAGAATCTTACAGAAATGCTATTGGTCGTCTTCCCCCCATTTTTTACTATTCTTTTTTTGAACAGCCATTTTGATGAAAAGAACACAATAATGCTATTAAATTAAAAAAAAAAGACAAAATATTAAATAACTTGTATATGAAAAAGTTGAATAATAAAAGTATTTCTTAAAAAAAAACAATAATACAGATAAAACATTGAAATAGCAAAATGGAAAAAAGAAAGAAAGAAATTATTATTTTTTTTTTCCAATTTACTGAATAACTAAAGTGTCATTATTTTTGTGGTGTGCAATTCAAGCATGTGCCGATAACCAGCTGCCCTGATCTTCAGTTTCCCATGTAAATTCACATTATAAGAGCTGGTTAGAGCTGTTATAAGAGCCAATATTTTTTATGAAATAACAATTAGTTTAACAATCATTAAATGAATCCGATTTTATGCTTGACTTAAGATTCAAATGCCAGTTAACAATGGGGAAGAATTTCCTTGAAATGTCCTGGAAAGGATACTAAATACAAGGTGAGGTATAAAATCTTATTCATTTAATGACTGTTGTAACTTATATTTGAAGAGAAAAATTTTCGCCTAAACCGGGACTCGAACCCGGGACCCTTGGCTTTCCGGGCCAAGTGCTCTACCAACTGAGCTACCGAGGCGAGTTACGATCTAGACGCAAATTTTTCTCTTATATACGTTGTAATTCCCTATCGCCAAATGCTTTTGAAACCATCGTTTCTATCTTTGCAAATGGCAGCTTCTTAGTTAAGAAGACATTTATTGGGAATTTAACATTACTTTATAAAGCTAGTAAGGCTTCTAATGATGTTTTTATTATTGATTTAACATTTCTCCATGAAAGATAAATTATATTTGAAGAGAAAAATTTTCGCCTAGACCGGGACTCGAACCCGGGACCCTTGGCTTTCTGGGCCAAGTGCTCTACCAACTGAGCTACCGAGGCGAGTTACGATCTAGACGCAAATTTTTCTCTTATATACGTTATAATTCCCTATCGCCAAATGCTTTTGAAACCATTGTTTCTATCTTTGCAAATGGCGGCTTCTTAGTTAAGAAGACATTTATTGGGAATTTAACATTACTTTATAAAGCTAGTAAGGCTTCTAATGATGTTTTTATTATTGATTTAACATTTCTCCATGAAAGATAAATTATATTTGAAGAGAAAAATTTTCGCTTAGACTGTTGTAACTGTTTTTGTATTGTCATGAAACAACATGCGTCACTCTAGAACAAAGAATTTTTATGTGTGGTTCACATGTGATAAAATCTTGTAGAAGAGCCAAGCTGCATTTTTTTAAAAGAAATTTTACCTTGTTACAGAACCTTACACTATATGCAATCTTTTAAATAAATTTAAGGAAACAAAGTTAAATCTTTAACTTTTATAGGAATTAATCACTATGAGGTTTAATTTCACCAAAAGTTACATATGTTAATATACACATCACCTCATCTTACTCTCTTACATGGAACATGCTTTGAAAAGATATTTCCTCTATTTTCAAAAACCGACCCTTCAAAACATATGCCAGATGAGAGAGTAATATATATAGTAAGATGATTAATTTGTAAAGAAAAATTAATGCCTGAACCGGGATTTGAACCCAAATCTGTTTAAAAATCAATTCAATTTATTTGATGAAATATCTCAGTTTTACTTTCTATTAATTTTGAGAATAAAATTTAGGGATACTGGATTCCAGATAAGAAGCGGAATGAAAAAAGGCACGTGCTTACCGCTTTGATAATACTGGTCAAAAGAAACCTCTGCAAAGGCTTGTACAAGCAAAAGGAAATGTAAAACTTGATATCAGAAGTTTACAATCTTGTAAGTAAATTTACGGAAGCTGGATTGATTTTCAATAAGAATCAGAATAAAAACCACCATGTGCTTACTGAAGAAAAATTTGTAAAAAGTTAGAATGAACTATACAAAGACATTTTTTACTAATTCTTCCATAAAAATGTTGAACTTTTTCAACATCTTTTGCGACAAAAGTACGTGACTATCTAATTGTAATTGTGCTTGAATTAAAGGGTTATGTACATGAGAGTTTACCAGCCGATAATTTGATTCTACTCCATTGCACATTCTTGGCACATAGCAAAAATAATAGCACCATATAAGTTTAAGAAAACAAAAAGTTTATATTTTTTAACACTAGCTACAATAAAAAAAGGTGTGATTTGAGATAAAAAAAAGTTGACACTGCCACATTCAAGTTGTCTTAACGAAACAGCTACAATATTACCAACTAGGAAGACAAAACTTTTCTCGTAGCTTTTCTGTGTCTCAGGGTGTTCTGTGCAATAGCACAAGTACATCCCAAAATTCCCAGGCAGGTGTCATTCGCCTCGGATATATTTTAAGCGTACTAAATATTAAGGGAAGAGACTTGTGACCATTTGCACGCAATTTCATCTCTACCAAATTTTATATCACCAAAGCTGTGTTTTGTGTGGCCCCGAGCCAGGATGAGAAAAAAGAAAGGGGAGCAGTAACACTTCATTAAAAACCTATCACCTAAACCCCTCGTGAAGGTACTTTGCCAGGATTACGGTGAAGAACGAACAATGTTGAAGGTGGAGATGAAGTTCATTGGTACGGCAGAAGAGGCAATCTTACCACTGAAGCATAAACAGCGGAACCCACTGCCTCGTGAGTAGAAGAAGAATCCTCAGAGGCTAAGGGAACTTTCCGACAGAAAAAGAGCTACATAGTACACCATTTCCCCTGTAGGATGCACATTGGATAGCATCTTGTTGAATAAAAAAAAAAAAGGGATATGAAAATGTCGGAACAAGCAGTAGGTCCTGGTTCTCAATGAGCCATAGCACCGGAAATTAAGTGTTTATTAATGATTGTTATAATTATTCTTGCGTGCAAATGGTCCTCAACCAAGAAAAGCACACGATGTGCTCTTCTAGAACTGGATACAAATTCTATCTTCGGAAAAAAAAAACTCGGTTCTTTCTTAAAAATACAAGAAACAGGAAAGCCAATTAAATAAAAAATAAAAAACCGTATTTTCCTCATAAAAATTGAATCCAGTTCTGCTATTGGATGGAATGATACACGACAAGACTTTTATATAAATATTAAGAGACTTTAAACTTCTTTTTTTTTCAATACTGGCAAAACTAACAACATTTATTGCTAGAGAATTTTGGTGGGAATAATAATAATAATAATGACGATAATAAAAAAAGTTGTTAGGTGTTTTTTCCCATATGCACTATGTAAATATCCAATTTTAATTATTGTTATTATTTAGATCAGTTAAGATTATGTAATGCATTAGGAAATAATAAAAAAAACATCTTTTACAGAGTAGCTATCTAAAAAAAACAACAGTTTTTGTACACATTGAATAAGACTTGTGTGATTTTGTAAAAATCATCAAAAATTCTATCACAATTACCACAAATATATAATATTTTTGTAGTTTTTTATATCATCTATCGAGGTAAATCATAGGGGGATAAAATTGACGTCAGGCACCCCCTCTGAGAAGCCACTAAATAGTTTAGGGATTTTTTTTACAAGTTTTGTGGCAATAATAAAGGAAAGGAGGTACCTAACGCTTAAGGTCAAAAAGTTGTGTAAATATATTTATATACTCAAAACATGTATAAGTTTGAATCTGAGCAGGTTTTATATATGTATATAATAAGAGAGAATGTATTTATGTGTTGTGTGTGTAAAATTTTGTTTGTATTTACTTAAGGCATTAACAAAATATATATACTGTATTATCCAAAACAGAAAAATTCATAGTACCAGAAACAATTTTGCCCTCTATCCCCTAAAACTTTATTCAAGTCGAGAAAAAACATTTCATTTTTATTTAACATCATACACAATTCCATTTTTTAAAGACCCCACCCCCAAAGAAAGAGTAGCGAGTTACAGTACACACAAAAACTCGTGTCTAAGAGATGTTTTTTTAAGCACAATATCTTATTATTCCATTTTTTTGTTTTAAGTTCCTTTTTAAATATTTTTTTTTATATCAACAAGTATGTGATAGTGCAACGTACCTCCGTAAACACGTTTTTTTTTGCTGCTGCACACTAAATATAGCCAGCGCACAATAAAATAACAAGATACCTAAGGTCACAACTGATCCTGAACATACTATTATCACAGGCATGTTTTTTATATATCCAAAGATTTATTATTATTTTTTTAATGTTTCCGAGGAATTTTCAAAACAGAGTGAAGAACTACTTATGTTCTGGCGACTGGAAATGAAACCTGGATTTGGCCGTGTGATTTTTACAAGTTTCACTAACCGTACAGGCACTTAAAAGGAGTGACAAAGAAGCTCAAAACTCGATGTTGTGCATGCAAGACCAGCACAGTGAGACGACAACGGAGGTACAATCCCCCGAAACAAATTGACAGACAGAACAATGTGCTATAGTTTCTGCAAGTTTTTTTTTAAACATCCTACGATTAAAAATCTACCGATCTCCACGCACGCACAAGAAAAAGAGATGGGGGAAGGGGAATAAAACATGTGACATTGATGGCACACATTCAAATGAAGCTGCCGGTATCAGATTTAAAAACAGGGAAAAAAAGAAAATAAAGCAGTCACACTAAACTCATTAAACCTACCTGAGTAAGTATACTGTAAAAAACATTCACGCAACAAATAAAAAAAAATCACCCTCTTTAAGCATGAATTGTTACAATTAGGAACCATATGACTGCTAAGAATATAATAATTAATAATAATAATAATTTAGTATTTAAAAAAAAAGTTGTAACGAATAAAAAATAATTAGTGTAAAATATTTTGTCTCAGCTCCGTTATTTGGATAAATGCAAGAGCACGCATACTGACTGACTATTGGAGGAGTGAGATCATGGATGTGGTAATGTTGTTACGTCTACATGATGTACAGGGTGTTGAGGACCAGCACGTGGTGATTATTCTTCGCCAGAGTCACTACATATCCTTCAGACGTTATCTTTAGGCCACAACATCGTGAGACCTGCAAAAATACATAAATTCTTCATTACAATTGTTTGAACCAAACACTGAATGGCTCACAGTATACACAGATGGAGAAGTAAAAACAAGTGAAGGAGCTTGTTCCCTTCTTCACCAATTACATAGTAGTTAGAATAAAACAAATTTTGATGCTGAAATAAAAGCCATACAAATACTTTTATGTAATAAATTTGGGAAGTTTTAACATTATGATGTTTAATTCAGAATTAAATGAATCATGATTTCTTCTTACCCCATACTTCTATGTTTTTTAAACACAACACTACAGTATCAGCGACCATCGTCACCATCCTCTGCTGATACTACAGTGCTGTGTTTAAAAAAACATAGAAGTATGAGGTAAGAAGAAATCACGATTCATTTAATTCTTATATACCATACAAATACCCCTGCAGGCATTGAAAAAGCAGTGGTGAATTCTCAAACACCAATTAGTTGGCGATTGATGGATTTTTTAGGATGGAAAAATCCAAGGAGCAAGGCCTCCTGGGTCCTAAGTCACAAAATTTTCAGGCTCGTAAGATTCTTAAGCCTGAATAAAAAAACCTCTAAGCACAACCTGGTAATACCTTAGTTGCCTGCTAGATGTCTCATTGAGTCAGTGTGTTGACTGCATGCCACTCATGACATCAATGGGTAAATAAGGTAATAATAAGTTTCAAAAAATTTAATATAACATTAGCTCCAATAAACAATATTAAAAAACCTCATAGTGTTATTTCCTATATACATAACTTAATCCAATTAACAAATTCAGCCTGGGTAATCTTCTGTTAACTAATAATAAATGTAATACCCCAGACAACAAAAAATCTGGAATTTATCAAATTGATTGCAAAGATTGCAACAGGATATATACAGGAAAAACAAAAAGGAACTTGGAAACTTGTAAAAAAAGAGCACTTCAGAAACATAAAGAATGGAGAAATTGAAAAATCAGCTATAGCAGCACATAGTTTATTAGGGCATCATAGGATTGAAAAAGAAGCAAAACTTTTAAAACATCTATCTAAACCTTTGGATTTAACAGTTTGGGAAAAAAATATATATTAAAAAAAACCATACTAGAACTATGAACTTCGAGATTCCGGACAAACCGAGCTTGATTACAAAGTTCTTCAAAAATACAACAGATAGCAGTTTAGAAAATGATTCATTCAAAATAACACCAGATGACAGTTTGGAGAGTAATTCCTTCAAAAGAACACCAGATGGCAGTCTGGATAATTACCGGCAAAAGAAAAAATTGACAGTCGTGAAAACAGTTGATGATGACAATGTGTCGCCGATACTGCAGTGCTGTGTTTAAAAAAACATAGAAGTATGAGGTAAGAAGAAATCACGATTCATTCAATTATTTTTAATTATTATAACTAAATTAACTTGGTCTAGTAACTCCTAACAAAGGAGAGGCTATGGCTCAACACTGGGCTACATCATTATAGATAGATTACAGATAATGCAAACAGTAGCTTCATATAACTAAACACCTTCACAATAAATTATGAAACAAGGAAATTAATTAAACAGCCAACAAATTAATCTACAATGGATACCTTTCCATGTGGAAATAGTTAAAAAAAAAAAATGTTATCGTAAGAATTAAATGAATCGTGATTTCTTCTTCTATGTTTTTTAAACACATCACTGCAGTATCAGCGACCATCGTCACCATCCTCAGCTGTTTTCACAACTGTCAATTTTTTTCTTTTGCCGGTAATTATCCAAACTGCCATCTGATTACCGGCAAAAGAAAAAAATTCAGTCGTGAAAACAGCTGAGGATGGCGACGATGGTCGCTGATACTGCAGTGCTGTGTTTTATAAAAACATAGAAGTATGAGGTAAGAAGAAATAATGATTAATTTAATTCTTATGAATTAAATCTCATAATGTTAAAAATTCCGAAATTTATTATATAAAAATGTTATCATTGATATCACCAATGAATTTTGAAACTGCAAAAATGGTAATAAGAAATAAAACTTAACCCTAATCAAAAAGACATTATGGTGGAATTGTTACATAAAGGTATTATTTATGATCAAACTGATATTACACAGCTTCTTATGATTGAAATAAGTACATTTATATACATAGCTAAACTATTTAAATTAATGGTAAAGAGAGAGAAAAAAAAATATGGACCAGAACTTGAAACACGGGCCTTTGTGCTCATATTCTACCACTGAAGTATTCAGGCTTCATTTCTATCCAAGGACAAATTTCTATCTTCAATTCTAGAATCATATTTAGAATCTTAATATGTAAATTAATTATGTAAATACGAAAGGAAGTACCATTACGAGGTTGTACTTAATAAATAAGTTGAGTCTTTTTTTTTATCTTACCTCATATTGGTTGTTTCTTGTAGGACATGTTTCAGAGCATCTTTGCTACATCTTCAGCTTGTACAGAAACAACCAATATGAGGTAAGATAAAAAAAAAAGACTCAACTTATTTATTATGTAAATTAACGTACAGATAAGCTGCCTGTAAGCAATGATAAAGGGTACCTCAAATAGTTATAGAGTAAGATTTAAATCAAAATGTTTTATACCTCACCTCATATCCAGTCTTCTAATTAGACCAGTTTTAAACCTTAGGCAGCTTCATCTTCAGTAATTTCTTGTTGACTGATGTTATGTCAATCATGAGAACTGCTTCTTCCTCCCTGATCGACATAACATCAGTTGACAAGAAATTACTGAAGATGAAGCTACCCAAGCTTTGAAACCGGTATAATTAGAAGACTGGATATGAGAAGAGGCATAAAGCATTTTATTAAGTTATGTAGGTAGGAAATAACAGTACGAGGTTTATTTTAATTTTGTTGAGTTGTTTCTTGACTCACCTCATACTTCTTAACTCTCAAGCAGATCTGGATTTCGTCACTGTATTTGTGACATCCTCAATGCTGTTCACGTTCACAACTGACGTCCAATGGTCTCCTCCCCTGCAGACTGACCTCCGTGCCATCTGATAGCTGACAGACGAACTTCCAAATCAATCCCCTCTCCTTATCACCGGGTATTTCAAAATTCCATAGTTATGTTTTTATTCTTGCATATGTAAATTTTTTCCCAAATTGTGAGTTCCTTCCGTTTTTCCAATTGTTTAAGTAATTTTGTTTTGGTTTCTATTCTATGTTTTTCTGACCAGGCATGTGCAGCTATTGCAGAATGTTAAAAATGGAGAAACAGAAAAATCTGCAATAGCTGCACATGCCTGGTCAGAAAAACATAGAATAGAAACCAAAATAAAATTACTTAAACAATTGGAAAAACCGAAGGAACTCACAATTTGGGAAAAAATTTACATATGCAAGAATAAAAATGTAACTATGAATTTTGAAATACCCGGTGATAAGGAGAGGGGATTGATTTGGAAGTTCGTCGGTCAGCCATCAGATGGCGCGGAGGTCGGTCTGCAGGAGAGGAGACCGTTGGACGTCAGTTGTGAACGTGAACAGCATTGAGAATGTCACAAATACAGTGACGAAATCCGGGTCTGCGAGGGAGTTAAGAAGCATGAGGCGAGTCAAAAAAAAAAAAATTAATTAAATTAGAGTGCTAGCATTTAAAGCTGGGGATCTTATGTTCAAATCCTGGTTCAGACAAACTGTTTTTTTTTTCTCTATCTTTGCTAACATTTTTATAAAACACAAATCAAATTACAAAAGATAAAGTTTGAAATACAAGATAAATATATTAATATAGTTCACACGCAGACAAGCTGTGTAAACTTACTTTAACGTATGGACACTCAAATTCTGAGAGCAGGGAACCATCTCGTGAAAAAACTGCAACATGGAAGCGATTGCCATGAGAGTCCCCCACCAATACATCTCCAGCGTCCGATATGTCAATTCCATTTGGAAAATTGGTAATGCTCTCACACCCAATGCGACGTAAGAACTGGCCTTCCTCATTGAACACGACGACACAGTGGCCCTTAAAGTCGCACACAAAGTACTCCTTGCCTGCATCAGAGTTCATACACACATCTTAATACATCACTGTTACAGGTAAATAAAAGGCTAAACTTTATAACTTGTCAAGTGACTTTTTTAATTCCTTCGTAAACACCTGTTAAATTTTACTCTTAGGATTTGATTTTTCAAATTATTTCCCACAATTTACAATGATTTTTACACGTCTTCTAATGATTATTTGAATATATTTATTCATTAAGGTAGAATATGTTTATCACTCACCTCATATTGTAAATATTTATTCATAATTAAATTAATGTTTTTATTACCTCACCTCATATCCTTTTTCTTGTATACTTGCAGTTTCGGAGCTTATCTCCATCGTCAGTAGCCTCTGGTCGACCGGTGTTATGTCGTTTCTTGGCACCGGTCGACCAGAGGCTACTGACGATGGAGATAAGCTCCGAAACTGCAGTATAGAAGAAAAAGGATATGAGGTGAGGTAATAAAAACATTAATTTAATTATTAAATTAAACCTCATAGTGTTCTTTCCCTGTGAAAGTTAAATATTTATTCATGATATTTTTTTTTGCAAATGCCCCAGGTTGTCTTTCGACATTCCTAGTGTTCTCCCCTGGCATGGCATATTTGTAACCCACTTCTGAGGTTGGGGCGCCAGGAAGGCAGGGTTACGTTGCCCCAATGATATGATGGATGATGATAATGGTGCGCCAGGAGAGTCCCTAATCCTAAGCTTAATCTAAGATGAATATGAATGATGATGATTGCAATGGCCATATGATTTTGGGGACCGATTGGGCCTTAAAGTTTTCCTGACATTTGTCTTAAAGGTGAGGAAAAACCCAGATAAAAACCTTACCCAGAAAAACTGTCCCGACCGGGGATCGAACCTGGGCCCGCTGTGTGACAAGGCAGCATGCTACCTCGAGACCACAGTGGTGGACTTATTCATGATATTGAACTATGAAAACATGGCAGCCATATTGATTTTAATAAATATTCTATGTTTCAGTGCAGCCAACACAGAGTCTGTACACTAAATAAAATCAGTGTGCATTCTTTCATTGGTTAGAGCACTTAAATTGCATTAGAATAGCTTTTAGGTTGGTCTTTCATAGATTAGAATACTTAAATTATGTTTAGGTTTTTCTCTTCACCCATATACTCATAAGATAGCAACCTTTAATAGTTACATTTATAGACTTTTAAATATCCCTCTTTCACCCTTGGAATATAATAATGAACTGAATATTATTAAACAATTAGCTATTAATAATAACTATGACCCTAAAATTATAGACAATTTAATTAAGAAAATTCATTACAAAAAAGCAATTAAAGTTTTTCCTTTACCCAAGAAAAACATAAATAAATATGTCAATGTCATACATAGGCCCACTTTCCAATAAAATATCTATATACTTAAAGTTGAACATTAATGTGGCATTTAAAGCTAATAAAACTTTACAAAATATAATAAAAAACAATGAAACCAAAGAAAAAAAGGAAAAATTATCAGGTGTATATAAATTGAAGTGTGTCACATGTAACAATGTCTACATAGGACAAACTGGCAGACCATTTATTTCTCGTATAAAGGAACATATGAGAGCATATAACAGAAATTTAGATAATTCAAAATATGCTAACCACCTACTCCAATATGGTCATTGTTTTGATCCAAATTTTAAATGTCTGTGACAAAGGAAAGAAGTTGGACCTTTTAGAAGTTGTAGAGATAAATAAATTAAAAAGTGGTAATAAGCTGTTAAATTCCCAACTAGAATTGAATGAATCACCTCTTTTAAATTTATAATAGAGATTGTAAAAAAATAAAAATATATTGTTACATAGTTACAGTTGTTATGTACTATAATAACAAAATTAATTAATTTGTAATCATGTCTGAAGAAGGTACAAAAACAGCTGTAACTAATTTATATTTTAATAAATATGAAAATCACATAAAACTAAGTTTTATTTTTATTTAATTAAATATGTTTAGGTTTGTTGGCAACATGAGTCCAAATATAGTGTATATGATGGCTGCATCCCATGATTCTATAGCGTAAACCACTTTGTGTCTATTGGCATGTGCATGGTTGGAAGTTACAAACATTTTTTGCATCACATGTTGTAAAGTATTTCCAAATAAAGTAAACTCTCTACTTGTGTCTGGCATAATGCCAGGTCGAGGATGAGAGGATATTATTATTGAGTTAGTTTACAATGTATATACATTTTCTGAAATGTCAAATAATTTAGTCAGTTCCAATGGATTTATGCACACCTCTGATTCTCAGATTTGCAGATTCAAACCTGGCTGGGGTCAATGGATTTTTAAGGATATAAAAATCCTAAGTAAGGCTTCATTTGCACACCATCTGAAGGCTGTACACCGCTGTTGTCTCAAGGTAGTGTGCTGCCTTGTCATGCAGCGGGCCCGAGTTCGAGCCTCGGTTGGAACAAGTTTCCTGAATGAGTTTTTTCTCACCTGTAAGACAAATGTCAGGAAACTTTAAGGTCCAAACAGTCTCTGAAAATCATCTGGCCATCATTATCATATTCACCACATTAGATTAAGTTTAGGGTTAAGGTCTCTCCTGGTGCATCATTGCCTATCATATCATATGGGCAGCGTAACCATGCCTTCCAGGTGCACCAACCTGAGAAGTGGGTTATAATAAGCCAATGCCAGGAGAGAATACCAGAAATATTGAAATGACAAACTGCTAGCATTGAATATATATATACCATCTGAAGGCTGAAATAAGAGGCCTTGGTAAAATTTATCACCTCTTTCAATGAATTATGATTCATTTGATCTAAGATGTTATAGTGTGTCATTAAATAAAAATAAACTACCACCAAATAAGATATAAATTAAAATGTTTTATACCTCACCTCATCCAATCTTCTAATTATCCGGTTTCAAAGCTTGGGCAGCTTCACCTTCAATAATTTCTTGTCGACTGATGTTATGTCGATCCTTCCTCTGCTGGTGGATCAAATCAGAACCTCCAGGATTTTCAAGTTCATAAGTTTTTCCTTCTTTTTTTTAATGTGGATTTTTTCCCTAATACAACATAATATCAGTCGGCAAGAAATTACTGAAGATGAAGCTGCTCAAGCTTTGAAACTGGTATAATTAGAAGACTGGATATGAGGTGAGGTATAAAACATTTTAATTTAAATCTTAAATTAAACCTCATAGTGATTTTTTCCTATAAAATTTTAATACTACCAAATACTTTATATATTAAGTTATACATTTTTCCAATTCTCAAGGAACTTGTATCTGTACAGAGTTCACCTCCAGATGACAGATTTAGGAGTCCTCCTCAGATATGAGGAAGGAGGGGGAAATAAAATATTTTTCTTGGACCAAACAGGCTGAGTAGACTGTGTTTTATTTTAGGAAGTAATATTTTGAGGTTCTTTTAATTATATTATTTTGAGTTTGTTTATCTTACTTCAATATTAATGTTGATTTGTTCTTGAACATGTTTCAATTGGATATCAATCATCTTCAGTATCTTGCCCAGACTGGTTGGATTTATGTTGTCAGCTTCCTCCTGTGGTTGGCCAAAGAACCCCCAAACGAGGTCACATTCTATCGGTATTTCGAAATTCATAACTCTGTTTTTGTTCTTCTGAATAAAGATTTTTTTATTCAGAAGAACAAAAACAGAGTTATGAATTTCGAAATACCGACGGAATGTGACCTCATTCGGAGGTTCTTTGGCCAAGATTTTTTTATTCAGAAGAACAAAAACAGAGTTATGAATTTTGAAATACCGATGGAATGTGACCTTGTTTGGAGGTTCTTTGGCCAACCACAGGAGGAAGCTGACATCGACATCCAGGGTTTACAACATAAATCCAACCAGTCTGGGCAAAATGCTGAAGATGATTGACATCCAATCGAAACATGTTCAAAAACAAATCAACATTAATATTGAAGTAAGATAAACAGACTCAATATAATTGAGTAGACTGTGCTCATTAGGTAAGGTTTGTGCAAAATAAAATCACGAGTTATCAATTTGATACTGTTATAGAACTAATGTCTCATGTTATCAAATCCTGAAACGCATTCAAATAATGAAAGCTAGAAGGAAAATGGTTTTACTATCAGTTCTTTAGCATTACACATATAACTGAAGAAGTTAGTTACCACTTATAGCAATATCAGAAGGTTCTCTCATGTAGTCGCTGCAGTCAAACCAACGCAGCAGGTCGCCTGCTTCAGAAATTACAAACACTGTGGGGGAGACGCTGTCCACGGCCACAATGTGACCTTGAGAGGTCACTGCCAGGCCTGCCACAATGTCTATGTACCTGGACACAAGAAACATCTATGTAACATACACCATACCACCGTCGTTTTATCCAGAGCACACAGAATGTACAAGAAACACATCAACAAAATTGTAATACTGAACTCTAAGCCAAACAACATCAACTTAAAAAAGTCCATCATGCAGGAGCTGGAAAACTAAGTGAATATCTCAGCAAGTCAAAGTTATGATCTAATTTTGCTGGTTTATAGAATATCTTTCTTTTCGTAAATTAATGAGCCATTTTTTAACATCTTACCTCATATTTTATGTTTCTTCAAACACGGGAACTAGTTTTCGAAAGAAGGATCTCTCTCATTTTCAACCGACATTATGACTACCGATTTTCGTTGCAATCTCCATCAATAACGTGGCCATCTGGTGTTGATTTGATGAACTTTGAGATGAGGTCACGGTCATCAGGAATCTCAAAATTCATGGATCTAAATTTGTTCTTCTGAATATATATCTTCTCCTAATGTCACGTTCATCAGGAATCTCGAAATTCATGGATCTAAATTTGTTCTTCTGAATATATATCTTCTTCTAATGTCACGTTCATCAGGAATCTCGAAATTCATGGATCTAAATTTGTTCTTCTGAATATATATCTTCTTCTAATGTCACGTTCATCAGGAATCTCGAAATTCATGGATCTAAATTTGTTCTTCTGAATATATATATATCTTCTCCCAAATTGGGAGAAGATATATATTCAGAACAACAAATTTAGATCCATGAATTTCGAGATTCCTGATGAACGTGACCTGATCTCAAAGTTCATCAAATCAACACAAGATGGCAACGTTATTGATAGAGATTCCAACAAAAATCTGGTAGTCATAATGTCAGTTGAAAATGAGAGAGATCCTTCTCTTGAAAACTAGTTCCTGTGTTTGAAGAAACTTAAAATATGAGTATATTAAATTAATGTTGGGAAGTAAACATTATGAGGTATAATCATTAAAATTCATCGGAGAACATATTGTATAAACAACTCACCTCATAGGATTCATGCTTCCATGATATCGCAATTTCAAACACAGTCGTGTTCATCTTCAGCCATAACTCCATGGCTGAAGATGAACATGACTGTGTTTGAAATCGCGATATCATGGAAGCATGAATCCTATGTTTAAACAATATGTTCTCCGATGAATTTTAATAAAATATGAGGTAAGATGTTAAAAAACAACTCATTAATTTACAAATTAAGAACCTCAATGTTATTTCCCATATTTAACTATGAATATCTTTCTTCTGTTAACCCTTAAATTGGAGAAATTAAATTTCTTATGCCAACTTACTTAAATGTGTCATATTAAAGTGAAAACAAACCATTCATAACTGAACGTCACCTATTGCATACTGTCATATTTTATTTGACACAAATTTAAACAATTTCTACCATTTTTTCCATTGTTTTAAATAAAAAAAATGAAATAAATTAATCTGAATTAAATACAGGTACACTGTGATGAAGCAAACACGATTGTTGCTAGAGCGATTTTTTAATTCCAGGTTACAGGTAAACTCCCATTCCAATTGTCAGATTTCACAGATTTTTGGGGAATAACCTTCTCATTTTATTTAAATAGCATATACTAAGTTCTGTTGCAAAAAATAAGAAATCTGAAAGCTAGAGCTATTTTTAAATGTTTGTTTTAGGCAAACTCCTTTTCCTAAAGGTCCAATTTTGTTGGTTAACAAACTCAACATTACCCTTTTTAATTAACTGCTATATTAAAACATAAAATTATGAAATATTTACCTAAACGGTCCATCTCCTCACCTTTATTAGTTATTTAACTATTATGAAAAATAACTAATAAAGTTGAGGAGATGGACCTTTTAGGTAAATATTTCATAATTTTATGTTTTAATTTTGAATAATACCTCAATGGAACTCCATCATGAATCTTATTAATGTTAACTGCTATGTACCAAGATTGGTTCCAATATAACAAAAATTGCAGCTGCTAGAATATTAACAGACACATACACACACAATTTTTTCATGGTCATTTAAGGTGTCTGCTAGATAAGATTGGCAAAGAACTGTAAACATTTTTCAAAAATCTCTTCATGAGAACAACCTCAATAGTTTCATTCCTTTGAAATTCATTAACATCAAGAGCTGGTTCATGCACTAAGAAGGAAAGAGAAAAATCTAGTGGAATAGTGTTCAAATTGTTCATTAAATGCCTTGAAACATCCCCTTACTTACTGCATTAGAGAATTGTGGCAGATAAGATGTTTACAAGAAATATTCATATAGTTTTTCTATTGTTTGTGCCATGCCTAATTTTTTCAATAGTTTAAGAAGAAAAGAAAATATACTGTACAAAATTACATCATCATCCGCACAAGTACAAGGCCTGATGGCATGTTACATTTAAAAGCTGGGTTTTCACTCCATCTATCCCTCAGATAGGCCACAGATCTCCTTCCATGTGGGCAAAATGTACACAACTATACACTAAACAATATGAAGCATTAAATTAATAAGTTGACAACATCCCAGTTCCTTTTTCATTCCACCTTAAGCACTGGCCACTAGTAAAGAATAACATAGGACTGTGCTTAGTCGAGTGACACTAGTAGTTAAATTTTATCAGTTATTAATGAGTTGTATATTTTGAGTCACCTCATATATTCCTTGATTTTTATGCAGACCGATTTCGTCGCTTCTGTGCGACATTCTCGATGTATTACAACTGTTTCCTGGCAGTTGTCCATCCTACAAGTTGATTTCTGCTCCATCTGCTGGCTGACCGATGAACTCCATCCATCCATCATTGGCTCAAATTTCGAGCTTTGGCCTCCCTTAACTTCTGGACCGATGAACTACCAAATCAAATTTTTTTCTCTTTCACCAGGAATTTCAAAATTTTGAAAATCCCGGTGAAAGAAAAAAAAAATTTATTTGGAAGTTCATCGGTCAGCCAGCAGAGGGAGCAGAAATCAACTTGCAGGATGGATAACAGCCAGGCAACAATTGTAATGCATCGAGAATGTCGCACAAAAGCGACAAAACCGGTCTGCATAAAAATCAAGAAATATGAGGCGAGTCAAAATATACAATTCATTAATAAATGAAAAAACCTCATAGTCTTATTTCCTACATATATTTAATAAATTTTATCAGTGTTCACTCACACACAAAAATAGCAGATTTGTTACCTGATAGCAATCTTCTTGATGAAGTGGCCATTCTTTGTGAAGATCTGCATACGGGAACGTTCATTGCCGCGATCGCATACAACAAACTTGCCCGTGTTTCTCATCACAGCCACCTTGCGAGGATACCACAACTGTCCTTCCTCCTTCCCAGGAATTCCAAATTGGAATTTAAATGTTCCTGTTTTTTCAAACACCTGTAATCCACAGATATAATTATCAATTAAGTCAATAAAAACACTAATATGCCAGTGATAAACTTGTGTAGCTTTGACCTTAAACAGAAGTGCTATAGTAATTTAAGAACAGGGATGCCCAAACTTTTCTTGTAATATAAGCCATATGAAAGAAATGATAAGGAGTTGTGGGCTGAAGATACTATGGTGATTGTTAAATCCTTAAATAATAAATTTATGTTAAATTAATGTTGAGAAGTAAACATCATAAAAATTGGAAGAGAAGCTAAACTTTTAAAACAAGTAGAGAAGCATTTGGAATTGACAGTTTGGGAGAAGATATACATTCCGAAAAAAAAAGATATATCAATGAATTTTGATATCCCTAACGAAATTACTTTGATTTCGAAGTTCATAAATCCAACCATAGATGGCAGCACTGAAGATGGTGACAATAGAATAGTTGATGGCCGAATGTGGGTTATGGGGTTGGAAGAGAAAGACAGGACAATGGGGACTAAAATTAACGAGGCCAAGACACTTCATGGGTTTTAAGTGACATGGAATAAATAAGTAAGTAAGTAAAAATCCTTCAGGTCTTCTCTTCCTTTCACAAAGAACTAATAAATGGATGCGATTTTATCTTATAACCTTTCGACAGATCCCTTCACATAGCAGCATGCAAAGCAATGAGAAGACCGACTTTTTGGTAAAAAAAAGTATCATGCATGAAGTAATATGAGAGGTCTGTTTTATTATGTAAATTCTAATCTGGAAAGAACGATTTTGAAAAAAAATCCTTAGGCCTATTTATTGACAAAATGGAAATATATGTATACTTTTAATATCGAATTCAATAAATTTAATTAATAACAGTCTTCAGCAAGTCAATGGTCCAATTTGGCTGACTTATGGAACATATCTTACTTTTGTCAATTAAATTGTGTGTATACGGTTACAATGCAAGAAAATAAACATGACGGGTGCTTGAGCAATTTTTAAATTACAGCCCTCTAGTAAACCCCCACTCCTAATGGTCCAAATTTGCTGGTTAACAAACTCGACGTTACTCTTTTTAATATTGCTATACGCTGAGTTTGGTTCTAAAACACAAACATTGTTCCTGCTAGTGTGTTAACAGATACACATATACATTTTTATGGCATTTTTCGGTGATGGGGTTTATATTAAATATTAAAAAACTTATCTCATACTTTGTCTTCTTTTTTAGACGAAGTATGAGGTGAGGTGATAAAAGTTTTTTAATATTTACAATAAAATTAACATAAGACATAAGTTATACAAACTAAAGCATGTGATTCAAAAGGTACTTGTGAAATGTTTGGTCATAGATAATTAAAGATAACCTTATTTGGAATAAAAAATGTTGTTTTCTAATTCTCTAGATCTTGGACTTTCATCCATTCTCCATGGAAAAATATATGTAAATACACCAATTCATTGTTTGGAATAATTTCTGAAAAATTGAAGTTAAAATATTCTAACATATGATGCACATTATTTGCATGTAGTGGCCTTTCTTTACCTGTCCATTACATTATGACTCAAAGGGGTGTATTTCATAAACAATGCCTCCTTTTCATGGTCAAATTTTACATGAAAACAAGTCACTAAACTTAAGATTCCATCCAACTCTTCAAAATAATAAACACTTTTATTATGAAATGTGGACTCTATAAGTGCTGTGATATATTCAACATCACACGTATCATATTTGAAGAGAAAAATTATACGCTCAGGCCGGGACCCTTGGTTCTCTAGACCAAGTGCTCTACCACCTAAGCTACCTGAGCAAGTACCGATCTAAACGCAAATTTTTCTCTATATACGCTATAATTCCCGCCCACCAAATGCTATGAAGCCTTTGCTTCTATCTTTGCAAATGGCGGCTCCTTTATTAAGAAGACATTTGGGAATTATACATTACATAATAAAGGCCAGTATGACTTTTTTCGATGTTTTTATTATATCTCAATGATGGATAAATCATATTTGAAGAGAAATATTTTGCTCAGGTAGCTCAGGTGATAGAGCACTTTGTCTAGAGAACCAAGGGTCCCGGTCTGAGTGTATAATTTTTCTCTTCTTCTTCTTCCTTCCAAGTATTAGGCCAAGGCCTGTTATGATCCTATAGAAAATTTTCTCTCCAGCGTTTTGATCCTTCCGGGAAATTCTCGTATAAGACTTGAAAGCATAATAATAGTCCCTTCGATTGGTTGCTGGCCAAAGAAAGGCAAGACCAGTGATGGGGCTGCCATCTTATAGCCTCTGGTCAGGCTTTTCTGGAGAAGAAAAGAAAATAAAGGAAAGAAGAAATGGAAGAAAGGAAAGACTCCCTAGCCCTCGGATGCCCTAATAGCGTCGGAGTCGAAAAAACAAGAGTTAACCAAGAGAGGTTGGATAGTAAAGTTAAAAGAGTGCAAAACACAAGTAAGTGGAAGAAATGTTTTGCTTCAAACATGATTTATCCATCATTGAGATGTATGAAATTAATAACAAAAACATCACATGTATCGTTATATCCCTAAAGGTAAAATGATCCCACTACAGACCTAAGGAAGGCTTTGGTTAAGACTCCCCCCAAAAGTATCTCTAATTTGACACAGTGAAGGGGTTTGAGTGGTCATATGATCCTTAGAGCCATGCTGGCAGTAGCATAGCTACTGGTAGGGTCTCCCAAGCCAAACAGGTCAAACATGATGATCCATACAAAAAACCCTGGTCCTCCAGGTTGGGGGTTGGGCATGAGAGTGATAATCTTATTCCATAAAAAAATGACTATCTTGAAACCTGATAGGAAGGCGATTGATAAAAACAGAAGAAGATTCTAGGAGTGAGGAACTGGAAAAGGATGACACTAGATAGGCAGATTTGGAGAGACTTAATACAGGGGGCCAAGGCCCGACATTGGGCTGTAGCATCATAAAATAATAAGAAGGTTAAGATTCCCTCCCATTTTCTAGACAATCGGCATGAGATGTCAGCAGGTTGTTAGCTCTGCATGACCGCTGTATTTACCCCCAGAACAAGCACCTAAGTATCTATTTCTGTTAGAAGCTGACATGAACCCAGGATCAGTGCCACCAGAAGATTTAGGCCAATTTAAAAATCTTGACACCATCGGGACTCTCTGATCTTCCAGCTTGTAGCATATTATCTTAATAAATTATGTTACAATATGCCCCGTGCACTAATCCTGACAAAAGTGTAAACAAAGGTAAGGCTCTGACGTATGACAAAAGTTGATAACATACTGCTGGTAAGAATTAATATTTTTTAACTATCAATTACAAAGTTCTTAATGAAATTGTAATGTTCTCCATATGTTAATTTATAATTAACGTAATAGAAATTGCATCATAATAAAAATGTGTTTCAACTTAGATACCAAAATATTGTACTTCTGAAACAATGTTTTATTTTTAAAAAAGTTACTTCTTTTCTGTTGCAAATGGACATCTCTCTTATTTTTAACTTTTATAGGATCCACATTCAGAAAAACAAAGAAAAACTTATGAACTTCGAAATTCCCGCAAATTTTGACCTAATCCAGAGGTTCTTCGGTCCACCAACAGAGGGAAGAAGAAGAGTTTCTTCCGATTGACATAACATCAGTCGCCAAAGAAGTACTGAAGATGAGACTGTTATGGTCTCGAAATCGTGATCTACTTAGAAGATTTATATGAGGAGAGGTAAGAAACATTTAATTTCACCATCTCTCTTATTACTTAGCATTTCACAAATACTTTTTGGAACAACCTGTACATCAAATATAATAAGGACAATTAAGTCTCAATCGCTGTGATGGGCAGGGCATGTGACATGAATGTGAAATTAAAAAATGGACAAAGAAACTTCTTGTAGGAAAAT
Source organism: Diploptera punctata (assembly GCA_030220185.1). Classification (NCBI taxonomy): domain Eukaryota; kingdom Metazoa; phylum Arthropoda; class Insecta; order Blattodea; family Blaberidae; genus Diploptera; species Diploptera punctata. The sequence continues at coordinate 1,812,988 of JASPKZ010007290.1, read as the reverse complement.
AGAAGTATAGCACTCAGTAGAATGAGGTGGGAGAATAACATTAACCAGAATTTCAGGGAGATGAATTATACAGGGAATAAATGGAAAATATTAACTATAGGGATGTATGGAGAGCTTAAGTCCATGGACCATGAATCTCCATGTTCAACAGCACCAGTGAGTTAGTTATGCATCGGTCCACCAACAGAGGGAAGAAGAAGAGTTTCTTCCGATCGACATAACATCAGTCGCCAAAATAGTACTGTAGATGAGACCGTTATGGTCTCGAAATCACGATCTACTTAGAAGATTTGTATGAGGAGAGGTAAGAAACATCTGATTTTACCATAGTTATGCAAACTATATAATACTAACAAAAAACGTATCTATGCACTTAAAATTATGTTCTATTCTATCAATTAACTCTAATATAAATTATGTAAGAAGTGTAAGCTTGTAGAAGTAGTGAAAGAAGAAACTGAAGATATTTAGTGTTTGATAGCAGTCAGGAGGATGTAAGTGACAACTGGAGTTTGCATATTTCCTTATTCTTCAGAAGTTTTGCTGCTACAGTACATCCATATATGAGAAATTGACAATTTAAAAGAAAGTTTAACATGAATACAGGTTATCCATTTGGTTATTTAAAAACATATAATTAACAGCTCTTCCTCACTAGAGTAAGTGATGTGGTAATGGAGAATAAAGACCAGCAAATTCAATCTCAATAAATTTAGAATATTATTAATACATTAATTATTAAACATTAGGTTTAATAAAATTTTTGGGTATATAGAGTAAAGAACACAAGAACCCATCTATATAAATGCCTCACAAGACCTGGAAGTTATAAAAAAAAGAGGCAGGTGATGAAGTTCATGTGCCACCCAATTGGGAACACACAAAAAATGAAGAAATTCTATGTATAGAACACCTTAAACCATTATTACTTTACGGAGTTGAAATGCAGACTACAACAAAGAAAGAATCAAGTAGAATATGGCCGCATACAAATACATTAGTCTCTACTCAAATTACTTCCAATCACTGGTGAGCTGACTTTCCGTGAGCAAGTGCAAAGATCGAATTAGTGACCCACTAACTGGTCATGCATGAAAGTCGTCGTTTTCGTAACATTGGCAAGAAATTACCCAGAATTCTCAGCAATAAAACCACTTCCGTTATTTTCGTCTGCTAGAGGAATGCAGTTACCCTTGCATCCTGCAAATAATACCGTATACGACGTCTGCATTGCGCGATATTATGCCGATTCTCCTGTTCTTCCAGTTGAATTCTTTGGTAGACTCTTATCAAATTCCTCTTCTCCGTGTATACCGAAAACATGATCAAAGTCATCAAGGTCCGACATCTTGGATAAAGCAGCAAGGTTTCAAACTACATCGGTTAGCATTGGGTTGCTCACGATTCGTTCTCTGCAGTCACCTCGCCAGTAGCTCAGGAATTTCGACAATTATTATCGCATGAACAGATTTTTGAGTATGCAAAAAGTCTTTGGATGCAACTTTCTCAGCAGAGAACGACTTTTACGGTCTAATGCGTCCATAGATACGACCCTACAAGAAATGGAGATTACTTATTTAAGAAGTATGTTATGAAAAACTAGGGAAGACAAAATTTGGAACATAGAAACAAGAGAAACTTTGAATGAGGATAGAATAGAGGATGAAATAAAAATTATTAAAATAAGAAGGTATTGCCATGGTATGGAAGTTTACCAAGATAGGCATTAGAATACAGAATACAAGGGAAGAAACCAAAAGGTTGGCCAAAGATATAAGTGGAAGAAACAAGTTATGAAGGATATTGAAAGAAGAAGAATAGAATGAAGTAGAGAAGAGGACGATTTTGAATTATTGAGGTAGGTGAAGAGTTTTGTCCAAGCTCGACCCCCAATAGGAGACATGAGGAAAGATGAAGAATTTTAGAAACTCAAAGTTGAACCAATATTGGACTATGTTCTCGGTTTCAAATTAATTTTACAGTGACAGGACTGACCCCTGACCCTAGCACTAAAACTCCACTGTTTGGGTGGCAAAAAAAAAATGCATTTTTGCAGTGGAAAAAATGTCACCAAGACTTACCTGAAATTTACAATAGATGCTTCACAGATGATTACATGTTGGTGAGTACTGCATTTCATAACTGAACTGCACTGCACATCTACATGATATAAAAGCAAACACTCAACTGAAGCCACACATGTGCAAGTCTCAAGGTTCAGTAAGCAAGCAATTGCTATGCAGGACAATTTAATGCTGAATCATCAGGGAGTGATGTTTCTTCATGGAGATCCAATTTTCATGGCTCCTAACCCACCTCGCAGAAACACCACTTGTCAACCAAATGCCCAAAGTTAGGATCCCTAGGGTAATATTAAATTATATGCTAAATCACTGGGACATCTGAAGAGAATGACAGAATCTCACTGTAGACCATGGTAATTCTTCGAGGAATACATGTGTTATAAAGTAAATTTAACATGGATTAAAGGGAAACAATTGCACAGTTTCAGCAGATCTAGGATGAAGAAGGTCCAGGCACGATTTGCGCTATAGTGTGGATTGTTGATATGATTAAATTATCGATTTGGCCATTGATGATGCACGATTGAAATTTTTTCTTTTCACAGCAACTCACTAGAATAGGTGATGTGGCAAAGCAGAAGAGAAGGCTGGCAAATTCAATTTCCTTTTCCAATACAAAAATTCCTATTATATTTTCCATCCCCAGACTTAACTTAATCAAACTGTACATAATGCAGCAATAATAGTAATTTAGACAATGAAATTTGTGCAAATTAAAATTCATACTAGAAAGTTATAACATCAAAATATTTGCAAATAAAACCAAATGGATGACCTTTAAAGGAAAAGATGCAAATTAGCTATTGATAGCCATATAATTGAATAGGTTTCAGAGTTCTAATTTTAGGAAATAATATTATTATTATTATTGTTGAGGGGAAAAATCAGAATATGAGAGATTGGAATTATAAGAAATAATTTCATTTTACAAAAAATATTTAAGTAAATGAAATAAACACATTTTTTAAGACTGTATAAAGCAATCTCAAAGCCAATAAAATTAGATTTGGAAGTGAAACTTGGACAAGTGGAACAATAGATAAAACAAAAATTGAAGCTGCAGAAATTACAGTTCTAAGATCTGACACCATATACAAATGAAAACAATATCTTTTTGAGTAAATTTAAAATTATAAATATACTTGAAGATATAATCATGGAAAGAGCAGGTGGAAAGAACGAATCCAGACAGCTGGGTGAGCATTGCTTTTGAGTACAAACCAGAGGAAAAGATGAAGACGTAGACCAAGGAGAAAATGGAATGAAAATTTTGAGATTAGTACAGGCAAATTGTAGCCCATTCCACGAAGAAAAGAAGTAAATTTTAACATCTCTCCAAAAGAGTACAATTAGAGAAATTATGCAGGTCGAAAGAAATATACTACATTAGAACAATATAAAAGAAAAGCATTTAAAATACTATAGGCACCTTATTAAATTGGAACAAGATACAAAGATTCTTTGGAAATATTTCATTTAACAACATCCTTTAATATCTAAGGTCATTATATTGCAATTCAAATCTAGACATGAAAGGCCCGGCAAATTTTGACTACAGTACTATTTTTTTCAGGACTGAGATTTGTTTATGATATAGGACCCATGGCTTTAGTTCTCTTCTAAAGGAATCCATACTCAGGATTTTTATGCATAGACACAGCCAGTCTTAAATGATATACTAATGAAAGGAAGGAATTAGGCAGACCCAGAGAACACTGGGTGGAACATAGAAAACACTTTGAGTCGGAAGTGATAATAGAACAGATGTCTTTTGAAACTGGCCCGGTGAAAATCACAGATGTTTTATGAGGTAAGATGTAAAAATATCTGATTCATTTATATAAAATTAATTTTTATATCTTATACTTTAAAATGCAAAATTTTAGAATTTAACAGGAGTATGACATTTAATTATGTTTAAATTAATGTTGGGAAGTAAACATTTAATGTTATATTAATCAATTTATGCAGCATTTTCTGTGCAACCATTAATTTTTTTTTAAAATTTAGGTAATTCAATTTTTACAGTGCATAGATTCACATCTCACATATTTTTTAATGTTAAAATCTACATCTAAACATTATATTTTGCTTTAGAATGAGAATATGTTGATGGAAATGTGTGTTCTAATGCCATCCATTGCACTTTATGTACTTTCGGTTTGGCGCTGGGTGGATATATGGCGTTACTATGATCTATTTTCAATTTATGAACTACTTAGGCGGATCATTTTACATAGATGATGCATTCTTGTATTGTGTACAGAGATGAGTGTAGGATGAGTGCATGTTTGTGTAGTGTAAAGTGTGTTGTGAGAGGCATGATGAAGAGAAGGGGGAAGGTGAAACCTGGAGCCGGCATGTAGCCTATTCCTGTCAAAAAGCACCAAAAGGCCATCCAACAGATGAATTCACATCTACAGTAACATATTCCTTCTCAACATATGTACTGTAGGAAGGTTTGTATAAATGAATACAAGCTAGCAATTAAAAATTTTACACCACCACCTCTCCTGGCCCCAAAATTGAAAATTTTGCAAACAAATTTATTAGATTGAATTATTTAACAATTACATTTTTTAAAAATTACAAGGAAGATTATATGATTATTGACCAAACAAAATAAAATTATCCAGCTCCAATGGATCCCCTCTCATCGCAGGGTACATGGAAAAGAAATGGCGGATCTTTTAGCAAAAAGGACACCAAAATTTTTCAGAAAACAAATCAATCCCTGCCCTACCATTCTGCAAAAATTATAATTAAAAGAAACTTCCAGAAAGAACTGATGGAGCACTTCAAATCACAAAGTAATGAGAAACCATGGGCAACTATCTCGCAGAATAAAAACTTAATATCTGAACAACCAAGACATGAAGCAGTAGCAACATTCAGATTGTTAACAGGCCATGACTACCTGGCAGCACACCTCCATAAAATTGGAATCAACTCTCCAAATTGTATCCTGTGCAAAAACAATAACACTACCATGAACAAAGATCATCTTGCTAGCTGTGAGGCTCTGAAGATGTCACCTATAAGAACTCTGGCAGGTCTCTATTGGAAGCAAGAAAGCAAATGGAACACATCCAAGCTAATGGGCATTAGACTACTACTCCTACATTTTTTAACCCTGCCAGGTATTGAATCTGGACCTACTAGTCAGGAAGCAGGCATTCTACCATCTGAGACAGCATGGCAGTTTGATGTTGATGGTAGATCAGTGAATTTACAAGTTATTATGACAGGCCCTGGTTTACCAGCGAGCTGCTGGACTCATATCCACATGTGTCATTTACAGAGTTGGATCATCCATCCAATACAAGGATGCATATGGCCAGCATGTCGAGTTCGCAGCCATTATAGCTTTTATCCTCAACCTGAAGCTATTTATTGTAGCTACCCAAAACGTATCGCCGTAGTGTAGTGTTTAAGGCAATGTGCTACAAACAAGGTTCAAGTCCCGGTGTGGTCAGGATTTTTAAACTGACCCAATCCTTCTGGTGGCACCATGACCCTAGGGTTGACACAGCCTGTAATAGAAATGAGTACCAGATGCTTGCTCTGGGGAAAAAGGCAGCCATCACACAGGATTGACAACCCGGCTGACATCAAGTGCCGATTGTCTAGAAAAAGTGGGACCTTAACCTCCTACTACTCTGAGGGTCCCCTATGGCCTGTAGTGGGATCACTTTACTTACCCAATAAGTATAAGAAATGAAAAATTGTATGTAAAATAAGACATTCATTATGATTCAATGACCCATATGAAAGTATTTTAGGGCATTTGGTAAATATCGCCTAACTTCAAATTATAAAATATAAATAAAAATATATATTTTTTTAATCACCTACCTTCTGATTGTAGTTTTTTATGATGGAATTCTAAGTACAAGGCAAACCATATAAAACTGAACACTTAGACTTATTATATTTAATTAATGTTGGGAAGTAAACATTATGAGGTATAATCATTAAATTCATCGGAGAACATATTGTTTAAACAACTCACCTCATAGGATTCATGCTTCCATGATATCGCGATTTCAAACATAGTCATGTTCATCATCAGCCAGTCAGTCGGAGTTATGGCTGAAGATGAACATGACTATGTTTGAAATCGCGATATCATGGAAGCATGAATCCTATGAGGTGAGTTGTGTAAACAATATGTTCTCCAATGAATTTAACTTAGACTTATTACTTCTACATCAATAATGTTTTAGGTGTAAAAAATGAAATTACAAATTTCTTGGCGATTTTGGGTTAAAAATAAACATTAAGCATGTCCAACAATAAAACAGAAGAAATCAAATAATAACACACTATTTCCTATTCTGGCCCAATTAGATTACTACACATAGCATTGACTAATTAGCAAGAATGCAATGCTCCGTAATATATTTTCTTTGTGAATGAATACATAAAATACATATTCTAGTATTTTTAACTTTTATGTAAGATGTAATTAACAGGTTATTTATTTAGTTAGGTTAGGGTCTACAGTTTATTTCTTTAATAAGCATGTAATTTATTTTGTTAGATTTGGAAGAGAGAAGTTAGTGTACATCAGATTAGTTTGCAATTTATTAGAATTTTATATGAAAAAATTTTCCTGCTGTCCTTTTTTAAGAATTACAATGACGTATCAATTATTTTCAACGAATGATGTATGGTAACAAAACATTATATTAAGTTTCTTTATTGTGTGAAAAGGAATTTTGTTGTATTTAAGTTTCTTTATTATGACATTTTGAAAACATATTACTACCATTTTCATTATAATAAAATTTTTATTCAGTTTGAGCTCCCCATTAAAGACAATATTTGTAATATTTCTCATCATGTTTTCACCCTGGACAAACAAAAAAATAAAAAAACCTTTATTATAATTAAAACATTTTGTCTGTTCATTCTTACCTCTTATAGTTGTTTTTGTCGAACATATGTTTCAGGGCTTCTTAGCCCAATTGTCAACGATTACAGACTGAATTTTTTCATGGGGCTAAGAAGCCCTGAAACATATGTTCGATAAAAACAACTATAAGAGGTAAGAATGAACAGACAAAATGTTTTAATTATTAAACAAACCTCTTAATGTTACTTCCTATTGTATTTTAAAACCTTTATTATGTTATTTTTTCTGTATGATCTGCAATTTATTTTTTCTGTTTTATTGTTGGATATACCTGTTTATTTTAAACCCAAAACTAACTAACTAACTAACTCACTGACTATCAAACCCATAGGTTCATGGCCATGCGGACATGAGCTCTCCATTCATCCCTATCCTGAGCTGCTTTCCAAAAATCCCCTGTATAATCTATTTCCCTCAAATTATGGATGTTATTTTCCCACCTCATTCTTGGTCTACCAACTGTGCGTTTTCCCTTGAGATTTTTCTACAAGAAGCTTCCATGCACATCTTTCTTTCGTGCCACATGTCCTCCCCATTACAGTCTACGAGACTTAACTGTTGTTATTATTTCTGGCTTCCTATACATATCGTGTAGCTCACTATAATTTAGTTTTCTCCATTCACCTTTCTGATCAAAAAAGAAAATTCCAAGAACTTTATTCTCAAATTCTCATTTTAAACCCAAAAACACCAAGAAATTCACAGTCCACTTATTCCAGGCCCCCAAACATAACAAACATGTGTAATCGTTTCTGAATTATGGAGTACCCTTCGGAGTATGTTGAAAAGTCTTGATTTCAGATTCTCAGCAGCCCAATATTTGCTGTTTTGCTTGTTGATGTAGCCTGATGGGTGACACCACACTTCATTCGTAAACTAGATAATGTAGAAAATAATTGGAGTTGCCATAAGAAGAGCCTGAAACTACTGCCAATAATGTATCTGCTTTTCTGATTATGGTTCTTTTAAGTCATGTATTGCATGCTCCCTGTATTCATGTAAGCCCACTTTCCTTTTGTAGCTTTCTGACATACGTACCATATGAGTACCCTGTTTCCTAACACAAATGGCACAATGATTTCTTTTGTGAATTCACTAAATATTCTCAAACATCATTGCCTTTGTTGGAACAATGTATTGTCTTCAAATTGCCCATCGTGTTTCAATTAATATGTCTATCAATATGCTGCCAAATTCAGAACTGCATGTCTCTTTATCATACTTACTTACCCACTCACTGGCACTATCAAACCCATAGGTTCATGGCCACACGGACATAAACTCTCCATACATCCCTATCCTGAGCTAATGCTTTCCAATCATTCCCTGTATAATCTACTTCCCTCAAATCATAGTTAATGTTATTCTCCCACCTCATTCTTGGTCTACCAACTGGGCATTTTTTCTCTGGTTTTCCTACAAGCAGCTTCCATGCAAGTCTTTCATTCCCCATACGTGCAACATGTCCTGCCCATCGCAGTCTACGAGACTTAACTGTTCTTATTATATCTGGCTTCCTATAAAGACCATGCAGTTCATTGTTATGTAGTCTTCTCCATTCACCTGTCTGTTCACCTCTCTTTGGTCCAAAAATTTTTCTAAGTACTTTATTCTCAAATACTTGTAATCTCCTTTCCTCCCTTAAAGTAAGAGTCCATGTTTCGCACCCATATAATATAACTGGTAGAATAATAGTTTTATATATTTTCAGTTTAACATTTTTTGAAAGGAGTTGTTGGGACATCAAGAGTCTCTGCAATGCATAATAGCACGCATTTCCAGAATTGAGCCTATGTTTAATTTCTTTGTGCATCTCATTCCTATTTGTGATTATTGTTCCTAGGTATTTGAATTCAGCCACTTCCTCAAAATTTCCCCATTTCCATTATATAATGTATTTCTACGTGTGACCATATATTTAGTTTTATTAATATTTATCATTGCAGAACTAATTGCTAACATACAACAATATAGTATTGGAAAATTAAATGTTAATAAATAACAATAAGCATAAGGAATGATTAGTGATTCTCTCAGATCCACTGAGATCATAAGAAATTAAAATTTTTGGTCACTTTCAAATGGGAAATTACATATCTTTAAAAGTGTTCAGTTTTACATGGATCACTCTGTATTTTCCAATAGAAATAAGATCTTTATACAACTTGAGTTCTTTAAAGGGAATCCGGATTTTTCTTATCACTAATGTTTTTTGTGTTTTTTTCCAATGCCAACCACTGCACATTTTGTGCTTTTGAGTTCCAAGCTAGATGGATAAATGACATTAATATTGTCCATTTTCAATTTATGCATCACTTTGGCAAGCTATTTTACATAGATTATATATACTTCTATAGTGTAGAATGAACATTTTAAGGCTTGAATCTATCAATGCATTAGACCGTAAAAGTCGTTCTCTGCCGAGAAAGTTGCATCCAAATACGTTTCTGCATACTCAAAAATCTGTTCATACGATAATAATTGTTGAAATTCCTAAGCTACCTGACGAGGTGACTTAGCAGAGAAATGAATCGTGACCAACCCGATGTAGTTTGAAACCTTGCCGCGTACCTTGCTGCTTTATCCAAGATGTTGGACCTTGAAGACTTCGATCATGTTTTCAGTATATGCGGAGAAGAGGATTTGATGGAGTCTACCAAAGAATTCAACTGGAAGAACAGGAGAATCGGCGTAATGTTGCGCGATGCAGACGTCATCGTATACGGTATTATTTGTGGGACCAAGCGTAAATGCATTCCTCTAGCAGACGAAAATAACGGAAGTGGTTTTATCGCTGAGAATTCTGGGTAATTTCTTGCCAATATTACGAAAACGACTTTCATGCATGACCAGTTAGTGGGTAGCTAATTCAATCTTTGCACTTGCTCACGGAAAGTCAGCTCACCAGTGACTGGAAGTAATGAGTAGAGACTAATTTTATATTTAAATTAATATCGGGAAGTAAACATTATGAGGTTATATCATTAATAATGAATGGAGAACATATTTTAATCGGCTCACCTCATACATTTTCAAACTTCTTTGAGACTGACGGTCCATTCCTTGAATGGATGCCATGACTGATGAAGGGCATGATATTGTCTGAAACCGTCGGTATCAAAGAAGTTTGAAAATGTATGAGGTGAGTTGATTAAAATATGTTCTCCATTCATTATTAGAGACTAATGTATTTGCATGCGGCCCTAAGTGTTGTGTGAGGGATGATGATGATGATGAAGAGATGGGAGAATGTGAAACTTGTAGGCCTGTGCATAGTCTACTATCGGTGGACAAACTGCTATCAACAGTGACATATATACTCTCAACATATTCACTGCAGAAGGGTTAATGTGTTCACTTTCACCACTACCAATCTTAACCCTGAGATTGAAAATTTTAAATTAAAATCTCTAACAATGCTGGGTATTGAACTGACCCACTAATTTGGAAGGAGGGATGCTACAACCTAAGCTAATGTCACTGATACTAAAATACAACTTATAAAATGGAGCAGACATGTCTAGATCGCAACTCGCCTTGGTAGCTCAGTTGGTAGAACATTGGTCCGGAAAGCCAAAGTTGCCGAGTTCGAGTCTCGGTGAAATTTTTTCTCTTCAGTGAGAGGTGTTAAATTAATAATAAAAGCATCAATAGAAGCCCTATTGGCTTTATAAAGTAGTGTTTAAATTCCCAAAAATAGTCTTCTTAATACAGAAACTGCCATTTGCAAAGAAAGAAGCAAAGGTTTTATAGCATTTGGCACGAGGGAATTACAATGTATATAAGAGAAAAATTTGCATCTAGATTGCAACTTGCCTAGGTAGCTCAGTTGGTAGAGCATTGACCCTGAAAGTCAAAGGTCCCGAGTTTGAGTCTCGGTCTAGGCAAAAAAAAAAAATCTTCAAATATAATGAATGTCATGGCATAGTTAATTAAAGCAATATGCTAAAAACTGGAAGGTCACAGGTTTGGTTCTTGATGGGGTCAGGATTTTTAAACTGATCTAAACCTTCTTATTGCATTATGACACTAAGTCAATTCAACCCTCTAGCAGAAATGAGTACCAGTATACATAAGATTAAATTATAAGTAGTTCTTCTAATCGATAACATCACTCGACGAGAAATTACTGAAGGTGAAGCTGCCAAGGCTTTGAAACCGTGGTCAAATTACAAGACTAGATATGAGGTGAGGTATGGAACATTTTGATTGAATCATAAATTAAACCTCATAGTGATTTTTTTCCTATGTTGTTGTTTTCAAATGCTGGGCCTTGGCAATGAAGCCATTAGCGTTCTTGCTCTCCAATATTTCTCTATGGTGGATCCAACAGGTAATACTTCACAGATTTGTAGATGTTTTTCGTTCATTTTTTCGTCTTTGTCGCATAGAGGACAATTTGGATTCATGTAGATTCCTATTTTATATAAAAATGTATATACCCCACGTCTCATGGAGATATGAGTGCTCCCCTAGCAGGAGTTTTTTGACCATGCTAATATAGTAATACATTACTTATTTTAGGAATTCTCACTATGAGGTATATTCATTAAGGTAGAATTTTTTATCACTCACCTCATATTGTTCTTCTTATTTGACTATAAACTAGTTTCGGAACATAGTTTCTGTTCCATTCTCAGTATCGTCACAACCGTTGTTCTGTCGTCTTGAAGAGCTGTCCTTCTCTCCTTCCATTGGCTGACTGAAAAACCTTGAAACCAGGTCATTCTCACCGCGAATTTCAAAGTTCATCAATTTCTTCTTTTCGCTCTTTTGAATGTAGATCTTTTCCCAAACAGTAAGTTCTTTTGGTTTTTCTATTTGTTTTAATAATTTAGCTTCTTTCTCGATAAGATGTTTTTCAGACCATGCATGGGCAGCCACTGCAGATTTTTCTACTTCCCCTTTCTTGACATTCCTGAGATGTTCTTTCACTCTAGTTTTCAAATTTCTCTTAGTTTTTCCTATGTAGAATTTCTCACATTCTTCACATTTAATTTGATAAATCCCTGATTTGTTTTCTTCTTTAATTTTCTCATTCTTATTAGGTCTAATCAGTCTACTGATACTGTAGTCATTTTTGGGTGCTAACCTTATGTTGAAATCTTTAAAATTTTTTTGAAACTTGTGGTGTTTTAATAGTAATACACATTTCCCATTAGACATCAGCTAGTGACACGTGATAAGCATATCATTTCAGAGAAACATCTAGTATACAACTAAGATATTATCTAGATGGGGATGATTGGTTAAATTTGAAAATCTTCAGACTCAGGACCCAGCAAGACTTGTCTTTGGATTTTTCCATCCTAAAAATTCATTGATCCTGGTCAGGTTAGAAACTACGATCCTTGGGACTAGAGGCAAGGAACACAACCACCAAACCACCATGGCTTTCATCTCATGCCAATTGTCTTAACCTTCTACTAACTCACGAGTCTTCTTTAGGCCTTTAGTGGGATCACTTTACTTGTTAGAAACTGGATGTTTTCACAATATATTCTTAGCAAGAGGATTGATTGATTTTATTGAGAATATCTGTTTCTAATTTAGTTTTTATTTTGATACCTAATGAGTGCACAATCATAGTGTTGTTTTGTCAATCCAATTTTGTGCCTTTTTTGCTAATGCATCAGCAATATAATTCTCAATATATGGTGATATGTGATGGTATCCACTGAAAATTTATTGTCTTCTTTATATTTTCTAACATTTTTGTCAATTTTCTTGTTTCATTGATTTTGTTTGTAGTAGGTATTTTATTTCATTTTATGGTTTGTATGGCGGCTTTGGAGTCAACTAGTAAGACAACTTTATATTAACATATTAAATGGACGGTGTTATGCCTCAACCAGCTATGTGCCATTACGTAACTGTCGAGAAAAATATGTTTAAAGTTTAAGTCAATCTTTACTATTTATTGTAGCGCCAAACTAACAATACTGGATATTGCAAGTTATTTTCCTTGTTTGACAGTTATGCATCAACAATCTAAGAGCAGGAACATTTGGTGCTTAGCTGCATGATGTAAAATTTAGATTAGCATTTATGAAGATCTGGTTTCATAGCTGTTTGTTGCAAAACATAGAATCTATGATAGTACTGATGGCATTTACATTTTTCTTTAATAATACAGCAAACTCTTGATTATCTGGGCATGACTCTTTTTACTGTATTTTTTAAAAATGAAGATAAATTCTGTACTGTATTTTGTATTGTCATGAAAAAATTCATTATTTTTAAACGTGCTACTGTGAACTGCGCTTAGAAACTAGCACAAATGAGAAAATTTCTTCCCTCATTGTGACTTGAATCAATACAAGCTCCACAGATCTGCACCAAGGCATCACGCCTTAAACCACTAGGCTATGGCGCAAGACATCGGCCGTGGTGGACTAGTGGTTATGCTTCTTGTCTCTGGCCCTGAGGGTCATAGGTTCAAACCTGGCAGTGATCAATGAATTTTTTGGATAGAAAAATCCAAGGAGCAAGTCCTCCAGGAGGGACTTTAATCCATAGGTCCCGAGTCTGAAGATTTTCAGGCTTGTAAAAGATCCTTTAGCATGAATAAAAAGGCCTCTAAGCAAAATCTACAGATCTCAAACATACTAGTTGCCTGCTAGATGTCTCATTGAGACAATGTGTTGACCACATGCCACTTATGACATCTATGGACAAATAAGGTAACTAAATAAACTTTATTAAATTAATATTAAGAAGCTAAAGCTGTTACTATGATTGAAATAAGTATATTAAAGTAAACTACTAAATTATTGTAATCAAATGGTAAAGAGAAAAATTTATGCCTGAACCGGGAATCAAACCCCAAACCTTCAGCTTTCCGTGCTGATGCTCTTAACCATTGAGCTAATCCAGGCTTCCTTCCCATCCAAGCATAAATCCTTCCTTTACCTTACTGTCTTGGTCCCACATTCAAATGCTATGAATCATCATTCACAAATACACAATGAATGGCTTCTACCCTTCATGTCTTCTTCAGGTAGAAGCCATTCATTGTGTATTTGTGAATGATGATTCATAGCAATTGAATGTGGGACCAAGACAGTAAGGTAAAGGAAGGAGTTATGCTTGGATGGGAAGGAAGCCTGGATTAGCTCAATGGTTAAGAGCATCAGCACAGAAAGCTGAAGGTTTGGGGTTCGATTCCCGGTTCAGGCATAAATTTTCCTCTTTACCATTTGATTACAATAAATAAACTTTGTCTGCTAACTCCTAACAAAGGAGAGGTTATGGCTCAACACTGGGCTACACCATCATAGATAGATGGCGCAGGACAGGTGTACATTACAGATTCAATCTCTTGACAAATTATATCATAGTGTTCCTTCCTATCAACTTTGAATCAATAAATATTATTTTAGATTTTTATATTTGAAGAGAAAATTTTTTTGCCTAGACCGAGACTCGAACCCAGGACCTTTGGCTTGCCGGGCCAAATGCTCTACCAACTGAGCTACCGAGGCGAGTTGCGATCTAGACACAAATTGTTCTCTTATATACGTTGGAATTCCCTTGCGCCAAATGCTTTGAAACTTTTGCTTCTATCTTTGCAAATGGCGGCTTCTTAGTTAAGAAGACATTTATTGGGAATTTAACGATACTTTATAAAGCCAGTAGGGCTTCTATTGATGTTTTTATTATTGATTTAACATTTCTCACTGAAAGATAAATTATATTTGAAGAGAAACATTTTTGCCTAGACCGAGACTCGAACCTGGGACCTTTGGCTTGCCGGGCCAAATGCTCTACTAACTGCCTAGACCATGGTTTGAAGCCAGGACCTTTGGCTCTTAAAAAATGAATGATCTAAATTTAAATGACAATCTGAATGTAGGCAAACTTTTCTAACAAAAAGTCACGTTAAAGTAGAATAAGATTTGAGAAACGGAATACTGGGAAATGTGCAGAAAAAAAAACTATAATTTATTTATCACAGTTTTATTCAAAATGAAGTGTTAAAATTGGGCAAAAAGAAAACAGCTAATTAAAATAAATTGTAACACCAAGGCGGCCCATTTTTGGAGCTGTTGGATAGGTTTACCTGAATGCGATGATTGTTGGTATCGGCCACTATGATATCTTCTTCAGTTCCTAGACAGAAACCATGCGGAGAGTTGAACTGTCCCTTGCTGGGACCCAGTTGGCCATATTTGCAACGGATCTGCATCGGCGTGAGTTTACCCGAAGCAGCGCGAGGATGGTGAAAATTACCTGCAGGACCTCCACCCCCTACCATCACGGGCATATTGTGCAAACTATCTCCCAACAGCTCATCTGCACAAATAAAACACAAACAATGCCAATTATGAATATAATACGGAAATTAATACACACAGACAAGCTATCTATAAGTCCATAGATAATAAAACTAAAAATTAATTAAAACAGAAGATTTTTTTGCAAATAATTTCATGTAAATAATTTTGTAACATAAAGCATGTAGTATTACTTTCTTTGTTATGGAACATGCTGAAAAATAAATAGAAAAAAACTAAAGATAAAATTTTGTTCCTGAACCAGGATTCGAACCATCACATCTTCTTGAATTAGAACCAACCTATTGTATTGTGAATAAAGTTTCACTACAATGGGGATGTGGGGAATAAAAGAGAGAAATTTGTGCTTGTCCCTGGGGAATTAAAATTTTTAGTTGATTATCTACAGTATATGGCTCACAATTAACTTACAGTGCACCCTGTCTATGATCATTAGAATTTGTCTTTCTATTTAATTGTTAAATCCTTAAATAATAAATTTATGATTAAAGGTTAATATTATATTTGAAAAGAAAAATAAATGCCTAGACTGGGGTTTGAACCCACCTTTGACTCTCTATGTCAATGCTCTTCCAAGTGAGCTACCTAGAAAAATATTGGAGGCCTAGGTAGCTCACTTGGAAGAGCATTGACATAGAGAGTCAAAGGTCCTGGATTCAAACCCCAGTCTAGGCGTATACTTTTCTTTTCAAATATAATTTGTCCATCATTAAGATGTTTAAAAACGAATAATATTAACATTGAAAGAAGCACTACTGGCTTTATAAGTAATGTTTAAATTCCCAATAAAATGTCTTCTTAATAAAGAAAAAATCGTAGCATTTGGGGTTAGGGAGTTAACTATGTAGAAGAGAAAAATATGCATTTAGATTGGAGGCCTAGGTAGCTCACTTGGAAGAGCATTGACATAGAGTGTCAAAGGTCCTGGGTTCAAACCCCAGTCTAGGCGTATATTTTTCTTTTCAAATATAATTTATCCATCATTAAGATGTTTAAAAAGAATAATATTAATATTGAAAGGTTAATATCTTTACAATGAAAATGTAACGCTAAGAAATATAAATGGAATTAAACTGCTAAAGCGATAAGTTAGCAACTTTCAATGCTCAAAAATGCCAATTATCTTAATACATACAGAATTTCAAAACTGATGGTCCAAACAAATGTAGGGATAAGAATAAGTAAAGACAAATATTGGGCCTTAAAGTTTTATATTTAATTAATGTTGGGAAGTAAACATTATGAGGTATAATCATTAAAATTCATCGGAGAACATATTGTTTAAACAACTCACCTCATAGGATTCCTTAAACTTTTCCTTACATTAGTCTTACATGTGAGGAAAAACCCCGATAAAAACCTCACCCAGAAAAACTGCCCCGACTGTGGATCAAACCCAGGCCTGCTGCATGACAAGGCAGTGCGCTACCTCGAGACCACAGCGGTGGACATAAATAAATAAATAAAAAAAAAAGCCTGGAAGTTAACCAGTTACAAGAGTATACATTGTTACGAGTTTTAAGTAATGCTCCACATTGCTCAGTTCAAATTTTCATGGGCTGCAGCGAGACTCTCAAGTATCGCCTTATAATAAATAAGGGATTTGAATCATGAGTATGGTCCAAATTTAGGGATGAGAAGTAAAAAGAAAACACGAGCCTGGAAAATTAATGAACTACGAGAGTATATTAATAAATTAATGAGTCATTTTAACATCTTACCTCATATTTCATGTTTTTCATGACTCATTAATTTATTAATTAAGAACCTCATAATGTGTTTCCCAATTTTAACTTTGAATACGAGAGTATATACTGGATGAGTTTTTAAATAATGCTCCACTTTGTTCGGTTTGAATTTTCATGGGCTACAGCGAGACTCTGAAGTATTGCCTTTAACAGGGAGTGATGAATCATGAGTCTACAGCCGTTAATGATCTTTCCAAAGGCATTTCTTCGAAGGATTGCTTTTGCGAGTAATTGAGTCATAATCTGTGGTATGCTGCTGGACATGTCTAGAATTTTTGGTGCTTTATACTATGTAAAAAGGGAGACAAAATCACCAAGGCAGTTGTAATTGAGTTGTGAGGCAACTCAAGTAGAGGTCTGGAAGTTGAATTCCAAATTTTCACCAGAGATCAATGTAAATACAGGTTAGCAACTAGATTGGAAAATAGTTGATAGCTACCAGAAAGCATAAATGTAAACAGGAATTTTAAAACCATTAGGAAGTAACATTATGAGGTTTTAATTTAATATTTGAGTTTGTACATTCTTACCTCATATGTTTATTTTGTTGGACGATCTTTTTTGAAAGCTATTGCTCCATCTTCAGCTTGCCACAAACTGGTTTTTTCTTTTCTTTACATTGTTGGCTGTGGATCTGTGTTCATTACCAAGTTCCTTGGAACATAGATCCAGGGCTGACAACTTGAAGAAAAGAAAAAAAAACCAGTTTATGGCAAGCTGAAGATGGAGCAATAGTTTTGAAATGATCGTTGAACAAAATAAACATATGAGGTAAGAATGTTAAAAAATACAAACTCAAATAGTAAACAGCAATGTTGGCCATGTACAAATCACTGTTTCTGTTTATATTCTCAAGAAATTTTATATCATATTACACACAGTATGAAATAAAAGAAATATCAGTTGTGACAACTAATTTTACCTGGCTGGGAGAGAATTGGCGAAGGAGTGCTCGATAGAGATTGGAAGGGGGCTCCATTGAGTGGAGGAATTGCAGTATTGATCTCGAGGTTTGGTGAAGGTCCACGACCCAACACCAGGCTGCCTCCCCCTGGTGGACCTCCATTCAGAGAACCATTTGCCAGATCTGAAAGCAAAACAATAGTTCATAACTTATCTACCATCTTTATAATACAAGGACCAAAATTAGGCCGAGGGGATTCTATTGTTTATAGTGACTATCATTATATTTTATTGACACTGTCATCTTACAAATGAGTGATTCATTTAGTATATGATTTTTTAACAAATTTTCTGTGTATGGAAGATTTATCTTTGAATTTTGTTAGTCAAAGAGAGAAAGAGAAAGAAGAATAGCCAAACCCCAGACTATAAACTAATATTATGTTCTTTTAACTCACTTTTTATAGGACATGGAACTCCCATTGAGGAATGTTATATTAATTTTGTAACGGGTGAGGATAACATATGGTATATTCTAGCCAAAATAAGACCCACCCTTGAAGAAAACATTCAGCGAACTGCACCACTCATCTCTGATAGGAAAGGAACCGAGCTTGATTACAAAGTTCTTCAAAAATACAACAGATGGCAGTTTAGAAAATTATTCCTTCAAAGAAAACCAGATGGCAGTTTAGGAAATAATTCCTTCAAAAGAACACCAGATGGCAGTTTGGATAATTACTGGCAAAAGGAAAAAAAATTGAGTCGTGAAAACAGCTGAGGATGGTGACGATGGTCGCTGATACTGCAGTGCTGTGTTAAAAAAAACATAGAAGTATGAGGTAAGAAGAATCACGATTCATTAAATTCTTATGAATTAAACCTCATAATGTTAAAAATTCCCAAATTTATTATATAAAAGGAAGAAAGAGTCCATAACATTTTATTTATCATTTCCACATGCAAGTTGTCTGGTTTGATAACGAATTATACCAAGTAATTTAATCGTGATTTGAATCAATGATGTTTTATTTAAATCACAGTTTGATTTTTTAAATTTTGTCAACCTAACAATGCACAAGCATCATAGTTTTATTTTTTTTTTCTGTTTAATGCCACTAGTATGTAATTTCGACATTTCTGATATTCTCTCCTGGCATTGGCATATTACAACCTACTTCTGAGGTTGAGGTGCTTGAAAGGCAGGGTTACACTGCCACAATAATACAATGAGAGATGATGATGATAGTAATGATGCACCAGGAGAGGCCTTAATTCTACACTTCATATGATAATGATGGCCAGGTGATGTTCGGAGACTTTAAATTTAAATTGTAATTAACAGTCGACAATGCAGGGAAAAAAAAAATTTCACCAAGCCCACTGATGTTGACAATCCATTGTGTTAATACAGCTTTAGTAGAATTGCTTTGCAGTGCTTGCAGTTTCTAAAAAAAATGTTATTTGGTGGATGGAAATGTGACTTTATATGGGTATATTTTGATGAACTACTCAGATTAACAGGTAAAACTTTGTGTAAGGGCTAAATGTAAAGTGTGTAAACTTGAGATGCAAGGGCTTTGTAGCAGGTTGAAAAAACACAGAAGTAAATGTTTTGAAGATGAAAATCTAAGTCAAACCTGTGATCCAGAAAATGAAGAAATTCCATTTAATGATGTAAACATTATATCGACATCTGCAGACAAAACTGGTCAACAAATATATTTTATTGTTTATTTTACGAATTTCTTTAATCATACAAGTTCATTACAAAATGCAGCCTCTACAGATATTTAAAAACTCTGCCTCTGAAAGGTACTTGTGCCATTCAATGCCAGTCCCAAGCGCAGGTAAATGACTGGTTGATAGCCTTGGGGTCTGTATCAATGTCGAATAGATATAACTGTTAAATTTGTTTTTTTAATCATTAAGAAGTTTCATTATGAGGTTTAATTTAATATTTGAGTTTGTGTTTTTTAACATTCTTACCTCATATGTTTATTTTGTTGGACGATCATTTCAAAGCGAGCTATTGCTCCATCTTCAGCTTGCCCCAAACTGGTTTTTTCTTTTCTTCAAGTTGTCGGCCCTGGTTCTGCATTCCAAAGAACTTGGTAATAACGCTCCTTTCTCCGGGAATTTCAAAGTTCATAATTTTCTCCTTGTTGAACTTTGAAATTCCCGGAGAAAGGAGCCTTATTACCAAGTTCTTTGGAACACAGAGCCAGGGCCGACAACTTGAAAAAAAGAAAAAAACCAGTTTGGGACAAGCTGAAGATGGAGCATTAGCTTTGAAACGATCGTCCAACAAAATAAACATATGAGGTAAGAATGTTAAAAAATACTAACTCAAATATAATAGTTAAAACCCAAGAATGCTTTAGCTGTCAGTTTATCTAGTAGTGCTACCAGCAAATCCTATACTTCATGCGGAAGGGTAAGGACAAGTACCTGGCGCCTAAAAACTGGATCCTCTCGGCTAAGGCATGGTACCTCTAATAGATTGGGGGGTTGGGCATGGGACTGACAATTTCACCCCGCAATTGAGGAGCCGAAAGACAATCAAGCCATATTAATCAAATCATGGCAACCAAATGCAAGAAAAAAGCGAACGACCTGAGACTATGTACCTGGAATGTACTGTCTCTATACAAACCAAATGCTCAAACGCTGGATGGAGTTTTGAAAAAAAAAAATATATATATACCGTATATAAAATATCAGATTTGAAAAATCCCATTTAAATAAAAATCAAACGATTAAAAAAAAAAGTAAATCTACCAATCCTGCAAGTTATTTATAAACGAAACAAATGCTATAGCCCTCTTCTCTATGTTTCATAACAAACGACAATGCCAACAAACTACGAAAAAATCTAAGTTTGTTTTAGAATAACATGAGATTATTCATGAAAATAATTGGATTTTGCAAATAAATGTCAACCAATTTCCTAATCAATGTTATGAAAATCTTAATATTTGTTAATTATACCAAGTTTTAAAACATTTTGGGTATTTCGTTAAGACCAAAAAATCACACTCCTATTTATTATGCATTACAGGAACTCATCCAACTTTCTCTAAAGAGAGTTAAAACAAAAATATATAAATAATAACAATGGATACAAAACATTTTACATTAGGCGGAAAAAAGTTTGCAAGTATGTGAAAGTGCTTAGGAAAATTTTTGGACTAAAGAGAAATAAACAGATAAGTGAATGGAGGAAACTACAAAACAGCAAACTCCATGATCTTTATGGGAAACCAGAAGTAACAAGAACAGTGTTAGTCTCTTAGATTACAATGCCATCAATGGGGAATGGAAGATGGTCATAGAACGTGTTGTAGAAAAACATCCAGTACATAGGCTAACAATGAGGTGGCAGAATAACAAAAATCACGACTTAAGCAAGGTAAATTATATAGGGAATGACTGGAAAATATTAACTCAGGATAGGAATGTATGGAGAGCTAACATTCATGCAGCCAAGATCCTCCAGGCTCGATAGTGCCAATGAGTTAGTTTAGTAATTGGTAGGCCCTACATAGAAAAAAAAAGTAATATATATATGTATGTAAGGGTGGGCCGAAAAAACTAATTTTTTTTATTTCGAAGTTGTAATAGCGTAGAAAAGTTGTGAATTATATAGACAAAAGAAAAGGGGAAAAAAATCAAAATCAGTTGACATCTTCCAGTCGTGCAAAGGCTCTAAAGTTTGACAAAATATATATAAAAAAAACTTAATTTTTGAGATTATTTTTTTAATTTTATAATTAGACGTTTTTGTAAAGTAATAGTTTGTAACGTCTTCAAATAGAGCCTAAAAACATTGTGTTTTAATTTGGTTTAGATCAGTTGATATCTTGCGGTCGCGCATAAGCTCCAAAATGTCAAAATAATGAACGAGTTAATTTTATTAAGTTATGTAGATAGGAGATAATACTATGAGGTTTATTTTAATATTGTCCACCGCTGTGGTCTCGAGGTAGTGTGCTGCCTTGTCACACAGCAGGCCTGGGTTCGATCCCCGGTCGGGGCAGTTTTCCTGGGTGAGGTTTTTCCTCACCTGTAAGACAAATGTCACGAAGCTTAGGGCCCAACGGTCCCCCGAAAACCATCCGTCCTCATCATCATCATCATCATGCTTCACCGGTGTGGAAAGCAACGGGAAGCTACCACACCTACAATTCCCTAGTAAAGCTGCAAAGCATTGCATGAAGGACCTGCCTTCGGGATTACTATGGATGGATTTTAATATTGTTTAATTGTTTCTTCACTCACCTCATACTCCCACGCAGACTCGAGAATGTCACAAATGAAGTGACAAAACTCGAGTCTGCGTGGGAGTTAAGAAGTATGAGGTGAGTGAAAAAACAATTAAACAATATTAAGTTATATTTTTTACACGTTTTTGGTATTTGATAAATAACTTCCAGAGTACTGATTGTCAGATCCCACAGATAGACATAAATGTGCTTAGCAAAGATCAGCTACTTGATATTAAAAAAAAAAAAAAGAATTGCAAAAACGAAGTTTTTTTTTTCACATTTTGCCAAACTTCAGAGCCTTTGCGCAACTGGAAGATGTCAACCGATTTTGATAATTTTTTTAGCTATATAATTCGCAACTTTTCCACACTATTACAACTTCAAAAATAAAAGTTTTTTCGGCCCACCCTAATGTATGTATCTTAATAGTAATGAGAAATGGACAGAATAAATTTGAACCTAAGAATGCAAAGCTTAATTGAGGAGGTGTCTGGAATTTTAAATGTTTTTTTTAATGAAATGAAAGTTTTTTTTAAATAAAAGCAAAACATGAATCATAACTGATAAAAAATTAAATTGTGAATATTGTTCTTGTTACACATGAGTTATAAAGCATGGTTTTGTTAAAAGTGAGGGTTAGCCATTCCATGCAACTCGCTCACCATTAAGGAGAGCTCCGAGAGTGGGGGGCAGAGCCTGTGTTGGCGGCGGAGTAGGGGTGGTGCTGTGAACAGTGGGGCCAGCCCCAGGCTGTGCTGGGGGCTCGACCAGATTCACCCCCTGACCACTGTTAACAACTATCTGACCTGTAATACAAGCAATATCTCAAACACTTGACAACATTAAAACAACCACTAGAGATTATTAAAACTGATAGCAAATAGAGATGCGAGGAAATTTATTCACATCGAATCAAAAATATACATCTCACTTTATTTTGCTTTCTCACCTGGTCAAATTTCTGGGAACTCCTCAACATTTTCAACTATAATTATATTACTTATTTTAGGAATTCTCACTATGAGGTATATTCATTCATTAAAGTAGAAATTTTTATCACTCACCTCATATTGTTGTTCTTATTTGACTATAAACTAGTTTTGGAACATAGTTTCTGTTCCATCCTCAGTATCGCCACGACCGTTGTTCTGTTGTCTTGAAGAGCTGTCCTTCGCTCCTTCCATTGGCTGACTGAAAAACCTTGAAACCAGGTCATTCTCACCGGGAATTTCGAAGTTCATCAATTTCTTCTTTTCGCTCTTTTGAATGTAGATCTTTTCCCAAACAGTAAGTTCTTTTGGTTTTTCTATTTGTTTTAATAATTTAGCTTTTTTCTCGATAAGATGTTTTTCAGACCATGCATGGGCAGCCACTGCAGATTTTTCTACTTCCCCTTTCTTGACATTCCTGAGATGTTCTTTCACTCTAGTGACGATACTGAGGATGGAACAGAAACTATGTTCCAAAACTAGTTTATAGTCAAATAAGAAGAACAATATGAGGTGAGTGATAAAAAATTCTACTTTAAATTTTATAATTATATTATTTTCAGTCTGATCATCTTACCTCAACATTAATGTTGATTTGTTCTTGGACATGTTTCAAAACAATTCTGTTTTATTATCAGCTTGTCCAGACTGGTTTGATTTATGTTGCACACCCTGGATGTCGATGTGAGCTCCATCCTGTGGTTAGCCAAAGAACCTCCAAACAAGGTCACGCTCCGTCGGTATTTAAAAATTCATAACTCTGTTTTTGTTCTTCTGAATACAGATTTTTTCCCAAACAGCTCTTTTGTATTTTCTAACTGTTTTAATAATTTAGTATCCAAATTTATATCATGTTTATATTATGAAAAACATCCAAAAGTAAAATTCTAATTTCAGTACATACACTGAAACATGTCTGGGTGAGAAAACAAAATATTAGGTAAGATGTAAATTTCCAATTCAAACTCTGAACTAGAGATCAAAAACATAAAGACATTAGGAAGGCCAAGAATTACACTCTGTGACCCTCTTTAGGGTCTTTAAATACCAATAAATTATGTGATTATAATTGGAAATGTACATGATGAAGAGAAATCAAGTTGGTATTGCAGATCTTGGAATTTATTTAACAATGGAGAATTCATCGGGGTTCGAGTGTTAATTTTCCTTTCTAAAATAAGATTTATTAAGAGTCAATATATTTAGGAAGTGTTAAAATTTTGAAACTTTATGAATACTTTATAGTCTCATGGATTGTATAAAACTATTATCTTATATTAAATTAATGTGGGAGTAAAAATTACGAGGTATAATCATTGAAATTCATTGAAGAACTTTTTGTTTAAACAATTCACCTCATAAATTTCGCATTTTTCACGAAACCGCAGTTTCAAACATTGTTGTTTTCAAATGCTGGGCCTTGGCAATGAAGCCATTAGCGTTCTTGCTCTCCAATATTTCTCTATGGTGGATCCAACAGGTAATACTTCACAGGTTTGTAGATGTTCTTCATTCATTTTTTCATCTTTGTTGTATAGAGGACAATTTGGATTTGTGTAGATTCCTATTTTATATAAATTTTGGCCAAATAGTCATGTTCTGTATGCATTCTAAATTTTGCTATTGTAGTTTTACGTGGAATTTCTGGAATAATATCTGGCTTCTTTACTAAAGTATTCCATTTTTTGTGTTTGGCTTTATTACATAGGTCTTGGTTTTGTTTGATTTTATATTTGTTTTAAATTATTCTCTTTATGGAAAGCCTGATTTTGGCATACTTTTAGGCGAATTAGGTTAGAGTTATTCGCTGTGATTATTACCTCCCCGTTTCAAACGTAATCACGTCCATCTTCAGCCATAACACCGACTGATGAAATTTTTTGGCTGTCAACTCTTCTATTGTCTCCATCTTCAGTGCTGCCATCAATGGTTGAACTTCGAAATCAAATTTAGTTAGTTAGGAATATAAAAATTCATAGATCTATATTTATTAAATAAATAAATATTTTAATAAATGTTTATTAAATAAATGTAGATCAATGAATTTTGATATTCTTAACGAACAAAATATGATTTAAAAGTTCATAAATTCAACCACAGATGGCAGCACTGAAGATGGTGACAATAGAAGAGTTGATGGCCGAGGAATTTCATCAGTCGGATTTATGACTGAAGATGGAAGTGATTATGTTTGAAACCGCAGTATCATGAAAAACACAACATTTATGAGGTGAGTTGTCAAAAAATGTTCTCCTATGAATTTCAACTTTATTATCTTATGACAATAATCAATATCAACATATTTATATTGTTAATAAATTACAACAGGGAGTAACATTATGATGCTCTTAATAAGGCAAGTCTTTTTCATCTTACCTCATAAATTGTATTCTTTTGAACATGTTTCCATATGGTAAAATCAAATGTTTCTTCCCTCTCCTCATACAAATCTAAGTAGATCGCGATTTCGAGACCATAACGGTCTCATCTTCAGTACTATTTCGGTGACTGATGTTATGTCGATTGGAAGAAACTCTTCTTCTTCTTCCCTATGTTGGTGGACCGATGAACCTCTGGATTAGGTCAGAATTTGCAGGAATTTCGAAGTTCATAAGTTTTCCTTTGTTTTTCTGAATGTGGATCTTTCCCAAACCATGAGTTCCTTTTGTTTGTCTCACGGTTTGGGAAAAGATCCACATTCAGAAAAATAATGGAAAACTTATGAAATTCCCGCAAATTCTGACTTGATCCAGAGGTTATCAGTCTACCAACAGAGGGAAGAAGAAGAGTTTCTTCCGATCGACATAACATCAGTCGCCAAAATAATACTGAAGATGAGACCGTTATGGTCTCAAAATCGCGATCTACTTAGAAGATTTGCATGAGGAGAGGTAAGAAACATTTGATTTTACCATAAATTAAACATCATAGTGATTAATTCCTGTAAAAGTTAAGAAATGTTTCCATATGCTTGATTGTTCCTGGTACTACACAGCTCTTATTTTGTTTTCTTATCTGGAACATGTATCAGTAGACAACTTAACCATTATCAACCAGAAGAGGGAAAACAATTCTATTAAAAAAGAAAGAGAGAGAGAGAGAGAGAAAATAAGAATTTGATAGGAAAAATGACACATGAGTTTTTCCATTTTATTATTTCTATAATTATAACAAATAATTAAAAATCCACGGCAATAGTTATAAAACCATCATTGGGATTCAGACCTTGTGTTTGTAATTAATAACCGTGGATATTCATGTTTTTACAGATGTTATAAAAACAATAAAAAAGTTGTGAAAACATGGTTATAGTTCAGAATTTGTTCCTGCAATAACTGAATGAATTTTGACATTCCTTGGGAAGAGGATTTCAATTATGAGGTTCATCTACCTAATACGAGAGGAAAAGATTAAACAAGACTTTCAATGGTCAACACAGCAATCCATTTCTGGCTGACAATGACTTTAAAACTGTTTCAAATGATACCTACAACATAAAATCAATGATAAGCAGTGGCTAAATACACACAAGACAGGGCATGTTTATCTAGCTCCACCATTTACACAGGATTGGCATAATATGAAACCAACAAATGTGTCCATTGAATAAATAAATAACATTTTCCAGAAGAGAAAAACGAAATATAATGCAAGGTGTGTCTTACTAATTAAATCTCTTAATCCAAACATCCTTTCATTAATTAGATTATAATCGTGGAACAAGTTTCCTGAAAATACTGACCCTGATTATTGAGAGAAACATTGCGCAGCTTGGCGAGAGCCTGCAGATTGTTCAGAGCATTGTTAGTGGAGCTGAGTCTCCACAGAACAGATCTGCTAAAGTGAATGAGGGCGTTGGACTTGGATTAGAGCTTGGAGCGGCGGCCGGCACCTCCACAACAGGTGAAGTCGGATCTTTCTCTGCCAGACTTGCCAACTGTTGCAGGTTGTATTCCTGGATGCTTGTGAGTACAGTTGGAGCGACAGGGAACCCTGGACCCACTCCTGATGCCAGCTCTCCCTCGAATGAAGACTGCATGGAAGCTGAGAGTGACACAGGGCTACTTGTAGTGGTCACGGTGCTAGGGCAGCCGTTAGTTATGGCCATCCCAGTGGCTCCCAGCACTCCAGGCAGTGTCACAGGTGGCAGTGTAGGAGGAGGAGTCGTCTCTTTCGGAGTGGAAGTAGTATCTGATTGGAATGAACCAAATGTTGACTGTGAACACCAAAAACAAACCAATTTCTTTAATGCCATATATTGCTAATATTTATAGACTGTATGTTTTCTCAGAATCTATTCATAACAGAAGAATACAAGTTTTTTTAAGTAATTTATGAAACCTTTAATGTAATTTAACATAGCTGGGTGTGAACTTCTAACCCAGAAGTGAGTATGGCAATCAGTAGAACATCAGAAGCATATTCCACAGAAGTATAGTGTAAAGGCTATCCACTCGTAATGTGATCCTAATCAAAACAAAACCATGTGACCAGCTCCATTTTCATTGGTTATGGACACTGACATACGATGTAGAAGCAGCAAGTATGCGAAAAAGTAGCTCCCTTCATTAAATTAAAAAGATGTCCTCTGAATATACTTGTTATTCTTTGTGAACGAAAACAATAATAGAAAATATTCTAAAATACACCTAATCAATAATTACAACTTAAAAAATAGTTTATTACATATGGATGATACATTTGAGTCATGCTTCAGTCAATTCTGATGCAAAACAAAACAGCTGAAGGAGACGAGTCTTCTGTTGCTGTGTTGCCATCAACAATTTATAAAACACAAGTCTGGCAAAGTTTTGACTAGTGGTCAAAAAGCAGTTATTTTATATGAATTTCACAAGTTCAGTGACAAATCTCACCAGCTTTCTTGTAATCTACCCCATTCAACGACAGCATGTCTTATATATTATTAATGAGGTGAGTTGTTTAAACAATATGTTCTCCGATGAATTTTAATGATTATACCTCATAATGTTTACTTCCCAACATTAATTTAATATATGTCTTATATACTTCACACGTGCTCCCTGTCAATGTGACAGTAATTGTGGCGTGAATGGAGGAAGGATACAATTGGCATTTGTTTATGTTAGGATCACTCTAAGAGCAGATAAGGTATAATATTAAACTTATATAGGAAAAATTCATAATTCTGTACATCAGTGCAATATCAATTTTGCCGTTTTTATTATTAATTTAACACTTCTCACTGAAGGACAAATTATATGCTCAGACTGGGGTTTGAACCCAGGACCTTTGGCTTTCTAGGACAATGCTCTACCAATGAGCTATCTGAGAAACTCCAATCTAAACACAAATTTTTCTCTTATACACTGTTAATTCCCAATTGCCGAATGCTACAAGCATTTGCTCAATCATGCAAATGGCAACTTCTTGTATAAGAAGACATTTATTGGGAATTTAAACACTATTTTATAAAGAGAGTAGGGCTTCTTTTCATGTTTTTATTATTAATCTAACATTTCTCACTGAAGGATAAATTATATTTGAAGAGAATATTTTGCCATTCGAGCACCGATACTATCAATATTTCTTTCCACTTATATAAAATTAAGTTTGTACCTTAACTGCAGCCTCAAATTTATCAATATCTGTCTCCAGGACAATAGAAGTATTCACTTCAGGTTTCGGAGTGTTGTTTATGAGATGCAGCAACTGTGCTCCCACAATCCTCTTCAGAGACAGAATCTCCGCAGCATTCCCATGTTCCAGAAGCCGTGACGTGAACTTACAAGCATCTTGAATTTTCTCCATTGTCTTCTCAACACTGCAACACATCATGGCAAAAATGTTTTGGTCTCATTCCTTTCATGTAACTAGAGCAGGCAACTTATATGAACAAGGAGTGTTAATTTCCTGGGTTTGGAACACAGATGTTAACACAAAGATTATGCACAGATAGAGACCATTAAAAGTAAAGTAAAGTGATCCCACAACAGACCCGGAGGCCCTTGGGGTAGTAGGAGGTTAAGGCTCCCACTTTTTCTAGACAATCGGCACTTTATGTCAGCCGGGTTGTCAGCCCTGCGTGACGGCCGCCTTTACCCCCAGAACAAGCGTCTGGTACTCATTTCCGTTAGAGGCTGAGTCGACCCCACGGCCATAGTGCCGCCAGAGGGTTTGGGTCAGTTTAAAAATCCTGAACCCAACGGGACTTGAACCCTCGACCCTCCGGCTTGTAGCTCAGTGCCTTAACCACTACGCTACGGCGTGCCCCGATAGAGACCATTAGAAGAGCAAAATAATGTACAGAAGAGAACATTAGGTATTATCACCTCACTCTGATGGTTAACAGTTTATATAAAATCGGGTGCTGCGCGGCAATGCTTGACGTGGTGTTGTCACATTTCTCATAGCGTTATGGGTGTTTATTACACAAGGACAGAAGACATTGATTAGTTATGTTATTATTTAATTTTTACATTATTATTTGGTACTGTTTAACTTTTAAAATTAAAATGATATATGTATTTATTTATTAAACAATTTAATTCCAAAATCATATAGCTCGTAGGTCTACGTAAGTTTAATATTCATACAACATGATGAAATTAAGTTATGTAGATAGGAAATAACACTATGAGGTTTTTTAATATTGTTTATTTATTATTATTTCACTCACCTCATACTTCATAATTCATAGCAGACCCAGGGTTTCTTCACATCATTTGTGACATTATCAATGCTGTGAAGAAACCCTGGGTCTGCTATGAATTATGAAGTATGAGGCGAGTGAAATAATAAAAAATAAACATGATGACACTCGCACAAAGGAACACTTTAGAAATATTAAAAATGGTGAAATTGAAAAATCAGCTATTGCAGCACATAGTTTGTTGGAAGGTCATAGAATTGAAAAAGAAGCTAAACTTCTAAAACATTTGGAAAAACCTTTGGACTTGACAGTTTGGGAGAAAATATTTATACAGAAGAACAAATTTAAATCTATGAATTTCGACATTCC
Source organism: Diploptera punctata (assembly GCA_030220185.1). Classification (NCBI taxonomy): domain Eukaryota; kingdom Metazoa; phylum Arthropoda; class Insecta; order Blattodea; family Blaberidae; genus Diploptera; species Diploptera punctata. The sequence continues at coordinate 1,782,781 of JASPKZ010007290.1, read as the reverse complement.
GGATGAACGTGACCTCATCTCGAAGTTCATCAAATCAACACCAGATGGCAACATTATAGAGGGAGATTCCAACGAATATCCGGTAGTCATAATGGCGGTTGAAAATGAATGACAAGATCATTTGAAAACTATAGTTACCGTGTTTGATAAAACATGAAATATGAGGTAAGATGTTAAAATGACTCATTAATTTATTAACATGATGAAAATTGACATCCTTGGTTTTCACCTTCAATTGTATTTTCAGTATCATCGTTGACGTGTATGACGAAAGGACTCTTACGTGGAATGGTACATAAAACAAGGAGAGATAGAATAAGGAATGAAATCAGGGAGACATTAAGTGCAGAAAAATTAACAACAGACATAGAAAAAAGTAGACTAAAATTGTTTGGACATTTAGAAAGAATGGAAAAGAAAAGACTACCACAAAGACTATTAAATCTCAAGATACAAGGAAAATGACCACAAGAAAGATGGATTAACCAAGGAAAGAACTAAATGATTCCTAACAAACTAAATTTGATTTTGAAGTTCATAAATTCAATCATAAACGGCAGCGCTTGAAGATGGTGACAATAGAAGAGTTGACGGCCAAAGAACTTCATCAGTTGGAGCTGTGGCTGAAGATGAACGTTATAACATTTGAAACCACGGTATTGTCAAAAACATGAAATCTATGAGGTGAGTTGTCAAAAAAATGTTCTTTGATGAATTTCAACTGAAGAAAAGTCTACAAGAGAGAGAACTAAAAAGAAGCAAAGCATGGGAAGATAGAGATAGTTGGAGGCATATTTGGAATTGACCTTCCGAAAGGAGGACATAAGGTGACGATGATGATGATATGAAATTAATAACTCCCTGCTTGACAGAGACATTCAGTTGAAGGTCACTCAATTTATGGTGAAATTAAATGTTTCTTACCTCTCCTCATATAAATCTTCTAAGTAGATTGCAATTTCGAGATCATAATGGTCTCATCTTCAGTACTTCTTTGGCGACTGATGTTAATCCCGCTAAATTTGTGTTGAAATTTGAAGTTGAGGTTATGTCGTGGTCGGCCATCTTGTTTCCTATGTAGACTTGAGTCGTCACTTATATTTAACTTTTATAGGAATTAATCACAATGAGGTTTAATTTATGGTGATATTAAATGTTTCTTACCTCTCCTCATATAAATCTTCTAAGTAGAACGCGATTTCGAGACCCCTTTCCCAATACATCTGGATTATAGTATAACCACACATACAAGGTGGTGGTGGTTATTGTTTTCAAATGCTGGGCCTTGGCAACGAAGCCATTAGCGTTCTTGCTCTCCAATATTTCTCTATGGTGGATCCAACAGGTAATACTTCACAAGTTTGTAGGTGTTCCTTCATTCATTTCTTCGTCTTTGTTGCATAGAGGACAATTTGGATTTGTGTAGATTCCTATTTTATATGAATGTATGGCCAAATTCTGTTAGCAGTCTAAATTTTGCTACTGTAGTTTTACATGGAATTTCTGGAATAATATCTGGCTTCTTTACTTAAAATATTCCATTTTTTGTCTTTGGCTTTATTACATACGTCTTGGTTTTGTTTGATTTTATATTTGTTTTCAATTTTTTATGGATGTGAAAGGTAAGCTTTTAGTAGTATTGTGAATTAAACTGGAGCCTTTTTTTGGCAAGAAAATCAGCAGTGTCATTTCCAGCAATTCCACAATGTGCAGGTATCCATTGCAATTGAATTCTTTTCTGCAGTTTTTGGAGTTGTTGAATCATTTTGTAGCACTCTTTAATTTGTATTGACTTCATTTTGTGTGAATTTATTGCATATATAGCTGCCTTAGAATCAGAGAGTATGACAACATTTTGAACCACACATATAAGGAAAAGACTAGGATTGGAACACACAATGATGGTTAGACAGATCAATGGAAAAGCTTTTATTTACCTGTGAAATGTGTCCATGATCTTGAGCTCACGTTTGGAATGCAGCTGTTTGAGCTCATCCAGCAGGTTATCACGACATTTCTCTAGCACTGCCTTGTAGCTCTGAAAAGTCTCATGGATCAGATCTTTGGCGCTGTCGTGCTGAACCTGAAGTTCACTCAGTGCATTGGCCAAGTGACTCGATGCATCCTCGCAGAATGCTACTTTACTCTTGCTCTCGGTCATCAAACTCTGCAGCTCCTCTCTCTGCCGGTCCACTGCCTCGGACAAACGCTCGTAGTGGTGATCCGATGCTTTGTGTTCGTTCACCAGACAGTCATTGCATATTGGTATCTGCCATACACACACACATTATTACATTCTGTTAAGTTTGGACTTAAGAACATTACATATTTATAGTTAAATACAGAGTGTCCAAAATTGATGTATACACTTTTTGAAACGTTATTTCTCAGCAACAAAATGAGACAGAAATACAATTTTTGGAGAATAAAGTACTTAGGGAAATTTTTTGGACCAAAGAGAGAGATGAACAGACAGGTGAATGGAGAAGACTACATAACAATGAACTACATGGTCTTTATAGGAAGCCAGATATAATAAGAACAGTTAAGTCTCATAGACTGCAATGGGCAGGACATGTTGCACGTATGGGGAATGAAAGACTTGCATGGAAGCTTCTTATAGGAAAGCCAGAGGGAAAACGCCCAGTTGGTAGACCAAGAATGAGATGGGAGAATAACATTAACTATGATTTGAGGGAAGTAGATTACACAGAGAATGATTAGAAAGCATTAGCTCAGGATAGGAATGTATGGAGAGCTTATGTCCGCGCGATAGTGCCAGTGAGTAAGTAAGTTGTATATGATTCACAAGGCACTGGAAAAAGCAAGCAACACGTTCATCGATCTACATGTCTTTATAAACAACAATGGCGGTGAGATTATCATTCGATAAACGTAAGTGGATAGTGGAGTGTTATTGGAAAGTGGAGAATGTTGTTGAAGTGCAACAACGTTGGATGGTTGAATTTGGGACACCACCACCGATAAGGGTAACAATAACAAGAATCCGAGACAAGTTTGAAGACGATGCATGACTGCAACAGTACTCTCGTTATCAGTTGAACGTCTCTTTCTTCTGCACCGACCTATCAACACATCTTGCACCGTTCCATCATCTTCAAACCTGTCTCGGATTCTTGTTATTGTTACCCTTGTTGGTGGTGATGGAGTCCCAAATTCATCCATCCAACGTCGTTGCACTTCAACTACATTCTCCATTTTCCAATAACACTTCAGTATCCACTTACGTTCATCAAATAATAATCTCGCCAGCATTGTTGTTTATAAAGACGTGAAGATCGATAAACGTGTTGCTATGCTTTTCCAGTGCCCTTTGGATCATACACAACAAAAATTGTATTTCTGTCTCATTTTGTTGCTGAGAAATAACGTTTCAAAGAGTGTATACATCAATTTGGGACACTCTGTATGGGAAATAACATTGAGGTTCTTATTCATGAAGAATGAGTAATTTTTTATATATTACCTCATAGTTTATGTTTTCCTGCAGTTTTCAAGAGGAAACATCCCTCCCATTTTCAACCGACATAATGACTTTCGGATTTTTGTTGCAAGCTCCATCTATAACGTTGCCATCTGGTGTTGATTTGATGAACTTCGAGGTCAGGTCATGTTAATCAGGAATTTCGAAATTTCTGATGAATGGGACCTAATCTCAAAGTTCATCAAATCAACACCAGATGGCAACATTATAGATTGAGATTCCAATAAAAATCCAAAAGTAATAATGTCGGTTGAAAATGGGAGGGATGTTTCCTCTTGAAAACTCTAGTTCCCATGTTTAAGAAAACAAACTATGAGGTAAGATATATTTGAAGAGAAAAATTCTCGCCTAGACCGAGACTCGAATCCGGGACCTTTGGCTTTCCAGGCCAAATGCTCTACCAACTGAGCTACCGAGGCGAGTTGCGATTTAGATGCAATTTTTTGTCTTTGTATGTTGTAATAAAAACATCAATAGAAGCCTTGCTGGCTTTATAAAGTAGTGTTAAATTCCCAATTAATGTCTTCTTAACTAAGAGGCTGCTACATGCAAAGATAGAAGCAATGGTTTCAAAGCATTTGGCGCGAGGGAATTACAATATATAAAGAGAAAAATTTGCATCTAGATTGCAACTCACCTCGATAGCTCAGTTGGTAGAGCATTTGGCCCGGAAAGCCAAAGGTCCTGGGTTCGAATCTCGGCCTAGGCGAAAATTTTTCTCTTCAAATATAATTTATTCTTCAGTGAGAAGTGTTAAATTAATAATAAAAACATCAATATGAGGTAAGATATAAAAAATAACTCATTCTTCATGAACATTATGTATTTTTCATTACTCATGAGATGAGCAGACGGAATTTTATTCTATAGTGCTCTGCCCTAGGACAGGTCCTTCACTGCAACATAGCATTTTCATGCTATGCTTTGCAGCTTTACTAGGGAATTATAGGTGTGGTAGCTTCCCGTTTCTTTCCACACCGGGAATGATGACAATGATAATAATGATAGCCAGATGATGTTTGGGCCTCAAAGCTTCCTGACATTTATTTTACAGGTGAAGAAAAACTTCACCCAGGAAGCCTGTCCTGACTGGGAATAAAATCTGGGCCCGCTGCATGACAAGGCAGTTCGCTACCTCGAGACCACACCAGTGGTCATCATCGAGTATGAGGGTGATAAATGGGCAACAATTATTAAAATTAAGCAAGAAAATGTATCATAACAACCAAGCTTATTAATTAACATAAAATTCTAATACAGTATAAACCAATAAGAATTTAATTCTTATTAATAAAACCTCATAATGTTAAAACTTCCCAAATTTATTATATAAAAAAAGTATAAACCAAATTTAACACAGTCCATTATACCACAAAGTGTGTATTCAAATAAAATTACAATATTAATTTTAATCAAATTTTCATTCTAAAATTTAAAATAGGTACTCTTATTTTATTAAGAGAATTTTTTTTTGTCTGAAGAGAATTGAACTCATGACCTCTGACTTTACGTACCACCAGTGCATTGACCATTATGTTATCCAGGCTTTCTAGTTCAAACAAAATTCTCTTTCTCTCTTATATAACCGTGTTTTTCCATAGTGTGAACCCTCACCCACAATGCATTAAGCTGCTTCTAATTCAAGAAGACTTTATGATGGAATTATTAGCACTACTATTATAGAAAGCTATTGTAATGTTCTATGTAAATTTATACACATTTATTAATGTTAATACCTTTGTATATATGTATTACTTTTTTTTGTGGAATTTGAGTCTTTTCTTCAAATCGAAAGCATTTATTACTTTTTTTAAAGGAATTCATGCTATGAGGTATATTTATTTAGGTAAATATGAGGTGAGTAATAAAATATCACCTAACATATATATATTATTATTTAACTTTCACAGAGAAAGAACACTATGAGGTTTACCTCACCTCATACCCTTTTTCTTCTATACTGCAGTTTCGGAGCTTACCTCCATCATCAGTAGCCTCTGGTCGACATAACACCGGTCGACCGGAGGCTACTGATGATGGAGATAAGCTCCAAAACTGCAGTATAGAAGAAAAAGGGTTTGAGGTGAGGTAGTAAAAACATTAATTTAATTCTCATATACACTTATGTTGAATGATAATTTTTGAAACAGGAAAGATTTTGTGAACGAATGTTCACATTATAGGCAAATGGGGTTGTATAAAGAGAGAGAAACATTTGTATTTGAACTAGGAAGCCTGGATAGTATAATGACCAGTGAACTGGTGCGTAAAGCCAAAGGTCTTGGGACCAATTCTTGATTCAGGCAAATCTTTTTTCTCTTCAAAAACAATTTATCATTCCACATGAGTATATAAATTTAAGATGGTGGTTTATTTATTGATGGTTAATAAATTTAATATAATATCCTAATAATAGCTATAATAGTAGTATTAATAATCCAATCATGAAGTCTTCTCTAATCAGATGCAATGCAATTGCATTCAGGAAAAAGGTTCACAATACAGAGAAATGGTGTTACATATCCATCCATCCATAGTAATTCTGCCCGAAGGCAGGTCCTTCACTGCAATTATAGCATTTTCATGCTATGCTTGCAGCTTTACTAGGGAATTGTAGGTGTGGTAGCTTCCTGTTGCTTTCCACACCGGTGAAGGATGATGATGATGATAATGATAAGGGCGATGATGATGGCCATATGATTTCGGGGACCGTTTGGGCCTTAAAGTTTTCTTGACATTTGTCTTACAGGTGAGGAAAAAACCGATAAAAACTGCCCCATCTGGGGATCGAACCCGGGCCCGCTGCGTGACAAGGCTGCACACTACCTCGAGACCACAGCGGTGGACTGTGTTACATATGAGAAAAAAAAAAGAAAAAAACTAGAAAGCCTGATAGCATAAAAGTCAGCGTGCTGGTGCAATAAAACCAGAGGTCTTGGGTTTAAATGCCGGTTCAGGAAAAAAAGAAAGAAAAAGAAAAGCTGTTCAATATGAGTATATAATTAAATTAATATTGGGAAGCTAAAGCTATTACTATGATAGAAATAAGTAAATTAATAAACACAATTAAATTATTGTAAATCAATGGCAAAGAGAAAAATATTAAATTAAAAGATTCTTACCTCTCCTCACATTATTCTGTTAAGTAGATCGCGATTTCAGGCCTATAGCAGGCCCATCTTCAGTACACTGTTGTTGACCGGTGTTATGTCGCTCGGAAGAACCACTTCTTCTTCCCTCTGTTGGTGGACCGATGAACCTCTTGATAAGGTCAAAATTTGCGGGAACTTCGAAGTTCATAAGTTTTCCTTTGTTTTTCTGAATGTGGATCTTTTCCCAAACTGTAAGTTCCTTAGGTGTCTCTATTTGTTTAATTAGACTAGCTTTTGATTCAATTCGATGTTTTTCGTACCAAGCATGAGCAGCTACTGCTGACTTTTCCAATTCTCCATTTTTGACATTTCTAAGATGTTCCTTCACCCTTGTTTTCAAATTTCGAAAAACGAAAAGAAATTTGAAAACAAGGGTGAAGGAACATCTTAGAAATGTCAAAAATGGAGAATTGGAAAAGTCAGCAGTAGCTGCTCATGCTTGGTACGAAAAACATCGAATTGAATCAAAAGCTAGTCTAATTAAACAAATAGAGACACCTAAGGAACTTACAGTTTGGGAAAAGATCCACATTCAGAAAAACAAAGGAAAACTTATGAACTTCGAAGTTCCCGCAAATTTTGACCTTATCAAGAGGTTCATCGGTCCACCAACAGAGGGAAGAAGAAGTGGTTCTTCCGAGCGACATAACACCGGTCAACAACAGTGTACTGAAGATGGGCCTGCTATAGGCCTGAAATCGCGATCTACTTAACAGAATAATGTGAGGAGAGGTAAGAATCTTTTAATTTAATATTGAATTGAACCTCACAGTGATAATTCCTATATAAAAAAAGGTTAAAGAGAAAAATGTTTGCCTGAACCGGGAATCGAACCCCGAACCTTTAGCTTTCCGTGCTAATACTCAGTAAAGGTAAAGGAAGGATTCTTGCTTGGATGGGAATGAAGCCTGGATTAGCTCGGTGGTCTGAGCATTAGCACGGAAAGCTAAAGGTTCGGGTTCGATTCCCGGTTCAGGCAAAAATTTTTCTCTTTACCATTGATTTACAATGAGTATATAAATTTACATATACATCACAGGTAATCTTTTACAACAGTCTGCATACATTAATTCTACAGTATAATATCCTTTCACGGCCAGATTTCGTATTATGATCTGTAGATATTTTCCGGGCTTGTTGGTCAACAAGACTGGAAAAATCTACAGATCGTAATAAAATCTTACAGACTTTTAGGATATGGATTAAAAATTACATACAGTAATTAGCAACTTTATTATATATTTTAAACTACTATATTGTAATATAACTGGTATATCAGAATATGGCTAAGAGGTGCTGATTGAATGAGTAACCAACTGTACCAATTTTATCTCTTAATAAATTACACGATAGTGGTAGTTCCTAGCAATTTTGAAAACTTGAAGGATTTACCTGACAAGAGAAACAGAAGAATTTCATGTTCTCAGCAGGATGTGCCTCGCAGAAGATGGGCTTGTGAATGGGAATGGCCTCGTGGGAATTGCGCAATTCCTCAAATGCCACAACATGGTGGTTCTCAAAGCAACGCATAAACTGGTGTGCCGTGTTGCAGTGGGGACACAGGAAGTTGGCACAGTCAGAACAACGTGCCACTGCCTTCTCCTTGGTCTTGCAACTCGTACACAATACGGCCATGCTCTCGATGGCCGACATGTCCAGAATGTTGGTGAGGACATAATCACATGGCAGGGAGCCAGCTCCCTTGCTGCCCACCTGAAACACAACCAGCAACACAAATAGCCTCATATTTCAGTCTTCATTATTATATGTGCAATAAATCTGTGAGAAGGGATCCATGGTTTTACTGCACTTCAAAGGAATCAACCAAAATCTAGATTTATATATTTTTTACTACTATTACATATTTTGTACTTTTATTTTGAGTTCTACAATGTGTACCGAGCCAGTGTAAAAAAAAAAGAACTATAAGAGAATGTAACCCCACTTTACTGATTTTACAGGAGAGAAGAAAGGGTGTGTACAGGATGATTTTCTTAAAATTTCGGCTAAACTTTACAACCTGTGAAGCAACTTTGTAAATTCCTTCATAAACTCCTGTCAAATTTCATTTTTCAAATTATTTCACACTATTTTTGCATTTTTTCTAACGATTATTTCAATATATTTTTCTATGATATTTAACTACATACATAGTATGCAGAAGTGGCAGCCATATTGATTGTAACATATTCTATGCAACAACATAGACATGTTCCAGTGCAGCCAACATAAGAGTATGTAATTAATATTTAATTTTAGGAAGTGATATTTTGAGGTTATTTTAATTATATTATTTTCAGTCTGATCATCTTACCTCAATATTAATGTTGATTTGTCTTGGACATGTTTCAAAACAATTGTGAAACATGTCCAAGAACAAATCAACATTAATATTGAGGTAATATGATCAGACTAAAAATAATATAAATAAAAGTATGTACTAATAACTGTACACACATACTTCAGAATTTACTATTTATTTTTGGACGTTGCATTCTTTCACGGGTTGCAGTGCTTAAATAGCATTAGGTTGGCGTTCCACAGGTTAGAGTACTTAAATTGTATTACACTAGTTTTTAGGGTTGTTAAATATCGTGTATATGTTGGCTGCATCCCATGATTCCATAGTGTACACCACTTTACATTTGCTGACGCATGTGCATGGTGTATGATTGGAACTTAAGAAAAATTTTTCGCGTCACATGTTGTGAAGTATTTCCAAAATTTCAATAGTTTTAGCCTTAAGAGGTCCTTGGAGTAGTAAACGATGCCACCTTTCTAGAGATGTCAGCCAGGTTGTCTTCTCTCTGTGATGACTGTCCTTTATCCCCAGAAAGAGCTGTGATACTCATTTCCATTAGATGCTGAGTCTGCTTAGGGATATGGTGGCTCCAGAATGATTAGGCCAGTTTAAAAAACCTATTTAATTTTAGAAAGTGATATTTTGAGGTTATTTTAATATTAATATTGAGGTAAGATGATCAGACTAAAAATAATATAACTAAAAAACCTGTTTTAGATTTATTTATTTAGCCTGGTGGAGTTAAGGCCATGTGGCCTTCTCTTCCACTCATCAGGGCAAACATATATTACATCAGAATATAACAATCACTATGAACTCTAATATTAAATACTAAATAAAAATTTATCAAAAAGATAATATCTATTATATTATGATCTATAAGGCAAATAGTTAATGTTAGTTAAAATTAAGACTAAAACTTCTTCTTCTTTCCAAGTATTAGGCCAAGGCCTGTTACGATCCTATAGAAAATTTTCCCTCCAGCGTTTCATAGGACGGCCCAGTGATCTTCATCATCTTGGTATATAATTATAAACAGCTTTGGGGATCCGATTTGAACTCATTCTTTCAAGATGGTGTTTCCAATTTAGTTGGTACTGTTTAATATATTCCAAAATTGGCGTAGTCTTCAATTCTTTTAAGATATCGGTGTTCCTTTTCCGATCCCATCTGGTGTAACCCGCTGTTCTGCGCATGAATCTCATTTCACAAGCCGTTATTCTGCTTTCATGTTGTTTTTTTAGTGTTCATGCTTCACTACCATAGGTCAACACTGGTCTAGCCAAAGTGTTATATAAACATAATCTGGTGTTTTTTTGTACAAGGGATGGTTTCATAACTTGATTAATAATTCCTAAACTTTTATTATAACTAGTAACTTTTTCAGGGATATCCTTTTCATCCCAGATAGAGAGATAATATCCAAGATATTTAAATTGATTAGATCTCTCTAAAATTTTATTCTGGAGACAGATTTTAAAGACTAAAACTAATAATAAAATGTATACAATCAAGACATTAAATTGTCCCTGTCTAACGTATATATAAAACAAAGAAAATAATGAGATATTGAAAACTAATTTTACGTTTGTACAATATATAAAACAAAACAAAATATTTGTTAATCTTAATATTATTTTCATTTTGATCATATCTCAAACCTGAAACCTTCAGACTTGTAGCATATTGTTTAAGCCAACTATGTATGCTATGGCATGCCTTCTAGTGTGCATTACGTGTTGTTAATGCATTCATCTCGTAAGACGAGATCTAACAATGTCTACGTTCTGGATATCAAATCACAACATGACATAAAGCTGATAAATCTTAATATATTTATACAACATTTGGCTAAACTTCATAACATGTGACATGACTTTTTAAATCACTTCACAAACTCCAGTCAACTTTTATTCTTAGGGATTCATTTTTCAAATTATTTTCCACCATTTACAATGATTTTTACATGTTTTTAATGATTATTTAAATATAATTTTTCACAATACAGCAAACTCCCGATTATCTGTGTTAACTGGGACCGAGACATGCACGGAAAATCGAAAAACACGGATAATCCAATTAAGTTATTTGGTGCCATGGAAGTTGGCTAGAAATGTATTTACCCACTTTAACACTACCTAAATGCAACAAATATTCATAAAAGTTATATTAAATGTATTTAGGTGCAAGTTGCAATTATCATTATTTTATTTTACTCTGAAGTATAAAAAAAAAGTGGGATTATTTCCTGTCATGACCACACTGGTTACAACAGTTATTCAAAATAGCCACCGTAATCAGTGACAACTCCACTAGTAACCAATGATATCCACACTTATAACCAGCGATTCCCACACTAGTAGGGTTATCGCTGACTAGTAACCACCAATGACCACACTACTAACCAGCGATAAACCCACTGCCACAGCATATCCGTGGTTTCAATCTGTAACAACAAACTTTCAGTGATTCACGCAACGGAAATTTCCAAAATTGTATTGTATTCTCAGAATGTTGGTTGGTACCGTTAAACGCATCAGGGGAGGGGGGTTGTGAGTGAAGGTTACTCTATTGTGCTAGTTTCTAAGTGCAGTTTACAGTAGCACATTTAAAAATAAAGAATTTTTTCATGACAATACAAAATACAGTATTTTTTAAAAAATACAGTAAAAAGAGCCATGCCCGGATAATTTGCAAACCAGATAACACATGCCCGGATAATCGGGAGTTTGCTATATTGAATTACATGTAGACACACAGCTGCCATATTGATTTTAACAAATATTGTGTTCCAGTGCAGCCAACATAGAGTATATACTAATTAACTGTACATATATACTTCAGAATTTCAGAACTTACTATTTATTATATTTGAAAACAAAAATATACGCCTAGACTGGGGTTTGAACCCAGGACCTTTGATACTCGATGTCAATGCTCTTCCATCTGAGCTACCTAGGCCTCCAATCTAAATGCATATTTTTCTCTTACACATAGTTAATTCCCTAACCCCAAATGCTACGATTTTTGCAAATGGCGGATTCTTTATTAAGAAGACTTCTTATTGGGAATTTAAACATTACTTATAAAGCCAGTAGTGCTTCTTTCAATGTTAATATTATTCATTTTTAAACATCTTAATGAAGGACAAATTATATTTGAAAAAAAAAAAAAAAAGATATGCCTAGACTGGGGTTTGAACCCAGGACCTTTGACTCTCTATGTTCAAACCCCAGTCTTGGTGTATATTTTTCTTTACAAATATAATTTGTCCATCATTAAGATGTTTAAAAACAAATAATATTAACTTACTATTTATTTTTGGGCATTGCATTTATTCACAGGTTAGAGTGCTTTTAAGTTGGTCCTTCACAGGTTAGAGTATTTAAATTGTATTAGGTCTGTTAAATATTGTGTATATGTTGGCTACATCCCGTGATTTCATAGTGTAAAGGGCGCATGCACATGGTGTATGGTTGGAACTTAGAAAAAGTACTTCCCATATTTTTAATGTCCCTTAAGAGTATATTCTTTAGTTATTGTCAGTGTAGGCAAATTTAATGGTTACCATGATGGATGAATTTTTTAAAGTGTAAAAATCCTGAGTATGGCATCCATTGGAAGGAAAGTAAAGCCATGGGAATGTGTCACAGATTTATGGCACACAAAAGAATATCAAGCTTGAAATAAGTGGCCTCTGAGCAAGATTCGTCGGCCTTTTCACATCCAGATTCCAACTGCGATGGTAAAATGACCTAAGCACTTATAGAGTGTCGTTAAATAAAAAGAAATACTTGGTTAACATTATAACTGGTATTAAATGTGGCTTCTTTTCACCTTCATTTCTTTAGTTCAGTGTTTCAAAAATAGGAAAACAATTTAACTTGCCCATGCTTCTGCAATTTCAGTAAAGAGATTGTTTGATATTTAAATCTGAAATGAAGGGTTAATCTATCTATCTTCAGGTTTTTACAGCTGCTGCCATCTTCCCGTGCCAAACCTCCAAAGCCTACAATCTCGGGCATCTTCGATGCTTAGCTCTCTAGTTTGCATTACTGTCTTCCGTCTTTCCATGCCAAACCTCCAAAGCCTACGATCTTGGGCATCTTCGATGCTTAGCTCTCTAGCTTGCATTACTGTCTTCATGTTTTCCTTCCATGTTAACTTTGGTCTCCCTCTTTTCTTCTTTCTGTTTGGATGCCATTCATATAGTTGCTTCGGTCATCGCTAATCTTCCATTCTTAAAACATGTCCTAACCACTTTAATCCCTTCTCCTCAATTCTTTCAATTATGCTTTCTTCTGCTTCCATTATGTTTCTAATTTCCTTATTTGTGACATGTTCTAATTTAGACTTTCTGGCACTTCTGCATAAATAATCCATTTCTAGAGCTATTAGTCTATTCTTGTAGTATATGAGTGTCCATACCTCACTTCCATACAAGGGTTAATTCAATTGTTATACCTAATTGTTAGAGATAACACATTTTAACAATTAAAATTAATAAAATTTAGCACATTAAAAATGAAATTTCACATTTTACAGCAATAGTAATTGGTATTTTGTAGCAAAATAATCACAAACTCCAGGCCAGGACATGCCAACTAGCCAGTGTAGGGTTACATGTGTCCCCAAGCCATTATAGTTGGTTTTCTCAACTTGTAGCTGCTACTTATTGTATGTATGTATGTAACTAATGCTCTGGAGTTAACAGAATTATTCTCTTTCTTGCTTCCCAATACTTGGATGTCACATCTTGATAATTTTGAATAGCTACATAGTTTGTTAAATGTTCTCTGTCCATTTCCACACCTTGATAACACAATATACACTCAGGAGACATGAATACACCAATTCTATGAAGATGTTTTCCTAAGCAGTCATGTCCTGTAGTAAGCCTCACTATAGCAACTGTAGATTTTCGTGGTAGTTCCAGAATTATAGATGGATTTTCTAATAGTATTTTTATATTTCTGTTTCATAGGTATATATATTAATAAACTTAGAGAAGAATACACCATCAAAACATCTGGAAAGGAATGGGAAAATCTACAAGCTTATGACATTACTACATTATAAAGAAAATCTGCAGTAGCAATATTCAGACTGCTAACGGGACATGACTGCCTGAATAAACACCTACACAGACTTGGCATAACAGATTCGCCTAAATGCCCTTTTTGCAATTTAAACGAATATATGGAAAGAAACCATCTCCTCCGTTGTCCAGCTTTTGTAGAAGAGACCAGCCTTTCTGCTAAATATTGGAGTGCAAGAGAGCGAATGATTTCATTATCAAGTGCTCGACATTAGATACCAAACCATATTTCTGTTTCCGACTTTTTCAATTAAATTGAAATTATCATTAAATTTTTTCCTCATAATTCTTTTAATTGATTCATAAGAAAATGCATTTGTTACTTTCTGCTTAATTTTACATCCTTTTTTTTTGAGAGTATATCAGCTCTTTCATTCCCTTGTATTCCACAATGAGCTGGAATCCATTGAAAGACTACTTGTTTACCAAGTTTCTCAATAGTCTGAATCATTCATCAGAGAACATTTTGTTTAAACAACTCACCTCATAGGATTCATGCTTCCATGATATCGCAGTTTCAAACACACCCGTGTTCATCCTCAGCCATAACTCCGACTGACGAAATTCTTCGGCCATCAACTATTCTTTTGTCACCATCTTCAGTGCTGCCATCTATAGTTGAATTTATGAACTTTGAAATCAAATTAATTTCGTTAGGAATATCAAAATTCATTGATCTATCTTTATTTTTCTGAATGTATATCTTCTCCCAAACTGTCAATTCCAAAGGCTTCTCTATTTGTTTTAAAAGTTTAGCTTCTCTTCCAATTTTATGATGTTCTAATAAACTATGTGTAGCAATATTGTTTACTTGCTTCTTCACTCACCTCATACTTCTTAACTCCCACACAGATTCGAGTTTCTTCACTTCATTTGTGACATTCTTAATGCTGTATTACGTTCACAACTGATATCCAATGGCCTTCTATCCTGCAGACTGACCTCCACACCATCTGATGGCTGACCGACGAACTTCCAAATCAATCCCCTCTCCTTATCACCAGGTATTTCAAAATTCATAGTTGTGTTTTTATTCTTGCATATGTAATTTTTTCCCCAAATTGTAAGTTCCTTCGGTTTTTCCAATTGTTTAAGTAATTTTGTTTTGGTTTCTATTCTATGTTTTTCTGACCAGGCATGTGCAGCTATTGCAGATTTTTCGGTTTCTCCATTTTTAACGTTTCTGAGCCGTTCCTTTAATCTTGTATTTAGATTCCTTTTTATTTTTCCTATGTATATCTTTTCACAATCTTTACAATTAATTTGATAAATTCCCGATTTTTTGCAGTCTTCAATCTTTTCATTTTTGTTGGTTTTTATTAAATTACCTAAGCTGTAATCATTTTTCGGTGCTAATTTAATGTTGAATTTGTTGAAGATTTTTTAAAACTTGTCAAATACTAAAGGATGGTAAGTGAACTTCTTAAATTTTTTACCAATATCTTTATCTGTCTGAAGAGTACTTCCATTAATCATTTTTTTGTTCCTTAAATTTATTTATTTTCTTGTGTATCATCTTTTCTTGAAATCCATTATCCTTTGCAATTTCTATGATATGTTTTTTCTCTTTATTGTAATTTTCTTTGCTCATGGGAACGTTCACAAGTTTGTGTGTTAAACTATTAAATACTTCCTGTTTGTGTGAAAAATGGTTAAATCCAGTAGCTTTTATATAATTGTCAATGTGAGTTTCTTTTCTGTAGATTCCAAATTCTATTTTCTTTTTTTCTTCATTCCTAATCAATTTAAGGTCTAAAAATGGTATTTCACGATTATTTTCTACTTCCATTGTAAATTTGATTGTTTTATTTTGAATATTTAACAGTTTAATGGCATCTTCTAATTGTTTCTGTTTTACTATTGCTATGAAAATATTATCTACTAGGGATTACAACTTCTGTGTGAGTGATCACTGACTCAAGAAATCACTCACCTTCGTGAATCAAAACTGAAGATAATAATATCTCACGGGAATAGGAGAGCCATTAAGAAAACAATTTTTCACTTAATTCACAGAAACAAGTTTTTTTTGCAACATTTTATATAGAAGTTTGCATTTCATCATAAGTTAAAAAACTGTAATTATACACTAAATGAGTTTTAAACATAAAATTGTGTTTTATTTTAGAAAGAAACATTAACACTTGGACCGGAATTCGAACACCGAATCTCCGATTCTGCAGGTCAGTATGATACAGATTACACCATCCGAACTCTGATACGAACGTCAAAAATTCTTTCCACATGTATAATTCTCTTTCATCAGATGGCCGGTAACCGTCGCTACCAACAACACCATCTGAAGACTTCTATTTGAAGTATTTTTATTGAGAATTTATACATTACTTTTAAGTGGTAAAGCTTCATATTTTGATGTTATATTTTTAATTAACATGTTCCAGAATTGGAAATAGTTTTATTTTAAAAAGAAAAATTTACGCTCGACTGGGATATATTTATATGGAAAGAATTGTTGACATTCGTATCGGAGTTCGGGTGGTGTAATCGGTATCATACTGATGGGCAGAGTGAGATTCAGGGTTCGAATCCTGGTCCGAGCATTAATTTTTTCTTTCTAAAATAAAACTATTTCCAATTCTGGAACATGTTAATTTAAAATATAACATCAAAATAAAATTGCGTATTTAAGAAAAATAATACCTTTGTATCTTGTAAGCCCATGTTTCCCTTAACAGAGATTTAGGTGCTCTCCCCCTACAGGGGAGAATTTGAACCATACTAATTTACTTACACTTGTTTTCGTATAGATGTCATTTGAGTGGTCCATGGTCAGCGTTCTGCCTCATACTGACATCTAGGAAACCAAGGTAGTACTAGGATGGGAAAATTGAGTAAATTTTGCTTAGAGGCCTTTTCATTTAGGCTTAAGTATCTTTTATGAGCCTGAAAATCTTCAGACTCGGGACCCACGGCTTAAAGTCCCTCCCAGAGGACTTGCTCCTTGGATTTTTCCATCCTAAAAAAAATCCATCAACCCCGGCCAGGTTTGAACCCACAACCCTCAGGACCAGAGGCAAGGAGCATAACCACTAGTCCACCGCAGCCGATAAAAATAATACCTCATGGTGTTAAATACTAAAAACGAAAATAATTTTTTATAGCATTTGTATATAACACAATTGCAAAAATAAAAGTATCATCATTCTCTGCTATTGTTAATATCCATATAATGTAACTCTGATGAAATAGAAATGAAGACTTAAACCCTTAACTTCATCAGGTAAAATAAATTATTATTATAATAATTAAGACTGATTACAAACTGAGACTAGAGATAATCAGTATTGGCTCCAGATTGTTATTTACACAAACCAAACAGCATATAAAGTACAGTTACCTTTGTCTCCTGCTTGCACTTGGGACACATTATGACACTATCTCTCTTGCCAGAGTCGCCTGCTTCGTCCATCAGCAGCTTCTCCAGACATGACTCGCAGAACACATGCAGACAAGACAGAACACGTGGATTGCAGTATTTCTCACTGTACACAATCATAATTTTATTATAAGTATGGTTCAGATTTGTATGTAAATAAATGTAATTTTTTATAATATATACATCTTTAAAATAAATTTTAACACACAATTAGAGGCCCAACAAGTATACATTTTAAACCTTAAATTTATCACTTCTCACTGAATGACAAATTGTTTTATTTAACATAATAACATGTTTCGGCTATATTAGAATGGACCACAGGTTGCAAACTATCCATCCATCCATAGTAATTCTTCCTGCAGGCAGGTCTTTCATTGCAATCATAGCATTTTCATGCTATACTTTGCAGCTTTACTAGGGAATTGTAGGTGTGGTAGCTTCCCATTGCTTTCCACACCGGTGAAGGATAATGATGATAATGGCCATATGATTTCGGGGACCGTTTGGGCCTTAAAGTTTTCCTGACATTTGTCTTACAGGTGAGGAAATATTGGTAACTAATTGCAAAAAGGAGTTATCTGGGTGAAGACAAACTACCTTCTTATTGTCAAGAAGTGTGTAAAAGTAAATCCCTTAAGTTATGACAAGTTATTTAGAAGATTAAATTAGGATTTGAAGCTTTAGAACGGATTCCACCTGGGAAAGAGAGGTTGATCTAGATTTAAATGGATGGATGATATAAGAAGAGACACAAGAGAGATAAGACTGGAAGAATTGGAATGAAAAGATAGAGAAGAACAGAGAAAAAAAAAGACGAAAATTTAAAACACTTTGGGCACAAGATGTTTATAATAAATTAGGATTTGGGTAGGTAAGCTACATTTAGTTCATGTTGCGAAAATTCAAGTAGTCTCACTATTTAATCCAAAGACTTTTTAAAATATATCTTACACTAAGGGTCGAATGTTTGAACGCATTAGACAGTAAAAGGCGTTCTCTGCTGATAAAGTTTTATTCAAACACATTTTTCTTACTCAGAAATCTATTCACACGGTAATAATTGTAAAGCTACCTGACTAAGGTACCTTAAGATCGTAGCTCAAGATATAAACTTATGTGAAAATCCCGAAGGGAACCGATGTAGTTTGAAACTTATCCAAGATGTCGGACCTTGAAGACTTTGATCATGTTTTCGGTATACGCGGAGAAGAGGAATTTGATAGAGTCTACCAAAGAATTCAACTGGAAGAACAGGAGAATCGGCGTAATATTGCACGTCGCAGACGTGTTTGTATACGGTATTATTTGCGGGATGCAAGCATAAATGCATTCCTCTATAGCAGACGAAAATAACGGAAGTGGTTTTATCGCTGAGAATTCTGGGTAATTCGTTGCCAATATTACGAAAACGTCAACATTCATGCATGACCGGTTAAGGCGGCCGTTAATTCGATCTCAGCTCACCAGTGATTGGAAGTAATTTGAGTAGAGAGTAATGAATTTGCATACGACCCTAAGACTTTAGCATGATTATTACCATGAAATAGCTTATTAGTTCAACGTTAGGACCAATTATTTTCGTTAGCTTTCCAAAGTTAAATTAAAAATTAGATTTCCAAAGTAATTACCAGATTTTTATACCCTTAAAACATTAATCATATCTATCAAATTTTTGACCAGAGATAATTCATCTAGGCTACCAAGATTGAAAAAATTATCACACATTTCTCTGTATGTTAGATTATGAACTACTGGAATTTCTCAATTATCTTCAAATACATTCTGAGGTCGAATGGCAAGACAATACAATTTTGAGAGATGCTTCATCTTCTGAAGATGATAGTCCAATTTCCAGCATTCTTTTTGGTGCAGTATTCAGAGATGTAAATTTTAATGCAAAATAGATTAGATATGGTCTCGAGGTAGCATGCTGCCTTGGCATGCAGCGGGGCGGTTCGATTCCCGGTCGGGACAGGCTCCTGGGTGTGGTTTTTCCTCACATTTAAGACAAATGTCAGGAAGCTTAGGGTCCAACGATCCCCAAAAATCATCTGGCCATCATCATCCTTCATCGGTGTGGAAAGCAACGGGAAGCTACCACATTATAATTCCCTAGTAAAGCTGCAAAACATAGCATGAAATTGCTCTGATTGCAGTGAAAGACCTGCCCTCAGGCAGAATTACTATAGATGGATAGATGAAATGCTAGACAATAGAGTCCACAGTTTGGTTGGAAGATAGCTGCCACTTTTTTCCTACATTTGTTTTTTGTTCACATGCCATATGTGAATCTGATATTTTTCAAATTTTGTCTTAGGATGACTGACACTTCTACATGAAACAAGTCTTGATTCAAATCATTACAAGTTTTCTTACTGTTTAAATGTCCAGTGAAGCTGAAGAAGGGTTAAGTGTTGCTCCATACTTGGCTAGTAAATCTGGAGTTTCATTCCCAAAAATATCAACATGTGATGAAATCCTTTGAAAAGCTATTAATTTTGAGCAGTTTTAGGGCTGCATGCAAATACATTAGTCTCTGGTGAGCTGAGTTTTCTGTGAGCACGTGCAAAGTTCAAATTAGCGAGTTGCTGACTGTTCATGCATGAAAGTAGTTTTTTCGTAATATTGGCAAGAAATTACCCAGAATTCTCAGCAATAAAACCACTTTTGTCATTTTCGTCTGCTAGAGGAACGCATTTACGCTTGCATCCCGCAAATAAAACTGTATACAACATCTGCATCGCGCGATATTCTGCCGATTCTCCTGTTCTTCCAGTTGAATTTTTTGGTAGACTCTTATCAAATTCCTCTTCTCCGCATATACCGAAAACATGATCGAAGTCTTCAATGTCTGATATCTTGGATAAAGCAGCAAGGTTTCAAAGTACATCGGATACCATTGGGTTGCTCACGATTCATTATCTGCAAAGTCACCTCGACAGGTAGCTTAGGAATTTCAACAATTATTATCGCATGAACAGATTTTTGAGTTTGCAAAAATGTCTTTGGATGCAACTTTGTCAGTAGAGTACAAGCTGAGAACAACTTTTACGGTCTAATGCGATCATAGATACGACCCTTAGTATTTCTCTTGCTTCTTTTATAATTTTGGATATTGACTGGTTGTCTGAAGGAACTTAATGTTTTCTTAAATAATTCCACTAGGTGGAATATTCCAAGGTATTGCTTATGTATACTCGGACCAACAGATCTGTGCCACTATAGCGCTGACATCGTTCTTCGAGGCAGAAAAGGAAGTAGGCTTTAGTTCGCATATCTTACAGGGGCACAGATCCTTTGGACAGACAATAGTAAATTCTCATCCAACTTTGAATAAATAATAGCTCACTGCAATTGAGTTATTTATTTCTTCCCAAAGAGAGGACACAATTTTAATTAGGGATGTTCGGCGTCACCCATTTCTAACTTTCCCTGAATTAAAAAGCAATCCAACTTTCTAGGCTCCGCAGCAATCGCTAGATGATGCCTCAATGGTATCACGTCCTGTCAAGCTGCCAAGGTCATGTTGGATGATGAGAAGACTATGGATTGTCTAGCCTTCATTTCTACTCGAGATGGCTTCGATTGGGGCAATTTATTTTTACCTCGAGTACGAATGGCGGTTCTATTAGTGTATATCGCGTGGATGGCTACCGATATGATGCTTGTTATATGTATCCAGTTGCAAGGTCAGTTTACCATGTTGGGAGCGAATGTCATTTGATGGGGCAGGTGTTCTAGAATATATTCATGCCTATATTTAAATTAATATTAACTTCTGCTCCAGTTTCCTTTCACTCTATCAAAAGAATTATCTCAAATAAATACATCAATAAACTTAGAGAAGAATACACCACCAAAACATCTGGAAAGGAATGGGAAAATCTACAAGCTTATGACATTACTACATTACAAAGAAAATCCGCAGTAGCAACATTCAGACTGCTAACGGGACATGACTGCTTGAATAAACACCTACACAGAATTGGCATAACAGATTCACCTAAATGCCCTTTTTGCAATTTAAATGAAGATATGGAAAGAAACCATCTCCTCCGTTGTCCAGCTTTTGTAGAAGAGACCAGCCTTTCTGCTAAATATTGGAGTGCAAGAGAGCGAATGATTTCATTATCAAGTGCTCGACATTAGATACCAACCAACCAACATTATGAGGTTATATCATTAATAGTGAGTGGAGAACAGTGTGTGGAAACCATGACTGAAGAGGGACAAGATATTGTCTGATACCGCCGGTATCAAAGAAATTTGAAATTATATGAGGTGAGTCGTTAAAAATATGTTCTCCACTCACTATTAATTATATTCATGCCTATTTCAATATTTTGGAGAACATATCTGTTTTGTTACAGGGTAGTCATGAAATTATTAGGACGGTTATCTACTGTATTTTTAACATGTGTCTTTAACAAAAAACGTATCTTGTGTGAAATGAAGTTTGAATATATTTGTGCTTATAGTAGTTAAAATCGTGAAAATATAAATTCCTATTTTGTGCAAAAACCTTACGCGATAAGACAAAAATGGAAATCATTTCTGGAACCAGTAATTCAAGAATGCCTATTTTACATAAATCATCTGAGAAAAAGTTTTAAAATGCAGACTTGTGTTATCTTTTCACATTAAGGGTCGCATGTTTGGACGCATTAGACAGTAAAATGCCTTCTCTGCTGAGCAAGTTTTATGCTAATACGATTTTGCTTACTCAGAAATCTGTTCATGCGATAATAATTGGTTAAATTTGTAAGCTACCTGCGGAGGTACCTTACATGAGCAACTCAAATTAAAATCCCGAAGGGAACCGATGGTAATCAATGTACTTTGCTGCTTTATCCAACATTTATCCAAGATGTCGGACCTTGAAGACTTCGATCATGTTTTCGGTATACACGGAGAAGAGGAATTTGATAGAGTCTACCAAAGAATTCAACTGGAAGAACAGCCAGAATCGGCGTAATATTGCGTGTCGCAGACGTGTTTGTATACGGTATTATTTGCGGGATGCAAGCATAAATGCATTCCTCTATAGCAGACGAAAATAACGGAAGTGGTTTTATCGCTGAGAATTCTGGGTAATTCGTTGCCAATATTACGAAAACGTCGACTCTCGTGCATGACCGTTAAGTCGGCCGTTAATTCGTTCTCAGCAATTGCTCACGGTGAATCAGCTCACTAGTGATTGGAAGTAATTTGAGTAGAGAGTAATGTTCTAACATACGACCCTAAGAGACACAGTATTATAGGGAGTGTGGTGCTACTTTACCATTCAAGGTCATGGAGAGGTTGTTTCTTTCAGTAGCCGATGTCACTTGTTCCTTATGACAACTGACAATATGTGGTTTCTCGTCATTATTGCTGGTGCGAGACAAATTCCAGATTAACCCAAGTTGGTTTGATAGTTGAATATATGACTGAACGATCTAGACTGAATGCTCACAGGAACCAACCTGGACAATAACCCAATGTCCAATCCCTACCTTCTCGTGGTGCAGCTGTAAAAAATTTGTTTATGCAATATGAAGTAAAGGGATGAGCTACCCATCAATTAGCATTGGTATTAGTCGTTCAAAATATCTCTGCAGGCGGAAGAATTGAGAAGCTCTCTTTGTTGCTACACGTGACGTCATCTAAGGCAGTGTTCACTGTCAGCGTCCCACGTCCCGTTCCCCTCTGCACTCATAGATAGCAGTGTCACGTGTTCTATTCCTACATAAACACGACTGCAGTGCCCTCCGTCAACAACTGCACTTACTCCTTAAACGGGTAATAGCTTGGTGGGTTATAGTCTGATCTGGTATTTCTTCCTTTTCTAGCACCAGATCCCTCTTTTTGCTTTCCTATCCAGTCTCCCTTGCCTGATCTCTTGTTTTCTTTGACCCTGATGATATTAAAGCATTCGAGGCCGAAGGGTTCATTTCTGATTTCCCATATCTCTTTCTTTTTTTATAAGTTTGTCCAGAAGCTTTGAAATGGCAGCCCCACTACTGGACTAACCTTCTCCTGGTTAGCAACTAGTTAACCTCATGGGCATTCACCTTGATGGGCGAGAAGGGTTAACCTTGTAATTGACATAAGGTAAACATGGAGCTAAAAAATGCCCATATAAGCTGCATGTAGATCAATGCAGCCTCATTGCAACTTATAGCATACATATGCAATGGATTCATGACATCAGCTGCAGCTGGATACATGTAATGAAGAACGGGGAAAAAAAAAAAAAAAAAAAACCAAGATAAATATTTAAGAATTGTAAACAATGTATTAACAAGCAATTATAAAATGTTTAAAATAAAGAATGTTAGTAAAAACAAAACAGCAGCTCAATAATTTAAGAAAAGTTGTTTGATGTATTTTAAAAATTCCATGACGTAATGGAAACTTCATCCAATTCTACAATATTACCAATTCTAATTCTAACCATTTTGGTTTTCACAATATTTAAAAATTCACAGAGGTCTAAGCAAATGTTAATACTCACAGCCCCATCAGTTTTCAATATGGCTACCTTGTTAACCATTCTACTTATTTAAGTTCAAAGACAGTGTAGCTTAAAATTAAAAGCTAAGAAAAATAACCTAGACTAACTCAACTAATGAATTTTACTAAGTTCTACAGAATATGGAGGATTGCCCCAGATAAGATAAGAAGACTTTGAAAGGTTCTAGCAATAAAAGTATTAATATTTAATTTTAGGAAGTTATATTTTGAGTTTATATATTAAATTTGGGAATTTTTAACATTAGTGCTGTGTTTAAAGAAACATAGATGTATGAGGTAAGAAAAAATCACGATTCATTTAATTATTATTATATTTTGAGGTTATTTTAATTATATTATTTTTGGTCTGGACATCTTACCTCAATATTAATGTTGCAAGAACAAATCAACATTAATATTGAGGTAAGATGTCCAGACCAAAAATAATATAATTTAAATAAAAGTATTAACTGCAGCTGCATGAAATTTGGATGGCATTATCAGTGTTGACTCAGGTATCTGTCAGTGTGGTTGGATTCTTATTTAAGCAAGTTATGGCTTTGAAATTGGCGGATTTATGGCAAGGGTACATCGTGGGGCTTTCCGACGCCAATTACAGTCTCTCCATGATTGTAAAACGGTGCAAAGAGAAGGGATTAAGGGTCAGTAAGGTGTGTGTGGGCTGTATTATAAACTTGCATAAAAATGGATTCCCATCAGAATTTTAATTAAAATAAAATTGACAAGAGTATCGGCGCAACCAACTCGGATGACAGCAGTAGTGGCCAAAGTCAAAGCTGAAGTGACTAAAGAAAATCCATCAACCCAGAGAAGTATTTTAAGTCGCACAAACACATCTAAGGGTAGAGTCTGGCGCATAATCAACCAAAATTTGGGCCTAGAATGGTGACATAAAGCCCGAGAACATGCCCTTAAAGAAAGGCACATCTGAGAAAGGTTCACAAATCCAAGAAAGTTGTATGAAAACCACATGGCAGGTGATAAATGGCAGTGGGTAGTTTCTCTGGATGAAGCATGGATCTACCTTGCTGATACAAACAGGCCCCATGCAATTTATTACCACCCAAAAGGGGTATTCAGACTTCATCCGGGAAAACAAAGAAAAGTTTTCCAAGGGGTTTATGAAGGTTCTGGTTTTTGTGCCAGGGGGAAGCTAAGAATTCACAGAGTTGAAAGCAAAGCTGAAGTCAATGCAGCCTACTACCAGGAGAATGTCATGGACCCAATTTTTGATGAAGACATCTCTCAGTTGTATGGTATGGTGCAGACACATCAAAAGTTTGGATCCACATGGACAAGGCATTGAGCCACACTGCAAGATCATCTCCGAGATACTACAGCCAAAAATTAGATGAAACAGGCATCCATAACATACCCTTCAATAGTGTCCCTGTGAAGACACCAGACGCCTCACCGATGGATTTTTGGGGGTTTGATCTCCTAAAACGAGGCCTTGCTTCAAGGCGTCCCACCACGGTGAAAGGCCTTTGGAAATATGATGATCTTGTAGAAGATTTCCGGGCTGTTGGCCATGGTCTTGAGGCTTGTAGTTCCCCGACGTTTCACCAGAGACTGCGTCCGGCATCCTCAAGGGTTATCTTGAGACTGGCAATTTTGTAGACTACCTGCCCTATTTATACATTTATCCGCGAGGCCTTTGGAAAGTTTGTCAAGAGGTTTGGGCTGACATTAGTGTTCCTGTGCTGCAATGGAAACTAAGATGCAGGGCAATAGTCCATGCCCACGGTCAGCACATCGAGCAGAATCGTTGATGGCAAAAAGGAATGAATTCTGTATTATATTATCTGGGGCAACCCTCTGTAGCAGCGCACATGCACAAGCATTTATGGAATTGTTGCCATATGAAGCATGTATCTGTGAAATCAGTATGACCAATATTTGAAAATATATTTTAACAAATGGATGGTCATTCACTTCATTTTGTAAGGCTCCGATGGGACAAATTAGTGTAATCAGATTAGTTTACACTTCATTAAATGATATGCATGCCATTTATTTTGTTAGGTTAGGAAGGGAGAAGGGAAAAACTCACTTAAACTAGCTTGAAATATTTTCAAAGTCCTATAGAATAACAGTGCGCATGTGCCAGGGTTTATAGAGCCAGCAATAATCCACAACCGAACCACATATCGATTATCATCCTCGATTACTATCTGTCGCTAAGAAATTTAAATAAACAATATTTGCAATAAATCCCCAAAACTATGTTAAAAAGATATATTAATAATATTAAAATTAACAAACGTTTATTAAAAATAGGCATACACTTACTTATCACTCCCTAACGCTGATCCAACCAGTGATAGAAAAATCATAGACTAAGTAATATACTCCGTGGAGAAAATAGCAGTTAGCATCACAATATTTCTAACAGTGTCATAATATTGTGATTTGAATATTTAAATAAATACTTCAAAACTGTCTAATAATTATATTATTTTTGGTCTGGACATCTTACCTCAATATTAATGTTGATTTGTTCTTGGACATGTTTCAAAACAATTCTCTGTTTTATCTTCAGCTTTCCCAGACTGGTTTTATTTATGTTGCATTATGTTGCACCACCTGGATGTCGATGTCAGCTCCATCCTGTGGTTGGCCAAAGAACCTCCAAACAAGGTCACCCTCCATCGGAATATCAAAATTCATAACTCTGTTTCTGTTCTTCTGAATATAAATTTTTTCCCAAATAGTCAGCTCGTTTGTATTTTCTAACTGTTTTAATAATTTAGTGTCTGAATTTATATTATGTTTTTCAGACCAAACATGAGCAGCAACTGCAGATTTTTCAATTTCTCCATTTTTAATATTTCTTATGTGTTCTTTGGTTCTAATTTTTAGGTTTCTTTTTGTTTTCCCTATATATATCTTTTCACAACCCATGCATTCAATTTGATATATTCCTGACTTTTTATTTTTATCAGTTTTTTCATTTTTGTTGGTTTTTATTAGTTTATTTAAACTGTAGTTATTTTTTGGTGCTAATTTAATATTAAACTTCTCAAATATATTTTGAAATTTATTATGTACCCAGGGGTGATATGTGAATTTCCTATATTTTTTCATAGGTGGTTCTTCTTTTTCAAGATTACTTCTGTTTATCATTTTTTGTTTTTTATACTTTTCTATCCTTTTTTGTACCATTTTTTCATCAAACCCATTTTCTCTTGCTACTTTGATTATGTGTTTTTTTCTCATGTTTAAAATCTTCTTCGTTTAAGGGTAAGTTTACCAATCTATGAGTTAAACTATTAAATGCTGCTAATTTATGTCCAATTGGATTGAACCCTGTTGATTTTATAAAATTTTCCGTATGAGTTTCTTTCCTATGAATCCTGAATTCACTTTTTCTTTTTTCTTCGTTTCTGACCAATTTAAGATCCAAAAAAGGTATTTGTTTATTGTCTTCTATTTCTTTGGTGAATTTAATGTTTGTACTCTGTAAATTTAATAGTTTTAGGGAATCTTCTACATGTTTTTCTTTAACAATACAAATTATATCATCAACATATCTACTCCAAAATTTAAACATTGTGGGATGTGCTTTAGTGATTTTACATTCAAAATCGCTCATAAATAAATTTGCCAGAAAAGGTGATAATGGGTTTCCCATTGAGAGCCCTGATTTTTGTCTATAGAAACTCCCATTGAATGTAAAAAACATTTGATCAATGCATAACGCAGTTAATTTCAAATAATCTTCTTTGATCTCTCTGTCTATGTTGTTTTTTCTTAACCAATTGTTCAATATCTCCAAAGTTTTTTGTTTCGGTACATTTGTGAATAGTGAAACTACATCAAACGAAACCAACCTATCTGTGGGTTCAATTTCCACTTTTTCTAATTTCTTAACTAATTCCAATGAATTTTCAATCTGCAGACTTTCAAAATTATTAATTCTTTTAAATTGATTATTCAGTCATTTCGAAATTTTGTAGGTTGGTGATCCAATATTGTTAATTATTGGCCTCATTTTGTTTCCCGGTTTGTGAATTTTTGGAAGTCCATGTATATTAGGGTTTCTTGGGTTGCTTACTTTTAATTGAAATTTTTCTTTCTTGGATAGAATTTTAACATTTTTAAAACAGTTTTCCACTTTTTTTATGGTTTTTGGTAGGGGGTCATTCTTAATTTTTTCATACTCTTTTTCTTTCAAAGTTCTTCCATTCTATTTTGATAATCTTCTTTGTCCAGAATTATAATTTGGTTACCCTTATCTGATTTTGTATATACAACATTTTTGTTATTTATTTCTTTGAGTGTTTTTAAATTCTCCTTACAAACTGGGTTTTTTATTTGTATTCTTTATTTTATTCAAAATTTCTTCACATTTTTTTCTGATGATTATTTTTTCTTCTGTAACTAACCCTTCTATTGAATTTTCATGTCCACTATGTATTCTTCTATTCTATTGGAATAATCTATTGCTGTTTTTAGACCGTTTTCTAACAATTTTGTCTCTTTTAGGTTAAAGGTTGCCTTTGAAAAATTTTTAACATAATTTCTGGTGGATTCTGATTTTTCTTCATTTCTGGTTTTATTCTGATGTTTGATTTTATTTGATGTATTCTTCTTTCCCTTTGATTTAGTTAACAAATTATTTATCTTTGTCTTTTGTTTCTCAATTTTCTTTTTCATGGTTATGTTCAACAAAGTGAAAAATTTATTTTCTAGGTTTTCCCACATGATGTTTCCTAATATTTTAGACAATTTGATATGTAACAAATAAATTTCAATATCCAGATTACTGATCATTTCAAAGTGTTTATTCTTTTCTAGTTTTTAGTAATTTGTTCTCCAAAATTTTTTGTTGTTTGCTGTTATTGTTATGCTTAACGGTTTTTCTAATGAACATGGGAACCAATTCTAATTTTAGACATTGGTTGATGAATTTAATGTCTGCTAATCTTTTAAATTTTTCATTAGAAAAACCGTTAAGCATAACAATAACAGCAAACAACAAAAAATTTTGGAGAACAAATTACTAAAACTAGAAAAGAATAAACACTTTGAAATGATCAGTAATCTGGATATTGAAATTTATTTGTTACATATCAAATTGTCTAAAATATTAGGAAACATCATGTGGGAAAACCTAGAAAATAAATTTTTCACTTTGTTGAACATAACCATGAAAAAGAAAATTGAGAAACAAAAGACAAAGATAAATAATTTGTTAACTAAATCAAAGGGAAAGAAGAATACATCAAATAAAATCAAACATCAGAATAAAACCAGAAATGAAGAAAAATCAGAATCCACCAGAAATTATGTTAAAAATTTTTCAAAGGCAACCTTTTAACCTAAAAGAGACAAAATTGTTAGAAAACGGTCTAAAAAACAGCAATAGATTATTCCAATAGAATAGAAGAATACATAGTGGACATTGAAAATTCAATAGAAGGGTTAGTTACAGAAGAAAAAATAATCATCAGAAAAAAATGTGAAGAACATTTTGAATAAAATAAAGAATACAAATAAAAACCCAGTTTGTAAGGAGAATTTAAAAAACACTCAAAGAAATAAATAACAAAAATGTTGTATATACAAAATCAGATAAGGGTAACCAAATTATAATTCTGGACAAAGAAGATTATCAAAATAGAATGGAAGAACTTTTGAAAGAAAAAGAGTATGAAAAAATTAAGAATGACCCCCTACCAAAAACCATAAAAAAAGTGGAAAACTGTTTTAAAAATGTTAAAATTCTATCCAAGAAAGAAAAATTTCAATTAAAAGTAAGCAACCCAAGAAACCCTAATATACATGGACTTCCAAAAATTCACAAACCGGGAAACAAAATGAGGCCAATAATTAACAATATTGGATCACCAACCTACAAAATTTCGAAATGGCTGAATAATCAATTTAAAAGAATTAATAATTTTGAAAGTCTGCAGATTGAAAATTCATTGGAATTAGTTAAGAAATTAGAAAAAGTGGAAATTGAACCCACAGATAGGTTGGTTTCGTTTGATGTAGTTTCACTATTCACAAATGTACCGAAACAAAAAACTTTGGAGATATTGAACAATTGGTTAAGAAAAAACAACATAGACAGAGAGATCAAAGAAGATTATTTGAAATTAACTGCGTTATGCATTGATCAAATGTTTTTTACATTCAATGGGAGTTTCTATAGACAAAAATCAGGGCTCTCAATGGGAAACCCATTATCACCTTTCCTGGCAAATTTATTTATGAGCGATTTTGAATGTAAAATCACTAAAGCACATCCCACAATGTTTAAATTTTGGAGTAGATATGTTGATGATATAATTTGTATTGTTAAAGAAAAACATGTAGAAGATTCCCTAAAACTATTAAATTTACAGAGTACAAACATTAAATTCACCAAAGAAATAGAAGACAATAAACAAATACCTTTTTTGGATCTTAAATTGGTCAGAAACGAAGAAAAAAGAAAAATTGAATTCAGGATTCATAGAAAAGAAACTCATACGGAAAATTTTATAAAATCAACAGGGTTCAATCCAATTGGACATAAATTAGCAGCATTTAATAGTTTAACTCATAGATTGGTAAACTTACCCTTAAACGAAGAAGATTTCAAACATGAGAAAAAACACATAATCAAAGTAGCAAGAGAAAATGGGTTTGATGAAAAAATGGTACATAAAAGGATAGAAAAGTATAAAAAACAAAAAATGATAAACAGAAGTAATCTTGAAAAAGAAGAACCACCTATGAAAAAATATAGGAAATTCACATATCACCCCTGGGTACATAATAAATTTCAAAATATATTTGAGAAGTTTAATATTAAATTAGCACCAAAAAATAACTACAGTTTAAATAAACTAATAAAAACCAACAAAAATGAAAAAACTGATAAAAATAAAAAGTCAGGAATATATCAAATTGAATGCATGGGTTGTGAAAAGATATATATAGGGAAAACAAAAAGAAACCTAAAAATTAGAACCAAAGAACACATAAGAAATATTAAAAATGGAGAAATTGAAAAATCTGCAGTTGCTGCTCATGTTTGGTCTGAAAAACATAATATAAATTCAGACACTAAATTATTAAAACAGTTAGAAAATACAAAAGAGCTGACTATTTGGGAAAAAATTTATATTCAGAAGAACAGAAACAGAGTTATGAATTTTGATATTCCGATGGAGGGTGACCTTGTTTGGAGGTTCTTTGGCCAACCACAGGATGGAGCTGACATCGACATCCAGGTGGTGCAACATAATGCAACATAAATAAAACCAGTCTGGGAAAGCTGAAGATAAAACAGAGAATTGTTTTGAAACATGTCCAAGAACAAATCAACATTAATATTGAGGTAAGATGTCCAGACCAAAAATAATATAATTAAAATAACCTCAAAATATAACTTCCTAAAATTAAATATTAATTACTGTCTAATAATGTTATAAAAATTGTTTGAAAAAGTTTAAAGTATTAAATAATGTAGTAAGTACAGAAGAAGAGCTATAGTTTACAATAATATAACTGAAAAATCAAGTGTTAGTAAAAGTGCAGTTGAGCCAATGGATGCTCATTCACCTCATTTTGTTATATGGGACAAATTAGTGTAATCAGATTAGTTTACACTTCATTAAATGATATGCATGTAATTTATTTTGTTAGGTTAGGAAGGGAGAAGTACATCCATTACTTATAAACGTCTGGGAATTTATTCCAAAAGTTGGTCATACCAATTTCATACACATCTGCCATCTAGCAGAAGTTTCAGAAAAACTTTACTAATTGACTTTCACCAAATCAATGAATTCTTCAAAGCTCTACAGAATTGCAGAGTGCATGTGCAAACGCTTCATGTAACATGCTCAATGAATTCTTCAAAGCTCTACAGAATTGCAGAGCACATGTGCAAACACTTCTTGTAACATCCTCCAGGTGGCATAATATATATGTGAAATCTGTATTGCCAACTTTTGCAATACATTCCCGAATGTTTATAAGAAATTGACATACACCAACTTCCCTCTTCCTAACCTAACAAAATAAATCACGGGCGAAGTAAGTTATATGCCGGTCATAATTCTACACTTACATTCTTATGCCACTGATGCACTAAACACTTGTAAACACGTTTTGTACTGTTTTAAACATTTTGCAACAATCTTCAAGCTTTCTTTACAATATTTTATATTTATATATTTACGTAAAACATGATCGTGAATACATTACTTACTTGCTACTTTCCCATGTTGTTCCAACGTTGCCACCATTTGAAAATAATTTCAAACCATATTTAGTGTTAGTGTACGTAAAATTAGTTTATTAAATAGTACGCAAGTAAATTGTTTTGTTAGGTTAGAAAATGGGAAGTTGGCTTACGTCCATTTTTTTAAAGCATTTGGGAATAAATAATATACATGTAAATTGTTTTCTTTGGTTAGGAAATAGCAAGTTAGTTTACGTCCATTTTTTTTTCATTTGGAGATTTATTTCCAAAGTTGGTAATGCCGACTGCAGAGCCATCTACCGGAGGCTATATTAACCATTACAGCAACTCCTGCATGCACACTGCGATTCTGTGGAACTTAGAAGAATTCGTCTCGGACATATAACCGACTTTTTCCTAAATTACATGAATATTACTTAATAAAAAATATATATAAATTAATCTTGTGTACTCTAACTTGTCCCATTGGAAGCTAACAAAATGAAATTCCACTGATGCACTAAACACTTGTAAACACGTTTTGTACTGTTTTAAACATTTTGCAACGATCTTCAAGCTTTCTTTACAATATTTTATATTATATATTTACGTAAAACATGATCGTGGATACATTACTTCCTTGCTACTTTCCCATGTTGTTCCAATGTTGCCACCATTTGAAAATAATTCGAAACTAAATTTAGTGTTAGTGTACGTAAAATTAGGGCTGTGCTTTCCTTTAGGTTTTTCAATTTTATATCTTATTCCACTGATGCACTAAACACTCTTAAACACTTTCAAAACATTTTGCAACACTTTTTAACACATTTTAAACATCTTCCAATGTTGCAACGAGTTTTTTTTCATATTTATATATTTGCGTAAAACATGGTCGTGCTACATTGCTTACTTCCTTCTCTTTGTTATTTTCCCTCCACTTCCTATGTTGTTCCAGCGTTGCCACCATCAACAACCCGAACTTGCTTTTTAAATGTGATTCCACGTTCCCTGGATTTCACCTACGTTAGAGTAATTGATTTGTGTTACAGTAATTGATTTAGGTTTGGTTAGCTTTTAGGTTCCTTGCTTTTTAAAAGTGATTTGATACGTAAAATAAATTATACATTTTTAGACAAGTTCTGGGAATTTTGTGTCAATGTTGGTCATACTGATTTCACATATATATACCGCCAACTGCTGGAGGTTGCATTTATCTACCTGGGATAATTGGAGCACTAGCGCATGCGCACTGCCATTCTATAGACCTTAGAAAAATTTTCTACCGACCTAAAGGAAAGCATATCCAAAATTAGTTTATAGTTCATTAAATAGTACACATGTAAATTGCTTTGTTACGTTAGGAAATGGGAAGTTGGTTTATGTCCATTTTTAAGCATTTGGGAAGAAATAATACGCATGTAAATTGTTTTCTTTAGTTAGAAAATGCCAAGTTAGTTAACGTCCATTTTTTTTGCATTTGGAAATTTATTCCCAAAGTTGGTAATGCCGACTGCAGAGCCATCTACCAGAGTCTATATTAACCATTACGGCAACTCGCGCTGCAATTCTGTGGAACTTAGAAGAATTCCTGAGAGACATAAAACAGACTTTTTCCAATACTTATTATAATTTGCATATAAAAATAAATATTTAATAATTGTAAAATATGTTTAAAAATTGTTGCAAAATGTTTAAAATAATAAAAATAAGTGCAACAGTGCATTAAGAATGTTGTACGAGAATTTATAGTCATCCTCTTAAAGTTCAGCCGAAGTTTCTTTAAGTGTTCAAGTATGCACACTGTGATTCTGTAGAACTTGGAAAAATTCTTGTTAAAGGTGAACTAAATTAATTTTGCATCTAAATTCATTAAAGTGAGAAATAATATGGGCACTTACATATCGTAGGAATGAAGTAAATTTTCACATCTATATTTTATAATTACTCATTTTAATATAGAATGTGATTAACCTATAGGTCTACAACTTTAACACTATGTATACTTGGAAAATTTTTCATGAATTTAATAAGATTTGGAGAAAAAAAACACTGTGGAATTAATGTGCAGTACTACATAAAATATACACAAACTGTAAGGCCATTATAATGGAGGATTTAAATCACCACCCACACAATTTTCCTTACCTGCATAAGTTGCAAACTTGTTCCCGATTTTCAGACGGACTAGATTCTTCTAAAGGAACAGGGCTATTTCCCCGAAACCCATCTCCAAATAGGCCTAAATCATTTTCTTCATTGGAATCCATGTTTTCAAGTAACTGATTCGGCTTATTTTGAAATGCTATCAACAATGTTGCAGTTTTCTCATCCAAAGTTCAGGTTTTTATTGATGCAGACTCCACCTTAAACAAAATAAAAACAACATTGCAACATTTTTAAAACTCAAACTGAAGACTTACACAAGCCGCAAAACAATTGTCATTTTCGTGTCCTTGGACTTGCGTTTTTTTATAATGCCGCTCGGCTTTCCAATCTAATATATAAACAAAACTCGCATTAAAAACACAATGTTCAGAGATTTGACTTTATATAAGCGTTAAAAATCATTACGTAAAAACATAGATGTCTATATTTTTCTTAAATTTGTAAACGTACGTAGTAAGTACGCATGAAAAAAAAATCACAAATTCAGTGGAGGTCAAATATACCAATGTCAATATGAGACGCAAACGTATATTATCTTAAAACAGATCACATATATGCAAATAATAATGCCATTTAATCTTAAAACAACATTTATACAACTCATTTATAAAATAAACTCTCCTCTGGAAGACTCAGAATAACTTTAAACATTTAGATTATATTGAAGCGTAACTCACCACTGCCATGGCAAATGGCGCGAACCTCTCATCTGTTCCCAGTAAACCCAAATGCTAATCTTTGCTCCTTATACATAGAGAACCGAAATCCTCCCTCCCCCCATTTTGCTTCTATAGAATAATCAGTTTTTATTAACAGATATTGTATTAATATCGTTTTCTATTATTAATATCTGTTAAAATATTTATTACATTTTTATCATTTTCAGGATATATTAATAACATTACATTAATTATTGGCATAAAATTGTCAAATTTCAATTATAAAATAAGATGCGTTTGATAATGAAATGACAGTCAGAAGTAGGTTCCAAATTATATAAAAAACTCTTTTATGATTATTTTTTATTTCAAGAAACGTATCCAAATAAGGTCCGCCAAAAGTGACAAAGTATACGTGACAATTTACATTAGAGCAAGAACATAATAAAAAACATTAAATAATGTAAAAACAAGTTTTTTTTATTTGTACAATAGGCATAGAGCAGATGGAACTAAGGTATAAGTGAAAGGGGAATTCTAAATGAAAGAAAATAAAAATACCAGGATTTGGGGACTGGATTTATGGATGCTTCCTTAAAATGGAGACAGAACTCTTCAGTATGATTGTTAAAATTTTATGCTATACAATTTTTTTCCGGATCCTAGCTACTTCAGGATTTTTAATATAGGTTTTATATTTCTTCTTCAAGTTCATTTATCCGGTTGTTTAAGACTGGATTCAAAACGAAATTAACCTATGGGGTCGATGATGAGAGCGGAATTGTTGGGTTTAATAACAATTAATATGTCAAAACGACATTATTAAGGCCACACATAACGTATTTACTATGTGCATAATCTTTTAATAATAAAGATTTCTCCAATTTAGTTAAACATAAATGTCATAACCACAGAAAACGAGTAATAACCATGGATTTACCGCACATTGTGCGCGGTTTACTAATATTATTTATCGTGTATTTTTTCCCGGACGAAACATGGCGGGACGCGTCTTTAATTTTGTTTGTCGATTAATTCATCCTGGATGGAAATTTACACTGCCCATTAGATCTTTAGTGCTGCGATGTCAGGTTATAATTTTCTGGTAGATCGTGATGGCGGGTTCGCGCGGGCGATAAACAGTTTGTTTCCGAGAAAAAGTATTATTAATAGTTTTTAATAGTTATTTTATTACTTTGTGCTGGACTTAATGATTGTGTAGTGTGTATTTGTTTCTGGGCATTTGCAAGACAACACTCAAATGAAGGATTTCTTGTAAGTGAAGATTTTATTTACTTATAAAACTCTCGATATTTAGAAAATAATCACCAAAAATTATACTATTTAATTTTGCTTGTAGTGTTTATATATTTTACGAATTTCTGATTCATCACTTATCATCTTAAGTCGTAGACCTTGTTGAATATTTTCTATTATCAGAATTGAATTAGAATTATCCCTTTAACATCCCGGTGCGGATAATGACCTCCTGTTACAGGGTGGCTTACAGAAAATGCATCGGACCAGCCATTTCGGTGGCACTAAGATTTCTTCACACAGGTCTCTCAATTTTTATAGATTTCTTCCACTTTTGCCTATCTATTGCTATTCTAAATCACGCGCTCTCTACGCTTGAAAACATCACACAATCACATCCTAATTTCTAATTCCTGACCTAGGTTCCCACACTGTCTTATATAGTAGACTAATGGTATTTGAGAACTGTTGAGGAAACGTTTCGATTTATATTATCAATGTATCAATGTTATAAGTTCCTCAGATTCTATTTTGAGATATTCATTAATTATGTCATTTTCGCATGGACATTTTCCGTTTTTAATTTATGCTTTTATTTCAGTTGATATGATTGGGGTATGCTATTTAGTAATTTCTATCTATATTTCGGGTTTAATTTAACTCTTACAACTATAATTCGATTACAATTCTGAAATATATAGGCCTACATACTGTACATATTTTGCTGACATGTTATTAAGATAAAAGTTATATATGTACCAGTGGTGGCTTGTAAGTTTTAGGTGGGACCAGATTAAAAATAAACTTACGTATTATATGGCATGTCTCTGTAGGCACCTCCCAAACGAAGCGAAGAAAAATAAAATAAAAACAAAAAACATTGAAATATCTTAATGATATGCCATTAATTGACCGAAAATAAGCCTTCCCCAGGTATAAGCTGCATCTAAAATCACCACATAAAATGAGCTACCGCTATATGCACAAGCTAAAAACACACCCACTGCTATATAAATTACCTACAACATAAAATCCCCTACCACTACCTATATTACAAGCACCACTTAAAAACAACACCATCTGAAATCACCTATCACCTACCGTCACCTAGCATCGCCACATTTATATACTTATATAGTCAGTGTGTATTTCAAATGCGTTTTTGAACAAGGCAAATATTCTATAGATGATTATGGTAGACAGATGGTGTTCAGGGACGTATGTATTACAAGGGAGAAAAAACATTATCACGTTTATATAAATTTATTATAAATTAATAGGGTATATAAATATATATAAATTAATAGGGTCCTCATCTAGGGGATATGTGGATGGCGACCACAAGGTGCCCAAGCAGAGCAAAACATTTCTTCCACTTACTTGTGTTTTGCACTCTTTTTAACTTTACTATGTAACCTCTCTTGGTTAACTCTTGTTTTTTCGACCCCGATGCTATTAGGGTATCCGAGGGCTAGGGAATCTTTCCTTTCTTCCATTTATTCTTTCCTTTATTTTCTTTTCTTCTCCAGAAAAGCCTGACCAGAGGCTATAAGATGGCAGTCCCATCACTGGCCTTGTCTTTCTTTGGCCAGCAACCAATCGAAGGGACTATTATTATTCTTTCAAGTCTTATACGAGAATTTCCCGGAAGGATCAAACTTATGACGAAGGACGAAGATCTCTGGGCCGTCCTATGAAACGCTGGAGGGAAAAATTTTCTATAGGATCGTAACAGGCCTTGGCCTAATACTTGTAAGGAAGAAGAAGAACAAGAAGAAGAAGAAGAAGAAAAAAAAAAACATTATCAAGGAAACCTACCCCCACCAGAATAGAAATCGGGACAGATGTGTGTGAACAGAGATAACAACGTGAAGCAATGACATTATCCCTCGACCACAACATCCTTGCCACAGCAATGGACTTCACTCATGTTCTATGCAGCTATTTCTAATCTTAGAGAACCGGGTTTCTAATTCCTTCCCAATTGGTTACCTCGAGGTCACTTATTGATTTGATGCAGTACCACGTTTTAAACAGAGATGGCGCGCACTGTTTAAAATACAATTTTGAGGTCGATATCGAAGATGCTAGGATTCTCTAGGGACTTTTTATTAGTTTTTACGCTGTGTTTACTCTAGAACATCAAACGTATGTAAAGACGACGTTGAAAATCCAGAAATTCTGATCGCAAGAGAAAATAGACGTTCAATTAAACACATATAAAACACGAAAGTTTTATCCTCTATCAAAACCTCAAAATATAGTGTAAATAAGCATACATGTTTTTTGTATCTGAAACTGCCTATAGAGTAATCCGTTTTGGTATAGATTAAATAGAAAGCACTGTAAAACATTTACTATTGAACATGATTTGTTAAAACTTTGTGTATACAGCTTTGAAAGATGAAAAGTTCCATCCATCCATCCAATGGCTGATTGGCTCAAATTCGAGCTTTGGCCTCCCTTAACTTCTGCCTCCAAACATTTATATTTTGCGCAGCAAGCCTCCAGTTGCGATACTTGAGTAGGTTTGCAGCATCTTCCTTAATACCATCCTCCCATCGTTTTTTCGGTCTTCCAACCCGTCTATTCCCGATAAAACTTGCTGTAAGCACCTTTTTTGGTGCTCCATCTGTTGAGAGCCTTTGTACATGGCCAGCCCATTCTAATTTCTTTAACTTAATAAAATTGACAAGATCAGGTTCATTGTATTTGTCATACAGTTCTTTGTTGTATCGTATTCTCCACTGACCGTTGATATTTATTGGTCCAAATATTTTCCCGAGTATTTTTTTTATTCAAAATTATTTAGGGCTACCTCTGTTCTTTTAGTGAGGCTCCACGTCTCACTACCATAGGTCAAAACTGTTCTTATTAAAACTTTATATAGCCTTATTTTAGTTGCTGAGTGTATGTTATTACTCTTCATTATTTTATGAAGTGAGTAATAAGCTTTGTTGGCCAGTTTCAGTCTTCTTTCTACTTCAATGTGTTGGTCGTTATTATCTGTAATACATGAGCCAAGATAGTTACAATTTTTCAGACAATGTTAAAATCTAATTCTTTTATGCTATTAGATTGCTGTTCTGTCAATGGTTTAACACCTGTCTGCATTATAACTTGTGTTTTCTGCATGTTAATTTCTAGGCCTATATCTTATGTGGCTGCTTTAAATTCTGTATAAAATTCTTGAATGGCTTTGTTACTTCTGCTTAAGAGACATATGTCATCTGCATACCCTGTTATCTAAGATAAAAAGTTACTCAGAATAATAGGCTATTATTGTCAGCACAAATCATACATTTTTATTTTAATAAATTTATGTAAACAGGCTATGCCAAATGTGACAAAATATACTTGACAATTTATCTGTCTACCTTTACCCGTACATTCCCATATGGGGTAAAGGTGTTCCCTTGCGGGAGTTACTTACGGTAATCAAGATAATTTAGTTACGCTAATTTCTTTGCAGATGCCAACGAGTGACAAATGGTTAGTTCACCGTCTTAAACAGACACATAGTAGTAAATTAATATATTACTTCAATATGAAAAGCTGATTAAATTTTGATCAGAGGTCCGAATTTAGACTTGAGGTTCTTTTACGAGCTCGAAATTATTCAGACTCGAAACCCATGGTTTTAAGTCCCTCCCGCAGGACTTGTCCTTTGGATTTTTCAATTTAAATATCCATCGATCCCGGTCGGGTTCGAACCCGCGACCTTCGCCGGACCAGAGGTAAGAAACTTAGGCCTAACTCTTTATCGTCATCATCTTAAGGCACGACAACTTCAAAAGTGAAAGTTTTGGCCTTCTCAACAATCCTCCTCCATGCCAATCTGTGTCTTGCCATATTCAAATTAGTCACTTTCATTTTCCTTAGATCGTTCATTGTGTCATCCTCCCATCTGATCTTCGGTCTTCCTACAGCTCTGCCTCCTATAGGTTTCCATTTGTACTAAGTTGTTCTGCCAATTCTTGCATTTAGGCCTAACTCTTAGACCTCAATATTCTTGGCAAGAGAGAAATAGAATAATAAAAAAATTGTACAATATGCATAGAACAAAGTAGAATTACAATGTATGTGAAAGGGTAATTCTGAATGTAGGGGAAAATCAGAATTTGGACACCATATAAATGATTTCCAATATGCAGATAGAGCCCTTTACTGTGGCTGTTACAAGTGTTGTACTATGAGATCTTCCCCTGTTCATATTGCTTCAGGGATTACTTTTTTTTTTAAATTGTACTTCTAGCGCCTATAAGTGAATCTTGAAAGAGAAAGTGTCCATGTGGTATTCGTATATTTTTTGTACTTTTATATATCTTCAACTATTCAGTCTGAATTAATTAATAAACAACTCCTAAAAAATCGCCTTATTGGCACACTTTTGTCGAGAACCAGTTGAGATAGGGCATACATTTTCAGGACACTTTATTCACTATATGATGAAGCTCCTAATTCAGTAAAATAGCACTTCAAAAAACCCGATTATATATATCCATCCATAGTAATTCTGCCCGAGGGCAGGTCTTTCATTGCAATCATAGAATTTTCATGATATGCTTTGCAGGTTTACTAGGGAATTACAGGCGTGATAGCTTCTCGTTGTTTTTCCACACCGGTGAAGGAGGTGATGATGATCATAAGGATTATGATGAGGATGGCCGGATGATTTTCGGGGACAATTGGGCCCTAACCTTCCTGACATTTGTCTTACAGGTGAGGAAAAACCCAGAAAAAAAGCCTCACCCAGGAAGCGTGTCCCGACCAGAGATCGAACCCGGATCCGCTGCGTAACAAGGCAGTACGCTACCTCGAGTTATATATATCGGTGGATATATATAACTTCTTTTAAACATACAAGTACAACTAAAACTGCCAGGTCAGATTTTTATATAGCTATATATGCATAGCCTATTTTATATAGGCCTAGGTATATATGCTGTAGTTAAAATTCCACTCTTATATATTGAAAATGAGAAAACTGTACCTCAACATAAGTAGCCATCCAATGGACAATTATTTAAAAATAATTGATTTATTACATTTTAATAGGGCCTATATGAAAACATATTTTTACAACTTTTACCTATTCAGTACTGTAGATGTTGAGTTAATAATCTCCTATAAGTTCATATTTTGCGTGTGAAATTTGCTTTGAGCAGAATTTGATTCTGATATAGGCCTAATATCAGATTCGATTCGAAATTCATAAACGTATTTCTCATAATTTCCAGTAGACGAGAGAGAAAAAAACTAACCGATCTTGGATTATTAGGATCTAAAAAGTAGATTTAGGCACATAATATAGTCTTCCAAAACTTTAAACTGTGCTTTGAAATACTATTTTAGGCTTTTAAAATGTGTAATATATTACTATGATTAATAGAAAAGTTGATGTAAGGATTATTAAAATTCCATCTTATTTGTGGAAAAGGATAGTATGTCTTTCGCCCATTAGTATAACATTAGAAACTAATAGGCGAAAGACATAGGCCTATAACCTTTTTAGCGAATCCCGAAGGAATGAAGCTATTGAGATTTTCTCATGAAAATATTTTCGGAAAATGTTTACCGATCTTCATCGATTCTGTCTATTAGACACTGAAAACGATTAGGCCTATAATGAAACTGTTATATATATATATATATATATATATATATATATATTCTTGTAATATTGTAAGCCCATGTTTCCCTTAACAGAGATTGAGGCGCTCTCCCCCTACAGGGAATAATTTGAACCATACTAATTTAGTTACACTTGTTTTCGTATAGATGTCATTTGAGTGGTCCGTGGTCAGCGTTTCGCCTCATACTGACATCTAGGAAACCGAGGTAGTACTAGGACGGGAAAATTCGGTACATTTTGCTTAGAGACCTTTTCATTCAGGCTTAAGGATCTTTTACGAGCTTAAAGCCCCTAGGCCTAGTAATAATGACAATTCTGAAATCTAAAAAGCTAAAAAAGTCTAAAGTTATTACTTAGGTTACATTTTGGTAGGCATAATAAAGAAGTGAGTAATTCTAAGAAACTTCCCACAGGATACATTGAAATTGTAACACAAATTTACTCCATATAAAGTTCAATAAATAATAAAATGAATGGGGTAATACGAAGACATTTTGGTAAACAGATGAGGACAGAGACAAAACTAAGATTACATAACGTCACATCAAAAGCTGCTCTAAAATACGGAAGTGAAATTTGGATTTTAAATAAAAGAAACTCTCATAAACTTCAAGTAAGCCAAATGCGCTTCTTACGATCATTGTTAGGAGTTAATAGACTGGATCACCAAAGGAACACTACTATCAGAGGAAAACTTGGAGTAGCAAGTTTAAATGAAGATATCCAAAGATACCAACAAGAATGGAAAAATTATCTGAGAAGAATGGCAAGAAATAGACTTCCAAAATTGGCATTTCAATATACCCCAACTGGACATAGGGACCAAGGAAGACCAAAACATCGGTGGAAAGATCAAGACCATCTTCGCTAGGTTTACCGTACAGGCCACATGGCCTAAAACGAATTTGTTCATGATGATGATGATAAAGTTCAAATTATAAAATAAACATAAACGTAAATGGAAATATCGTTTCACGGTATTTAATTAAAAATGACATTTTTTAAAAATAATTTAAACTCAGATAAAGGTTTACGTAAAGATACAAGACAATTAGTGGAAATTTACTTACCCTACAGGGATTTGAAAGCCCGATCTCGTAATGAAGACAAATGCTGATGCAATCTTACACATACTAGTCGCATTAGCAGTTATTATAACATTAAACACTGTTCACACATTAGAAATGACCACGTTATCGTTAACCAAACTGAAAATCTAAATTTTGCAAGAGCAAAATATGAAATTCGCGTTCGATGATTTATTTATTTGCTTTCTTGTTGAAATCACGTGATATAACAATCGCCAAAGTTCCCAGATGATGAATTAAATAATAGTTTTCTGTTATCTCAAATTTAAATATGATATTTTTGTATACTGATTTTATAGATAACAACCCGAAAAATATATCTATATTATCAATTAAAAATCAACAATCGATAAAATGATTTTTTAAAGCTGAAAATGTTCAAAATTCTTTTTCTTTTTCTACCTTCATTGATATACGATTTGCTCCCCACATTATCTCAATACATATACAGGTAATAATATTTTAATTTCTGGAATTAGGTGATGTCACTTGTTTCGGTTTCTAATCTTAAGAGGTCTACCTTCATGATCGGCCGACAATCCATTACCTTCTCTGGTATTATAGCCTCAATATAATGGTTGTCCTGCGGCTCGCTTTGTTTCCCCGCAGCTGTTATATATAATTAATCGGCCGCGGTGGACTAGTGGTTATGCTCCTTGCCTCTGGTCTCGAGGGCCGCGGGTTCAAACCCGGCCGGGGTCGATGGATTGATGGAGTTTTTAGGATGGAAAAATCCAAGGAGCCAGTCCTCCGGGAGGGACTTTAAGCTGTGGGTCCCGAGTTCTTGAGCCTGAATGAAAAGGCCTCTAAGCAACATTTACCGAATTTTCCCGTCCTAGTACTACGTTGGTTTCCTAGATGTCAGTATGAGGTGAAACGCTGACCAAGGACCATTCAAATGACATCTATACGAAAACAAGTGTAACTAAATATGTATGGTTCAATTCTTCCCTGTAGGGGGAGAGCGCCTAAATCTATGTTAAGGGAAACATGGGCTTACAAGATACAAGAAGAAGTACAAAGATGCCGACTACCGCCACTATAATAATTCCGCATGTTAATCATTGTCAAGCATTGTCGCGCGGCACCCGCTTTTATATAAACGGACAACCATCATAGTGAGGCGATAATAATCTATTCTCTGTCATTCTGTCGACATATTTTCATTTCACTTTAGCGAATTCCGACCGAATCTAGTAGACACCGAAAATGATGTAACTTTTTTTCGGAACCAAACTTAACATCCATCCATAGTAATTCTGCCCGAGGACAAGTCTTTCACTGCAATCATAGCATTTTCATGCTATGCTTTGCAGCTTTACTAGGG
Source organism: Diploptera punctata (assembly GCA_030220185.1). NCBI lineage: Eukaryota > Metazoa > Arthropoda > Insecta > Blattodea > Blaberidae > Diploptera > Diploptera punctata. The sequence continues at coordinate 1,738,491 of JASPKZ010007290.1, read as the reverse complement.
AATTGTAGGTGTGGTAGCTTCCCGTTGCTTTCCACACCGGTGAAGGATGATGATGAAGATGATGTGATAATGATAAGGATGATAATGATGATGATGGCCATATGATTTCGGGGACCGTTTGGGCCTTAAAGTTTTCCTGACATTTGTCTTACAGGCGAGGAAAAACCCCGAGAAAAACCTCACCCAGAAAAACTGCCCCGACCGGGGACCGAACCCGGGCCCACTGCGTGCACAAGGCAGCACGCTACCTCGAGACCACAGCGGTGGACAAACTTAACATATAACAGTCAATTAAAAAAATTAAGGTCGAGTTCGTTTACCAGCAAAATCGGACCTTTAGGAATAGGAGTTCACCTGAGACGAAAATATAAAAATCACTCTAACGGTCACAATGTTCTATTTTTCGCAATGAAACTGACTATAATGATGCTATTGAAATAAAACGAAGACGATATTAAAAAAAAAACAGCGAAATCAAACAATTACAAGAGAGGGGTTTACCTGAAAGCTGAAATTAAAAAAAAAATCGTGTTAGCAGCCTTCATGTTTGCATTTTCGCAATGTATCTGTGTCCAGTACAATTCCATTAACCCTTAAATTGGGAATATATCCTATACGATACATTAGTTTATTTTATCTGATATTTTAATAAAGAACGGAAAAAATAATGAGGTAGAAATTATTTAAATTCGTGGCAAATTATACAGTAATATGCTATACGTGTCCACCGCTGTGGTCTCGAGGTAGCGTGCTGCCTTGTCACGCAGCGGGCCCGGGTTCGATCCCCGGTCGGGGCAGTTTTTCTGGGTCAGGTTTTTCTCGGGGTTTTTCCTCACCTGTAAGACAAATGTCAGGAAAACTTTAAGGCCCAAACGGTCCCTGAAATTATATGACCATCATCATCATCCTTATCATTATCAGCATCATCCTTCACCGTTGTGGAAAACAACGGGAAGCTACTACACCTACAATTCCCTAGTAAAGCTGCAAG